>OZ010793.1:161036030-162402280 GCA_963932465.1 Maratus speciosus
TACCAAATCTTGGATATATTGTAGGATAGTACATCATTGCAAGTGTTCTTTCTTTGGGTTAAAATTGCCATAGGAATATTATAGTTATGTTTCAAAATCGATAGAGATATTTAGTATTCCATACCAAATCTTGGATATATTGTAGGATAGTACATCATTGCAAGTGTTCTTTCTTTGAGTTAAAATTTCCATAGGAATATTATAGTTATGTTTCAAAATCGTTAGAGATATTTAATATTCCATACCAGATCTTGGATATATTGTAGGACAGTTCATCATTGCAAGTGTTCTTTCTTTGAGTTAAAATTCCCATAAGAATATTATAGTTATGTTTCAAAATAATTAGAGATATTTAGTATTCTATACCAAATCTTGGATATATTGTAGGATAGTACATCATTACAAATATTCATTCTTTGAGTTAAAAATAACCATTATTTAAAAAATCGTCATAATAAAATAGAGATATTTTGTATCTCTAACCAGTATCTCTCTAATGACTATATTTTAGTATCTCTTTTAAGTAAATTATATCTGAATTTTAATATCTCATATTTTATTTGGTAATTAATGTGAGCATGACGCAATTTCTATAGTTTAGGCTATTTTATAATGAAAAATAACAATAATACGTTCAAATAAAATTTTAAAAGGTATTGAAAATGATATTTTATATTGGTCTCGCGTCAAGAGTTATCAGCCGGAGAAATAGCCAAAGATCGCGATTTACAGCCTGTTTGATTCTGTTCATTTCAGGAGATTAGGCGTGAAATTAAATTACATGTCTTAAATTTGCATTTTATTTATATTTTATTGTTTTATTTACCGATTGATGAATGTGGGAATTTCGTTATGGAATACAAGCTGAAATCAAATGATGAGCTATTTAAATTAATTTACGTGCAAATCGATTATCTTTCATAATCGTCAATCATACTCGAAAATTAATTTAAAACTATAAAAAGTGAGTAAATTGCGCTACAGTTTTCAAATGAATTGCGATATAGGTTTGAAATAAATTGTATTTGAAAGTACATTTTTTCCTATTCGACGGTGTAAATATTGAAAATGTGCAGTATTTAGACGTTTAAAAAATTGCAATAAAAGTTAATAGAAGTTAAATTTAATCATCTGCTGTTACCATCGTCAAAATGACGTCAACGTAACGTACGGATACATTTGCTGTATTATAGACTACGGGATCTAAATCAGTCTTTCTGAATTACAAAACTTAAAGAGAAAAACATCTTTTTGAGTATTAAAAAACTCTGCGATTGTATTTATACTACCTTGCTCAACATTACAAATTATGTCAGCTGATCCTTCTATCCCAATCATAATCGCTTTTTCTCATGTTTTTTTTTTTTTTTTTTTTTTACATTTCTGGTTGATTAATTTGGAAGTAAAATTATTTCCGTGCGCGAAACATTGTTCCAGAGCTTTCTTTATTCCTGACCCCAGGCCATAAGTTGTAAACAAAAATTAGTTTCTGCTATCGAGATTGCATCTAAAAATAGCTGTTTTCCCCGCCAGATTATAAGGAAAAATATATTTACTGTCTCGGAAAAGTTTAAGCATTGAAATATTCTAATTTGCACCTGGATAATTTTTTATAAAAGAAAGATATTAAATAAATAGGTTTTTTGGCGTGTTAAATTATGAGTTATAATATTTTAGCAATTAAATAAAGATTTTAGAGGGGTTTAATATACCGGGATTTGATAGCGAATTTTAATAGGAATTTATATAATAAAAAGTTTTATTAAAGAAATATAAATATTTAGAGCAATTTTTTAGATTTACGCAGTTTGGAATAAACATTATTATACGGATTAGGATCTTATGATGATTAATAGACTACGGTTTTAACTTAATAAACCGGTGAAATATATGGAATATTACTAAAAAGGGAAATTTATGTAGAATAAATTTAACCTTGGTGAAAAAATTTAAATTTTGTAATACATATATATATATAATATAAATGAAATCACAACTATAAAAATTTTTTTGAAAGACAGTAGGAAAAACAGGAATGCAAAAACCATGAAACTATGAATAGCTTTCAGATTTGTCAAAAGAGCTATGCAAGCTTAATTCAATATAGTATATATGTGTATAGATTTAAGAGTTACATTATCCTTTCTGAAAGCCTATCCTTTACATAAACTTGGGACAAAAACATCAAATATTTTTTCTAATATACTTAATTATGTTTTTGTAACATTCGCATTGTCCGGTGATAGTCATAAATAACTTTCTTTTAATTAAGAATATTATTTTATGCTTTTCCTCGCATTCTTTTAATATATTTCATCAATAAATCATAGAAAATACCAAGAGAAAAGAGAATGAATATTTTGTTAGGCAAATTAATCTCGGAACGCATTTTTTGTATTATTATGTTAATTAAATCCTCTAAAAGCATGAGAAACTATAACGTAGATCCTTGGCATAAAAAATGTTATAAGAAACAGTTATGTTCCACGTACTTAATAAATGTATTATTTTTTAACTGGATATTAGAAATTTGATCTATTACTAAATTATCTTTATATCTTATTGAATAAAATTTTTTCTTTTAAATATCTTTTAAAACATATCACGAAATATAATATACATAAAAGTAAAAATTGTCAACAGTGCGCTGTTATGCAGTAGTGTAATCATAAAAACAGAGAGTACACACTAGAGAAATACACTAGAGATAACAGATACACTAGAGGCTATGGAAGGTATGGGGCATTCTCACATCTTTTGACTTTTAAGTCCTTGAAAAATAATTTTTATTTTAGTACATATTCTTGTGTTTTTTTTATTCATATACTGAGGAACATCCCATCGCAGGACTGCATAACAATATTAACGAGATAAATATGTTTTGGGCGATGTTGGGGGTCCCAATATCCAGGAAACTCCTATATCGCCCTGTGTCCCTGATGTTGATTTTTAAGTTTGAAACTGTCGGTATAAAAGTGTTTTAATAAAAGTCACTCGATGTAATTTTTTTCCGAATCTGGGACTATTGTTTTATATAAATATGTAGCAAAAAATTAACCTGCACACATTTTTAAGGTTGTTATTATTTTTTTAACTCTGTCCCTGGGTTTTAGATTCCTTGGCGTCCCTCTTCTAAAATTATACAGAAAATCACTTCAGATGCAGCAACAGAATTTTTTTCAAGTTTTTTTCTCATGCAGATGTATGCTAGAGAAAGAATGTCAAAAATTCTTTGTCAGGAAATTTACTGCAGAATTTAACTCAACATTTAAATATCAATTTCAAGCTTTGTGGCTTTATTGGTAGTGTCACCGTCCCCAAAGTTTATTCCTGCACTTTTCGAGGTAAATTATTTTTTTGTTATTTAATCCAATGTAAATAACTGTTTCTAAAAATCAATGAACATTGTGGCTACCACTTAATCTTAACATGATTTGCCTAAAGAAAGATGGTAGTTTTCATTATCGCCCCATCCTTACCATCCTTTTTTTTCTTTACCGTCCCTTTTTTCCTATACCTTCCACTTTTTTTACCTTACCGTCCCTTCTTTAACGCCCCTTTAAGACAATGTTATATTAATATTTTGTACTAAAAATACTGCATTGTTATTATCTCTTATTTGAATGTCCTGTGGGTACTATGCAACCTCATTATAATTAAAAATTTAGAAGAAAATAAAAAGTTTTAGTGATAAAATGGTAAGGAAAATTAAATTCGCAAGTTTAACTTAAACCTCAGTTAAATAAAAAAAAATTCACTGCTGACCATTTTTTTTTTTTTTTTTTTTGAATCATTAAGGCATTCGTCTGTCTGATGAAAATGTTATTTTAACAAGTTTAATTTCAGCAAATTTTTATTCCTGAAAGTAGAAAGATTGTGAGTATGGCCCGTATACTTAGTTTCTTTAAAAAGTACATAAAGTATACGGTGGATGCAATCGTATGCTCTCCACTACATCCATGCTGTTATGGAAAGCACAACATAAGCAAGTCATAACTTGCGTATTCGTCCATTTATTTAAACTTCAATCTGAGGATTCTTTTTTTCTTTTATTCAGATTTAAATATTGATGTTATTTGTCGTTAATATTCTGGGTAAATATTCTTGTGTATATTCTTGGATAATTATTCTTGTCGTTAAAATTCCTGTTGTTAGTATTTTTGTGTTAAAGTGTTTAAAAGTGCAATAAGTATATATTATAATGCTACTTGCATGATATTTACTTTAGTGATACTTGATATTTGTGCAAAAAGCGGAACTATTGAAAAAGAAATTAGAACATTTTTCTAGCTGCTGCTCGAAGATAGTCAAATCAGTATATGCTAGATGTGTGTGACATATCCTTACGCTATTGAGTATCTAATTAATAAATGAATTGATGATCGACCCACAGTTTTAAGAAGCTTACGAAGGTTTTTCAATTACAGCTCAGCATACATTTTTAAAATTTTATAATTGTGGTATAAAATATATAAACTGATATTATTTCTTCTCGGTATAATGTATGCAAATTAGAATTACGAGCAAGGTGTTGTGCACACGCAGCTTTCGCTTTCCGATACTCACGGCCACACAGACACGTCGTTGAAGTGATATCTCATAATTTGATGGCGATTTTACCATAGATGTAACTACCTCCACGTGGTCAGAAAGCGGTAAAAAATACAAAGAATCTGTAATAAGTACTTTAATTACGATAAATTTTATGTTGCTTTGACTTACCTTTTTGAGCATAGAGATAAAATTAAATAAATGTCAACAAACATAATTTTAAGCATCCCTTTGTATTTCATTCAAAATTATGATTTTAAGGCAACAGTGCACATTAAAATCAATTCCGTCAGTTTTGAATGAATTAATCTGAAAATTGTAAGACTTGTTAATGCCAAGCTTAAATTGTTTTATTAAAAATTTGGTGTTAAAATAGTAAAAAGTTTTTTAATTTTTCAATATTTAAAATTTTAAAATGATGAATAATTGACACATTTTAAAATGTCCCATGCGCATTTCACACTCAGCAATGAATACTCAGATTTCACGAAATTTTCTTTGTTTTTGACGAAACAGTTTCCTGGGAAATGCTCCGAGCGAATATTTCGTCAAAGTGATGAAATTACATTCTTCACTCTCTTGACGATATAAATTTCGTCAAAAGTTGGCTGGTGGTGCCATCTATCGAACAGTTTGGAAGCTCCTTATTGACAGGGAGAAGAAAAAAGTAACTTCTCGTTTCCCTCGTGGTGATTCGAACCCGCGGCCTTTTGTATGGGAGACTGTTGCTCGTCCAACATGGCTGTTGGAGACTTGTATAGGTTTGCTTTTAGATTGACGTAATGAATTCTGCTGCGTGTTTATGTTTTTATAACGTAGATTGTAATTTTATCGGTGATGCTATAATTTCTGAAAGTTTTAAGTAAGGTTAATTTATTATTATGGTTTCCTCATGGTCAATGAATAGTTATAATATGGCTTGATTAAATAATTTATTAGTGAAATTTTCTTTGCTGAATGAATGGTTAGAATATGGTCTGGTTAATTTGTTGCTCACAAATAACAAATTGTGAAATGCATATTGCGTGAGATTTTATCACTTTGAGTAGAGGGATAAGATTTTAACACTTTACTGTTTATAAAGGGGAGAGAGATCAATTATGTTTATTTTTAATTTGATTGAAAGCAGAATATACTTCTTAAATAAATTTTTAAAAAGATATCCTGGAAGTTTGAAATTTTATTTTGAACGGCTTTTTGAATGGTGTTGAAGAAGATAGGAAATTTATTCTTTTCGAATTAAAACATAACGAACAACATATAAATAAATAAATAAATAAATAATAACAATAAGCATTCCTAAAAATTTTAACAGCTAAAAAAATAACTAATGAAGAAACAATAACTACCTACATTTCAGTATTTTCTGAAAGGCATCAAAAAGTGCTGTTTTAAAATAAATTATTACAGGACTAATAAATATAATAAATATAAACAAGCAAATATCTGCTTTCTAAAATCGCAGGATTTGAGGAGGTACGGCATCTGTTTCCTTAAAATGCATCGAGTCTGACCGTGATTGAGGCAAAATTTTCGTCAAATATTTGAGAGTTTACCTTTCGTTAAAAGTCACGTGATGTTGATAGGAAATGATCGTCAAAAACGACGAAATACAGCTCAAGGATTTCTGAATCGTCAAAAGTGAGAGTTTTATTTCTGAGACTGTTCATTTGCATAAAATATGGCAATATTTATTTATGTGACACACATTATATATTAGAGTGGAAGTTGGTGCGAATTGTGACGACCCGAAACACATGAACAGGACAAGAATTCGCTCCATTCATTTGTTCTTCCAATAAAAAATGTTCAACTTGACCTCCATAACATTCTACGACACAACTGTTGTCCTCTTCATTGTGTTTCGGGTTGTCAGAACCCTCCGCATGTGATTTTTTCAAACTATTTATTTATTTTATTTTATTTTTATTTATTTTTTTTATTTATTTATTTATTTTATTTTTTGCTGCTACAAAAAAGCCGACTACCTTGCAAACCCATTCTTGCAAACCGCATTTCTTTACCAGAATTTTTTTCTTTTTTATGAGTTTTTAAAGTTGTAACGAACTTTTGGCTCACCCGGTATATGCACACACAGGAACTAATTTATACTCTATCACAGTTTTTCTATCTTAAACAATATTGTGGGTATTTTTTTTTAAACACATTGACAAATTCAACCGGTAAAAATCACAATCCAACCGAAAAAATTCGAGAAACATGACTGGAACCCAACCCTCAAACGAAAGAAATTGCCGCTAACGCTCGTATTCACGAATAACTTCGACCCGGAGTTATGCAGAAAACCCGGGTTGAAAACTCAAATGGCATTCACCGTCAACCCCACTGAACCGGTTCGAGGTTGCAATCTAACGCCGGGTTCAGTAACCCAACCTTGGTCTACACGTGGTTCAACCCAGGATTTTTCAACCGAGCATGCGTATTAACGAAAAACAAGCGGTGAGAGTGAGGAGAGGGAGAGGACCGCCATTTTACAATGGCGTGCTGAAGCTGATAGAATGTGCTGTGTAAAATATAGAAGTTCTACTATTAAATAAAACGGAATAACATTATGCAAAGGTATGTAATCTCATATATATGTAATTATCTTCAATATTTTTATCTGATTTGTTTATATTTATGTATATAGCCTCTATATATTGAATACATGTTGAATTGTTTGTTTACATAAATACGCGTGGTCGCGAAAAATTTATTTGCCTTAAAAATAGCCAATATTACTTAAACAGCCGAATAATTGCTTCTAAAGTAACAACTGTCGCATTTAAGGTCATTTATTTTTTGCAATTTTGATGTTAAAAAATTCACAAATGTATTTTAACAGGACCGAAATAAACGCCATACTTGCATAAGTTCTCAATTAAAATGTGAGACTCAAGCTAATTTGCATTTTTGTTTAAGTAAAGAAATACACAGATTATCTTAGAATATCCATAGATTCTCTGTAGATTTTTGATCAGTACTTATAGAATGTTTTAAAATTAAATTTTGGGTCTGTTGTGTAAAAGATATATTATTGTTTATGTACAAACTGAGATAAATATAAATCAGATCTATAAATTAGATATTTTAACTTAAAATTTAAACAATGTGAGTTTTATTTCTTTATTGATTTTTTTTTTTTTTTTTTTTTTTTTTTTACGATTGTTTGTAAGCTTCTACGTATGTTTCCCAATTTTTGTGGAATTTGAAATATTTATTTTTATTGCATTTATTTTTCAACTGTATTTTAATTTCAAAATTATACATAATATAAAATATTGCATTAGTATTATTTTATGCGAAAATAATAATAGTAATAATAAATCCTAAAATGAATAACTTTTCAATGTTACCTCCTGAAATTGTGACTTTTTTTAGAGATCACTTATAATTTTTGCTTCTTAATTGACAGCTAAATTAAAATAAATTACTAAAGGGTTGAAATACGCTGGTAAAAAAAAAAAAAAAAAAAAAAAAAAAAAAAAAAAAAAACTTTACTTTTTTTAAAATAACCCCACACCAAAAATATTTTTATCAGCCCTTTAGACTATTATGATGACTATTTTTAAGGTAAATAAATTCTTCGTGATCATGAGTATTTATGAAAGCAAACAATTCAAGATGTAATGAAGGAGATATAATGTATAAATATGAACAAACCAGCCAAAAAATTTATAGATAACATATATATATGTGTATGTATGAGATTACATATATTCTTCTATTTTTGGTAATATGTACTGTAAACTTTCTTTTTATTTCTATATCTTACACAGCATCTTGAGAAACGTTTAATTAAAGAATGACACCAAAAAAGAGAAAAAAAATAGAGGGAACGGGTAGGGTGGTACAAATGGGAACTTGTTTTTCTCCACTGATTCACAAACAACAGACAGTTATTTCATTTATTAGATAATGTAAAATTATATGAAATTATTAATAATTAATTTGAGTTGTTTTGTTAGATTACAAACTATCATTATTCTGCCTATTTAGTCTAGAAATCTATCATTAATCAGTCATCAAAAAAAAAAAAAAAAAAAAAAAAGAATCCCACTTTTAATTTCTATTCTGAATGAGATTCTTATTACATCTAATGAAGTGATATCTAAATGAGTTAAAAATATGAAATTAAGAAGCTGGAAAAAATATAGAAAATAAAATAACATTTTCTAAATAAATACATTTTTTCAAATGCAACACTGCAACCGAAAACAAGTGTCTTCGTGCATGTAATAATATTTCGTAATTATTAGGCTAATTTATCAAAAAATAGTCAAAGATAATCAAGTGAATAGCTTTGATCTTGTAAATGTGATAATAGAAAAATTCTCATACAAATGGCTGGAGGGGGACAGGTCCTAAAAGCTGGTCGATAAAAATTCAACTTTCTGTAATATTTCACATTTATTTGTCCAGATAGTATTCAGAATACATTTATCATGATTTAGGAAAGGCCTTATTCGATTATATGTGTTGAATGGAAATTCATACTCTAGTAGTCTTAAAAAGTTTAAAATATTTGTGTTCCTTAAAATAATATCTTATAAAATATCTCCACTGCACACAGTTTAAACTTAAAGGAAGTATAGAGTTTTATTTAGCGACTAGTTAAATGAAAAATGTTTATCAATCACTCGGAAGTGATAACTATATGCGCCTATGGAGCGCCTCTGCGGCTTGGTACCTGGTGCCAGGGCACCGCTAGGATCACCTGTTCCGCTTTTTCTGCAGTTCTGTTAATATTATTTCACTACTTTTTCCTGTCAACCTGGAATATTAATTACTATCTAATTTAATTAGAATTAAACATTTTAATTAGCTCGCTGAAAATCCAAACAATAAAATTAATACATCTGGGATATCATCTATACTAATAAAAGAAATAGTATATATAAAGTACAACAGACTACTTTCTTAATTTTTTTTCCCTTTTTCTCCATTTTAATATTTTCATTATCAGAAATTGTTTAATTGCTAACTAGAACTATTAATAATAGAAATCATCATAATTGCTGTTGAAATAAAATTTTAGTTTTTATTCAAATCAAGTTTCAATAGTTTTGGCCTAAATCAAGTTCCATTTTTTAGCAACTATGCGGAAATTTATTTTGAAAAAGAACCTTTTAACATTTATTTTAGCAGTTGACACGTTTCATATCATTAACCTAACTCATTAATAAATTTAAAAAATAATAATTGTTTAAAAAATATTAAAACTTTCAAGAAATTAAATTAAGTTGATCCATATTTAGTGATTACAGGTTTTTATTTTGTCCATACATTTTGTGGGATTAAAAAAAAAAAAAACACTACATTGAATCGTTCATTTCTTTCTTTCTTTTTTTTTTTCTTTTAATCGGCGTTTTTCTTTCAAAACATAAACAAACGAAGTCTCGACGCGAAACCGAACAAGGCATGTGATTTTTTTAACCAATAAACACATTTCGTTCAACCTAGGTCGAGAAACCCCGAGTTGGGTAACTTTTCATCCGAAGTAAACGGTGAATACGAGTTTTCAACTCCCGGTTGAAAATACCAACCTGGGGTTACTGAACCCGCGGTTTAACCCTCGGTCGAAGTTATTCATGAATACGAGCGTTAGTCAAGCAGTACCAAACCGAGGGTTGGACCGCTTTCGGGGGAAATCGGTTTAACGACCCGATGCAGGAATCTAGTTCGTATTCGATGTCCATCGCCTTGTTGAAAATGTCGATTATATAGAATGTATCATGATATATGAAATATTTGATATACGAAAATTATTTTAATGACGAATAATAGTACTGTACTTCAAATTTAGTGATGAATGGCTAATTTTCACGGGAGTTAAAATTTAAAAATTAACTAGTATGTTGTGGCCATCGCAAAACTTTCTTCTATATAAATCACGTCAATTAAATCATTTAAATAGTATAAGAAATAACAACGATTTAGCACAAATTCATATCAAAGTATATCTGAAATTGAAGTTGGATGAAAATTCGTGCATTAGTTCTTGAGATAGAGCTAGAGCGGAAATTCTGAAAAAATGTAGCATAGCAGCGCCACCTGTTGAGCGATTTATACAAAAAGTAAACAGCACTAAACGATATCAAGGTATACCTGAATCTGAAGTTTGTTGAAAATCCAAGCATTTGTTCTTAAGATAAAGCTATTGCGGAAATCACAAAAATACAGCATAGCAGCGCACCCTGTTGAGCGATTTACACCAAAAATTAAACAGCACTAATTTATACGTCAATTCAAGTCAAGGACTAACTAAATTTAAGTTTGATGAAAATCCGTGCAATAGTTCTTGAGATACAGCTCTTGTGAAAATCGCGAAAAATGCAGCACAGCAGCACCACCTGTTGGGCGATTTACACCAAAAATTAAACAGCACTAATTTATATCAGGTACTAACTGAATCTGAAGTTTGATGAAAATTCGTGCATTTTTTCTTGAGTTAGAGCTATTGCGATAATCATGAACAATGCAGCATACCAGCGCCACCTGTTGGGAGATTTTCACAAAAACTAATCAGCACCAAACTATATCCTGGACTAACTGAATCTGATGTTTTATGAAAATCCGTACAGTAGTTCTTGAGATATAGCTAATGCAGAAATCGTGAAAAATGCCGCATAGCAGCGCCACCTGTTGGGCGATTTTTACCAAAAACTAATCAGGTCCAGTTTATATCAAGGTCTAACTAAATATGAAGTTTCGAGAAATTCCGTGCATTAGTTCTTGAGATAGAGAAATTTTGAGAAATTTTTGTCACATACAGACTCACAGAGTGACAGAGTGACAGAGTGAATAGACAGACTCACAGTCAGACATTTTCTAAAAACCATCAAATCGTGTTCTAGCCATTCTAAAACGTATAAATCCGTCGAAAACCGGAAGTCAAAATTTTTCACGAATCCAATACTTTCTTCTTGTAAAGATGGAAGAAAGTAAAAAGGAGAAGAAAATCGACAGACTTCCAAGTATATAATTGCTTGATCCCCATGATATTAGACACATCTGCAGATTGCTAGCTTTCTAACAACAACCAAAAGTTTTGAGAATCGTTCATGCGTTATGTGTGGATATTCATATAAAAAAAGATAAACAAATTGTATATCCTCTTTAGTTTTGGAAGCCCGTTAAAAACAGAACGCTTTAAGTAATATTTCTGGTTTTTTGTAAGTAACAAACAAAAGGAAAAAAGATAAACTTAATAAAAGATATTTAGAGATCGACTGAAATATTCCGTTTAGTCCGATGGATCTAAAAGGAAAATCCTTGAATTAAATGTTCTTTAAACTAAGAAAAATGAATCTAACAAGAAAATAATAGTTTTCTTTAACATCAGAGCTATAATTAGCCCTCCAAAGCGCAGTTACTAAAAATTCTGTAAAATGTCATAGAATCAGGTGAAACAATGAGCTTGCAGTGCTACTTTTCACAAATCAAATCTCAGTTAACACGTTGACCGCCACAAAGTGTGCCAATACGGCGCTTTTTAGGTGCGTTCGTAATTATATAACTACATAGCCTATCATCGAACGAAGCTGTCTGTCTGTCCGTCTGTAGAGATATAACAGCGCAAAAGCTACCTAACCGAATGATTTCAAATTTAATACATTTAATCGTTGCAGAATTTTGACGAGTAATTTCAAATTTTATGAAAATCGAATGAAAATTTAAAGGGATATTAATAAAAGTTATCTGAATTCTATTAAATCCTATCATACGTAATTAATTCAATAATATCCTATGATAGGTAATGATTCTAGGTTGCCACAGTGATTACGTCCTATTTAAGATGGAATCCTGATATGGATATTATTCCCGTATTACTGAATTTAATATGTACAGTTGTAATAAATTGTGTATTCATGCATTTTTGCATAAGGGTGCAACAGCTATATTCACAAAGATCTGACTATTTCTAAAACTAGTTATGTACGAACGCACCTCATTTGCCACTTTTGGTGTACAATTTCCTACTTGGTTATTGTTGCTGGCTAACAATTAAAAAGCCATTTTCAGCATTTATTGTCGGTTCGTAATTCCAAATCGCGGAAATCATTGTTAAATTTATACATTTTTAACTAAAAAATATCAAATTTTAGTTATTTGAACACGTTTATCCCAGGCAGTAATCAATAAACACGCCTGGGGGATAAGAGATGATTTTTAAAATACATAGTAATATATTACCAATAGCACCGTTTATAAAAATAAACAGTCTTCTATGAAAATATTGATCGAACACCTATTTGTGTGGTATGGTGCACCGGGAAATGCTATCACACATACATACTTATGTGCCATGGTAGTAAAGTGTTAAATATAAGTGAATTATTTTCATATTAAATCTATTAATTGTGAACTAAATAATACTTACACAAGGTTTAGTGTCGTTCGACCCAGCGTACGATAGATTCCTAAACGCATCTAATTTAATAGTAGCCATTCTCTATACCAACTCTATTCATAAAAAATGTTATAAACAGTAAAATAGTATAGAAAGAACATCGTACAATGTTTTATTTTGATTCCCTTGCATCGCTGCAACGCAATGAAACAGTGAATATTAGAAAATATACCTTAAATGATTGGCATTATTAAACAAAATTCTGACGCTCGAAAAGGTAGATTTAGAGTTTCATTTAATGCATTAAATATATATATATATATTATCCTAATAAAAGTAAGTAAATTTTATTTTTCAAAGATTGAATTAAAATCCCTGCATTTTTTGCAAAGATTACTTTCTTTTTAAACAAATTTGCATACTTTGATAGACTAAATACAAAGATTCTCGTTCTTCGTGAAAGGCTACTCCGTGATGTGAAAGGATTTCGTACTTACTTCGTTCATTTTAAACATTAAAGAAATATATTTTTTTGTTTATTGAGGATTTGATTTATAATAAAATGTAAATTATTAAAATAATTTTTTTCTTTCTTTTCTTTTAACCTTTCTTTTCATTTCTAACCATTGTTAGCCATGAATGTTTATCTTGAAAATTTATTTTGTCAGAAACACAAACAATATACAGGATGTCCGGTCTCAACGGTGTCCAATGGCTAATTCCTAAACGGTTAGTCATAGACATATAGTTCTAATTAGAAAAATGCCTTAAATCAGGTAAAGAAATATTTTAAAAGCGATTTGGGTCAATAAAAACATTTCTTAAAAAATTACGAAATTTAAATTTTTATACGGTCCCCAGGTCCTATAAGTTATATTTAGTAAAATTTTCCTATTACACTGACAAGTAAGACAAAAAAAGTCCCATTCATATAACACTGAAATTGTGCGAGTTATGAAACTTTAAAAATGCATGACTTATGCCACTTTTCTGCTCTGAAAACAAATGAGTTCGGCTTGGTTTTGAGGGGTCACATTCCAAGTGCTTAAAGTACTCGAAGATCTCATTTCATGTGTATCTGCGCTTTGAAAAAAATCGTACAAGTATTACGATTAAGTTAACATTTATTAAGTTGCAGATTGGCTGAAATAACATATGTTTTATTTTGTCAGGATTTGAGACTGTTGCTTTTATGATTTCTTTTAATAAAATTATGTTATTATTATAAGTTTTTATGTTACTTCAAAGATCTGATGTAGGTTTTTCCAGTTCAAAATTTGTATTCGAACTTTAACCCACTTTCAAATATCCGATCGAGATTACATTTTACATACTGACGCAAATCCGATAACAATCTAATATTATTATGATTTTCGGTGGTTACCATTTATACTTATTTTACAGGAAAACACAAAAAAATTCGGATAGATTACCGCCAAGAAGTTTAAGAAAAAGTTTTAGATTAGATAATACAAGACGGAGATTGTTGTGTTTTTTAATTTTTATGTATTTTTTAGCACTGAATCCGAAAATTTCCTTAATTTTTAACCATCGTGTCAGGATATTTCGCAAATCATAAATTCTCGAATTTAAAGAATGACAAAAATAGGATACTATAAAGTAGAGGAGATGGTTGTATTTTTAAACTTTTTATAATTGATTTTTACGTACTTTTTAGCACTAAATCTGAAAATGACTTTCATTTTTAACCATCACGTTAGAATTTTTTGCAAATGTGTAAGTTAAGATATAGCGAAAATCTCATACTATAATACATATGTAAAAGTTATTTTATTTTATTTTATTCAATAATTTATTCGATATTTTTGCTTATCTTGTGATTCTTACAGCTGGGTGGTGTGATTGGATGGGGGAGGAGATTAAATTTTAACTTTGTACTTTTTAACTTTGAAATTTACAATTTGTGAAAAATCCTGATGTGATGGCTAAAAATGAAGGTCAATTCCGGATTCATAGAATACATAAGAATAATGCAGAATACATAAGAATCAATTATCAAAAACTAAGAAACATGAAATAGCCCAACTTTTGCAGGCTAGTGTAATCTAATAATATTTTAAAATACGTATCACTTTGTAAAGAATTGAGCCTGTTAATTTAGCATCATTTTATTTAACAAAAGATCTGTTTTTTCCTTTCTTCTTAAATGTTTATTACAAATTGTATATTTTGCATCAATATGTCAGAATGACTAAAGATTTCAAATTTATATCGCAATGTTAATTTTACTCTCAACCATTTTTTAATATATCTGACGAAATTATATTTCGTCTAAATTTGTGAATGACCCCCAATTTGCAGCAAAAAAATATGTTCCAACTTTAAACAGCTATTACTCGGTCAATTTTAATCGTAGAACAACGGGACTTTTTTTGTATTACCTGCCAGTGTAAAAGGAAAATTTTACTAAATATAAATTATAGGACCGGGAGACCGTATAAAAATTTAAATTTCGTAATTTTTTAAGAAATGTTTTTATTGACACAAATCGCTTTTAAAATAGTTGTTTACCTGATTTAAAACATTTTGTAATTGGAACTATATGTCTATGACTAACAGTTTAGGAATTAGCCATTGGACACCGTTGAGACCGGACACCCTGTATAATGACAATATATATTATAATAAAGAAAAGCTTTTGCAACATATTCTTTCCATTTTTTAAACATTTAAAACTGGGAGGAGATTTTCGATCTTGTAATTAAAACATTACATTTACAAAATAAATGAAAAATTTAAGATAAATATTAAAAGAAAGATTGACCAATTCTTTGTTTAAATGGATTTACAATTAAGAAAAGTTGAAATGGGTAATTAACGAATTGTCTTAGGATTTCTGAATGACATATTTCTTCGAGAATTTATCAAAACTTAGAAAACTCTTTTTATCTGTTTAATTGCTTTCTTCATAAAACGATCCAACATTACTAAGATCAATAAACAAAGTTCTAAATAGTTACAACATTAGCATAAAATTCATTAAGATCATAAATTTTATTTTTGATTCTTAGTTATCAGCTATACTGGAATTATCTTCATAAAAACATCTTGTACTTTAAGTTTGAAAAGTCTAGCACAATAAATGTAAAGATTTGGATAATTAAACAGGCAAAAAAAATTTTTTAACAGAAATTAATTACACTATCTTCACACTTACGAGACTCTCAAGGGAATGGAGAGAAGTGTAGAACAAATAAGTGAATCGAATAAATGAATGATTCTACCATTTTAAAAATCTAACTTCATGCATGCATTATAATGTATTGTATTTATTAGACAATATATTATTGATAAGGTAAATTAAAAGAAAAAAATACAAAGTATCTTTTCTGTATACATATAAAAAATGCTTAGTAATGATGCATTACCTACTCAGTTTGTTTGGTTCCCAAAATTCACATTTAAGTTCCTTTCTCAAAAATATAGTATTAGTTTCTTCTTGCATGGAAACGGATTGTTAGGATTTTTTTTAGTTTAACAATACTTTCAACCGTTTTCGAACTAGCATCTGAGATACGAATTTTGTTAAATTGGCATCACTTTTTTTAAGCAGTTACTTCTTTTTAGGTGCGTTTATTATTATATAAAAACTTAGCACATATAGAAGTCCCCTGCTCCGTGCGTCTATCTGTTTGTTTGTCCGCATATAACAGCTCAAAAACTACTCAACCGAATGGTTTGGAATTTAATATATAGAATAGTTGCAAAATGTTGTCGAGTCATTTCAAATTTTATGAAAATCGAATCAAAAATTAAAAGAATATTACTAAATATTTTCTTCAATCTATTAAATCTAGTGATACATAAATAATTCAGTGATATCCCATGACAGATAATGATTCTAGGTTACATGGTAATTATTATATTAAATCCTATCATACGTAATTAATTCAGTGCTATCACATGATATGTAACGATTCTAGGTTGCCATGGTGATTTAGTCCTATTCAAGATGGAGTCATATTATTTCCTTATAATGAATTTAATATATATAATCGTATTGTCTATTGTTGTTTATTGTTTATTGCTTATCGTATTGTTTTGAATTCATGCATTTTTACATAAGAGTGCAACAGCTATTGCACCAAGATCTGAATATTTATAAAACTAGTTATGGAGCGATCGCACTTCATTCACCACTTTTGACGTACAATTTCCGTCTTGTTGTTAGTCTGTTACTTTGCAACTTATTTACATATCTTCTATTAAAGTGAAAGGTCACTGAAAAATTCATTTTTTCTCAGGGGTTTGGGCTAGTCTTCGGTAGCATTTTCGCAAGCTCAGGAACTAATAAAATCGTTCTTTTATTTATTTATTTATTTATTTTATTTTATTTTATATATATATTTTTTTGCTTTTGCTTTTTGATAGTTTTCTTTTTTTTTTTTACATATTCTTATTTAATTCATTTATTTTATAATTTATAATTTAAATTTATCAATTTTTTTTGTGTGTTATGTAGTTTTTTTTTTTTTTTTTTTTTTTTTTTTTTACTACCGTTAAACTTGGACTTCTTTAATAGCACCCTTATGTCTCTGCAAATTGCCTACATGTCGCCTGTATGTAAAGTTGCTCCACAGCTGGTAATTCCACCAAAAAGCTGTACGTTATTCCACTATCTTTCAAAATCTTTGTATGCTGTTCTAGAAAAATATTATTATTTAAAATTTAATGTATAGTCTCTGAAAAATGTTCTTTTTTAGATGCGTTCATAATTATATAAATGCGCAGCACCTATGGTTGTCGTCTGGCCCGTCCGTCTGTCCGCATATGACAGCGCAAAAACTATAATATCGAATGGTCTGAAATTTATTATGTATGATCGTTAAAGAATTGTGTCAAATCATTTCAAATTTTATGAAAATCGAATAAAAGCTTAAAAAATATATTAATAACAGTTTCTGTCGGAGTTTCCTCTTAGTCCGCACAACTTTAAAGAAATTCCGTTTTATTTATATGCTGCCACCACCGATATGATTACGTGATATCGGTCACACACTGAGAGGATTGTTTAAATGAAAACCAGCGCTTTCAATTATCTAATTTAACAATTTATTTACACACTAATTACACAAAACTAAACACTATTTACACTTAAAACTCGGATGTAGGTGATCCGGTTCAACATTAGATTAAATACAGTAAATGCTGGCTGTGTACTGTTAAAACTACGTTATCTCACTCTCACTCTATACACGTTAAATAAGCTTTACCGGAGATCAATCCCAATCTCCCAACACATGGGCTCTAAGCCTAAGCTCTCCGAGCCTCTCTCAACCGTACGCTCTCTCTCAGAGCTATCCAAGGAACTACCCTTGCGCTTGGCACTCCAGCCTTCAACTCAACCCTATGCTGTTATCTAAGAGCTATACGCAGGAACTACTGTCCACCCTGCGCTCTCGGCTCCAACTGATTGTCTCAGCAGAAGATCCTGCCTCTAGCGAGCTTCTACCTTTTCTCAACGTAACCCCCTCGGGGTTTTCTACCTGGCTCGCATTCCAAGCTCTTTTCTTCGTTCGTGGAATGCCATTATCCCCCTATCTTCCACAGACATCTCAAAAGGTTGTGCAAACCCCTCTCCAACTATCTTTTCCCCCTTCATTCCATCTATACATTTTCACCGGCTTAAATCCAGTTTTAGACAATGAAAGAATGTTATTTTGAAATTCCATTACACAGACCATTCAATATATAATATATTAAGACGAAAATAATATAGAACCCCAGTTCTAATAGCAAATGTTTCTCAGAACCTGACAGTTTCTTTATTATATGAAATCTCATCATGCGTATTTAATTGAATGATATCCCATGACAGGTAATGATTCTGGGTTGCCATGGTGGTTACGTACTATTTAAGATGGAGTTTTATTATTTCCGTATTACTGAATTTAATATATATAATCGTAATAAATTTTGTATTCATGCATTTTTGCGTAAGAGTGTGACAGCTATTGCACCAAGATCTGAATATCTAAATAACTAGTTATAGTATGAACGCACTTCAATTAACGCGTTTGACGTACAATTTCCAAATTGTTTATGAAATGAGCCAGTCAATGCTGTACTTTTGTTTTGTTTGCTCTTGAATTAATGGAATGTTTTCCTTTCGCTTTTTTTTTTAAATTTTTACTTATACATACTTAAAAGTTTTTAACTTAAATTTTATTATTTTCTGTTTAACTTTTTAAACTTCATTAGTTTCTCATGCAGTTTTCATGCTAAATTAATACATTTCGTTTTTTTCAGGCTTCCTGTCTAGACAGATTGCTTACATATAAAGTGGACGTTAAGTTGCATTGCAATTAGGTAATCTATAACAATTGTTCCTATACGAACGTTCAAGCAAAAAAATTAGCTATATTGAAGTTATTTTGAAGATGCATGTACGCAGCGATGAACCCGAAGGGTAAACTATTTCTAGAAATTTTATTTCGTTAGACAAATTTTCGCACAGATAATTTTCTGTGTTTTAAAAGAATTTTAAACCTTTTTTCAGAATAATAACTCTGCTACAGAAAGTTTCAAAAACCATTTTACACTTCATTTACTGGTAGCATCAGTATATGTTCACAAAAGTAATGTGCAAAAATTAATAAGTTCTTAAGTAACATGATATTTATATTATACTATAAAATTTCATTATAAGTGATAAGAATTAAGTTTAATTAAGACGAAAAATAAAAATAAAGAATGAAAATAAATAATTATAAGGGTTGGGCTAAAAAGATTAATGACATTTTAATTAATGGTCGTGTAAGTGATAGAAAATAAATTGCATGTCTGAGACAAGGTTTGCATTATTTCTTATAAGACGTTGTCTGTTTCTGGAGAAATCTATATATAACTGAAACAATCATAGAAAGTAGAAATGTATAAGTGAGTGATGTCTCTTTTGAGACGTTATATGACTGTATTGGTACCTCTTTTTGAGACGTTATGTAATTGTTATTCATGTTTACTTGCGTTTCTAAAATAATAATTGCATTTGTAAAAGTAATCAGATCTGACGGAAAATTTCTTATGTTATAATAAAACATGGACAAAAATTACCGAATATACTTTAATAAATTTGATACACTTTGTAAAAGTTCTGTCGCTAACAACCCCAGCAATTTACCTGTTGTCAAATAAATGTTGTTTTCAATCTTTCTAGTGTTTCTTTAAGTGACAATCAGCTCGATGCTCTCAAATTGAATCAATTTTTTTCTGTCTCTGCTATTCCTTCTTTACCTAACCTAATTGCTTCTATTGAAAGAGCCTTTAAACATAGCGCTCAATCTTCTTCTCAAAAAGTGTCCATTAGGCATCTCATTGCCAATACTGTTAATTTCAATTCTAATGTTTATAAGCCCAATCTTAAAAATCCTGTTAAACAATGTCTGAAAAATTTGCGTTCTGATCCAAACTTAATCATTACCAAGGCTGACAAAGATGGTCAGATTGTTCTTCCCGACAAATCTACGTATTTGGAAAAATCCCATGAATCAATTAATGTTGGACCTTATATGGATATCCGCAAAGACCTTTCCACTAGTGAAATTAACTGTATTAAGTCTGTCATCAAGTCTTCTTCCATTATTTCTGCTAACTTTAAGAAGTCTCTTATTCCGCCTATTGCGCATTGTGCCAGGTTTAATGCTTTACCCAAGGTCCATAAACCTAGCATTTCTTTTAGACCCATTGTTTCTAGTACCGGTACAGCTTCTTATAAACTTGCAAAATATTTAGTGTCTGTTTATTCCCCACTTTTGAGCAGTAACTGTTTCATTGTTAAGAAAGCTTTTCATTTTGTTAAAAAACATCATAATTTTCAGCCGCAGGGCCACATGAAGGTTTCTTTTTATGTTAAATCATTATTTACTAACGTTCCGGTTGAGTGGTCTTTAGAGTGCTTAAGAAAAGGCTTTGTGAATTCCATTTATCTTATTTTGAAATCGAGGAGCTTATCCTTCTCACTCGCGCTTGCTTGTCGCAAAATACTTTTGCTTTTAATGGTAATTACTACCGTATAATTGACGGTTTGGCTATGGGTAATCCTCTTAGTCCCATTTTTGCGATATTTATATGCACTATTTTGAGGTCAAACTTTTTGAAATTTTAAAATTTCCGTTCTGTGTTCGCTATGTTGATGATGCTTATGTCCTGACTGAAATGAATTCGGATATTAATCTTATTCTCACTATTATGAATTCCATTGATCACTGGATTCAATTTACCTCTGAAATTGAGAACAATAACTGTCTTTCTTTCCTGAATGTCCTTGTTATTCGTTGTGAAAATGGCTTTCATATTACCGTCTTTCGTAAACTTTTTGCGGTCAGTCTCCCACCTCACAGGTATTCTTCTCATCCACTAACCAGAAATTCGCAACTTTCAATACTTTTGTTTTTCGGGCTCCCAATATTTGTTCCACTCCTCAGTTACTTAGTTCTGAACCTAATTACCTCAACGCTATTGCTGTTGATCGTGGTTATTCCTCTAATATTATAGATTCTATTTATAAGAAATTGACGAAACTCGTCCATTCTGAAAAGCATTCCAATTCCAAATCTAATACTTCAGTTGTGTTGTCATTTTTTCCTAAAATCAGTAAGAAAGTTTCTAAAATCTTAAGAAGGTTTGATTTTAATGTTATTTTTTCTCCTGTTAATAAAATCCCATTTTTAAATCTCAAACACCCCATTGATCGCCTAGATAACTGGGGTATTTACCAAATCTCTTGCCAGTGGAGTCTTTCTTGCATTGGTCAGACTAAACGTGCTCTTAGATTTCGTTTAAAAGAGCATGATGGTTATGTTAAAAATCAGGAGCTTAAAAGTTCTTCTATTGCTCAACATTGTTGGTCTTTTCAACATAGGTTCAATTTTTCCTCAGCCATCATTATCCAAAAATGTTCTTCTAATCTTGATTTTGATTTTTGGGAAGCTTATCACATCATTAAAAATTCTCTGTCTTTAGTCAATGACTTATCTAGTATTTTGATTTTCCAAGTACTTGGAAAGCATTCATTTAATTCCCACCCCTCCTTTTTTTCTAGTTCTACGGCAGATGTCGCTATTTGTCCACTTAGTCGTTTCATCTGCTTCTCTCTCATTGGTTGTTTTTGGCGCATTCGCTACCCACATCGGGTATATAAACAGGCGTGTCTCTGTCATTTTGCTCAGCCTTGCTTTTCTAGCACGCTGTGTCTTGCCCTAACTTGCACTGAAGAAGAATCTCGCTAGTAGATTCGAAACAGCTGTTTGCTGCTTTTCCTGTATTATTTCTGCATTTTTAAACGTTGGTTTTCTGCTTTCTAATATTCTTGCACGAAGGCTTTTTTTTTTTTTTGCTATTTTAATATTTTAACTCTATTTTTAACTCTATTAAATTGTTTTTCTGTTCTTGTAAGTTTAGTGTGATGCAGCGTTTCGTTTGTGTTAATAAATAAATTTAAAAGGTACTTTTCATAAAATATATAATGTAAACTTTAAACACTTCACTGTCTTACTTAAAAGGCGACTAAAATAATGAAAAAGATGTTACAAGTTTTAAATAAAATGTATATTTTTAACTTGTAGCATCTTTTTGAAGAAGTTTTAAATAGAAAATATATTTTTAACTTGTAACATCCTTTTTCATTATTTTTGTCGGCTTTTAAGTAAGACAGTGAAGTGTTTAAAATTCACATTATATATTTTATGTTTAAATCAAGGTGAAAAATTACGTTTCGTCTTGTGATTTTATAAGGTAGGGGAGCTAGGGGATGAATGGGACAAGGGATGGATGGGACATTCTCAATATTTCAGGCAATAAACATTTATTTTAAATTGCTTCCTAACCTCATATACCTCTATCACAGTGTGCTTCAGAACTAAAAGTAGGACCACATTGCTGTTTTCATTTTCCTTCAAAATTGCATTTTCTGAAATCTCTGCTTAAAAGTAAGTTTTTTTTACATTTGAAGATGTGAAATATCTTATACAATATAAAAAATTAAGCTATGTTGTAGTTATTTATTTTAAGGTTCAATATCAATAATTAAAATGAATGAATACTAACCATTGTGACAAAATAATTTTTGAGGCAAAATGGCTGAGAAGAGAATATATGCATCATGGGGATGATTGGGACATTTCAAATGGGGATGAATGGGGCATTCTCACTCCTTTCTAGAGATGTTGAAAATTTTATTTATTCATTAAATAGTATTATATAGGTTGATAAATCAATAATTTACGTTAATTAATAGTATTAAATAGTATTATATGAGTTGTTATTGTTTACAATTTCAGAGTGTTACTTATTGTATTGTAATAATTATTAATGGATTATCAAAAAATTGGTACTAAAACGTAATCAAAATAGATAAAATTGTTAAAAATAGTATATGTGTATTGATCAAATCGGGGAAATTATATTGAATTTGATATGTTGCACAAATAAATCCCCACCCCTAACATATTAGGTCAATCGGAAAGTCGTGTCGTGTTGGGAAAATCAATTTGACCGGAAAATTCTATCATTTAATTATTAGACATTGATTCCGATATCTAATGTCTAATAATTATCGGGCAGAATTTTCCGGTACGAATTGATTTTCCCAACACTACATGACTTTCCGATCAACACAATAATTTCCATTCTGCATGTTTTTTAAGATACATTTAATTAATATTAATTAATAAGTTATGATTGAAAATTATTAGCTATGCTATATTTAAAAGACATTTTGCACTTTCATTTCAAATCTAAAATGCCTCATAAGTGAAAAAAAGAACAGATTGATAGCCGAAGCCCGCATTAAAAGTTAAAACTGCAATAAAAGACGTTATTGAAAAAAAAACATATCGATTCGCGCTGTAAAATCATATATTACAAATATAATTTTCCTATAAGGTTATAATGATAAATTTTAATTTGGTAAAATTGAATACAGGGAGGAAAATCTTTGTGTCCCATCCATCCCTATTAGTGTCCCATTCATCCCTGCTATGGGGATGATTGGGACAGGGAGGAACGTTTTTTTTATTTCATAATATTTATATGAATAAATCATAATCTAGAATAAATATTGTTCATATATGTTGTCAAATACCTAATGTATGAAATGTGACATATAATATTGATAATAACTTAAATAAAAAAATAAAAATATATATTTTTGTGAAAATGTCCCATTCATCCCCCACCTCCCCTATATTTCTTTCGTAGTTTTTTTAATCACGTTACGTGTAAAAAAATATTTATAGGCTCATGTCTGCAGCGCAATTTAAGCAGCAGAGCTATTACATAATGCATGTTAAATTTTAAAAAACGCCATGCATTTTTCTAATGTGCCAAATAAAAAATAATTTTTAACAAACTCTTTGAACGCTATAAAGATATAGATTTTCTATCTTTAATTTTTCAATAAATGTTTCAGAGTAAAACTGTACTATAAAATCATGAAACAGAAGTTAAAACTTTATTTTCTCATTTCTAGTGAAGATATATTGAAAAATTGGAAATTTCAATGATAACATTTTCTCATTCACACGAAAAGAGAGAATTTGTTTCAATTTTGTTTGATTTTACGGTTTTATGGGAGCTATAAACTTTAAATTGTAAAGATGAATACTCATAAACTTATAATGTAGTTGAGCATATTTTGAAATATTGTAATAGGTGGAAAGTTCATGTGTGCGAATAAAAGAATAGTTGAACTTTGGTAACTGCTTAAGTATAGTCAGTGCGCAATACTTTTTTATGTTAAATTAAAATATGTTATAAATTATTATTCTCCATTCTTTAATCTACTATATGTATTAAATCCAAATGATAATTTCGTTGCGGCTGCCTATAACGAGAGTTCTGCTGAATGGATTTTGATGGAACTGTAGATTAGATAAATTTCCACGGAATGTTTAGTATATAATACATCATTCTACGTCACTTAGTTAAAGCGTTAAGGGAGTTACGCTGTTAGTTATATAATATTTCACGGGTGGTTTTAGTGTATTGCCTATTTTTTAAAACTCTTTAAAACACGCTTCTCTAAATGATCGTAGTATGCAATCATCCAATGCGTAAGGCCATATACAGAAAATTACATGAATCGAAACTAGATATAAAAAAATATTTCAAGATTCTGGTGCCACGTTGAGGATATTCAGTAAAACAATCTTGATGCATTTTCTTGCTATTATTATCAAAAACTTAAAAATAACAATTAAAAATGTTTAACAATTAAATAAGGCTAAACTTAATCTTATAAAATATTCCAGGGGAGCACATAAAAAGCTCCCTCTTCGAGATAAAATTTATTCCATACTAAAATACAATAGTTTTCTCGCCAGTTCGGAAATATTACGTTTCAGCGTGAGCGTTAGTCTTAATCTCCGCACACAGTCAGCATGTAATTCAATAAATTCTTAGCAGGACATTCCATGAAAAGGTCCATATTTCTTTAAACAAGATCAAATATACTAATATATTTCGTTTAAGTTTTACTTGGCGAAACCGACCAGCATAGCGGGCGAAGTCTGTTAGTCTATAATAAAATACTCTTCGTACAGTATAGTGAGCAAAGGGTATAATTTAAATACTAGGTATATCACAGGGTTTCGATAATGGAATAAAAATATAACTATTGAAATGGGAAAATATTGTTATTTTAAATCTTCAAAACTTGCACGTGTGATGAAAAAGAATTAAGAAATTAGTATCGTAAAATATATGTCATTAGACTACGAAATAAATTATTTGTTATAAAGGTTTGATAACCAGCTCGATTAAATCTATTTAAACATACACTATCATACGTTCCATTAGTACTGTTGTCTAAATGCAACTCTTGATGTCAGCATTGCCGTTATTTGAAATTTAAATCACTTATATCTACGTCACTGTGATGTCAATATCTTCTACTTTATGAATAAATTCAAAATAAAAAAATATTTTACAGAGATTTTACAGTAGAATCAGAAAAATACAATCATAATCTGACGAAGTACAGGGGTCCCCTCGTGTCAAGTTTGTGATTGTGGTGATTGTAACATACGTTGATTGTCACATAAACTGGCTATGCTATTTGGGCTAATATCGTTGTTTCTAGCTTTTCTATGGATTTTGGTAAAAAAAAAAGACAAATGGCTCTATAATGAACATATAACTTCTCTGTGGACATTATCATATATATTTAATTTATCCTGATAATAAAATGTCGATTAGTAATAAATCAGGACCATAGAAAGGCAAACAAATCTTTCGTTAAAATGTTTCGGGAAGTTTTGGAATAACAGGATTACGACAGTAACTTTTCAATAAACACGGGACATCGCTTGTTGAATGTGGAGGTGTTCCATCATTCTGGAATGATTCGTCTTAGAACCAATATTAGAAGTAGACATAAGAAATGTCCCTCAATAGCCGCACATATATTATTCTTATATTTTTACTTTCTTCTATCTTTACAAGAAGAAAGTATTGGATTCATGAAAATTTTGGAACTCCGGTTTTCGACGGATTTACACGTTTTAGGGGTCAGAGATCCCGAAAAATATGTTTTTACAAAATGTGTCTGCCTCTGAATCTGTCTGTCTGTATGTCTGTCTGTCTGTCTGTCTGTCTGCCTGCCTGCCTGCCTGCCTGTGTGTCTGTATGTAGCACAAATTTTGTGGTCGCTCTATCTCAAGAACTAGTGCACGGAATTTAATAAAAATGTATATTCAGTTAGACCCTGATATAAATTGGTGCTGATTAGTTTTTGGTGCAAATCGCTCAACAAGTGGCACTGTTATGCTGCACTTTTTACGATTTCCACTACTGCTCTACCTCAAGAACTAACGCACGGATTTTTATGGAACTTCAGGTTCAGTTTGTCCTTGATATGAGTTGATGTTTACTACGTTTTGGTGTTAATCTCTCTACAGGTAGCGTTGCTATACAGCATTTTTCACAATTTCCGAAATGGCTGTATTTCAAGACTAATGCGCGGATTTTCATCAAACTTCAGATTCAGTTAGTCCTTGATATGATTTGGCGTTGACTACGTTTTGGTGTAAATTTCCCAACAGGTGGCGCTGCTATGCTGCATTTTTCTGATTCCAGCAACAGTTTTATCGCAAGAAATAATGCACGGATTTTAATCAAACTTCAGATTGAGTTAACAAGTTGACTTAAGGTGTTGCTTATTAGGTGTTGGTGTATATATCCCAACAGGTGGCGCTGCTATGCAGAATTTTTTACGATTTCTGCCATAACTCTACTCAAAAACTAATGCGTGGATTTTCACGAAACTCAAGATTCAGTTAGAAGTTGACATAAGTTTGTTGCTGATAAGATTTTGGTGTAAATCATCTAACTGGCTGCATTTTCAGGAAGTATTAACATGTATGAGATAGAAGAGAGTTTTGGGATTGCCACATCCGACTAGTTTTTCTTATGAGCTCTAATTAATAAAAAAAAGGAAATATTGAAGGAAGGAAAATCGAAAAATTTATTAGGAATGAATTTCTGCCATCAAACATTTGCGTAAAAATATATAAATAATAATAAAAAAACCCTTTATGTTTTCATTCTTTACGCATAGCAATCAATATAAGTTTAACATTAAAAGTCATCTACTATATACATAAATTTCAAATCGGTTATTCTTTTCGGTTGTTTACAACTTGAGTTCTGCTGAAAAAGTTCTGCTGGGGCCTGCACGGTTAGCTAGATAATTTTTCAAAAAAGGTTGTAGAATACAACATATCGTTCTACGTTGCTTAGTTATGCAATTGTGGGGGACAGTTCTATAATCAGGTGAAACCGATTCTGAAATATTAGCCTTTAAAATGTTCTACCGTGTGGATTTTGATGAGACTTGCATTGTCATTTAGAAAACTTTTCAGGGATAGTTTTAGTATAATGCATATAGTTCTATCGTTCTTTACAAAATCCTTCTATAAATAATCAACTAAAAGAGTTGGTACTTAACAGCCCAAGTTTTGCCTGACATATTAGGAGATACAATAGGCGCAAAAATGGCGTTTGTATCGTTTTCAGTAATGCGGAAGGACATTCCAGGTAAATGCCCATATTGCTTTAACCCTTTATATAATGAATTATGAATTAAGGAAAATGTTATCGTTTAAAGCATCTTTCGTGAATTGTTTAAACTACATTAGAAAATTTACATAATCATTTAATAAAATTTAAAAGTACTTTAGAAGGGTTGAAGGATTTAGAAGGATTAATTAAATTTGAATTTATAGGGATTTTGTGCTATATTTATAACCTTACTCAAATCTGTTATTTTAATTTTTTTAAACATGCACTATTTAAACATACACAATCACACATTCCATTTACGCCGCGGCCAAAATGCAACTGTTGATATAGGCATTGACGACATTTGAATTTTAAATCATTCATATCTAAGTTACTGGGAAGTCTAAGGCGGGATCCAGATAGATTTTTCGCTTTTAGCGAAACGACATTGACCAATCAGAAGCTAGCATTTTTGCGAACTTTTCGCTGTTTGAAAAACTTGCAGGCTTCTAATTGGTCAATCTTGTTTTGCTAACAGCGAAAAATCTATCTGAATCACTCTTGTCAAATATCTCCTATTTTATGACAAACTGAAAATACAAAACAATATATGTTACAGTGATTTTACAGTAGAGTCATAAAAAGATAATCACATGAAAGTAATATTCTGATGAAGTAAAGAGGTCACCTCATGCAACGTTGTGATTGTGACGATTTGTGACGACTGTGACATATAATGATGTCACATGAACTGCCTGTGCTATTTGGGTTGATATTGTTGTTTTTAGCTCTTCTACGGATTTTGGTAAAACAAAATACAAATGACTGTCTAATGAACTTATAACTTCTATGTAGACACTAACATATTATCTATAATTTATCCTCCTATGAAAAAGCCGAATAGTTATAAATCAGGACAATGGGAAGTAAAACTAATCTCTCGTGAAAACGTTTCGGAATAAAATGAGTATCACAGTGACACTTCAATAAACATTGGACATCACCTGCTGAATGTGGAGAGGCTCCGTTATTCTGAAACGATTCGTCTTAGATCCAATATTAGAAGTATACATAAGAAATGCCCCTCAAAAGCAGCATATATATAATTCTTATATATATTTTTTTATTAATAGATGACGCTCTAATTAACAATATGGAAAAAAAAGAAAGACAGACTGAAAAAAATTCGAAAAATATATAGTGAATTAATATATATATCCCGGTAAAATATATAAATAAAACTAAAAATTAACTTTCTGCATTAATTCTTTATCAAAACACGCATATCAAACAATTGAAACTGATATCAAAAGTCATCTATTACAGGGCTGTCCAACTGTCGCCATGGGAGATTTCTTGGCGCCCTTTCGAATGTTTCCTGATACTAACTTTTTTAAAATTTTAAATCCGTTTTAAAAAATGCTTAAAATCTTAAAATCATTATCATTCGCATGCTTTTTATTTTATATGCAGCACCAAGTTTTAGGCGCTCTCCCTACAAAGTTTTTGAGATGAGTCCCTTTAAGAGAAATACGTCTAAATTTACTATATTTATACATTTTCTGCAATCTTGACACGGATATGACTATCCTTATGAGATGCATATCCATTGTATAAGACGTGTGTGCGCCTTCGGAATTTTTGATGTTACTAGCTTTATTCAAAATTAAAAATCCTTTTAAAACAGCTTTTAGTTTGAACATTTACATGTTTACTTATTGTAGGCAGACTTAAAGTTTTGGCACTTATTCTACAAAAGTTTTTGAGATAGGCCCTTCTCAGGGTAATGTAATTCTGCATTTATTTTGATTTATATTTCCGCTGCTGTTTATTTTTACATGGACATAGTTTTTGCTGTGATATTAAGATAGCATTGTATGTTTTCAGTCATATGAATAATGGTGCTCTTCAGAGATTGCTAACAGCTCTTTAATTTTTTCAAAATGCTAAAAAAAAGATGTTTTTTTCAACATAATATAAATTTTTTTATTGCGTTTAGGCATATAAGCCTTGAGAGTATTAATCATGACTTAATTTTAAAAAACCAGAATTATATTAATTTAAATAAAGTTTCCATTGCAGTAAAAACTATAGCTTAGTGAACGGATATATCAGTTCCATATATATGAAATATATATAGCGAATATATCAGTCAGAAGTTTAGTGTGCCCCTGGAACCTGAAAGGTTGGATAGGTCTGATCTATTATATCTATATAATTCAAATGGGATTTCCGCTAGCTTGAATTCTGCTGAAAACATTCTATTGGGGATTGCACTGTTAGTTACATAATTATTCAAGAAAGGTTTTAGAAAATAACGTATCGTTTAACGTGGCTTAGATTATAGAATTATGTGAAAAGTTGTATAATCAGGTGAAATAGATTATGGAACATTAGCTTTTAGAAAGTTCTACTGGATGAATTTTGATGATACTTGCATTGTTATTTAGTAAAAATGATTAGTTTTACCATAATGCATATCTTTCTATCGTACTTTACCAAACCTTGCTATAAATGAAAAACTAAAAGTGCTGGTACTCAACAGCCCAAATTTTGCCGGGCACATTAGGCGATATAATAGCGCTAAAATGGCCTTTTTATCGTTTTCAGCAATGTGAAAGGACTCACCAGGTAGATGTCTATATTGCTTTAAAACACAATATCAAATTCATTGTTTGATTCTAGGTTAGTTTGTAGCAATCATCCAGCGTAGTATGCGAAGCCGGCTAGTAAGTAATAAAACGTTTAAATAGATATTTCCAATACTTTATGGATTTTTATCAGAAATGCAAAGGTATATATTCTTATACATGTTTTTCGATGAGCCGCGCTTCAATTTTTAATTTTCTATAATTATATGTAGTATGTTGGTTAGTATAAGTAACTGAATACCTTTATATATAAATTCAAATAATTTCTTAATTGGGGTAATCCAGAATCAAAAATAAAACGCTAGTTTCTCAAAAACAAAATAATGCGGCTTGCTTAAATAAACAGAACGAAAAATAAAATAATAGATCCAGCGTAGATTCCAAAACACTTTCAAACTCATTCATAATACTGTAACCAAACTTTACAATTTATTAAGATAAACGATGTCTAAACAAACAATTTAGAAAATGCATAACGCATTTGAAAATACAATATCTTCAATTACTATGAATAGTACGAAAAACATCCAATTTGTTTTGTGCAGCCTTGCATATAATTTATATATATTCACATGCATATATCATAGTATGCTAAATGTTAGTTTTATTAAACACATAACACAGTTGAAATGTCCCATTCGATAATTGAAGTCAATAAACGGGAATGCATTTTATGCAGTCCGGTATAGGACATATAGAGTTTATACACATCAAATAATATGCAAAAAAGAAGTTAAACTTTAAAACGGGCAATCTTAAACTTACACTAGGTTAACTCCGGGAGAGTCGCCGCATACGGGATAGATGCCGTAACCCTTGTATTTCTTGTAATTATCGATAGATGGTCTTCAAACGCACAGTATAGATGCGCAATGAGATTATTTTAACCAGTGTATAGCGTGAATCCCATTTCGATGTTTACTTGTAGAAGTACAATTTTTAATTTGACGTACGTGCATGATTTCACTGTCCAAACTTTTAAACACGTTATGTTTAAATACTTTTCATACACTAATTACTAAATGCATGCATGATTCCGAAGTCACAACTAAGTGTAACGTTTGTATAGAGTACTGTGTGTATGATTACGCCATTCACCTTAGCGATGGCAGGCAACTTTGATGGCCGATGTCTGCACCATGCAAAATGGGATACATGCTGCACTTCTATTCCGGTATACATGCCGCAGTTTCTTTTGTACGTGATGCTTAAGTGTTATTAACTTTCCCTTTTCTTTTTGCACAGACTAACCATATTAGGCATGTTATCAAGTTTACTAAAACCAAAGGAGAAAAAGGGGAAAATAACAAGTAAGAAGGGCAAGAAAGATGCAAGTCAAGATGACAATAATGAAAAATTGGATTAAGCGTAACGCAGACGTTCTTTGCGAACTACTCCAAAAAAGAGGAAGTTTAATTGGCTTCGTTACATCATGTGTTTAAATGTAGTAACATAAAGACTGTACTTCTTCGACATTATTTCTGTAGATTGAAGTCGATCTCTAAACCCATTCGGGACCATAGGTGCATATAAGCACCTTCATAAAGAGCTTAAAAAATTTGTTTCTGGCTCCAGTAAAAAAGAAAAGTAACATTTGCTTTGTTTAATTAGAGCATTCTCACGATTATTTAAGTAAAGGTAACTTTTTTTAAAAAAATGGTACCAACCGAATAAAATTTGTGTAAAAGCCACCGGTCCCGAAAGGGTTAACAAATAAATTATGCAAACACAATTTTACTCTTTTTTTCTTTTCCCTTTCTAATACATTGATGTTACGTTGTTGCTGAAATAACAATTAAAATTTTATGTAAAAAAATAAAAATAAATAAGTCGATAATTTTAATAGTGAATGTAGGCAACAATTATTAATTCGAATCTAATAATACGTTTCATTGTACTCATTTAGTTTCATTTTGTTGTTACATCCACAATTATAGTCCAGATATGAATATTTCTTTGAATATTTTTATTTATAACTTCATTCTGTTCTTATTACAAGCGGGGCATAACTACCGAACAAGTGCGGCGTCTCAGCCTCAATGTACGGGTGACGCGCCGCAATGTAATGTTTTAGAAAAAAAATATTAAAAAATATTAATAATTTGTTTTGAATTTTTTTGTCGCCGTACACATGTTGTATATTTAACATTAAATAGCACAGAATGATTTTTTTTATTCTATGTCCATCATGGGACTTTATACACAAATTCAAAAAAATGTGCGGCATAAATCCCGAAATTACCCCATGTGCAAAAGTACTTAAAAGATGAGCAGTATTTAAAAAAAAAATGTTAAATTACTTTAATACCTTAGTACTTTCAACTATGAAACCATAGTCTTCGTCAGAGGAATATAAGAAATACAGCAGTTATTAGCTTCTAATTTTCAATGTCCACGTAGATGGTGACGAAAAGAGTGAAAGTGGAAGTTAATTTATAGATCTGGAAAACTTTGGGAAATTAAAACTTGGATATAACGAAGTGGAAAATTACTCGTTTTATGATTCTTTAAGCAAACTCAGCCGAATTCTGGGTATGTTGTAGGATAAAACCTCATTACAAACAGCATTTTCTTTAGTAATAATTTCTATTGATTCGCGGGTAATTAAATTATAATGATTCTTTGAGGGATATATAATTTTTGCATTTTCGAAATTAACTTATATATTCTGCTTCTAATTATATCTAATTCTGCTTATGAAGCAGAATATACAGCTTAATTTCGAAAACGAAAGTAGTGTACTTCTAATTATATCTAACTCTGCTTATGAAGCAGCACTCCTTTCGGCACCATCTACGTGGACTTTGAAAATTAGACGTTAATAACTGTTGTATTTCTTATATTCCTCTGACGAAGACTATGTTTTTATAGTTGAAAGTACTAAGGTATTAATGTAATTTAACATTTTTTAAATACTGTCTTATCTTTTAAGTAATTTTGCACATAGTGTAAGTTTAAGTTTAGCTTTTAAAGATGAATTAAGCATTTCTATTTATTTATTTACTGATTTAAAACGGGTATTTATTGAAAACGCAATTCCGGTGGCTATTCTTCATAGGTGAATTAGTCGCCAAATATTTTAGTGTATTCCTGTAACTGAACAATCAATTATATGTACACCAAGTTCTAGAAAAAGCGTTTTGTGGTACAACTCAGTGTTACATTAATATATTTGAAATAGTGTAATATCATTCAAGTACACAACAAACGATTTTTCCCCATAGACCTTAATGTAATGGAATTATTTTGAGTGTCTTTGTAAAAGGACCGTTAAAGCTAAACACGTCATTTTAAATACTAAACATGCCACAGGAAACGTAAATAAGATATATAAATTGCATGGCAATCTGACTATATTTACTCAAGTTAAAGCACGGACGGAGAGACAGACAGATAAACCGAATTCATAAATACTTTTCAACTATATTGGTTGAAGTCTTAAAATTAACAACATTTAAAAAAACATAGAAAAGCATCATTTAAAGAAGTTTTTACGAAAGCTCAAAATTTAATGTCTATTCATGCACAACTAATATAACTTTAAATAGAGCAATTCTTACTTAATAAATGATGATATGCTTATTTTTTTCCATAACATAACTGTAATCCAAATATTTTCTTGCATTTAAATGTTAAGTGCGTTATATTTTCAACATTTTTATCGATTTAAATTTAACTGTCTCTTTAATGATGACTATCTTATTCAAGTAGACTGTAAGTAATCCCCATGAAAAACTTCTTGCATATCTAAATTTTTTTTTTTTTTTGCTTGTAATGTAAAAAATAATCCTTGTAAGAAACTCCCTCGTTATATTAAACATTAAAAATATGACTTTTTAAAAATTATAATACTTTAAATAATAATAAAAAAACTTTGTAGTTCGATTTTCTTGGATAAATATAAGTATTTCTTATACTTGATTTTTGAAATATAAAGACAAAACTTAAAAAAAAATCAATTTATAGCACAATTAAAAAAATAAATAAATAAAACGCAGTTATAAGAGTCAATTAAAAACGGCCATAAATGGATTCGAAATGAAAAAAATAAGCAAAAAGAATCACCATTTAATTTGAAAAAATTAAAATTGCCAGAAATAAGTATCTTTTGCTTTAAAACAAATTTTAATTAGATTTATTTTTCGTAGTTTGATAGTGTAACTAGGTAACGTTTGGATGAAATATTTTATTACTCATATTTTATGCAACGTCATTTAAGTCAAAGTTTAAAAATTAAATATATTTTCTTTATTAATAATACTTCTGTTCTTATTATACAGGATGTTCCTAAAGGTACAAACACAATTTAAACAATGTCAAAGTTTAAATTGGTCTTCTGTAGACCCCAGGTAAAACTAAGCCTCCCAAAAGTTTACCTCTCATTTTTAATTGCTTCATGTGTAAATTACCACAAATACGTTTTTTCGGATACTGAAGTGATATGTTCTACTAAGGGTAAAACAGCGTACATAAAAAAATTTCTTTATTTATACCATAAGTAGTTAACCAATAAATATTTAACAGTGGGTACGTTTACAAAAAATTATATAATTTTGCAACGATAACAAAACTAACAATGCATAACTATATGTTGTCACCGCTGCAGTCTTTAGCACACATCAGAGTGGATGTTGTATTCCTGAGTTTCTCGCATATGAAATGTTTGCATTCAGAGCAGACTATGTCGGCAAATGACATATTATTGCAAATGTAAATGTACACATTATTTGTGTTAATACGATTCTGGACACAATGGAAACTCAGGAGTAAAATAGTTGTTATAGATACGACAGGATCACGAAAAATAACACCCAGTATAACCACCTCCCCTTGGTAAATTAAGTGTTTAACAGATGAATTTTTACCGACCGTAGGAATTACTCCTTAAATGGCTTAATGCTTGAGGCTACGTTTCGAATGTCGCTATCCCTGTTTACCTGTTTACTCATGTTTACTCATCTCCAATATGTGAAAAATTAAGGCGAATGTTAGCCTTTGGGAGAACAAAAAAAAGTGGTTGCACAATTTTTAAATAATATTCACATTGCAAGTTTCAGCATCGGGGATTAGATTTCAGATTCAAATGCCTTGCGGTTTTTTTTTTTTTTTTTTTTTTTCCTTAAGGTACCTTTAAATTTTGTGCATTTTAAAAAATACCTACTAGCTTTGAAATTCCCATTTCATGAAATCTTATCATATTCTTAAAAATACACAAAATTTAAGAAGACATTTTATAAAAAACGTGCCTTGTTGGCATCAGAAGTGTACTTTCTGATGATGAAGACTGTTTTTCGATAATCATAATGCGTGATGAGTAATCAGATATTTAAATTATTTAATATGTTAACATAAAATTTCACGGCCGGTGAGTTTCGGTGAAGTGGTCCCTTAGGTCAAAAATAAAAAATCAGGTCAGAAAAGGTCAAAATAATAATTCTCTTAAAGTTAAAGTTATTTTTTGATAAAAGATAACTTTAAAAACGCCATTATTTGACTCACATTGTACCATGTAATTTAAAAAATAAGTTACTCTTACTTAAGAATTTGTTTTGATTTTATTTTATTTGTATCTTTAAAAAACATACGAATACACCAAATTGATAATGCGAAGAAGAAACTTTAGGCATATTGTTTCTGTAACGTGAATATAATTTTTCTTTTATATATTTTTAGTAACATTAAATTAACACACACGAATCAGTTTTTAGGTCAGTCATTTATATAGCATTTGCAGCATAAATGGCATTTGTATCCAATTACTAATGTCAATTTTTCATTAAGTCATTAGGAAAATTCTATATATTTTTTTATAGAATAACAATCCCTATTAAAGTGTTTTTTAATATTTTGAAGATTTTCTACAATATAAAGAAATGCAATGTTTATGAAGAAATATCCATTTATGTGTATGGTGGTGTTTTTTTCCAGTTCATAGTAACAGTCATGTTTATAAAAAGAATCATTTTTGAAAGTTTTTCGGTGCATGTGTGGAGACGTTTTGTAGATGTTGATTACTTCATATTATTGGAACCAGGTTCAATATACAAACATAAAGAAACTCCAAATATCGAAAGTGGTCTTTCTTTATTAACAAACATTAGTTTTAGGTGAAAGTTAAAGGGGAGAGGTGCCCCTAAGAAAACAAGGCAACAGAAGCTCTGGCGGACCTGCCAGACAATCGATACAGCCAGGAGAGGGGTGACGAATTCAGTCCTCATGAGAGATAGCGAAAATTAGTCTGAATAAAGTAAACATACACAACTTGGCAATAAAAAGGCATAAGAGGGCAAAATTATGGTAGAAAGAAATCAAAGAATGTGTCAATAACTACAATGGTCGCTGCTGATTAGGGCTGTCATTTGAAAAAAAAAATTGTTCCTGTGTGTGCAGTGAAAAAATATTCATACAGTACAATGCAGATGCGCCCAAGAGATGACTATAAATAAATTAAAGAAATAACATGACCGTACAAAGTATGTTCTGGTAAAAAAAAATCCAGATGTTAAATTTGCGATTAAGCATTAAATCTCGTGGGATGCTTGAGAAATGTAAAAAACGCCGCTGAAATAAATGCTTCAGTATAATTTTGTTTTATTTCTTTTCTTTCTTTCTTTAGGTAGAGGAGAATTTTAGTGGTTATATATATATATATATAAAAAAAAAAAAAAAAAAAAAAAAAAAAAAAAAAAAAAAAAAAACGGAAAATTTAGACGGCAAGTAGAAAAGTGATTCAGCACTTACGTAATGAGTAACGTACATTCAATCATAAAGAATAAAACCAGATGTTAGAACTTTCATTAGAAATTAAGTTTTCCCTGCAATGGAAGGGAGGGGGGGATGAAACAAGAAACCTTTTCAACATAATTTGATTTTATAACTTTATATTCTGGAGTGGAGAAGAAGCATGGGAACAAATATATTGTTAACTTTAAAAAACATATTAAATTATCAATGAAAAGGTGGCTAATATTGTGATATATAACAGAACTCTGTCATAGTGCGTTAGTTGTTTTAGTCTACCTTTAAAATTCATAAACAGTAAAATAATAAAAAATATTTTAAAAAACATATTTTCTCATTCATAATTGTTTCTCTCAGCTGACATATCTGACAGGCATTCATTTAATTAAGCATAAAACATTCTAATCTATTGCATTTAACAATTCAAGAAAAATATAAGGTAAAAAATATTGCTAATCATAATAAACATTAATGAGTACTAAATAAATGCTTTAATCAGACGCAGTATAATGTTATGTAATTAAATAGGTTAAACTTTTTTTATTAAACTTGTTTTACAGTCTTGTACACATTCGTAAAATTATAAAATCGAAGAAAAAACAACAGTAATAATACATATACTAAATAAATAAGTTAAAAATATTTCTAATAACTTTTGTTATAGTTTTGTACATTCCAAAAAAAAAAAAAAAGAAATAGAAAATAAAAATCATTTCTTTTTGCATGGAATATAATATCTCCAAAAACATCTTAACATTTTTCTATTTATCTTCAACTACAGTGAAATAATAATGTTCTTGTATAATTTTACTTTTAAATCATTATTCAGAAATCCGTTCAGACAAAAAATATATTTCTGGAGTCGGAAGCCTTCTTATTGTAATCATCAGGAAAACATTAACAGTTATTTTTCATTTTATATATAAAAATAATGTAGGCATTTTTATCGTGCTGAACTTACATTATGCAAATAACTCAAGAACTTAAATAGTATCATAAATCCATTCTCTTAACGAAAAAACATTCTACTTTTACGTTTCAGTAATTTTGGTTAAGCTCTTTTTCGTTAAGCAATATTTTTCCTATACCTTTTTTATATTTCGAATCGTAAATATACAAATTATTATCTTTTGAATACGACTCATGCGGAATACGACTTTAACGTTTCTTTACACATGTACCGTAATGCAAAAGGCAAGTTCAGAAAAAGTTCTTTTGTTAAAATCAATGGGTGGAAAAGAGCAAATTTAACCATTAAATGCATAGCGTGAATCAGGAGTTACAACTCAGGAGAGATCTTTTTTTTTTTTTTTTTTTTCTTGCCATTTGGCGCCTTCTATTGGTGTTTTGGCGGACTATTATGTGTTTGTTACGTGTGGTTAAACGCATTTAACGTCGTGAAGTTTGTTTTTGTTCTGATTTGTTATCACGGGGAGGTTATAACATCTTTTGTTGATACTGCTTGCAATTTGTTCGGCTGGCATTTTTTCTCTATCCTTTTTAAGGTAGTCATTGTTTATTCTGCAAAATATTTAAAGCATTATAAACATTATTATACCGTTGAATAGTTGTTATTGTGCAGTGTAAACACTTTAAAATAAGTATATATTTTAAAAATATCATTTTTTTTTTTTTAGTAGTTTTTCTTATGTAACTGAGAAGTGATATTATGACATCATGTCCAACAAAAACATAAATAATTGTTTTCACTATTTTTCTAGTGGATAATTAATAAAAATTAGGCTCAAATATAATGTTTTCCGAACAAATCAAAAAATCATTCATTAAAGGGTTAAACTGAATGAAGCACATTTTTCTAGAAATTCAGACATAGACATTATTAATTTAGTTATAGATATCATTCCTTTAATGTTTTGTACGGCATGTTCCTTTTTATTTATTTTATAAAGAAATGTTTTCTATAAAATTAAGTAATATGTTTTACATAAATTAACATATTTATATATTTATATTTAAATAGTTAAAAATAATAAATCATACCTTTTTTCATAATCAGTAAAAGGCCATCTATTAATCAGGTCACACAAGTTTCTTTTTTTAATTCCCCCTCCAACAACTGTCGTTTGTTGCCATACTCAATTGATACACACTTCACTATTCCGGCGTCACATTTTTACTCTTTTACAAATTCTTTATTTATAGTTAATTTTCTTTAAAACGACACTAGATGGAACCCTTCAAACTTGACGGCAACCAACTTGTTGGTACCATAGAAAAATGTTTATAACTGCTTAAAAGGTTAGATGTCTTAAAAGAATAATTAAAATAAGTTTAAAATAAAACCTCCTTTCAAATGCTCTCTGGTTATTGCATATCGGCAGAATTACACTTGCACATGCACTTGCAGAATTCATTTTCATTTGACGTTTTTCCATTTACTTTCATAATAACACAAATAAATCGTACGCAATTGCTCTTATGCAAATTGGTATGCACAAAATGCATTCATATACACTACCTGCTTTTTAACCAACTGCTGCTTTGATGATTATTTTGTGATTATTGTGTATACATTGTAAAATAAAATCTGTAATTCTAAAGATGTAAAGTCAAACAAAAGATGTAAATCTATAAAACTAGTTTTTGTAAAACTACAGAAATCAGTACCTTTACAAAAGAATCTACTAAAATTACAGTTATCTTGCTAAAGTTTTATCTTTAACCCGGGTTGCATTTACATAAAAAGGTCTAGGCATACCAGTTTCCTAAAAAATATTTAGTAACATTACAGATTTTTTAAGTTACGGTGCAAAAGGGTATCTGTTACATGAATTTTTGTTGTTGCCGTTACGTAAAAAGTTCTCGAAATCCCAGTTTTCTAGAAATGTCTTTGTAACTTTGCAGAATTTTTTTCACAGTGTATAAGTGCATTTTGTGAGTGAATAATGTCAGATAATGAGACCGCGTGCGATTTACCAGTGTTCTGCCTGTACATGGAAATAAAAGTATCTTCCTATATACTGTATTGAAAGCTTTGTTACGATTTCACCGTATTTAAATCATTAGAGCACTTTTTCATTTATCAAAACGACAGTGATTAATCGTATACGATTGTGATTTTTACTGTCTTTTTTTAAAGCGTTTCACGAATTTGTAACAAATTAAAAAAAAAAAAAATCTCTCATTTTCATTATTTGCAATACATTAATCCTATTGAGACATTGCACTTTCACGTGACTTTTTGATATAATTTATAACTGGCCTATAAACACACAGTGTTCTTTATGGGTTATTATTATGAAGATATCTACCTTCAACATTTCCTTCATCCAACCACAGAGCAGCATCATCAATTTTCATCAAGTGCAAATTGGTGCAAAAAAGGTATCCGCTATCAAAAGCTAATGAATAAAAACCATCAAATCATACTGTAAAAAACTTACAGTTGATAGTCTGAACAATTTCCATATTTTTCCCATGAAGTTATTTTGTTAATATCTTAACGAATATAAATTTGAGATCATCTTTCACGGATAATACTAAATTTGGATTTTGTCTAAATCCGTGCAATTTATTATTGCACAATTTATTATTTACACTGCGACAGACAAAAAATTATAAAAATACCTAAAATGCACACGTAAAATACAAAAATTATATAAATCCTACTGCCTTAGTTAAAACAACCAAAAGACTTGTAGCGATATTATTTGTTAAGGATTAATTTGTTATGCTATTTTCTGACATATACATGAAATCGTTTCATCAGAGAAGAAAAATCAGTAAAAATACAGAAATTGTACTGACATTCAATAGATATTTTAACGTGAAGATTTTGCGTGATTTTAATTAAAGCTGTCGTAATTGAAAAAAAAATGTACACACAATACTTTATAATTAAAAAAAAAAACTACATGTTTTTTAAACTTTATTATACTGCTTTCAAACATTATATACCTAATAGTTTGCGTGATTTTTGTCTGACCGTGTGAATTAAAACACTACCCTCCTATCATACTAGATTACACTTTGTCGGCCCCTTACCTACCTTTGGAACAATGGCGTAATGAATGGATCAACCATAAGTCGAAATGCAATGTATGCGAGTGTAAAGAATTGTATACTATAATACAACACAGTATGGAATAGTACGCTATAGTATTATGCAACGTCATCAACAATGCTATTGTGATAATGAAAGTCAGGAAAAAATAACAAGTTCAAGTTTACACTCAGTGTAAAAATAACCGTCAATTGACACATATTTTTCCGTTGAAGATAATGGAATGTTTCCCGATTTTATTTCTTTGTTTTCCTTCAATTGACGTATGTATCTCTAATCCAAATTAAATTTGAAATGAAATTCTGAAATAGGGGAGAGTAGCCATATTTGGACCGCCGCTTTAATTGGACCGTTGCCATTGTGCCGTTAATTACAGGAAGAGACTCAATCTACCGCTGAAATCCTACTCATCAGAATGGCGTCACTCATGATTAGAAGAAGCAGCCTCCTACCACGTGCTGTTTTCAGACAATTAAAAAAAACCTAAAGTTAGCTGTTTTGATCTAATTTTATCCTACTTACGTAAGTGAATATTTTAAAACTAAGGTAAGTTGTTATGTTTTCATATACATATATTAATTCATCTGTTTATTGCGCATATTTTTCACACGGAATTGTTTGATTTCGTTTTTGTTCTTAGTCGTGAAATTAACTGTTTTAAAAAATGGCGCAGTTGCCGTAATTGGACCAATTTAAGTTGCTTAAATTAGACCAGATATGCGATCATAAATTTGAAAAGAAAGTAATGAATATCGAGGACGGTACGCTTTGAACACTATTTCTTTTTACGTGTTATAATGGATTACTATCTTCATGCAAGTTTTTTTTTGTATATCTGGATTAATTTTTTATACAGTTTTTGCCTATATAAACATAAAAATATTTTTACATGCCTATGCAATAAATTTTGTTTGGAATGTCTTTTATCTTGTATGTAATTGTATTTATTTTCTTTGAATTCTTTATTCCTAAAGCATATTTGATTTACAAAGTTGAATTCAAACATTTTCCTCTTGCAGGATATTTGTTATGGAAGACTTTTTACAGTTCTGGAGGGTGGAATTATACTTTTTTGCCATTAAAATGCATAAAATCTCAAACCTTGATGAAAATGTTGAAAAAGACATAGACAAACTGTCTGGAAGAAAAAACCGCCGTGACAGCAAAAGTTGTTAAAGATATAGGAAACAAAAAGCAAACAGTAAGTTGTGAAGAAATTGACCTGAAACAAGGCTACAGCTACAAATCCTCCCCAAAAGCAGAAAAAAATAGAAATGTTATTTCCCTTGCTAAATTCAGTTAAATCACAGAGGGAGCCAAAAAACAGTTGTGTTAACATCATCGCCTTATAAACTAAACCTTGAAATGCAAAAAAAGAAAAAAAAGGGAAGCTTTCGCAGCACAAAAGCAATTGGAATATTGAGTTTTAAAAAATAGGCGTAATGCAATTAGCAAGAAAATGGTGGGAGAGAAGAACTACAAACATAATGTAAAGAAAACTTCTTTTGCAAAAAAAAAAGTCTGATAATTTAGAATCTAAAAAGAAAAATCTAGACAGTGATGATTGGTTTTTCCTAATTTGTAAGAAAAATAAAATAGCAGAAATGATTCAGTGTTCAGATTGCCATATACGGTTCCATGTTGTGTGCGCTGGAAAACAAAAACAATAAACAAAATTCATGTATAAGCTTTGCATCACTCCTTACGTGATATTCAAGTAACTGGCAATTAGTTCCATAATTTCTATACTTAATTACTGATAACTTTGATTTATATTTTGAATACATTTTGATTTGAAACAATTACTCTTATTTTCAGATATTTGATTTCATTATATTTCATTGCTGTTATTTTGTTTGATTGTTTCATTAATCGCAAACTTTGTTTTTAATAAAATTAGTTATATTCCCTTATCATTAAAACAACCTGATATTATTTAGTCCAATTTAGGTGACTGGGGTTCCAACTTAGGCGACCAGTTGCTGAATTTTGCCCACTTTTGCCAAATTTTTCAAAATAAAATAAAATTTAAGATTTCCAAAAAGAAATTGATCTAAATATTTATTTAGTTAGTAGATGAATAGATTGACCCTGTGTAATGATCTTTTGCAGATATTCCAAAAATTAAGTGAGTTACACCTGAAAATAAGTGAAGTGGTCCAAATTCGGCTACTCTCCCCTAAATTTCTCTGAAATCAAGATTTACTGCAAAAGCATTGGCAATATGTTTCCGTTACTTGACGGATATCCCAAATTGTTCATTTTCTATCAAATCAACGAACAACCTTCAATCGAATTTAAATGCGACTGGAAATTCTACATTGTAAAATAAAATTACTATAATCATAGGAATTTAATTTTATTATTATCACGGGGAAATCCCTCAGTATTCCAAGTGCTACCGGATTAATTATTAATATTTATTTATTAATTTTTATTTATTTATTAAGAAAATTTTTTGTGCTGTGCAGCTGATTGTCTTTTTCTAAACATAAAAGCACAAACTGGAGTACCATCAATTATTCAAAAGTTGTTTAAAATATATCCATCAATTCCTTATCAATTGACTGTCTAGAAATATGCATTTTTTAAATTTTATTTCAAAATTTACTTTATTTTATTAGGCCTTTTTAAAAGTATCAATTAATATCTTATCGTAGCTCTTTTTATACTATTCTAATATATTTATAATAGGCAAATATATCATTGCTAAGGTATTTTAAAGACTGGAATTTATTTTTAGTTGTTTCAGAAAATATAAGTTTTTTAACATGATACAAAGAATAAAATCTACTGCTATAGTTTAATCGTTTAATGCTTAGTAAACATGAAATCCGAAATGCATGTCTAAACGCATACAATAAATGGTGTTTTTATATACAATAATCTTAAATTACTGCAATATATAACTTTATTTGAATTTGATACATTAGATGCAGATAAAAGAACAAACATAACATGAAAAGATAGTCTGCAATCGATTTTAATATGCACTTTATCGTCAAATGAAATTAATGAAGAAAACTTTCAGATTTGTTTCATTTTTTCCTTCTCTCATTCGGCAATGTAAATTCATCATTTGCAGATTGATTTGCTAATCTTCAAAAGCAATTGATATGGATTTGCGAATTTGAATATTATATATGATACCCGATACATTTCCAAACACATTTTTAGGTGCATTCGTAATTATATAAATACGTAGCACATATAGTCATCGTCTGGTCCGTCCGTCTGTCTGTTTGTCTGCCCGCATGTAACAGCGCAAAAACTACCCAACCGAATTGTTTGAAATTTAATATACATAATTCTTTTAATATACATAAATTACATAACATCATAAACATTTATAAACATAAGAATTTTGTCGAGTCATTTCAAATTTTATAAAAATCCAATCAAAACGTAAAAAGATATCAACATCATTCTATTAAATCCTATTATACGAAATTAATTTCATGATATCCCATGACAAGTAATGATTCTAGGTTTTTATGGTGATTAATACATTAAATTCTATCATACGTAATTAATTCAATAATATCCCATGATCGGAAATCATTCTAGGTTGCCATGGTGATTACGTCCTCTTTAAGACATAGTCATATTATTTCTGTATTACTGAATTTAATATATATAATCGTAATAAATTATATCATGCATTTTTTCATAAAAGTGCAACGACGTTTGCACCATAATCTAAATATTCATAAAACTAGTTATAGTACCCATGTCGAAATTCATGCTGGTATTTGTTTGCTAGACAGGCATTAAATGCTATATCCCAACAATGTAAAGTATCATAAACTACCATAACATATTTGCTGGTTCCACCATAATTACTATCAAGTCATAGTGTGTATTGGAGCACTTTACTGCTTGGCCAGCATACATGTTCCAGCTTGTGTTGCTTGAATATGTTGCTGGCCTAGCAGCAATCATGACAACCACTTGCTTGTAATTTCTCCTATTCTAGCAGTAATTCACAAGCAACAGATACTTTTTATATTGCTATTCTATCATTACATTTCTACCATCAGTTGCTTTTAATTTTTTGCATTTCTAACATCCATTGCTTTTAATTTTTGCATTACTGTTCTAGCATCTCTTGCATTTAATTTTTGTTATTCTAGCACTATTTTTCCAGCATGACTTGCTTTTATTTTTTGCTATTATCCCAGTTAGAAAAAGTCGGCAAAAAAGTGCGGTGGCGCCATCTTTGGAGAACTTCTGAAGTACCTTCATTTTTAGTAAGGGAAACTTATGTCGTTTTTTTTTTCCTCCGACGAGGACAGAACTCAGTACCTGCGGTTTGGGAACAGAATGCTTTACTTACTTCGCTACTGGGGCCGTGTTTGTAAACGATTTTAAATGCGGGTAATGAGTGAAGAGCTGATCCTGCTGTGTGTTGATATTTTTATAAGATAGAGGGAGAATTTATCGATGCTTTTATCCTCCAAGTTTCAATTAATAAGGGTTTTTTCTATGTTTAATGGATAATTAGAATATGGCTTGATTATTATAATTCATAAGTGGAATTTTCTTTGCTTAATGAATGGTTTGAACATGGTTATAATTATTTGTTTAAAAAAAATAAAAGATTTTGAAGTGTATTTAGGATGCAATTTTTCTATTTCAGGTGGGAGTTAAGATTTTAAAACTTTAGTCCTTATTGGAGGGGGAGGGGGTCAATTGTACATATTTTCAATTCGATTGTTACGAACTTATTTTTTAAATTAAAAGATGCTCCTTGAATTTTTAAATTTAACTGACTAAATTCTCGTTTTGAAAAGCGCGAATTCTTTTTATATATATATATAACTAAAATAATTAAACACTAAGAGAATGAACAGCTAAGAAATTTACGATAAGGTAGTTGAGGGGAGGCGCTTTTTCCCAAAAATCATTCATGGAAATTAATTTTCAGTTTTTTTTTTTTTTTTTTTTTAATGTATTAATATTTTATCTAAACCGGGGAGAGGGCGCTTTTTCCCAATAAATCCTTTATAGAAATTAATTTTCAGGTTTTTTTTTAGATTTATGTGTTTAGATTTTATCTAAAACGGGTGGACGAAGGCAGTATTGAATTTACGCTGTTCGAAAAGGAAATCTACCGCTCCTGGATTTTGAAATTTAACAAACTAATATTTTTTCTCCGATTTTAATAAACACAATAAATTTAATATTTTCGAGAAACTTAAAAGAAACTTTAAATATTAAGAGAAAGTGCAGCTATGAATTTTCTTCCAATTCGAAGGGGAGGGATTTTCCCCTTTATGTCTTCCATGGAAACAATTTGTTAATTTTTTTATGTGTTAAAAAATAAAGTTTATCCTTCTATATATAAAAAAAAGTTTTGATTTGGAAATGGACCAATGAAAATTTGCGTAGATATTCCGGGTAGAACTCATCCAATTTAAATGCTTAAGACAAGGCCTCCTTATCGAAATAACAGGCCTCGCAATTGCTAAGTTTCCTTTGTCCGCTCTACACGTGGTTAGAAACCACATGGTTTCCCGTGACTAGCGCCATCTAACGTGAGAAACAGAAATATTTTTTAATTTGTTTTCCATTTGTCTTTTACCATTTTCTTTATGATGTGCTCTGTAGTTTGCACATGATAGTTGTTAATCTTAAAATTTTCATATGTTCTAGACATTTTATTTAAAAAATGAACCATTTTACTGTTAAACAAAAAAATGTTTACTGCTGTATTCCGTTATGTAAATAAATGATGATAATAATAATAATAATAATCAGGAAAGAAAATTATTTTACCATGAATTTCTCAGTGATATTAGTTATTGAAATAAATGGATAGCATCTAGATCCGGGAAATGTAAAATATTTCATTTTCTCTTTTATATTTTCAAATATGTGATTTATTTTATTTCTGCTATTTCTTTTCTTTTCACAATTAATTTCACCTTACAGTATTAATTTAACATCGCTCCTTCAATTTGTTTCAATGCACAGTCTCATTTATTTATTTATTGGCCTATCATTTGTTTTATTTTTGAAGGTATGGGGAATCATTTCAGTTTAACATACTTTAGATGAAAGCTTCACTGTTTTTCATATAAAGTTTGTATGTATTAATCTATGGAACGTTTCATAATTGGCTCCACAGCTAATTGGCATATCTTGGCGGGCATAGTTTGGTGTGTAATTAATTTCCTTGTTTTAACTCACATATGTTATGTAAGTTTTACTAAAATGTATCAGAGTATTTTAGGAAAGTTAAAACACGCATAGATACACAAAAAAAAAAACAGACTGAAGTCATAAACACTTAAAAAATTGGATAAATAAAGTTTAATAATCACTTAAATTTATACATGTCCCTCAACTTTGCGCAAATACCGTATTCTTGTCATGCTACGATTTTGGTGTTTGTAAATCTTAATTTGAGTATTCTTCCTTAATCAGACCTAGAGCCAATTGGCGTAAGTGTAGTTTGGCGCAAAATTAATTTTATTTTTAAACCGTATACTTGATACCACATTATTCCAGCATCGCGTTATTGCAGTCAACTTTGACTGTGGAACAGATTACAGAACATTAGTTAATACTACATTATATAATAATAAATCGGTATTTTTCAAGTATAAGGGCCTTGGCGAGAGAAGAAAATTTGCCAACGTAATTTCTGGAAGCATATTCACTGTTTCACATAAAGAAGCAATATTTCTAATTTTTGTACAGTTTATTTAATATAAAAAAGGCATTTATCTATTTTATATGCAAATATAAACAAATCGTATATAAAAAACAATAATAATACATAGAAACTAAATTTATACATGTAAATTCGGCACAGATGTCATATTGGCGTGATTTTTTTTCTGGCGTAAATGTCATATACGCACCGGATACTTAACTGGCACCAAAGGGTCGTTATTTTGCTTGATATGGTTATCCGGATATAGATGATATGGTAACGAGGTTTTCGCAAAATTGGCGTCGGAAAAAAATCGCGCCAATATGGGGCGTATATGACATCTGTGCCGTAAATTCCTATGAAACAAGCTGACAGTTCATAAGTTTTGTTTTCATAACTGTTTATATGAATCGGCAACAAATCGCTCTTTCCGAAGCCCAAATTGTGCCAAGATTTAAAAAAAATAACCCGCAAAGTCCTACCCAGACAGCACAAAAAACTTGCATCAAGCTATCTACAAGCTAACTATGTCAAGTCAACAAACTTGCATTAAGTTTGACAGATCAAGCCTGCAAGCTTAATGCAAGTTTGAATCAAGCATAAAAGTTTACACCTTCCCAGCTTGTTTTTAACTGGACATGTCAAACTTGATTCAAGCTTGTTTGCCTAGCTTGCCTTAAACTTCACCCATCAAACATGATTCATGCTTGTCTGTCTAGCTTGCCTTAAACTTGACCCATCAAACACGATTCATGCTTGTTTGCCTAGCTTGCCTTAAACTTGACCCATCAAACATGATTCATGCTTGTCTGTCTAACTTGCCTTAAACTTGACCCATCAAACATGATTCATGCTTGTTTGCCTAGCTTGCCTTAAACTTGACCCATGAAACATGATTCATGCTTGTGTGTCTAACTTGCCTGAAACTTGACCCATCAAACATACATAAAGCAAGTTGGTCAAGTGTAACCTTGAATGCTTGACTCAATCTTGTTCAAGCTTATGCTATCGAGTTTAATGCAAGTTTGTTGACTTGACAAATCAAGTTTGCAGATATAATACAGCTTTTGAACTTTTTTTTTTCAAATGTTCCAGTTTAGCTAACAAATAATTAATAAGTATAAGAAAAATAATTTTAAATGCTACTAATAAAATTATCATTTTGAAAAAAAAAAAGAGTTTTTATCCAAATTTTAAAGCTTATAAAATAATATTTTTGAGAATTTATTAGATAAACAGGAACATCTGCCGGAAAAAAAATTCAAAAGCTCGTATTATGATATCTGCAAACTTGATTTGTATAGTCAACAAACTTATATTAAACTTCATGAGAATGAAAAAGGGGTAAAAAAATTTTTTTAAGTGTCTTTCATTAAAAAATATTGAATTTTATATTTAAAAAAAAAATATCTTTAGCAGGGATTGTCTTTTAATCAAATACACCTTTTATTGTACCTAAATAATATACATGATGATTATCTCAAAATTGTGGGATGAGTATTGCACATAATGTATGCAAATATACAATACATTAAACAGGGAGAAGAATTGGGCGGATCTTAACCCTTTATATACTGAATTATGAATTCATGAAATTTTCATCTTCTAAAGTATTTTTCGTGAATTTTTTAAACTAAATTAGAACATTTACATAATCATTTAATAAATTTTAGAAAGATTGAAGGATTTATAAAGATTCATTAAATTTGATTTCATAGGGATTTTGTGTAATATTTATAACCTCACTCAAATCTTTTATTTTAAACATTTTTCTTAGTATTTTGTAGAATTAGGAAATCTACAAATATAATGTTCTTACAATAGAAATATTTTTGAATTGAAAAATCCCTCCCCCCCCCCCCCCCCCAACGCCGAAAAAGCTGAAACGATGCAAAGGCCAAAGAAATCATCCTTTAAAAATATTTTTGTTTTGTGTAACACATAATGCTTTTGGAACAAGATAAAGTAATGCATCTATAACTCATTCTAATCTGTATTACTACTAATCGATATATTAAATTAATTTTAACAAGTTATTTTAATGGTACTTATTAGTACCGTCAGTAAATAAAGGGTTAAAACAGTGATACAGCCCTATCATAAATCTCACATCATTAGTATTTTTACTCATATTTGTAATCATCTGTTTGTGATACTCATTGCACAATTTGAATTAAATAAGCACACAAGTAAGATATTTATATAAAAAGAGATATATACCTGTAAATATAAAGTCTGACTTATTATTATTATTTTATATATATATACTATTGTTAATTTTCAATATTTTGTACTTAAATTTCTTGTTTGCGCTTCAAATCATGTTATAGCAAATATGAGGATAATGAGATCACGTATAGATATATGTATTCAACAATCTTTGGTTTTCAATTAAAAAATTTCAGCTACCATTTTAAAAATGAAAGTTAATTCTTACAGTTTTCTCAGAATATAAAAGTACTAAAACTTTCCGATTGTAAACTTAATAAATAATTTTCAAAACCAATTTTATAAACATATGTACATATTATTTGCATATCAATAATGTGTTTTTATCTTTCTTTTGTCTTGACTTTTTTTATCATAATTTTGATCTGAATATTTTGCAATCCAAATAAATGGAATTTGGAGCTAGCTATACATTGTTCTAGAAAGAAAAAGTCTGAAAAGTTACTCTTGTATAGAATACTAGATTTTGTAAAGACAAAACTTCAATGAAATATCTCGACTGCAAATTTATTTCAAGTTTTAATCAATAATGATACTTATTACTAATTTTACTCACACATGTGAGCAATAATTTATATTTTCATGTCCCTGTAATTAATACTGATGTTTAATTTTATTGTTCTACTTGTTTCCCTTTAGAAAAAATCCAGTTTCCTTAATGATGGTTCCTCTCCCCACCCTTTCCTCATAAAATAAAACAAGAACCAGCACTGTTTAAATACTTTATATTTGTGGATTTTTAAAACAGGATTTACAATCTTTTATTTAAAGTAAAGGAAGCCTTCTTAAGGTTTTTTTTTTTTTCAGTTTCAAGATAAAACATTCAGAATCATTACCTGTTATCATCAGAATACTGGTTATTTAAAGGTAATTGATAATGATTTCTAAGTCAAGATAGGAATTAATGCTATGACAATTATTTCAGGCAAACAAGAAGAAAATTTTAACATATTGCATACTGATAGTAAAATATAATTTAAATATAGGGCATATAAAAAATCTTTAAAGGCAAACATGAAAATAATAAGAATGACACAAATAATAATAAGTGAAATAGCATTAGTTTATTATTATTTTTTAAACTTTAACCCCTTAAATATCATGCCCAGTACATTCTCAGGCGAACTGCAAGTGGAACTAAAACTGCAGCAATTAAGGGGGTTAAAGGAGTTTTACATGCCTCTTTTTTAAGAATCACCTGAAAATTAAAAGACTCCACACGAATAATAAGTGAAAGGACACAAATAACATGTAAATAAATAGTTTATTTTAAAAACCTTTTTGCATATGTATTACATAAAAAATATTACAGAACAGCCTTTCTCTTACATATTAATACCATAGTTTTCTTTGCTGCAGTCCCTGCAAAAAAGAAAATTAAAAAATTAAACTAAGTTTTAAAATTTAATATGCAAGTTATTCTGTTGTGTGGTGGACTTGTATAACATTTACTAATTATTTAGCGGCCAATCCCAGAATTTTTTGATGTATATGTAAAGAACAAGATTCATGGAGTATAATTTTGTTCCTGGTCAAGTATAAAAAATATTTTTTGCTTTCTCAAATGAAAATAAAATTTTGAAAATGATTTTCAAACATTCAGATATATTTGAAAGATTAATAGTGTGTAGAGATTGTTTTTTTCTTTTTTTTTTTTTTTTTTCCTCCAGAGCCAGAAATGCCAGTATGCAATAGAAAGTAGTTTCAAGATTAATTTTATCATTTATTTATATTAATTTTTCCTGTAAAAGAAAATAAGTCCTGAATCCCTAACACTTTTTTTAAAACATGCTTGAAAATAGCCAAAGTGCTTAACCACTTATGCACCAACGGTACTTTTAAATTGGCAATGAAAGAAAATTTACTATATATATTTATTTAATCCACCTATAATTAAAAATAAATTTCAGTTTTCACACAAAAACTATGCTCAATTATACTCAACACAGCAAAGCAGATGAACCTAAATATATTTTAAAGTGGTTATTTTCTCAACCATTTACATAGGTGTAGATTTTTTCTACCTAAAAAATGTTACATGTAAAAATTAAAACTACAAAATCCTTTCTATTTACAAATAGGATCATAATACACATATTTACACCGTTTTTTATAAGAAATGAAAGATTTCCATGACAGTATTTTTTGTTAATTAATCTAATTATTCTTGTAAATACTTTACAAAATTTCATTGCTGATTGATTAAATCTGTTTTAATGAAAACTTATCTAAATTTCATATTGCACAACTGGTCAAATATACTTTCAAATAATAAGGAAGATAATTATTTTTTGGATAAGGAAATTTCTTGATGTACATAAAGAGTTGAGAGGAAAATTTTTGTTTTCTTTATTCCTCTTCCCTTTTGATGAAATACCCTTTTTTGCTGCTGGCGGTGGGGATGCAGAAATTTCACATATAAAATTTATATTATTGTTTCTACAAAGCAACAAATGGGACAGGATTTTTCTTTTAAATAAAATATTTAAGATTTTTAACTTTATGTGCTTGCAGGGTAGTTGTGGGGAATTTCTATGTGTAGGCAAATCAGATTATTGATTAGTATTTATTTACTACAAATACAGAAAGTGAAGAATAATTTTAAATATTTTTAACTTTGCACGATGAGCGAGAGGGCGGTGGAAGAGACGGCGAAATTGCAGCGGGATTTATTTTCAGTTACAACAAAGAGACAAATATGGCAAAGTTTTTAAAATTTTAAAGAAGCGGTATTTATAAAGAAAGATTTATATAGTTTTCTTTTAAATAAAGTATTTAAGATTTTTAACTTTATGTGCTAGCAGGATAGGTTTGTGTGTGTGTGTGGGGGGGGGGGGTAGGAGGGGGGAATAACAATGTAAGTCAAAGGTTCTGGGTTGAAGTCCCAGCTTGGGAATTTTTTCACTCAGTTGGAAAAATTAAATTCGTAAGACTTAAATATGATTAGTACAAAATATAAGAGATTTCACATATTAAACAAATCTCATAACACTAACTTAAATTGTATAATATATAAATTTAAGCTATATTGTTAAATTGTTTAAGTTCTAACATAAATGCAAATAAAGATCCTGTATAAAAGTATTTTTACTGCTGGATGTTTAAACATCATGCATTCAAACAAGGATTACAAATTTAATAAGATGCAAAATGTATATGATATTTCAGGTTTTAAATCAGAGTGAATTTTAATGTACAAATTTCTCTCAAAATCTATTTGAACAAGGGCTATTTCAGGTAGTATGCAAAAAAAGGATAAAAGTACCACTGGATCATAGAAGTGAAGAATATTCTTAACATTTAATGGAAATAATTTACCTTCCTGACTTACAAAAATTTAATTTAATATGTCTAAGTATAAAAATAAAATATATCAAATATTATTATTTTTTTTATATTCAACTAAAGACAATAAATTGAAAAGGTACATTTAACTGAGATAATTAATTTTTGTTTTAGCTGAAATATATATATGAATTGCATGTTGTATATACAGATAAAATTATGAATATTTTTATACTACCCAAGCACAGGTGATAAATCACCAAATATTGTTCCCATTGTCATAATTGTATTACATGCATTTTATTCAAAATATAAACTTTCACTCATTTTATTTAAAATACACGATATGATTTTCACACATTTAATTTACAATAGAAAAAAGAGCTCTTTATTTTTTAATAAGAAGTAATACCTTAAGCTAAAAGGTATTATTACAACATCAAAGTATTGTTTCTAATTTATACACATGAAAAATAAAAGCCGCTATTGGCGAGAAAAAATACCATTGGTGCACCCGGCTAAGATAAAGGTACCGTATTATGTTTATAGTAATTTAGATTTAGCAAAAATCAAAGAAAATAAGTTAAAACTGGTGTGAATGAATAAGAACTAAAAATCTTCTTAAAACACCATCAAAAATTTTTAAATGCGCTAGGCCTTTCAAAAGATCTGAGTCTTTCTTCTTCAGGCGTAAAGAATACGTCCTTCCACTATGAAAGCAGCTGATGGTGTTTTAAGAAGATTTTTAGTTCTTTAGAAAAAATAATTTTATTATAGTTGTTTCAGAAAAAATCCAATGCACACTTTCATAACAGGAGGTGATTAAATTATGCAAATTTTAGTTTTGTACAATTTGTGTTTTCTCACTATTGCTTTCTGACTAATTTAATTAAACTCATTTATAATATACAATAAATTAAACTTGTTTTAAATATCCTAATTTTTTAATATTAAATTTGTTGAATATAGATTTTAACAATAAATGTCATAAATAATAATAAAAAAAGAAGAAAAAATAAGATTTTGATGTTCCAAAATTATAAACAAATTATGGCATTTGGTTCCTTTTTACAATAGTCAAAAAATATCAAAGTTAAAAGTGAATTCAAATTGCAATTTGAAATTTCAAACCCCTCAATTCTTTAAGACAATTTAGGTCCTAAATATGCTCAAGCTACTATAAATAACTAACTGTCAATTAAAGTATGGATATAAACAAACTAAAAGTTCTAGATTTTCATACTTCCACCTGTCCACGATTTATCTGTAGATAATTCAATTTAAAAAGTTACTTAAAAGTTTTTATTCTGCTAATTAAAAATGTTTCATTCCAAAATAGCGTTTTTACTTATAGTAAACTTAAATCTTTTGTAAGTTATTTTTAAGTGTATCAAATATGTTCATACAGTGTAAATTTCAGAATTTTAACAAAATTATTTAAAAATTATGGACAGGCGACACATTAGAGGTAAGTTTGAGTTCGTAAAAAAAAAAAAAAAAAAAAAAAAAAAAATCCCCAATCCGGGTAATTTAAAATCCGAGTCAAAAATATTTTGTGTAACCAGAGCCTGGAGCTGAGACTAAATGTATACACGAGAAAATATTTAACAGCATATTAGAATTCATTCCAGATTAATTTTCTCATATAAAAATCTCTTCTTACACATGTATAAAGAATATAAAATGATAATAGAAGGAAGTATTAATCTTAATACCCCCCTCATAAGAACATTCTTGTTATGTTATATCTAACCATAGGCAGAAATCTGCGAAAGTTATCATCTTATCCTTTGTAAAATATCATTGTACAACTATGAAAATAGCAATGAGTTCATTTTCCAGTCATTCCAGAAAAATACGTCATACAAAAACAAGAATACACAAGGGATATCCCATGCACAGCATTTTTTTTTTTTTTTTTTTTTTTAATGCTACTAACATTTACCATCCAAAAGTTTCAGAATCAGATAAAGATATTTCATCTTATTACTCATCAAAACAATAATACCCTTTTAAACTGATTCCCAAAGGATTGCAAAACAGCTTTAGAAACTTAGACTGCATTCTTGTTGGTCAAATAGCAATATTTTTACAAAAAGTTTTTAACCGTGAAGAAATAAAATTTTCACTTTGAACCAAGCTCGAAGAGCGGTATAAAAATATAGTTCATCAGTCTCAAGCTGAGCCATCTCATCTTTATGATTCATTTACTTATTTACAATCACAAGATGACAAAAACAATATGAGTGAGAAATGATAAAAGAAAAATGTTACAACTTACGAGCAAATTACGAAATGATTCTTTTAATTTTTCTTTTGTTTAGTTGGTCTTCATGTTAGAGAATGTTGTTCAAACTGCAAGTCTTTTATTTTTTTATTCCATTTTCCTAGTAATGTAGAATGAAAGAATATTATTTTATTTGGTATTCTTAAAAAAATTTCAGCTAATTTGCATAATAAACAACAAACATGTAATTATATATATCATATATATACAACCAGTAGTAGAATCAGTGTAGCACAGGGGTGCAGAATATGTGTCCGATCCGGCGATCTAGGATCGGGGGAAATTTTAAACCCTGGGGAAATTTTTCAGAAACATATACAATTGATTTCGATTTTAACAACGAATTCCATAATTCCCTGAGATAGAACAATTTCATTACAAATAAGAATATCTATATGGAGACCTTCATAAAATCGATCTCAGAATAATATGTACCGTATATCAGGGGTGATTATGTTCAAAATTTTCCGAAAGTTTAAGACATTCGGTTCCAAAAAAAAAAAAAAAAAAAAAAAAAAAAATTGGTCATCTAAAAATTTGGACATAAAAATACCGCGAATTTTGGTGAAGAATTACGGAAAAAACGCGAATTTCGTCGCAAGATCGAAAAATAACCGCACATTTCGTCATTAGATCACGAAAGAACCACAAATTTCGTCGAAAGATCGCGAAAGAACCGCAAATTTCGTCAAAAGATCGCGAAAGAACCGCAGGTTTCGTCAAAAGATCGCGAAAGAACCGCAGGTTTCGTCAAAAGATCGCGAAAGAACCGCAGGTTTCGTCAAAAGATCGCGAAAGAACCGCAGGTTTCGTCAAAAGATCGCGAAAGAACCGCAGGTTTCTTCAAAAGATCGCGAAATAAACGCAGGTTTCGTCAAAAGATCGTAAAATAACCGCAAATTTTGTCAAAAGATCGCAAAAAATTGCACATTTCGCCAAAAGATCGCGAAACAATCGCAAATTTCGTCAACAGATCGCGAAACAATCGCAAATTTCGTCAACAGATCGCGAAACAATCTCAAATTTCGTCAAAAGATCACAAAACAACCTCGAATTTCATCAAAAGATAATAAAAAAACCTCGAATTTCGTCAAAAGATTGCAAAACAAGCGCAATTTTCGTCAAAAGATCGCAAAACAATCGCAAATTTCGTCAAAAGATCACAAAACAACCTCGAATTCCGTCAAAAGATCGCAAAACAACCGCAATTTTCTTCAAAACATGGCGAAATAACCGCGATTTTCGTCAAAACAGCGGGAATAACCTTCTATTTCGTCAAAGAAAAGCGAAAAAACTCGCAAATTTCGTCAAAAGATCGCGAAGTGAACGTAAATTTACTTAAAAGATCGCGAATTAAACGCAAATTTTGTCAAAAGATTGCGAAACAACCGCGCATTTTGTCAAAAGGGGCAAAATAACCGCAAATTTCGTTAAAAAAACAGCAAAAAAATCTGCAAATTTCATCAAAAGATCACGAAAAATAATCACAAATTTCTTCAGAAGATCACGAAAGAATCGCAAATTTCGTTAAAAGATCGCAATAAACTGCAAATTTCGTCAAACGATCACGAGAGAACCGCAAATTTCGCCAAACGATCGCAAAATAACCGTGAATTTCATCAAATGATGGCAAAACAACTGCGAATTTCGCCAAAAGGAAGGAGAAATAACCGCAAATTTTGGCGAAAGATCGCGAAATAACCGCAAATTTCATCAAAAGATCGCGAAAAAACGCGAAATGCGTCAAAAGATCCATGAAAAATACGTAGTGTTGAGAGTGGACTTCTTCCACTCTGCTGTAACCTTTCAGAATATTTGCTGTGAATTTTAGGAATTTTTTTTCACTCAGAATCACCCCTGCCATATATACTCGTGCATAAGTTGAGAAATATTTGAAAAATAAATTTACAATACCTGTGGTAATACAGCACCTACCTATAACATTGTAAAATTTTGGGGAAATTTTCGTGTGGATTGGAGAAATGTTGGGAGTAAAAAACATTTTCTGCACCCCTGGTAGCACGGCAGCGAATGCTACAAATTATTTTAAATCAGGATCAGGATTGGCAAAAAACTCAGGTTATTTGGTTTGAACCAGATTTTTTATTGTTTAAACTGGGTTTCTTTACTTTTAAAAACATTTAATATTCCATATAGATGCAAATTTGTTGAGAAAAATAAACACTGTTGGATGTTAATATATATATATATATATAAGTAATATACCTTTATATGAAAATATTCAAACTGCATAATTTCAATTGTTTACGTAGAAAACTGAAATAATTTCTAATTTAAACATTATTAGTAACAGCTATGTCTGTCCCACCAGTCGAGCCCAACTATGCCTGTCGGCCTAATCGTGCGGAGTTTTTTTATTTGGAGTGGTTTTCTTTGAACCTTGGATTTCTTTGCGTAAATTCGAGTTGGGTTCCCTTAGAAAGACCCCCACGGAAGGTACCACCCCCCTTCGGCCCATATCTCAAGTGTAGATTGGCCATCATAAAAACAACAACAACAATAGCCATGTCTTATGTCTAAAGGATAAACTGCTCTACACAGTGAAACATAGATACCTTGGAAATCTTATTAAAATTTTTTTGAGCAATAATAAATAAATAAATATTTGATGCAGTTTTATGCACGTCTATTCAAAACATTTTCTTTGAAATATCTGTAATCTGGGATGTCTGATTTTTCTGTCAGAACACTAAATGAGCAATTATGACCTTTATTCAAAAGGAACTCTGGCACAAGGAATTATTTGATGTTTAGCAGTTACGTTTTTACACCTTATTTATATTATCACTTACTTCTCCTGAGAAACTGCAAGATCCCCCCCCCCCCCTCCTTAAAAAAAGTGACTGTTAAAAAAAGGCAAAAAATTATATTTACCAGCTTTTTAGACTACTGTAGATATTAGTCTTAAAATGCACAGCAGCTTTATGACAAAGTTTTCTTGTTCTAAAAGATTTAAACAGCCAAAGACTTTTTTTACTAAATGATGTTATTCAACTTCAAGATAGTACCTGTAAATAGTTAATTTTTTTATACAAATATCAGTATCTGTGGTTGTTAAAGAATGTTTAATATTCGAATACTTGTGGTTATTTCGTTTTCTGAGTGATAATTCCATGTCAATATTTTTGGCTATTAGATTCAACATCAGAAAAGATTGAGTAGTATTATTAAAATACTATAAATAGCACTCAACTTTTGCATGTTGTCTTATTCAAGTTCATGTGGTGACATTAAAAAAAAAATTCTTAAAGGATAATCTCCCCAATCGAGAATTTTTTTTTTTTTTTTTTTTTTTTTTTACAACCTAATAATTAGATATAGATCATTCTGTTATGTTATTAACATTTATAAATAAACACATTTTTAAAGGGAAATATTTTATGCGAAATATCGAATATTTTTTATCTGTTTTATCTTTGCTAATTTCAGATGTTTTAAGACAGCACTTTAGGGCATCAGAAATGCTCATTAACACATGCTAATTTTCATTTGCATGACCTAAACTCACTATGTCTCATCTCGACTGCTAAGATAAAGTGTTAAAAATAGAAATTATTTTTATCAATAATTTAAAAAAAATTAAATTTAAAAAAAGAAAAAATATTAGATTTGTTCTTTTTTTGGCGGGGGGGGGGGGGGGGGGGAGAGAAACCAGATGGTTTAAAACGTGTTTAAACTATGCTTAAAACTGTCCCAACCCGGTTTAAAATCTTGCAAATTTAATCCAACAGCTTTAAAAAAAAATTATGGTATAAAAATAAATATAGCTCAAATTTACATTCAGGCTGTAGATGTATTGTATTTTTTTGTATCCTTTATTATATTTCCTTTATAAATAAGAATTTTGCTTATTTCATGAATTACTATTATTTCTTATGATAGTACACTTAGTCTAACATTGTTGACACTCAGAAAAATTTTAGTTTGCTGCAGATTGACACAAAAAAACTCTGCTTTGGGGCATATGCAGCGAACTTCTGTTAGTGTGGACTTCCAGGGGAGATTATTTTTCATCTGCTTTAGTCAACGATGTAAATATTTAAGGTGCCATTTTTAAAAACCCAATCTGGTTGGCGTGATTTTTTGAAAATGATAAATGTGCTAAATCTGGCAATCTCTCAATAAGTATGCCACAGAGGGGATCCTAGTAGATTTTTGATTGAGAGGGTAGAGGAGTGAGAAAATAAATATCCAATCATCCAGGTAACTGCAGATTTTGTTTTTCTGTGTTTTTAAACAATGTTTTAAAAATACGTATTTTTTTGTTGTCTTTATTACCATCTTGAATGAACATATGCTGTCATATGTCTCTTGGGATGGGAGGATTGAAACTCAAATAGACAAGACTTAAAAACGCACCAATCTGGCAAAGTTTTGGAGCTGCACCAAACAGTGAGAGCTTCTAAAATGTCACCAGAAATTTATACAATAAAAAATTAAACTTCCATCTAATTTCAGAATTAAAGAAAAAACAATTTTTTTTCTCAAAAATAAAACTTGTAAAAATTCACAATAATATATTAAAGTTTGTTCATGCATCTATTATTCTGTTACTTTTATGTTAGCCGGGTGAAAATGATAAATCATCAAATATTGTTTTTATCGCCTTCATTCGTACTGTACTCATATCTTTTTAAAATATACTCATTTTATTTAACATAAAAATTTAAAAATCTAAACATTATTTCTAATTTGAACACACAAAAAATAAAAGATCGAGAAACAAAAAAGTATCATTATTTCTAAAGCTGTTTTTAAATTGTGAAAAATAGTGTTTCCTATTAAATTACTTTAATTTTTACGAGAAAAGAAACATTTGCTCTAAATTTCACTAAGTGAGCAGCACCCCCCCCCCCCCCCCCCACACACACACATATTTAAAATGTTTCTTTATAATCCCTTTCCGGTTCAAAAACAAATGTCAAAAGTCAGTCTAAATAAAACCTGTATGCTATTTAAGAATATAGCTGACTATTTTGTAATTGACTAAAAGCAATGTATTTTATATATTATTCCAATAATGATAATGTATGCAATATTATTTTATTAAGTTCTATTTACTAATTAAATTTCTTCAAAATTAATTAAATTATACATACCAGAAAAATAAAATTAATGTGAAAGCTAAATATTATCATTTACTAAATTTTTAATTTAATATTTATATTTTCACATTTAGACATGAATCTGTTTATAGAAATAATGATCTTGCTTGTTACGAACAATAACGAACGATTCTTAATGTACTGCATTACTAAATTAAGCCCAATTTTCAAAAAGAGTTGTTATATTATATTATAAACTGAGAAAAAGGTGACAGCTACTTACAGTAGTTTTACTACTTGTAGCGTCCAACCCATTGTTTGTCATGTATTTGGAATGGCGAGTCAAAAAGGTACTCCATCTGAAAAAAAAAAAAAAAAAAAAAAAAAAAAAATTAAAAATAAAAAGAAAGAAAAGGAAAATTTTCATAAAGCAGTATATTACTAGTCTGGGTTGGCAAAAAAACCACTTTTTATTATTTTTATTTTTTTGAAAGAAACAAAAAAAACGGTTTATTTGGTTTAAATCAGGTTTTTTTTGGGGGGGGGGGCGGGGGGGGGGTTTAAACAGGTTTTTTTAAACATCTTTTCTTATTATATATATATATACCCAATATTCAAAATTTTATTGTAAATAAAAGAAATATATCAAAACACCCAAAATTTCAGTAATGGACACCCCCCCCCCCCCTACCAAAAAAATGTAATGTTAATATAATTGTTTTTATTGTGTTATGTTGTGTATTTAGAACCAGAATTTAATGAAACAAAATCGTTATTTTCAAATAAATTTAACTATTAGGATATTAATAATTAATAAAATATTTGTTCGAATTATCATTTTAAATTAATTATAGTGATATCACAAGATCAATATTTTATTTATATTTATAAAATAAAATTATAATAAAACTAATTTGGATAGAGGCGAAGATTTTTTTAATGATTAATGCTGTTTAAAAACCAGCAAAATTTATGTGTGTTTAAAAGTAAATCATGCTAAATAGGGTAGATGTGCCAATAATGGACACCCTTAAGGAATTTCTTTAAAAACAAATTTTAATTAATAGTTATAAATATTATATTCCAATTTTTTTTAATATTATATTAATCTATCAACAATATTTAACCATTCTTTTTGTCTCATTTCCTAATATTAATCAAAATTGTATTAAAAGAAATATATCAAAACACCCAAAATTTCAGTAATGGACAACCCCCTCCCTCCAAAAAAATAAAGTAATATTAATATAATTGTTTTTATGACTATATTTAGAACCAAAATTTAATGAAAGCACACTAATGAAACAAAATAGTTATTTTCAAATTAATTTAACAAGTTTAGAATATCAATAATTAAATATTTATATAAATTATTCAGTTTAAAATAATTATAGTTATTTTTTAATTATTTTAGACAGATGTGTTAAAATACTGAATGTCAGGGAATCACAATTATCAAATTGGGACAGTGGGTGGAGAGGGGGGGGGGGGGGCGGTAATAAAAAAATCTGAAATTTTTTTTTTTGAGATATTAGTGCATAAATTTATATATTTCCCACTATTTTCAACAATTAAACTCCCGAAATTACTTGATGTATTACATGTAATGAGTATTACAAATATGAAAGAGATGATGCTGAATGTTTTAAACACTAAAGAAAATACTTTTAAATTTAAAACTGCAGATCTCATGTTTGAAGTCATTGATCTACAGATTTACTGATTTTATTACTATTATAAATTTAATTAAAAATTACAATTTTTTTTCGATCAGAGACGAATAAGCAAAGATTTAAGACAGAAAACAATACATATTTTATAATTTCTGCAACTTAATTGTTTTTATTTAAATGGGGAGGGATGAGCCCCTTTTTTCCCTATGCCCTTAAACAATATCCTGTGCTTTCCGATTTGTTTTATTGATTGCCAGATTATAAAATATGCAAGGTAGGGTTATGAAAAAATAATTTTATTGAAATAATGAAAATTTTATTAACAACAGAAAATTAATTAAAACCAGCTATTTATAAAAAATTTGGTGTTATATTCTGATCTGGTAAGTGCAATTAAAAAATGAAATTTGATTACTTAGGTTTTCAGTTAAGTCAAAATATTTTATGCACTATGAACATTACTGAAATTGCATTTTTATCAATGTTTATAATTGGGTGTCCATGACTGAAAATAGACTACTTAGCATTCCAGTAATGGACACAGGTCTTAATTGCTTAAAAATAAATTAAATTTTGTACATGGTTATTTGTATAATATATAAAGTTTTAACAAAATAAAAACAAGTAAATTTTGCAATAAAATAAAGAGTAGTATATAAATTTATTAAATGAAGACAGCTCTTAGTATGTTCATTAAGATTTTTATTGAATAACAGAGGAACTTCGAAACATTATTTTCTGTTTCCAGATTGATTTCATTTCAAATGTAAACAATAACATAGATTATAATAATACTTGCAAGTAAAAGTTACGAAAAAAATAATAAAGCTAATTTTTTATTGGTTATTTTTTTATAAACCAAAAACATTGAAGAGTGTCCATTACTGGCACATCTACCCTAGCTTATTTTTAGAGAAAGTAGCCGATGAGAAAGTATATAAGTCTAATAATATTTTATCAAAACTACATTGAATTACATGATTATGGTACATTTGAATTTAATGATTATGGTACTTTTTATTCCGAGAGATATGAGGAAGTTCTACTACTATAATAAGTTAGTGTTTTTTTTTTTTCCCCCTCCAAGTAAACTTGTCTGAAAGAGGAAAGAAAATCTTATTTTAATTTTTTATTTTTACTATTTTTCTAACTCAAGTTATTAAAAAAAAAAAAAAAAAAAAAAAAAAAAAAAACTAATACAGTATTTAGCTTTAACTTCAAGTAAATATCTATTTTTTTAAATTATTATTATTATTTCAATGAAAATGGATTCCAATTATTATGTTTATTTATTTTAATCAAAATGCAGTTGAATAGCCACTACTTAGTAACTTATTTAAATTATAAAGGCCTAATTATAATTACATAAACAAATTTATGTAGTCTCTGTTTCTAATCATACACAAAAGTACAAAATATTGATTTATAATCAGTACAAGGTGAAATTAGATTTTAAATATCAACTTTTAAAAACTGTACACCAAATTTTGGGGCCCCAGGGCAGTTGTCCAGTTAACTTAAGCTTTATTTAGGCCCTGATTGTAGCAGTGGCATTTTTAGACATAATTTCGGAAAGGGCTGAGATACCGTAAAAGTTTCTAAGATGGAATCTTAAGGAACTAGAAAATTTCCTCTTTAAACAGGTTTTTATCATAGCAGGTAATGCATGTACTATTATACATTCACGCCTGCAAAGATGAAATCGTACGGGACTGAAAAATTTTTCGTTTTAGGAAGGTTTTCGTCTAAGAAAGTATAATTCCATGGTTATACTGCATTTTTATAAATGAAATATTAAAAACTATTTGCTGAATGGTATCTCAATAAACAGGGACCGATTTACAAATTATTTTTATTTTTTTTTATTTTATTTTATTTTATTTTATTTATTTTTTTTTTTTTTGGGGGGGGGGGGGGGGTCTTGGGCACAGATGCTTACAGGGCGTTTGAGTATAAACAATATTTACTAAGATAACTACTATTGATTTTAATAATTACTTTAAAATATGCATTGAAAAATTAAATTTGATAATCAGTAATTTACTTTTAAATAATTGTTTCATAATTAGGAAACTTAAATGGGTACACGTTTTATAATAAATTGTGTGGTGATGATTATCTTTTCCTATGCAAGTCTATATATTCGAAATGATGTAACAGCTATTAATAAATTCTGCACAATAACGAGTTACCATTATTTTAAAATATTAGAAACAAATGCCGCTTGCAAGCAAACCTCCAAATAATCTGACGAGAACAAGAACAGGAATTGAATATTAATTAAAAGTACAATATATTTTTAAAGTGATAAAGATAAAAGAAAATACTCGCTTAAATAAAGTAATTAAATGTGAATGTTTCACACAAAATATATAATTTTATAAAAGTACAATCAGATTTTGAATAATACTTTGAAAAACCTTCAAATCAACCTGAAAATCAGGGGACCTGGGCCCGTGCCATGAATGTTCTGCCGTAAATCCGACACAGTTAATAAATAATAAATATAACCCACGAAAAGAGCAAACTTAAAATTACATAAGAGCGTCAATAGATTAAGAAAATGAATAATTACAAAATTAAAACTTACCTTTGTAAGTAGTAATGAGGACTTCTTCAAAAGACAGAAAAATCCAACTGTATTAAGCGATCTAGTAAACCGTGCGTTCTTGATGACCACACTAAAAGAATAAAGTAAAACACTGGATTGTAACGTGACGTAGCAAGCGTAGCAAGTACCCGAATTCCAAGAATCAGAGCGGGACGCTGGTAGTGTACTAGAATAAACAAAAGAACGCCTGCTTCCTGGAACCAAGTATTGCGCGCGCAGCTTTCGCTTTTGACCCCAAGTGACTTCGGGTTCTTTTTTAACCTGTTTCATTATGCGGTGTCCTAGACGCTTGGCTTTTCCTTTTGCCACCCTTGAATTACAAAGTTTGCGCTAGCCTGTTACGGTAAATGAAAAGTCAAACTGGATTCAAGCAAATGTGCTGTCTGGGTATATACTGAAAATGGTACTTGTTAGTTTATCCCGTCGACCAAATAAATTTTAAGATTAAATGCCAATAATGGCCAATAAAACCTATATTTCGACGTTTTATTTGCATTTTTATTAATGTTACGAGGCGGAACCCGAAATTCGACGAAAGAAAATGTTTACAAAGGAACTGATGCATCAAATTTATAATACATCGCCAACAATAATTACAATAAAAAATCCATCTTACACGTGTTAGTTTAACTCTCCAAAGACATATTTTAACCTAAGATTAACAAAATACTTTTTTCATAAACTTCAACTGTTAAAATTATTGAAAAATTAAATTTTATTCATATACGTAATCAGTAACATATAATCAAGATAAGTAATTTTGATTAAGTTATCAATTGATGCTTGGTATTACGGAATGAAAAATCAGCAAAAATAATTTCACCATGACATAATCATAGAATTCCCCCCCCCCCTTTAAATCTAAACCGAATCAAGTCATTTTCCACGTTTCACATCCATATTAACCATTTAAAAACATTTTAACCCGCAATATTTCGCGATTAATAAAGATATTTTCAAGCTCGAAGTCGCGTTTGTCAACTATTACAACTTTCCATGTTAAAATTCCCACTCGTGATTTGAGGTCTTAGTATAATCTCTGTTCCTGCGCGTAAAAATTCCAGAAATTTATATCTTTTAGACGTATTCAAGGGGAAATATCTCGTTTTATCAAATAAAATTACCATTTTATTTTAACTATGACGTCCTTTTCAGTCGCTGAAATATTGCCCATTGTCTCAAACTCAATATCATCAAAATGAAAAAATAGTGAAATATAACAGCATCAGGGAAATTGTATCTTTTTTAAAGTGTAACGTCATTTTCTGTTTAAAATTTTAAAAAAGATATTTTTAATTATAATGAGAAAATGGCATCAGTAAGAATAAAATCAATAAAGATAACTAAACAACTTTTAATAGAAATGAAGTACTTCAGTTGCCACGATTAGAAAATTGGTATAAAAAACTATAAAAATAATTAATATCTCAAAAATAAATTGAGATACACCTTTCAAAAAAACTGCATTTAAAAGTGCATTTTTTTCTGCATACGACGGTGTAAGCATTTAAAATGTAGGATGTTTAGAAGTTAAAAAATTTGCAGTAGCGAAAATTGCAAAACCGAAATTTCATTTCAAATTTCAAAGTGTTGCCATTCGCAGAATGACGTATGCGTTACGCACAGATATGTTTGTCCTTTATAATATAGATACTAATTTATTTGTTTTTTCGTTATTTAAAATAAAAAATTGTGTCAATTTGTAGAACTTGGCGAGTAGTTTGGCGATTTATATAATTTGGCGAAATTGGTCGACGGGATAACTAACAAGTGCCCTGAAAAAATATCAATAAATCTTATATTTAAATCTTCATTTTTGATACGTTTCAATTTTTAAAGCCATAACATAATTGTGCGAAACATTTTTTTTTACGCCTTTATTTTACTGGAATTCGAAAAATATTTTATACAATTTTGCCAATAACACAACATTTTCCCTTTTTTACCATGCATTTGTTTATGGAGTATTACCAGGAGTATACACCAGGTGACGTAACTTACGGGACAAAGCCAGCTAATAAGTTGGCAATTATCGGGGACATTTTCATCCATAGACTTTCTCCGGATTGTCAAGTCTGTTTTATGATAAGGGAGTCTTGGCTTAAGCATGGCCATAGCCTACTATGATGTATAACGTCCCGCGCATTTCGCCGAAAAAGTGAAGTCGGATCCAACTTCAAAACGTGCTCTTTGTTTACATTTATACCCTGCCCAGATAGAAGCTTGTTTCTCATTGTCGAGGTTTCAGAATCATTGATCGTATTTTCATGTAATAAATTAAATATTTATATTCTTCAATTTCCTTCGATTTAAAAGGCTATTTTACACAAATTGTAGCATTTTAGTGTTACACATACTTTTAAGATTAGCTAAATTATTTATTGTTTACCTTGATCGTTTGGTTTATTCATGAAAAATGCCGGTTCTGTTATTCTTTTTTGAATGTCCCGTATTTATATAAAAATAGGGTACTTTTCGGTTAGCCGGGCGCCAGTGTTATATATATATATATTTATATACATACATATATGTAGATATACATATAGATACATATACATATATTGTATATATACACATACATATATGTGCATGTATATATGTATACATACATACATGTATATATACATATATATGTATATATAACACTGGCGCCCGGTTAACCGAAAAGTACCAAAAATAGTTTGGTTTCATATACACGTTTTAAAATTAAAATTTGATTTTTATCAAACTACAGTTCTCATAAGTGACTTGAAGCAGCTATTTTTGATTAATTTACTGTTACCGGTAAAATATTTGTTTTTAATATCGCCCGAACCAAGAAGAAGAAGAAAAAAAAAGCCGATCTTCCTTAAACATTAAATATTCTTATTTTTAATAAGAGAAAGAAATGGTGATCACGGATTTAAATATCGTTGCAATATTCTATGTTATCCAAGCAATTTTGATTAAATCATGTAAGGGTATGTGTTACTTAATAAATTACATTTATTAATTATTACAAGGAATTTTATGAGTATTTTAATATATTAAAAAAAAAATTATATCAGATTTATTGTTTCAGCAGTGAAAATAGTAAATAAATGGTACTTAGTTATCCCGTCGACCAAAAATCTATCGCCAAACTATAAGACTAAATGCCACTAATGCTTGATCGTAAATGTCACATTCACTTGACTGTAAGCAAGTTGCACGTGTTTATGTCATCAAGTGATTTTTATTTCGACGTTTTATTTGTATATTTATTAATGTTATACTAATTTATTTGTTCTTTCGTTATTTAAAATAAAAATTATGTCAATTTGTATAATTTGGCGAGTGTTTTAGCGATTTATATAATTTGGCGAAATTGGTCGACGGGATAACTAAGTGGTACCAAATAAATTTGTGACATTGATGTTTTAGACTAAGCATGTGTTTTTTTATTTATATATTTTTATGTGTGTTGGTTTAACAGTTTTAAAGAGAAACACATGTATTATTTAGAGATATTAGTTACTTAAATAAATAGAACTTTACATTTACATTGATATGGACAGTTTATAATTACCCTTAACAGCTGTATTCGAATTAGCTGTCATTTCTAAGCTTGATTGGAATGTCAGCAGAATTGTAAACATAACCATGACGACATGACGTAATTTTGGTGTTTGCTTACGTATCTACCCTTCCCAGGTTGTTTCAGTTACGGTCAGAGTCAAATTTCAAATTTGGGCAGGGTATCAGAGTCCTCTGGCGAGCGACTTCATACATTAAACGCAAATCAGTCTGCCTGTAGTAGTATCTAAGTATGCTTTGAGCATGGCCTTTCTTCGTTAATATTAAAAAAACTGTCGTATACAAAAATATGGAAATCGGTGGTATCATAAAGAAAGATTTGATAAACACGCTGATGCAGACAGTTTTCAAATCGAAGAATTACTTTCAGAGATATTTAATGCTAAAGTTGGACAAAATCGTTCCATTAAAAAAGTTTTATTGCAGAAAAAACTATACATGAGAATTTAATCATTTTTAGATCGGTTATAAGTTCCCGGTGTGCAGATTGCATTTATTTTTTTATTTGACTATTTTTTTGAGGTTTTATTTCTATTTTAAATTCAAATTTTCAGTATTTCGAGAGATATTTTTTACAAATTTAAGAAATATTATTAATTTAAACTGTTGCTAACTGTATAAACAGCGCAAACAATAATGTTTACTTCAAATTAAAAATTTATTTACACGGGACTATTGTAAACAGAATTTTTTTTTTAATTAGAATAAAATGATTACATGTTAAAAGCAGGAAAATTGCGTCATAAGAACCATATTTACACTGGAATTTTGAAAGAGAAACAAAATGTTAAAATAAAAAAATCATTACTATGCGTTAAAACCTGTAAATGGAGGTAATTACGTCATATTTAAAATGGCCAAAAAATATGGCAAAACAATTTAAATTAAAAAATATATCTGCGCGAGACATTTACTTGATATTTTGAGATAATATTTTCAACTATTATCGTGAATTCGAAGACAGCGCAAATAATATTTCCTTCTAACAACAAACGTATTTTCACGTGAATATTAATAAGAGAAATAAAACTTTGGTGTAAATTGCGTCAAATTTAAAACGATACATTTAAAATGAATTATTTAAAAGAACTATCTTATAGCGCTGTTAAAAAATACCGGGAGACAATGACACTGTTTACTTAATTCATTTTACATTAGCTTATTTTCGAATGTTTAACTAATTTTTTTAATTAAATACGAAAACAGCCATTGTATCTTTTAACAGCAGCAGATATGGTCTTAAAAACCCCCAATCCAAGAAAAACGAATGGAAACCCGTTTACAGAGAGATCGCTACTGTTTTTTTTTAATTTTAATTCAATATTTAAAGCGATCAAATTAGCGTGCTTTTTGGATTTTGGTGTCCCTGAACGGGGGTTGGCGAGCGTTGCTCGTAGGGGGCAGAGCCCCCTAGTGTGTTAAAAAATAAAGTTTATGTGTTAAAAAATTATCTCAAACATGTTCAAGGGACAGTGTTTAATTCAGGTGACGGTGACACAGCCCTCCCTTTTCCCAGCTTTTGAAATTTAATAAACAAATTTTATTTTTCTCCCATTTTTAAATATATAGAAAATTTATAAATCACAAGTAACCTAAAATAATTTAACAGTAAGAGGAAAATCAGTTTAAAATTTTCCGTTGGGGAGGGGCGTTACTGTTCTATATCTGCTTTGGAAATTCATTTTTAGTTCTGTTTCTTTTGATATGTAGATGTTAAAAACTAATCTCAAATGTGTGGTTTAAGATAGTATTGAGTTAGGAGAGGGTCAGCCGGAATTTTATATTTTAATGAACAAAATTTCTTTTTCTGCGTTTTTTAAATATGTACTGCATTTTTCTCGTGTAAGTTAGAATATTCAAATTCTAAGAAGCAGAAGAAAATAATTCCTTTATAGGCGGCGGGGCGGTCCCATAGAAGACTCCCATAGAAGTTAAATCCATCACAGTATTTAACCCCCCTCCCATAGAAGTTAATTAAAAAAATAGGAGTTACATTTTACATCTTGCAAAATTGCAATGAACAGTGAAACCTCCATAACGCAAACTTCTGAATATTCCGTTAAGGGAAGAGAGCATAGCTGATCCATTAAGCCTCGCTTGAATTTGAAATTTAACTAATTTTTTTTCTTCAATTTTGAAAAAGAAATTGAAATTTAATCTTTTCTCTTAGCTTAAAATAAAAGAGAAAGTAAGAATTTTCTGTTAGGGAGGGGGGGGGGAGGGGAGGGACGGAGGTGGAAGAGAGTTATTGTCTCTAATTTTTTTCTGCCAAGGAATTTAGTATAATTTAAAATGTATAGCAACTTTTGATATAATATCATAAAGCTATCCTAAAAAAAATTACAAGTTTCTGAAACAAAATTTAATGCGCATGGAGCATTTTTAATTTGTATCAATAATTACCATATTATTAATTACTCATTTGCATATTAATTTTTTTAATGAAATTAAGAAATTTTCTTAATTATTGCACAAATTATACGTGTATTAAATTTCAAAACAATTGAGCAAAAACTGTAGAAAATGTTTTTGAACGTCCACTGTCGCCTTAACTTGGAACGTCCAGATGGTTGGAATTCGTAAGCGCATGATTTAAGACGTGAACCTCGAACCCTCTTCAGTAGGCAGAAAGGGGGAGGTTCTGTTATGGTTTGGGGTGCCTTCTCTTTTAATGAAACTACAGATATTGCTTTTCTGGAAGATAAACAGACATCTAAAGAGTATATAGAACTGCTTGATAGTCACTTGTTGCGAATTGCTGAAAGTCTTGGTGGTCGGAATTATTTGTACCAACAGGATAATGTACCGATTCACTCATCAAGTCTCACAAAAAACTGGGTTTCTGATAACGATGTTCATGTCATGGTGTGGCCTGCACGTAGTCCTGATTTAAATCCAGTTGGAAATCTTTGTGGCATTTTTGTTCGCAGTGTATATGCATCTGGAAGACAATTTTCAAACCACCTTGAATTGAAAAAAGGATTCGAACGAAGTTGGTTTGATATAAAACCAAAATACATACACAACCTAATAAACAGCATGCCAGCTAGAATATTTGCTGTTATTAATAAGAATGGACCGTTTATTGGACGATAAAACAAAAATATGTAAAACATCTTTATATTTATGAGACAGCATATTTGCTTACATTTATCAATTTTCGAGTTCAAATTATTTAATTCTAATTTAATTCAAAGTAAAAGGTTTTTTTAGTACATGCTTTTTGTTATATGCATAAACATAATTTTTAATACTGAATTATTAAAATATTATTTAGGAAATATCAATGTCTTTATATTTATGAGACGCAGTGTAAGTACATACCTCATCATTACTGGGAAGATACTTGTGTAGCAAATTAGCCCATCTTACTGGCACATAGTACGTCATACTGTTTTCTATCAAATCTGATTGCATAGCATATTTTGCTGGCAAGCATAAAAAAGCATATAATAGCATGTAAAGGTACATACTTCTCCATGCTTTGATAGCAAATACGCACATAAAATACTTGTACATAGCTTGTCATGCTATTTCTCAATAAGCTCGCTGCATAGCATATTATGCGGGCAAGCATAAAAAAGCATATAATAGCACGTTAAGGTACCTACCTCTCCATGCGTTGAAAGAAGCTTAAACAGCAAATAAGCATAACATGCTTGTACATAGCTTGTCGCGCTAATTCCCAATAAGCTGGCTGCATAGCATAGTATGCGGGCAAGCATAAAAAAGCATATTATAGCACGTTAAAGTACATACCTCTCCATGCTTTGGAAGAAGCTTAAACAACAAGCAAGCATAAAATGCTTGTACATAGCTTGTCATGTTATTTCTCCCTAAGCTGGCTGCATAGCCTATTATGCTGTCAAGCATAAAAAAGCATATAATAGCACATTAAGGTACCAACCTCTCCATACTTTGGAAGAACCTTAAACAGCAAACAAGCATAAAATGCTTGTATATAGCTTGTCCAGGTATTCTGTGTAAGCTGGCTATATAACATGTGATGCTGGGTAGCATTGTAAAGCATATACTAGCATGTAAATCTAGCAGACAAAGCAATACATAGCAATAACTAGCATATTTTTTATGCTGGTACTGGCAAGGATTTTGACTTGGGTACGAACGTCAATTTCCGGCTTGTTATTTCTTTATGAATAAAAGTTTAAAGTTTTCTCATTCGAATAGAAAATGAGGTCTTAGAATGCTATTTTTATGAATATTTTGTTATTTATCAAATGATTATATTTTCTTTTTTGTCATATGAATTGAAAACACAATATTTCACATAATATTTTAAAAGATACGTTTATTTTGTTAGAAAGAGCAAAACGTTGAAATCTGAGTAGAGAGCAATCATAAGTTTTATACATTTATGGATGAACATTATTACGTGAATGTGACAATAAGTAGTGAATCGACATATGTTAAGATTGAATCGACATATGTTAAGATTGATTCTTATATAAAAAGTTCGAAAATGTATATTAATTTTTAATTCTTGAAGATCGTTTAGCACATTTATTCTTCAAATTTCCTATACATTTAGCCAGTTTAATTTTTTTTTCTTGTTTTTCTTGCTTCCACTAGTGTGTCGGCACCAAGGACGTAGGACAGACGTCCGGAAACGTCGCTCTGCGCGAATTCCGCGGCGGTCACATCTATAAGTGAAGGTCAACTATAAGTGGGCGGTCAGAACATCAATAATTATTTTTACTTATTGTCTAACGTTTAATTTACATTTTAATATAAGTAAACATATAATCAGTCAGACATCAAATTACAAGTACATGCTGGTATTAATTTCCTCAGTGTTTATTTTGTGTTTTTTTCAATGCCAAACAAACCAAACATCATTTTCAAATCATAATTTATACAAAAATTTCTAATATTATTTTAGGAAATTAATTTTGAAAATGCTTGTTACACAAATAGCCAATCTTATTATAGTTTCAACAAACAAAAAACCATTTCATTTCAAAACATTAAAAAGATAATTCGAAAATGTTCAAACAACGATTACATTGCCCATCCAAAAATGATTTAATTTATATTATAAAAACACATGCACTAATGAGACAGAATTAGAACATTTAGATTTTTCGCGTAACTTTTTCTTTGTTTAAAAATCTTTTTTGCATGTTTAATTATCCGAAATTTTACACTTCATTATACAAGAGGTTTTTATTTTACTAAAAGTTCAAAATGTTTTATTCAGATAATTCTAGAGTAGTTGATAAGTAACAATCAAAAATACGTTTCTAGCTTAATGAATTTTATGCAAATGATGCGACTTGTTTGAGTTTTGTTTTTTAAGAGTTGTAAGTATTGTTGAATCTTCTTATGAATAAAATATTTAATCATATAAAAACAATTCTCAGATTCAAAATGATTTTACTAGAAAATCATTAATTTGTGACATTTCTTTTTTTTCTTATCACATAGAACTCTGATATCAATCAAAATAAAAAACAGGGATTTTAATTGCAGTTACAATTTAAAGTTTTTTCTCGCCAGGAAAAATTAATTTAATTTATTGATTATTTTGAAACAAACAAACTCTTACTATTTCACTCAACTCTTACGATTATTTCCACTTAAACATTTCAATAAATATTTATTTTTCATTCTATTATCTGATTTAACTGCCATTTGAAATACATTTTCAAATTGAAAATTAAAATGTTTTATAGCCTTGTTATTAGAGGCCAGATAAGGTGATGCCCTTAATATTAATTGCAAATAGATGCAGATGGAGAAAACCAAACAATCCTTAATAACAAGAGTGCTTCTTAAGAAGAGACGGATTGACGAACTCTGAAATGTAGGACCAAAGTACAGGGTTGTCTCAAGTATTCATGGGGTTTGAAAAGACTGGGTTTTTTTTTACAACTATACGATGTACAAAGACGGGTGATACATGAAAAGATACATACGCTCACCCACTTTCTGGTACATATTACAAGTGTTCAATGTGGGCACACTTAGTAACCCGGTACACATCCGCATGGTAATCTAGTTCCGTCCATACGTTCAATAGCATGTGGGGCATTCTCACAAACTTTTGACTTTTATGTCTCTGAATAATAATTTTTATTTTAGTACATTTTCGTGTGTTTTTTTTTTTTTTTCATATACTGGGGCACATCTCATTGCATGATTGCATAACAATATTAAAGAGATAAATAAGTTTTGGACGATGCTGGGGGCCCAAATACCAGGAAAACGCCTATACCGTCCCGCGTCCCTGATGTTGATTTTTAAGTTTGGAGCTGTCTGTATAAAATTGTTTCAATAAAAGTAATTCGATGTAATTTTTTTTCAAAACTGGTATAATTGTTTTATATAAAGTATAGCAAAAAATTAACCTGCACTCATTTTTACGGTTGATATTATTTTTTTAACTCTTCCCTAGGTTTTTCATCCTTACCGTCCCTCTTGCTAAACTTATACAGAAAATCACTTCAAATGCAGCCAAAGAATTTTTTTCATGTTTTTTTCTGATGCAGAAGTAAGCTAGAGAAAGAATGTCTAAAATTCTTTGACACAAAATTTACTGCATAATTTAAATCAGCATTTAAATATCAATTTCAAGATCGTTGCTTTATTGGTAGTCTTACCGTCCCCAAGGTTTATTCCTGCAATTTTCGAGATAAATTAAATTTCTTTTTCAATTTAATCCAATGTGAACACCTCTTTCTTAAAATCAATGAACATTGTGGCTATCACTTGGTCTTAACATGATTTCCTCCAAAATAGTGGTAATATTCCTTACCGTCCCATCCTTACCATCCCCTTTTTAACACTTTCCAACAAAGTTGAAAAGTGTTTATGCATTCGGTTTGTGTGCCCGTCAGTCCGTCTGGCCGTCTTTCCACGCTCGAACTCCCGTAAATATACTCGAATTCTCATGAAATTGATAAAGGTTATTTAGGGTCACCAAAGCATGTTTGATATTGTACATGAAGTATGTAGGATTAATCGTTCATTTTCAGGGGCACTCAAAAGTATTCCTTTACATTATGGCATATGGGGAAAAATCGTTTGCAGATTATTTTAATGACATTATGCTATTTCAGATGTATTGAAATTGATATAAATCACTGAATTTCACTACGATCACGTTAGAACAGGACATTCATAACATTTTTTATTCCTTTACAGGGACACACAAAAGAAATCAGTTACAATACAGTACTGTTTTTGAGTAATAACTGTTGGAGTGCGCGATTTAAAATTCGGTATGCTCTTTTAAATTTAATTAATTTTTTGCATCTTATTCGTTATATATAAATTCCATACCTCAAATAATGAGCTGCACAAAAGTATTCACGTACCGTTCTCCTTATTAGAGGAAATTGCTGAAGGTAAATTTTCAACTAAAGTATATATATCTCGGAAGGGAACTAAATTTTGGCTTGCATGTAGCTAATAGATTCAAATCTATAAATCATATACAGGGCTGCTGAAAAAAATCGCATAATTTTCCGATTGTGGATGGGAATAGCTGAAATTGGGTTTTGAAATGTATTATGCGTTTCATATGCTTGAATTAGACGTAATATTTTAATTTTTTAAACAGTGCAGTTTTGTTATATTATTCTGGATGTGTTGGAAAGTGTTTCATAATATATGCTTGACGCATGATTTTTTCTTACGTGTTTTCCAATACCATACCTTTTTTCCTATACCATCTCCTTTTTTTCCTTCCGTCCCTTCTTTAAAACATATTTAAGAAAATGTTATGCCAAAATTTTGTACTAAAAATACTACATTATTATTATTTCTTATTTGAGTGTCCTGTTGGTACTATGCAAATTCATTATAACTAAAAATTTAGAAGAAAACAGAAAGTTATAGTGGTAAAATGGTAAGGAAAATTAAACTCGCAAGTTTAACTTAAGCATTAGTTAAATAAACAAATTTTCGTTGCTGACCATATTTTCTTTATTTTGAATCATTAAGGCATTTGTCTATCAGATTAAGATGTTATTTTAGCAAGTTTAATTTCACATGATTTTTGTTTTCCTGAAAGTCAAAAGGTTGTGAGAATGCCCCATGTTTCTCTCAAAGTTCGTCGCAGCAGCAGTGCTTTTTTGGGGCAGCATATCCCTAAAGGATTTTTAGCCATTAAATTATATACAACCAACCAGCCAACGACCCACAACAGAAGTGATGCGTTCCTGAACGACAGCCAAGGGGCGGGATGTTATACTTTATGAGTGTTTGTATCTTGTCATGCTTCACTCGTCTTTGCAAGTCGTATACTTTTCAATACACAGTTTTTTGAAACCTGGTAAATCATTTAGGCTAACTCTGTATATTAATAAACATGCTGTCATCCGAAGAAGCAGATGCCAGATGCCCTGTTTCATAGCGAGCATACTGAAAACATAAAATAAAATGCTTTGGAAATACGCAAAGCATATTCAGAATCTTCGAAATCAGCATCCCTAAAACTACATGAAGAACAATCTTGAAAAGCGTATAATAATTATCTTAATAATAGACATTCAAATATTTTGCTGAATGGATTTAATATACGTAGAGATAAACCGAAAAGTCAACTTATTAACCAAAAATCACCGACATCCAAGTGATAAAAACGAGAACTTACGTCCCTTACAGTACAATTTTATTAATTTATAATGTTTTAGATTGCGCGTTTTTGTATCTAAACCACTATGTAGTTCTGTCGGTACAAACATATTTCAATGATAAATAATATTAGAAGTAAATGCGAAAAAAATCATTGACCTTCTATCCACAACAAAAAAGTACACCCCGACACAAAAAAAGAAGAATGGACGTCAATAAAACAAACGGGTGCATTTTGATTTTTTAAATAATTAAAATAATCAAAATTAGAACCAGAAAATTATGCTAAAAAATATTTAAATATGAAAAAAAAATAAGAATTACATACCCCAATCCAATTTCTTGGCTTTAAATTCAAGTTGCCTACCACAGCTCTTGAGGTCGGTAGAGTTCCATTAGTAATAAAGTGGACGGATATCTTTTTGGGATTAGCCCGGGTAATACCGTTAATTAAATTAACATCGGATCTTTTACTTCAATTATTGTTTTGTTACGAAACTTTTCGAATTCTGAATTTTGATGTGTATTTTAGTTTGCATCGATCCATATTTTTTAATCTGTCTGTTTGCATGCAATACTAGATACATTTATTTTTTTTTACACAGTTCGTATACATGCAATGCTATATACTCATTTTTTAAACATTTCGTTTACATGCGATGCTAGATACCTATTTTATAATCAGTTCGTTTACTTGCAATGCAAGAATTAGCTAATATGCAAAACTTATTTTTGTAACGTTTATTATTGTTAGTCTAGCCGTTCAAAATGTATCTATAAGTTTTTTAGGCAATACGTAGTTTAAATCAGATGTATACAGATCTGTGAAATTTTATGCACTTTATTTCATCATACAGATTATTAAAGAAAACATATAAAATTATATAAATTATAAAATACATTTTAGCTTGTGCCTTAGCTTTGTTTGGACATCGCCACAAAAAGTGCAAACATATGAATTGTTGTAATGCGTTGCCGAAACAGCTTCTTTATTGATGGTGACACTGAAGTAGTATAAAAAGGGTAAAAATATATTCGTATGAAACAGAATTAGTAAAAATCTTCTTTTAGTATTAATTATATAATAGTGGATTTTGTCTACAACACCATTCTTTAAGGCACATCTTTAAGACGTGAAAATTATTAAAAAAGGTTTAAATGTTATTATCTTAAAAAGTGTCTGTGTCACGTGTGCAAAATGGCAAAGTATAATTTAATCAGTCTTTTTCTTTTGAGGTAAGTAATTGCATTTCTTTTTAACACTTTCCAACAAAGCTGAAAAGTGTTTACGACTTCAGTTTGTCTGGCCGTCTGTCCGCTCTCTAACTCTCGTAAATATAGTCGGATCGTTCTGAAATTTTTGAATGTTAGTGACCTCTACCATAGCACGATCCCTATTTCAAATAAAAATTCTAGCATGTTTAGTTCATTTACAGGAACAGTCAAATGTTTTACGGTACATTACTGCCTATGGGGAAAAATCGTTTAAAATGGTTTTTAATGAATTTACATGCTTTCAAACATAATAAAATTCATATGCATTTATGAAATGCACTAAAATATGCATTCTATATACTATACGATGCAAAGAATACTTATTTATCATTTACAGGGCCACAAAAAATAACTCCGTTACAGAACGATACAGGGGTGGAGGGATTGTTTTCGGCGTATTTTAATTATGTTAAATTATTTCATGTATAATGAAATTGATATACGTCGCTGAGGTTTAATATAGCTTCTTTCATGTATAATACGAAGTGCATAGCATTTACAGGGAAACACAAAAGATTTCAGATAGGGTAATTTTGGGATTTATGCCGCACATTTTTTTCAATTTGTGTATAAAGTCCCATGGTGGATATAAAATATGAAAAAACCATGCTGTGCTATTTAATGTTAAATATACAACGCGCGTACTGCGACAAAAAAATTCAAAACAAATTATTAATATTTTTTAACAATTTTTTTCTAAAACATTACACTGGGGCGCGTCACCCGTACATTCAGGCTGAGACGCAGCACTTGTGCGGTAGTTATGCCGCACTTGTATTAAGAACAGAATGAAATTATAAATAAAACTATTCAAAAAATTATTCATGTCTGGAATATAATTAACGATGTAATAACAAAATGATACTAAATGAGTACAAGGAAACGTATTAGTAGTTTCAAATTAATAATTGTTGCCTACATTCACTATTAAAATTGTCGACTTATTTTTTTTTACATTAAATTTTTATTGTTATTTCCGCAACAACGTAACATCAATGTATTAGAAAGGGAAAAGAAAAAAAGTAAAATTGTGTTTACATAACTTATTTGTTAACCCTTTCGGAATCGGTGGCTTTCACACAAATTTTATTCGGTTGGTACCACTTTTTTAAAGGAAGTTACCTTTACTTAAATAATCATTAAATGCTCTAATTAAACAAAATAAATATAACTTTTCTTTTTTACTGGTGCCAGAAATAAACTTTGTAAGCTCTTTATGATGGTGCTTATATGCACCTATGGTCCCGAATGAATTAAGAGACCTGTTTTTTCGATTACAATCTCCAGAAAAAGTGTCGAAAAAATACAGTCTTTATGTAACTTCATTTAAACACATGATGCTACGAAGCCAATTGCACTTCCTCTTTTTGGGAGCAGTTTTCAAAGAACGTCTGCGTTACGCGTAATCCAATTTTTCATTATTATCATCTTGACGCATCTTTCTTGCCCTTCTTACTTTTTATTTTCCCCTTTTTCTCTTTTGGTTTTAGTAAACTTAATAACATGCCTAACATGGTTAGTCTGTGCAAAAAGAAAAGGAAACGTTAATAACACTTAATCATACCGTACAAAAGAAACTGCGGCATGTGTACCGGAACAGCAGTGCGGTATGTATCCCATTTTGCATGGTGCACACGTCGGCTATCACAATTACCTGCCGTCTATAAGGGGAATGGCGTAACAATACACACAGTACTTCATACAAACGTTACACTTGACTTTTTTTTTTTACTTTGAAATCATGAATGCATTTAGTAATTAGTGTATGAAAAGTATTTAAACATAACGTGTTTAAAAGTTTGGACAGTGAAATCATGCAGTTACATCAAATTAAAGATTGTACTTCTACAAGTAAACATCGAAATGGGATTCACGCTATACACTGGTTAAAATAATCTCATTGCGCATCTATACTGTGCGTTTGACGACCATCTATCGATAATTACAAGAAATACAAGGGGTGCGGCATCTATCCCGTATGCGGCAACACTCCCGGAGTTACCCTACTATATTGTGTCCGAAGTACGCTACATTAGCGATGATTGCTGAAAATGCATTTTTATATATGTTATGTGCTTTTATGTTTCACTATATTTATGCGTAGTATATGGTGTGTATATATGTTGTAATTCATATACAGGGCTACACAAAATAATTAGTAATGGTTACCGGGTATGATTGAAAATTGCTTAAAGGTGGTTTTTAAATGAGTTAGGCGTTTTTACGCGGAACTGCATTAGGTTTACTAAGAAATGTTTGTAAAACATAGATAAAAGGATATACAGGGTCACGCAAAGAATTGGATACATGGCCGTCTATAAATGATAATTTCTGGAAATGCGACTTCAATAGTTTTAAGAGTGTTTTACTTTGAATTAAACTTTAGCTAAACAGTGGCGTGTAATAAAGGTACCAGGTTAACTACACGGCTGTATAAATGTATACAAGTATGTTTTGATCTATTGGTATAAACTGCTGAAGGAAAAATTTCAACTGTTATGAGTTTTCTTGCTAATCTAAATTTTCCCATTATATAGTATATATATCAACCTACAGATCAAATACAGGGCTGTTCAAAAGAATTGGATTACATATTTGACTATATACGGTAACTGCAAAAATCAGTTTTTTAAATGTTTCATGCTTTTTCTAAAATGTTTACTTAGTTCTCTAAATAACGAAGTTTTTGAAGTGTTGGAAAGTGTTTCATAATCTATGCTAAATGCATGATTTTTCTTACTTGTTTTATAATTATTAGAACATAATTAGATGCATATTTTTTTCACCCTGCGCATGATAAAAATCTCATAATACAGAGGTGTACCGAAAAAAATGTTTCTCATGGGTACCTCGGAATAGAATATTGGGTATTTTCGTTTGCGGTTCTAAAATATTTTTCTAGGAAGCTTTTTTTCTTTTTAACACTTTCCAACAAAGTTGAAAAATATTTATGCATTCGGTTTGTCTGTCCACCCTCTAACTCTCTTAAATGTACTCGGATTTTCATTCAATTGATAAAGGATATTTAGGGTCATCAAAGCATGTTTTGTATTGTATATGAAGTATGTAGGATTAATAGTTCCATTTACAGGGACACTCAAAAGAATTCTATTACATTATGGTATATGGTGAAAAATCGTTTGTAGAGCATTTTAATGATATTATGCTATTTCAAATGGATTGAAACTGATATAAATCACCGAATTTCACTACGGTTACATTTCATTTTTTTATTCATTTACAGGGGCACACAAAAGTAATCTGTTACAGCATTGTCGTTGAATAATAATTTCTGGAGTGTGCGTTTTAAAATTCGGTATGCGCTTTTAAAATTTACTATTTTTTTGCATGTTACTCGTTATATATAAATTCTATAAACTCATATACATGACTGCACAAAAGTAATCACGTATCATTCTCTTCATTAGAGGAAGTTGTTGAAAGAGAATTTTCAACTAAAGTGTATATGTATTTCTTATGTGAACTAAATTTTGGCATGCATGTAGTTAATAGATACAAATCTATATATCATATACAGGGCTGCTGAAAAAATTAGGATATTTTTCCGATTGTAGATGGGAATAGCCTAATTTCGGTTTTCAGATGTATTATGCATTTCCATATGGTTGAATTAGACATAACGTTTAAACTTATTAAACGATGTAGTTTTGCTACATTATTTTGAATGTGTTGGAAAGTGTTTCATAATCTATGCTTAATGCATGATTTTCCTTTCTTGCTCTACATTATAATCAAATAGATTTGGAAACAATTTCAAAACATGAACAAACATAATTTCATTCATATTAACTAAATGAGCAAAATTTTACTTCATTTCGTGTATTTTAATTTACAATGCAAGATGTTAAAAGATAATGAAAAGGCATTTAATCGTTTCCGGAAAGTGGTGCGCGCAATCTGTAAAAGATATTTTGAAATAAATTTGGATAAAATTATTTTTAAAAACATACATTTCTAAAAAAATCTATAAATACATGCATAATGTTGATAAGATAAATTATTTTTTACGTAACTTCTCTACGGACGTAATATTTTCCAGGGTGTTTTCTTAAAATTATTGGTATTGAATTTAATTTTAACGTGAGTAAATAAACACGATTTATGAATTTATAAATTGGTCATTTTGGCGAAATTTCATCAAAAAATAATAGTTAACAAAAATGAATGGTTAAACAAGAACGTAAAACCATGCGTCAAGCATATATGAAGCGCTTTCCAAAACTTCCAGAACACATTAGTAAAACTTCACGGTTTAATAAGGTGAAATATGATGTATGTCTAATTTATAAATTTGGAAAGCACATACCACATTTGAAAATCTATTTACCTGAATTACCAAGAACAGTCTCAAAAACATCTGAATTCTTTGTTGCAGTCCTGTATGTGATCTATAGATTTGTATATATGTTTCGGTTAATTTGATAAATTCAGTAATTATTTATAATAACCAGTTATTATTAATAATTACCGGGTCTTTCGGTAAATATGATAAGTATTGCACATTAATCATATTTACCGGTTATTATGAATAGTTACCAATGAAGTTCGGTCAATATGATTAATTTAGCTTAGTAACGAATACATCTTTTATTGAAACATGTGCTATTATAACTGTGACGCTAATTGTTAAGATATAATAATACTCATTCAAATATTGGATCCTACTAATTGGATGCCAAGTCCTAAAGGGTCAAAGATAATTATTTTTAGAATTACTGAATAAATTAGATAAAGATTTTAAATACTAAAATAATGAAAGAATAAATAATTGAGTTTTAAAGTGCACACTTTTAACAATGAATATTAAGAAAAATGTAGCATAAATAGAAAGTTTGAAATTTAGACTTCAATTAATTTTGGCACATAGCAAATATATTAAGAGAAGTTACTGTCAGAATGAAACAATTCTTACGCTAATAAAATAGAAGAAAAAAAAAGAACAAAAATACCTCGAAGATATATCTTGTCTATACGGAAGATGGATTGAGTTTTCCAAAAACAATATTGTTTTTATAACAAATAGTAAATTACAATTTTAATTAGAAATTCAATATTAGTACATTTATAACAAAAGAATTGTTTGTTTTTTGTTTGTGAGGACGGGATATTGTGGCGTTTGGAATCACAAAGGGATTTTCACATTTTTTTCACATTTTTGTCATCACATTTTTAACACGTTATTGATTTTGGAAGGAAAAGTTATCAAGGCATTTGGAGTTACAAAGAGTTTTTGTTATTTTATTACATTTTTAACAAATTATTTATCTTGCCAGTAATAGCTATTGTGGCATTTGGAGTTACAAACTGTTTTTGACTTTTCACATTTGCAAGAACTTGATTTACAATTGCCTTTAAAATTGTAATATTGAAATCCTTTACAATCTAGGCCGGAATTTTTTACGAGCATATGTTTATTTCAATCACTGGACCTTCATTAACTAAATTAAAGCTTTCTTGAAGACAGTAATATATTTCTTTGTGTACAGTTGATTTAAAATGCCATGCTTTGTACTGAGTTTATGTAAGTTCTCCTTTTCCTTAGAATCAACAGCTATAATATTTTGGCTATCAGCCTCACCCATATCTAACTCTGATATTCTTATTCGAATGGTTTCTTCTACATTTGCACTTGGAAACTTTAACTTCGAAAGCAGTAACTTTGTTTGTTTGCTTATTTAATGACTGTTTAGCAGAGCGTCGAGCTTCTTGAATATTTTTCGAGACTTCATCAAGTGAAAAAGAAGTATTCCTTTTTTTTTCTTGAAAATCTTCCATTTGAGCATAATTGATTTTTTTTTTATCTTTGCTATGTCAAAATTTTGTTTTTCTCCCTTCAGTTTGGCAAACATTCTTAGTACCATTTTTGACTGAACCTAGAACAGTTACAGCAAATCTTCGTTCAAATTATCCAGTTCGACGTCCACTTTATAACCAATCATTGCGCCTATAACCTTATCCTCAGTTGAGATTGCTGTCTGAAATTGGATATCGTTACTAGACTGATTTCTTATACAACAACACCTTTGTTACTAGTAATTCTTGACAAAGTACAGATGTGTAAACAATTATTAAACCCACATGCGCTTCATAGCCAAGTAAAGTTGCATATGTACTGCGATCTATTCTCGAGTAATGGTCTCTATTTTTCATAAATTGAATGAATTTTATTCCTTTTCTTCACTTTGTTGTATTGTCTGTTTCAAGCCAAGTGTTTAATGCCTTTTCAATGTCTTGGTTTGCTCTTTCACCTGAGCCTTGCGATTGACTGTGTCTGGGACTTCCAAGAAAAAGTTTCAGTAAATTCTACATTCCACAAACTTCTTCAATACCTTTAATTGCAAATTCTCGCCCATTGTCACTTTTCAATATGCACGGTGCACCAAATATTGTGAATACATCTATTATCTGATAAGCCACTTCCTCGGCTCGTCTTGCTTTTAACGCTCTTCAATGAATAAATTACGAACTCACAACAAAAATAACACTAAATTGACACTACTTAGCATGTAAAACATTCGAAACTGACAAATATATATTGTGAAGGTTGCCTATACTCCGTGGTCGAAAGACTTTAGGAAACTCGGAATGGCAACAGCCAGACTGAGAGAGACGAAGGAGTTCTTTGGATGTGTTCGAAAAGACACGGGTGAAATATGTAATTCGAAGAGTATTATTATGTTATATTATGAGTGTGTGTGTTGTTAACCCGTTAGTAGTCGCGCGTTGGTCTTTTCCCCGCCCGAAATTCGTTATCTTCCTGTAACTCATTTCCCGTTAAAGTTACGATAGCGAAATTCCGTGTAGCTGACCTTGAGTGTTCACACTCTTGTGTAGTAAAATTGCAAGTCATTCCTGCTATTTCTTAGCATTTTATCGCATTCTTAAGTTTCAATCGGTCTAAATGACCGCGTTGCGACCACTTGCGTTAGTTGAATTTTTCCCCCTCGAGTTCATCCTTTCCCATTTCCGCGAAATCTGTGGGGGAAAGTTTCTTCGAAGTACGGACTCGCTGCCTGTTGTTATTTCGTCTTTCTTTCTTTTACCCGTTCATAGACTACTTTTTTTACTTTTAGAATATGACTTAAAATTGTTTGATTATATTAGTTGTGAAGTCAGTTCGCACAAAAAACTGATGGATGGCCACTTACATTTTTTTTTTCATTGTCCAATATTGCAGGAATAAATTGTCAAATTGATAATCGTTTGAATATGGAAAAAAGGGGAAATTCATCATCATTATTTGAAAGAACTTGCTTTCCATTTATTACCGGAACATATAAATGAAAGAAAACAGACAATACCACTGCCAAACCATTAAAAAAGAGAGAAGAGTATTTTGTGGGAATCAGTAAAAAACTTGCCATATCTCCAAAATCTGAAAAGTATCGTTTTTGTACAATAAAACAAGTTCGAAAGATAAAACAATTTTCTCAGAAATGTCGTATGTATATCTGCGAAGAACATACATATAATTTATTTGTACAATAAGAAAAATAATGAAAATTTTATAATGTAGGTTAGAAATTGCGCAAATAAAAATCTCTTTTGGATAATTCAGTGAATGTTTATACTATGATTTTAAAAAATACTTTAAGTATTTTTCTAAAATTTATCTATTGTTAAATTTTCATACTGTAAGTAAAAACACGTTTTTTTAACAATGCCGCAGAATTTATTATTATTATTATTATTATTAATGAAATCCAATAGAGGCTTGGGGACGGTATCTGACAAATTTAAATCTGTTGTCCTTCATCAATTGTTCAAACTATTTTTCAGAATAATGTTTTCCAGAATATGAGAGAAAATTCATTTAAATTAAATTATTGCTGCATATTTATAATTTCGGAGAAAATTTTCTTATTATTTTTATTATTGTAATGAATGTTCTTATAAAACAATAAATTATAACATCAATACCTTATTATGAAATGTACAATTGAATATTTATTTTAATTAAATAGTTGCTGTAAAATACATCCCTATTAAGATGAAACTTTCAGTGATTCTATTAATTAAAATAATTTATCTATCTTAGGATTTAAATCTACAATTGCAAATGTATTTAAATTAAATATATAATTTCGATACTTATTTATTATTTGCTTTATATAAGCGAAGTTCGTATCCAGAGTTTTTATTCAAGGGCGCTGCTCCCACCCTGAAATACGTAGCAAAACTACAAATCGTGCATTTTCATTAGAAAAATGCATTTAATCACAAAATCTTGCGAGCCCCCCTCCTCTCCCCCCTCATACACACACAGACACCCCACAAAATAAATAAATAAATAAAACGTAGTTACACCATTTACATTTATAATTTCGCAGTTAAGTATTTTTTACCTTTTTCTTTATTATATATATATATATATATATATATATAATTACACATTTTTAATAATATTTGGTTTATGTGGTGATTGTAATTTCATAATTATTGGTCATTTTCATTATTTTTCAATGGTATTATTGTACAGAAAGTTTATATATATATATATATTTTCTTTAATTGTTTATTGCATCAAATTTGATCGTTTTTCATATGTTTTAAATGAATTAATCGTCCGCAATATGCTGGTGAATTAGTGGTATTATACTTGATTTTCTGTTGCATGTCATAGGTTCCATCTTTACTTTCAGTTTAATTGTTCAATTTAATGTCAGTGTAATATATTGATGCTAAATTTATTTATTTTATTTTATTAAATGGATAGAGAGCGCCGGAGTATCATAAAAATCTACCTGACTCTGATTCTGTCCTTCCAAAAAAAAAAAAAAAAACCTATCACGAATTTAGATTAATATTCGTAAATGTTTTCCTACTAATTATTGATTCATAGTAACATCAGAAATTAAATCAAATCATTTACTATTTACTTTTAAGTATTTATGCAAAACGAAGAAAGAGTTATAAAAACATTTATCTAGATGCCATCTGAATATATACTTAAGCGAAATAAATAATTGCTGTAAAAAGTTGTAAAATGAATAATTGATGTAATCTTTTAAAGTTCAGTCAATATTTTGCCCCTACGTTATCCGTTTTCGATCATCTGATAACACCGGCAAGTTTCCCCTTCGTTTTCGGCCTGCTGGTAACGGCGGCAAATGGACCGAACGCGACTACTGACGTTCTAAAAAATGTCGCGACTACTCTCGGGTTAATGTATTCGTCCAATGTACATATTAAATGTAGTTAATCATATCGCTGCTTATACCTCACTGCTTGGATTAGATCTTGTCTTCTTTCTTCATCAATATCATGGAATACTGAACCCGACCATGATAATGGCGCAGACGACTAGGATGATGTTCTTCAACTTAAATTATAACCAGTGTTACTGCCATATCAAATGGTATCGCGGAATGGTGTTGTGAACAGCAATAAAGTTGTTTCGATAGTATTTGATTTGACAGCAAAGAGTGTTCGAATACTGGCCTTGCTTTCACAAAGGTATTTTTTTTTTATTCCATCGAGAGCTGATTTTAAATGTATGTTATTAAAATGGTTATTTAAAGTGTAAATGTTTTATATTATGTTTCGAAACAACGGGTTAATGTTTATTCAATTAATAGAATAAATATGGTATTTTATTCAGTCATTACGTTTGAAAAATAATTATTGATGTTGCGCTGTTTATAAGGCTTAAGAATTGTATTGTATACTATTTAACTTGCGCAGTAATATGAATGTCGAATTATTTATTACGGTTGTTAAATTGATCGAATGTTAAGATAGAACTGTGTTTATAAAGAATTATGTTTAGCATGAAAGTTTAAATTTTGTTATTTAATAAATATACTCCTGTTACTGTTGTTTAAAAAGAAAAAGTAACATAAAATGAGTTAAAATTATCATTTTAAAAGTTCATAACACGTCTGTCTATGAAGCTATTTATTCTTTAAGAATAAACTTTGCACTAGAATAACTGAAAAGTGTTACCTAAGTAAATTATCGTTTGGAAAAAAAAAGGGAAAAACAGATTTATTTCAAATTTTTTTTATTCTTTTATCTTTGGGATTAAGATAAAAAGGTGCTATTTCAAAGTATGTAGAGGAAGTGTTTTTATTTTTGTTGTTGTTGTTGCGTATTATTCTGGAATTCTTTGAAATGACTCATTCAGATTAAATTTGAAATAAAAGTTGGGTAATCTTTGTTCAGTGAAACTGATAATGTATAAATTTCATTATTACGGATTGGGTTGTTTATTTATTTTTTTTTTAATTGTGGCAGAATATTAAGCATTTGTTTGTTTTGTTTTTGTTGTTGCTTATTTTCGATTGACCAATTGAAAGGAAATATAGAGATTTAATTTGAGTTTTAAATCAAAATAAAAGAAAGATTTTCAGATCTTGGATAGAATTTAATTTAACTAAAAGGTGTTAATTTAAGATTGTGATTTATGAATATTTGGTTCGTTTTTAAATATAATTTAATAAGAGATTGAAGTGTTAAAAGAAAAAAAAATGTTAATGTATTATGTATTTTTGAAGGATGTATTTAAAAATTAATACGCAAGTCATTGACAAATTCTTGTTTTGTTAAAACACAAATATTTTATTTTTTTAACTTGACATATTGGCAAAAATATATTTTAAATATTGCAAAAATTGTTTCTAGATATATATATATATTGTTATTATTGTGCAAATGTGTTTTAATTTAGTCAGTAATACTAATATAAGTATTTAAATAAAATAAATTTCATTCAATTTGAGGGGTTATTTACAAAATAATGTTCAGGTTTAAATTAAGTTTGGTTTAATGCGTTCTTAGGGAAAGTTCCAATTAAGGTAGAGACACTGTTTGAGTATTGTTGATTGCTTCGATTTTTGAAATTTGGTTCATCAAATATGGAGTTTTTGAGCAAAGGTAGTAGAAAAGAAGATTTACAGAAAGTTGCGATTGAACTTGAAGTTCAGGATGTCGAAAATTTAAAAATTATAGATCTGAAAAGGCTATACTAGAAGTGGAAGAATATGATGAAGATCTTGTTAAGGGATTTTTCAGTTCTGTAATCGAGGACAGGAAAAAGAAAGAAGAAAGGGAGGAGCGAATTGCCAGGGAAGCCAAAGAAGAAAAAATACGGCAAGAGGAAAGGCAGGAGAGAATAGCCAAGGAAGCGAAAGAATAAAAAATAAGGCAAGAGGAAAGGGAGGAGCGAACTGCTATGGAAGCGAAAGAACATGAATTGGAAATGAAAAGACTGGAGCAATTACAGAAATTTCCAGAACAAAGAAATGAATCAAAAGTTGAGATATCTCTAAAAATTCAATTAGCGCAGATTGTCCTGAAGTTTGATGAAAAACGTGATGAGATGGGATTATTTTTGATAAATTTTGAAAGAAGAGCGGAAATGGCACAAGTACCGAAGAAAGACTGGGTAGCTTACCTATTGGCAGTTTTACCGGTGGAAATTGCAAATATGCTAGCTAGAGAACCCCCAGAAGATGCAATTAATTACGATTTTGTAAAAACTCTTATCTTAAAGCGATACAAGTTAAATAGTGAAAAATTAAAACAATGTCTTTACAAACATCACAAAACACATGAAAAATCATGAAGGAATTATACACAAGAGCTTTTAAGTTATTTTACTGAATGGATCACAGAATTAAATATTAACACTTTCCAGCAATTAAAAGACTTAATAGTAACCGATCAATTAAAATTTGGTGTACCTGTAGAAATAAGGGAACATTTCTTAGAAAATTGGCTCACCTTTACCACGCCGTTAGAATTGGCAGAAAAACTTGATGATTACGAGAGCATCACCGACAGTTTTAAAAGAAAAGAATTTCCAAAGAAAAATTTATCTAACTCTCGAAATCAAAGTTGGAATAATTACAGTTCGGAATCAAAAAAAAGATAAGAGAGATGGTAAACCGAAATTTGAACCCAAGACTGAAGCATCTCTCGGAGGGCAACGAGAAAAGAGAGAATTTCGCACAAAATATACCTGTTTCGCATGTGGTAAGGCAGGGCATGTGAAGAAGTATTGTTCCAAATTGAATACAGTAACACAAGATGGAGGAAAAACTTCCAAAAGCGATCTTGAGAAAAAGGGTCTAAATGCAATTTGTTTGAATGTGAATATTCCGGTTGAAGAAAGAGATGGGAGACTCCTTAAGGTAGATCTAGGAATCGGTAACCAGAAGTTTCAGGGAATCATCGATAGTGGTGCGGAGATTACAGTGCTGTGGAAGTCGGTGGTGCCGGAAGAGTATTTACAGTCATGTGGAAAAGCATTCTTGAGACCCGCAATAGGGAGTCCTGTAGAAGCAAAGCTTGTTCCCGTTCCGCTCACTCTTCGGACAGAAGATGAGGTTATTCCGTATGTACGAGTACAGGTTGCGGTAGTGGAAGGATTACACGAAGGAGCTTTGATCACTCCCAAGGTTTTCGCTCTGTTAAAAGAGCAGCAGAAGTTGTATTTAGGGGATGAGGTAGATATCACCCCGGTTGAAGAAATTAAAGTAAAACCTGTATTCAATGTGGAGGGAAGGTGTCCAGAAGGAAACCTGGAAACAAACCTAAATAATGAAGATGAAGACAAAGAAGCTTCAGATTTGGAACTGATTCCTACTCCGGTCGAGGCAACTATTTTGCCCGAAAATGTTGGTAACGAAGACCAAAAGGAAAGTTGTTCCGTTTCACAAGCGCATCTGTTGAAAAAGAAGCAATTGGCTTGTTCTACATTAGAAAAATGCTTTGAAGATGCAAAGCGGCAAAAAAATAATTATTGGGTAGAATCCGATTTATTGTATCATCGAGGCAAGGTTGGAGGACAAAATTGTGTTCAACTTGTTGTACCTGCCTGTAGAAGACAAGAAATTTCGAGATTAGCACATGAAACACCAACTAGTGGACACTTAGCTGCTCAGAAAACAAGAGATAGAATTGCTATGTCGTTTTGGTGGGAAGGAATGCCAAAAGAAGTAAAACAACTATGCGCAGCTTGCCATGATTGTCAAATGCGCAGAAAAACAAAAGTAACAGACAGAGCACCTATTGAAGCGGTCGGAAGACCAGAACTCCCATTTCAAGTAGTAAATGCAGATATTTTAGGACCAATTGAGCCGAAGTCTTCTCGACGCCATCGGTATGTACTGGCTATTATGGATCAACATAGTCGTTGGCCTGAAGCAATCCCTATTAAATCGTTGACAGCAAAAGCTGCTTGTGAAGCATTTATTGAAGTTTTTGTTAGGATTGTAATTCCTAGAATGATTGCCATGGACAATGGAGGAAATTTTGCTTCAAAACTGACAAAAGAACTTTTGAAACGATTGGGGTGTGTCCCTAAGTTTTCTACTCCAGGTTACCCACAATCAAATGGATTGGTTGGACGATGGGTGGGAACAATGAAATCAATGCTACATCATGCCATAAACTCTCATGGTAGAGGTTTGGACAAACAACTACCATTTCTGTTATGGGCATACCGCGAAGTCCCCAATGCCACAACTGGTGTTGCACCATTCTTGTTGGTGTACGGTCGTCCGCCTGTAGGACCATTAGCTATATTGAAATCAAGTTGGGAAGATGAAGTGGTACTTCCCCAAGGAATTGGAGAGTCTGTAGCAGATTATATGCAGAAATTCCGGGAACGTTTAAAAGACGCGGCAGAATATTCAAAGACCGTGGCTGAAACCCAACAACTGCGATAAGTTCATCATCACAATTTAAGGTCGAAAGATACAATATTCTCCGTCGGAGATGAAGTAGTAGTACTAATCCCTGATTCCACTAATAAACTGTGTTCAAAATGGAAAGGATCAGGGGAGATAGTTCAACAAAAATCGGTGCATTCCTATGCAGTCAAACTACCTGACGGAAGTATTAGACATCTACATCAGAACAAATTACAAAAATATATTCAACCAATTAGAGATATTGGTGTTATTTACGAAGTGGATGAAGAGTTCGGTGAAGTACAACATGCTCCGATAGAACAACACAGTGTCGTTGACGAAGAACTGCAGAAAAATATTAATTCAAGCAATTTATCGCCAGAACAACAAAAGGAACTAGTAGCACTTATCCAAGAATATAGAGTGGTTTTTGATGGAGAGCTGAAGAGAGCCAAAGTTGGTTCACATAGCATAAATTTAAAACCTGGTGTTGTAAGAAAACAACCAACATCTTTATAAAGTACCAGAAACTTTGAAAGCTAATGTAGAAAACCAAATACAGGAATTACTAAGGAAAGGTCTTATAGAACCTTCTTCTGCGGAAATAGTGTACCCACTGGTGTGCGTAGCTAAAAAGGACGGAACAATCAGACTGTGTGTAGATTATAGAGAGTTAAACGCCGCCACCAAGATCTCCCCTTTTCCTATGCAGAAATCCGACAACCTAAAATTTAAAGCTGGTTCGGCGAAATATTTGACCTCGCTAGATATTTTAAAGGGATATTGGGAAATCCCACTCGAAGAGAGTAGTCGAGAATTGACCAGTTTTGTGTCACCAAAAGGCCAGTACCAATGGAAAGTAATGCCTTTCGGACTGTCTGGACCTCCGGCTACTTTTCAAAGAACAATGAATCAGACCTTGAGACCGCATAGTGATTATGCAGAAAGTTTTCTTGATGATATTATAATTTTCTCTTCTAACTGGGAAGAACATTTGCAACATATAAGAGAAATTTTGGAAACTTTAAAATCTCTGAATTTTTCAGCTAACTTGTCAAAATGCTCCTTTGCAGCATCTGAAGTCAGATATTTAGGGCATATCGTGGGTTCAGGCAAACATGGACCTATTCCCGAGAAGCTAGAAGTAATAAAACATCTCAAAGCTCCCAAAACGAAGAAAGGACTGAGATCTATATTAGGTCTATTTAACTATTACAGAGAATATGTCCCGCATTATGCTAACCTTGCAAAGCCTTTGACAGATCTGACCAGAAAAACTGTTCCAAATGATATTCCATGGTCGGAAGATGCTGAAAAGTCGTTCAATAAGTTAAAGGAAAGCTTATGTGAAGTTACAAACCTTTATACCCCAGACATGTCCAAACCGTTCGAAATAAACACCGATGCTTCCATATCGTGTATTGGTGCCTGTTTAATGCAAAGGGACAAAGACGGCATGTTAATGCCCATAACCTTTGCCAGTCAAAAGCTTACTCCAACTCAATCAAAGTGGAGTACAATTGAAAGAGAAGCATATGCTGTAATCTGAGCACTTGGGAGATTCGAAATGTGGACTTATGGAACCACCATAATATTGCATACGGATCATAATCTCCCAAAATACTTAACGGAGGGAACTCCTAAGAACGCTCGATTACAGAGATGGTCGTTGGCACTATCTCGCTATCAGGTTCCTATTGCTCATAAACCAGGAAGTTCTAATGTAGTAGCAGATGCTTTATCTCGGATTTATGAGTAGAAAGAAAAAATATATGTATATATTTTGTATTATTTCATTTTAAATAGGACTTTTTAATTAGGACTTTTGATAGGACTTTTTAAGTAACACTTTTGTTAGGACTTTTAAATGTAGTTTCACAGTGTGGGACACAGTCCAACATGTAGAAACTGGAGGGAAGGTGTGAAGGTTGCCTATACTCCGTGGTCGAAAGACTTTAGGAAACTCGGAATGGCAACATCCAGACGGAGAGAGACGAAGGAGTTCTTTGGATGTGTTCGAAAAGACACGGGTGAATTATGTAATTCGAAGAGTATTATTATGTTATATTATGAGTATGTGTGTTGTTAATGTATTCGTCCAATGTACATATTAAATGTAGTTAATCATAACGCTGCTTAGACCTCACTTCTTGGATTAGATCTTGTCTTCTTTCTTCATCAATATCGTGGAATACCGAACCCGACCATGATATATATATTAATGAGCGTCCCGAAAGATTCGGCCACCTGCAACTAAAATAAACTATCAATTGATATCGTCATGTTGCTGTCAATAGATAAAAACAAACTAACGCGCTCACAGAAGCTGTTATATGATTGCACAACAGTGCGGCGCTAACTATGAGTAAGTATAAGTATATGCAATGAAAATCTCAAGCTAAAAAGTGAAATTTATAATATTGACCAACCTTGATTGGTAATTAGTATTAATAACGGGTTAATTTGATAAATCCTCATAAATTAATCATATTAACCGGTTTGATTGGATATTTTTTGGTAATTATTAATATTAACCGGTTATTATTAATAATAACCGATTAATCATATTGACCGTAATATATATACTACAAAGTACACTGTAACAAATGATGAATATTTCTTAATCTTCGAAAATGTACAATAATCACGAACGCAAATATATAATAACAACTTCCGAGTCAACCAAGATTCCAAAAGTGTCTCTTTATCTTTAGAAACCTCAGAAAACAATTTATTTTCTAAATTTAAAGAAGAATTTATAAAACAAAATTGTTTATTAGATACCCATCACTTTTTGAAACGTTTCCTAGTAGCATTTACAATGCGTTAATTAATTCTCTGTAACCAGAAAATTGATTTTTCGGACACTATCCATTCTCAAGTCAACATTTTCAGCTGCATAACTAAATTTGTTCATACAATTGTAACAAAATAATGTTAATTTTCATATTAATGATAATGCTGTTAATTTTGTATGTTTGTCTGTTAAACATGTTTTCTGAAAATGAAAATTTTTACCTGAGAATTGATAAGCGTCCGAAAAAGTGATATTCCGTTTTGAGGAAACTAATTATCGCACTATAAAAGCTACTTAGAAACGTTTCTGAAAATCTCAGGCAGCTAATAAAAATTTATTTTGTAAATTCTTCTTTAAATTTCGTAAATAAATAGTTATTTGCGGTTTCTAAAGGTAAAGTAACGCTTTTCGAAATCTTGGATGACTCGGAAGAGGTTATTGTATATTTTCGTTCTTGAATGTAGTGCATTTGTAGATTAAGAAACATCTGGATTTTTCTACAGTGTATACAATAATGTATTTCAGTTACACGGATTAAAATTGCTTAACAATTTCCGCCAATAAACGTAAATGTACTGTAGATCTTTTGTACTGCCTGTATATGACCTATAGAATTTATACACGCCAAGTAATAGGTAAAAAATTAGCTAAATTTCAAAAACGCGTACCTCAGTTAGAAAATGCACAGTTCAAAATTGCTTAACAATTTCCGCTTATAAACGAAAATGTACTGTAAATCTTTTGTAGTTCATGTATATGATCTATAGAATTTATGCACGCCAAGTAATATGTAAAAAATTAGTGAAATTTCAAAAACGCGTACCACCGCTAAAAACACACTTCCAACAATTATTGTTTTTAGACACCAAGATAACTGAATTCTTTTGTGTGTCCCTGTTAATCAATGATGAAGGTTATGCACGCCAAATTCTATAGTAAGACTTTTTTCTCCATAGGCCTTAATGTAAATATTTAAAATGATGCCTTTGAAAATCGAACAATCATTAATGGCAACCCGTGGCAATTTTCCAAAAATTTGATAATTTTTTCTCATATTTTCACTATTTTTATTTTATAACCGTTTAAAAGATATTTTTACGTACAATTAAAAAAATAATAACACCCTGCCTTCGGTTAATAATAAATTTTTGATTAACACATTATTTTTCACAAAATTCTTGATTTTAAAAATCCACAAGATTAAAGGCACTCCTACTGCTTAAACATGACAAAAAGCAAAAAATAAATCTGCCTACATTGTTTGTCTCATATGCATTATTTGAAACTTATTTAGTGATGTTATATTGAAATGACTTTTTTTTAAATGCAGTCTTTGAATATAGAACTGTCATTAAAAAAAGTGTGAACAATTTTTCAAAATATTGATAATTTTTTTTCTTAAAAAATATTTTACTTAGTATCAAGAAAATTAAAGGTGATTACATCTTAAAATGAGCTATAAACACACCCAGTTTCGTTGAAATTTGTGGTAGGGAATTAAATGGCTTAGGGGAACTGACATGGAATGATTTTGTTTGATTTGATTTGAAATACGCCTCAAAATATGTTTAAATAGAAAATACTACTAAAAACACCCAAAACCCCACTATTTTTATCACAGAATCAGGTAAAAGTCACCTTTAAGTATATTCCCACAAAAAATAACTTTAATAAAAATACCGCCTTTTGTTGATAATGTTTTTTTTTTTTTAATGCATTATTTTTCATTAAAAATTCACAACTTCAAAGTTTAAACATTTTTTTAGACACACTTAAAATGTTATAAGCATAACAGTATTTTTTTTCATAAACTCCGTATCTTATATATTATTCATAAATTATTTGATATGATTTGTAGAGTAGATATTAACCCTCCGACTGTCTTGGAAAAGGGGAAATTGTAATGTTGTTTTTTCTGCATTTTGTTTTAAATGCTAAAAAAAATGATTCTTTGAAAATTTTATAAAAACACTTAATAACGAATATGAATGCAATCCTTGGAAGTATTAATCATTGTTTAATGCATTAAAAATACATTAAATCAATAGAATTATATTATTTTAAATATTGCTTGTATTGCAGTGAAACCTGGAGCTTAGTGAACGTATTAACACGGGCTTGTCAGTGAGGTGGTATATGATTATATTTATGCCATGCTACATTTGAAAACCGAGCAGGGAGGAATGCCAACTGACGGCAGTTTTTCAAAATTTTGACAATTTATTTCGCTGAAACTATTTCACCAAGGAGCAAAAAAATTACTGGGGATTATATCTTAATAGTAAGAACAAACACACACAGTTTCATTGACATCTGTGATGGTGGGTTACATATTGATATTTTACTGCCTGATTTGATGTGGAATGCCCCAAAACATAGAATTTCATGTCGATTCATGCAAAACTGAAGCAATTAAAAAATAATACAATCATTGCGGTATAAATAGGTATAAATGATGCTATGCTGATATTTTTTTCCGTAAATTCAAATAATCCAAATCTCTCGAAATTATATAAATTGTTTTAAAAGTGCGTGATATTTTCAACATATTGATCGATATAAATACGCATGCCTCTTTAACGATTGTTATTTTAATGAAGTGCACTCCAAATAATCCCTATAAAAACTTTTTACAAAACCCTCCAAATTTTTTTTTCTTATTATGCAAAAAATAATCTCTGTCAAAAAATTCTTCGTAAAATTCAATATAAAAAAAAAATGAATTGCAATTTTAAAAAATCGAAATACTCTGAACAAAGAAGGATTATTTAAAGGATGCTTTACTTGGATAAATGAAAGTTTGTTGTTTTTGTTTTGTTTCTCATATATAAAGTGGAAACATTGGGGAAAAAAAAATCAATTTTAAGCGCATTTTCTTCCAAAAGTTAAAATCAGTTATACAAGCCAATTAAAACGGTTAGAAATGGTTTTGAAATGGATAAGGGTAAAAATAAACCTCTTTGATCTGAGAAACAACATCTAAACGCGAAAAATAAGCATTTTATACACTATAAACAAATTTTAATAAGCTTTATTTTTCAATGTTTGATATTAGGGAGTGAATGTCTGTATAAAATATTTTATCATAAATTTATACAGAAACATTTATCTCAAAATTTAAAAATTAAATCAAATTTCTTTAATAATAATTATTTTCTCCTTATGCTGGGTATACCAAAAAGGTTTAACTCCTTTTAAATTTTCCTTTATTTGTTTATATAGCGTCATATAAGCCAAAGTTTAAAATTAAATGAAATTTATTTATTAATAATCCTTCTCTTCTTATACAGGGTATTCCAAAAAGGTTTGAACGTGTTTTATCTTCTTAGATGCAAAACATAAGAAATGTATAAGATTTATAGGATATAATATCAGAACAGTTCAACTACGTATTGGAGTTGAAGTCGAGCATTTACAGAAGGCTGTGTTAAGGATTTTAGGTACGAAATTTAAGAAAATGGTAAGTTTTACAGGATGTGCCGGGTAAGTCAAAATGAATGTAGCGATTACAAACGGCTATAACTAATTAATGGGAAAGAATTTATCGGTAAGATTAACACAGAAAGTAGACGTAACTTCAAAATTTTGTATACATATCATTCATGTTCTATGTGACTTCCCTTGGTCACAAGACAACATCTAGGCTGTAGTCCATTTCACGCCATACATTCTGAAGCATTTGTTCAGTCACCGACGCAAGCGCATTACAAATGCGTACTTTGAGTTCTTCAATTGTTTTAGGCATGGGAGGCGGCCTGTCTTTCACATAACACCATAGAAAAAAAATCGGCCATTTTTACCGTCATAATTGGCCATTTTTACTAATGAGATGGGCGCAATGAACAAGTTTCTTGTCGTTGCAAAGTTTCAAATCGCGCGTGCGTAGGCTTCCGCTTCAGTGCACCTGCGCCTTACGTACAGAAATTTTGAAGTTCCGTCGACATTCTGTGTTAATCTTATTGGTAAATTCTTTTCCATTACGTAGTTATAGCCGTTTGTAATCGCTATATTCAGTTTGACTTACTTTGTATATTAGAACAGTTCGGCTACATATTGGAGTTAAAGGAAAGCAACTGGAGAATGCTGTATGAATTACTTTCATTGAATATGTTTCCTAGAATTTTAATCTAGGCTTCTCTGTTTAGTTTTTACATGTATTTAGGAAGAAATATTTTCACACTCATTAACATTACATTGAGCAACAAAGTTTAAATGCGTTTAATGGTTTTATGTGTTAAACATAAGAAACGTGTAAGACTTACCATGTGTACATTAGAACACTTCAGCTATAAATTGGAGTTCAAGAAAAGCCATTGAAGAATGTTGTGTGAATTGCTTTCTTTGAATAATATCTCTAGAATTTTAATACACATTTCTGTCTTTGCTTGAGTTTTTTACATATATTTTGAAAGAAATTTTTTCACACTCGTTAACATCATTTTGACCAAAAATTTTTAAACGCGCCTTATGGTTTTAGGTGTTAAAGATAAGAAACGTGTAAGATTTACAGGTTGTAAATTACAATAGTTCAGCTAAATATTGAAATTAAAGAAAGTAACTGAAGAATACTTTGTCAATTGCTTTCTTTGAACATTTTCTGTAGAATTTTAAGTATAACTTGAGTTTTTTACATATATTTATGATGAATTTTTTTCACTCTCGTTAACCTTATATTGACCAGCAAGGTTTAACCGCGCTTTAAGGTTTTAGGTGTTAAACATAAGAAACATGTAAGAATCATAGGATGTACATTAAAACAGTTCAGCTACATATTGTAGTGTAATTGCAAGAATTTGAGAAGGCTGTGTAAATTATTTCTTTGAATTGTGTTCCTAGAACTTTAAAATAAATCTATCTCTTTACATGAGCTAAGAAATATTTTATCTTCATTTTATTGCAGTTAATGTTTAAGATACCAGCATACAGTTCAACAATTTTTATTTTGTATTTGTCGAATTTGTCTCGGCGGTCCTGTATATGAATTAATGAAAACTAAACACCATGCATCATTCATTAGATTATGAAACATTTTCTAACACTAATACAATATTATTTAGAAATTTCATTTCTTCATGTTTTAAAATCGATCATAGTTCATTCTGTAACCGAATTTTTCTGAACGTCTCTGTAGATGAACAGTAAATACTATGCACTTCATAATCTATATAGAAAACACTTTGTTGTACACTTATGTGATCTTTATTCATTTTATTATATTTGAGGCATCATAATATCATTGGAATGGATCGCAAACGACTTTTCCCCCATAGATAATAATGTAATGTTGTATTTTGTGCGCACGTGCAAAAGACCTATAAATTCTACTTATTCTATACTTCTGAGAAAACATATTAATACATGGGTCCATTGGAAGGAAGCATTTAATTTTCATTATCTTTAAAGTATTCCTACATCATAAACCTCTAAATAGATATTGTAACTTAAGAGTTACATGATCTTTTTTTTTTTTTTTTTTTTTTTTTTTTTTTTTTGCCATTTGAAGCTTACTACCGTTCTTTTGGTGAACTATTATGTGATACTTACGTGTGATAACATTCATTGAAGGTCATGAAATCTGCTTTTGTTCTGATTTATGTTCATGGTGAAGTTATAACATATTTTATGGATACTGCTTGCAGTGGGATCAACTGGCGTTTTTTCCTCTATATTTTGAAGGTAGTAATTATTAATTCCGCAAACTTTTAAGAGTCTTATGACGATTATTATATAGTTGAATAGTTGTTATTGTGCAGTGCAAACATTTTAAAGTAAGTATATAAATTAAAATTATCATTTTTGAGCAATTTTTTTTATGTAACTCATGAATGACATTATGAGATTATGTTCAATAGAAACATAAATAAATTTTTTCACAATTTTTCTAGTGAACAAAAATAGACTCAAGTATAATTTTTTTCCGAACAACAACAACGAAAATAAATGCAGTAGAAGGATAAAATGCATCGAGAACGATTTGTCGCATGGTCCATAATGTAACGAAATTCTTTTGTATATCCTTGAAAAAGAACTATAAATACTATATACTTCATTTCTATGGGGTCTCAAGGCTCTTAAAATTGGAATAAATGAAAAAAAGGACCATTTTCAACATTTAATATCTTAAATGTATATAATTTAAAAACACAATTTTAATTGGGATGAAAGATATAAGTATGTTATTTCATTTCATTTATTTAAAAATTTTCACGATGCAGAATTAATATTTATAGGGACTCCAAACTGTCATACATTTGTCGAGAAGAAAATTGGTATGTCAGCTTACGCACAGGATTACAAAATAAATTTTGCAACTAGAATGAAATTTTTTGTGTATAATTCTAATTTAGATAGTAGTAATTACTCTGAGCATAAAATATTGTATTTAAAGTATTTTTATAATTTTAATGCAAATTTGTGTTTAACTAATACAAAATTTTGAAAAATTCAAATGTATAATTACCTAATTTTTTTGTGTAAATTAAAATAAAATTTTAGGTTCAGTTTATGCAAACTAACATGACACATATGTTTTGAAAATTTTATGAAAAAATATTCAGAAGTTTTTGAGATATCATGCGCGTTATGCCCAAAAATGTCATTTGGAGGAAAATGACATCAAATTTTCGGAAATGCCGCATCAGCTATTCCGCAAATTTAATTCTAAATGTCATAACTTTTGCTCAAATGGGAATTTCAAGGAAATAATTATATCAAAATGTTCAGAAAAGATAGGAGTTTAGCATCTAAAAAAATAAAAGTTTCGAAAATTGTAAAGCTTCAAGAGTCCTGAGAACCCTTAATACCAAAGGTTTTGTAGTAAATATCAATAACATATAAATATTTCATGTGAATTAGAGTATATTTATGAGAGTTAAAAGCACGGAAGACACCCAATAAGCCAGACAGAGGACAGGTAAACCGAATTTATAAACACAGGGTGATTCAAAATGAATACAGCGATTACAAAAGGTTAAATCTATTTAACCGAAAATAATTTATGGACAGGAATTACACAGGATGTAAAAAAAAGATCAAAATTTTGTTTACATATTTTATAAATATTCTATGTAACTCCCACTGGTGATAACATTTGCGTATGTTGTTAGCATTTTTACGATATGGTTCACTGTATCGCTGCCGAAATCTTCTCTGCACTATGATGACAGAACAACAAGTGTTAAATTCTAAAACACAAAATGCTCCAAAATGCTAACAACATACGCAGATGGTATCGGATGTTTGAACAAAAAGGATGTTTATCTGATGTCCGTGTGACCGAGAGGAGTCATATAGAGCATTTATAAAGTATGTAAACAACATTTTGAACTTTCTTTTAGATTCTGTGTAATTACTATCTATAACTTCTTTTCGATTAAATAGTTATAGCCGTTTGTAATCGCTATATTAATTTTGAATCACACTGTACAGTGTGTCAACTCTCAACGGTGTCCAATGGCTAACATTATTGTTAATTCCTAACATAATTCCCTATTGTTAATTCCTAAAGGGTTAATTCCTAAACCCTTTAGTCATATTGACATATAGTTCCAATTACAAAAATGTTTTAAATGTGGTAAAGCGATTTGGGTTTAAAAAAAAAAAAAAAAAAAAAAAAAAAAAAAAAAAAATCGAAATTTAATTTTTTATACGGTCCCCGGCCCTATAAGTTTTATTTAGTAAAATTTTCCTATTACTCAGACAAGTAAGACAAAGAAAGTCCCATTCATATGACACTAAAATTGACCGAGGTATGAAACTTTAAAAATGCTTGACTTATACCACTTTACTGCATCTAAATACAAATAACTTCGGTCAGGCTTTGAAGGGTCATATACAAAGTTCTTAAAGTATTCGAAGAACTTATTTCATGTGTATCTGCGCTTTGAGAAAAATAAGTACAAGTATTACGATTGAGTTAACTTTTATTAAGTGTCTGGTTGGCTAAAGTAATTGTATTTTAACATATATTTTATTTTGTAAGGATTTGAGACTGTTTCTTTTCATGATTTCTTTTAACAAAAATTATGTTATTTTTGTAAGTTTTTATTAAACTTCAACGATCGTATGTATGTTTTTCCAGTTCAAAATTTGTACTTGAACTTTAACTTACTTTCAGATAACCGACCGATATTAAATTTATACTTATTTTACAGGATATCACAAAAAATTCGGATAGATTACCGCCAAAAGTTTTAAGAAAAAGTTTTAGATCACATAACAAAAGACTTCGATGGTTGTGTTTTTTAACCTTTATGTACTTTTTAGCATTGAATCTGAAAATTATCTTAATTTTTAACAATCATGTCAAGATTTTCTCAAATCATAAATTGTCAAAATTAAAAAATAACAAAATCGGATATTATAAAATAGATTAGCTGGATATGTTTTTTAACTTTTGATAATTGATTTTTATTTGTACTTTTTTGCACTGAATCGAAAATGAACTTCATTTTTAACCATCACATTTGATTTTTTTGCAAATCGTAAATGTCAAAGTTAAAATATAGCGAAAAATTCATACTATAAAACATATGTAAAACTTTTTGATTTAATTTTACATTATTTTATACAATAATTTATTCAGTTTTTTAGCTTATACTGGGATTCTTACAGCTAAACATCTGAGGGGTCCGATGAGGTGGGGAGGAGGTTCAATTTTAAATTTTAACTTTTAACTTTTTAACTTTAAAATTTACAATTTACGAAAACTCCTCAAGTAATGTTTAAAATTGAAGGTCATTTTCGGATTCAGCGGTTAGAAATATATAAATCAATTACCAAAAGTTAAAGCACAACAATCGCATCTATTTTACAGTATCAAATTTTCCTTTTTTTTTTCATTTTTAAACTTTAAAACTTACGATTTGCAGAAATTCTTATATGATGGTAAAAAATGAAGGTATATTTCGGATTCAGCGGTACAGAATATATAAAAATCAATCATCAAAAGCTAAAAACCATTAGATAACACAACATTTGTAGGCTAGTGTAACCTAATAACATTTTAAAATATGCATCATCATTTTGCTATTAATTTTCATCATTTTATTTTTTAAAAATTCTGTTTTTTTTTCTTCTTATATGTTTATTAAAAATTGAATATTTTGCATTAATATGTCAGAATGATTAAATATTTCGAATTTATATTGCAATGTTAATTTTACTCTCAGCCATTTTTTTAATATATCTGACAAAATTATATTTCTACTAAATTTGTCAATGACCCCTAATTTGCTGCAAAAAATATGCTCCAACTTTAAACATCTATTTTTCGGTGAGTTCTAATCGTAGAATAACCAACTTTTTTTGACTTACTTGTCAGTGTAAAAGGAATATTTGAATAAACATAACTTATAGGACCGGGAGACTGTATAAAAATTTTAATTTCGTAATTCTTTTAAATGTTTTTATTGATTCAAATAGCTTTTAAAATATTTCTTTACCTCATTTAAATTTTGTAAATTATTACTTCATTCCATATCGTAATTTGAACTATATGTCTAAGGCTAACGGTTTTGGAATTAACCATTGGACACCATTGAGATTGGACACCCTGTATATTTAACGGTGTTGAAAGGGTTCATAAAGACAGTAATTTGGGGAAAATTAATCGCAGGGTTATTTCGCAGCAATTTTGAACTCTTTTGCTAGCTTTATGCCTTACTTATCTCTAACAAGGGAAGCATTAAAGCACATTTTAACCCCCTTGTGATTAAGGGACCGTTGCAGTGAAGCTCTTGTATCGCAAAATCACATAGGAAAAATTAAATACGTGATTATTCATCTCTATAATAATAGCCGAAATCATGTGATTGCCATCAACAGTTCCGGGCTGACCGCCTCACTTGTTATATGCCAGGTTGCTATTTTGATATGTTAATGTTAGTCGGTGATAAATCGGCATATATGTTCCATCGCCATCATCTCATCTATATTCTAATAATCCAAGTTATGTGACTGTCATAAACAATTACGGACTGACCTCTTGGGTTTTCAGCTGCAAGGTGGTTATTTTTAATCAAAAATATTTTTTCGAATAAAATTACATAAAAGTTGTCATGATAGCAAACAATTCTTGGTACTTTTATGTTAGCCAAGTGCAAATCTCGCTAATAGCATTTTTTTTTTTTATTCGCTTACTTAAATTGGTACTCATTTACTTTTCGCGTGGTAAATTAAAACAATGCTTTGATTTTCAAATTAAACGTCACGCTTTATGGTATTATTTATTATTTTTCTTTTCTTTTTTTTTTTTAAATGAAGAAATAAGTTATGGTCATGGATGTGAAATGTTTCAGTTTTAATTTAAAGTTATGCATTTTAAATAAAATGAGTGAAAGGATTATTTTAAAACGAAATTAAATAAATACGAATAAATGCGATTGAAGCAATGCTTGGCGATTTATCACCTGCAACTGGCTGGGATAAAAATAGCGAGTTCTTGATTTCTCTATCAGAATTTGCCGATTTGGCGAAGGAATGAGCAATAAATAAAATTGTGAATAAAAGTAACATTATACAAAGCTTGGCATACATTTAAGGGCGCACAAACTGGTCACCAAAGGCGGCTAATTGCCTAATATAACAATCGAAATACGGTTTACCACGAGAAAATGTATTTCAGGGGTATTACAGTGGTGTTTTAATGAATCGGAAACTTAACGGAAAAAGGTAACAATAATTCACATTCTATCTTTTATCGTTAACACTCCCATTGTACAGTGCAATTTATAAAACTGATTACTTTTACTCTACTTTTACTTATTTTTACTTGATTTTTTTTCTTTTTCTTGCATATTTAAAAAAAATAGCTATATAGAAAATACAGAGATGAAAGTTTAAGCATAGTTTTAACGTGAATGGTTTTAGTAACATTTAAGGTCATCTATTTATACAGTTTATTCAGCCGTACATAGTTTTGTTATTCAGTACTACTGTGGATATTTCATTAGGTGTTTAAGAACATTCTACTATCCTTTATAGAATAAAAATCCACAGTTAAGTATTTTTCGGTATGAAGAGGATTTTAATACTTTAAAGAAATATTCATTTATATATCATAAAATTTGTTATTCTTTCCAGTTGATATTAACAGACATGCTAAAAATTCTTTATTTTTAGAAGTGTTTCTTTGTGCATGTGCGTTATTTATTCCATATGTCAAACAATTGGTAAAGAGTAAAGTAAGTTAAGTGAAGTTAATATGGCCAACTTAAGGATAGAAGTTTTCTAACGATAGTAGTAACTGATTTAAAGTAATAATAATAATAAACCGAGCAGCAAATAATCCCTGGCCGAACCTCCACCGCATGTCCTGATCTGACTATTTTTCGCCCGGTCGACCTCATTTCCTGAGATCGGCAGTAAAGGCTTTTTGGCCGCACGGCGAACGATCTGAGGATCGTATGATCCTGATATGTTGTGCATAGATTTTGGACATATTGCCGACGTCTTTTTGACTACTGAGTTCAGGTTGTTTTCTTGTTATTTTCTACCCATCGCCCCCCCCCCAAGTTTTTTGCCCTCTTGTTTTCGTGGTATACTTGCTGTGAAAACCATACCCTTTAAGTGCACTTTGTATTAAAAGTAATTTATAAAGAAATATAACATTTATTTTCATGTGAATTATTAAGCTATGACTTTGAAATTAATTTTAAGTAATACACGTAAAAGTTATTTTTGGTGAATATAAATTGCTTAGCAAATTTTCTACACAAATTAGCAAACTCTCATCTAAAAAAAATAAATGACAGCCCGACAAATGTTGCAAAATAAGTCTTAATATTAGAAGAAGCTTTTTTTACTTTTTTTATGAATTATGAATGGTCACTCATACTTAAATAATATTTTGATAAGTAAAACATAATGAAATACACTGCTGTACACTTTAAATACAGGGTATAAAAACTAGGTTATTTTGGGCGATTTAAATGAATAAATTCAAATAAAGTATGTAGATGATAGCTAAAATTTTGAATATTAAATATTAAAACTATTAAGTACAAAAAATCTTCTTAAAACACCATCAAAAATTTGTAAATGCGCCAAATTTTTTATGGTGTTTTAAGAAGATTTCTTGTACTTAGTCATTCACACCAGTTTTAACTTATTTTCTTTCATTAAAACTATTATTTGCAATAAATGCGTTTTTAAAGTAAAGATAAAGAATTGATGAGTTGAATTAATAAATTTAGCATTGCATTTTTAAGAGACATGTTGACAAAAAAATTTTTATTATTATTATCAGAATAATTTCGAACATTAAAACTTTAATCAGGTCTAAATTAATAATACACTTTTAATAAACTAAAATGTTTCACGTTTTGTGAAATGCATTTAATTTATAAAAGAATTATTTTATTTCCTATAATGCATAAAAATTTATTCATAATAATTTTTCATAAATCCCCCAAAAATATAAACTCACATTTTAGGTTTTTCTTACCCCCCCCCCTTATTACAGTCTTTGCAGGGTAAAAAATATTCAGGATTTATATTCTAACATCTCATTAAAGTAGGCTATTCCTTACGTAATATTTCCCGTTTTCCATACTTTCCCTAATCCTAACTTAAAGAAAGAAACAAAAAAGAAAAAAAAACGCAAATAATTGTTTAATGTTTTAATTTTATTATTAAATATTCTTTATTTTTAATTTATTCATATAAATCATAAAAACAATCTAGTCTTTGCATAAAGTATATAATTCACTTTTTTCTATTTTTAAAGCAAATTTTTAAGTATGAGTAACTATTCGTAATTAAAAAAAAAGGTGCACACTCCGTCTAATTTCTAGAAATATTTGCGGTATATATCGAGCGATCGTTTATTTTTAAAAGGTGAAAAATTGCTAACTTTTGAAAAAAAAAAATGCTTAGAAATTTATACTCACTCTTTCTCTCTTTATATAACGTCCTCGCATTCCCATATCCCTTCTCTGTCTGGTTAAAAATGACCTTGCTTGCAACATAAAAAGAGAAACAAAACCTTGAGGGGTTGGATAAGGTGAGTGAGAAAGACCTCGAAAGGCAGTGGGCAGTCACGTGATTCGGAAATACGCTGAAACTGCAGGGGTATTGATGAGGGGAAACACATTGTCGGGCATTAATTGCAACAGGAATGTCGGCCGATGCTATTTTCTGAGTAAATATTAACATTTCAAATCTATCAGCTAATGCGATTTCGTACCGATACCAGCATTGGACTGCTGGAATAGAGCATGATCTATTGACATCATAATAATGTTAGTAGGCGATTACCGATATTTCGCCGATAATTCGGATAAACGGCCTAATTCATTTCGATATATTTTGCTGTCTGGGAATTGTCTAAAGGAGCACACTCTTATAAAGTACTGGTATTTTTTCAAAAATATATATTCTAAAAACACACTCAAAATATATATTAAGCATTTAATTGCTAAAAAGGACCTCAAATGTTAACAAAATAAATTAAAAGATCTTAATAATTTGACATGTTTCGATTGAATTTACTCAATCATCATCAGAAAAACAAACAAACACTAAGATGGAAAATGACAATAAACTATTACAAATGAAATTTAAAAATAAGTAAATAAAAATCACGCGCGTAATATTTTAACAAGATTCACGTTGCCCTATTTTATTTTCAAATTATCTAACAATTCAATCCAAATATTTGGTATTTGAAATGACAAGGATTCATAGCAGACCATTGAGTTTCTGACGTAAATTTCAATGAAATTTACCTTCTTGGTTACCTTCTTTAATTACCTTCTTGGTAAGTCCGACACATTATACGTGCACATAATTTCGACACACAACACATAATCACATATCTCCAACTTTGAGTGTTTACAGTATTATTTTGAGAAGGTTTGAGAAAGAGGGTTTTTTTTTCAAAATAAGAGCACGATAATTCATTGCATATTTTATGAGACGAGTTTATTTACGCTTTTTCTGTGGTGATGGCAGTAATTCTTGAATTGATGTGTCATGAACAGAGGCATCGTTTCTGTCATTATCTTCAGAAGATGAAGAACCACAGCTGTGGTCTGAAGAAGAGCCAGAAATACTTAAGGGAATGGGGAGTATGACAACACTGTTTTTCAGAAGATATCACTGGGGTTGAAATTACTTTTCCAGTTTTGGCACTATTCTTTGGAGGTGGGTTTTCAGAAACTAAACTTGGAGTAAAAGCTTCCTCATGGATTACATTTGGGTTTAAATGATAGATACCTGTCACTTTGAAGCCACCTTTAATGTTGGCAGGTGTCATATCTGTGTCCCAAACTGGACCCCATCAAACATCAGAAGACAGCGGCCTTGTCGTTTAAATTTTAAAACATAACTGATCCATTTAACAAAGGTCTGTGTTTTCATGCTTCCTTTTGGTGTCGTTTCACATGCAGAACTTACAGGCAAATTACCTATCCTATCTGGTTTCATTCTTTTACCTTTATGCAAATTCATAGAAGGAATAGTTGCCCCGGTTGCACTGCCACAAGCCACAATTGTTAAACTTTCATCATGCTTTTTAACAACCAAATGCACTTTTTTTGAGCCCTTTTCTGCATAAACAGTTAGATCTTTATGCAGTCTGAGACGACGCTCTTTTTCATCCTTGTTAAATATTCGTTCTGAGGAGGTCATGAGACTATTGCCAATTAGAACCAAACGTAAATTACAAAAAAAAAAATCATCAACAATATATTTATTGAGATTTGCTGCTCTGGTATGATTCATTCATTGACTTTTCCTCTAGGAAAACATTCGGATTTTCTGCCAGTACCGACCAGCCATCCCTTTTCTAATTAAAAAAATGTGGGTTATTTCATTTTCCCTGCAAAATTTAAAAAGCGGAGTTTAATTATTTTTTACGTAACAGGATAACCGACATCAGCCTAAAAATTCTTGTGGCGAGATTTTTTTCTTGCTATAGTGTGAAAACTGGTTGTCTACCCAATAATGATTTATGATTCTTATTATTAACAATATAATGACTAGCAGTTCGTCTAGGAATTCCACACCTTTTTGAAGTAGTATTTTGCGATAATTTACCTTCTTTTATTGTTTGCAACCACTCATTTGGGTTCTCCTGGCTGCAAAGGCTTCTTTTTTTTCGGGATTCATAGTCTAAAACAAAAATGACACAAAATTTTACAGAAGAATTTTAGCTAAACTTCATTCAATTTTATGTAACCTAATTAACTTTAGTATTATTATATTTGATTTCTATTGTGTTTACTTGGTATGTAATATATATATTTTAAAGTAAACTGATTTGTTATTTAATGACAGTAGTGTAATTATTTTTTTAACTGGTTATGTAGATAAATACAAAATAAAATAAATAAGTAAATAAATTATTTATAGAAATTTATTTATATACTAGCTGACCCGCCCGGCGTTGCCCGGGCCCATAATAATATCCCTAAATGAATCTGAAATTTTTATCGCAGGCCCGTACAGAGGGGGTGGGGGGAGTCGGTGCCAATTACCAGGGCCCGACTCTTGTTCAGTTCCAAAGTAATGTCTCATATTTTAAACTTTTTTATTCTAAATTAATTGATGAATCAAATATACAATTTAATTATATTTTCAATAATTTAATTTTTTTATTTAAAATCTTTAGATGAAAACGCAATTACAAATACAACATAAACTGTAATACTGTAAAATAAATAATAAAATTGTAAGCAAATATTACTATACATATATATATATATTTTTTTTAAGTACCATCCAGCAAATTAATTTTCTTGCAGAGTAAAGCCTGTTTATAACGAAATCCTGCAATAAACGAAAAATTTTTTTTAGCTGCAACCCTCCCCGCCCCCCCCCCCCTCCTCCAAAAAAATGCTGTTATACTTTATTCACTTTAAATAACCTGCATGAAACGGAATTTATCACGGGTCATTTTCGTTCCGGCGGGGTTTCGCAGGTTTTATTTTAAATGAATCTGAAATTTGTATCGCAGGTCCGTACAGAGGGGGGATACAGACGGAGCAACTTCATGACAAAATTTTGCAAACTTCTTGCTGCTGTGTAATTCGCGTATCCAATACAGTGCTTTGCAAAAATTGCGCGTTTCCCTTAAACTCTCACAGTTATGTCCCGGAACGTTTAAATCAGTAATTCGGATTTCAGAAGCAATTCGTGCATGCTACGGTTATTAAGCCTATTTTGGCAATCGCTTATGCTCTGTTTGACGGTTTTCTCGATCCAATCTATTTCGATTTCCTCTTCTTAATTCAGCTTCTTCTTCACTTTCAAGCATTCGCCAAGATCTTTTACGGGCATTTCAAATGATATTTTTAAGCTCAATAATTGCAGCGAAAGAGCGAAACGCCGCTCGCCGTGGCGAAACGCAAATAAACGCGATCGCCCTAAATCCTGACAAAGGACTCTTACACAGTAACCAATGAGATGCGTTTCTCAGGCGTTGCCATTAAACAATAACAAACAACCGCGAATTCTGTGTCACGTACGTTAGCGTAATATATATATAGATAAATGCAATGTAACCATGCAAACAGGTAATATGCCAACTTGCTTGGAAATATTGCCAACAGTAATGAGTTTTAAAAAAGCGTTCGTAATTCTGTCTTAGCCCTCAGACATTAAAATTCATTTATACAGTTAAAAAGACCATCAAACCAACTAAAATATTTTGTATAACAGTAAATATAAAATCTTTGTTTAAATAACAAAAATAACGAAATGCCAGAGACAATTTATTCTATGTGTAATATTCAAAATACATTCATTTATGTAATATGCAAAATTTGTACATTTACATTAACACTTTAATTTGGGAAAATATGTACAATTTTCTACATTTACATATTTTTTTTTCAGTTTTTTGAATGAATAAATAATTGCACACTCCCGTTAATCAGATAAAAACACATAAATGCATGTAATTTTTTATGACACGAGTGTAAATTTTATGACAAAAGAGTAATTTTAATAATTTACTCATTTATTTTGTAGAATGTGTATGGGATATAATTATCTACAAAACCATCTTGATTGTTTGCAATTTATCTAGATAGTATGATATTTGTGGTAACATTATGATGCAAACGGTAAGCGATAACATTCTAGCGTAATATTATTTTTAAATCATTATTATACACGAAATACCATTCATACGAAAAATATATTTTTGTAATCTTAAATCTTCTTATTCTAATCACATGAAGAATATACTGACAATATATATATATATATATATATATATATATATATAACTTGCAAAGTATTGTATAATGCTAAAATTTTATTATGCAAATAATTCAAGAACTGAAAAGATATAATAAATAAATTCACTAACTGTAAAAATATTCTTCTTTTTCATTTAAATAACAATGTTTATGCTCTTTTTTCGTAAAGCAGTGTTTTTTTCCATTCCATTTTTATATTTCAAATCGTAAATGTACGAATGATTATACTTTTGAATAAAAATCATTTATTGTTCTTTTATATACGTAACATTAAAAGACAATTTGGATGGGAGAAAAAGGTCCTGTTTTAAATGCCTATGAATGGTAAAATGCAAATTTAAGCTGAATGAAGTACATTTTTTCAGAAATTCAAACATTACACAGCTTTTGTTAAAATATAATTACTCATGCTTTCTTTTTACGTTTTCTACAGCCTATTTCTTTTTATTTATTTCGTAAGAAGGATTTTCCGATAAAATAAAGTAATATATGCTTTATATAAATTGACATTTGCACATTTTTATTTCAAGAGTTAAAACTAACACATATTTTTTTCACTATCGGTAAGAGACCATCTGTTAACACTAGAATGACGGTGAGGGGCCATTTTGCCCCAACCATATGGATATATTTTGTTTCGAATCAGAAATTTCTTCATAAAATAAGTTTAAAAGACACAAAGGAAAAAAGGGCTAATTAAAGAATTTAAACAGTTTTAAATAAAAATTCTGGTAATAAATATTTTTATAAAACTTCAGAAAAAATTCCCGTCTTCCTAGTGTTAATCACGGTACATACGTTTCTTTTTTTATCAAACACTCCCTCCACCAAAAGTCGAAGGTTAAAACACTCAAATGATCTCTTTTGAGCCGTCGCATGTTTACTCTTTTAAAAATTCTTAATTAGAGCTAATTTTATTTAAATCAAAATTGTGGGTTTCTTTTTCTTTTTTTCTTTTTTTTTTTTAAGGTTTTTACGAATGTGTAACAACTAAAATTTATTCTCACATTTACATTAGATGTAAAATTCAAATCATATTAACTGTAATACGTTAATCATAGTGAGACAATTGAGGGAAAAAATGAAAATGTATTGTTGACGTAAATCTATATTTTCGGCACTTTTCTGTACTCCATTTATTACGTTAGTTTAACAACTAATGTAACAGGCTCCAGTTTTTCTCCCTGCAAAAAGAAGTCAAGTTTTCAAAAGTCTTTGAGTTCTTTTACTACGGTATGAATAATTTAAATCCGCACTAGGAATTTTTGGACAACATCTGTGATAAATTATAATTTACAATTAGTATGATATATAATTAATCTTCGTGTTTTAGGATCATTAGCTTTCTTTCCTTTATGTTCCATTTTCTGAAAGATAAATTAATAAAAAGCGGCAAACAACAAAACGTATGCTTTAATATATGCCACAGTTTTTTTCGTCCAGAAACTTAATTTGAACAAGTTGGAAATTGCACGTCAAACGTGGCGAATGTGGTGCGTTCGTACTATAACTAGTTGTATAAATATTATTTGCACCCCAAATTGTACTGAATGTATATTTTAGTGCGCTTCATAAGTGCATATCAATTTCATTCTGTTCGAAAGGCTGTAACATTATTAAAATGCACTTCCCATAATAAACTTTCCCATTGGCCATAATGTAACGGAAAACTTTTGACTGTCCCTCTAATAGGGCGGGTCGAAAAAAAAAATTAATTTTGAAACGCCTATGGTGGGAAAAGTTGTGTATGGTGACAATAAACTCACACACAAATTTTTATCAAAATCTGAATATGGTAAGGCCTGCCTCCGGGTCACTGAAAATTTCGTTATTCCTATGACGGGAAATATACGATTTTCAGTACTTTTTGCCTACTTTTCTCGATTTCTGCAAGGGATTTTAAAGTGTTTGTACTTTTGGAGTTTTTTTAATGATATTGTTTACAAGTGGACAATATTTTCTCTTATTTCAAAATTTCTTAGTCTTCATAATTGGTCTTTGGAATTTAAATTTGACCATTTTTGGGATTATTTTCTGATTTTCTTTTGAGTTTTTAACTGTTTCCTGAAGATAGCTGATATTCAATATCATATTTTTCAACCTGTTTTTATATATAATTATGTAATTCAATAACTTTAAACTTTTGTAAAGAATTTTTAACACTCCCATCATTAAAAAAAAAATAAATCCTGTATCGAAGTTACTAATAATTATTATCTTAATATTGCTAATTGGACATTACTAACACATAATATCTTGTTTCAGACTAGGATATAGAAGTGATCTTGTTTCTTCAGTGTTGAAATGAAGGTAAAGGGGTTTTATTAACCTTGACAAAAGCAATGTTATCAAAAACTAGACAGTTATCGTATGATCCTGTTTTGGGTTACTCAAAGGAACTTAGTATGAGTAACCTTTCTTCTTGTGAGAATGTACTCCAGTCAGGGCCTAATTACCAACGGGGCATATTCCCACCAGTAAAAATAAACAGAAAATTGTGCCTCATTTATTTCAGAAATTTTACATGAATACGGCGTTTAGGTAAGGCGAACATTTATTTTAAAAGTTATTGGTGTAAATGTGCCTCTTTGGTAATCAGGCCCTCGCTACAGCATTACCTATATGATCAACAAATCCTTTTGGCCAAAGATCATACATTTGTGGTGATATCCAGCGTGGTGGTTGAGAATGTTAAGTCCATTTGGAAGGGGGCATCTCTTCCAATTGTATCTCACAAACAATGTGTCTCCCTGCTAAAATCATATCAGGAGAAGTTATGGAAGTGTGGTGAAAAGTAATTGGAAGAAACAATCTGGCTACACTAAGGTCTATACTTTTCAAAAAGAGATAAAGGAAAGGTTGTTTAATATTTCCTCCTGCAAACGTATGATATTCACCTCATGTACCTGTAAAAAATCACGAAAAGTGCTTGTTTTAGAACAGGAATTCCTTCTTGATGAAATATCAGGCATAAAAATGTTCATTGGTAATGTAGACATGAAGACTACAATGAAACAGGTGAAAAGGGCAAGGATGAAACAATTAACAGCACAGCTAATTGCGAAAAGTGAATACAAAGTCACAGAAACACAGTCTGCTGAATTTCAAACTGGAAGAAATAGTTCATCTGAATCTGACGGCTTTGATGAATCAGATCCCCATGACCAAGATTTCATTCCATTGCCATCAACAATAATAAAGACACGTTGTGGAAATTAACAGTTGAGACTTTCCTTCCCGACAGTGGCAAAAACTGCTGACCAAAGTATCTTATCGAGCAGCAACAATGATTAGTAATGCTGTATTAAAACATTTTGGCATCATCACACAAGGCAACATATCTAAAGTTAGCGATGAGAGCAAGATGAGACGTAAGAGAAAGAAGTCGCGCTTATAATTGCAAACAGGACAAACAGAAAAGAGTGCCACTTCGTAAGCATTGTACTTTGATGGGTGCAAAGACAAAACATTAACATAATGGGTGAGATCAAATACATCATATCAAACACATATGGTGAAATACAATTGGAAGAGATACCTCTTTCCAAATGAACTTAACTTTCTCAACCTCCACACTAGATATCTCCACAAATGTATGATTTTTGGCCAAAGAGTTTTGTTGAACATATAGGTAATACTGGAGCACATCCTCATAAGTAGGAATGTTACACTTACTAAGTTTCTTTGGGTAACCCATAACAGGATCATATGATAACTGTCTAGTTTTTGATGGCATTGCTTTTGACGTGGTGAATAAATCCCCTTTCCCTTCACTTCACTGAAACAAGATAATGTGTGTTAGTAATGTCCAATTAGCAATATTAAGATAATAATTATTAGTAACGTTAATACAGGATATATTTTTTTAATGATGGGAGTATTAAAAATCCGCTACAAAAGTTGAAAGATATTGAATTACATAATTATATATAAAAAAAGGTTTAAAAAATGATATTAAATATCAGCTATATTCAGGAAACTGTTAAAAACTCAAAAGAAAATCAGAAAATAATCCCAAAAATGGTCAAATTTAAATTCCAAAGACCAATTATGAAGACTAAGAAATTTTGAAATAAGAGAAAATACTGTCCACTTGTAAATAATATCATTAAAAAAACTCCAAAAGTGCAAACACTTTAAAATCCCTTACAGAAATCGAGAAAAGTAGGCAAAAATTACTGAAAATCGCATATTTCCCGTCATAAGAATAACGAAACTTTCAATGACCTGGAGGCAGGCCTTACCATATTCAGATCTTGATAAAAATTGGTGTGTGAGTTTATTGTCACCATACACAACTTTTCCCACCACAGGCATTTGAAAATTTAAAAAAAAAATTTTTTTCGACCCGCCCTACCCTCTAATTATACTATACATCCGATTTTCATAAAATTTGAAATGACTCGACAAAATTTTGCAAAAATTTTATATTTAAAATTTCAGACCATTCGGTTGGGTAGTTTTTGCTCTGTTATACGCGGGCGGGCGGACAGACGGACCGAGCGACGGCTATAGGTACCACGTATTTATATAATCGCGAATGCGCTTAAAAACGGGGTGTTAAGGTGGTTTATTGTTGTCATTTGAATGCATTGTGTATATACAAAATCCTTGGTCACTGCATAAAATTACCTAATAGCTGTTATGTATTAAAACTTATTAAGCTATGAGCCAATAAATTATACTGTGAAATTTTAGTACAAATAGTTAGATTATTAATATAATAAAACCTTGTTTGAAAAGCTTTCTTTAAATTTTTATCAGATCTTTTCCTAAAATGAGTCTTAAAGCTGCGGGTATGCGTGTTACACAATTTTCCTACAAATCTTTAATATTAATTATAAAAACTCATATAGTGTTCTTTTGGGGTTGGATTAGGAAAATTTCTACCATCAACATCTTCTTCATCCAAACACAGAGCATTGTCATGATATTACATCAAGCACAGTACTTTTTAACTTGTATGTAAAAAAGTTATATGCTATCAAATGGCTTCTGGATAAAATATCCTCACATCACCAATACTGTAATACAATTTGCATTGACTTCCAGTACTTTTTTCTGTATTTTTACAAATATTTTTTTCAAATGAAGCTGATTTGGTGAATGTGTAAAAAGTATAAATTTGAAAATGTCTTTGACAAATATCTCTAAATTTTCATTTTCGAAAAAAGCTGAGGTATTTAAAATTTTCCCAAGGATGTTAAAAACAAAGTGTTTTAGCGAGAAAAATTACATTTCTCTAAGTATTTATTTTAATTCATAATATGAAAGGATTTTAAATAAATTTGCCAAAACAAAATCATTTTTGTAAGATCACCCAAATGTAGTCAATTCTACCAGCTCCGAAATTCGAAGTCAAATCATGGAAGAACGAAAATCTTTTGTCAAATAAAGTTATAGAATATGTGATTTTTATTGGGAAAGCTTTTGTCGTAAATTATAAGTATAATTTGTTATTTGATGTATTTTTTTTTTAATTTAATACTGTAATTGCTTTCTATATTTACAACAAAATTAGATTTCTTTTTTCCCACAAAAAAAGAATGATCACATGCAACTCAAAAGCAACGCAATGGGTTGCCACGCAACTAGTAGTGATAATGTCGGAAAAGAAAAACAAGTTAGTGCAAGTGTACACACACTGCAAAAGTAAACCATCAAATGACTCATTTCCCGTTTATAATGTTGGAACGTGCACTCTTTTATTTCTTCGTTTTTCTTCAATTCATTTGTATTTATGAAATTGAAGCTAAGATTGAAAAAATATTCTCATATCTAAGGTATATTTGCCGGAAATTTCACAGGTCACAGGATACTGTGCCGCCAATAGTTTCTCATTTGTTTTATTGAATTGCCAATTTATCGGTTTATCTTCAATCAAGGAACGTTCTTCAATCGAATCTAAATACAACCAGAAATTTCCACTTCTAAGGTTAAATTACCTATAATCACTGGAATTTAATCGGAAAAGAATTTCGCAGAGATTTCAAGCCCTAGCGATTTATTTTATTTTAATTTTTTTAAATGAAAGATTTTTGTTCTGTGCATCTGATTGTTGCCATCTTTTTCTAAAACTTATCAATACAATGTAAAGATGTCATCATTTATACGAAAATGGCTTCAACATTTACTGGTAGATTCATTAACAAATATTTGTTCAAAATGCGCAGTTGTTTATTTGTATTTCAAAAGTACTAAAGACAATTCTAATATATTTATATCAGTCAAATATATCATTGCTAGGTTATTTTAAAGAGTAGAATTTATCATTAATTCTTTCGGATAATATAATTTTATAAAACTTTTATCAAGAATAAAAATATGTTGCATCTCTATCCGCCCACAATAAATGGTGTTTTTATGTGCAATTATCTTAAGGCACTGACAATATATACATTTAGCAAAATGTCATATAATGGATGCAAATGAAAAAACACACATAACATGAAGAAATTTTCTAAAATTGTTTTTAAACATTGAGTTATATTTTAAAGTCTAGTGAAATTAATAAAAAAATCTTTCAGTCTTACTTTCATTTTTCTTTCGCCCATTCGGCATTTGGAATTTAATATTTGCAAATTAAAAATATTGTATTTAAAATAAAATACGCTTTGCTAAATGGTACACATTAAAATATATATTAAAATATCAACGTTTCGTTTCGCTTCTGCGAACGTCTTCAGGATGACACACAACATTACATATCACATACAAGTCTAAAATTTTTTCAAGAATGGAATTGAATTTCATTATTTCATTATTCATTTTCAAGAATGGAATTGCAAGAATGGAATTTGCAAATTGATTGGCAAAGATGCAAATGAAATTGGTATGAACTTGGAAATTTTGAAATTTGTATGATACTTGCTACATTTCCAAACACGTTTTCACTTCTTTATGCGTAAAAGTTTAAAGTATTCTTATTCAAGTGGAAAAAGTAATTCTTAGAAAATGATATTTTTTTCTTATTATTATATATTACTTATTAATTGATTATTTTTTCTTTTCTGTCATATCAATTCAAAACACAATATTTCACATTATGTTTTAAAAGATGCTATTATTTTGTTGGAAAATGCAAAAAGGTTAAAATCTGTGTATACAACATTACGTGGCAGCTTAATCCAACTATAAGATTTTAATTTCGAATTTATGAGACAGCAGCTGTACAAGATGAGCAGGGTCGCTCAAAAGTTGTTGATGAAGGGCGAAGTGGTAGTTTAGTTGAGATTGCGAGAGAAGAATCAGTGTGGAAGGTGGAGGAAATGTTTAACGCTGACATGCGACCAACTAAAGACAGCACAGAAACCATTTCCTGAACCTTCCGCACTGATTCTTCTGTCGCAGTCTCAAGTGGACGATCACTTCGCTCATTCGTCAACAACTTTTGAACAATCTTGCTTATCCTGTACAACTTCTGTCTCATAAATTCGAAATTAACATCTTATAGTTGTATTGGCATATATGGAAACAATTTGCTACTAATTTCCGACCCCTCATATCCGTTTATGACCTACTTACTGATTTACCTCCTATTAGCTCTATAATAAATTTTACTTACGGTCTAACATTACATTTACATTGCAATATAAGCAAATGCGTAATCAGCAAAACAACAAATTCTCAGTTGACGCTGGCACGAATTTTCTCAATACTTAGATGTCTCCTTCAATTCCAAACAAACTCAATCAATTTCTCCAATTTGTTATTTATCCAAGAAATTCTATTGTTAATATTATGAAACTAATTTGGAACTATCTTTTTACATACGTAACAAATCTTATTTTTTTTTAGAAAAAAACTAAAAATGTTAGACAAGCCGATGCAGCCGAAATATTAAAAAAAGAATTTGGAGACTATTGAAACAAAAATTACATTGCCGCCTAAGGAAATATTTTATTTAGATTTTTTAAATCCAAGTACTAATTATATAGAATCACTATAATATATTTTTGTTTTAAAATATTTTTACATGTTTAATTACCCGAATCTTTACACTTTATTATACAAAAAGATAAAAAAATCTTCTCAAAAAGTGCAAAATGTTTTATTCAGATAATTCTAGAGTAGCTCATAAGTAAGAATCAAAAATAAGTTTCGAGCTTAATGAATTTTATGCAAATGAAGGGACTTGTTTTGAATTTTGTTTTCATAAGTATTGTTAAATCTTCTTATGAATAAAATATTTGATCAGATAAAAATAATTCCCAAATTTAAAACCCTTTTACTGGAAAATCATTCTTTTGTGCCATCTCTTATATTCTCATTTTACATTGAACTCTGATATCAATAAAAATAAGAAATAACACTTTTTTGGCAGAACTGTGAATTCTAAATTTATTCCAGGCATAAAAAATACTTTTAATTTAAAGATATTTTTTAAACAAACTCTTAGGGTAGATTAATTTTAACGCATTATTCTAATTGATAAATAAATCATATGAGATATAAATTTCCAACTGGGCGAAAAATGTCTGGAGCAGGTTTCGAACCATGGATATCTTGGCTGAAGCCGCTAGTGCTCTACCATCTGAGCTATCCTAGACGAATCTGGTGGATCTAATTCATCCAGCTAACGATATTTATAATCCGGTATAACCTCAGATGGTAGAGCATTGTCGATTACAGTCAAGACATTTGGTATAATCAATAAGGTTAGCTGGGTGAATTAGATCCACCAGATTCGTCCGGGATAGGTCAGACGGTAGATCACTGGCGGCTTCAGTCAGGAGATCCCTGGTTCGAATACTGGTCTTGATATTTTTCACCCCGTTGCAAACTAACATCTCATGAAACTCTTACTGTTTCATTCAACTCTTGCAATTTTCATTTAAACATTTCTATAAGATATTTATTTCTTAATTCTATTAAATGATTTAACTGTCATTTGAAATATTTGTTAAATTGGAAATACACTCCAATTTATTTGAAATCAAAAATTGTTATAACATTCTTATTACTCGCACTTTATAAAATATGAAATACAGTAAACCCATAGTTAGATTCGGCCGATTAGCACCGATTCAGCAGAAACGGTACCTGATACTTTCTTGAGTTCTTTGAACGGGTCATTAAAAGTGCCCATGCAATGAAAAAAAAACCTATAAAATTATACTCCTTATTCATTCAAATACATATCTGTTCAACAGATTCTTAAATAATAACACCGTCACTTGTCCTCGTCCGTTTTATAGATTTCTATATATCTAAAATAGACATAAGATACATACAAATAGTGTTCTTATCATAACCTTGGATGGATTATCGTAAATGATAAACTGGGAATTGGAATAAGATTTATCCTTATTGCTATTAAAAGGTGCAAGCTTATCTCTAAGCAAATATTTGTCCAGAAATACGCAGTTTTTTAGTTGTATTTCAAAATTATTGAAAGCAATTCTAATATATTTATATCAATCAAATATCGCATTGTAAATTATTTCAAAAAGTAGAATTTATTATTAATTCTTTTGGAGGGTATAATTTATGAAACTTTTATTAACTTATTTTATTATTTATTGTTTTATTTTTGTAGAAGTGTTTTTGATGGAATTCCAAATTCATCCGTTTTCCCTGAATCAATTACTTTTCTTATTCCTTTTAATATTTATCTCTTCATGAGAATATTAAATAATAACACCTTCACCTGTCCTCGTTCGTTTTTGATTTGCTTTATATCTAAAACAGCGATTAGATGTGTACAATACTTTTCTCCGGCACAACCTCGAATAAATTACTGTAGCTATTTACCACGACACGATGAAATACGTCGAAAAACGCCGTTAAGATCTTCTTTATTAAAAAATAAAGATGTTCAATTTTTGAACGTCTTTATTTTTGGTTTTGAAATAATTTCTTTTTCTATGCCATTGTCCTGCTAATTGATCGATTTCTGAATAACCGAAGTTATACCAAAGTTGTTAAAAAATCTTTGCATTAATGCTCAAAGGTTGCATCACGGATATATTTGAAAAAAAAAATAAGGAAGACATTATTAATTTTTTGCAATTTACCTACCTTCTGAGAACTGCAAAAAATACAAAACTGTAAATCACAAAAATAAATTTGTTCTTATACAGGGACCCATTTTTACATATACAGTGAGGCCATTTTTAATCCACACTAACCGAATTTCGAAATTCGATAAAAACATTTAAATGGTGAAAAATAATATCTTATGTTCAATAAATTACATCTTTTTTTGACAGTAATTAGACGTGTTACGTACTTTACACTTAATGAACATTTTAAATTTAGTAGTTCTTGTAAAAAAGCAATTTAAGGACATATTTTGTTAATAGAAAAGAATAAATTAATCAAGGAAAATAAAACATGTAAAGAAATTTTTGTACCTGGATAATTTTAAGTTTAACTTTTCTTTGCAATATCACAACAAACGTCACTTTCATCACATCGTTTTTGCGGTTTGTAATATACTCGAACATTTTATCTATAACATCACGCTCATTTTGAATGGTAATATCAGTTAACAGCCGTTACCAATTTTTGAACGACATTATTTTTCATGTTGAAATTATTTCATTTTCTATGTCATTGTCCAGGTAATTTATCGTTTGCTCAACACTCGAAGTTATACAAAAGTTGCTTTAGAAATAATAATGTACAGAACTAGACGCGTTTCAGCCAGGTTAATAGGGCAAAAATGGGTCCAATATCCGATATGTACTACGCACAATGCGAAGCCCTTAACATTAATTGGAAATATATAACGATGGAAACGAAATTATGCATATTGAGCGAAATACGTCATAAGTTGAGACGTAATAACGAGAGGTCGCTGAAATATAGGTTGAAATTACGTTACTAAACAAACTGCCTTACAAAGAAACAGATAAGAGATGGCATCTCTCTTAGCGAGTATACTGATTTTTTTAAATACTCAAAGCATATTCAGAATCGCTGTAATCAACATCCCTAAGACTGCTTGATGAATGAACTTGGAAAGTGTATATTAATTATCTTAATAACAGACAACCAAAAAATTTCCTGAATGGATTAAAAATACGTGGAAATAAACCGAATGGTCACACTGCAAATAGAGGCGTCTTAAATTAAGACACATATGTGACTGAAAAAGCTATTCAGACACTTAAGTGTCTAAATTTGAAATTTCAGACATCACAGATGTCTAAATTTAAGATACATAAGTGTCTTACTATGATCATGGCATAAATGAGCTGATTAAAATGTCTGAATAATGGTGATATGTCTGAAATTAAGACATTTAGAAATTTAGACACTTAAGTGTCTAAATGCGATACAGTTGTATCATATGTGTGATAACTGTATGTATAAATGTATTGCAATTTGTATGCCAGCACTACCAGAAAATTGTTTTCGAATGGATAAAGGATGTTTAAAATATTTTTATCCATTAGATTTGGTATTATTTTATTTAAAAAAAGTAATTTGATTAGATCATGGGACATCTGGAAAATTAAAATAGATCGCTTACTAAAGTTTTGGGACTAAGTTACTTTTGACGCAATAAATAAATCAGTAATTGCTTTTCACAAAATATATTTATTTCCAAGGAAGGATCAACCCCCCTCCCCTCTAAATACTAAGAGATGTACCGGTAGAAAGAAATTTAGGGAGGGGCAAAATTTTGGAACAGGTGTGACTGGGGTCAACAGCGTAATCTGCTTTTCTAAAATGCAGAACATAAACATGAAATAGGCAAACTAAGAATATTTTGTCAGAACTCTTTGTGCAAGAAATTTTTAAAGATATCAACATAAAAATAAATATAACAAGTTGGAAATTGCACGTCAAACGTGGCAAATGAGGTGCGTTCGTACTATAACTAGTTTTATAAGTATTTTTTGCACTGCATATTGTACTGAATGTATATTTTACTGCACTTCATAAGCGCATATCAATTTCATTCTTTTTGAAAAGCTGTAACATCATTAAAATGCACTTGAAATAATTTTTTTCCATTGGCCGTAATGTATCGGTAAACTTTTGACTGTACTAATTAAAGTATACATCCGATTTTCATAAAATTTGAAATGACTCGACAGAATTATGCAATAATTATATATTTTAAATTTCAAACAAATCGGTTGGGTAGTTTTTGCGCTGTTATAGACGGACAAACAGATGGACTGAACGACGACTATAGGTACTACGTATTTATATAATTAAGAACGCATCTAAAAATTTAACAATTAAGAGATAGTAATCGTTCAAAAATAAGTTTCAAACGACAGTTTTGAAAATAGAGAACTTTTTTTTCTCAATGGACTCTTCCCCCTCCCCCCCCCCCCCACCCCACACACACACACAAACACCGTTTGAGATAAATTTGAAATATATGAACATCAAAAGAAGAAAAGAATTAAAATTGTCTTCTACGAAATGTTCAAAGGAGGGTGGGTTTCTCTGAAGTAAAATTCTTAGTAACATTTTCCCTTAACGTAAAATTATTCGATAGCCATTTGTAAGAAAAGAAATATCATTCATTTTTAATTATCAGACATAAAGAAAACATAATTGATTCAATTTCATCATACTGGGAGGGAAAATATTTCTTCAGTTCTTCCTTATAACCACCAGAGGGACTCTTAGTTGCGCATGCGTCATGCGTTTTAGATGTGTTTCGTTCTAATGTACGTTGTAATTCAATTTCAAACTGAAAGTTTATTTTGACTTTATTCATATTTTGTGGATTGTGAAGTTCTGTGGATTAATTCGTATCGACTTAGTGTTTATTCGTAATCATTTTATGAATAATACAGTGTTATTAGTCTTCTGTTCGTCAAATCTGTTAAATAGAAACTTTTGTCTGGCAGATTCTATTTTAAGAGTGAAAATGTTTCACCCTTTTAATATAGTTAGCCGGATGTATATAGGAATTTTCGTTTTAAAAGATCCAAGTATTTCTCCCTCACGGATCATTAACCTAGCCACCAGTTGAAATTGACGCCCCCTGTGCGGGTATAATTTTGGATACCTTACACCTTTTTCCAGGTAAGTGGGACCTAGACCATGTATTGCAAACTCTCCGTAAATGTTTTCTCTTTAAATGGAACCCTTACACAAGTCTCTAGCTTTATTAGTTTCTGAGTTATACCAACATTTGTTTAAAGCATTTTGTCTGTTGAATTTCCGTGTTAAAATTTTATCTTGCTAATAATTAAGTTTCTGTTCTTAAAAACATCTGCAATCATGTTTCTATATTATTTTCTAACCAATGTTATCCTTAAAATCAGTTTTAATGAGTCTACAGGATGTTTTTTGCAGTTATTGAATTTATTGACTTACGCAATACTAAGCCTTCTTCTCGAACAGCATTTGTTAATGTTTACTTTGGTTTCATTCGATTTCTATATTTTTCAAAGGTTTATTATGTGATATGTACTGGAATGCCCATGTCTTTATAGCAACCATCCCAATTTAATAACTGTTTTTAATTATTATATTATGTATGCTTAATTATAAGTATTTAAAATTATACAGTTTGAACATCCATTCAACGCCGTTATTCAACCATATCATTCAATTTTTCCTATAGTAAGCAAAACCCGCCGATGATTCATCTGGCATCGCTACACTGGAAGGAGAAAAAAAAATATATAATGTCAATAACACTCTAATGATTTAGAGAATGATTACACTTTATCTCTTTAGCTATTTTATTAAGCTTTACTGATTATGTGCAGATTTAAGACAAAGTTTCAAACTGGAAATAAATTTTTCTTTATCTTATTAAAATATAATATTTATTTATTGATAGTTAAATAGCTCTTGTGATTATCATCTGATCTATATTTTTTAAAAATTGCCCATGTGTAAATATAAATTTTAAAGAAGACTTAATTTTTAAGAGGGCACAGGACCTTTTAACCTTTCAAAAAATCAGTTTTCTGTTTCTGTTTTATTCCGAATGTTTTAAAATTTTTCAACAATATGCAAAAAACCCCATTCAAAATTGAGTTATAATCACTTATAGACGGAGAGTTGAAGATCGTTAGATATCGAAACTTTAAAAAGCGTTTTCTCATATTAGCAAGTTTGAAGTTTGTGCTTTTGTTGTTTCTTTCAAACTATGTAAGCGCAGCTTTTAAAAAAATAAACAAATATGCGTTTCTTTATAGTCTACATGCTAAAAAACCCAAACATATTTTGTTTATTTATTTGTTTGAACGTGAAATATTTTACTTTTTTAAATTTATTTTGTGCTGAAATTGAATTTTAAACCAACTTTTTTGCGTATATTTTTTATTTAATGTGTATATTAGGTGTGTTATGATTCTATTTTGTTCAAAAATTGTTTTCTATATGCATAATTTAGAATTTTATCATGCGTGCAGCACTTAGATTTTAATTCACGCATTAGTGATATGACGGCTTACATTTAAAATTTAGATATTAATTTTGTATATACAATATTTATTTTTCTGGATAATATTATAGTTGTGAATATATATTTGAGGCAGAAAGGGGGAAAAAAAGATCTTAATTGCATATTATTTGCGTTTTGGTACCTTGAAAAATGCTTTGTTTTTTATCGTTTCGAGATATTCAAAGATCGTGCATCCTATAATATGATTTTTTTTTTGTGTGTGTGTGTGTGTTGGGAGGGGGGGGGGGATATTTGTCATGCAATTTTCGTAAAGCAAATTTTTCGCAATTGTGATGCAATTTTCGTAATTTTTTTTAAAAAAATCTTTCGACATTGCACTGATTATAATGATATTTTGAACTTTTAGAGTAGGACATGATTAGAAACAATATATATATATATTTATCGAAATACTGTAAAAGTTCTCAACAGCGGACACCTGGGGCCTGCGGAATTTGTTCGATAATCAAAGGTGTCTGCTTTTGTGAAGTAAAAATAAACAAATGTCTGGGTTGTGGATTAAAAAAGGTTGTCGCTCAATAAAGGTGTCCGATATTAGGGAATGTTCATTAACCTTCATAACGGACACTCCCGAATACCGGACACCTCTATTTAGCGAACTTATAATGCAGGGTTGGACTTTTTGTAGATGAAGCACTTGATTAAATAATGGGAAAACTGGGCAGTATCCTCTTACTACGGTTTTAGGGGCCCCAAATTAAACATGCAATTTTTGTAAAGCTTTTATTTTAAATTTGTTTCGACATTGTATTGATTATAATCAATATTTTGAACTTTTAAAGTAGAATTAGATTATAAATTAAATAAATTTTTAAAAAAATCTAAATTCAGTAAAACCTCTCAATCAAGGGCACCTCGGCAACGAATGGCGGACAAATTCCGTAGTAGCCCCCTATTGAGAGGTTTTATTGTATTTAGATAAAAAAAAAAATTGTTTTTAATCTTATTCTACTATAGAAGTTCAAAATATTGATTATAATCAGTACAATGTCGATAAAAGATTTAAATTATCAGCTTTACGAAAATGGCATACCAATTTTGAGAGCCCATAAAATGAGGCTGTATGGGGGTGGAGGGGCAGGACCATGGTCAAATATTTTTCCAGGATTCATTGTGGTCAAACATGGCTGCGTATCATGCTTGCAAAATGAAACGGCTGCGATTCAGACGTTTGAAGTGTCTGAAATTCAGACGCAAGAAGTGACTGAAAAATTTCAGACATTTTAAAATGTCTGAAAATTGAACACTCCGTTTCAGTCACTTAAGTGTCTGAATTTCAGACATTTCAATTTAGAGTGCAACGTAGTAAACAGAATCAACGACATCCCAGTAATGGAAAAGTAGAAGTCCGAACCACTATCTCATTCTTACGAAGGTGTTGCGAATGCCGTCAGTACAAAATAACTTAAATGATTTAGAGACAAATGAGAAAAGAAGTCATTGATATTCTATCCAACAACAAAGAAGAATACAATAATACAAAAAGGCACAATGCCGACAATAAAACAAATATGTGTATTGTGATTTGCTTTATAAAAGAAATCACGTTTATAACCAGAAAAATATGGTGAAAATTATTGGTTCCATGGTTCCTGTTTCATCTGTCCATCCATTATTTTGTGGCCTCATAATTACACCTGTAGGGAATTTTACGTTGGAAAGATTTTTCTCCTTTTAAATATAATGTTAATGGCAATTTAGGGTCATGTAATAAGCAAGACAATACAATAGTTTTCTAGTGACATAGTAGCGTTGAACTTTTCTCCCCAATTCTGACACTTGTATATGCCGACTCCACCTTTCAAAAGATAAATTTTAGCTGCAAAATTGTTCGGCTTATACGCGGGTATATACGGTATGTAGACGTAATTTGTTTTATATTAGTCCGAATAGTACAATTAATTCAACTAGCAGGAATGACCGAGCTAAGCTTTGTCAAAGTTAGCTTTGTATTTATCACGATATATTATTCCCACTGAATCATTCTTGTTGCTTTAGTTACAATTAGCTTGACCCTGAGTCATACAGATCCAAAATGACCCACTAATCAAATTGTTTCGAAAATGCGACCTAACTCGCATTCTTCTCGAGCCTGAAAACGATGGAATACAAAATTTAGAGAAAATCGTTAGTCATTTTCTAGATAAAATTAGATTGACCCACGTTGATCCAAAAATAACCCACTACTCGAAATTTATCCAACATGTGACCTATTCCAATGGTCTTCACGTACTGGGAAACGGTATAATACAAAAATTATGTCAAAATCGTTTGAATCTTTTTGAGATAGAGTTAGTTTAACCTGACCCATTATGACCCAAAATGACCCATTAATAGAATTTTCTTGTGAACACGACCTAGCCCAATGGTTTTGTCGTGCCCAGAAACGATATAGTACAAAGTTTTGTCAAAATCGTTAAAGCCGTTTCCTAGATAAACTTAGCTTGACTCACAGTGACCCAAAAATGGCCCACTAATCAAATTTTCTCGAACATGTGACTTATCCTAATGGTCTTCTCGTAATCCAAAACTGTAGAATATAGAGTACAGAAAAAATCGTTAGAGCCGTTTTTAAATAAAATTAGCATGACCCGCAGTAACCCCAAAATGACGCATTAATTGAAATTTCTCGAGTATGTCACCTAGCCCAATAGTCTTCTCCTACCCGAAAACGATTGGATATAAAATTTAGTCCAAATCGATTGAATCGTTTACTAGATAAAATTAGCTTGACCCACAGTGACACAAAATTTACCCACTAATAGAATTTCCTCGAACATGTAACTTAGTCCAAAAGTCAGCTCAAACCCAGAAACGGTATAATACAAATTTTTGTCAAAATCGTTTCAGTTGTTTTTTAGATAAACTTAGCTTGACCCACAGTGACCCAGAATGGCCCACTAATCGAATTTTCCCGAACATGTGACCTAGCACATTGGCCATCGCATGCCCGGAAACGGTATATTACAAAATTTTGTGAAAATATTTTTAGCCTATTTTTAGATTCAATTAGCTTGACCCTGACCCATTGTGACCCAAAATGACCCACTAATCGAATTTTCTTGAACATGCGACCTAGACGAATGGTATTGTCGTGGCCGAAAACGATAGATTACAAAATATCGTCAAAATCGTTAGAGCCGTTTTCTATATAAACTTTGTTTGATCCACAGTGACCCCAAAATGACCCGCTAATTGAATTTTCTCGAACATGTGACTTAGCCCAATGGTCTTCTCGTAATCCAAAACTATAGAATATATTGTTTAAGGAAAATCGTTAGAGCCGTTTTTTAGATAAAAATAGCTTGACCCGCAGTGACCCAAAAATGACTCACTAATCCAAATTTCTCGAACATGTGACCTAGCCCAATAGTGTTCTCGTGCCCGAAAACGGTTGGATATAAAATTTAGTCAAAATCGATTGAGCCGTTTTTTAGATATAATTAGCTTGACCCCGACCCATAATTTCCCAAAATGACCCACTAATCGAATTTTCTCGAACATGTGACCTAGCTCAATTAGATAATGAGATAGCTCAATTAGAATTAGATAATATGCAAAATTTCTCTTTGAAGTGTTTATTATTGTTATTCTAACATTCAGAATATATTCGTGAGTTTTATACATAATAAGTAATTTGAACAAGATGTATATAAATGTAAACTCCACAAAAGTTTTCCGCCTTTTTTTCATTGACATTGTAAAAGAAATTATATAAATTATAAAAGACATTTCGACATTCAATTAATATATTTTTTGACATGCTTTTAATAAACATATAAGATTGTTAGGTCTTCCGAATTTCGTGTCGATGCACATCAAGAGCAAACGTATTTTTTGGATAATTTTAAATTTTAGTTTATTGGGACTAATTTTCGCTGCTTAGTTCTAAATCTTTTAAGATGGAGAATTCAAATACAAATGTTATGGATTCTACATTTTCCTTTAATTGTTTAAGCAGTATATATATTATGAATTTTTAGCTATCATCCAGGAAGATTTATGGTATTGGCTACTTTCCTATATGAATAGAGTTTTGTTAGAATTTAAAAAAAGATGAAAATCTACAATGTTTTTATTACAGAATTCAAGCATACCGCTTGTAAACTTTAATAGCTAAATAACTTTTTCGTGTTAATATTTAAACGGGGGAACATTTTAATTTCCTTTCTGAAACATACACAATAAAAGTTATAGACATGCATAATTACATTCTTTCTTTTCAAACAGAAACCACTTATGAACTAAAATTTAGATGTTTAAATCTTACAAATTCCTGTACGGTATTTGTCTTTTACTGCATTTATAATTGCACGCAATGATTAATTTACTCTCTTAAATTTATTTTCAGTGCCAGTGAGTAATTGAATTTTTGGCTGTTCTGCTTGTTTTTTTTTTTTTTTTTTTTTTTTTTTTTTTTTTTTTTTCCATAACGCGATAGTACTTTAAAATGATAAGCTAAGAAATTTTTACGAGAATAAAAGACAGATTAATGTTTACCTCAACTTTTATTTGTTTATTTTTTTGTATTCAATTTTAAAATGCACGCAATAACTTCTTTACTCCTTTTAATTTATTTTTAGCACCAGTCAGTAATTAAATTTTTGATTGTGCTTCTTCTTTTATCCAAAATGCAGTTGTTCTATAAAGTGATCATTGAAAAAAATCTTACGAGCAGAAAGTAAAGATAATAATTTGCGATATACATTTTTTTTTCTTCAGTTAATTTAGAAATTCATAGAATATTTTATTTCCTTTGTAGTGATTACAAGATTCTATCTTATTTAAAGTATTATTACGTGGAAGTAATAATACTTTCTATAATTATTTCTAAATGAAAATTTAAGTAATACTTGAGCACAGTTTAATAACTGTAAAAATTCTCCATCTTATTACTAAATAAAATAGGGAACAAGGGTTTATTTTGTAAAGTTTTCTGTTATTCTTTTTATATTTTAATTTTAGAAACTATTAAATACTGCGATTTTTTTTTATAATTCCTCATTAGATGCCTAATATCTTTTTTTTCAACGTGGATCACAAACAAAATTTTAATATTTTTAAGTTATTTTTTTTCACTGAAATTTTATAAGATTGAACTTTTCAGAAAAGGTATGAAGAATTTTTATATAAATTTCATTACTTCAAAGACTTTCTTTTATGGAATTACTTTAATGTTTACTTTTTAGTTTGAAATATTAAATTTAAAGTTTTTTTCTATTGCTCAAAGTATCTTATATTGTAATAACTGATTTATATATTATTATTTTGAGTATTAAAATAATTTTTAATGGTTAAAATGTTTGAAATTATAAGTGTTATATTTTAAATGTTAGTTTTTTTATTAGTGTGGCCTTTGAAATGCAGAATTGTAGCAAAATGTGTAGTATTATGCTGCATGAGTATTCAGTAGATTGAACCTCATAGTGCCTACAAGTCAAGAAATAAAATTTAGAGTATGGTATTTTTTACTAGAATTAAAAATGGTGAATATGATTATTGCTATTTTGTTAGAATATTGTGTATGTGTTTATTTTAGAATGCATATATTTACTAACGCGATTGCTGCGGCCCTGGTCCCCACTTGCCTCCACTCCTACTATTAATAATTATATTATCGAATTATATTACATAATTATATTATAAGAATGAGTACTGCCTCAAATAGATTATGAGAATGATGAAGTTATAAATATGTGTAATGTTTTAAATTAAACATGGTCTTGATAAGTTAGCATTTTTTATAGTACTTTTACACATTTTGATTTGCATATTGCCACATATGTTGCAATAATCCATATACCGGGTGAACCGAAAGTTCGTTAAAATATTAAAAACTCATAAAAATGGAAGAAATTATGACAAAGGAATGCGGATAGCAAGAAAGGGCTCACAAGGTTGTCGGATATTTTTAGCAGACGAAAAAGTTAGAAAAATCACATATAGAGGACGCTGACGATCTGAAAGGCAATGAACAGGACAACAATACGCTCCATTCATTTGTTGTTCTAATAATAAATGTTCAACATGACATCGAAACCATTCTACGACACAACTAGGTTGTGTCGTAGTACCTGTTCATTGTGTTTCGAGTCATCAGCGAAATCTACATGTGATTTTTTAATTTTTAATCTTTTTTTCTTTTTCTTTTTCTTTTTTTGCTGCTAGAAATATCCGACTACCTTGTGAGCCCTTTTCTTGCAAACCGCACTTCTTTATCATAATTTCTTCTTTTTGTGAGTTTTAAAAATTTTAATGCACTTTTGGCTCACACGGTATGTATTATGCTATGGTAAGTGGCGCAGAAATTGCGATTATTTGCTAATTGTTTAATGGCAACGCCAGAGTGAAACGCATCTGATTGGTTATTGCGTAAAAGTCCTTTGGCAGGATTTAGGCCGAGGCAAATCAGGTTTATTTACGTTTCGCTCTTTCACTGCAATTATGGAGCTCCAAAATATCATTCGAAATACCCGTAAAAGATCTCGGCGAATGCTTGAAAGTGAAAAAGAAGCCGAATTAAGAAGAAAAAATGGAAATAGATCGGATAGAGAACGCCGCCAAACACAAAGCATAAGCGATCGCCAAAATAGACTTAATAACAGTTTTATAAAATGGATCACATTAGCATTTCACAAATCTTAATTTGCCATATATCAAGCCTCGATCTTTTACCGATATGCCATTTAGGTTCAACCGTAAGAACTTTCCTGGCCTTTTCATTCTTTAAAAGTAAACGTAATAATAATCCCTGACGTTTCATTTTTACGTAACTGTTATACTTTTGAAATTTTAGCCCTTATTTTATTTTTTTTTATACGTTTTTAGTAAATAAAGGCACATATTTTGTTAGGGTCATATACGCACCACGTTGGCCTTATTTTTTTTCTGACGCCAATGTCATATACGCGCTTGGGTACTTAACTGGCGCCAAAGTGTCGTTACTTTGCTTGATATGGTAACCCGTACGTTGTCGTTTATTTATTAATAAATTGTTTATTTACTTTTATATTCTTTTTGAAAGTTATATAAATTGTTTTGTTCTATAGTTATTAATGGAACTTTTTTTTTATTTATTGTTATTCACTTTTGTAAATATATATATGTAAGTGGTATTCGAAAACGAGGTTTTCGCCAAATTGGCGTCAGAAAAAAATCGCACCAACGTGGTGCGTATATGACATCAGTACCTAAATAAATATTATTCAGTCTTTTTAGGGTTTCGTTCATCTGACGAAACCCTATTCGTCTCGCTCCTTTGTCTGTCTGTCCGTCACACTGCCCGTTCTCAGAAACTATATATGTTAAAGACTTGAAATTTTGCATATTTATAGCTGAATGCCTCACATTAAACAACAAATCATAAAATTTTGAAAAAAACTTATATTTAACCCTCTGGGCTCTAGCTTGTGTATTTTAAGCTTGTTTTTTGTAACTGAGCCCCTGATTATGTTGAAGACTTGAAATTTTGCAAATTATAGCTAAACACTTGCGATCACACGAAAAATCACAACACTTCGAAAAAGTGTTATATTTAACCCTCTGGGCTCTAACTTGTGTATTTTAAGCTTTTTTTCTATCTCAGCCCCTAATTAAGTTCAAGACTTGAAATTTTCCATAATTATAGCTAAACACTTGCGATCACACGACAAATCGTAAAAATTTCAAAAAGTCATATATTTACCCCTCCGGTTTCTAACTTGTGTATTTTAAGCATGTTTTCTAACTCAGTCCTATAATTAAGTTGGAGATTTGAAATTTTGCATTCTTATAGCTGAACACTTGCGATCATATGACAAATCATAAAAATTTCAAAAAGTCTTATAGTCCCTCTGGTCTCTAACTTGTGTATTTTAAGCAAATTTTCGAACTCAGGGCCTAATTAAGTTGGAGACTTGAAATTTTGCATACTTATAGCAGAATACTTTCGATCACACGAAAAATCATAAAATTTACAAAAAGCCTTATATTATTTACCCCTCCGGCGCAGGGGCGTAAACCACCCTGGTCGCGTAGGGGGGTGTAGACTCATAAATTTCCGACTCCAAGAAGAAAATTTTCCGAGTACTATTGCCAACAAAATGCCGACTAATTAATATATATATATATATATATACTCATGTCCAAAAGTTTAGCATATATGATAAAAACGAAGAAAGGATATCGTAGATATCTTACAAAATTATTAAACTTTATAGATGATAGATGAAAGTCTCAAGATAATTATGACTGAGTGTATCGAGATAGTCAAATAGGTTTTAAAGCGCTGATGTTGATTCCTTTTGAATTATTATTGTAGGTCTCTAAAAACTAGTGGTGAAGTACTATGATTAATATGTGTAGAAAATTGCGGTTTGGAACTCCAAACTGCTTTGTTTGATAGCGATATATCTTGTTTCTAAATGTACAAAATTTGATGAAACTGGATGATTGAAGAGATGGGGATTCGATGCCCGTTTTTTTACCAATAAAGGGCTTAATGCATTCTATTTTTTCTGTGTATGGCATATTTATTTACATAGACTACACTCCGGATAGAAATTCAAATTCTGAATTAAGCATAAGGAATCCTGTTACCAGCGTACGATGTACGTCTACAACATAAAAAAAAGTCAAAATTTAAAAGATTGAAAATTTTCCAATGAACAAAACTTATATCCATTTCTTAGTAGTAGTTGATACATAGGGATGGTTGATACATTGACAATTTTTCTCAACAAATGGCATTAACAGCCATTCTAACGCATGTGAAGGCATCTTTTATTTGCTGAAGCCATCATTAGCTGCACTAATCAGTGAAGAACTGACAACTTTTCTTTTCTTTTAATTTTTAAGGTTTTTGGAATGTCAATTTAAATTTTTTCACTGGCTGATTTTCTTTCATAACTCTTTTTATTGTGGAGATAATATCTTGTAATTTTTTTAATTTATAAAGGACATTGTTAGGATTAGATTTACTAGAAAGTAGATTACCATTTTGCAACTGCATTTGTACAAAGTGATTGAAAATCCAATAAGGCATAATAGGGAGAAATGATACATTAGTACTGGGGAGAAATGATACACTTGTATATTTGAAATTTAATAGTTTTTTTAAGTTTGCAAACTAATATAGGACTGTAATATTCACTATTGTTTTACAGCAAGAGCTACTGAAATTGGTAAGGAAGAACAAAGAGACTATTCATAGACATTATGTAGGTTACATAGAAAAGCAGTGCGATGATAGATGGTTAGTTCGCTTTTCTCGTAGAAGGGAAAAAGTTTAAATGGCCTGAAAGGGAAAATGTTTCTATAATTTACGAAGGGCAAATTGAAAAAAACGTTAAATCTACCCGATTTTACTTATCAAAATGATAGAGTTATTAGATTTTTTTTTAACCATTTCAGGGGTGGTGGTATGTTTATGAAAACACTTAATTTTAATTCTCAAATGCCAAATTGGCACCAGCATTTTAGTAAAATATTTTCCATTTAGTATGAAAGTGAAATATATCCCTTTTCTTATTTCTAATTAAATTTGTTGGTAAATTCCTAATTAAATTTTTTGGTATTTGGGTGTTTTCAATTTCATCCGGTATAATATAAATTTCTTGAAACACATTTTTAAATCAATCTAAAATTACGTAAAAAAGTTTTTAAAAAAATTAACATCTTTTTTTAATAAAATAAAAAGAAAACCCAAAATCACAAAATTAGTAGAAAAAATAAAACCATAATTATTTTCGATTAAAGGTAAAATTCGTGTAGAGTGGAAAATATCCAGATTTTGATAGGGTAAAGTACTAAATATTTGCAATTCAGTTTTGAATTTTCATCGGATATTACCTACATTCCGTGATACACGTTTCTAACTAAATTTAAAGTTAGATAAAAAAAAAAAAAAAAAGAAGAAGTTTCTTCACTTTAATCAGTATCTCTCTATTTTAAAAGAAAGTAACTACCGCTGTCACCGCCGCCGCCGCCGGTTTTGAATTTTTTGTGACCGGAGGTCCTTATTCGTTAATATTGAGAAAAATAATGCATACAAAAATATGAAAATCGGTAGTATTATACAGAAATGTTTGATAAACACGCTGATGTAGACAGTTTTCAGATCGAAGAATTATTTTAAGAGATATTTAATGCTAAAGTTGGACAAAATCGTTCCACTAAAAAAGTTTTATAGGAGCAAAAACTATATATCGGAATTTAATAATTTTTAGATCATTTTATACGTTATAATTTCCCGGTGTGCAGAATTCATTTTCTTTTTTAATTTGACTTACTTTTCGAGGTTTTATTTCTATTTTAAATTCAAATTTTCAGCATTTCGAGAGATATTTTTTACTTATTTTAGAAAATTGTACTAATTTAACCTGTTGCCAAATGTATAAACAACGGAAACAATAATGTTTGCTTCAAATTAGAAATTTATTTACACGTGACTATTATAAATAGAAAAGATACTTTCAAATTAAAATTAAATAATTGCGTATTAAAAGCAGGAACTTATTGAAAATTACGTCATAAAAAGTATACACGTGAATTTTAAAAGAGAAAGGATATTGTAAAATAATTAATTCATTAACATGCGTTAGAAGTCTTAAATAGGAGAAATTACGTCATATTTACGTCACATTACAGTTATTGCATAAAATGAACACAAAATAATATTGCAAAACAGATCTTTTCAACTATTTTTGTTAGGAAAGCGCAAATAATATTTCATTTCTACCAAAAGTATTTTTACGTGAATATTTAAAAGAGAAAGAATAGCTTGGTCAAAATTACGTCAGATTAAAAACGATTAATTTAAAATGTCTCATTTAAAAGAACTTTCTTTTCGCTTTGTTAAAAAATACCAGGACACAAAGACTCTGTTTACTTAATTCCTTTTATATTAGCTTATTTTGAAATGTTGTTACACGTGTCTACGTCATCAAGTTATTTTGATTTCGACGTTTTATTTGTATTTTTATTAATGTTGCACTAATTTATTTGTTCTTTCGTTATTTAAAATAAAAATTATGTCAATTTGCATAATTTGGCGAAATTGGTCGACTGGATAATCAAGTAGTACCGCAGCGGATTTGGCGTTAAAATTCCCCAATCAAAGAGAAATGAATAGAAATCCGTTTATAGGGAGATCGCCACTGTTTTTTAAATTATAATTCAATCTTTCGAAATCTTTTTAAAGCCGATCAAATTAGCGTGCATTTAGAGTCTGCGGTGTCTGGATGGGGGTTGGCGAGCGTAGCTCGTAGGGGGCCGAGCCCCCTAGTGTCTTAAAATTTCCAGACTAAACTAAAAACTTACCGACTATAAATAAATACAGCTGGATCCCGATATCTCGAAGTCAAAGGGAACAGAAAAAAGTTCGGAATATCAAAGTTTTCATCAAAATATCAAGGTTACAAATAATATTAACATTGCTGGAATATGTATATAAATATTTTGTTTCTTTATATCGAGGTTTTCGAGTTCACAATATTTGACAAGTCAAAGTTTTTCTGAATAGTTTTAATCACAAAAATAAAATCCGTAATATTTCCGACTAAGTATAAATTTATATAGGTTTTCTTCGTTCTAAATTGTTTTTTCTAATTAAAAACTACAAGGGGAAAAAATCCGACTAAGAATAAAATTTTATAGGTTTTCTTCGCTCTAACTTGTTTTCCTTATTTACTAATTAAAAACTACAAAAAAATTTCTCCAATTCATAAGTTTTTATACGTTAATGCCATTTTTTTACGACTAAACTTAATTTTTCCGTCTGATTTTTTCATTTTTCCAATTTATAAGTTTTTATAGGTTAATACCATTTTTTCCGACTAAACGTAATTTTCCCGATCGAACGGGAAATTTTCCGACTGATTTTTTCGTAGGGGGGGTGTTGCACCTCCCCCGTACCCCCCCAGGATTTACGCCCTTGCTCCGGGCTCTAACTTGTGTATTTTAAGCAATTTTTCTGACTCATTTCCTAATTGAGATGGAGACTTGAAATTTTGCATACCTATAGCAGAAAATTTGCGATCGCACTAAAAATCATAAAATCTTCAAAAAGTCTTAACAGAGTCTTCAAAGAGTCTACCCTCCGGGCTATAACTTGGGTATTTTAAGAAATTTTTTATCCTCCCCCCATTTCACCCGGAGGGCACTTTTCTAACTTTTGCCAACACCACTTTGACCATTCTTTCATATTAAGCACCATAGACTTACATATTTTAGTTCCACTTTTTACCGCCTGGCTGCGTCTACCTATCTCGGGTGCTATGGACCCGATTCCCTCAACGAATATATCTACGGATAGGTTGTAAAAGGGAGTTTCGTTCGGATAGAGGTTTGTTTAGAATAGAGTGCGTCCCCTGGTTGCGAAATGTGGAACTAACAGATTTTGCAAAAGGATAAAATGTTTTGAAAGGAATATTAAACGAAACCCCGTGTGCGATTTGTGATCACACTTACCCACTTATTTTTATGATGCCCACTCCACTGTTATATTTTTCTATAACAGTCTGCCCGGGCAACGCCGGCGGTTCAGCTAGCTGAAGTTACTAATTACGGTACATAACATGTGTGTATGTAAGGGTTTGTTGATATTTTTAAATTATCCTTAAATAAGTACTTTGAAACAATAATGAATGAGGTTTTTTTTTAATTAAAAACATTATCATTGCCTTAATATATATGATTTACCAAAATTAGGAAGAAAGTAATACCCAGTGAAAACATTAATTTATTTGCATAAATGTTGAATCTAAAAAAGCTTCGGGATCTCCAACATGCACTTACTAAGTGAAAAGACACATTGAATAAATAGCTGAGTAACATGTAGCTAATGTGGAATATGTTGACTGTTAATATCGAGAAACGATCTGATTTTATTTGTTCGTGACAATGTTTAGTGAGTACAAATTTTCTCGGTATTTACTTTATTTTGCTTAAGCACAAAACAAAATTATATGTATATTATTGTTAGTGCAATAATCATAATTTAAAAACAATTTGCTACGTGAAAATTGGATTTCACATGAATCCCATATCAATGATGAAATTTCAATGCATCTAATATTTAAGAATTGTCAATAAAATATGTTATAATAATAATCATGGAAACATGCTAAGCAATTATGCAAGATCTGTGTGCTTCTTAACTATATTAAATGTTTCATCAGATAAAATAAAAACGTAAAATTAATTCATAAGTTCTTGAGAAGATACATTATTACAAAATCCTACATAGTATAATCAACAAAAGATAATTACAAACCTCAAATTTCACTGATTGTAAATCCACGTAAATTGAAATTTTTTCACTTACTTTTCGTGATTTTAAATGTCTTTAGTTTTATAACTACTTTTTTTTTTTAGTTTAAAGACCCTAATATGCTACTTAACTGAATTCAATGCATACAAATTAGCAATAAACTGCAATCATTTATCAATTTGATCGTAGTATTGTAATTAGCTTGTTATTATATAATGATTACAGTAATTTAATAAACGTTTTCGACATGATTATGAATTTAATGTTTGCTACATTTAATAAGGATATAAAACAAGAAACACACTTCTAATTAAATAATTTTATCCATATTTCAAAATAAAAACTGTTAAAGTAAAATGCATTTGCATTTTTCTCATTAAAGATGTTCTGAAGCTTTAAAAGAGAACTAAAAAGAAACAATACAATTTGTAGAGAAATTTAATAAAGTAAAATTAATACGTTAAAAATAAATGTATAAGTATAAACATAATTCAAATGTTTCCATGCCAAAAATTCATTCCTTATGTTTTATATACCACAAAAAAAAAAATCATTTCAAATGTTTCTCTATAATTTTTCCGTTTAGAGAAATTGGATTTCAATGACCGCAGTAAAGGGAAAAAACACTGATGTATTTTAGAAATAATATCCTTTCTTATATTAGTAGTGATAACAATAGAAAAGAATTTTGTAAAAGTCCAAGTATTATTTTATTTCCTGATAAGATAAAGTATATTTGTTTATTTAAAGAAATATCTATTGTCCGAAACTGCCAATACACAAACCCACTAAAATGATTTATTTCTTTACTTACAAAAATACGCTCAGTTTCTGTATTCATTTAACACAATAGCCTGAAAATGGGGTTTAGGCAAAAGTAAATATACAGACAATTTTATACGTTATAGTACAGAATGAAAATCCATACATAATTTTAAATCTTTACATTAATAAAAAATGTTCTACCATAACTAATTTATTTATATAACCAGACTATTTCAATGAATTTTGAACAGTAAAAAAATATATATATACAAAGAAATTTATGCGTCACAGTACAGACTAAAAATCTATAAATACTTTTAAGACTTTACATTATCAATAAATGTTTTAACATAACTAATTTACTTATATAACTAGAATATTTCAATTACTTTTAAATAGTCAAAAATAAATATATAAAACACATTATACGTTATAGTACAGAATGAAAATGTATACCTAATTTTAAAACTTTATATTATTTTTAAATTAAATGCTTTAACATAACTAATTTACTTTTATAATTAGAATATTTTAATGAGCTTTGATTTAAGTCGAATATACACAAAATAATAGAAAGATTTCCTATAACATTAGGTTATTTGTTTTCTTCACAGAAGATATTCTCTTGGATCTTTTTTGAGGTATTCTGTTTTGAATAGCAATAACAAGGAAAAGAAAGAAAAAAAAAAACACCAAAGAGTCGGAAACTTATTTACTTTTTTACGAGGAGAAAGTAAAAAATATCTTTTAAAAATCTCCTTTGCCAGGTTCATTTTTTTTTTCTTTACTTATTTCCATTGAATTATTCCCATTCAAACTTTCCAGATATTCTCGATTCTAAAGCTAGTTTAATATAGTAGAATATTTTTTATATGTTTCCAAAAGGAGCTCAATTTGCCTTATATGAGATGTTTCGATTTTGGGGCAAAAAAAAAAAAAAAATGAGATTTTATTCTATTTTTAGAAAAAGATTTTTAGTATTAATTTTATTAAATTTCTTATAGTACGTTTGGAATTTTATTTACGACGTAAGTTAACTAAAAATTACAAACATTACAATTGGTAAATGTAACAATCTAGTGTAATTGTGCCAGTTAACTCTAGTGTAATTGTCTTAGTGTACCTTTATAACAGTGAGATGACATAACATTCGATTGGTTGAGAAGATTTTGGGACAAATGCTTAGAAAACTTTCTAACATTGCCACGATATTGATTGTTCATTTGTCTAGATTGCCAAAGCGAACTCAAACAAGGCATTATTATTAAATTATCTATCATTTTCTGTACTACTGTATTTACTGATGTACTGACTGCTAGTACTTCTGTACTGCTGTATTTACTGCTTTGTTTGTTTTTTTTAAATCGCACTCTAGATTTCAGAAGACGTTGAAGTTTTCTCTTTGAAGTGAGATTTCAAATGCTCCATTTAAAAAAAGTGATATTTCAATAAAAATTTATAAATGCATATTTTGGATTTTAATAGCATATTTGGGACTTTCTAGTGCTTTTTACCGTGCACACTTCGACAGTTTTTAAGTGCATGTATTCCGCTGTCTTCTAATTTGTTACAATAAATCACCGTTTTTATATTTCTTAAGCGTCCATCCCAAATTAAAATATAACCGAAAACAAAAGTATAACTAGCGTTCAGAGAGTTTTTCTGTGGAAATACCAGTATTTTTGTGTATTTTCTTGTAAACAAATTCGCTTTCATTACTCACGCAAATAAATAAATCGAATTTTACTCTACTAATTATGGTATTATTTTGAGAAATTTACTGACGGTCAGTCACCTATTTGCCCTCCCTGTTGTTACAAAATAAACTCTTTCTAATCCCAGTCTTCTGTAATTTAATTGTAGTATTCTTTAATGATATTAAACATTTTCCTAACTACACCAGTAATTATTTTTAAGAAAAATTAATATTTGATTAAATATTTAGAAAAATTAGAAATCTTTTTAGACCATTTTCTGCAATTTTTATTCTTTTTAAAGAAGAAGGATAGCGAGAAAGATATTAATGAGAGGAAAAACAAATAGGCCAATGCATACAGGTAACCTTTACAAACTCAGTTTTATATATCCTGTTTGATAATCAGAAAAGAGTACAAATCCTCTCTGCCCTCTCCCCCCCTTTTTTAATCTTTTCTGTCGTGTTCAAAACTGCTGACCTTTTTTTTTTAAACTTATTTTTACTAAATTGATTCCAATCATACTTTGCATAAATACTCAAATTCTGTTTCAACGTTTATGTGTGAAAAGAAACTTTTATTTGCATTCTAAATAATCGCCTACACATAGTATATGATGAAAAAAAAAATCTAAATTATTTTTTCTAAATTTTGGGTTTTTAAAAACCTATCTAGAATATATTATTTCATTCATACTTTTTATTCATAAAAATTCTTCTTCTAATTTAATACAGGAAAAGATTTTTTTATTAGTGTGTCGAGGAATAAAATCTTGAAATACCATATACAGTAAACTCCCGACTATCCGGCTCGCGACTATCCGGTAGGGTGTTTCATTTTCCCAAAGATTTGATTTTCATATGACTTTGCTTGCGCCTCGAGTCTGAGTGATGTAAAAGATATATATGCCAAATTTCAAGAAGATTGGATAATATTTAGAGGTTGCACACTTTGATCACTTTTAGTGAAATTTCTAATATTGAAGTACTTTGCATTAACGGGCTTCTCATGTGTTTCTTTCATCTTTTGAAGGTAATTGGACTTTAAAATGGGAACCTTAAGAGGAATTTTGTGGCTAAGAAAGGTGCCTCGTGATGAGTTTTTATTAGCTCAATTCCTTGCAAAGGAATAAGTACTCTTAATTTTAATTACCATCACAAGGAAATGAAAGAAAGACTTTCGGTTTCTGCTACATCTACCAGTCCTAAACTACAGGAAGTGTAGAGGAAGGTAAATGTTCCTGTTAAGACGGGGGGTAATATCAGTGCTGGTTTACAGAAGATGTACAAAGAGTAACAAAACCTGAGTAAAGAGAAATCTAGAAACACGGATAAAGCAAATATAAAACAGTCAATTTGGAAAGGTGACCTTGACAAGTTATTTGACATTTCCTGGCAAAATGTGAACAGCATATCAGAAGAAGATAAAGAATTTCTTAGTCACAAAGGGAAGATGACATGAGTTCGTCAGTTAGTGTAGTTGACAAGGTTCACCTTACAAAAAAAGAACTAAGGGTACAAACGGGTTAACTACCTCCAAATTGCCCTAAAAGACAGAAGTCATCTAAGAGAAGATTACAAAAATTTATTATAATTCTTACTCCTGTACCTAGAAGGTTGGCCTAAAAATGACTTCAGTTTCAGGATCCCATAGCCTCTGAATCAAGCAAGGTGAATGGCAAAGACAGTATATGCACTAAAAAGCGTACTCTTTTCAAAAAGTGCTCAACGACAATTGAAAGTAAGGAAAAGAGTTGCTCACTGTGTCAGCATCATATATGTTCACTTTTGGCTTGGGGCAATTGTAAATCGATGGGCTCCAAAGAAGGATTTGGATATGCTACAGCTTCTGAATACTTACCCATATGCAGATGTCAAAAAAGTGCTCTGATAGTTGCTAAGTTGAAGATACCTTTTGGTATCTTTTAGAAACAAACGTAGGATTGACTTTCTTGGACGCGCGTATTACTCCGGCTAATAAAGGAAATATGACTCTAAATTTAAAAACCAAACCTATAAAGAAAAAGGAAATGAAACTATTTGAGGTAAAAGCCTCGTTTTTGAAGGAAAAGACCTGAATCATTTCGTTACTAATAAAAAAGACGTTCTTTGAATAGTTTGGGATCCACGATGTGAAGGAATACTGCAGTGATTCTATGAGAAGCCATTTCAACGCTCTTACTATGGTCAATGATACAGCAGAAAGAGGAATTGATCTGATTAAACGAATTCGTAAGGAACAAACAGCACAAACAATTCTTGTTGAGGGTAGTCGAGCATCACAGACAAGTCACCAAGCGAACAAAAAGGAGATTGCATCGTTCAAAGTTGATTAATATAACACATGTTTTGCGAATTATGCTGTCTATTAATCTTAGTGTCTAATTTTAGTATTATTTGAAGTTTGTAATTTATAGTTTTCTCAATAAAAATAATTAACATTAAAAAACGCATTTTTGCTTACTTTTACAAAACTGATCAAAGTGTGCAACCCCTAAATATTATCCGATCTTAATGAAATTTGGCATATGTATCTTTTATATCACTTAGATTCGGGGCGTAAGCAAAGTCTGCAAAAAAATTTACATTTTATTTTTTGCCTTACAAAATGAAACACCCTACTCTCCGGCCCTCCGTACTATCCAGCCTATTAAAAAGTTGGAAGTACTACTTGCAGTTGCAAGTGGCCGAGAGAGTCAGGTTCCCGTCCGTGGGAAAGGGCTGACTCACGACAGGAAGGAGCAAGAAGGGATTGCAAAATACAATATAAGGGAATTCGAAACATAGTAATTGCAAGGTCTTGTAACATTCCTTTGGACCATAAAGGTGGGCATAAACCCGTGTGAGAAACTGAAGTGGGAAGTGGCAACGGTTTTTGAAAAATATACCGGGCTCTGACGATGTCAATGCAGAGGACATAACAGAATGACGAAGTTAATGAATTAACTGACAGTGGTATTGTAAAAATGGTGACAGAGGGAGAAGTAACAAAAGAAAAACAGGAGGAAAGATTGCAGGAAAAATCTCATCCCACATTCGGATAGGTTCAAGATGATTGAGGCATCACTGCAGAACAATAGTCAGCAGGAGGAAGCTACACCAGCTGATATCATCTGCTTGCGTAAATGGAAGGGTATTGCTTCGCGGATGAGGGCTAACAGAGAGAAGCACAAAAACTAAACGTTTTTTTCAAAAACTAAAAACTGTAAATTTTAACTCGTTTAAGGGGTCTCAGGAGTCTTAAATCTTTAAAATTTTTGAAATTTTAATTTTTTTAGATGTTAAACTCCTATCTTTTCTGAACATTTTGATGTAATTGTTTCCTTGAAATTCTTATTAGAACTGAAGTTATGGCTTTTACATTTATACACGTTCAATAGCTGAAGCGTCGTTTCGGAAACTTTGAAGCCATTTTTCTCCAAATGACGTTTTTGGGCATAACGCGCACGATATCACAAAAACTTATGAATATTTTTTCATGAAATTTTCAAAACATGTTTCATGTTAGTCTGTATAAACTGAACCTAAAATTTCCTTTTTATTGTTCAAAATAATATTTTTTTAGGTGATTACACTGTTGAAATTTTCTTAATTCTGCATTAGCTAAATACAACTTTGTATTAAAAATATAAAAAAGCTTTAAATACAAATTTATTTAGGTTCAGGGTAATTATTACAATCTGAAGTATAAGTAGGTACCAAAATTTTTATTCTAGTTGCAACACTTATTTTGTAATCGTGCGCGTAAGCTGTTATGCCGTTTTTTTTTTTTTTTTTTTTTTTCGAAAAATGTCTAACAGTTTGGAACCCCATGTAAATGCTAATTTTGCATCTTATAATTTTTTTAAATACACGAAATGAAAGAACATACTTATATATTTTATTCCAATTAAAATTGTGTCTTAAAATCAAATACATTTTAAGATATTAAATGTTGAAAATGATCTTTTTTTTTTCTTTTTTTCCAATTTTAAGAGTCCTGAGACCCCTTAACTTATGCATAACTTTTCATATTTGTGCAATCATTTATTAATAAACAGCAAATATTACATCGCATTTCTTAGGAAGTAGACCTACGTTTTACGTTAATGTTTTGCTTATTCTGAAACTGCATGTACTGTATAATATGAAATTTATCTTAAAATGTGTAACATGTGTTTCTAATATCATGGCGGAGGGATGGAGGAAAGGAGTAAACATTTATAAAACTCCGGCTTACCCGGCTAATCTTCCGCCACATTAGGCCGAATAGTCGGGAGTTTACTGTAACAAAAAATTAATATAGTAATGGGGTAATATTATACACTGTAAAAAAAAAGAAGAAAATCTTCATCTGGCAAGAATTTTTTAAGAAAATATAGTATAATATACTCTTTATTGTGACCTCCAAATCTGAAGATCGCTCCTTTATCTTCAGAAACTTCAGAAACAAATATATTTCCGAGTTTTAAGGGAAAATTTCTGAAACTACAGTTTCTTTTAATGCCGTTTATATTCGTAAAAGTTTCCGTTTAGTTTTAGAATGTGTTAAACAACTTTCGCAACCAGGTATCAATGCGAAATGTAGGTTTTCAGATTCTACAAACTTCTAAATAAATATTTTAAGCCATGCAACAGTATTTATGAAAAATTAATAAAATAGCATTAAATTATGTTGTGCATTTATTATGGTTGTTAGTTAATCATCCAAAATAAACTATACTTATGATATTTGGTACTGACACTGGGTTGTAAAAACTGATTAATCCACTGTTATAGACTACAAGGAAGCCTTTCCGAAAATTACTTGCGGGAAAAGTAACAATTTTTTCATACATGCATCTGAAATATATTGCATACTTGCCAAATTCTACATAATCTTACAATTAATGTGGGTTGATTTGAACAAGGGTAAACATGTTTCAAGCCAAAAAAAAATGTTTCATCATTTATTTAATCTCATGTTTCTGCTTAAAACTTATTTCATTTCATCGCTAGTAAAAATTTCTCGTTCTATACGTATTTCACCTGGGTCAATTTAATCCACATTTTAAAAAGGGTTAGTGCAAAGTTGGCAAGTATGCTATTGACTGTGAAAAAAAAAGGAATAAAATACGGAAATTGTACTGCAATCGAGACGTCAGTACTATTTCCGTATTTTAAAGGAAAATTTTCCCTGTAAAGTACAGAAAATTTTTTCGTTTTTCTGGAATTTACGGGCGAAGATTTCCGTTAAAGTACGGAAATGGGAATGGCGTCTTGATTGACAGTACAATTTCCGTATCTTAGTCCGTTTTTTTTTTTTTTTTTTTTTTTTTTTTACAGTGCTGGTTTGAGATAAAGAAACGATTTTCGGGATAATGGGTAACGCCGATGTGACTGTATTATATTTTCTTAATTCTTGCCAGAGAAAGAAACGTTTCTCGTTTTTATAATGTACGCATTAATACAGAATCTTCATCTATGAATAACTTTTTAAAAGTCTTATCTTACTGTAATGTAATAATTTTAAGCTCAATATTTAATTACTAGTATAACACCGCCGCCGTCAAAAATGACAGAATGCTGATCTGTATTTCAATTTCATAACACTTCATAAAAAAAAAACCGCATGAAGATTTTATTATTGAAAGGTTTGTATTGTAGAAAAGTACATATTAGAAATGACAAATGATTCGTGCAAATACAAATGATGAGGATATTTTTTTTCTCAAATTTAATTTCTTAAATAGTTCAATAATCCATAAAGCCTCCGATTCTAAACTTTAGAGTTAAGAAATTAAAAATCCGTGAAAATTACGTCATGTTGACACAATCATATCTAATTGTCTCCTTAGTTTTATTAATATAAAAATACATTTCAAGCTAAACATAACATCACCTGCGCAAATACAGTGAAATCTCTTTAACCCCATTCCCCCCATTGGACCACCCCCCCACCCATTGGACCCACCCATTGGTGGTCACCCATTGGACCTTAAAAAATCGGTTAATCAGAGAGGTGGTCTCAGAATAGAGGTAATGAATAAAGCAAAGATTCATGTAATACATATTACAAAACAGATATATATTATTGAATTAGTTCATTATACTTCATGCCTATGCAACTTAGAAGGAATCAATTACAATTCGCTTTAATTTTAATAATTAATTATTTTAAACTTTCCTTGATCTCTTTAGAAGAATTATTTATTTTAGTATAATCTATGACAGGTTTCGAATTTCCTATAGGTTCGTTGTTTTTAACGGTTGAATTTTGAATGTTGAATTAGGAAGGTGGAATTTCACACGTTTCTTCTGTGCTTCATATAAGTGACATAAAGGTTGTAGTGGAGGGCATACGGAGGTATAAGCAGTATACGTTCTGGATTTTTTAAGAAGCTCCGTATACCATCTGTTCTCAAGTAAAGCTGTAGCAAATACTCTGGGCGTAACGTTGATGACTTTAGCGTTGACCTACTACCTACTGACCGTGCCCTATTTTTTTAATTACTACAACACAGATTGACATGGAACAAAATAAGAATAATGGCATCCAAAATAAGGATATTTCTACCCTTTCTAGTTTCGGTTTGGTCATCTTTTTGTCAAAGACATATGACCAAAATTCATTTTAAAAAATTGGATATCATCAATGCTAGCTGAGCATGTGTTCCGCAGAATTTTCAGATTCCTTTCTTGTAAAGAGAAGTAGTCGTACATTTCGGCCGAAAAGTGGTCTTTCATGGAGGAAGACAGGAAATAGTGGTCCTTAAGTAGAGAGAAAATTAAAATTGAGCCTAGATTTATAGACCAGAAATAAACGGTCTTTGTGAGAGGTGGTATCTTTATAGAGGTGGTCTTTCACAGAGATTTCACTGTATTTCATATACGAACTTTTATGCTTAACCACAGTCTATTCAAATTAAAATATATTTTCTATTTAATTGTAATGAATAAGACTAATAAAGTCACAATGCATAAGGATAAAATAAACCCATAGACAATATTGTCGAGGTGTCGCAATAAATATGAATTTTTATTCGCTTATAAAAATAAATTACACGTGCTTATTTTTATTTTATCTATCTATTTATTTATTTTTTACCAAAAATAACTTTCAAATCAAATAATACATACAAAAAAGTCACGCTTCTGAATATTTTTCACTATTTCTCTTTTATCTGAAACAATTGAAGAAATTTCATAAAAAGGTTTTTAATTAAGTTTAAATATAAAAATTGGAGTATTTTTTAAAATAGTGAGTGCGGGGACATCTACAAATAAACAGCTTTCATAAAAAAAACCAAAATCGGTTCAGCAGAAAGCTCAAAGCAGATGACAAAAGAAAAAAAAGGGCCTTGTATCTAAATAGTGTTTATAGATAGGAACTAACAATCAAACACAATTTAAAAGTCATCAATAAAAGTAAATAAAAAAATAGGGAAGTAATATAAAAAATAGTTTAACATTGATGAGAAATAATTAATTAGTTCGATTTTTACGCAGTCGGGTTTTTTGATTTTTTAAATTTAATTTTTACTTGTTTATTTATTTATTTTCTAGGGAATGACTCTTGAAATAATAATGAGAAAAAATAGAAACAAGAATCAAGAAGAGTGCCTGAGTAAAATTGACGTTTCTAACCAAATAATAACTTTATAAAGTGAAAATGTCCTGTAAATAGGTATAAATAAAACTAATATATTTTGTTTTCTACTAAATATAATATTTTATCTAAAAAAAAAGAAACATAACAATCAGTAAAGACCTATGCTCAAAGCTCGTAAATATATAGTTAAGAAAAGTATAGACAAGACTTAATTACATTACTGATTTTCATAAAAAATTAAAGAGGAAAGCTTCATATCTGTCTGTTAACCAAGTCGTTTGAAATTTCAGATTTGTGTAACTGCGAGCATATATTTTTTTTATTTATATAATAAACTCTACCCTGACATTAAAATAAACATGCTAGTCTTTCAATAATTAAAATAACCAAATTTCCTTAAAACTCTAAAATCAAGTGAAAAATTTATTGAAATATGAAGAAGTTTTACTTTTAAAAAATTTACACAGGGCTTAAAATTCACATATCTTAAAATTTACATATAGGCTTTATTTCATGCACATTTAAAACAATTTTTTAAAGGAAAATTGTTATGTCGTCAGTGACGCAAATGTGATGTTATTCAAATCTTATTTTCTGCTATCACAAAATATTTGCTTTCCACTTTTTTTTTTAACAACTACAAAATCTGTAATTTTTTAGTATATTACAAATTTAAATTATTTTAATGTACGTGCATAGCGTTTCGATTTTACTTGATATTTTGATATATCACGTTTTAAATTTCTTGTTCAAGTGCATATTTCATAATATTTCCTAAAAAAAAAACTTAAAATTTAATAATTAAAAATGATATTCACTTAGTATGCAAAAAATAATACTTCTTGATAAAGAGATCCTTGTCTAAAAACAGTGAAACAAAATGATAATTTACTAAAAAAAATTTGTACTTTTTAAAATAACGGTAATAAAAATAAAAGGAACTTTTTTATCTTTGAATATAAAGAACAATGGTAGGAAAAACTCAATTTCTAAAAATATTTTCCACATAAATATAAAATAAAGCTATTAAAGTCAATTAAAATGGCTATAAATAGTTCTCAATGAAAATAAATTACATCATTAGCGTAAAATAAAAAAAAGCAAAAACAACAAAAAGTAAACATGTCATAATTCTAAAAACAATTTTAATTGGATTATTTTTAGCGGCTTATAACATTAAGTAAATCTTTCGACAAAATATTGAAAAAAAGCTGTACTGGTTATTAAATTAAATTTATAATTTCTTAATTATAATTCTTTTTATGTATATATATTAATATACGAAGAGATTAAAATAGTGTAGCTATGAATCTTTTTTATCATTTTCCAACATAGTTGAAAAGTGTTTATGAATTCGATTTGTCTGTCCGTCTGTCATACTCTCTCTGTCAGTCTGTCCACGTTCAGACTCGCGTAAATATATTCGGATTTTCAGGCAATTGATATATGTTAATGATGGTTACCAGGCCATGTTCGGTATTGAATATAAAGTGTGTAGCGCTAATAGGGCATTTACAGAGGTACTCAAAATAATTTCTTTACATTATGGCCAATGTGAAAAAATCGTTTGCAGTGTATTTTAATGACATTGCGCTATTTCAAATGTATTCAAATTGATATAAATTTCTCACTTTCACTACAAAATGATTAGTATAGATATACATAAATTTCAGTATGTTTAAAATAGTGTAATACATTAAAATATACCACAAACGATTTTTCCCCCATAGACCGTAATGTAACGGCATTCTTTTCAGTGCCTCTGTAAATGAACCATAATTACTACACACTTCATGTTTAATACTGAACATTCTATAATTATGGACAATAACACCTATGAATTTCATTGCAATCGGACTATATTTACGCGCGTTGGACAACGAACATCCAAACAGACGGCAGATAGACAGACGGACAGTCTTCAATTTTGTTGGAAAGTGTTAAAAAACTCTATTAAAATTTATTTTATTTTTTTAATCCTAGTTACAGGAGACATCGAGAAGTATGCAAGAGAAGGTTCAAAGAGAGCGTTGGGCAGCCCTGATATTTCTTTCCTTTGACAAATTTAAAATATTTTGTATTACCCAGGTTTGATTTTTTAGTCAATGCAGAGTGTATCTAAACTGATAGAAAATGTTCCAAGAGATGATAACAAGTTAGAAATTGCTTGTCAACCGTGCATATCCTTTTCATTCTGGTTGTAACATCATTAAAATGCACTTGAAATCATTATTTAATATTGACCGTAACGTAACGGGAAACTTTTGACTGTCCTGTAATTAAACTATAGCTACATCCGATTTTCATAAAAATTGAAATGACTTGACAAAATTTTGCGACAATTATAAATTTAAAATTCCAGACCAATCTGAAGGCTGTAACATCATTCAAATGCACTTGAAATAATTTTTTCCCATTGGCCGTAATGTAACGGAAAACTTTTGACTGCCCCTGTAATTAAACTATACATCCGATTTTTATAAAATTTGAAATGACTCGACAAAATTTTACAAAAATTATATATTTAAAATTTCAGACCATTCGGTTGAGTAGTTTTTGCTCTGTTATATGCGGACGGACTGAACGACGATTATAGGTGCTACGTATTTATATAATTACGAACGCACCTAAAAAGCATCAAGACAACCAGATTTTTTGTAGAAATTCCGAGGTCGATTCACTTATTTAGGGAAAAATACAGGGTATATCACTTCTAGCCGAACTCTGATATTCGTCCACAACTTCAGTAGTAATGAAGATATTGAAAACGGCATTTTCATCAGACTTATTTCGCTTTCTATAAAATATGATGTCATCGCAAGAGTTGCTTGAAATGACGAACATTTTCTCCCAAAAAATATTGAACTGGACTCTCGATAATACAGAATGTAGCTAATTGAACATTCGGTACCACTGGTCAAGTTACTGTGTAGTACTTCCAAAACTGCAGATAAATTTGACATCATGTTTCTGGAAAAGGGAAGATAATCCGATGAATATTTCGCTGAAGTATCTTCATTTATGTCAAAGATGGGAACGCAACTTCACGTTCAGCTTGTAGTGAACTCCAGGGAGTGAGTATTTTAGTTAAGTTGGTTGCTACACTATTTTCCGTTACAAAAACTGCTTCTCTTGACGTGTTTTATCACACCTGGAAACATGTACTATTAGTTTAGAATCATCCTGTATTCGTAGTAATAATATATATATGTTGTGGCGTTATTTGCATACTGATATTTTCTCATAATTTTGTAATCGCAAAAAATTTTTATTATAGTCTCCTTTAAGTTTTTTCTGGAATAATTATTTGTGGACTTGTACATCAGAAAGGGACAATACTAGTTTATGAATTAATCCCTATTTGGTTGGACAATATTAGTTAAATAAATAAAAAATAATAATTTCAAGCTTTAAATGTCCCCGGTAAATTTATGTGACAACCTATTTAACTTACGCCATAAAATCGATCATAAGCAAATCTTTTTCCCTTTCAATTTATTTCATAATGAAATTTTAGATGTATTCAATTGCTGTATTTCGCCAGTTTTTGTACACATATACATAATAATCATGCATTTCTGTGCAATTATTTGCATATTATAATGAACATAAATTTTGAATCAACAAAATATGAAATTTTATTTCAAGGATTATTTAACAAGGGAAGGTTCCGATGTCTGCAAGGCGAAATGCGGAGAACGTTTGTACCCCGATATACTATAGTTAGTATATAAATATATGGCAACCATAAAGCGCAATACACGGGGATCTTGAGAAAATAAGTCTTAAAGTTTACGACACAATTTATAAGTTTATAATCGGATAAATTCCCTTCTTTGGCAAACGGTTCAATAGCGTGGTTCGCAGCATACGGGATTTGAGATATTTCTTTGTAAGTTCAAATCCCAGCCAGACTTATTTTTCGGAAAGAAATTTTTTATCAATTATTTTTGAACCACAATTAAAAAAATGTGTATAATAAATTAAGTTTATGAAAGATAAAAATTAAACGTATGTTTGTAACATATAAGTACATTTTTAATTAAGATATTTTGCATATTTAAATATTTAATGAAAAGTAAATAAAAAAGTAGGCCAATTTACATGTCTATAGACCAGAAAATATTTCCGGTTATTTAAAATTATTTACAGATATTTAAATGAATAATCTACTATTCTAAAAGAGAAAATAGTTAAAATGCGTGAATTTCGTGAAAATCATGTTTTTGTTGCAAAAAATAAATGAAATAAAAGTACATTTTTTACAAGCGATTCATGTTCCCTATATATAAAATTTACCTTATTTAGCTTTGACATGAAGTTGATTACAGATAACTACAGACTTCTTTTTCCACAAAAAGAAAATCTTGTATTATTTTTATTATTTGCTTATGTCTAAAGAGTCCAATTTTTTCATTCTTATTCACAGACACAGATTTCCTCAAAATATATTTAATAGAAAGGAAATATATATATATATATATATATATATATAAGAGGATCATGATCACTTGTTTTACCTGAAACCCACATTGTTCAACACAGGATATTTTTCAACCTTTAATTGATTTTTTAAAGCTAAAACTAAACAAAAACACATTTTATTTCGCAGAAACATATTTTCATAGCATCTTTATTGATTATAGAAAATGCTTCCTATGTATCTATTAAGAAAAAAACAGCAAGCATAGTTTCTCTATTAGTTGCGTCATAAAGCAAAAAGATGGAAATTATGTTTTGAGAAATGTCTTATATCTTTGTTCTTTGGCATGTTTTGTGAATATAGATAACAAGATTTTTTAAAACTCTATTTTATTCTCAAATTGGAAATATTTTCAATATTGATTCTAAAATCGACCATGAAACTGTAGATCTTAACATTCTAGATAATCACATTTTTGTTGCAAAATATTCATTAAAAAGAAGGAACATTTATTTTTTTACATGTGTTTCATGCTCTCGATAGATAGAATTCACCTTATTTAAGATTGACATGAAGTCGATTAAAGATAACTGCAGGCTTCTTTTTCCACAAAAAGATAATCTTGTATTATTTTTTAAATTTTTACGTGTAAAGATCCCCATTTTGTCATTCTTAATCACAGAGACACATCATTCTTTCATTGTACATTTAATGAAAAGTTAAGATCTCACTATGAGTAAGGGAATCATGATTACTTGCTTTGTCTGCTACCCATGTTATTCAGTACAAGACATTTTTTATGCAATTTTTTGTAAGTTAAATTTAAAACAAACGCATTTTATCTATTATATATATAAAATCCAAACGGAAATTATGTTCCTAACATCTGTATTTCGATATCTACTGCATGGATTTTGACGAAATTTACACTGCTGGATAGGCATCGTTTCAGGGAAGGTTTTAAGCTATATGACACAACTCTACGTAAATTAGTTATAGAATTATGACGGAAAGTTTTGTTATTTTGGGCTAAAGGGTTACTATTATTTTATTGGCGAGAAATTTTGTTGATAAATGAATTGAAACGGCTGTACATCTCGGAAAAAAACTTTTACTAATTTTATTTAGTACAAGTTTATTATTAGTAAAAGTATTTATTAAAGAAAAAAAAGACAAGAGAAAATAAAAAACTGTTTTGACGAGTGGTAATATTATAAAAAAGAATATCGAATTTAAACATGAAAGGTAATGTTTGTAATTCTTAAAAATTTATTCAATATGAAAGATTGCAATTTTAAACTATATTTGGCAAATTATCTCTTTCGTCAGGTTAAGAAAAATGCATCAAAAAATTTGATAAGGTAATATCTGAGTGACAATTTTGTTTTTGATTTCTTTTTTAAATTTGCTTTTATTTTATTTAACTCATTCATCATGCGATTTGCAGAAGAAAATAGCAGATGTAATTATAAAAATGATGGTACTTGTGAGTTAAATATTTTATGTTTATTTAAGATTTCATTTTATCGCCAAACAATTTAATTTTAAGCCAAAAATGCATAAGCGTGGCATCGGTTTGAGCGACGTTCACGGTATTGGTTATTTTTCAAGTAGACGACTGCATTTTTATGAAAAATCTAATTCTACTTATATTTATATATATATATATATATATATATATAATTCAAATGGAAATTTCATTTCGGTTGCTTAGAACTTGGGTTCTGCTGAACTTACACTGTTAGATAGGTAATTTTTCGGGGAAGGTTTTAGTACATAACACGACGTTCTACGTTGCTTGGTATCAAATTATGGTTTAAAATTCTTTAATGAGATGAACCTGATAATGAAAAATTAGCCTTTTTAAAAGATTCTGTCGAATGTATTTCGATGGAACTTGGACTGTTAATTAGATAATTTCAAGGGAAGGTTTCAGTATACAACATGTCTTTATACGTTGCTTAGCCATACAGTTTTGGGGAAAATTCTTTAATGTGGTGAATTCAATTATCACAATTTAGCCTTCTAAAAAAAGTTATAATGAACGGTTTTTGGTAGAATTTGCATTGTTAGTTTGGCAATTTTTCAGAGATAGTTTTAGTATATATATATTGTTCGATACTGTTTATCATAGAGCAATGGGGTAAATACTGTAATTTTCAATATAGGGCTCTTCGCGAGGTGGAAGAAATGGGCTTGGCGAGAGAAGGAATGTTTTCATGCATATTTTCTGTTCAGGAATTATAGAATTTATTTACTATAAACAAGACATTTATCTCTTTTTATATAAAAACAGAAGTAAATTGTATATAAATAACAAAAATATTAATATTCATAAAAGTTTATATATAGGAATACATGTTTTAAAAAGCATAAAAGTTCATTTTATTTGTTTTCACAGCTGTTTATATCATTTTCCACAAATCTCACTTTCTGAAGCCTGAATTGCACCAAGCGTTTTAACATCTAACAGTACCCATTGATCTTAGCATGAGGAAAATTGGAAAATAGACGTAGTTTGTAAAGTTTGCCTCAATTAAAGAGATAAATTACGTAATCCAGTCAACGGACAATTGACATATTTGGTAGCGATAAGTTATATAATTGAGTCTACAGACTATTGGCGTATGTTACCGGGCGTGGTTTGGCGCACAATTAACTTGGGAAAAGGTTAAAATTGATTCTGTGTTTTTAAAGCGGACCTATTCTATAACCGATTTTACAGAGATTGGCGAAATTTGGGGAAAACTTTTTTGGAGACCTTTTGCTACTTTTACGTTATACCAAGACCATATCAAAATGTATGCTATTGCACCCTTTATTTTAATTCTAAACGTGCAAAGATATTTTGGTACTTTTCCAGTATAGGGATATTAGCGAAATAGAGAAAATAGCCTTGGTAGAGAAGGAATTTAGGGAACATATTTTCTGCCAACGTATTTGCTGTTTCATTTCATATACACAAGCATTTTTTTTATATATTTATAAAATTTATTTAACATAAAGATGCTATTTATCTAATTTTATAGGAACAGTAGTAATTTGTATATAAAAAACATTAATATACATATATAAACAAACAAAAAATTTCAACAAGTTTGTTTTCTTAACTGCTTATATCAATTGGCAACAAGTCTAACTTTCTGATACCTGAATTGCGCCAAGCTGTTTAAAAAAATATGCCAAGGTGACTATAGTGGAAAAGTATCAAATTTTTTTTGCATACTGTGCCAAAAAATGTGGCTTGCTATTTAATGAACGCGAATTTCGTTTGTATTTAATTGTAACCATGCAAAAAATTTTAATTTACTATTTTTTAAATTGAAAGTATTTTTTATTAATAAGTAAAATTAAGTTATAACTTCATTTTTGACTGATTAAAAAATGGAAATGTTTACTGCAATGCTAAGAGACACTTAGAATTTCATATGCTTAGTTTAAATAACGATTTTGAAAAAATATATATAATATCAGAAACCACACCAAATTGGCTCACTTTACCGAGAATGTTTTGGTACAAAATGAAATACATTTGTTGTAGACATGATAGTAAATCTCAATAGTCGCCGATTGAAAAGTCTTTAAAATTATTCAGATAACGAGAAATAGCTTACAGTTTCATAAATTTTAAGAATCAATATTCTTATAGATCTATCTACTTCTGCTTCTGCTATATATACGAGAGTAAAATGCAAATGGGAAGTTCATCCCGGCTGCATATAACTTGAGCTCACCTGACTGGATTTTGATGAGAATCGAAATGATAGTTAGATAATTTTTCAGGGAAGATTTTAGCATATGACATATCGTTGTACGTTGCTTATACATATAATTATGTTTTAAAGTTATAATAATGGTACAAAAACGGATTATCAAAGATTAACCTTTTAAAAAGATTCAGTCGAATGGATTTCGATGGAATTTGCACTGTTAGTTAGATAATTTTTCAGGCAGGGTTTTAGTATATACTATACCCTTCTGAATTTCTTAGTAATAGAGATGTTGTGGAAAGTTCTATAATCAGTTGAACCGGATTATGAAAGTTTAGTCTTTTTAAAAAGTTCTACAGAACGGATTTTGATAGGAATTCCATTGTTAGTTACATGCCTATTCAGATATGGTCTTAGTATTTTGCATATTGTTCTACATTGCTTAGTCATAAAGTAAAGGCGAAAAGTTCCATAATCATGTGAAACCGATTATGAAAGATTAGACTTGGCAAAAAATTCTAAATGGTGGATATTGATAATACTTGCTTTGTTGATTAGACAATGTTTTGGGAAGTTTTAGTTTATTGCATGTCATTCTACGTTGCTTAGTTATAGAATTATGAGGGAAAGTTCTATAATCAGATGGACCCCATTATGAAAGATCAGCCTTTCAAAAAACGTTTACTGGATGGATTTTGTCAATTTGTTTGTTTGCATTATTAGTTAAATAATTTCTCAGGGCTTGTTTTATTATACTGCATACTGTATTATGATTCTTTACCAAATCCTACTTTGATTGATCAACTAAAAGGGTTAAGACCTTAATAGCTGAAAATTTGTCTGCACATTAGAAAATATAATAGCACAATGGCGTTCATATTGTTTCCGCAGTGCGAAAGGACATTCCAGGTAAGGTTATATATTGCTTTAAATCACAATGCCAAATTCACGGATACTTTTCGTTTGATTCAAGGTTCGTTTGGATAAACAGACCAGCGTAGCGGGCATACCCTGCTAGTTTAGAATAAATCTATTTTCATAAGAGCTGTATTGGCTATATACAAAATGCTTCATGTTTCTCCAATAAGAAAAAAATCCTTGTATACTTTTAGACATAATTTCTCTATTAGTTATGTCATCAAACGAAAAGATAGAAATTATCTTTGAGCAATGGCTTACATCTTTTTTTACTTTGCCATGCTTTGTAAATAAAGATAACAAGATTTTATTAAATCTATTTTATTCTCAAATTTTCAATGTTTTCAATATTGGTTCTAAAATCGGACATGATGATTTTTACTTTGCACATTCCTCTTTAAACATTAAAAACTGAAGGATATAAGAGTATTTAGAGAAATAACAAGGAAAATTATTAATCACTCTCTAAATATCAAAGGTTTTAAACGTGTGATTAATTTTTGTTTCAAGCATGCTAATCTTTAACTAACTTAACCAGCGAAACCGAAGATATATTTCTAATATTTAAATTCAAATGTCATTAAGCCATTAGATATGAACAATGTATTCAGCATTACGTATCAGAATATTTGTTTTGAGAAATGATCTCACAAAATCTTCTTAATGATTGTTTCTGTTGCATTACTCTTGAACTTCTGTTGATTCCCTACCATTCATGATTAATTACAAAATATTACTCAAAATTTTGTGTTAGGTGTCTTTAAATCAATCAGAATGCAGATTTAGTTACTTACTCTTATTAAAACTTAGTTAGCTTGCAATGCATTAAAAAATTGCATTAAAAACAAATAAAAAAAAAGCAATTTAACAAATTACAACGACCATTTGGAAAACGATTTTTTCAAAGACTAAAATTTAAGACATAAAAAATCGCACGGAGCTCATCATACATTACGTACGCCATGAATTAAACATTGATTACACGTAAAAATTGCAAGCGACAAAAATCGCCTGCGACTCCTCAGATTTCCTGAAACTTATGTATTATCCACCTGAAACTTATGTAATATCCAAGCATTTCATTGGCTGTTCGGGAAAAGGCTTTTCCATCGCCCATTTTAAATCAAATTTCATTCTTAAACTTCTAAACATCCCACAATATTACTTTTTACACCGTCGTATAGAGAAAAAAATGTACTTTTAAATGCAATTTGTTTGAAAGCTGTATCTCAATTTGTTTCTGAGTTATTAATTTTTTTTTGTAGTTCTTATTACTTTTTTGTCATAGTGGCAACAAAAGTATCCATCGCTGTTGAAAGTAAAGGGAAAATACAAATTACTGTACAGACCAATCATAAAACGAATAAAATGCGGATTCAACCAATAAAACACTTCAGATATGTTTTTGATTTCCTACCCTGACAGAGAACAATAACCAATTTTCCAAGTGGTTAAAAAATTCAGTTAATATCGCACACGGTATAAGAAATCGGTACATTTAAAGTCAAAATGTGCATTTTGTGCTCGCGATTTTTACGAAAATGATTTGCCAGATTTCCATGATGTTATAACTTTCCGTTTAGTAAGTATTTTTGCATGACATGATTTAAAGTTTTGATATTTTAGAAAAACTTTCTTAAAATATGTTTGATATTGATTCATAGTGATTTGATAGCGTAATTCTAATGTCAAACGAGCGTCTTTTTCCACGCTTTTTTCCCTCTTCCAGCATCCCTACACATGCTAGCAAAGGTGTAGGGATGCTTGAAGAGAGAAAAAAGCGTGAAAAAGACATTAGTCTGACATCAGACTTAGAGGGAATGCTCAGATGAAGAAACCAAGTCTAAAAAGCATAATGTTCCTCCTGGTTCTATTAATATATTTGATATTGAAATTTTAGGTAATACGTACATTTTAGTACTGAAAAAATTCAAGTTTACTTTAGATAGTAGGTTGTTTTCATTAGATACTATAAGCCAAAGTATTTTTTTTTAATAGCCCATGCACTAAATTATGTCAGTGTTATCCTGCGCACGGAGCACCAAACATATAGCTAATTGTGTTTTTATATTAATAAAATTGAAATGTAATTGATTTTTTTTAAAGCAAAGTTCAAAAGCATGATTGTGTATAAAGTTTTGGACAACCAGAAAAGGGTAACTAAGAACACGTAAACACGTTTTAACAACTAGCAAAGAGGTTTGGAACGACTTAAATGGCAAGTCGTGAAGATACCACACTGTAAAAAAAAATTGTAAAGTTACTAAAGTTTTTCTAGGAAACTGGGATTCCAAGAAATTTTTATGTAACGGCAACAAGAAAAATTCCTCTAACAGCGTGTGTTACAGGAATTTTTCTTGTTGCCGCTACATAAATATTTCTTGGAATCCCAGTTTCCTAGAAAAACTTTAGTAACTTTACAGATTTTTTTTTACAGTGCAGTAATTTCATTTGGTAATTTAACTCATTTACATGCGATATATAAAGTAAATTACAGCAATTTTATAAAGCTGATAATACTATGCGAAAAAAGTAATAGCGCTAAAGTCTCTTATTGATTTGCTGAAAACGCTTAGTTATTGTAGTGAATTACTCGATATCAGGCTACCTCTTTCCATCTTGTCTATCTACTAAACGCCGAGTAAATTCGAATATATATATATTGGGTGAACATAATTGAACTAGTTCTTAAATTAGATGTAAATTTACAACTGAGCGAAAAAATGTCCGGACCAGGATTCGAACCCGGGACCTCCTGGCTGAAGCCGCCAGTGCTCTGCCATCTGAGCTATCCCGGACGATTCTTGCGCCTGCTGGGTGAAAAAGCTCGACCAGAATCGTCCGGGATAGCTCAGATGGCAGAGCACTGGAAGCTTCAGCCAGGAGGTCCCGGGTTCGAATCCTGGTCCGGACATTTTTCGCCCAGTTGGAAATTTACATCTAATATGATTTGTTTACCAATTAGAATAATTGTGTTATATTAATCTAGAGTAGTTCTTAAATACCTGAAAAACTGTGTCAGCTTTATGACAAAGCTACCACAGTCATGGAAATTAACCCAAATTTATTATCTATTTCACAAAGTGAGTTTCAAACTCACCTTATTCCAAATTTTAAAAAAATGAGTTTTCTGTATCAATCTATTCTATTGGTAAACCTGCACCGAAAACACACTACAATCTGCAACAAAAACTAGGCTTATCCTTTATTTCTGGAATTGTAAAATCTTTTTTTTCAATGACAACCAATGGATGTACTTAAGGGATTTTAGCGATTTTCCCAAATTTGATTTTCTGGATAAGTCGAGTTTTGAGACACGCGTCCTCGTTTAATATTTTTTATCCAGATAGATACAGTTATCAAAGAAACAGTTTATAATTTTTGCAAATAAATTTTATTGATTGAAACTCCTATCATCGTAACTTTTATATATTTCTACAAGAAATAAATAAGTGTAATATTTTTGGGAATATTTTATACTTAAAATATATATTATTTCAAAATATTACTCGAAGTTCTGTAAAAAAAGTCAGTAATAAAACAATTTAAAATAAATAACACGCGTGAATATTTTAAAGATTCTTTATTTAAAGTGAATCACTGTCAGCTAAAAAGGAGACGGTTAATTATCTAACATTAATTATTTTTCTCGAGAATTCGTAATGATGCATTTCCACTGGAAGCTTCCGTAATTTAACAGATTTATTTTATCTCATGAAACATTATAGTTCGGAAAAAATGCACACTTTAAAAAAAAAATAAATTGCTTAACTCATTTGCCTAAAATCATTAAATACAGTAAATGCATCTCCAATATGTTAAATATCAGGTACACTGTATGTATCTGAACACAAAAATCTTGTTGGAATCATTATACATAATGCTGCATATCAAATAGGAAGATTTGGGTAATTAAATAAGAAGAATAAAAAATTATTACATTAACTAATATTTTTTTGTTGTGAGGTTTGATCATTAGTGCTATTTTATGTTTAAACGTAAATGTAAAATCACGGTGAACACGGAAAAGGTGATTCGTGAGTAAAATGTTATTTGAAAAAACAAACTTATTGGCTTTAACTTTCATTAACATTTAACAAAAGAGCATATAAATACAATAATATGCTATGGATGTATTATAAACTTATTTCGGTTACAAAATTACTTTTATTTTCAATCTTAACCTGAAATACAAACATGCCAGATATGTAAATTATATCATTTTCATTTTTAAAAATATGCTCAATAAAAAAGATGTTTCAAAAGAATTATTTACTTTTTTTTATTTTGTTGTTTGATTTTAACTCTCAAAAATAATATATACGTATATAATAAAAAACAGATTACTTTGAATATCCGAAGACCTTCGTATTTTAATTGTAAAAAAATAAAAATAAAATATAAAATTATTTACACATGAAAACTATTTTAAAATGTTGAAATCATTATAAAAAATTTTATAGTTTGTGTTAAAAGTTATAATATCATAACTGTGCATTAAAGGAAAAAATAACAATAATTTAATTAATACTTATTTTTAATTGCTGGTGCATGTTCTATTTTAATAGAAAAATGAGAAAAATTACGCAGAATTTTATTAGAAACTGAAAAAACATATTTTAAGTACATTTATATACAAAAAGAAAGAAATCTTTTCCTTATATATATAATATTAAAACAGAAAATTTTTGAAATTCCTGAATTGTTCTAATTTATCGCTTAATGTTAAACTCTGAATTAATTATCTCATAAAACTTGGTTAATAAATAGAATTATTTCTCAACGTTAAAGGAAAAATAATTAATTGAATATACCTAAATTAATTGAAGAAATAAGTTTAATCGTTAATGGGGATTTTTTTTTTGTTTATATGTTTCGTACAATAAACACTTTAGAGAAAAAACATTCTTTGAAAACTTAACTATCGCAATCAGAATTTTAATTCCTAATGCTGCTGAAAAAGAATGAAAAAGATTATATATTTAATAAAATCATACATATATACACATAATATTTATTAAATTTCTGATTTATGCTATAAACAAAAGATAGAAAATATGGCAGAGTTTAATCGAAAGATATTTCGAAAACATAATATTCTATTATTTATAATATAAAAATACAAAATTAAAGAAAAGAAGACTTGAAATAATGATATATCTCTGCTGAATATACTTAACAAACATTAAAATGTTTTTAATTGGTGAATTGTTTTAATGTAACATTCACGTTATAAATTTGAGATTGCTATTTCAAAAAGTTCAATTAAAAATCCAGTTATTCACGTATATTTAAAGAAAAGAAATGTGTTGAATTATATTATACCAATTGAACAATAACGGACATTGATCGTAAATATTTATGCATAAATCTATTCTTCAGTAATCGTCAACAAATAAAACCACACTTTGAAAAAATAATCAGTTCAATGAATTTAATTATTCGGAGCTACTAAAATTGGATATAGAAAGGAAAACGGAATTATATCTCTGTGTAATTAAATCATACGCAATAAAATTATATTTTCTATTTCCTAAATTTTAGATAACAAGGAATATAATTCCGCTTGGATTTATGTTAATGAAGGATAACAATTTAAAAAGAACATTAAAAATTAATTTTGATAAAAAAAAAAATGCTTCGAATTATCAGAGAACTTTTATGTTTCAGTTAATCATAACGGAAAAGTGTGTTAGTAATTCCATTAAGAAAATCTTTTTAAATATGAAAACGATAAGAAATGTCTTCGAGAATGTTCTGAAAGGTTGCAAAAATGTAGTACTTCTTAGGAAAAAATGTTTAACTGAAATGCTATTTCAATTTGGTGCCTGATATACATTGAAAAAAATATATACAGTGAATTCTCGATAAGTCGAAGTCAGATAAGTCGAATATTCGTTTAAGTCGAAGTTTACACGAAGTCCCGCCCCTTTATTACAATTCAATATTAAACTTTCTCGTTCTGTCGAAGTCTACATCTTTTAAGTGATTTTTTTCCCGATTGAGAAAAAACAGTAATTCGACTAATTTCTTAATTTTTCAGCCACAGCTCAAAAATACAGGCACTTTCTGTTAGTTAAAACTTTACTGCACTTCTTTGCCGGCTTTGAAAGGCGCTATTTTTATTTCCTACATCAGACAGTGTGGAGCCTCTGCGAGTTTGGAATTTTAGCTGAAATCGCCCCATCCCCCCACCCCCACCCCTTTCATTTCTCTTTTACGCATTCCCTTTTCTCAACATCTATTCTTTGGAATCAGAGCAGATGGCTGAGTGAATTCTAATTGGTCAAATTTCCCACGCTTTTATGCAAAGTTTTAATGTTGAGTCTTGTCATTTTAGTGTTTATTGCTTTCACATCGTGATACGTTTTCTGTTGGGTCTTTCAAAATGTCGAAACGGAAATTACACATTCTTACTTTCGAACAAAAAGTAAATTTGATAAAAGATATTGAAGACAATCCTAATTTAAAGAAAAAATATATAGCCCTGAAATATGGTATCCCTCCCAGCACGCTATCTATTATACTGAAAGATAAGGAAAGCATTTTCCAAAAGACATAAGTCAAGTGTGAACCCAAAGTGCAAAATGATGAAGACGTGTGCCTTCCCAGATATCGAAACAGCCCTCGTAAAATGGTTTACATATTACAGGCCACAGGAGAGTGTAATTCCTTTAAGTGGTATGATGTTACGAGAGAAAGCTTTGGGTTTCGCAAAATTATTGAATGTGGAAGGCTTCACTGCAAGCACGGGGTGGCTTGAAAAGTTTAAAGCCAGACACAACATCGTGTTTCGGACATTACACGGTGAAGCAAAATATGTGTCCGATGCACTCTGTGATGAATGGAAGACAGTTTCATTACCTAAACTTCTTGCAGGTTATAGCGATGTTTTCAATTATTGTGTTATTACGATGTTTTCAATATGGCTGAAATGGGACTTTTTTACAAATGTTTTCCTAACAACGGTGTTTAAGGGGGAATCATGTTCCGGTGGAAAGCTAAGTAAAGAACGTTTAACTGTCCTTGTCGGAGCTAATGCTTCTGGAACAGAAAAACTACATTTACTGGTCATCGGTAAATACAAAAATCCTCGCTGTTTCAAACATAAAAAGTCACTTCCCGTACAGTACAGATCTAATCATAAAGCTTGGATGACGCCAATATTGTTCCAGGAATACATCAGAAATTTGGATGTAGTGTCTCATGCAAAAAAGCGTAAAGTGTTGATCTTCGTTGATCAGTGTACTGCTCACAGCCAACTTTTGAACTTGAAATCTATGAAGTTAGAATTTCTCCCTTCTAACACAACATCTAAGCTACAACCAGCAGACCAGGGAATAATTAAATGTTTAAAGCATTCCTACAGAAAATGTCTAGTACGGAAGGCAATCGAGGATGACGAAAATGGAATAAATCAAAAGTGTGATGTGTTAGAAGCAATTAGACTAATTTCGAGTGCCTGGAACAACGATGTGAAACAAATCACTATCAAAAATTGCTTCAGTAGATGTGGCTTCTTTGCAAGCAATGCGGACTCATGTGTTATGAATGAAAGTCTACAAGATCAAGTTATTAAGATGACGATACTGAGTTTTTGAATATTGACGCAAATGTTGCAGTTTGCGGAGAACTTGGTGATTCAGATATAGTTGAAGCAATAAAAAATAAGGAGAACGATCCTGAATCTGAAGAAGATGACGAGGAAGTAAATTGCGTTTCACCACCAAATAATCAAGAAGCACATGCGGCAATGATGACACTACAACAATATCTTGATAGTAGAGACGGTGAGGACGATTCTCTTTTTCTTTGTTTACAAAATGTGAGCGACTTTCTAACCAGTGAAAGACAAAAAAGTTCCTTCAAACGGTCATCATTAACAAGTTTTTTTCCCACAAAATTTGAGTTTGTAAGTACCTTATATTATGTGCTATTAAATTGTATTTTTCTTTAGTGCTCATTTTGCCAGACTCCGTTATTACAGTATAATTTCAATTCCCATCTATAAGATTGAATTATTTTTTGTATTTTTTCTGTATGTATTTAAGGATTTTTGATAAGTCGAACTTACGATATCTCGAATATTTTTGCCGGTCCCTTCGAATTCGACTTATCGAGAATTCACTGTATATGCAAAACCTTATCTATCTAATGATGAAAAGTTTCAAAACTATAATCAACAAAGTAGGCGTTTTAAGACTGTCCATGTTATATTTTTAGGCGAATTAACAATCAAATTATTTAACGTTTAAAAAAGAACAATATTGTTTAAAAATTTTAAGAATTCAGTGAAAGTTGCATTGGATAACTTTAAGCAATCTGAGTCTATCATGTTACTAATCAAAACCTTCAATGGAAAAGAATGAAACATTTTTCAGAATCTAGTATACAACATATCGAAGTTTCTGTTTTAACAGAATTTCGACAGTACTAAAATAAACTTTTATCACATCTCTTTCACTAAAAGTACATAACAATGAAATTTTTACTTGAATGTCTAAATGTAACGAAGCTGCGTAGGCTTCAATAAAGCCTTATTTAAAGTAATCAAACTCTATAATTTTTCTTCTGACAACACTCAACCAAGTCGATTTCGACAATAATGCAAGTCTTACAAAATGGCTAGATACCAACAATGTCTCTCTAGGGAAAGTCCACAACTGCCAGTTCTGGATTTTGACAAGAGAGGTATCGTTCGAAAGCTATTGTCACGATGATAAAGAAATGCATTGGAACTATACTCCCTAATCCAAAATTTCGCGGGACATTGACCCTTTTCTGTTTCAGAAGTAGAAATAATAAAGAAGGTATAAACATCATGAGATTCTTTCAAAAGCTATCAGAGACAGGAATTTTGTCTTATAAATAACCATGAGGGTGGTTTTCAAAATAATGTTTCACGATGGAGTGGTAATGTGAATGCTAACTTGGTACTGGACAGATGGGATGGCGAAATAGAGGAAAATTAATACAACTAAAAACTGGGTTCTGCTATGCAGCCAATCTTGCTCCCAACTGGATCGACAAAATGCTTTCAGCCACTGGATTTTTATTTCTTTCAAGACCGCTTAGTAAATAAGTATTTTGTAAAAAAAAAAAAAAAAAAGAGAATATTGAAATATAGTATTTGATGTGATATTAATACTATTCCTGTAAAAAGCACACTTAAAATACATCACTTGGTCTATAGCCAGTTTTTGTCTCCTACTTTCAATGCAATGCGTCTGTATGCTTTCCAAAAGACTTAAATACGAAACACGGACACAGACTTCCGATTAATAAAACATGTATGTTTCACTCTTACTAAAATCTGCGCTGACTGTAAAACAATAATGGCATTCATCTTGTACGTCTACTGCTGAAAGCACTTGTGTTTTCAACACTTTTACGTAGGAAAACACTATCATGGTTAATTAATAATTATGAGACAAACTTCCTGCCTTAAATAGCTTTTGAAGAAATCTCATGCTGTTTTCTCTCCTTTATTTTCTTCTTCCGTATCAGAAATAGGTCCATATCTCGTGAACTATAGGATTCGGTAATATAGTTCTTATACCTTTCTGGATTCCTGTGACAAGATCTTATCGAACTGTACTACTCTCGACGAAATCCAGAATTGGCAGTTGGGGATGTTCCCTAGTCAGACAGGAAAACCGCAAGCATAGCAACTAACGGTCCTATACGGGCATTGTACTTTTCAAGAAACCCAGTTTACAAACGTTCATGGGGAAAAAGAATGAAGCGGTTTTCAGAATCTAGCCTATAGCAAATCAAAGTCTCTGTTCTAAAAGAAGTTCAAGATAGCTTTGACAAAAGATAATCACGTCTTTCCCTAAATATACCACAGTATATAAATGTTAAGTTCAAAGTCTAATTCTGTGAAATTTAAAAGCTTGCACAAAGATTTTAAAGCTTTTTTAGAATTAATCAATCTTAATACTCAAAACATCCAATCAAGTCGAATTCAATAATATTCCAAATCTAACAAAAGGGCTAGTACCAGCAATATTTCAGCAAGAAAGCCCCCGGAAGTTCAGATAGCTAGCTGACGCAAGCACAACAACAAATGTTCTTATACGGACGATGCACATTTAGAGAAACCCAGCTTACTAGAAGAAATCATAATCTCGAACAACCGAGTGCAATACTTATCACATATATTTACGATATTCGATCGGCACTTCTGTTTCATCGACAACTTTCACGCATTTGAAACTGAAAGGTCGACACGATAGACGTGATAATCAGTGCTCCCGAGTTATACAAGAAAACCACTTTCGTATTTTAGCCAGGGCACCCAAACAGAAAATTAAATTATTTTTGCACACCAAAGAAATCAAAGAAATTATGTATATTCATTAAACAACAAAAAGTTTTTTTTCGTTATGAAAATATTGTTGAATCAAGGTGTTTCCATGTTTCAAAAACTCATAGTCACAATTACAGATTGACCGAAAGTCCCTTTCGGCACAAAATCTGAGTATAGAAGAAAGATCGTTTTCAGAGAAAATGCTGCGGAAAATTCGGCTGGACCGAAACTATCTGTATTTCAGAAATCTCGTTTCTTCCTTTGGTAAATTTTAACATTATTCATTGATTTGAACTATATCGGCTGAAATGTGACACTATTTATTTATTGCTATCAGCTTCACTGTTTATAATTATCAGTTATAACTAACTCAAGACGTGAGTATAAAGTATAGAGCGAACAATGCAAATATGATTGAACTTTGAAGAGACTTTCCACGTGCTTATTAAAATATTCAGACTTAACAATAATAGAAAATTTTAAGTTTGAAACCTCAGAAGTATTTCGAATACTCTTTGAGAAAGTTCTAACATTACAGATGATCATTTACAAAAATCATTATAAATGATGTATCGAGGTACGTATATAAAACATTTTTTTATTAGGCGAAGTTCGTATAATTAGAAAATCATTCTGTGTTATAGATGAATTATTTACGTTTTACTTTATATTAAAATAAAAGATTTTGGTCAGAGGCATAGTCCAACTTGGGCTACTCGTACAATTACAGGCATACTTAATTAATAATTATTTATATTTATCTAAGTATTAATTATGTAAAAAAATTTTGGGGGACATTATCGTTTTCGTCTTCGTTTTTGGACGAAAATAGGAAAATTACGAAATTTCGGTTTCCATTTCTGACTTTAAAATATTTTTTAGTCGCTTCTTAGTTATAATTAAAAATGTATTACCTAGATCGACATATTTATGCGTGAGAACATGAGTTTCAAAACTCGCCTTATCCAGAAAATCAAATTTTGGGAAATCGCAAAAAACCTCTGACTGCGTCCATTGATTTTCATTGTAAACCAAGATTTTACAATGCCAGTAAAAAACAATAAATTTATTTGTTTTACTTATTGTAGAGTTTTTTCGGTGCAGGTTCCTCAATAGAACGGTTTGATAAGAAAATCGAGATTTTATAAATTTTGGATAAGGCGAGTTTCAAAACTCACGTTCTCATCTCATCAAGGATTTTTTTATCAACTAGCAGAACATAGCACACAGAATTTTGATGAGCAGTATTTATAAACTCAGAGGGGTTCCGCCAAATATTTAAGTATTTACTAAAAATAAAGAATTGCTGGAGCTGCGATCCTGTCAGCTTCAGTGCAAATTAAGCGGATGGAGCTTATAAGTTAATCCCTGAAAATATTTCACAAAAACGAACGAAAAGCAGCAAGTAAACATAACACGACCACGAGAAAAAACTCAAATGCGGTTGTGCGTAATTCTGCTTTTACTCGTCGCCTTTATAAAATCTTTGCAACAGAAAACAATTGAGTCTACAATTGTGATCGTGCTAGATGGACGTATACTCCTATGTGTGTGAAACACTACGTACACACATATGTAAACCCTTTGGTAGAAAAGAAGGCAAAGGTTTAGGGATGGGAAGAAAAGGAGTAGATAATTTAGACCTCGGTATTTCGAAAGCGCTGTTCCTCAGAGCTCCGACCGCGGTATTTAAGAGTTTTGGTTAATTTTGAGCAGTATTTAAATAATAAGTAAATCCAAAGAAGTTCCGGAACTGAGCTCCGTGGTCCCCGCTGCAAATTAAGCACTGACATGCAAAAAAAGTATTAGTTCCGAAGCCCCCGATTGATTTGTTGAAAACTCTAAGTTTTTTTTTAATGAAAAGCTTGATATCAGGTTACCATATTTCATCTTGTCTACCTACTAAACACCGAAAAAATTCGAATATATATATAAGTATATATATATATATATATAGCACATTATGTATTAAATGAATTTGTCAGACCCAGAATCCTGCACCATAAATAAACTAAGAATAACCATAAAACATACAAGTAATTTAAACAGATATAATCTGAACAAGAAAAAACCAAGAAAAAACAACAAAAGGCTGTGGACTCTTCAGCGGTAGGCATTTTAAAAAGCACAGCAATGTTTCGGATTAATTACAACAAACTATTATTCAGTAGTGGCGGGGGTTTCGGCCAGAGGATCGCAAAGCATAAATCAAATGCATAAAAACAATTGAAAGCATATCGCGAACATTTTATGGTGCAGGATTCTAGGTCTGACAAATGCATTTAATACATAATGTGCTATATATAATCTGTGTGGTTATTTGCAGCTGTAGCGCTTATCGCATGGATTTTATTTTTATTTTTACTTTTAACCTTTTTTGAGCTTATATATATATATACGTATATATATATATACACACACACACACACACACACACATATATATATATATTATTATTATTATTATTATCATTATTATTATTAACATAATTGAACTAGTTCATAAATACCAAAAAAACTGCGTCAGATTTATAATAAAATTACCACAGTCAGATAAAGTAACCCAAATGTATTATTTAATATCTTTATTACAGAAATACTTGTGTAATATTTGTAATTTTTATACGTTTAATATTATATATTATTTTCCAAATATTACATCCAGTTCTGTATCACAAATTTCAATTAAAAAATTAATTAAAATAAATAACACGTATGTATATCCAAAATATTCTTTATTTAAATTGAATCACTATCAACGAAAGAGGAGACGGTGAATTATCTATCATTAATTATTTTTCTCGGGAATTCGTAATGATACATGTCCTCGGGATGCTACCGTAATTTAACGGATTTATTTTATCTGATGAAAAATTACAGTTCTAAAAAAAATGCACACTTTTAAAAAAGGGAAAATTGTATACCCATTTCCCCAAAATCATTAAATACATTAAATGCATCTCCAATATATTAAATATCAGATACGCTAAATGTAACTGAACAAAAACATTCTGTTGAAATCATTACAAATAATGTTGCACATCAAATATGAAGATTTGGGTAATGAAACAAGTACAAAAACAATATTACATGAACTAATATTGTTGTGAAGTTTGATCATTAATGCTTTTTATGATTAAAAATAAATATAACAGCACGGTGAAAGAAAGAACATTATGTTGCAATCTTTTTAATAATATTTAAAAAGTGAGTCAAATCTTATTTGGAACAAGCAATTTATTGTTTTTAAGTTTCATTAATATACATATTTATAAGACAGAATATAAGTAGAATAATGTAGTATGAATGTAATACAAACTTATTTTCCCAGGTTACAAAAATACTTTTATTCTTAAACATTTTGAGATACAAATATGAAGGGCATATAAACCACATAATTTTTATTTTTTTTTTAATGTACTCGAGCAAAAAGATGGGTGTTTTTTTTTTCCTTTTTTTCTTTGAAACCTTTTAAATTTGTTGTTTAATTTTAAAACTAAAAATAATATCCTATATATATTGCACAAAATTTAATACTTTGTACTACCCGTATACCTTCAAGATTTATTTCTTTAAAAATAAAGGTAAACTATATAATTATTTCCATTTGAGAAATATTTTAAACTTCTGAAATCATTACAAAAATCTTCATTGATCTTCCGATAAGTTACAACAACGTACAAGTTCTTTAACGGAAAAAATAATAATTTAATTAATATTTATTTTTAATTTCTGATGTAGCCTCAATTTTAATTCAAAAACAAGGAAAATTATGCAGAATAAAATCAGAAACTTTTCAAATAGATAAATCTTTGATACTTTCATCACATTAAGATACAAAAAAAACGATCATTTTCTTAATATATTTAATATTAAAACCGAAATTCTTTGAAAATATTGAATTGCTCTAATGCATCGTTTAAATTTAAACTCCGAATAAATTATTTCATAAAATTCGGTCCCAGAATGGAATTATTTTTCCACACCGAAGATTAAAGAATTCTTTGCTATTGCCAAATTAACCAAATTTATTTACCTTTTTTTCAAAACTTTTCATTTTGTTGTTTTATTTTTACTTTAAAAAACAATATACGTATATTATTAAAAACAGAATGAATATCCGAAGACCTTCTCATTTTAATTAAAAAAAAATAAAAATAAAAATAAAGTAGCAAATTATTTACGTTTGAAAAATACTTAAAAATGCCGAGATCATTATAAAAGTCTTTATAGCTTTTCTAAAGAGTTATAATATCATACCGGTGAAGGGAAAAATAGCAATATTTCAATTAATATATATTTTTAATTGCTGTTGTATGTTCTACTTTAATGGTAAAAAGGAGAAAAAATATACAGAATATAATTTGAATTTTTTTTAAAACATTAATACTGTAACCACATTTATATATAAAAATATTTTCCTAATATATTTAATATTAAAACTGAAAAAATTAATAATTAAACTCTGAATTAATAATCTCATAGAACTCGTTTTTATTTCTCAACATTAATGGAAAAAGAATTGTTTAATATACTCAAATTAATTGAAGAAATAATATTAATCGTTAGCGTTGATTTTTGTTGTTGTTGTTTCTGTTTTTCTATAAATGTTTCATACAATAAACGTTTTTGACAAAAAAACATTCTTTGAAAATTTAACCATCGCAGTCAGAATTTTAATTTCTGCTGCTGCTGAAAAATAATTAAAATATTACATATTTAATAATATCATATATATATGCACGTTATAGTAATTAAATTTCTTATTTATGTTATAAAAAATAGAGAACATATTGCAGAATCTAATGGAAAAATATCTCGAAAATACAATTCTAAATACTTTCTTTATTTAAAAATACAAAAAGAAAGAAAAGAAAATTTGAAATAATAAAGCAGGTCTGATGAATATACTAAATAAAGATAAGAAATGTTTATAATTAGTGAATTGTTTTAATGTAACAATCAAGTTATAAATTTGAATTTATTATTTCGAAAAGTTCAATTAAAAAATACAATTATTCACGTATATTTAAAGAAAAGAAATGTCTTGAATGTTACTGTACGAACTGAAGAAAGACAATTGACATTGATCGTAAATATTTATGCATAATTCTTTTCTGCAATAATCGTCAACAGTCAAAGCCATACTTTGAAAAATTAATCAGTTCAATTAAACATTTAATTATTCGGAGCTACTGAAATTGGATATAGAAATGAAAATGTAATTATATCTCGGTGTAATTATGACATACGCAGAAAAAACAAACTTCCTATTTCCTAAATTTCAGATAACTGGGAATATATTTCCGCACGCATTTATGTTAGGTAAAGGTAATAATTTAAAAAGAACATTAACAATTAATTTAGATAAAAAATACTTCGAATTATCAGAAAACTTTTCTGTTTCAATTAATCATAATGGAAAAATATGTTAGTAATTCCATTGAGGAAATCTTTTTAAATATGAAAATGATAAGAAATGTCTTCGAAATTTTTTTAAAAGGTAGCAACATGCAGTAATTCTTAGGAAAAGATGTTTACTTGAAATGCTATTTCATTTTGGTGTCTGAAAAAAAAAAAAAAAATATATATATATATATATATATATAACCTTAGCTATCTAATGATGAAACATTTCAAAAACATAATCAACAATGCAAGCATTTCAAGACTGTCCATGTTGTATTTTTAGAAGAAATAGCAATAAAATTATTTAATGTTTTAAAAAAATTAACAATGTTGTTTTAATTTTTTAAGAATTCAATTAAGTTCCCTTGGATAACTTTAAACAGCCATAGTCTACCATGTTACTAATCTAAACCATCAAAGAAAAGAATGAAACATTTTTCAGAATTTAGTCCACAACCTGTCAAAGTCTATGTTTTAACAGAATTTCAAGACTGATAAAGTAAAATTTAATCACATTTCTTTCACTAAAATTACAGAACAATCATAATTTTTCTTGAATATCTAAATGCCACAAAGCTATGTGAGCTTCCAAAATACTTTATTTAAAGTAAACAAACTTTCTAATTTTTCTACAGTCAACACTCAATCACGTTGATTTCGAATATACTGTACAAGTCTAACGGAATGGCTGGGTACCAACAATGTTTAACTAGGGAACATCCCAAACTGTCAGTTCTGGATTTTGACGAGACTGGCATCATTTGAACGATATTTTCACGAGAATAAAGAAATGTAAGGTTAGTTGGGGTAACTGGACCCACGATGTAACTGGACCACAGGCTATTATATAAAAAACTGTTGATGTTTTTTAAGTTTTAGCTTTTGTGAACAATGCACCTTAATTTCTACTTCCTAAAACAACGCGTGTCAACTCAATCTTAACTCTCATTTTGCTGTGATAGGTTGTCAAATATTTACGTTTCTTTTTTTAAAAACAACGTCAATATGGTTGAACTTCCACGGCTTGTTATTAAAATACTATAAGTACTTTTATTAAACAATCTTTTTTTTTTAAGATTAGGAATATAACTGCATTAATATTATTAGGTATCTATAAATATTTACTTCATGTTTCAAATGTAAGCCTCCTGTCCCAGTTACCTCATAAAGTTTTCAAGAATGGGCTAACTGGACCATACTGGATACAGTTACCCCAATAGTTATAAATATTTTTTTTAGTTTCTCTCACTACGGGAAACAAATTTCTCCATTGTTTTTTGCTCACAATAAAGAAAATTATAGAATACCTTATTAAAATTACGTAATAAAATTAAAAAAAAGCATATTGAGTGGTATCAAACCAAATTTCTTGACCCCTTGAGAGGCGGTGATGCCATTATGGCCACATAATTTTAAACCCTAATTGCCACTTTGGCACCAGAATTTTATAAGAAAAATTTCACCTTTATTAAGTACGCGAAAATATACTTTTACTTGAAATTTCGAAGCACAAGAACTTTATGAATCACACAGGAATTATAGGTGTCCTGGAGAAGTTACGGTTTAATTTATAATTCGGCCATGATTTACAACCTACCCTGTGAGAAGATCACCAATTTCCAAAATAATAATTAATTAATTAGATGCAAAGCATAAAGTGAAGAAATTAAAATTTAATATAAATAAAAGTTTATTTACATATATATTTACATACTACAAAAATTCGAAAATTGAAAAGATCCGGAATACATCAGGTTAAATGAATATCTCAAAGATTTATAATTAAAATTAAGAATAAAATTTGGATACATGATTCTTGAGTAAATAGTGTGTGATGCTATTTTCACTCATGTTCTTAGTTGTACAAAATTTGCACTCCTATTAGTTATTGATGGAATTGTTAAAATAGTACCTGGTCTATACATGATGATCATCAATGTCTGAATCCTTCACTGATGTCTCCCGGTTGTTCGATTGCATACTCATACATCATAACGAATGTTTAGGGTATGTTTCAGGGCCGAAACTAAGGGGGGGCAGAGGGGGCACGTTCCCCGGGCGCCAGGCGGAGGGGGCGTCAAATTAAGATTTTGTTTATTGTTTACATATATGCATATGTATGAAATTTGGATACAAATGCCCCACAGACGGAAAATACAAAAGGAAAACTGAATCAAATGCATTAAAATTGATAAACATTTAAAATGATTCGCAGACACCTGTATAAAGCAGATTTTTCCTCATATTATACAGGTTTAATGCATTCAATTTTAATGAAACTTTTCGGTTCCTTTCGATTCTGTTTCAAGGTTTTAATAAATCAATATTTGAGAAAGCTGATTCTTAGCTCAGTATTACGTATTTTAGGATTACATATTTAAAATTTTAAAATAAATCGACTGTTATAAACTTCGTAAAATTTTATTTGTAAATTTAGTTTGTGGAGGAGAGTGGAGGGGGGCGCCAAAATCCATCTTTGCCCCGGGCGCACAAAAGTCTAGTTTCGGCCACAATTTATCAACTAGTTTTATGTGATAGGCCAATTATTATGGCTCAAAATTCTAAGAGTTGAATTTTTATTTTTGAAGTATTCCTCCTTTAAAATGTAGAAACATCATTGTTAAAGAAAAGATGCATCATCACAAGATGCTAAATTCTGGAGAAAGAAAACTTCTTCTTCATTCACTTAAAGAGTTGGCGTTCGAATGGGGAGAGAGAAAAAAAGATCTTATTATTTTTTTGAGAGATAGAGAAATTTGTATTCTGTAGTATTTTTCAACCAATGGAAAAATACATTTTTTTAATTGGATGTGTGATTATCATGTGGGTGTTGACACCTACCCACATGATTATAATGTACACATAATTTTACGAAATTTGCATGTCTACTCCTCCCCTGTGACCTGGGTATTTCTCTTCGAGATTATGTATCGCTTCCTGTTGACAATATAACGATCCACCAGTTTGATAAGAAGAGTTAATAAAGAAGGGAAAAACATCTTGAGATTCCTTCAAAAGCTATCGAAGGCAGGAATTTTGTCTTAAAGTAACCATGTGAATATTTTTCACAATAGTTTTCCATGATGACGTGGTAATGTGAATGCTTTCCTGGTACTGGACAGATGGATTGGCCAAACAGATGAAAAATTTTGCAGCGGAAAACTAAGTTCTGCTATACAGCTAGTGTTACTCCTAACTGGATTGTCCAAATATTTTCAGCCACTCCATGTTTACTTCTTTCAAGACTACTTACTAAAGAGCAACTTTGTAAAGAAAATGGGGGAATGTTCAAAACTCATCGAAGTATGTGCTGTGATATTAACACTATTACTATAGAAAGCATACTCAAAACTACATCACTTGGCCTATACCCAATTCTTTTAATGCGATCCATCAGTATGCTTTCCAACCGGTTTTAATGAGATACGCGGATCCAGTCTTCCAATTAGTAAAACATGTATGTTTCACTCTTACTAAACAAGTCTGCGCTGACTATAAAACAATAATGCCATTAATCGTCTGTGCCTGTTTGTTGGAAACAATTGTGTTTTCAACGCGTTTACGTAGAAAAACACTATCATGATTCATTAATAAATATGATACAAAATTCCTGCCTTCAATACCTATTGAAGGACTGTCATGCTGTTTTCCCTCCTTTATTTTTCTTCCTTCAAAACAGTAAAAGCTCTACATCTCGGTAATTACTGGATTCGGGAATATAGGTCTTATGCATTTCTTGATCCTTGAGAGAAGAGCTTTATAACGATATAACTATCGTCAAAATCCAGAATTGATAGTTAGGGATGTTCCCCAGTCAATGAGAAAAACCATCAAGCGAAGCAACCAACGGTCCTATATTGGCATTAAACGTTGCAAGAAACCCGTATAACAAAACCTCCAGAGAAAAAAAAATTAAAATCTTTTAAGAATCCACCCTTTAAGAATCCACCATCAAAGTCTCTGTTAAAGCAAGTTCAAACTGTAATCACTGATCTTTCCTTAAATTTATCACAACCTATAAATTTTAAGTTCAATATCTAAATCTAATGAAGTAGCGTGAGCTTGCACAGAGCTTTCAAAGCTTTTGTTTCAAGTAATCAATCTTACCACTCAAAACACTCAATCAAGTCGACTTCAATAATACTCCGCCTAACAAAATGGCTAGATACCAGTAATATTTCAGCAAGAAAGCTCTGTAGATTCAGATAACTAGTAGACGCAAGCACAGCAATTAATGTTCCTATACGAGCGATGAACAGTTTTAGAAACCCGACTTATTCAACGAAATACTTTAAAATCACAAACAACCAAGTGTGAGACTTATTAAAATATATTCACAGTATTCCAAAGGCACTCACATTTTAATGACAAAGTTCACACTTTTGAAATTTAAAGGTTTAGAAGTGATAATTAGTGCACCAGAATTATACAAGAATAACTCTTTCGTATTTAACCCTTTCAGGGGCAAGGCACTACCATTGCTAAAATGTTGTGATAAATGAATGGCACCAGAATTTATGAATAAATTTATTTGGAAATAAGAAAACGCTGTATCTATTCCAATAAGCAAAAAAGTAACCCAATTTTCAGACACATAATGAGTGAAAACTTTTTGTAACAAAATTCTGGTGCCATTGTGGCATTCGGGAATTAAAATTAAGTAGTTTCAAAAAAGTATCACTGCTCTTGAAAGGCTTAAGGTAGGGAGCCCAAATATAATATGAAATTACTTCTGCATACGAAAAAAATAAAGGAATTTTTACACATTCCTAAAAAAAATCTTTATGAAAATTTTGTTGAATCAAGATAAATCCATGTTTCGGAAACATATAGTCACAATTAGAGATCGACCGAAAATTCTGTTTTGTTTTTATTTTCAGCCTAGAGTCTGAGTTTAGGAGAAAATTCGTTTTCGGCGAAAATACTGACGGAAATTCGACCGGACAGAAACTATCTCTATTCTAAAAACGTCGTTTCTTCCTTCCTAAATTTTCAACATGACTCATTTATTTGATATGTATTGGCTGAAATGAAACACTCTTTATTCATTGCCATGAACTTCACTGTTTATAATTATCAGTCATGAGTGACTCAAGACGTGAATACAAATTATAAAGCAAGCAATGCATATATGGCTGAACTTTGAAGATGATTTTGAGGTGCTCGTTAAAAACTACAGACTTAACACTAACGGAAAATTTTTGTGTTTAAAACCACAGAAGGGTTTCAAATACTCTTTGAGAAAGTTCTGGTATAGCAGATGATCATTTACAAAAATCATTATAAAATGAAAATCGATTATGCATATCTAAAACATTTTTTATTTATGTGAAATTCGTACAATTAAAAAATCATCCTGTTTCGTACATCAATTAATTACATTTGATTTTATATGTAAATAAAATGTTTTGGTCAGATTCACAGAGCGCAAACGTGGACTACACGTATAAGCATAACTAATTAATAATTCTGTATATTTATGTATGTATTAATTACGTAAAAAATTTTTGGGACATTTTCGCTTCCTTTTTCCGAAATTCGGCTTCGGTTTTGGTCTTAAAAACGTGTTTCGGTCGATCCTTAGTCACAGATAAAAAATGTACTTACTTTTTCCAATACAGTACAAAGTCACCCAAAGTTCGGACACCCAAAGTTCGGAATTCTCTAAACTTCGGACTTTAAAGCGGCAGTATTCAAGAAAGAAGTGAAAAAACAAAACTGGTGAAGCAAAAAAAGGTCTAGAATAAAGAAGCTTTATTACTGCATCTTAACTCATACATAATAAAAGAAAAACTTCTTAATGATATACCGAAGTTAATAAAGCAGCCCACATTAACTAAAATGTTCAATAGTTCACAAAGTTACAATTTCTTCTTAAATTGTTTATTCCCTTAAGTCCGTTCTCAACTGCTCTGCTCAACAAGCGCAAAACGTTTTGACACAGTTACAAATTCATTTTTTTTTAAACGGAAAGTCATAAAATTGGAAGACCTGACTATGGAAGTGGTTTGGAATCGAACTGTGTTTTCCGTTTTTTTTTTCTTTTTTTGATAAATAATTTATCTATTGAGTTATAAGCGATTTTGATCAGGTGACAAAGACGTTCTGCACCCTTCCTTATGTGGTTATTCTTCTTTCTCGCAGGAATTCGGTTCAAAACGCCCACTTAGACACTCTTTCCTGAAAGATCTATTGCGTTTGCAAAACCCCCCAAAACACAGTTTGGTTACATGGTTTCTGAACAACAGCACACCTGCTAGTTTCATGCATCTCCGAACAAAAGTAAAACTTATGTCATAAAGTTGCCCTATGGGATTTGAGAACTGCCTTATATAAAAATTTTTGTTTTACTTTTTATTTTGTTATGATTTATTTAATGAAAATGATTGTTTAATTTAGTATTAATGGTTGTCATATGCAATTTTTAATGTATGAACGTCATATCTTGCCTTTTTATGTAGCGAATTTTCTGTTCCTTTTTATTGGAAAAGCAATATTTTTGATGACCCAAAGTTCAGAAAAATCAGATGTTCGGACTTGGTAAAGTTCCGAGGATTCCGGACTTTAGACTTTCTACTGTACTTAAAATGAATTAAAATATTTTTTTTTTTTAAATACTGCAAGAAAATTATCATATATTACAGAAAAAGACTCTTTAGTTCCAAAATTTTGATGTTTACTCTTTTTTCACAGATATGTTGTAACGTGCCTTTCCGAAATATTCCACTTGAAAGAAAGCCATGACACAAATCTTAACAGAAATACAACAATTTATTTAAACTAATAATTAAACTTATAAACAGGTTTTGCAGGTCAATGCAGTGGAAAGATCTAAAAACTGAGTTCGAATTACTAAAATATTGAGAAGTCAAATCCTTTCTCAAACGACTTATTACATTCAAATCACTTAACGCAAATCAAAATGGCCTGGCTTCTACTTCTGCAGAAACCTACGAAAAGTCGCTTTAACGCAATGTAAAAATATTACTATAAACTCTTTAATATCACTATAAAATATAACACCGTAGATTCCAGTGATCCATTATTCTTAATACTAAAACTAAATACTTTAACATGATCGCGAAACTGAGGGCCGTAGATTTTATCCAAAACAGATAATGGAAAACTTCACTTGAGCTCCACACGTAGAGCGTTTTATGAACATAACAATGACATCTCAAATGTGCTACTGGCACCGTCTAGCAAGTGATTAGCGTTCCTTTTCGCAGATTTCAAATGTTTCACGAACATTTGCAGCAGCAACTGAAAGCCTTGCAATGAGGTCCTCATCAGAGTCAACTGGTGTATCATAGGTGAGACATCTGGAACCTTCGAAAGGGTAAGCCAATCACTTGCTAGGCGGTGCCAGGTATGTATTGATGTTGGTGGTGGCACATTTGAGCACTTACTGTAATTGTTATGTCAATAAACAACTTCGTTTCATTTCCTTCGTATTTTTTGTTTTTCACCTAAACTTTTCATTTCTGACTGCATATTTCTATACCAAAATTGCTTCTTTATATGCACTTTAACGTTCTTTACAGTTTAGCCCATTAATTCGGGGACACCCTGTATGTAAACTACACTATCACAGCAATCATATCACTGCAAGAAATAACTGTGTCAATAAGATTCTCTGTGATTCAGATATATTTTGCGAAACTTAAATAACAAAACATTCAAGCAAAAATGTTAAAATTCAGGACACCACGATCGCACGCAAAATCTTAAAACTCACTCGACAACAAAGTACCTTTAAAGGAGGGTATCTAGACACTATGTTCAATTTGATAGTGAGAGGTTTTAAATCAGAAAAATATATAAATATCTTTTTTAAAAGTGTGATTTGCAATTCAGTATTTCAAACTACTAGAGAGAAAATTTAAAAAAATATATTTTTTTTATTTTTTTTTATTTCAACCTTTTTATTTTATTGTTTTACTTTAATGAATTGTAGAATAACGTAACAAAGATTATGCAAAATAAATTACTGTTATTACACACATTTTTTTTTATAATTACAATTAAAAATAACTATATAATTGTTTAATTTTTTAAATGTTAAAAGCATTACAATCTTTTTTTTTAACGTTCGAACTTTGTAATAGTTCTTAGAATAAAATATTACATTTAAATACGATTTAATTTAGTTTTTATTGTAGATTCTAATTTAACTGAAAAATGAAAAAAAAATTGTCATATCTAAGGAAAAATAAATCTAAAGAATATATTTAATATTTTCATCACATTTAAATGCATAAAGTACAGAAATAAAATCAAGTTTATTAAATTTATTTTCTTAATATATTTAATAATAAAACAGAGAAGTTTTACGATTACTGAATTATTGAATTATTGATTGTTTTAAAAAAATTCCGTTAAGTTCAATTAAAAAATTTAATTATTTCTGCACCGTAATGAAATATGCAACTTGTATCTTTAGAAAACATTCGCACATTAATTCTCCAAAATAACAAAAATACATCAGGAAGAAATACTTTTAAATCATCATTAAAATTCTCGACTTTTTAATATGTTAAAGCATTGAAATAGTTTTTAAAAGAAAAAAAATCTAATTAAAATAATATTTAAATTCATTTTCTGATTTGCATTGAAAAAGAGATTAAAATATTGATCCCATGATGATGATTGATGATGATTGAACTTAACCCAATCAAAACAAAATCTTTCCATAAAACATTCTAAAGAATATATTTAATACTTTCAATCATATTAAAATACACAAATTAAAGAAATAAAATAAACTTTCTTAAACTTTTTTTCCTTAATATATTTAATATTAAAACATAGATATTTTTTCAATTATTGAATTGTTTTTTTTTTTTTTTTTTTTTTTTGTTGTTGTTGTTGTTGTTGTTGTTGTTGTTGTTGTTTTCGAACACTGAATTAATTGTTTCGTTGAGTTGAATTTAAAAATAGAATTATTTCTTTACAGTAAGGAAATATATAATTTGTATCATTAGAAAACATTGTCACATTAATTCTTCAAAACAAAAACAAAATACATCCCTGAAGAAAGACTTTCAAATCATAATTAAAATTCACAATTTTTTTTAAAAGGTTGCTTGCATAACTAAAAAAGTGCATTGAAATAATTCTACGAAGAAAAAAAAATGCATAATTTAAATAATATTTTAATTCACTTTCTGATTCCCCCTGAAAAAGATATTAAGATATTACTACATTTAATAACAATTTGTTTTATGAAGATCATTTTTAATGATTCCAAAATTAGAAAAAAAATAACTCAACACAATGAAAATAAAATCTTTCCATAATGCATTTAATGTTAACACTTAACACCAGGGCGTCTTTCATAAATAGATTTACCAGTAATAAAACGTTAAGTTTGCGAATTGTTTTACATTTATTGTATTTATAAGATGCACAATTTAAATTCAAATTTTAAATTTATTATTTCATATAAGTTTTCAAAAAGATTCGAAATAACTTAGTGCATTAAACAAAAGGAATGTTTGCTATTTTCTTAAAATAATTAAAAAAAAAAAAAAGAAAATATTGAAGGTAAATGTTAACGTGTATTTTTTGTATAAAAATGAATTTCGATTGTCTACTTATGTTAAAACCATCGTTTGAAAGATTAATCGACGCAATCAAAAGTTTAATTACTCCTTGTTGGAGGAAATAAATGTAATTTCAAACATAATTTTAGATTTATCATTTTAAAAAGATCAGTTTTTAAAAAACATATGAATTATTTTAGAAGGTTTGAGGAAATTGATGATTATTTAGTTATAAATTAATTGAAAAGAGAAGAAAAATGCAGTTCGTAAATATTTAATTGTAATTTTTTGCATGTAGATTTATTTCTATAGTCACATTAGAGTAAAATCTTTGTTTTAAAGATTAATCGTCGCAATCAAAAATTTAATTACTCATTGGTACTAGAAATAAAGAGAAAAGATTAAGGAATTTATTTTATGTATATTATCATATGCACTAAAAAATTGTTTTAAATTTTAAATATAAATGTTTCTTATAAAATTTATGACTTTGCAAAGTATAAAGTAAGATGAATTAACAATAATAAATATGTAGTTATATACATGTAAAACATTTTTAACTTATTAGAGGACAGTAAAATACTGTGAAATTTGCGAAAAATGCATTTTACGAACTTTCACTTACAAAAACAAATAAATACTTGATTTACTGATAACAAGTAACAGATTTTTCTGCGTAAAATAAAAGTTTTCTCTTATTGCTCTTGCTGTTTGTTTGTTTCAGCTAAGGAGAATATATTTTTTAAGTTACGGAATTTAAATTTTTAAAATGCCGCTGTTTTTTCATATAAGTTATATTTAGAAAAAAAAATCCTCCACTCTCTAAAAAGTAAAACAGTAAAAATGCCATGTTTCTTTGCCAGAAACTTACTGAGTTATGATGCATTTGATGCATTGAACGGAATTAATTTTCAGTTACTCAAGTTTCAATTTACTTTTATTTTAGAAAATATAATTTGTGCTGTTTTAACTTGAAAAAATAAATTTATAAAAACACATTCGATGCTTATACTAATTTTTTATTTATTGAACACACAGATAGCTTAGAAAGTTAACACAAATACATATTATTCTGTTCATTTAATTTCGAGAAATATTCTTATAAATATAGATATATTATTTCAAATATCTGATGGAAAATCCTTTAATTTTTCTTCTTTCCGTTTAAAAATTTCTGTTACTTTTTATGTCCTTTTTTCCGAAAAAGCTTTTAAGAGTATGACATTACTGAAAAATCACAAGCAATTTTCAGGACTCATTTACCGCTCTTTGCATGAATATCTCATCTATTTAATATGAAAATATAAATATCTTTGTCAGAATTCCACTAACCATGATATTAATAAAGGGTCAGAAAATGTTTCAAGCATCCAGAAATTTCTTTCTATATGTCATAAATAATGGCGTTCATCTTTTACATGTTTATTTAGACAAAGGTTTTATTCTCTCCTGTTCCTACCTTTTTTAGCCCCGGTACGGTATGCTATTTCTTTCTCTCAGCTGATTTTGTATCCAAAAAATAACGTTACCTTACAGAAGCTAAGCAATAAACAAAGCAGATGTATCATTGTACAATTAAATACTCTATAGCATTTTTAAAAATTTCTAAGCATCGCACATTTTCATTTTTTTATACCGTCGTATTGGGAAAAAAAAGGGACTTTTAAATGCAATTTGTTTGAAAACTGTATATCCATTGATTTTTGAAATATTAATTTTTTTGTAGTTTTTAGCACCATTTGTTTAATTTTGGCAACTCAAGTACTCCATTTATGTAGAAAGTAAAGAAAAAATAGTATGAAATAATAGAAATTATGTCTTTTTGTTGCCATTTTCTCATAACAACCGAAAGGAAAATGTAATTAAAATACGTGCTATTTCGAAAAAAATATAAACGAATAATTTCTGTTAAAACATGGAGCTATTATAAACTATATTTAATTTTAAGTTATCTGTATTAATGTTACAAACAAATGAAGGCTATGAATCATTAGATAGCCTTTTTTTGTCGAGTTTCTTTAATGACGGCATCTTTTTGCAGCATTTGTGTATTATTTCGCGATAGTGACATCATATGCATGCTTCACTGTACATGTTTAAGAGTGGATCGTAAATGTGAAATTCTCAAGCGGATGCGAATGACGTCATTTTATATAAAATAAAAGTGTATGCTTTAAGTCTTAAAATTGAAATACGTTTTGTACTATTTATATATACATATATATGTTTTTTTTTTCATCGGGGACGACACTAAATTCTGAAAAAGCAGAATTCATATTTTCTAGTTTTTTCTTTTTAGTACCCAAACCTCTTTCAAATTTCTTGTTTTATTTCTCCTTTGATCCATCAATTTTCCCCGTAGAGTGCCCCGAAGCCCCAGAATACATGTCTGTAATCCCATAAGGTATAGCAACTACATAAACGCTTCTTTTTTTCTTTTTCTTTTGTTTTTCACCTTCTATGTCCTCTACCTTCACCATGGTTAACTTTTAAAACAAAATATTTGGAAACAAAAAAAGTATTAAAAACATATACGAAAACAAAGAGTCTAGTGACGTCAAAAGAACTGGACTTGGATAGCTTAGAACCAAATTTATTTTGTCAATGACTAACGACATAATTACTTATATATGTATATTATTTCAAATATCTGATGGAAAATCCTTTAATTTTTTCTTCTTCTCTTTTTAATTTTTTCTGTTTCTTTTTATGTCTTTTTTTTCCGAAAAAGCTTTTAAAAGTTTGACATTACTGAAAAATCACAAGCAATTTTCAAGACTCCTTTACCGCTCTTTGCATGAATATCTCATCTATTTAATATGAAAATGGAAATATCTTTCTCAGAATTCCACTAACCATGATATTAATAAAGAGTCAAAAAATATTTCAAGCATCGAGATATTCCTTTCTATATGTCATAAATGATGGCGTTTATTTCTGTATTTTTCTGTCTTCTTGTAAAGAATATGCCATTAAATTCTGTTTGAAGATTTTGGTGCATTTTTTAAATACAGTCGAACCCGGTTAAGACACGTTTCAAGACAAAAATCGCCTATTATACGTAATTTGTGCAAGAGCTGCACTTGTTTGCACATCTAATCCTCTAAATGACCTTTTCAAACATGGCTTTATTGTCGATTAATATGTTAGAAATAAAAACAAAACAACAAAACTAATTTTCATCCTAAACTAATTATTTACCACAAAGAAAAAATATTTAATCTTTGCAGCTCAAACCAGTTATTAAAATCATATTTAGTACTTGTATTGTAGTACTTGTTCATTGATTATAAATAACATTATAATCTGTCCATATTTTTAATATTTAAAAAAAAAACTATCCTTATTAATCTTTCTGTTAAAAATATTGTTAGTGTAGCAAAAAGTAAAGAAAACATAAATGAATTATGCAGTAGTATTTGTTTAATTCTTATGATTTTAATTTTTATTTATTTATTTGCCTATAATGTAGATTATAAAACATAATAATGATTCAATGTATATATAAACCTCACTAACAACAGGTATAATCATACCTAATCTCAATAGTTTTTGACATATGTGAGTATCGTGAATTTGTCTATTTCTTTGTACTACAGTAATCACATACACGAAGCAAGAGAAAAAAAAAATGTTAGCACACTGAAGCAAAGAAGAATTGCAGTATTATTAACTTTGCCGTTTTTTTTAATCCATTTAGCTACCATTATTTACTATTTCCGATTAGTGATGTCCGCCTTAATTAATCTGTTAATAAATAAAGTAAATATTACTATTCGGGAGCAGTCTTTTTGCTTTCTTCTATCTTCAATAGAAGAAAGTATTGTAATCGAAATTTTTTTCGCCTTCCGGTTTTCGACGGATTCACACGTTATAGGGGTCAAAGATCACAAAAAACAAGTTTATACAAAATGTCTGTCTGTCCGTGTGTCGGTATGTCCGTATGTCGCCATTGTGCCATCAAAAAGTATATGAATTTATGCATAGAATTAAACCATTTTTTTTTTTAGGTTTTTGGCTATGGCAAGCAGATCCTCCCTTAATTTGGAAAATTCCGCCAGTAGGGGCATTGTAATAGCGATTTTCGTGCAATTCTTGTGCATTTTGAATATTGTACCATCGAAAAGTGTATGAAGTTATGCATAGAATTGAACCAAATTTTTTGAATATGCTTTTGGCCATAGCAAGAAGGCCCTCCCTGAATTTGGAAAAAATCCCCCGGTAGGGGGAGCTGTAATATCGATTTTTGTGCAGTTTAAATACTGTACCATCGAAAAGTGTATGAATTTATGCATACAATTGAACCAAAGTTTTTGCATATGTTTTTGGCCATGGCAAGAAAGTTTCTGAATTTGGAAAAAATCCGCCGGTAAGGGACGCTATAATATCGATTTTTGTGCATTTTGGATATTGTACCATCGAAAAGTGTATTAAGTTATGCATAGAAGTGAACTAAAATTTTTGGCCATGGCAAGAATTTCCTCCCTGAATTTGGAAACTTTCCGCCAAAAAGGGCCCTGTAATACAGATTTTTCTCTAATTTTCTTGATTTTTCGTAGTTCTATTGTACACCGGTGGTTCGTGAACAGACGGGAACTTCCCATCCTGATAAGCCGACTATTCGCGAACAGCTGATATACCACAGAATAACGAAAAACTATTGCTTTTAATACATATCATGATCGGGGTTAACTCGTTTTACTCGGATTAATTGACTGGCGCAGAAATTTAAGATGAAAGTAAAAGTTGATATAGTATTGAACTAATAAAATTGAAATATTGACATTGGTAACAACATTTTGAAATATTAAAATATATGAGATAGAAGAAAATTTTGGGATTGGCACATCCAACTAGTTTATCTGAATAAAAAAAAATGATGATTATGACCACATTGTACAAGAGTGAAGAATTTGCATCTAGATCAATGAATTCGTGTGTTAAACGTGATTTTTTTCCTGAGAGGACCAAAACTTTATCTAGTATTAAGCGGGGCTTAGATGCCTTATTTTCCCTCAGCGTTGTTTTGAATTGCTTGGCGATTTTATGTTGCCGTGTTGGCGGTGTTTATAGATATGGCAACCTCGATATGTGGAACCCCGTGTGACGTGTGTATTCTGACGTGTTGTGTTCTGGCAACCCCTGAGAAGTGGTGGATTTTGTGGATGTATTTTGATATCGTGTTGTATCGGTCTGTCTTTATATTTTTACGTTAAATTTATTGGATGTATTTGACTGACTATGGTTTCTGTAATCCGTTTAAACGCTTTTGCTGAAGTAATTAAGAAAAGTAGGTTTGCTTATTGTGTCTCAATGCGTATTCATAAGCCTATTTTGGAAAATGACGGTGGTGTTATGGGAGAGATTTCGTGCTTGAGCTTTCAAGAAAGCAGATATCTGTTAAGGTATGTTGATAATTTTGTGTATATTTTGCTGCTTTAAGACTTTTTTTACATTTTGAGATTGCTAGAAAGCGGGAACTGCTGAATTTTGAGAATGCTACACCAGGAGAACTGCTAAATGCAGTGATGTTTTTTTTTTTCGGTTAATGTGCGCGAAGCGCTCATTTAAGATTACTGATTGCCACTTTAGCGAATTTTGTTTATTATTTACATTTTATTTTCGTTAAGCGAAACATGCGTATAAACCGGTGCTTGGCGACATTTACTACTTGGCGGAAAAGGGGTTTTCACGCCAAGAAAAATTCCAAGATGGTGGCCGTGAGAACTTATGACATCTGTCCCTTAAGCGGGATCGTGTAAAAATCATACGCGTATTAACCGTGATATTTTTGCATTAGAATTATCGCTGGAGCTCCAAGGATCGGAAAAAAAATCCGTGTATTAAGCGGGATCGCGTCTTAACCGGGTTCGACTGTAATCAATGAAAAATATGATAATTATCATCAATTCTCTTCAAAAAATTTTCTTTTGAGTTTACCCTTATTAGAATTTATTCGTAAAGAAACGTATTCCAAATGAGTTGGTCTTAACAATGATAATATGTTACTAGTAAGTAGAGGAAAATTATTAAAGACAATTCGACCTATGTACTACCGATATGGTTAATTTAACCACTTCAACGGCTGCCCCGAGATAAGTCGGGGGTAAAAGCACTGTTTCCCTATACCCATCGCCGGTGAAGTGGTTAATAGACATTCTATTAACACTATAGTGAAATTTCAACCTGTTGGATTTTTCTGTTTGCTATATTCGGTTCTTTACAAATTTTAGAATACATATCTGCCTATAAAAACTAAGGAATAAAAGCATTTCATTATATCTACAGTTTACTCAAAAGCCAGTTCACTAAAGATTTAGCGGTATTAATTAATTAATTTGCAGTTAAAATTGTGTTTATATCACATGTTTCAAAATATTATATATTTATCAGAAAGGGTATGTTTTTAGGCCTAATTTTTTCCCTTAATTGCCCTTGGGAAAAGTATTTTTTAAGCATGAAATTTAAATTGAAAAATTAAAGATAAAAAAATATTTAATATTTATTCTAAATTTCGAATTAGTACTTATCTTGGGAAGCAACCCAAGTGAATTAGAAAGTCTACTGAAATATATCTATTAAATTCTGTTAATTTATTGCTTAGATAAATATGTAAATTATTTTAACTATTAGCTTAACTGGAGCATATTCTAAATTTTCCCTTCTATTTTCCCAATTTCCTCTCCAAATATCATTAAATTCTTTCTCTTTTCAATTGGCTATGCATATTTATTTCCATTTTGGCATTGAGCCAGTTCAGGCTTCCCTCTTAAAACTCCCTTTTTAAATTCTTCTCCTTTAATTTTCCCTTCGATTATTTTTCTATCTGGTTCGTTCTGGATCCTTCTTTCGCGCGTTTTCTAGTGGACTGTTTGCCCATTTTACTTCTTCCGCCGAATTGGAATCTGCCAGTGATAAAAATCGTGCGCATTGCCTATTTTTGTATCACTACGCACTAACCAATAAATAACTTTGCACGGCTTCAGAAGGGAATTTTTTCCAATGATATTGACTGCTAACATGGGTACTTTTCGGTTAGCCGGGCGCCAGTGTTTTATATACATATTTATATACATACATATATGTAAATATACATATATATTCACATATATGTATGTGTGTATATATACAATATTTGTATATGTAAATATATGCATATTTACATATATCTATGTATATAAATATGTACATAAAACACTGGCGCCCGGCTAACCGAAAAGTACCCTAACATGTAACGACGGCATTGGAAGATGATTTCGAATTCTTAATGCAGTAGAACTTCGATTAAACGAGCTTCGATTAATCGAGGTTCCTGTTAACCGAGACGATAATGAAATCTCATTTTTTTTTCTTTTTTTGTGAATGAGCCTTGAAAATGACCACACTTTTTCGTTCTCTGTCCGTGTTATACATTCTCTTCTACCTCCAAAGCACTCAACTCCCAAGAAACATTGGACCCTGAGAAGTCAACAGCGAACAATACTTTGCTTCCAGTGGCCGTGTGAACTTTCGTAATTTTTTCAATTTGCTTTTTAAAATTTACTCCTAGTAGATGATTTCTTTTTTAAATTTGTTAAGCTGTGAAAAATAACTTTACATATATTTATTTTTATTATTTAAAAAACGCTGTATTGTTTTTTTTTATTTTAAGAGATGTTAAATTCGCAAGCACGGCGTGTTTTTACACATAGTTTCTATTAACCGAGATTTCCGATATCCGAAGTACTAGCAGTCCCAATTAGATCAGAAAATCGAGGTTGCACTGTATTTCTATTTGACATCTTTTTTGAGAGTGCTCATCAATTGAAACGATGATCATGTAATAAAAAGATTGGATTAGAACTGTGTGATAGTTATTTATCTTGGAAATACACCAAGGATTCTAATTCCGCTGTTGCTTTGATTACTTTTATCTCACGGTTCACGAAATGTAATAGTGATGCTGTTTTTTGAGTGACAGATTATTCTTTAATCAACGAAATGCTGCTATTGAATAATTTATGAGAAGTGATATTAGAGAAATCGCTTTAAGAGAAAAATTAATACTGCATTATTAATAATTTTCACAAAAATCCTTAATTTATTTTACCTTCTATTATTTATGTACATTTTTTTCGATTTATTGTTTTTCCCTTAATGGTTTTCAATTTCAGAGATCTGAATTCAAAATATCAAACATATTTCAGATATCTTTGCATTCATACCTCATATATTTAACATAAAGAATGTAAATATCAATTTCACAATTCCATTTTCCACGGTGTCAACGTATTCTCGAAAACTATTCAAAGAACTGAGAGTCTATGAAGCACAATTCATGTCTGTATTCAATTCATGAAAGGCAGAAAAATATCACGGAATGAGGATTTTTGCTCATCTTTGGTTTAAATACTTTTATTTTTAAGCCTTTTTAATTCTAACAACTAATATGTCTTTTGATATTGTTTTAAATTTTACTTATGTTCCTGATATAATTTCATCAAAATTATTGCATCTATCATTAATTATTTTTACGAACTACATTTTTGAGATTTACTTTATTGGAATTCATTAGTGGACATATTTTCTATTAGGTATCTTTCATTACAAAAAGCTACCTATTGCAGCCGTTCGGAGGAAAGCGATTTCAAAAAATTTTGGTATATTTTCATCGATCATGACCCCCAGAACCCGAAACCACCCTCCGTTCAAAATTGATATATATATATATATATGTGTGTGTGTGTGTGTGTGTGTGTGTGTGTGTGTGTATATATAATATCTGACCTATGTCACACTGTAACTCTCGTAATTATGAACCGATTTCGATTTAATTCGGTGTGTACATAGTACTTACCAATGTCTCGACCGAGTTCGTTGGCCAGCTTCATCCGCCCTTTTGTTTCAAAATGGCGGCCATTTAAAATTAAAAAAAAAATTTTAAATTTGAAATGGGGTACCAAAAAATTAAAAATGGAAAAATATTTTTTTCTTATGTATTTAACCTTTATACAAAGATTCCGGAGCAATTTTTGTTTCGTCTATATCTTAAAAAATGGCTGAGTTATAGCATTTTGAATTTCTAACGTGACTGACATTTTGAAACGTCCTGAATTTTGTCACGTGATAAAAGGCGTATTTATGAACCGATTTCGATGTAATTCGGTGTGTACATAGTACATACCAATGTCTCGACCGAGTTCGTTGGCCAGATTCATCCGCCATTTTGTTTCAAAATGGCGGCCATTTAAAATTTTAAAAAAAATTTAAAATTTGAAATGTGGTAACAAAAAATTGAAAATGGAAAAATATTTTTTCTTATGTATTTGACCTTTATACAAAGATTTCGCAGCAGTTTTTGTTTCGTCTATATCTTAAAAAATGGCTGAGTTGCAGCATTTTGAATTTCTAGCGTGGCTGACATTTTGAGACTTCTTGAATTTTGTCACGCGATAAAAGGCGTATTTATGAACCGATTTGGATGTAACTTCGTTTATACATAGTACATACCAATGTCTCGACCGGGTTCGTTGGCCAGCTTCATCCGCCATCCTATTTAAAAATGGCGGCCATTTAAATTTTTAAGAAAAATTTAAATTTGAAATGCGGTACCAAAAAATTGAAAATTGAAAAAATATTTCCTTCTTATGTGTTTGACCTTGATAAAAAGATTCGGGAGCAGTTTTTGTTTCGTCTATATCTTAAGAAATGGCTGAGTTATAGCATTTTGAATTTCTAGCGTGCTGACATTTTGAAACGTCCTGATTTTTGTCACGCGATAACAGGCGTATTTATGAACCGATTTGGATGTAACTTGGTCTGTACATAGTACATACCAATGTCTCGACCGAGTTCGTTGGCCAGCTTCATTCGCCATCTTGTTTCAAAAGGGTTGCCATTTAAAAAAAATTTAAATTTAAAATGAGGTATTAAAAAATTGGAAAATTAAAAAGATTTTTTTTTATGTGTTTTGCCTTGATACAAAGATTTCGGAGCAGTTTTTGTTTCTGAAAATTTGTTCTTTTGTTTATATCTTAAAAAATGGTTGAATTATAGCACTTTGAATTTCTAGCATGGCTAACATTTTGAAACGATCTTGTATTTGTCACGCGATAACACACGTATTCGCCTATTTCGATGTAAGAAGGCATGTGGATAGTATACATCAATACCTCGACCAAGTTCGCTGGCCAGATTCATCAGCCATCTTGTTTCAAAATGGCGGCCATTAAATTAAAATATATATATATATTTAAAGTGAGGTGCAAAAAAATTAGAAATTGAAAAAGGTTTCTTTCTTAAGTATTTGACCTTGATATAAGGATTCAGGAGCCTTTTTTGTTTGTCTTTACCTTAAAAAATGGCTCAGATATAGCAGTTTCAATTTCTATTGTGGGTGACACTTTGAAAAATCTGATTTTTTGCATGCGACAGCACTCGTATATATCAACCGATTCCGATGTGAGTGAGCATGTGCACAACAATTACTAAGGTCTCGACCAAGTTCACTGGTTAGCCTCATCCACCATGTTGTCTTAAAATCGCAGGAACTTTAAGAAATCGCCGAATTTTGCAGCCAAATATAAGTTACTTTAAAGAAAAGCAGCTTGGATAAAGCTGACTAATTTCGCGAAATTCTCATTCATTATATTGATAAAAATTAGTATTGAATCTCCTATATTCGGTTTCCACTAAATTGAGCTTCGTGTGTTTGAATGATATAAGTTGGCTTTTTTAAAATGAGGAATATGAAAGCTACCTCTTCCTCCCGGCACTGGACGGAAGGACTTTTCTGATATAAATGGGACCTTGGAATAGTAATATGTTACCAGAGAAAGGAAATGATTTCAAAAAATATCTAAAGTAACTCCAAAAATTAAATAAAGTAAAGTATCTATTTGTAACTCAATTTTAATAAACAGAAACCATAACGCTACTGTGAAACTTTAATGAATTGAATTTTCTTTTCACAAATAATAGGTCATTTCCAATTTTAAGAGTAAGCATAAAAAAATTGAAAATAAAGAATATTTTTGTTTTTATCTACTATCTAGTTATGAGCATTTTTCACTTAACGTTTCATTCTATTTAATAATTTCTTTATGGTTGAATTGTGTAAGTTTATATTATGAGACTCACGATATTTTACATCTATGAAAAAAGGTAGGAATTTAATTTTCATTCTCTTACTAGTTCTGTTAACTTTTTCTTAACTGCTATCTGGGAAAAAGAGTTCCAAATACTGAAATTAATTTGAATAAATAAAGATAAAAAAAAAATTTAAGCTGTATTCTACTTTTTTAATTTTGCTTGGGAAGAAACACAAATGCATAAAAAAAGTTTAAAAAATATATTTCGTTCTGTTCATTTTTGCACCGAAAAGTTATTATCCCTACATTAATTTAAATTTCCATGAAAAATGCATCATTCCATTTTTTCTTCTATTTTTCTTTTTGTTATCTTTATGTTCTTTAAAAAACTTTCCAATTTTACGGCTTGACATTCCTCAAAAAATTGCAAGCAATTCTTTCTCCTGTCTCTTCTATTGAACATGAAAATGCAAGTACCATTTTCAAAATTCCTTTTGCAATGTCATTAATAATTGCTCGGACAATAGCTAAGATATCCTGAGACTATGAAGTGAAAGTAATATCTGTGCTCAATTTGTACACGTCATGAATATGCCATATCGTTTTAATTTAATTTATATTATTTATTTTTATTTTTTAAATATATTTCCTTTTAAAGTGTTAGTGGCTGTGCATATATAATTTTATCAACTTTTTAGCAAATTTGGATCCCCTCCCCCCTTACCGTATCATACGTTATCTTTCCTCGAAACCACACTCCCTCCTAATGATATCGTTATCAGTGTCTAAAAATTCTTTTCATTTTATCAGTTTTTTTTTTCTTTCGTTTTATTTTCAAACATTTGCAATGATATAGAGAAATGTTTTTTCATTTATTATTCGAATACTTTACTGATTCAAACAAAGAAAAGAAGTTACTAATATATCACTATTATATATGAAATAACATTATATCAAATAACACTTTAAAGAAAGCAATTACTATTTAAAAGTATTTTATAACAGCTTTTAATGCATTCAAGAATAATATTGTTTTCTTACATTTCCTCCATGCACATAAGTAATCAAAACTTCGTAGAAACAAAACAAGTGGACAATATTAACGCATAAAATAACTGCATAAATATTATTAACTGCATAAATATTATATCTTAACCTATATCGGCATATATGAACAGATATCGGTGGTACTATTAAATCATCGTCAGCTAATGTGATCTTTTAATTAGGGTTTCGTTCATGTGACGAAACCCTATTCGTCTCGCTCCTCTGTCTGTCTGTCCGTCCGTCTGTCTGTCCGTCTGTCTGTCTGTCCGTCACAGAGCCCGTTCTCAGAAACTATACATATTGGAGACTTGAAATTTTGCATACTTATAGCTGAACACCACACATCATACGACAAATCATAAAATTTTGAAAAAGTCGTACATTTAACCCTTTGGGCTCCCAAATATGTATTTTAAGCCATTCTTTCTAAGTGAGCACCTAATTAGGTTGAAGGCGTGAAATTTTGCGTAGTTATAGCTGGACACCTCAGACCAAACGACAAATCATAAAATTTTGAAAAAGTCGTACATTTAACCCTTTGGGCTCCCACATGTGTATTTTAAACAATTCTTTCTAAGTGAGCCTCTAATTAGGTTGGAGGCATAAAATTTTGGATACTTATAGCTGAACACCTCACATCAAACGAAAAAGCATAAAATTTTGAAAAAGTTGTAAATTTAACCCTTTGGGGTCTTACATGCGTATTTTAAACAATTCTTTCTAAGTGAGCCCTTAATTAGGTTAGGGGCGTGAAGTTTTACATACTTATAGCTGAATACCTCAGATCAAACGACAAACTATAAAATTTTGAAAAAGTCGTACATTTAACACTTTGGGCTCCCACATGTGTATTTTAAACAATTCTTTCTAAGTGAGCCCCTAATTAGGTTGGAGAAGTGAAATTTTGCATACTTAAGCTGAACACCCCACATCAAACGACAAATCATGAAATTTTGAAAAAGTTGTACATTTAACCCTTTGGGCTCCCCCATGTGTATTTTAAACAATTCTTTCAAAGTGAGCCCCTAATTAGGTTGGAGGCGTGAAATTTTGCATACTTATAGCTGAACACCTCACATCAAACGACAACTCATAAAATTTTCAAAAAGTCGTACATTTAACCCTTTGGGCTTCCACATGTGTATTTTAAACAATTCTTTCTAAGTGGTCTTCTTTAGGTTGGAGGCGTGAAATTTTCCATACTTATAGCTGAACACCTCACATCAAATGACAAACCATGAAATCTTGAAAAAGTCGTACATTTAACCCTTTGGGCTTCCACATATGTATTTTAAACAATTCTTTCTAAGTGAGACCATATTTAGGTTGGATGTGTGAAATTTTGCATACTTATAGCAGAACACCATCATGCGACAAATCATAAAATTTTGACAAAGTCGTACATTTAACCCTTTGGGCTCCCACATGCGTATTTTAAGCAATTCTTTCTAACTGAGCCCCTTATTAAATTGGAGATTTGAAATTTTGCATACTTATAGCAGGACACCTGAGGCCAGGCGAGAAATCATGAAACCTTGAAAATGTCTTATGTTTAACCCTTTGAGCTACCACTTATGTATTTTAAGGAATTCTTTCTAAGAGAGACCTTAATTAAATTGGAGACATCAATTTTTCCATACGACCTCAGACTTCTCGACTGAATACCTCAGACTACACGACGAATCATAAACTTTTCAAAAAGTCTTATATTATTTACTCCTCCGGGCTCTAACTTGTGTATTTTAAGCAATTTTTCTAACCCCGGCCTTTTCACTGGGGGAGTACTTTTCCAACTTTTGCCGACACCCCTTTGACCATTCTTTCATGTTATGCACCATAGCCTTACATATTTTAGTTCCACTTTTTAACACCAGGAGCGCCTCCTTATCTCGGGTGCTATGGACCCAATCCCCTCGACTAATATATCTACAGATAGTATGTAAAACGGAGTTTCGTTCAGATTGAGATTTGTTTAGAATAGAGTGCGCCCCTGGTTGCGCAATGTGGAACTAACAGATTTTTCAAAAGGATAAAGTGTTTTGAAAGGAATATTAAACGAAACCCTCTGTGCGATCTGTGATCACACTTACCCACTTGTTTTTAATACCTATCAAAAGAGGGATGAGTTAGGGTTTCGTTCATCTGACGAAACCCTATTCGTCTCGTTTCTCTGTCTGTCTGTCCGTCACAGAGTCCGATATCAGAAACTATATATGTTGAAGACTTAAAATTCTGCATACTTATAGCTGAACACCTCACAACAAACGACAAATAGTAAAATTCTGAAAAAGTCTTATATTTAACCCTCTGGGCTCCAACTTGTGTATTTTAATCTTTTTGTTTTAACTGAGCCCCTAATTAAGTTTCAGATTTGAAATTTTGCATACTTATAGCTGAACATCTCATTTCAAACGACAAATCATAAAATTTTGAAGAAGTCTTACATTTAACCCTCTGGCATCTAACTTGTGTATTTTAAGCTTTTTTTTTTTTTTTTTTTAACTGAACCCCTACTTAAGTTTAAGACTTGAAACTTTGCATACTTATAGCTGAACACCTCACATCAAACGACAAATCAGAAAATTTTGAAAAAGGTCTTATATTTAACCCTCTGGGCTCTAACTTGAGTATTTTAATCTTTTTGTTCTAACTGAACCCCTAATTAAGTTTAAGACTTAAAATTTTGCATACTTATAGCTAGCTGAGCACCTCACATCAAGCGACAAATCATAAAATTTTGAGGAAGTCTTATATTTAACCCTCTGGGCTCTAACTTGTGTATTTTAAGCTTTTTTTTCTAACTGAGCCCCTAATTAAGTTTAAGACTTGAAATTTTGCATACTTATACACAGTAAAAAAAAACGGTAAAAATTACAGCTGATTTGGCTGTGAATCGCTAAAATACAGCGTTTTATTAACTTCCGTATCGATTTACAGTAAACTGCTGTTATTTCAACAATGGCAAAACCGCCTGGACTGCATTCCAGATGAGATACCTGCCCTACAGGCACACTGTCAAGCCAAAGCAAAGTAGTGTCGTACGAATGTTAGCGTCGGTGTGAATATGTGCCTATTATGAATTCAAAATGGCGATTTTGGATACTTATATACAATTCTGGATTACATATTTAAAAAAAATCAGAGTAAGTTTTATTTTTATGTTTATTCGTATCATTGATTTAATAACTGTATCAAATAGGCAGTTCTCTTATATAATGTAAGATACAAATTTTGTATCTGCGTACATATATATAAACGTTGACTGACAGTAGCTTTGAATCATTTGTATAAGGGTTAAATATTTTGTCTTAAATTATAACAAAAGAGAATATTTCCAATTTACATTTGAAAAAAATTATTATTTTTCTTTTCTTTTTTCCATCATAGGACTTAGTTATTATTTACTTATGTGTCAAAGTACCAGATTAAAAAAAAAAAAAATCAATATTTTTGAGATATGTTTTGCTTTGCTATTATATATTTTTCGCAATTTCATTTTTTCCGTTATTTGTATTTTAACATACCTTACTAATCTAAATTATACAATATTTTTTAGTTGTCTAAAAGATTTAAGTGCGCTTTTTGTACTAATTTAAATGTTTTTATTTATTTAATGTATTATTATAGTTTATTAAAATTTCAAAAACAATTTTACGACTTATGGTCCGATTTACCGTCGGAGTTATTCACATTTCATAGATGCTAGTTTTTTACGCGCATTTCTTTACATTTTTTATATGTAATTTTTAAATCATTTATTGTGTGTAAGCTGGATACACTTCTTTATTGATCCATAAAATATTCCAAGAGTTTGCTTACTATTGTCGCAGCATTCAAAAGCAGCAGATCGCATTTTGCTTTTGATAATTATCGAACAATAAGAAGTAATTAGCACTAGATGCTGAAATTAGATATTTTGAATGTTGTCAATGTATGTTATATTACGCAGTACATTTGAAATTCACATAAGGAAAATTCTTTACAATGAGTTACAATAGTTTAAAATTTACGATTTATTGCTTTTTTCGGTGTATTTTCCTATTTTATTTATTATTTTTCTTTATGGTGCTAGATTTGTATCTTACACATGTATAACAGAATTTATTATATAATAATGTTATTAAAACAATGATATAAGTAGACATAAAGATAACACTTATAGAGCTCTTAGTTTTTAAAAGATGTATCATAGTATACAAAAAAAAAAAAAAAAAAAAAAAAAAAACCTCAAAGTAAACAAACATTGCAGGGCGAAGGGGGGGGGGGAGGAAGATGCAAACGTATATCTACAAATAATAATAATAATAATAAATAAAATAAAATAAATACAAAATGTATATATATGAAAACAAAAACATATACCGTTAGAATGTCGCATTCACCTTGAAAACTATATCGAAATAAAATTAAAACTTGCTAAAAAGGTGCATTTAATGTCATAAATATAAAAAGATATTAATAAGATGTTATTACATAATAAAATAGTTTTTATAAACTTCCAATATTTCATGCCTAGCGCTTTCGATCACCTACTGATCGAATAGCGATAGTGATCGAAAGCGCTCGTCACGAAATCTTGGAGATTTTTAAGTTTTTAAAAACTGTTTTATTATGTAGCAACATCTTATTAACATCTTTTTATATTTCTGACATTAAATACACCTTTTTAGCAATTTTTTATTTTATTTCGATATAAAATAAATAATAATAAAGGCTAAAAAATTACTGTTATCTTGTTAAAAGTACTGTAAAATTAACAGCAAAATATGCTGAAAAAATACAATTTTTTGTAAAATCTAAAAAACAAAATTACTGTAAAATTAAATGTAAAAGTGCTGTAAATTTACAAGTTTGCTGTTTACCCGTGGAAAACAAAATTGCTGTAAATTGACAGCAAAATTTGCTGGCACCCATATTGCCAGCATTTTTTGCTGTAAATATACAGTGATTTTTTTTACAGTGTAGCTGAACACCTCACATCAAACGACAAATCATAAAATTTTCAAAAAGTCTTATATTTAATCCTCTGGGATCTAACTTGTGTATTTTAAGCTTTTTTTCTCTAACTGAGTCCCTATTTAAGTTGAAGACTTGAAATTTTGCATACGTATAGCAGAACACTTGCGATCACACGGAAAATCATAAAATTTTCAAGAAGTCTTATATTATTTACCCTTCTAACTTGTGTATTTTAAGCAATTTTTCTAACCTTCCCCCCATTGCACCCGGTGGGTACTTTTCTAACTTTTGCCGACACCACTTTGACCACTATTTCATATTATGCACAGAGCCTTACATATTTCAGTTCCACTTTTTACAGCGAGGGGGCGCCTACCTATCTCGGGTGCTATAGACTCGATTTCCTCGACTAATATAACTACGGATAGCTTGTAAAACAGAGTTTCGTTCTGATAGAGGTTTGTATAGAATAGAGTGCACCCCCTGGTTGCGAAATGTGGAACTAACAGATTTCGCAAAAGGATAAAGTGTTTTGAAAAGAATATTAAACGAAACCCTCTGTGCGATCTGTGATCATACTTACCCACTTGGTTTTACTTAAGGGTCTTCTACCTTTTAAATACGATGAACAACGAAAACTTTCAAAGTTTGAATTAGTGTATCTTTAAAACTTTTTTCTGTATAAACAGGAAATTTAGACTCTTAATTAAACAACTTATTCTTTTAGTATTCTATTATTAAAAATTGACTATTGATTTTCAGAATTTGTGCAGCATTGAAATTAAAATAACATTTTTTTTTTTTTTTTTTTTTTTTTTTTTTTTTTTTTTTTTTAGCTCTATCAGAGATTGCGCGCATGATATCTCGAGAACGTATACATGGATTGTTATGAAATTTGGTATAGAAAATAATCCTATAGATATGTTTAAAATTATCTATTATTATGTTGTTACAGCGATAATATTTTTAGTTATAACTAATTTAATTATTAAAAAATGTAAAATTTTTAATTTTTTTTTTGTTAAAAATGTTTTTTTTTATGGTTAGTGAAATCATTTTAATTTACGAGTAGATCATTTTATAAACGGATATGTGCATTTTATCTATACCAAATTCCATAACAATTGATGCAAACTTTCTCAAGATATCATTCGCGCAATGACTCACGGAGTAAAAAAATGTTATTTTAATTTCAATACTGCACAAATTATGTCAAATACCAGTCAATTTTCAATAGTAGTATAATAAAAAGCACAATCTGTTTAATCAATGGCACAAAAATTATGTTTTTGCATAAAAAGTATTTGAAAAACATTACTTCAAACTTTGATTGATTTTGTTGATTTCATCACTTTTAAAAGGTAAAAGACTCTCTAATTTATGTTGCAGAAAAGGATTTTCTAATCGTAAAATTTAACTTGGATAAAATGAAACGGAATAATATATGCCGTCTTTATTTTATTATTTTAATTACTAAGCTTAGTAAGTAACACACATTTTAACCAAAATATATTTCAATCTGTTGATTTTTTTTCTTGTAGAATATTTAAAACTGCTTTTATTCGGCAATTTTTTTAATTTATTTTTCCTTTCTTATCTTATCTTATCTTTTTTCCCCCTTGTTTTCACCTTTTTCTTTTCTTTTTAAAGGGTTTTCAACTGTCAAGCAATTTTTTCTGCTCGTTTAGTGTTCTTTGCACGAATGCCTCATCTATTTAATATGAAAATTTAATGCAGTTTTTAGAATTCCAGTTGCCATGGCATAAATAAATGCTCAGAAAATATTCAAAACATCCCGTGACTATGGAATGAAATTCCTGCCTGTGTATAATTTTTGCACGCCATGAATATTTCGTTTTTGTTGTCTTATTTTTTTATGTATTTTTGAAAAAAAATCAATTAAAAATGTCTATCACATCTAAACATCTATCATAAGTTGTTTTCATAACATCTATTTTTAAAACTATCCTTTTTCGAATTTGTTTGTTATAAACTCTATTCTAAATGAATTGGTCTTAGGAATAGTAGTATGCTATTAGTGATTGGCAGAACATTAGGAATGATAATTCAACATATTTACAATCCATAAGGTATATTTAAAGCATCCCGTGACTATGAATTAAAATTCCTGCATATATACAATTCATGAACGCCTTGTGTATGTCGTTTTTGTTATTTTTACTTTCTGAAGTATTTTTGAAAAAAATTCAATTAAAAATGATGTATATATCATTAGTTTTTTTCATGAAATATATTTTTAAAATTGCCTTATTGCAATTTGTTTGTTATAAACTCTATTCCAAATAGAGTGGTCTTAGAAATAGTAATATGTTATAAGTACTTGGAATAAAATTGTCAATGATAATTCAACATATATGCAATCGATAAGATCACTAAATAAGACATAGTTGGACGGCGCTATAACTAAACTACAATACTACTCTGTTCGCTATATTCTATTCGATTCTTTACAAATTTTAGTGTGCATTATACGCATATAAAAATGGAAGGAAACTATTTTTCATTACATATATACCATTCAGTTAATAAGACGTTTTCACAATAGGTTTATTTCTGTTCATTGTTATTCTGTTATTATATAACGTGTGGACTTCTTTAGTTTTATATTAAGCGCTTCAGAATTATGCATTCCTACGGGAATGCGGGAAGCTTCATTTCTCAATTAATTGTTACCCCAAAAAGAGATTTTCTGATCCTGAAATTTAACTTTAGAAAATATATTGAGGTTTATTTAAAATAAATATTGATATATTTAAATAAACAACGTCAAATCGCATTTACTAAAATATCCCATTTGGCGTGGACCTGATTACAGAAGTTTAACCATAAGATATTATAACACAAAGTAAAGACAACATTTTATTTATTAATCATTACCTACTTCATCTCACTATCCATTAACTATATTAATATAAGCACATAAATCAATGTCTGAATTCCATATTTTAATTATTAAAGGTACACTTATATTAAAACAGACTTAAAATACAATTAATACAATAAAGCCAACTGGAGTGAAAAAATAGCCGGGGCCAGGATATGAACCTGGGTCCAAAGCTATCAGTATACTTTAACTAAACATAACGTTTGATTAAAATGGACAAAATATGCAAAATTATCTATATGCTAATTGATGACAAAACAGTTATTTATTGAACGTCGCATACTTTTCGATGAAAATGAAATAGTATATATTTTAAATCTTATCTTGTGTAGAGACTAGTAAACGTACCCAAATTTTGAGTAATCAGTCAGGGGCCCGTTTCAGAACATTCTTGGAGTGAAAAATTTAACAAGGGAAAAAATTTTAGTTGATTATGTTTTGAAAATATGAGAAGTAATTAATAGTGTTTAATTCAGGAGACAGCTTGGTAGGGGGGGGGGGGATCCGTTTGGAAACGATTTTGGTTCGCCACAGTTAAAAGTTACATAAAGTGCTTATTTTTCTGTATTCGAAAAGTATAGGAATTACATGTCTCCAACAATATCTTCGTCTTATTTAATTGTATAATTACTGCAATGATCACTATGCGGCAATTATGATGATAAAAAATTAAATTTTTCTATGCATCCTGAGGTCACTAGCCAACAATAACAGTATAATCATAAAAAATCCATTATATACTATGACTGTACGGTAATATGTAAAGCAATGAAAATGTGCGTTTAAAAATTCGATGTTGTTAATTCGGTGTGTTTAAAAATGCAGATTGTAGAACAATTTGATCCATTATCTAAAACTGTTAATTTTGGATTCTTTTAAAAAAATAATCAGCGTGTATTTCCTTGTTTTCAAATTTTTACAGTTGATCCTGCATTAACGAATTAAACTTTAATCGTAAGTCAACAACATCAAGGAAATTTTTGTTATACGATGTTTCTTATTCAGTATAGAAAACACCTCATAAAACTAGATGTGTCTTAACCCTTAAATGCCGGGTGTTGCCTTTCGGCAACATACCCAATTTAGGCTTATTAGAATAATATTGAAGCTATAATGCCTAATGTTGCCAATAAAATACATTCTGAAAATATTACAAAATTGACTTTCAACATTTAGATGGCAACACTTGTGCTGTTTATGAATAAAGATTGATTTATTTTTTCAATTGTTGATACATCTTATTTTTGTTTTGTTTGGAAGCTTGCGAAATACCCTATTTTGTTCTGCAGTGAGCAAGTAAAATTTATTTCTTAACATAGTTCTCAAAATTCTTGTGTGTTTAATATTATAGAAATTTATCAAGGAAAATTAGGTTTTCAATTAAACACCAGTATTGCCGATTAGTAACAAACAGTTTTTTAGCCGTAAAACATACTTAAAACAAAATGTGATTTTTTTAAGTATTTTTCTCATGATTTATTTTTTTAAAAAAAGCCGAAAAACATTTTTTAAATGATTTTTGAAAACTCAGGCATTTAAGGGTTAAAATCGCAAAAACGTGCCCTGTGTAATTTTATTACCCAAATCATTGTTGTCTTTGTAATACATGACATGTAGTGTTATACATGTGATATAATGCAATATGTAATGTGTCCTTAAAAAGCCGATATTAAACTACAAATAGAGCGGGATTACATTATAAGTCGGCACTGGTTTTATTCTTAAGTATACAATTTAAAGTAACTGTACTCATTCATGATAAATATGTCTCAAGTAATAACTGCTGCTTCCATGACCAAATATTATTGGTAATTATTAGTTTATGTGATTGAAATAATTATTTAATAATAATGTTTCTATGTTAGTCAAATCTGACAAGTTAGTATAGCTTTTACACTATTTCTGTGCTTTTAGTCGGACATGTGATAACTCATATAGGGGAGATGGGGGCACATGTGAACAGTTCGCATAAATATAGCTTTTTCTCATGACTGGATTAATTTCTATAAACAAAACCTACTCAATATAGTATATAGAACTTCCTTTTATACATGGTAATTTTTTAAAAATCACCTGTATAATTCTTCTTACATTTTTTAATAGTTTTATAAATTCGAAAAATTGTTCACATGTGCCCCATCAGCGGGGTAGTTGTGAACACACGTGGGGCACATGTGAACACAAGGAAAAAATATCCTTTGACACGCTTTTTATTCTGTTATTTATTTGTCATCGTAATCATTAGTTAATTACCTGTGAAATTCACCTTAAAGAAATATATATACTATATTTCTCTAGTTTCTGGGTTGATATGTTTAAGCAAAAGATTATAAAAATGAAAATAAGTAGATTTTGGGGGTGGATGATTCATTAAGTATTGCTGAAATAAAATAAAAAAATAAAGAAGCAATTTTAAAAAAGAAATTAAAACTTTTAAACTTTGCTTAAGGTTTTTGTTTGGGGAATATTTTTGAGAGGGGGCATTTACATACTATTTATCTCAAATCTGCCAAAATACGAAAGATTCCCACTGTTGTATTTGCCTTATTTACTTGTAAATTATAGATAAAGAAGGGTTTTTTAATGATTTAAAAAATATCTCGACTATAACCCCCCCCCCCTAACTTCTTTCGCTTTTGAAAGAGGGAGGGGGTTACAATAGGGATTTTACGGTAGTTATCACTTTAAAAATTTTACTTTCTTAAAATATTACTCATATCTATCTCCATTCAAAGCATCATATACATAACTGTTTTAGATATGGAAGTAAACCATCATTCTAAGTTTAGAACAAATGTAATAGAAAAATTTGCAAAGTTGTTCAAGGTAATACTTTTGTATTAACAATGCATAAAAGTATTGTTGTACACTGTTTAGTAAAATAATATAAAACACTTATTGCATTTTAGAAAACATTAAATTTATTTAAAGTACAATTGAATGTAAACGAGCTTGTTGCTCTTTATGTATTTGCTGAAAGATGTGTTTGATGCAGTTTCAATGCAAAATCAACTTTGTGTGAGGAAAATATCTTCTATTTTAGGAAAATTATAGATAATGGAACTGACATTATTTATCATTAAGTTAACTGAAAGGAACAGAATCACAGAATGATTATTGGGGCACTTATGTACTGTTCACATCTGCCCCAACTTGTCTGTTCACATGTGCCCCACGTTGCTGCTTCTGTTAAATTGATAAATCATTAACATGTCTCAATTTTAGAAGAAAAAAGAACTTTATCAAAATATTTATTAGTATTCATAGTATATGTTAAAACACTCAAATTCAAATAAATGAATAAATAAATAAAGTTATACGCTTATCAACTTGGAACAAAGATTTTACTTTTGAGATCTAAAAACAGTGTTTTGGTTACAGAGGACAAACAAAATGTCAAAAAGCTTCAAAAAATTTTTACCATATGTCTACAGGTGCTGTCATCTTTAATAATTTTTTCAAATAAAAAAACTTATAATAACTATTGAAAAATTGCGATGTTCACATCTGCCCCCTGTTCACATGTGCCCCCATCTCCCCTATTCTGTGATCTCAAATTCGTTGAAGAGGCATCTGTACCCCTAGCCTCTCCCAAATGGCACCCCTGCAGTCAGTGACAATAATCGAAATGATACTATATTTCGAACTTTGTTTTGCACTGAAAAAAGTATCTATAAGATAACACCGGAAAATTAAATGAAAAATATATTAAATTTAAAAGCAAAAATAACAGGCCCATAAAATCCAAAAACAGATGTATTCAAGCTATCTAGTTGTCAGGCAGAGACAATTAGAAAGACAGAATACTAAAGCAGAATGATTTTTAAACACGAGTGTCCTTTAATGTTGAAGCAACTTGTAATATTGTAAGTTTGTTTTATTATGACGAGACTTTTTTTGTGGTATGATCTGTAAATCAAGAACATTCACGCTATTAAACTACTTTTTATCAATTCCAATATTGTGAGCAGATATTAATTTGTAAACGCTATTTTTGAATATTTCCCTCTTTTAAAATCATGCTATGATTATATATGCAAAGTTTTACATTGTTTGTCACGTATTCAGTGGCATATCGTATTTTTGTTATGATCACACTTATAGCATTACAGTGAGTGATTACAGCAATTTACATAAAAGTACTTATTTTATTACCTAAAAAGTGACTTCAGAAATTAGCATTTATTTTTAAACCGCGGAGATTTATGAGAATCCATAACAGACGACATTCCTGTATACGTAACATATATTTAAGACTAAATATACATCTACATATAATTTTACATATACACATTTTTACATATTGCATTAAAAAAACTAGTTTCAAAGATTTCTTTTCTTTAAGGGTGCCGCTTTTGAGATGAAGAAAGTTTTTAGATAAAAGAAATATAGTGATAGTTGACTAAATTTTCTTTTCTTAATTGTATTGTTATATTTGATGTTAGCGGTACGACATGAGATTTCTGCTGAACCATTCTTAATAATAATTTTTTAATTGAAATCTGTTTATTTATTGAATAGAGCACACTAACTATACTGGTGTCCAAAATTAAGGACCAATCACAAAATGCTAATTTTAAAGTACATGAATACGCAAAAGGAAATAATATCATTCGAATAATTACTATCTTTACAGCACAGCTAGTCCATATAACATATCATTCATGTCACACATGGTCACAAGTGTCACAGTCACTACGGTGATGCAAAAAAATAGAAATTCCATACATATCATTATGAGTCTCAAATGATCACTATATGTGACTCCACTGAGACGTCACTGTGACAGCTGCTTAGTGACGAATCCCCATGTGACTTTACAACGTAGTTACATTGTGACTCTCATGTGACTGTCATCTGCAGACTAAATTTCAAAGTCATCGCGAACGCTGCATTGTGATAAGTTACCAAATAATGTCACATTAAAGTCACATGATGACTTTCAGGTGACAGAGAGACTACTGTGGCGTCACCATTGTGTTCTTTTGTGAAAAGTCATCATGTGATTATAATGTGATATTTTTGGTGACTTATCATAATGCAACGTTCATGATGACTTTGAAGTTGAGTCTAAAAATGACAGTCACATGAGAGTCACAATATAACTATATTGTAAAGTCACCTGGTGACTCGTCACAAAGCAGTAGTCACATTGATGTCTCAGTGGAGTCACATATAGTGATCATTTGAGACTCATAATGAGACGTGTGGAAATTCCTATTTTTTGTTTCACCGTAGTGACTGTGACACTTGTGACCATGTATTACATGAATGAGACGCTATATAAACTAGCTGTGCTGTAGGGATAGCAATTATTTGAATTATATTATTTCCTTTTGAGTTTTCGCTCACTTAAAAATTAGCATTTTGTGACTGGTCCTTAATTTTGGACACCAGTGTAGTTAAAAAAAATTCGCATTTTTATATTTTATTTTTATTGTAGAAAAAAAATATTAATTGAGTTTATTTGTCTTTATAGATGCCACTCTCTCATTACAGTACAAAAGAAAAGTGTTTTAAATTTAAATATATAGCGCTTATGACGTCAAGGAGCATAATGAATCTAAAATTGAAAACAAGTTATTTTTAAGCCATAAATTCATTCACCTATATTATTTAATGTAACAGTAATATTTCCATATAGTTGCATGAAAATGACATCATTTTTTGGATATTTCATCATTTCATCAGTTCTGAAACAACAGACTCATTGTAGATCTATAAACGATTTCTCCAAAGAAAAAAATATCTCTACCTGTGAAAATGAGGTAGACTTTAAAGACGCGTTCTACTGGAAACATTCATTTTGATTCAGAAAACTACTGTAATTTATTTAGATTGCGTCAAAATGACGTAATTAAGAAGTTTTTTAAGCGCTCTGTAACGATATTAATGTATCCTAATTGTTTCTGTCAGTGAAAAAGACGTCGTGATTAAACAAAACTGTTTCCGAATAGTAATTTCAGCAAATTTCTTAAATTAAGTTCCTGTCTCGGGTACCAGTCCAAATTTTTTACCAAGGGCTCCAGTAGTCTTAATTAGTCATTTGTCGAAGAACACTTGCATTTCCCTCCCCACTCTCCCTTTATCGATTTTATCTTAACTGAGCCCTATCTTAATGACTTAACTCCTGTTACTCTTTGCTCTCCGAAACTAATTTCTAACTACATTAATATCTTAATTATCACCTCGCACAATCTTAAGTTAATTTATGAGTAGTAATTACAACTATTTCCGAATAGTGATTTCAGCAAATACTTAAATTAAGTTCCTGCTTTAGGTACCAGTCCAAATTTTTGACCAAGGACTCCAGTACTCTTAATTAAATATTTCTCAAAAGTGCTTGCATCGCCTATCACCTCCACTCCTATTTGCCTCCAAGAGATTTTTTTCTTAATTCTGTCCCCATTCCCCCAACTAACATATTTACAGATAGAATAACGGAGTTTCATTTGGACAGAGGTTCGTATATAACAGAGTGCACCCCTGGCGGTGGAAAATGAAACTATCTGATTTTGGATTTTGGGTACATTTAACGTTATTACATGGCGTAAATAATGCAAAGCGGATCAGCTTTTTTTATATATTTATTTATATATATATATATTTTTTTTTAGTATTTTTTGATATTTTAAAAATTTTAAGTGCTATGAAGAAATACACAGTTTAAGAAGAAATGTCCATTTAAATATATTATAATCTTTTTTTCTAGTTCATATTTGCAATCGTGTTTACAATAAACTTCATTTTAATAAGTTTTTCTTTGTGCATGTACGTTATTTATACAATATCCTAAAATATTAAAAAAGAATACTTATTCGTATTTTTTTTTAGCTTTTTTTAATTTAACATTCATAATTATATTTTTCATACGTCGTATTTGACTGGAATTCCGTTAATTTAGAATAAAAAATTCTGACTATAGCATAGCACTTTTCAAAAAAAAATATATTGCTTTGTGATATAGTGTCAATAAAGATTAATAATCGAAATACTCATTCATACTAATTAAAATTCCAATTAACCGCAGTATAATAGTATGCTATTATTTAGATTATAAACTTTCTATTAAACTTTCTTTATAGGCTTGTACTTCCATAAAATATTCAAACGGAAGAAAATAACTTCAGTATCAACAAAAGCATCTTAAATGTTTACATTTTTCTTCAACTTAAAAAAAAAACTAAAATATTCTGGAATAATTTTACTTTGACATCATTATTGAAAACCCCGTTCAAAAAAATCATGTTTTTTTTTTTTTTTTTTTTTTTTTTTGTAATCGTAAGTCTTGTTATTGTAATCATTTGAAGAATGCATTAACTGTTATTTTTCCTTTTGTATATAAAAATAATCTGTCAAGTGCGAATTTTACTCGCGCCCAAAGCGTTTCGTACAATAAATTTATTATTTACTATCTGCATTATTACAAATCTGAAGTGATTTGCAATCGAAAAGTTTTATCGTTATAAATGAATATTAAGTTATAAGCTATTGTTGTCTCAAAACTGATGACCTTTTAAATCTTGGAATTATTCTATGAATTCTTTTGAATAATTGCCTTCAATAATTTATTCTAATTGAAAAGAAAAGCGTCGACTATTATTTATCAATATGATTTGAATTATTAAAAAAAAAAAAAAAAAAAAAAAAAAAAACTTGTACATAGTATAAACATGCCATTGTGCCAATCGTGCTTCGAAGAGAAACCCCAAAAAGCTCGCCACTTTAGTCCTGGACGCGTTTTTTCTAGATATGTTTTTAATGATTATCTCGACTAACTATCGACAATTTTTCTGGAAAATCATTATCAAAAAACCTTTAATGATTCCATGTTCATAGGTAACTAGAACGCCCAAAAATCCTCTGCTGTGCGCCGGAAAAAGTAAAATTTGTATCTAACGAAAATATTAGATTTTCACAGAAACTGTTTGAACTAGAATAATTTCTATAGTTTTCCTGTAAGGTTTAAATAAACCCTTACTACCCTTAATTTTTTTATAATTATAATTTCAGTAGATTCGGAAATAAACGGGGGTGCGGGACATATTTTTTGCAGTATACTTTCAATGATATCTCCGAAAATATAATACCCGAAATTAAAACATTTATATTTTTGTATTTTTGCACCAATTACATATACTAGAAAGGGTGTTCATATCAATCAGATATCTCATTGTTATATTACTTTAAATAGCTGAACTTATTATTATTTTCATCGGATAATATAATTTTATGAAAATTTTATTAAAAATAAAAATCATTCTTTTACTTTTAAAGGTTAGTAAGTATGAAATCCGAAATTACATCTCTATACAAGTACAATAAATGGTGTTCTTTCGTACAAAAATCTTAAGATGCATACAATATATACCTTTATCTGAATCTGATACAATGGGTGCAGATGAAATATGAAGAAATAATCGAACATAATTTAAAAAAATATATATTTTAACGCCAAGGATAATTAATGACAACGGCTATCAACTTGCTTTTATTTTTCTTACTTCCATCCAGCTGCGCAAATTTAATATTTGCAATTGATTTGCAAATATAGTAGAAATGTAATTTTTATGGATTTGTAAATTTTGAATTTTATAAGCTAACTGCTACATTTTCAAACACGTGTTTATTTCTTAATATTTAAAAGTTTAAAAACTTCTAATTCAAGTAGAAAAGAAAGTTTCTTAGAAAATGATATTTTTTTTATTATTCTATCATTTTTAGGAGCGACCGTAATTATATAAATTCGTAGCACCTATAGTCGTCCGACTGTCTGCCTGTCTGTCCGTTCGTCCGTCCGTCCGCATATAACAAAGCAAAAACTACCCAACCGAATGATCTGTAATTTTTAATATATAATTGTTGCAAAATGTTGTCAAACAATTTCAAATTTTATGAAAATCGGATGTATAAAATTTTATATTTTTTATGATAAAATATGTATATATACAGGTACAATTAGTGCTTATTATTTTACTAGCTGAAATACCTGGTATTGCCCGGGATTTTAAACATGTTTGATTAGAAAAAATCAATTTTAAAATTAAACACCATACGGACTATGAATCTCGCGCAGATATGCTCTCTTTTTAGGTGCGTTCATAATTATATAAATACGTAGCACTTATAGTCGTCGTTCGGTCCGTCCGTCTGTCAGCATATAACAGAGCAAAAACTACCCAACCGAGTGGTCTGAAATTTTAATTTGTTGCAAAAGTTTGTCGAGCTATTTCAAACTTTATGAAAATCGGAGGTATAGTTTAATTACAAGGACATTCAAAACTTTTCAGTTGCATTGCGGCCAATGGGAAAAAATGATTTCAAGTGCATTTTAATGATGTTACAGCCTTTCTAACAGAAGGAAATTGATATGCTGTTATGAAGTGCACTAAAATATACATTCAGTACAATATGCGTTGGAAAAATGTTTATAAAACTTGTTATAGTGCGAACGCACCTCATTTGCCACGTCTGACGTGCAATTTCCAACTTGTTGTTATTATGACAACTATAAGATGATTACATTTTCTTCTTTGTAATATAAACATATAACAGCGTCTTTGATATTTTGATTGCCTAAAGGGGACTGCTCAGACGTGGAAAGCACCTCTGTAGAGCATAGAACACCTTTATTAAACAAACAAAAAAAAAAAGAAAAGAAAAGAAAATCAGTGATTCCACAGACTTTAGCCGCCGGAAAAGAAAACGTGAGCAATGGGCGGCTTTAAGAAACACAAAAGAAAAGTAAAATACATAGAGATGTTACAGAGTATGGTCATAGATCATATCGCAATAAACGCGACCAGGGGCGATAAAAATGTCCAAAGCGATAACTGTTTAAGATAAGGGGTATAGAACTAATTGTTAGATAGGTCCTTTAAAAAGCTGAAAATTTGTTTTAATTTTAAACGAGGTGCTAGACGGGATAAAATATTACTTAGCCAATTTATAGGGATTCATAAGGGGCGCCGAGTTATTGTTTTTAAAATCTCTAATTTTAAAGGAAGATGCGAAACGTTAAAATCAGAACACAGAATATTCAAAAGTTTTGTGCGTTTATGTATGAAAATTACTACGTGATTGTGTATGTAAGTAGTAAAAGGAGATAAGATAAGTAAGATGCTATAAAAAGTAGAAGATTTAAATTAATTTTTAATCCTTAAATTATCAATTAATTTAAGGAATTTACTAATTACTTTTTAATTAATTAATTAATTATATTTGATTAATAATTAATTTCATTTAATTAAGATTTAAATTAGTAGAGGATTTAAATTAATTTTTAATCCTTAAACATTTTTTACACATTTTATTACAGAAACCTTTATTTTATAACAACTTTTAATTTTGCTCTGACGTTATTTATATAAAATTATAAAATAAATATATAATTAGTCAAAAAGCGAATAATCAATAGATGATAGCACTAAATTTCTCAATGTTCATTTTCTGTTTATTTCAATTCTAAACAAATGCGAATATCCCTATCATCTCTCTGTTTATCCGAAGAATTCTAATATTAAAATTATCTTGTTACATTATTCTTGTTACAACTAACTAAAAATGTTGCCAAACAAAGCATTGAAAAGATAATTCCGAGAATGTTGAAATTAAACTTGCAGTGCCGCCAAAGATAAATATTTAATATATATTTTAGAAATAGAAGTACTAACGAGATAGAAACACAATTATTAGATTGTTCAACTTATTTTTGTTTTAAAATCCCGATTCTTTATACTTTATTATAGAAGAGTTTTTTCTTTTTACTAAAAAGTACAAAACGTGTTATTCAAATAGTTCTAGTGTTGCTGATAAGTAAGAATTAAAAATGAGATTTTCAGCTTAGTGAATTTTACGCAAAAGATGTGACTAGATTGAATTTTGTTTCTTAAGAGATGTAAATAAGTATTTTTGAATCTTCTTATGAATAAAACATTTAATCAGGCTTAAAAAAATAATTGAAATTCGAAAAAAACTTATTAGGAACCGTACCGTCTTAAATTGCTAGCATTATTCGAAAATTAACCGTCTGGTTAACTGTTAATTTTAAATCCATTATAAAAGAGAATTATTTAATTTTCTTTTTATTCTTATTTCTTTTTTCTTCTTCTTTTTTTTTTTTTTTTTTTTTTTTTTTTTTTTTTTTTACTTTTGTTTCTATTTTGAAATCGAAAATTTAATTGAAGCAGTATTTTAATTTTAGAAATTTTTGCAAATGAAAAAATGTTTAAAGTGAATGAGCCATACATATTCAAAGTGAATTATTACATAAAACTTTATCTAGAGATATTTGGATTTTGCTTCATTAAAGTCATAAAGGTAGACGCTAAGAAGACAGGGAAACTTGTAAGCACCCCAGTCATTTATTACTGGCCAAGTGCGGAACGGCTACTTCGCAACAAGTAGTTATGCAGTATTCCTCTCTTCGCCCTGAAGCTTTTAGATGACTGGTCACTCTACCAGTAATATCCTGGAAATTAGCTGATACAGTGCTGATTCAGGTGACATCTCTGGTTCCCCCAAAAACAGCAAGTTATCAAGAAACCCGTAAGATCATCGAGCGCAGCGGAGCTCCAAGGTACTCCGAACATGTTTGCTTTACTAGTTCTTGAAAAAAAGAATCCTATACATGGGGAAGCCACTCGAAAATTTACATTTTAATTACTATATTAATCAGATATTTTTTATTGTAATTACATTCTTTTTATTTTGACCAACAACATAGATGTGGTATATCACAAGTTCCCATCCGAAAACCTAAGTTTGAAGTATGGGACATTGTCAGTGCTTTGGAAGGTGACACCTGGAAACTGACAGTGCTGCTGTCTTCAACATGCCGATGACACAAACCGAAACGAATAATCAGTTACTAGGGATAACCTATCGCCAGGTGGTTGTTAGGTGGAAGAGGGAGTCCGCTTCCTCTTCTGGATATGTCAAAATTCTGAGGACGTGCGAAATGCTAAAGAATTACCACATGTCTTGAGGCTCTGGGTCTCTCTTTCAGGAAACTGTTATTGTAGTTTACAACAACATCAATGTAACTTTTATCTGTAATAAATAAGTTTTTTTATTGAAAAACTGAATTTTTAGTATCTTGAAATTTGCTTATGAACACACTGAAAATAAGAGCGAAAAACAAGCGCTGAGTTTTAGAGAAAAGTTTCCATATATTGGAAAAATTAACTATTCATTAAAGCTTTACCTATTTAATTTAAACTTTGCGATTTTCAATGTATATATGAATGCAATATATATATATATATATATATATATATAACCATTATAAACCTATACAAATTCTCAAGAACTAATGTGAATGTTTAAATAATAATAGAATTTATTCAAATTAAAAATGATGTATAAACCGTTATAAAATTCTTTAAACAAAAAAATAGATATATATAATGGAGCTTTTAAGCTTATTTAATATGAAATAATAAATTTCCGGGATATGTGAGTGTTCTTGCTTATTGATGACTAGATACTCACTTGTCCTTTGATTTTTATTTTGCATATTCATTTTCTTCATTAAAATTTGTTATTTTTTATGTCTAAATGCTTTTTATTTCAATTTGCGTTGGCCATATCTATCATAAATTAAAATGATTATGATCCATAATAGTAAGATTTCATGAAAGGCAATTTTTATTATGATGTGTACCACAGATTTGTTTTGTACTTTTACATTTTGTACAAAAATTACAGTAACTGTTATCTATATGTAGAAAATGTATGTATTATGTATATAGAATATAATTAAAACACTAATTATATATATCATCACCAACCACACTACATAGGTTGAAACCTAATAACAATAATTACTTAGGCATTAAAATAAAACCAACATGAACTATAACTGCAATTTAACCAAACTAAAAATAACTAACGGGAAAACAAAACCAGTAGAAAAAACAAAAGGAAGGCGGCGTGGCAAACGACAAGCACACCAGGTTAAAACTTGCTTTTATACATGTAGTGTCTCCCTTCATATGCCAAGAGACAAATTAAATTATTGAAACAATCAAACACAAAACAACGCACAAGTAATAATTTCCCCATCTCATTTCGTCATTCAATGATCCAGACCACCTTTAGCCTTTAAAAATGAATTCAACTTAGTTCGATATTTATTTCCTTTATAAAATTAAACGTCATTATCTTAAAAAACTCACTGGGTAACCGTGCATCTAGGTCTTGTTATACTACTTTATGACTTCGCCAACCCGAACGTTAACACTAGCCTCAATCTATCGATTTGAATTAAACTATTTATAAACACATTTCTGAAAACTGAATTGTGTACTTTTTTAAAATCGAAAATCTTGTCATAAACTTTTGTAACAAATTTGTCATTTCCCAGTTTCATGTTGAAGTCTACATAATTTATATTTTTGTTGTCTCGGATGAGAGTTCTGTCTTTAAAGGATTACGATAATAGACAAAATCAAGATTTCTTTTTCATTATTTAATACAACTATTAAAACATGATCAATGTACATGTAGCTCAATATGTCATTATGTAAATTATTTTTTTCATATATATATATATATATAGAGAGAGAGAGATAGATAGATAGATAGATAGATAAATAGATAAATAGATAGATATGTGTAAGTAGATATCAGCTAAAATAGAACTACAACTTCCTTCCATCGGAATGTCATGAATCTGCTTATAAACTTTATTTCCCCCTCATACAAGTAATTCTACTGTACTACAAACTGAAATAAATTGAGAAAGCAACCTTTATCGCTATTTTTGGTGCCGTTTTTATTATAAAATTCTATATCCTTTTTCCTTTAAATCCAGTAAATAGATGGTGCTACAAAGGTCTGCAAAATCGTATGCATAGAAACTTTGCATGCAAACTCACCGTAATATAGGTCTAGAGTATGTTGCTGAACAAACTGTCACACAAAGAAGCATATGGCAAATTCTATGTATACAGGGCACGCTGAAAGCAAAGATTCATATCTTTTTTAAATACGCAAAGCATATTAACCCGTAACTGGAGACGGGAGTCAGAATGACTCCGCGTTCTTCTTCGGCTCTGATTATCATGTGTTTTTTTGTCCTTGAATAAAATCATTCCTCCAGAATAGATTAACAAAACTTCACCGTTTAACCCTTTATCTACTGACGGTACTTTTGAGTACCACTCACTTTAAACTTTCATCCCATAGTGAATATTACTAATATTCAAATGGTATTTTGCAAAAAAACTCTTTTAACTCCATTTTTTCCGGATACATGGTAGCAGTAGTTCTAGGTTTGTTATTTAAGCGAAGAAGGAGGCTATCTTTGAAACAGTCGATGTGTTTTGTGACGATATTTTTATAGATTGTCACGCTCGCCTTTTAACTGCTGCAAACAATGTAAAAAATAAAAGATAAAAGTTGGATTTTTTTAGGTGTCCATTATGATCTTAGAATAAAATTTGACTAGCTATTTTACGTGAATGGTGTATGTATTTGATTTAACAGTCGAATTTGGTACTCATAAGTACCGCCTATCTGCTTTATAATGTAATTACTAAATTGTACTGTAGTAATTATTTTCCTGGTATTTCTTTTGAAGCGCAATAGCGTAGTGGCCAGCATGCCTATCCGCCGAGCTACAGGTCGCGAGTTCGTCTCCCGCCTGTGCAAGGTTCACTCAACTTTTCATCCCTTCGTGGTCGATAAAATGAGTACCAAGTTTGCTTGGGAACTAAACACCGAGGGTCTCGCATTGGGCTGACCACCCGGCCAGAGCACATGCTGCATAGCACCTCGGGGCCAGGGTCAAGTAATCAGAGTTAGGCACTGTTGCCCCTGATCTTTCATGGACTGTACAGCCACAGCTTTATCTCTTTTTTAGGTATTTCTTTTCTGTTTCATTATTATTAGGTTGAGCAAAACGTAATAAAGCAAAACGTTGTAATCTAATATTTACTAGAATTTGTATCGTATATGATGGTCGTGCTATCAATGCCGAGCTCTATTGCCAGCAGTTGGATCGCGTCTACGACAAATTGGTGCAGGTGTATCCAAGATTGGTCCGCCGAAAGCGCGTTTTGTTTCAGCAGGACAATGCCAAACCGCACGTGGCCCAGATGACCAAGGACAAGTTTGCACAGACAGCGTCGAAATTCTCCCACACCCCGCCTACAGTCCAGACGTGGCTCCATATGATTATGGCCTCTTTCGATCAATGCGACACTTTTTCAAGTGCCGTCGATTTGAATCCTTTAATTAAGTTGAAGAAACATGTCAGGAGTTTTTCGATTCAAGCAGACGCCATGGTACTTCCAGTAAATCCGGAATCTGGCCGAACGATGGCAGAAAGCCGTGTAATATGATGGTGTCTACTTTGAAGAATAGACCTGGTTGCTTTTGTTGTTAATTTGCGCAAACGCAACTTTCACAAATTTCCCAGAACTTTTTGCTCAACCTATTATTTTTTATAGAAATTGAGAAAGTTGTGGCACCGGCACTTTTTTGCTATGCTAGAAATGGCATATGTAAATTCATATATTGCATATGTGGAAATGCGGTAGGACATGTTGTCCCTGGAATATAGGAGTCGCATAACTAAAGGACTGCTAACAGGATCGAAACCTAAAAAACAAAATAGTTTTTTTTTAATGTCATCAAATTTGAAATTTTACTCATTATGCATGTGTAAAATAAAATTATGTCAATTTTTTTTTTATTATTATTGTTAACTTGCGAGTGTCTTCTTGTTATTTAGCATTTTAAAGAGTTTAAAATTTACTTGAAATATCATGTGGATTTTCTCTTAAGAGAATATTTCAGGCATAGTGTACTGACGGTACTTCAAAGTACCACTTTAATTAATTACCTATAACGAATTAAATTTCTCACGGCTGAGTATAATTTTTATGTATATCCTTTAATTTTCATTGTAGTAATTAAAAAAATTTCATGAAAAAAAATTGCAGAAGATCATAATGATAAAAGATTAATAAAGCGGAAGATGATGTATGTCTATTAAACAATATGGAAAACCCACAACACATTTAAAACCGATTTTTATGATTTACCATTTTTTCTCGGAAAATAACCATATTCTTTGCTTCAGCCCTGTATGTGATCTATAGATTTGTATGTATGCTACATAAAAAGCTAAAATGTACTTCAGTTACAGAACGCATAACGCATTTTAAAATTCCTTTCAGCAATTTCCGTCAATAAACAGAAATGTACTGAAACTATTTTGTACAGTCCTGTATATAATATATTGCATTTATGCACATCAAGTAATATGTAAAATATAACTTAAATTTAAAAACACATATCACAAATGAAAACGCATTTCTAGCCCTTTTCACTCACATGGAATACTGTAACCTAATTATTTTCAGTGTCCCTTTAGCAATTTAAGACCTGACCTACACAATTGTGTAAGTGATCATAAGGAAAAAGAAAAAAACAATTTATTCTTTTTCTATGACTTAACCCTCTATGTACTGAATTATGAATTCATGAAAAATTTATCGTCTAAAGCATTTTTCGTGAAATGTTTAAACTACATTAGAAGGTTTACATAATCATTTAATAAATTTTAGAAGGATTGAAGGATTTAGAAGGATTAATTAAATTTGAATTTATAGGGATTTGTGAAAAATTTATAACCTTACTCAAAGATTTTATTTTAAATATGTTTATTAGTATTATGTAGAATTAGGAAATGTACAAATATGTCCTTACAACAGAAATATAGAAATATTTCCGAATTGAAAAATCCCCCCTCCCCCCCCAACGCCAAGAAAGCCGAAAAGATGCAAAAGCAAAAGAAATCATCCTTTTAAAAACATTCTTGTTTTGTGTAACCAATAATGCTTTTGGAGCAAGATAAAGTAATGTATCTATAACTCATTCTAAAGTTTAAAACAACTAATCGATGTATTAAATGAATTTTATAACAAGTTATTTTAATGGTACTTATAAGTACCATCAGTAGGTAAAGGGTTAAAGCCGAGCCTGCACCACACAATTGGGTGGATCCGCCGTCGATGTAAACTGACATCGGGAATTTTTCTAAATATTTTTTTTTTCAATCATATATCCTTCTAATAATTAGGGTTAAAATTCGAAACTTTTAATTTCTACCTAAACTCTTCAAGTCTTAAAGAAATAAACGAAATATCTAATATTATCTAGTACTCTCTTTTATTTTATTTTTTTTTCAACGTGAGTCTCAAAAAAAAAATTAATAATTTTAAGTTATTTTTTTTCTTCAAAGATTTATATAACGTTGAAATTTACAGAAAGGAAATGAAAGTTTTTATGTTTGTTTCATTATTTATAAGGATTTCTCTTAAGGAATTATTTGAATGTTTGCTTTTTCTTTTAAATATTAAATGAAAAAGTTTTTTTTAACTGTACAAAGTATCTGATTTATATATTATTCTTCACAGAATTTATTAATGATCAAAAGATTTAAATTTATAAACGTTATTTTTTAAATATCAATTTTTATTCATGTGTAGTTTAAAATACAAAATTCTATTAAAGTGCTTACTATTATACCGCATTTGTTTTGAATAAAGTGTGTCTTATAGTGGTATCAAGTAAATAAATATATTCGATAATTAATTGGTAATTTTTACTAGAATTGAAAATGGTGCATATGCTTATTACTATCTGTTCGAGTAATCTGTTAGAAAATTGTGTATGTATGTTTTTTTGATTGCATATTTCATCGGATTCGTCTAGATGAAAGTGTTGATTTCTCGAAAAGTACTGGTTCAAGTACAGTTTATATCTGATATGTTTGTTACAATTTTGATTTTACTTTAAAATGGCCTTTCTATTCTATTTAATTGATATTAGAACTTACAATAATTCTGAAAAATTGTGAATCCACTCTACAAATGGTTGTTTTGAAATTCCAAATTTTAGAATTCATTCTTAAAATTAAGAAAATCCTTTGATCTAAGAAATTGCTTTAAAGAAAATATTAACTAACGTTATTGCTTCAGTATACCCCCCGCCCCCTTACTTCCTATTAGTGCTCTCGAGTATACGTATAATATGTATAAAACGTATTATACCGATTCGGAATTTTGGATAGGTATAATATGGTTAAAACGGTTCTGTATATCTACGTATAATAAGTATAATCGCGAGCACAACTCCCTATGCTTCTAGAGTCTAAAGGCTTAATTTGCGTTTAAATATTTAGGCTTAATTTGCAGAATTGCATTACAGGAATGTCTTCAGCCCAAAGAGATTTTGAGAATGATGAAGTATAAGGTTTAAAAGTAAACAGAGTCTTGATGCATTAGCAGTTTTAGCAGTACTTTTATGCAATTTTTGTGTACTTTGTCGCATTTGTTGCAACAATACAGGTTGCCCATAAAAGTATGTCCCAGTTATAAATTTTTATAGTATCAACTGTAAGCATTGTAAAATGTTGGTTCGAGCTCACAAATAAATAGTAACTCAAGCAGTTTTAGATACGCACATGCGCGAGTATTGCTTTGTTATTTACTTGCTTGCAGTGCCACATATGCAAAATGTCGAGTCCTGAGAGCATTCTGTGTTTTTGTGCAATTTGCTAAGAATGAATCTGTAATTTCAATAGAATGTGCGTTTTGTTTAACGTTCAATTGTGATCGCCCATGTGGCAAAAACATCCGCTGATGCTATAGGCAATACGAAACGACAGGATGTGTTTGTAAAGGAAAAAGCACGGAACTACCGAAAGTGTAGTGTACAGGATATTGACCTTATCAGAGCATCTTACCCGCGTAGTCATATTCAATCTGTTCGGAAAGTAAATCTTGAACTTCAGTTGCCAAAGACGACAGTGTGGAATGTTTTAAGAACACGTTTACACATGCGGCCAGAACGGTTTAAAAATTTTTGATTTTATACCAGTATTTTTTGAAGGAAAAAAATGTGTCCTTATCCTAAATAATTAAAAGTCTTGATTCTTGAAAACAAAATTGAAACAGTAATGATTTTTTTTTTTTTTTTTTTTTTTTTGTAATTGAAAAGTCATTCATATAATCCCTTTCTCTTGTAAAAGACATTAACCATTTATTCGTTTTAAACATCACGTCATATTTACGTGTTTTTTGCACTTACGTATATTGATGCTCCGTATTTACAAATATTTGAAAATGTTCATTATATTTCAAATATGACGCCATATTTACCTGCTTTCTGTACTTCATAATCTTTGTACGTATTCATAATCTTTGTATTATTGTCAAACGTTTGAAAAAGAATGTTCGTCTATGTCTGGTTTCTTTCTCTGAATTGTCATAATGTGTCTGGGATTTTTTCCAAAAATTAAAAAAAAAAATTACTACGGATTAAAAAAAAAGAATACCCTGAAGTAAAAAAAAAAAAAAATTCTACATTTGCTCTGAAATTTTCAAATTGATATTTTGATTAGTTTTCTTAATTTTAGCCAATTGGTAAAAATCGTCATTATTTTTATTGTCACAAACCACTCGTTGCCAGCAGCAAAAAAGAAATAACGGCTTTTTCACAACCACGTCCCTTAGCGTTTTATATATAGAAATTACAGATAATATGTGTGCATATAAAGGTCTAGGCCTATTTTTACAATATCTTTCTGAAATAAAGTACATGTAAACAGTATTTAATAATGCTTTTTTAGGACCTATTTTATTGTTGTAATATATGATTTAACTACATTAGAAACAAAGGAATATACGTGGAAAAGTCTAACTCCTTTACATACAATTCGAAGCTTAAAATTTTTTGGTTCTCTCCAACATATACTTAATAGTGAAATGACGCATTGGATTAATGGCTGAAAAACCTATTGTTAAGGTTGAAACTTTTAATTTATCATGTTGAAAAAGAGATGTGATTTTAAAATATATGTTAAAATCATATAATCAATCATAAAGTGATAAAGTTTAGTGAGTACGAAAGTCATCAGCTTTGCTTTATTTTGTAGTAGGCACTGAACTCAAAATAATATTTCTATTGTTAGTAAAATAGTCATTATCTGAAACCAATTTGTTACAAGAAAATTGGATTTGACATGCACCTCATAACATTTATGAAATTGTTTGAATATGCTTTACATGATGTAATAAGTTCAAAATATTGTTCTACTATATTGTTACAATTGTACTTAATTTTTCTCTGTATTAATGATAAAACCTTAAGACATTCTAATATTCATTCTAAATTACGTTTTATTTTTGAAATCTCTATTTATACGTTATGTTACAAAGACGTTTAATGCACAATACTTTAATCTTACAGCAGCTTATGTATTTATAATTCAGCATCATTATCAGTAATGACCAAGACTTACAATAACAAGAAAATTGATTTCTGTTTTGTCTTGTTTTACATTTATAATTATTCAAATCTTTCTTTTTATTAAGTTTTTTTACATATTAAAAAGTACAAAATATTTGAATTTAGATAATTTCAGAGTATCTAATGTTCAAGGATTGGAAATATATTATGAAAAAATAATTTACATGCAAATGAGCTAAGCAATTATGCATGATCTGTGCATTTATTTTGTAAATATATTAAATGTTTCATCAGGTAAAATGAAATCGTAAAATTAATTCATAAGCTCTTGAAAAGATACATCATTGCAAAATCCTACAAACTATAATCAACAAAAGATAATGATCAACCGCATGTTTCACTGATTGTAAATCCACGTAAATTTTGAATTCATCACTCACTACTCGTTCTTCTAAGTGCCTTTTTTTTTTTTTTTTTTCAGATACTAAAATACTTCTTAACTGTACATAAAACACAAAAGTAAAAATAAACTGCACGCATTTATTATTTGGATGATAGTATTGTAATTAGCTTGTTTTTGTATAATGATTATTGTAATGTAACAAATATTTTCAATAAGATTGCAAATTCAATATTTAATATATTTAATATACAGATAAAGCAAACAACCCACTTACAATTAAATTATATTTCCCTGATTCAGAACAAAAAATATGTAAGTAAAATAAAATTACATTTTCTCATTAAATGCGAAATTGAAACATGTAACAGGATTTGTAGTTAATTTTGATGAAGCAAAATCAGCAAATTAAAAGAACGCATATATATATAAACATAAGACAATCGATTTGATGCCGTAAATTCATTAAGTTTTTAATATAAAAATTTATTATTTCAAAGGTTTCTCTAGAATTTTCCCATTTAGATAAACTGGATTTCAATGGCTGCAATATCTACCCTATATATATAAAATCCTAGTGAATCGAATTGAAACGAATTTATGTAACGATTCTATGAAACGACTGATTAAACAACTGATTACGTTTCACGGCAATTTTTAATAAAATATGGAATACTTTGCAATGAAATTAACACCAAAAATCCGTATTCATCCACAGATCTTAAAACTGGTATTAGAATTTTAAAATTAGAATTAGTTTTCGAAATATTAATTTTTTTCTAATTTTAAATACTTTTTTTCTAATGATGGCAACTCAAATTTTAATCATAACAGATATATTTTTTTTTCATATTTTAGAAAAGGTTATTTTAAATTAATTTGGCGACGAGTTTGGCCTCCATTAAATGTATGCTAAGAAATGCATCATGTTACTTTTATACAGAATTCAATTTGTATTTCATTATCATTTTATTTAATACAAAACTTTCATTTAAAATTGAAACCTTTAAAATAAATGGCTTTTGCTTCATTCTTTTTTTTTTAAACGAAACGAAAAGAAAAAATATTAGACGCAGATGTCATATACGCAACGGGGTACCTAATTGGCGCCAAAATGGCGTTATTTTGCCTGACATGGTAACCCGGCTATTGTTGCTTATTTATTAATAAATGCTTATTTGAATTTATTTTCTTTTTATTTACAAAAAATGTTATAAATTGTTTTGTTCTATAGTTATTAATTATTTTTTTTTTTTATTTATTGTTATTTCATTTTAAAAATAACAGAAAATAATTTAAAAATACAAATGTAACAGGTATTTGAAAACGAGGTTTTCCGCCAAATTGTCGTAAAAAAAAAAAATCACGCCAAACCCGGTGCGTATGTGACAATGCAACAAATCATGAGATTTAATTTCCACTTCAACGCAACGTTTTAATGTTATTACTTCTCCCGTCGACCAATTTCGCCAAGTTATATAAATAGCCAAATTATACAAATTGACATATTTTTTTTAATTTTAAATAACAAAAGAACAAATAAATTAGTATAACATTAATACAAATGCAAATAAAACGTCGAAATAAAAATCACTTGATGGCGTGAACATGTGTAACTTCCTTGAAGTCAAGTGAATGTGACATCTACGATCAACCATTATTGGCATTTAATGTTATAGTTTGGCGACAGATTTTTGGTCGATGGGATAACCAAGTAGCACCGTTTTAATTTACCACTCGAAAAATAAAAAAATGCCAACTGGCGAGTTAAAAAAAAGTCCTTCCGGCCAATGCCGGGAGGAAGAGGTAGCTTTCATATTCCTTATTTTAAAAAAGCCAACTTATATTATTCAAACACACGAAGCTCAATTTAGTGGAAACCGAATATAGGAGATTCAGTACTAATTTTTATCAATACTAAATCATTATGAATGAGAATTTCGCGAAATTAGCCAGCTTTATACAAGCTGCTTTTATTTAAAGTAACTTATATTTGGCTGCCAAATTCGGCGATTTCTTAAAGTGCCTGCCATTTTAAGACAACATGGTGGATGAGGCTAACCAGTGAACTTGGTCCAGACCTTAGTAATTGCTGTGCACATGCTCACTCACATCGGAATCGGTTGATATATACGAGTGCTGTCGCAGGCAAAAAATCAGATTTTTCAAAATGTCACATACATTAGAAATTGAAACTGCTATATCTGAGACATTTTTTAAGATAAAGACAAACAAAAAATGCTCCTAAATATTTATATCAAGCTCAAGTATTTAAGAAAGAAACCTTTTTCAATTTCTAATTTTTTTGCACCTAACTTTAAATATAATTTTTTTTTAATTGGCCGCCATTTTGAAGCAAGATGGCTGATGAAGCTGGCCAGCGAACTTGGTCGAGATATTGATGTATACTATCCACTTGCCTTCTTCCATCGAAATAGGCGAATACATGTGTTATCGCGTGACAAATACAAGATCGTTTCAAAGTGTTAGCCGTGCTAGAAATTCAAAGTGCTATAATTAAACCATTTTCTAAGATATAAACAAAAGAACAAATTTTCAGAAACAAAAATTGCTCCAGAATCTTTGTATCAAGGCCAAACACACACACAAAAAAAATATTTTTCGTTTTCCAATTTTTTATTACCTCATTTTAAATTTTAAATTACATTATTTTAATGGCAACCCTTTTGAAACAAGATGGCGAATGAAGCTGGTCAACGAACTCGGTCGAGACATTGGTATGTACTATGTACAGACTAAGTTACATCCAAATCCGTTCATAAATACGCCTGTTATCGCGTGACAAAAATCAGGTCGTTTTAAAATGTCAGCCATAATAGAAATTCAAAATGCTATAACTCAGCCATTTTTTTAGATATAGACGAAACAAAGCCTGTTCCGGAATCTTTGTATTAAGGTCAAACACATACGAAAAACATCTTTTTCATTTTCCAATTTTTTGGTATCTCATTTTAAATTTAAAATTTTTAAAATTATTTTTAATGGCCGCCATATTGAAACAAGATGGCGGAAGAAGCTGGACAACGAACTCGGTCGAGATATTCGTATGTACTATGTACACACCAAGGTACATCCAAATCGGTTCATAAATACGTCTGTTATCACGTGACAAAATTCAGGACTTTCAAAATGTCAGACACGCTAGAAATTCAAAATGCTATAACTCAAGCATTTTTTAATATATAGACGAAACAAAAACTGCTCCCGAATCTTTTTATCAAGGCCAAACACATAAGAAAAAAATATTTTTTCAATTTTAAATTTTTTGGTACCACATTTCAAATTTAAATTTTTCTTAAAAATTTAAATGGCCGCCATTTTTAAACAAGATGGCGGATGAAGCTGGCCACCGAACGCGGTCGAGACATTGGTATGTACTATGTATAAACGAAGTTATATCCAAATCGGTTCATAAATACGCCTTTTATCGCGTGACAAAATTCAGGACGTTTCAAAATGTCAGCCACGCTAGAAATTCAAAATGCTATAACTCAGCCATTTTTTAAGATATAGACGAAACAAAAACTGCTACGGAGTCTTTGTATAAAGGTCAAATACATAAAAAAAAATATTTTTCCATTTTATATTTTTTGGTACCACATTTCAAATTTTAAATTTTTAAAAAAATTTTAAATGGCCGCCATTTTGAAACAAAATGGCGGATGAAGCTGGCCAACGAACTCGGTCGAGACATTGGTATGTACTATGTACACACCGAATTACATCCAAATCGGTTCATAAATACGAGAGTTACAGTGTGACATAGGTCAGATATATATATATATATATATATATATATATATATGTATATGGATATATATATATATATATATATATATATATATATATATATATATATATCAATTCTGAACGGAGGGTGGTTTCGGTGTCTGGGGGTCATGATCGATGAAAATATACCAAAATTTTTTGAAATCGCTTTCCTCCGAACGGCTGCAATAGGTAGCTTTTTGTATTGAAAGCTACCTAAAAGCTATTGGCGAGATTTTCACGCAGCTAACATAAAAGTACCAGGAATTCTTTGTGATCATGGCACTTTTATGTAGTTTTACTCGAAAAAATAATTTTGGTTCTTTAATCAAAATGGAAACCTTTCTTATGAAAAGCAAAGGAATCGGCCCGTTGTTTATGGCAGTTACATGACTTGGACTATTATAATATAAACGAAATAATGGGGATAGAATAATATTCGGCGACTTATCACACCTGTGGCTGGCTAACATTAAATTACCAAAATGGCCGCCTGGAATATAGAAAGCAAAGAGATCCGCCTGAAGCTGTTGATGATAGTCACATGACTTAGGCTATTATTATAGAGATTGCTTTCAATTTTAAAAACAGCGCAAAGAATAATATTTCCTAAAGATTAAAAATTTATTTTCACGTGACTATTAAAAACAGAAAAAAAACTTTAAAATTACTATTAAATGAGTACGTGAATACCTCGGAACATTCCGCGCGCTTTTCTCAAAAACCAAATTTTTTCAAAAAGTCAATTTTTTGGGGGGTTGCCGGGGGAAATTTTGCTGGGAAGTTACAAATTCGGATTCAGCGACCCAAAAAACATCTAGAAAGCCGATTTCCAGTACTACCATTAATTTTGCCAGATAAAATCCTCTATTGCCTGGACTTCATCATTTAGTGCACGTACCGCCGCAGTGCATGTTCCGAGGCAGCCTTCACCCTTCCCGTTCATCCTAATTCATAATGTCATATATCCTATTTGTTGCAAATTTTGTCTAGTTTCTGAATTTCGTAATGCTTTTCCCCTAAAACAATAAGAAATTTAAGTTAAAAACAACTATTTGTAGGGGGGAATTTTTGGGGAAAATTAAAAATTCGGATTCAGCGATCCAAAAATCTTAAGTACACCTTATAGAGAAAGTTCGGAGGGGAGATGGGAGGGCGAATGTAAACGTGTGAGTGGTTAAGTGAAATTGCGCAACTTAGTTTACGCAGCATCGCGCGCATGTTCCGAGGCAGATCCCCCCTTCCCCTTCATCCTAAGGCATAATGTCATATATCTAATTTGTTGGAAATTTTGTCTACTTTCTGAATTTCTAGCTACTTTCCCCCTAAATTTTTTAATAAAAACCTTTTTTGGGGGGCTTTTTACCAAAATTGGGGGGGGGGGTTGCCGGGGGAAATTTTGGTGGGAAGTTACAAATTCGGATTCAGCGACCCAAAAAACATCTAGAAAACCGATTTCCAGTACTACCATTAATTTTGCTAGGTAAAATTCCCTATTGCCTGGACTATTAAGCTATCCTGTAATCTAACAGGCTTAATTGAATGCTTAAGGTGCCTTGATCAAGAAGGGAGCTCTCTCGGTCAACAATCGAATACCGAACTTCAATTTGGATACAGCCCTTAAAATACGCTCGTTTTAAAATAATTTCCCCGAAACTTATGGTACGAATTGCGTAAAATATTGTTTTTAGACTAATTGAAGGGTGTAGAATTCATTTATGCTGTCAGAATTGGGGACTGCTATTGAAAAAAAAACAAAGTTATCGTTCGTTTTAATATGTAGGTGGCCCCTAAGCAAATTTTATATACATCACTTAAAAGTAGACTTTATTTCCAATCGTTCGGTACCACTAGCTTTCTCTACGATAATTTGTTGAGGAGTTAGTAGGGGGTGTTTACTTTTTTTTATTTCCACGACTGTACATGTATTATTTTATTTGACGATAAGAGAAATTGTATATTTCATTTAAAAAAAAGTATCCATTACATTCGAAACTGCCAATAAACGAACTCACTTAAATTACTTTTCACAGTTACAAAAATATGCTCACTTTTGGTAATAATGTAACACAGGAAAGTCTGTCGTCAAAAATAATTTGTGCAATCAATTTAATACATTATAACACAGAATGAATACCTATTCATAATGTTAAAACTTTAACCGTATTATAAATAAATGTTTTAACACAATTATTTTATTATATAACTAATATATTTAATAAATTTTGAATTAACTTGAATATACAGAAAATTATGACGATGTTTTCTATAACTTTAGTCTATTTATTTTCTTCTATGGACATATTCTGTTCTATCTCTTGAGAGGTATTCTGTGTAGAATAAAGATAAGAAGAAAAAGACAAAGAAAATAAACGAAAATTAAAGACACATAAATCATGGAAAACTTATTTACTCTCTACGATGAAAAAAAGTAAAAAATAATCCCCGCCTTTTTAAAATCTTTTGTGCCATGTTCAGTGAAATATTTTTATTTTACTTATTTCCACTGAATTCACCCCATTCTAACTTTGCATACTTTCTCGATTCTAAAGTAGTTTAATACAATAAAAGTTTTTTGGAATGTTTCCAAAAGCATCTGTACCCAAATTGTATATTATCAAAAAAAAGTACAACTAGATATATCCTTATACTAGCTTTGTAGCTACCCGATATATCGCATTCGTCGTATAGGAGATCTTTCGATTTGGGGGCAAAGAAAGAAATAATATTTCATTCTACATTTAGAAAATATTTATGGTATTAATTTTATTAAATTTCTTATAGTACGGAGGGAATCTTATTTAAAGTTTATAAAGTTAACTGAAAATTACAAACATAACAGTTTGATAATTACGTGATTTTGGTGCAATTTTCTTAGAGTGACTTTATGAGAGAGTAAAGGCATACGGAAATAAGATTTGATTGGTCGTGAAGACACTGAAACAAAAGCTTAGAAGACTTTCTAATATCGCCAAGATATTGATTGTTTATTTGTTTAAATTGTCAAAGCGAACTCATGCAAGAGAGTATTGCGAAACTGTGCAATGTTTATTGCTTTGGTTTAAAAAAAAAAAAAAAAAAAAAAAAAAAAAAAAAAAAAAAAAACCTTTCAACTTAAGTATATTCCTGGGCACATGTCGCCACTGTCTTATACAAGCACTTTGAATAAAAGACAACGTTGCAGTTTTATCTTTGAAGTGCGAATTTCAATTGCTCCATTTTCAAAAGTGATATTTAAATAAACAGTTATAAATGCATATTTTGGATTTTAATAGCAAATTTGAGATTTTTAGTTCTTTTTAGCATATTTATTTTGGCATCTTTTTAAGTGATATATTCCGTTGTCTGCTAATGTGATACGATAAATAACCGTTTATATGTATACGATACTCACCGTCTCAAGTAATTGTCCCAAATTAGCATGTAACCAAAAACAAAAGTAATTATTCAAGGTGGCCATTGGTCAGGGAATTTCTCAGGGATACCAGTATATACCAGTATTTCCGTACAAACAAATTCGCTTTATTTAACCACGCTATTAAATAATGCAAATTCGTCTATACTAAATCTGGTATATTTTCTGAAGCATTTCCTGACCATTGGTCTCCTGTTGGTCCACCCATTCATTACATAAAAAAGTTTTTCTAATCTAAGCCTTATATAATTTAATTTTAGTATTTTTTAATGGTATTAAACATCACCCTAGTTATAGTACTACTGATTATTTTAATGAAATTTACATTTGGTTAAATACGAAGAAAAATTAGTAATACTTTTATACGTTTTAAATAATTTTCTACAACTTTTATTCTTTTCTTAGAAAGAATGAGGTCGACAAAGACATTATTTTGAATAATGAGAGGAAAAACGAAAATAAAAACCAAATAGATACAGAGAATCTTGAGAAAGGCAGTTTTATTTCTTCTGCTTGATGGCCAGGAAAGAACAAAAATCTTTTCTATCCCCTTTCACATTTTTTCGATCTTTTCTATCACGTTCAAAGCACACTCAATTGTGTTGTAAATTTAATGCACGAAAACAAACTTTTGTTTACATTCTAAGGGATCGTCTCTGGTAAATAATAAAAAATACATATTTTTTAATAAATCCGACAGCGTTTTAAAAATATATTTAGATTATGTTCATTCCATTCATACTCAGTTCGTCAACTAATTTAATACAGGAAAAATTTCTTTTAATTGTATTTCAAGCGATAATATCTTGAAATACCTAATAATAAAAAATGAAAGTACTAATGAAAATAATACTATACACTATAAAAAAAGAGAAATGTTTCTTCATCTAGCAAGAATGTTTAGGAAAATATAATGTATTTTCTCTTTCTGATGACCCGCTAATCGGAAAATCGTTACGTTATTTTAAGAAACTTCAGAAACAAATGGAATTTCGTAGCTTAACGAAGCATTTCTGAAAGAGAAGTTTCTCTTCGTGCTCTTAATTTTCGTAAAGGTTTCCGTGTTGTGTATTTTATCAGTTTTCGTAACTCGGTATCGCACCAAATTTCGGGAGTTTTTCGGATGCTGTAAACTGACAAATAAGTATTTTCAGCCAGACCACATAATTTAAAGAAATAAAATATTATTTACTTAAAAGTAAAAAAATGACATATCTTATGTTGCTAAGTTAGTATTGTTCTTTGGTAAGCGTATTTGCTGAACACGAAAGGGGTCGTCCACAAATAATGCCACGCTTAGAGGGGAGGGAGGGGGTACATGATATTGTGACAGTTTGTGAGAAGGGGGTGAGAGCGGGTAAGAAGAAGCGTGACATCACACATTTTGGTTAAAATAAAAGCATTAAAATTCAACAGATTAAATTTTGAAGTTGTTATTTTGAAATTAAAGTATTTTGTGTTCATAAAATAGAGATAAGATTTAAAGCCAAATATATTATATTCCATTTCAAATTCCAAAATATATCTGTTTTCAGTTGGTCTTTCATATTAATAATTTATTACTATTCTATATTAATTACGTTTTCTGTTATAAACTTTAATATTATTTCATACAAAATAAGTACACGAATCATTTTTATTTTTATGCTCACAAATGCAATTAAAACACATGATTAAAGTTTAAAAATAAAATTTGAAATATGATCTATAAGGTAGTGCTTTGTTTTTGAACTGCAAGTGGTATATGTTTATGTAATATAGCGTGGCATGTGTCGAGAGGGGGGGGGGGGGGTTATCGTGAAATGTGATACTTTGTGACAAAGGAGGCGGGGATCAAAAATATTGAAAAAAAGTGTGATATCATTTATGGGCAGCCCCAAAAGGTTTACGTGAGAATTTATAGCATTTGCAAAACCGGTATTTCGTATTTATATCGGGTTAAGAAACCTGATTAATATATATTGTAAAAACTATTCGAAAACCTTCCTAGAAAACTACAGGCCGGAAAAGTAACAATTGTTTCACAAGCGCCTTTTTAAATCTCCAAATCCTATTGATTTAAGAAGTTTCCGAAATGCTTTTCTGAATCATGGTTAACTCCGAACAGGTTATATTCTGTTTTCTCAAATCTTGCCACATAAAGAAACATTTGTCATTAAACTAAGTTAATACTTGCTAAAAGTGATAAAAATATACTTAGAAGGCAAACAAATATCTTTATTCAGATCGACATGTTTCATCGTTCAAACGGTGACATTCTCAAGATCTATAATGATACAAATATTTTCGCAAAACTTTTTTAAATTGCAAATAATTGCTAATAGTATACAAACTATGCATTTATAATTTTTTATTGGCAATGTATAACTGTTTATGAGAGAGTATTGCGAAAAATTGGTCAGGAATTTTTTCAGAGAAAATAACAGATTTAGTTTAGAAAAATAGGTATTATTTAATAGCGTGATTAAACGAAGCAAATTTGTTTTCACGGAAATACTGGTATTTTCCCTGAGAAATTTCTACACCACTGGCCACCTTGAGTTTTGAACATTATTTATTAACCAAATTTAAATTGTGAATTGTAAATAATAATAAAATTGTTTTCATGTATAATCTTTAAATATATTTATTTTCTATAATTTATTTATTAATACAGAATGGACGTCTATACATAACCTAATAAAAATCTGATATTAGTATAATGCCGTTATTTTATAAAAAATTTTTAATTACAAGATTAAAATATTTTTATATCCATTTTAGATAACTGAAATGAAATAATAGTCATGGAACATGTCATTCAGTTATTTCATTACAAAAAATGTTCATTTTTTTTCTGGTTAATAACTCTTGAAATAAAAATGAGAACAAAATAGAAAATAGAGAAAAACCGAGTGCCTGAGGAAAATAAATGTTTCTTATTCCATAATGAAATTATAAAGGAGAAACTTTTGTGCATAATACATAAATGTAACTGATATATGTATGTGCGTATGTACATAGATATATTTGGTACTAAATTTAATTTTTTATCTAAAAAAACACATGACAATGCGTAAAGAACTATGCACGAAGTGTGAAAATATGCATTTAAGTAGAGCATAAGCAAAACTGAATTACATCACTGATTTTTATAAAAAATTAAAGAGGAAAGAGGAAAGTTTCAAATACATCTGGTTCACTGTAAAAATAAATCTTTTAGGTTACTAAGAATTTTCTATGAAACTGGGATGCCTAGTACTTTTTAAGTAACTGCAAAAAAAAAAAAAAAAAAAACATGTAACAGATTTACGATTACACTGTAAAAGAAAAAAAAAACTTTAAGGTTACGAAGCACTTTCTAGGAAACTGGGATGACTAGAAGTTTTTATGTAACTGAAAAAAAAATGTAATTATTCCTGGTTACCGGTAAAATTTTAGTAATCATACAGATCTTGTAGCTTTCAAAACTAGTTTTGTAGATTTAGATCTTTTTTCTGTACCGTGTACAGGTAAAATTCTAGTAAGCCTACAGATTTCAGTAGGTTTTACAAAAACTAGTTTGGTAAATTTATATATACAGTGGAACTTCCATTTAACGAACTCCCTATTTTACGAAGTTTTCTACTCAAGGAAATTTTTTGCTGAACATTGACTTTGAACGCTATTAAGGGAGTCTTGGACACAAAAATCTACAAATTTTCTAAAAAAAAATTTTATTGCATTAAAACATTCTCTGTTTTTTTCTGCTTAAAATGATGTATAAATTATGTTTCTATCTTGATTGGTATAGGAAATATTAATTTTTTCGTTTTGGTTTGTTTTCAAAATCTAGCTCTCAAGCAATGGTTGTCTTGAAAACGACTTCTTGTGAAAATGCGTTTTTCTTCAAGGTGAGTTTTTTTTACCATTTCACGAATTTAAATTGTTATAAGTCAAGAAACGTTAAAGGTAAATGGTTCAAACTTGGAATATATCTTTTTCAATTGGTTTATTTTAATTTTGATTCAGCAAATTTGAAAAAAATATTTACTTTTAAAAATATGATTTTTTTTAACAATTTATTTATTTATTTATTTTTTTTTTTACTTTAAATATTTTAAATTTTTATTTAAATTAATATTTTTAAAAATGCTGAATCAAAATTAAAAATTATATATTTATGTTTATTTAAATGAAAAAAAAAAGAAAATCTACAAATAATATTTCGAGTTATAACGATTTTAAATTACCCCACTTTTTTGATAAATTTTAATTTTTTTTTTAATTATGAAAAGTTTTATCATGTGATTTTGTTTACAAATGATATGGTTAACCATAAAAAAAAAAAAAATTCAAAATTTTAACTCAATAAACAAAAGTTATTTTTAAATGTGTCCCGGATCCCCTTAACATATAAATTAATCTCCATATTACAAAAAATGTATTCTATACAATGAAGTTTATTCCACTTTCGAGCGTGTACAGCATTCAAACGGAAAGATTGCTGTTGCGATGAATGTATGGATTTATTTCAAAGGATTGTATGATAATGAAATTATTTAATCATTAGCATTCAAAAGAAGAAATGCTAAAAATTTTCGATATAATAAGTAGAGGATTCCAGTTTCACAAAAATGTTACAGATCTATTTTTCGGAATCTTACAAAAGTTCGAAAAGTTTTATGAACAGTGTATTATTTATAACAGACTTGTACAAAATAATATTACAGAATTTTTTTAAGTTAAGGATTTGGTAATACTAAGAAAAAGAAGAGAAAAATTACGCTACGTTCCAGTTTTTGTTTAACTCTCTTTATGATATGTTTTTTAGACATTATTCTAATTAAATTTTCTCCTGTGTCTACATTGCATAAAAATAAAGTTACTGAATGATTTAAAATACATTTTTCTAATATTTTAATTTTTTGTGCATTTTTCATTTTATGCATGTGTATTTTATTATACAAATTTCATGAATTTGAGTAGATTTCTATTTAACGAATTTTCTTCATAACGAAGTGTTTAAGTGTAACGATGAGACTTCGAAGAATGGAAGTTTCACTGTATTTTGTTTTACAGTGTTGAATGACGCAGTCTGGTTTTTTAATTTTGTATAATTGTACGCAATATTTTACTTTATACAACGAACTAATTAGCTATAAATAAAAAAAAAATTCAATCTTTATATAGCCGCATTTTGTAGTGACTTCAAATACTGAGCATAATAAATAACTCACAAAGATAATTTCCTTAACAATAGAGAGATGATGTATAACTCAATTAACCTAATATCAAAATAAACATCCTAGCCATTAATAATTAAACGACAAACTTTGCTACAAAGTTATAAAAAAAAGAAGATAGAAACTCTATTGAAATATAAACAATATTTATTTCATTAAAATTTACTTAAGGTTTAAAACTGAATGTCATTTTATGCATATTTAAAATAATTTTTAAAAAAAAAAGTTTTTACGTAGTCAATTACTCGAATGTAATGCTCTTTTAATTTTCATTTTTGCTCTCGTCAAAATACTTGCCTCCCCTTTTTTAAATAACTACAAATTCGATATCATTTTAGTATATTGCAAGTTCAAAAGCTTTTTAAATACGTGCAAATTTTTTCCACTTTGCTTGACATTTTCGAATGACACATCTTAAATTTCTTATTCATTAGTTATCGTACACTCCGTCCAAAGAGAAACTTAATAACTTAATAATTAAAATTATTTTCACGCAATATGCAAAAAATAATACTCTTTGAAGAAGAGACTCTCGCATAAAAACAGTAAAAAATAATGATATTTTACTAAAAAAAATTATGATAATCTTTTTTTGTTTACTTCTTAGCGTGCTACTTTTTAAAAATAATGATAATGAAAAAAAAAAAAAAAAAAAAAAAAAAACTAACCTTTTTTTTTATCTTCGAATATGAAGATCAACAATGGGAAAAACTCAATCTCTAAAAATATTTTTTTAGAAAAATATAAAATAAAGTTATTAAAGTCAATTAAATTGGCTACAAATAGCTCAGAATGAAAATAAAATACATCATTAGAGTAAAATAAAAAAATAATAACAAAAATCAAGCATTTTATAACAAATAAAATAATTAATAGGATTATTTTTTAGCAATCTTTTTACAAAGTAATAATAAAGAAATATGCACTGCGTCATTAAAATTAAAGTTAAAATTACTTTCTAACTTTTTTATATATATATTTATAGGAAGAACTTAAAATTATGTTGTTATGGATCTTTATTTTAAATGCATTCATTCTACAGTAAATCATTGTAAAATAATTTATAAGCAAATGTGTAGGACCTAATTTGAATACTTTTTAATGTTTATAAATATTTTCTTAATAAACTACACAAAAAATGCGACGAAAATAAAATTAAAATATTATTTTGGGGGAAAATATTCTTTTAGTGCACATATCTTTTATTTTATTAGTGTGTTAACTTGAGTGACCGTATATGTAAAATCCTTTATGAAACCGCTGGAATTCATGTATATATTTTTTTTTTATCGTACTACTGAGGCTATTTCAGTAGATTAAAAATAAATTTAGTTTATTGAAATAAAATTTAATTCGGAAAGAAATAAAAATAAAAAATAATATAGTTACGCACTTTCAAAAACAAATGGAATCTAGCTTTTCTTTAAACATTAACCTAACTATAGTATTTTTTATTTTTATGTATTGCCGAGCAATCAAGCTTTAATTTACGTACTGACGATAATATAAGAAACGATTTGAAATCGCTTTAGTAATTCTCGAGAAAAACACCAGTGCGAGCTGTTGTACTTATGATTTTCTGTTGCTGTTTCTAGCAAAATAACACAGCTTTTGTAATCTTTGTTTTTATTTCTTTCGGAATAAACAAGCTTAGTTATCACCAAAACTATAAAAAAAAAAGTACTGAAATCGCTTTAGTATTTCTCGATAAAATCTTATATTATGTTTCACATGATATTTTCTTTTGTTTACGAACTAGCATATGAAATCTATAAGTTTTATTTTTATTTGTTACCGAACGAACTGTTTACAGATCAGCTGCTACTAAAACCAGTAAAAAAAAAAAAAAGAACTGAAATCGCTTCAGCGTTTCTTGGGAGATCAATTTCAGCTGTTCTAAATCCGTTTTGTTTAGTTTTCGAAATAGCATAACAATTGTGCACTGTGAAAAAATTGTTTAACGATACTCCATAAAATTGGTGGTAACATTTTTCCACCATTATTAATTTATAAAAAAAACTATATCAAGTTTGTTTTATAATTATCAGACTCGTGGAAAGAAACCCAATTGTGTTATTTATTTAATACTAGCTGTTACCCGTGACTGCGTTCACGTAACATTTAAAGAAGAAGAAATTCACCAATTAAGCAAAAAAATTCGATAATTAAAAGCATATATAATTAACCATTTATCACATTTTATAGTAGAAACGCTTCTGATGATCCCAATTTGCTTATTTTTATTTATATATATAGGATCATTTAAATTTCTTTCGTGAACATGAAATTTCATACACCTTTTCTATGATTAAATGAAGAATAAATTTACATCTCTGTTATTCTATTTTATTATTTATATTTATTCTATTTTATATTTATTCCGCTCAAGGACATTGATTTAATTTATGTTTTCGAGGCAACGAATATTATTTAATGAAATATATTAGTAAATATTTTTAAAGGAAAGTGGTTATTAACAGGTCACTTCAGACGTGACTTTGATAAGATTAGAATAATCGAAAAATCAACATTCAACATTATGTTTATATTCCAAAAAATCACATCTTGGAAGAAAGAAAAAGATAAATGGTATTAAAAAGTAATAATCAAACGTGGTGAAGCATCGAAGTTCAAAAATAAATAATAAGAGTACGAGAAATATCTTTAACTTTCAAATATTTATTACACTTTAATTTCACGGTACCACACTTTTATTAACTGTAGATCTACCAATAATATCAAAATATTTATCATGCTCTGAAGGCTCTTGAGCCTAAATACTTATTATTTAAGCAATAGAGTTGTTTATTGCTTTCGCGGAATAAATCTATTTATGGAAAAGCACCCCAATTATGAATTAATATTTTCATATCTAACGTTGTGTTGTAATTTTGGCTTTTGAAAGCTTTGAAATTTGCAGGAATATGCTCCAATGGGGGACAGAGATTGTGCTTCAGCGAGATTTTTAACTATAGATTTTGATATATTAAAATCGAAAGAAAATTTCCCTTCTTCCTTTGCCCTTTTCGATAATCACGATACCTTTAAAAATTAGAGGGATCTGAGGCAAAAGACAAATTTATTGCTTTATTAATGGTTTTGGTTCTTTTTTACACATAAATGATGTCACATGTAATATCCTAATCTCAAATTAAAATTACTTGCTAAACTTTTTAAAGTCGACTTTGATGTGCCATTTATTAAATTTTATTGAAACTAATGTTCCTGGAGATTGTACGGTAAAAGGGTGTTAAACTTGTGTATTTGCTATTGTTAAGTTCTTAGCAAATTACGTCATTTTGTATAACTGCTATAAAATGCTAACATTTTCTGAAAGAAAAGCAGCTAATGATTTAAATGTAACGACGCTTTCACTAGGTTAGTTTATCTTACGGAATGATACTTGTCGAAATAAAAAAATATATATATTCTTTCACTTCATGAATCATTTAAAACTATGCATTTCAATTTGTTTAAAACATAGAATCGATTAATGAAATCTAATATTATTGTACATTTAGAAAAACATTGAAACATTATTTTTATTAAATATACTAAATTTTAAGTAATAAAATATATTTAAAATGTAAGCTAAAATTTCATTTTGAAATAATGCGACTTTTGGTGCAAAATTTTATTTCTAAAAGGTATATTATTATTTTAAGATTTCGTTTTAACTTTCGAAGCTGGTGTAACGAAAACGACATCGCTTTGACGAAATTGAAATAAATATATGTTAATGTTGTCGTATTAAAATTAATAATTTCCATGAAAAAAATATTACATCATTTTTACCCGATAAAGCTTTTACTAAAATCACCTTTGTGACATGTTTTAACTGCCATCTTTAAAAATAATTAATTAAAATAGTATATGATTTTTTAAAACTTAAATCCTATGAATAGTGAATTATAACTATCCACTTAAATGTACAGAAGATATATTTACATCCGCAGACGATTTTAGCTTCTGTGGAATAAATTCATTCATGAAGCTTCGATGTGTGTAAATATGTTTTCAGTTTGGGGAAATTTACTTTAATCATGTTTTTGTACCATTTATACTAATTGAAATTCAATTCTTTTTAATTTTAATGAGGAAATAGCGTCAAAAAATACATTAATCCGTTTTAATTTCCCTTTCTTCCACCAAAAATATCTTCTCCTTATAATCATAGCGTGATTTTTGAAAGAAAACTCTCATTTGTTTGTAACTTATATTCAAACTCTTTAATCAGTATGGATAGTATTCTTTTGACGTCACAATTTAGTAAAATGGTTGTTTTATAGCCTCGAACTAAAAGCGAGAATAGAGTCCATTAGTAGAAAATATTTATGCTATTCGTTTTAATATGACGTTATTATTTATCTATTTTCATTATATACTGATATTCATGTCCCTTGCATTTTTAACGAATACATGGAAATATCTGTTTTATTTCAAATATGACGTCATATTTTCCCAAGCGAATAACTTTATTAATAATATGATTCTTTTTCATTCTTTTCCCTTCTAATTATGACTCATTTTTTTTTGCAGAAACTGATATTCATCCTTCATGTATAATAAAAAAAATACATATTTTTCGTTTCAAATATGACGTCATAAATATTTTCTTTTGAATTCTTTTTATTTTAATTTTTAATTAATTATAGAGGAAAAATTATTATTCCAGATTTAGAATTTCTTGGCAACAGGAAAGAAAAATGGTCAAATTTTATCGGGAAAATGTCAATTGATTCTGTATGAAAAAGTATGATCAATTTTGAATTATTGAGTGAAATATTTGGATAAAATAAATAAAACATAGCCTATGTTCTTTTCCGTTTCATAATCTGTCTATATGCAAAGATACAAAAGCATTAATTCATCCGTTTTGATGTTCACTTCATTCAAACATTCGGACACACATTGACATTTATAATATTATAAGGATTATTACCTCCAATAAAACTACAGTTTATAATTTTGGTTAACCCATTCATATTGATTGTAATTCATATTACCGTAATCTTTGTATATTTATTTAAAGATGTACATCTGTAATATTTTTACTTTCTTCTATCTTCAATCGAAGAAAGTATTGTAATCGAAATTTTGTTCGACTTCCGGTTTTCGACAGATTTACACGTTTTAAGGGTCAGAGATCTCAAAAAACATGTTTATAGAAAATGTCCGTCTGTACGTCTGTCCGTTTGTCCATGTGTCTGTCGCCATTGTACCATTAACAAATGTATGAAGTTATGCATAGAATTGAACCAATTTTTTAAAAGCTTTTGGCTATGGCAAGCAGGCTTTTCCTTAGTACGTTAAACACGACGCCGGTCCCTGGGGACCGGCATTGATCTTTCCGTTTAGGCGACGCCGGTGTCTAGGGACATTAAAACATTTCAAACATAAAAAGGGTTTTCTTTCACAAGAATTACAAATTTTATTCACAAATTTTGTACAAATATGTATATACAAGTTCTATGTATGCTGCCGCTTAAACGGAAATTAAAATAAAATTAGTGTCGCGTTTAACGTGTTAATTTTGAAAAATTTCGCGGAAAGGAGGTGCTGTAATAGCGATTTTAGTGCGTTTTGAATATTGTGCCATCGAAAAGTGTATGAAGTTATGTATAGAACTGAACCAAATTTTTTGTGTATGTTTTTGACCATGTCAAGAAGGCCCTCCCTGAATTTGGAAAAATCCGTCGGTAGGGAGCGCTGTAATATCGATTTTTGTGCAGTTTGAATACTGTGCCATCGAAAAGCGTATAAAGTTATGCATAGAATTGAACCAAATTTTTTGTGTATGTTTTTGGCAAAAGCAAGAAGGTCCTCCCTGCATTTAGAAAAATTCCGCCGATAGGGGACGCTTTAATAGCGATTTTTGTGCCATTTTTAATATTGTACCATTGAAAAGTGTATGAAGTTATGCATAGAATTGAACCAAATTTTTTGTGTATGTCTTTGACCATGACAAGAAGGTCCTCTTTTAATTTGGAAAAATACTGCCGTAAGGGGGCGCCGTAATAGCTATTTTGCTGCCATTTTCAATGTTGTACCATCGAAAGGTGTTGAAGTTATGCATAGAATTGAACCAAATTATTGATCCCTCCCTGAATTAGGAAATATTCTGCGAAGGGGGGCACTATAATAGCGATTTTGGTGTAATTTTCTTGATTTTTCCTAGTTGTATTATACACCAGCAGCTTTTGAAGTGACGGAAACTTCCCACCCTGATAGGCCGGCTTTTCGCGAACAGCTGATATACAAGAGAATAACCGAAAACTATTGATTTTAATAAATATCATGATGGAGATTAACTAATTTTTACTCCAATTAATTCAATGAAGCAGAAATTTAAGATGAAAGTCAAAGTTAGTTTATATAGTATTGAACTAATAAAAATGAAATATTGACATCTGTAATAGCATTTTGAAGTTTTGGGATTGGCACATCCTACTAGTTTTCCATTTTAGGGCTCCGTACTTAAAAAGTGAAAACGGAACCATTATAAGATCACTCCTGTGTCTGTCTGTCCGTCTGACACAGCCATTTTACTCATAATCTATGGAACGTGCAGAGTTCAAATTGGGGATATAATAAAGACTATTAATGCCAATAATAGTAACCCACATATTTAGAGATTATTACACATTCACAAATATATTTAGGAAAAATGTAGAAAGGCTAATTAAGCTACTTGAAAAAAAAACTTTTCTTTGTATATCGTGTGAAAGCTTTCGTAACGCTGAACTCAAAAATACATTTCAATTAAGTTTAGATATTGTATTTTAGATGTTATCGTCGAAAATGTAGTGCAAAAATATGTTCCCCCATCTATTTCCGAATCTACTGAAACTAAAATTATGAAAAAAATTTAGAGGTAGTAGACGTTAATTTAAACCTTACAGGAAAATTATCGGGACCTAGGTCACATAGTTTTTGAGAAAATCGTATTTTTCTGCTACACACAAATTTCGATTTACGGGCATCCAGCAAAACTCTTGAGTAGAATTAGAGGTACCTACCGTAGCATAAGTATAAAAGCAATTTTTATCATGATTTTTCAAAAAAAATCTGTCGGTAATTAGCCGAGATATTAACCCTTAAATACACGGACGGTTTGGACATACATAATGACAGGGGCGGCGTACTCCATGCTCCATCGGCTTTTAAAGCCTAGATAGCAAATTTTAAGGATATATTTGTGTAGTGAAATGCCCAGTAGCAGTAGAAAAGCAAAAAACGTCGAATTGTTAAAACAGACTAATTTAATTAGAATCAATCACATAAATACTATGGAATTCGCGATTAGTTTGCATTGAGTGGCTCTCTCAATACACGTACCGCGTCTTTAAATGTTAACTAAAAAACTATATGGAAAAATGTGGCACTGATCAAAGCGGCATTGCAACTTTGCCACGTCCTTTCGAAGCGCGCTTAACACAATGCTAAGTTTAAATTTGAGGGGCTTAGCTTTATGTACACTGTGAAAAGAAAAGATTATTGCTACGCTGAATTTAGGCTTATGAAATGCCAAATGAAGTTTAAATATGTACTACTTTTATTGTCAGCACAGAATTAAGTTCATTTTAAACAGATTAGGATAAGATTAAAAAAAGAGTTGTACAGAATAGCTATATTTCATATTATTTAGGTTCCATATCTCTTTGAACTTTCTTGGTATATCCATTTATAATTTTCTAGTATATATAGCTTTTCTCAACCGTACGTTGTATAGTTTTTACAAAGCTTTAGTATTCTTTTAGCAACTGTTTTCTTTTATAATACAGTTTCTAATTAATATATTATTGTAAGGAACCCTCTGGGCGCAAGTAATACTCGCACTTGACCGTTTATTTATTTTTTATATTCATTGCAATACATATCACCGTAATCCTTATATTTATATATAAAGTATGACTTCAAAAATCCGGTATTCATAAATCCGGCAACTTGAAATATCCGACAGCAAAACCATCTTTTCCCTTCCTTGTTCTTTTACACTTTCAAGTTATGGGAGAAGAAAAATAGCAATCGTCAATGAATTAAAAACTTCAAGATTGAAAGTAAAAATGCCAAAAATATATATATATATATTTTTTTTTTCATTTGTCACAGGAGATTAGTTTCTGTACAAGTTTTCTGGAATGTCAGCAGTGGCATGGAGACTAGTAGAACACAAGTTCTTTGGGAGAGAGTGGGTGAGGGCGTTAATCGAGAAGGGAGAATTTGGCTAGATGTCAAAGGTCGTTGTATGTATTGAAACTAAAAAATGTATATCCCCCTTGTCTAAACTAAGGACAGATGAGAGAACCCAAAAGAGGAGAAATTGCTTTGATTGTAACTTATTTTTACTGAGGTCAGATGAAAACTTATATTTTGAAAGTTTATTATTATTATTTATTGTTATAGCACGTATTTTTTAAAACCAGCGACTGATGCTTCTAAAAGAAAACATTTAACTTTGTCTATCACAGATAGACTTGTTAAAAAAGTTAGAAAGTATTTCCTCTGTGGAATCGTTATGTGCTGAGTATAGAATTGCATCATCGACAGATAGACCTGTTAAAAAAGTTAGAAAGTTTTTCCTCTGTGTAATCGTTATGGGCTGAGTATGGGATTGGATCATCGACAGATAGACTTGTTAAAAAAGTTAGAAAGTATTTCCTCTGTGGAATCGTTATGTGCTGAGTATAGAATTGCATCATCGACAGATAGACCTGTTAAAAAAGTTAGAAAGTTTTTCCTCTGTGTAATCGTTATGGGCTGAGTATGGGATTGGATCATCGACAGATAGACTTGTTAAAAAAGTTAGAAAGTATTTCCTCTGTGTAATCGTTATGTGCTGAGTATAGAATTGGTTCATCGACAGATAGACTTGTTAAAAAAGTTAGAAAGTATTTCCTCTGTGGAATCGTTATGTGCTGAGTATAGAATTGGATCATCGACAGATAGACTTGTTAAAAAAGTTAGAAAGTATTTCCTCTGTGTAATCGTTATGGGCTGAGTATGGGATTGGATCATCGACGGATAGACTTGTTAAAAAAGTTAGAAAGTATTTCCTCTGTGGAATCGTTATGTGCTGAGTATAGAATTGGATCATCGACAGATAGACTTGTTAAAAAAGTTAGAAAGTATTTCCTCTGTGGAATCGTTATGTGCTGAGTATAGAATTGGATCATCGACAGATAGACTTGTTAAAAAAGTTAGAAAGTATTTCCTCTGTGGAATCGTTATGTGCTGAGTATAGAATTGGATCATCGACAGATAGACTTGTTAAAAAAGTTAGAAAGTATTTCCTCTGTGGAATCGTTATGTGCTGAGTATAGAATTGGATCATCGACAGATAGACTTGTTAAAAAAGTTAGAAAGTTTTTCCTCTGTGTAATCGTTATGGGTTGAGTATGGACTTGGATCATCGACGGATAGACTTGTTAAAAAAGTTAGAAAGTATTTCCTCTGTGGAATCGTTATGTGCTGAGTATAGAATTGGATCATCGACAGATAGACTTGTTAAAAAAGTTAGAAAGTTTTTCCTCTGTGTAATCGTTATGGGCTGAGTATGGGATTGGATCATCGACAGATAGACTTGTTAAAAAAGTTAGAAAGTATTTCCTCTGTGTAATCGTTATGGGCTGAGTATGGGATTGGATCATCGACAGATAGACTTGTTAAAAAAGTTAGAAAGTATTACCTCTGTGGAATCGTTATGTGCTGAGTATAGAATTGGATCGTCGACAGACAGACTTGTTAAAAAAGTTAGAAAGTATTTCCTCTGTGGAATCGTTATGTGCTGAGTATAGAATTGGATCATCGACAGATAGACTTGTTAAAAAAGTTAGAAAGTTTTTCCTCTGTGTAATCGTTATGTGCTGAGTATAGAATTGGATCATCGACAGATAGACTTGTTAAAAAAGTTAGAAAGTATTTCCTCTGTGGAATCGTTATGTGCTGAGTATAGAATTGGATCGTCGACAGATAGACTTGTTAAAAGAGTTAGAAAGTATTTCCTCTGTGGAATCGTTATGTGCTGAGTATAGAATTGGATCATCGACAGATAGACCTGTTAAAAAAGTTAGAAAGTTTTTCCTCTGTGTAATCGTTATGGGCTGAGTATGGAATTGGATCATCGACTGATATACTTGTTAAAAAAGTTAGAAAGTATTCCCTCTGTGGAATCGTTATGTGCTGAGTATAGAATTGGATCATCGACAGATAGACTTGTTAAAAAAGTTAGAAAGTATTTCCTCTGTGGAATCGTTATGTGCTGAGTATAGAATTGGATCATCGACAGATAGACATGTTAAAAAAGTTAGAAAGTTTTTCCTCTGTGGAATCGTTATGTGCTGCGTATGGGATTGGATCATCGACAGATAGACTTGTTAAAAAAGTTAGAAAGTATTTCCTCTGTGGAATCGTTATGTGCTGAGTATAGAATTGGATCATCGACAGATAGACTTGTTAAAAAAGTTAGAAAGTTTTTCCTCTGTGTAATCGTTATGGGCTGAGTATGGGATTGGATCATCGACAGATAGAGTTGTTAAAAAAGTTAGAAAGTATTTCCTCTGTGGAATCGTTATGTGCTGAGTATAGAATTGGATCATCGACAGATAGACTTGTTAAAAATGTTAGAAAGTTTTTCCTCTGTGGAATCGTTATGTGCTGAGTATGTGATTGGATCATCGACAGATAGACTTGTTAAAAAAGTTAGAAAGTATTTCCTCTGTGTAATCGTTATGGGCTGAGTATGGGATTGGATCATCGACAGATAGAGTTGTTAAAAAAGTTAGAAAGTTTTTCCTCTGTGTAATCGTTATGGGCTGAGTATGGGATTGGATCATCGACAGATAGACTTGTTAAAAAAGTTAGAAAGTTTTTCCTCTGTGGAATCGTTATGTGCTGAGTATAGAATTGGATCATCGACAGATAGACTTGTTAAAAAAGTTAGAAAGTATTTCCTCTGTGGAATCGTTATGTGCTGAGTATAGAATTGGATCATCGACAGATAGACTTGTTAAAAAAGTTAGAAAGTATTTCCTCTGTGGAATCGTTATGTGCTGAGTATAGAATTGGATCATCGAGAGATAGACTTGTTAAAACAGTTAGAAAGTTTTTCCTCTGTGTAATCGTTATGGGCTGAGTATGGGATTGGATCGTCGATAGTTTAGGACACTAAAAAAGACAAGCAAAAAATATTGCAATTTTATACAAAAAAAAGTGACGTCCTGAAGAATATGCTATAGAGAAAAAGAACTCATGAAGGAAAAATTGGTACAGAGGAAAATGTGCTCTTCGAATGGTTTCAGTTACGGTGAAATGGAGTAATACTCATATCTAGACCTATGCTGATTGCACAAGCTAAAACTATCAGAGGAATTACACATTTCTGATGCATGCGATTATTATTACAGGTAAATGAATCGATTTAAAGCTAGACACGGCATTCAAAAATTAGCAATATGCGAAGAAAAACTTTCTGCGATTCATGAAGTGACTGAAAATTTTGTCTATGAGTTTTCTGAATTTGTTGTCAAAGAGATGCTAATTCCTGAACAAATAAATAACGCGGATGAGAGAGGATTGTTCTGATGTTTCTAACCCTCTGTGCTTCAAATGAGATAGCTGCACTGAGAATGAAAGATAAAAAAAAAACGGATTATGGTACTTGCTTGCTCAAACGCCGCTGGCACGCATGAACATACATAGCTGGTGATCGGGAAAAGCAAATCCTCCAGCGTGCATGGATGACTTCCGACATCATGACTGATAAGTTTGACAATTCATTTGTTTTTTAGGTACAGCGTTACTCCCATTCTACAGGTCTTTCACGTGATTTAAAGATTGTCTTACAACGTGTTAACTGCGAATCCTAAAATTTTAAATAAAGATAATTTCACCGCTATGTTTTTACCTCCTAATTGTACTTCTATTATTCAGCCTATGGATCAGGGAATTCTGCGATCACTGAAATGCCTTTATTAAGCAGAATTTAGGAAGCGTCTTCTAAATGCATGCAATCGGGGCTTAAAATTAGAAACTTTCAAAAAGGATTACAACATCAAAGATGCATTTTGGCAGTAGCAAATTCATTGCAACAAGTAATGCCAAAGACTTTGGAGAAAGGATGGCACGGATTTTCGGCAACGGCGACATCGATGAAGAGGAATAATATTCGGTCTTTCACCTTTCCCCTTGAAAAAGCCGCCATTTATAAGCGGATACGCAAAATCTGAAAATGCATTAAGTGTCGAAAAAAAGTACACGGAAAGAACGATTTTGTTAAACCAACAAAAAAATAGTTGTGCCAACCAAATTTTGCCCCCACCAAATATTTTTTGTTAGACTGACAAAATCCTTTTGTTAGTTCAATAAAATTTTATTGAATGAACAAAATTATTTGATCAGTTGAACCAACATTTGGTCAGTCCAATCAAACATTTTAGCTGGGGCTATATTAACTAAACCTTTTTTTCCGTGTACATAAATGATTAGCTAAACATTGACTAAGATGCATCAACACCGAACAATTTAACGGTCAGCTACACCACTGACGCTGTGCTAAAGTGAACTGTCGATAATAGCTAGTAGCAGCTCAGATGATGACGATGAGCAACCGGCAGAAGAAAATTTGACTGGGGGAATTAATATCTGCTTTAGTGAAACGAAACTGTATTTCCGATATAGACATTCTTCATTTGTATAAAGTACAAGAAAAACTTGGTAAATAACGACCAAAAAAATTGAATCAAACAAACTTTACATCGATGTTTCCGAAATTACACGAGAAGAAATAATTTCACTCTTTATTAATTTTTTTTGCCTGTAACACAGAAATTATCAGTTAAAGTCAATTAAGTTTTTTTTATAATTAATTTTCTCTTTTTCTTACTTGATTATCTCTTAATAATGAATTAAATTATAGATAAAGACGCATTAAGAATAGGGTACCACTTTTGATATTCCTAGTTACTACTTTTGATATTCCTTCAAAAATTCGAAATTTTCAAAAATCCGGCATAGTCTCGGTCTTAATGATGCCGACTTTTTGAAGTTATAATGCATATATATATATATATATATAAAGTATACATGTGCAACATTTATTACATTATTTTTATGTTATTTGTAACTCCGTAATCGTCATATATATTTTTTAACAAAATACCTGTTTAATATTTATTACAGTTTTATTCGTTAATTATTCATATCAACGCAATCTATATATTTTTCAAAAGATATACATGCTTAATATGTAATATATTACTTTATAGGTTGAATCATGTTATTTTTATTGTTTTTAAGAAGTGTATGTGTAATGCGTAGTACATTTTTTTATACATCAAATGCAATACATTATTTCCCAAAACAACAACAACAAAAAAACACGTATAAGTATTCAAAACATTTAAATTGAATTACAATCAACGAAAGATGAGACGGTTAATTATCTATCATTAAATATCTTTCTCGAGACTTCGTAATGATGAATCTTCTGAAGAACCTACGCTAATTTAACGGATTTATTTTATCTGACGGAGCATTAAGGTTTTGAAAAATGCACACATTTAAAACAAGTGAAAATTGATTAACAGATTTGCATAAAAACATTAAATACAGGAAATGCATCTACAATTGTTTAAATATCACATACATTGGATTTATTTTGTTGAAATCATTATAAATAATACTGCATAGAAAATAGGAATATTTGGGTAATTAAACAAGTAGAAAATCTTAAAGCTCAAAAAATTTATTTGAACTAATATCTTTTTAATGTGAAGGTTGATCATTAGTGTCATTTTTATGTATAAAAATAAAGGCAACAGCACGGCGAAAGAAAAACTATTTACTTAGAATTTTTTAATAATATTTAAAAAGTGATTATGTAGTAAAATTTCATTTGGAACAACAAACTTATGGTATTAAATTTTAAATATCATATAAGAAAGTAACATAACATGGTATAGATATATAACAAAATTATTTCTCGAGGTTTACAAAATTACTTTACTTTTCAATCCTCGACTGAGCTGCAAACAAAAAGGGCAGATAAGCTATATAAATTTTATTTAAAAAGTGCATTTTAGAAAATATATATCCTTAAAGATTTTTTTTCTTTCAAACCTTCTTATTTTGTTGTTTTATCTTAAAAATAAAAAATAATATAAATACTGGGTAATAATAATTAAGGAATTTACGTTGCACGAATTTATGTTGTCAGCTCTCTCAAGAAATTTCCTTAAACGACTTATTTCATTTATTGACTTCGATCAAGCTACGGTTATTTCGAAACAAGTTGTTCCGCTGAAAGCCGTCATTCCTGAATCTTTGGAAATTCGTTTAAGGAACCAAGAAGTTTGAACTGATAATGTTTCATTTCGCATTCTTGAAATCTGGTTCTCTATTTTGAAAAATTTTGAATTTTCCATGTTTGTCCCAGCCCTTTCTTCTTTATTACTTTGGATAACAGATGACGCCACTGAGTTTTTTTTAACGAATTTGAAAGCTTCCGTTGAACTCTGCTCAGTTTGAATTTAATTTTTTAGATGTAACCTATAGATTGTTGCCTGCTGATTTATGTTTTAGAAAATTTTACTCCTGATGATGGTTTTAAAGATTAAACCGAAACGTTGAGATTTATTTTATTCATGTGTTTATTTTATATCAACTTTTAATTTATGAATAAAATGTACATTGAATAGCAACTCCTATTTTGCTAGTATTGAATACAGGGTGTTTCACTACCCGACCGACAAACTTGCAGGAGGTGTAGGGAGCACAGGGACGTCTAAAATCACATTGCAATGCAGGGTGAAAAATGTCGTAGTTGAGAGCTATGGTTCAAAGAAGCAGAAAAAAAGAACAGAAACAGCAACACATTAATTTAACAAAACACTTTATTGAAAGGTTGTACTATAGAAGGTGTTTGAATTACGATCAGAAGTCGTCAGGCAGGCTTGACAGCGGTCACTGTTCTTCAGTTGAAGACCTCGCCACTCGAATATCTGTACCTGCCGGGAAGATACGCGACACGCCAAGAATCTTCCAAAACATAAGGAATTCCATGCATTCGGCGCCGCTGTCCAGCCTGCCTCACAACTTCTGGTCGTAATTTCAAACACCTTCTGTTGTACAACCTTTCAATAAAATGTTTCCGTCCCATTAATGTGTTGCTGTTTCTGTACTTTCTCTCTGCTTCTTTGCAATATAGCTCGCAACTACGGCATTTTCGACTCTGCATTGCTATGTGATTCCATGTCGTCTCTGTACCCCCTACACATCTTCAAGCTTTGTGGGTCTGGTAGTAAAACACCCTGTATACCATACAAAATAGCATACTTTCTACTACCTGAAGACCTTCGCATTTTAAATCTTATATATATATATATATATATATATCATTATTTCCATCTGAGAAATATTTTAAAATGCTGAAATCAATATACTAATCTTTGTAGCTCTTCTAAAAGTTACAACATCATAAGAGTTCTCTAATGGAAAAAATAACAATAAATAAATTAATATTTATTTTTAATTTCTAGTGCAGTTTCTATTTCAATTGAAGAACGAAAAAAAATACGCAGGATATATTCAAAAAAACTTTTCAAAAAGAGAAATCTTTATATTTCTATCGCATTATGATGCAGAAAGGAAAGAAATCTTTTCTTAATATATTTAATATTAAAACCGAAAATATTTGAAGATATTGAATTTTTTTAATATATCGCTTAAGTTTAAACTATGAAATAATTATTTCATAAAATTCTAATTCAAAAGTGGAATTATTTTTCCACATTATGGAAAAATAATTGTTTTTATGCCCAAATTAATTAAAGAAATAAGTATACTCATTTATAAATGCAAATTTACTTCAATTTCACTTAGTATTTGTTGTAATTGTTTTAATATATAACCTTGCTTTTGTTTTTTATGTAAGATAGCGCAAATTTTGCGCCTTTGTAATAAGATTTGTAGCATAAAATAGTAAAGAACAAGTGCAAGCATTTCTAAGATCATAACCTGTGCACATCTTTAAAAAACTTATATGTATTTTAATGTAAAAATTTCAATTCTTAAGTTAATCTGTTTTTCTTTATTTTTAATCTTTACAACTAGCATACACACATATAGTAAAGTAGGGACAGATGCCGCAGTTTTTATTTTCTTCTGATAAAATGTACAATAAAGCAAAAAACAACGAACTAAGTATCAGAAATCATTAATCAATCCCTTTAGAATCTAATTTATATGTTAAACAACTTAAAAACCTTTTAATAAAGTAGCCATAATTATTTTCCCAAACGTCTTTTTTTTTTTTTTGCATCATTTTTTATGTGCTGGGTAAGATGCCGCATGGAGAAAAAAGCTAATCTGTTTATTTTTTTTTTAAGAAATCACACTTTTATTTTCTCAAACTTATTAAAATGAATATAAATAACAGTAAACTTACAAAAATTATATATACATCACTAAATGGTGAAAAATTTAACAAAAATGCAAAAGTGTAAGTTCAAAATATAAAACTTAAGACAAAAAATGAAAATGAAAAGAAAAACATTTGAATTTACATAAATGGACAGTATAATTACTGGAAACAATAGACAGCATAAATACAAAAAGATATAAATCCCTGGTTTACATCCAGGCGAATATTGAAGTTTGCTGTTAACGTAAGTATATTTCTATTCTAGTTAGGCCCTCGCCTGTTTATTTTTGGCCTTTCTTCTCATTCTTTGATTTTGCATTTCCGTTCGTCCACAATCACACCACACTTCTCGTTGCAAAAGTAAAGTGAGCCTTTTTCATGCAGCTATCGATTGAATTTGATGCACTGAAACCTGTTTGTTTTAGGCTTTGTTTCTTGATAAGACCTCCAGACACTCAGCACATTCAGAGTCATCAAATTCCAATCCAATACTGGCATCAGAATTCATAAGAGGAGTTATTTACTCAATTTCAGAAGATGAATCATATTTTAGTTTCTTCTTCAAGTAAGGTGTTTTCAAGTTCATCTTTCCCTTCCTTTTTTTTGCACATTTTACTTCCGCCAAGCTATCGTTCTTTGACGCTTTCTAATTTCTTTTGCTTTTTATTTTCTTCTTCTTTTTCTTGTTTATAAACTCTGTGCTTGTAATATTTGCATCCTTTTGCTTTGTCTTACTTGTCTGTATTGGTCTTTTGACCATTGGGATAGGAGATATTTTGTTTAACACTTTAGATAGCGAGAATTGTAAACGGTCAACGGTTTCCTTATTCACATATGGTGAACCAACATTGTTGCAAAGAGTATTTTTATAAGTAGCAAAGTGCGCTAATATACGTTCATTTAAATGTAAGTTCTACTTAAATTGCAGTGATTAATTTATTAAACCGAAAAACAAAAGTATATTTTGCGGCATCTGTCCCTCAACCTCGGTGCGGCATCTGTCCCATAGTGGCGGGTAAGATGCCGCGCCGCCATTTTGCGGCATGTGAGCGATGCGAGAGAAATGCAAGCACATGTCCGTATTCTATGAGCATCTAGTCTACAGTTGTAATCGGTTTTGAGATGAAATCTCTGTTTATTTGGTTTAAAATATATAATAAATTTCTAGTAGAATAATTTTAGCAACTCACCACGCAGGTTCGAACTATAAAAACTAGAATAAATATGTAAATACTGACAATTAAGCGGTGGAAACACATACAACACAGCACACAGCACAGAGGAACACTACCAACTTCTTAAATTGGTCTAGGGAGCGCTAGTGTCGCCCACACAATCTCTGCGGCATCTGTCCAACCGCGGCGTCTGTCCTCACTTTACTATATGAGTTGACTTTGGTATATCAAGTTTTTTGTTTTCTTCAGCTTTAAATAAAATTTTATTATTTGTTTACAGTTCCTATAGCGATGTTTAAAGGCTTTGCGAAAGTTCTTTAGGGTGTGGGGCTTTCTTTTAAAATATGAGATAACACTTTAAATATAATAAGCGGTGAAAATACCTTTGTTAATTGGGCATTTTGTACCTTTTTTCTAGTGAAATGTAAGGTTTGACGATTATTTCTTTTAATATTAATTATTATATCACCAATCTTATGTGTAGAAATATTAAACGCAACGCTTCTTTCGATTTTTATTAATTATTATATCACTTATTTTACGTTTAGAAGTATTAAACCCATGCTTATCACTTTTTTAAATAATCGAATAAGAGAAATACGCAAATACATAGTTTCGATCGTTTGTTTATTTTTCAGCGACATTTTAAGACAAAGAGTTTTTTTTAATATTGCAGACGATAATTAAACTCTTTTCCGAATTGATAGGTTTCATTTTTGTTTTACATTTAAAATTAAATCATAGAGAAAGTCAAAATTATTACAAATATGTGTGAACACACGCTGTTTTTTGTTCAGTCGAGAGACGCGATGGACACATTTTAAATCCGAAAATTTTGCATCAATTTTTTTAATTGAAGATGCCGCAAGCGACAACTTTATTTTAAGTTAAAATCTATAAATATAGTTGTAGATCGCTGTATACTTTTAAACTATTTATCAATAATAACTTTCTTTTCTCTTTTCCTGGTGATAATGGATTATATATATATATATATATATACAGTGAAACCTCTCTGTAAGGGCCATCTGCCGTTCCATTGAAGATTGGCCCTTATGAAGGGTGGCCCTTGAATACATGTGACAAAAAAAACAGCAACTAAAATAAGGAAATAAAAACCTATAGATGAAAAAACTGTTTATTAACATTTTTAAACACTATACAATATTGAAAAAAATTTCTATTGAAGTTTGTTTACTTTCCATAATAGTTTTGCAGATAATTTTGGTTTCCAATGATTCTTTTACTTTATGGAACCAATTACTTAAATCTGCATCATTTATTGATGCCTTAGAATAAGGTATTAGTTTATTTATTTGTGTTATTATTTCCTGACAGGTATAAAAATTGTGCTTCAATATGCATTCACAGTTTTAGTAAATGTGGAATCAGTTTTTCTAGATAACCTGTTACCCATTGTGTGCCCACAACAAAGGGTCAAGCTTCCCCCCCCCCCAACCTAACCCCTGTAGGTTGAAATATCAAGCAAAGTGTGAGGAATATCTGTTTGTCTCATTTGTGGTCTTTTATTGTGTTACCAAATCCTCCCCATCTACCCTGCCTTCTTTGTTGTAAGTGCAGTTGTTTGCTGAACTGTTATCTTTTGGTTCAGGAATTCAATACACCTGTTTAGGATTTAAGGCACATGTGAAAAAAATGGCCTTTATGAGGGGTACGCGCGGCCCCTAATAGGAGTAAATTTAACATTATGTCTATGGGAAAATTTTTCATTCCTAAAAATATTGGCCCTTAATAGAGGTGGCCGTTGAATAGGGGTGGCCTTTAAAAGAAGTTTCACTGTATATATTAAATAATAACACAGTTATACAAAATTCCCATTTCTGAAAACTTTCTAAAAATTATCTATTGTTTTATAAGTAGACTCAGTGGTCGAGTGCGTTTTGAGACTTGGTGGTATCCTGAATTCTAAAGTTTTTGCGTGAATGATTTATCTACTCAGTCATTTTGAAAAATATGGCTGAACCTTGTTGTCACGATTATTACTTGCAATAATATGTCAATCAAGTACCTACAGTTGTGTAGTTGACAGATTGCAGAAGGAGTTCTATTTGATGATTTAGTAATTTGCGGCAGAAGATGTGAATACTTGAAATAAACGTAGCAATCTCCACGTGTCGTATGCAAAGTAATTTTCTCATTATCTGTTTCAAATAGAATCTGCACCAATGAGTTACGCCCGCGTGGTTAAACGTTAAATTTCATGTTTACGAATAAAGGCTTGTTTGAATTCATGTGTCTCAGTTTTATAGTAATACTAGCCGCTCTTGGAAATCAGTTTGGTCTCCGTTAGATGTGTGCTAAGCATTGTACCATGTTACTTTTATTCAAAATTTAATTTACTTTCTCAATACTTCGCCAAATCAGAAGTTTCTGGTAGAGAAATCAAGAACTCCGTATTTTTATGGGTACTACTTGTTTATCCCGTCGACCAAAAATCTATCGCCAAACTAGAAGATTAAGTACCAATAATGGTTGATCGTAAATGTCACATTCACTTGACTTTAAGCAAGTTACACGTGTTTACGTCATCAAGTTATTTTTATTTCGACGTTTTATTTATAATTTTATTAAAGTTACACTAATTTGTTTGTTCTTTCGCTATTTAAAATAAAAATTGTCAATTTGTATAATTTGGCGAAATTGGTCGATGTGATAACTAAGTAGTAGCTTTTTATGTTAGCCAGGCGCAAGTGATAAATCATCAAACATTGTCTTTCCTGTCGCATTTTTTCATATTTCATTAAATTCATCTAAAATATAATAATTTCACTCATTTTATTTAAAATGCATAATTTTAATTTGAAATTCACAACTTTCACTTCTTCCTTTCCTTTCTTTAAGAAAAAGAAAAGAAAAATAATAAATAATACCAAAAACCATGACTTTTAATTTCAAAATCAAAACATTGTTTTAATTTACCACTAGGAAAATAAAAAATGTAAAAAATGGTTACCTGGCATATAAAAAGCGAAGCGGTCAGCCCGGAACTGTTAATGACAGTCACATGACGTAGGCTATTATTATAGAGATAATTACACGGTTCATAGTAACATTTTATAATGAATTAAACCGAATTTTATTAGGTTCCTGCAGAAACAAATAGTGGGGCTACTTTGCTTTGAGCTAAGTAATTTTTCGGCCAGTCGGAAACTTTAAATCTTATATCATTTATTTAACAACGAGAATAAATGTATTAAAATAACTCTAGTATAATTACATATCCAGCGGTTACGTATTCCGCGTTCCATTACCTGTAATTTATTTTGTTGAGCTGATTCAAATATCAGACCAGATGCTAAGATTAATAAGGTTACTGGGTAAATTTGGTTCCCGAGATTCCCCCGGGATAGCTCAGTTGGCAGAGCTTTGGAAGCTTCAACCAAGACATCCCTCGTTCGAATCCTGGTCGGGACATTTTTTCGCCCAGTTTGAAATTTAAATCTCATAAATAATTTGAATTTAATAAATATTTTCTAAATCGTTCTGTATATTGCTTTAAATAAATTGTTGTTGGGTTAATTTGTTTCATGATCCGGAATGGTATATCACACACACACACACACACACACACACACACATATATATATATATATATATATATATATATATATACATATATACATATATGTATGGGGCATTCTCACAATCTTTTGACTTTCATGTCCCTGAATAATAATTTTTATTTTAATAATTTTTTTGTGTTTTTTTTATTTCATACACTGGGGAACATCTCATTGTATGATTGCACAACAATATTAACGAGATAAATAAGTTTTGGACGATGTTGGAGGTCCAAACACCTGGAAAACTGCTATATCGTCTCGTGTCCCTGATGCTGTTCGATTTATTTTTCAGTTTGGAGCTGTCTGTATAAAATTGTTTCCATAAATGTAATTCGATTTATTTTTTTTCCGAAACTAGGTCTATTGTTTTATATAAATATGTAGCAAAAAATTAACCTGCACACATTTTTAGGGTTGGTATTATTTTTCAAACTCTGCCCCTGGGTTTTAGATTCCTTACCATCCCTCTTTTAAAATTATGCAGAAAACCATTTCAGATACAGAATTTTTTTCAAGTTTTTTCTCATGCAGAAGTATGCTAGAGAAATAATGTCTAAAATTGTTTGGCAGGAAATTTTGCAAAATTTACATCAGCATTTAAATATCAATTTCAAGCATCGTGGCTTTATTGGTAGTCTCACCGTCCCCAAGGTTTATTCCTGCACTTTTCGAGGTGAATTAAAAAAAATAAATAAATAATTTAATCCAATGCTAACAACTGTTTCTAAAAATCAATGAACATTGTGGCTATCACTTAGTCTTAACATGATTTTCCTAAAAATAGGTGGTAATTTTCCTTACCGTTCCATCCTTACCGTCGATCTTTTCCAATACCATCCCCTTTTTTTACCTTAAAGCCCCTTCTTTAACACCCCTTTAAGACAATGTTATACAAAAATTCTGTATTAAATGTACTACATTGTTATTAATTCTTATTTGAATGTGCTGTGGGTACTATGCAAATTCATTATAAGTAAAAATTTAGAAGAAAATAAAAAGTTATAGGGGTAAAATGGTAAGAAATTTAAACTTGCAAGTTTAGCTTAAACCTCAGTTAAATAAAAAAAATTTTCGCTGCAGACCATTTTTTTCTTTATTTTGAATCATTAAGGCCTTCGTCTATCAGATTAAAATGTTATTTTAGCAAGTTTAATCCTGTCAGATTTTTTTCCCAAAAGTCAAATTATTGTGAGAATGACCCATATATATATATATATATATAACAATGGATTAAATTATTGTTTTTAAATTTACCTCGAAAAGTGCAGGAATAAACCTTGGGGACGGTGAGACTACCAATAAAGCCACGATGCTTGAAATTGATATTTAAATGCTAATTTAAATTCTACAGTAAATGTCCTGCCAAAGAATTTTAGACATTGTTTCTCTAGCATACTTCTGCATGAGAAAAAAACTTGAAAAAAATTCTGTGGCTGCATCTAAAATGATTTTCTGTATAATTTTAGAAGAGGGATAGTAAGGAATCTAAAACCCATGGACAGAGTTTAAAAAATAATAACAACCCTAAAAATATGTGCAGGTTAATTTTTAGCTACATATTTATATAAAACAATAGTTCCAGTTTCAGAAAACAATTACATTAAATCATTTTTATTGAAACAATTTTATCCAGACAGCTCCAAACTTAAAAATCAGCATCAGGGACATGGGACGGTATAGGAGGGTATACGGTGGTATACGCCGTATACCTTCTGGATTTGTTTAAGGAACACCGTATACCCTCTGTTTTTCAAGAAAGCTATAGTATATGCACTCTAGGGTATACGCTGTGCCTTGAGCGTATACTCTATGCTTACAGCGTATGCCCTCTGTTTTTTTTAGGACTGCACCACTGGGTATTTGGACCCAAACATCGTCCAAAACTTATTTATCTCGTTAATATTGTTATGCAATCATGCAATGGGATGTTCCCCAGTATACGAAATAAAAAAAGCACAAAAAATTGTATTAAAATAAAAATTATTATTCAGGGACATGAAAGTCAAAAGATTGTGAGAATACCCCATATATATATATATATATATATATATATACATGGTGCCGAGAAATAAACGCCCCATTTTGAAATTTCAATAATGCATTAACTATAATAAATATGAGTGGCATTTACATCTGGTGGCTCTTAAATTTCAGGCATTGTATTTCTTAAAATAGTTCAAATTTCCGTCAATAGATGTCGCTTCACCGCCTCAAACATTATGAATACTCTAAAAAATAAAGAAAAATTCAATTGTACTTCGCGTTTTAATAGCTAAGTAGAATAAGCAATACAACTTGAGATATTTGTTTCGCAGTTTTACGTGCTAGATTGAGCATTACTTTAGTTTAAAATGTTGCATCGCCCTCTATTGACGTAAGTTTGAATTTTTAGCATTACAGTATATAAAATTTAAGAGCTACTTGATATAAATGCCATTTATTTGATCTTCAAATTTATCATAGTTAATGAATAATTGAATTTTCAAACTGAGGCGTTTATTTCTGACACCCTGTATATGTGTGTGTGTATGTGTGTGTCATATACATCCTAAAACTTGCATAGTTTTATTTTACACAGATAGATAACACTGCAACTTTTTAAAAAGGAAAAATATAAAACATTTTATAAAAAAATAAACGTATGGTCAGAAAAATTACTTTGTTTCGATTGCACAGCAGCAGTTGAAAAATCCTATGGAAAATAGCCGAAATTTTTCTTTCTTTCTTTCTTTATTATTTATTTATTATAATTAACTATATTTCGATCGGTTTGTTTCACTAGAAAATCAATTTCTTTTTAATAACCTTTCTTTAAAAGAAACCTAGAATTCCAGATGTCTAATGTTTACTTTTTTTTTTTTTTTTTTTTTTTTTTTTTTTGTTATCGAACAATTAAAGTACAGTTTAGCTGATGTCAAAGCTATAAAACAAAATTACAGAATTCATTTTAGTAGCTCTTAGAAAAAAAATGCTTCAATATCAGGTGTTTGCCATTAGATTCAGAGTTCTGCATGGGTCGGATATAACCCGGACCAAACCCAAACGTTCTACTTAACGTTCACCAAAAATACGACACGAGAGAAAAAAAAAAAAAAAAAAAAATTCGTTTTCCTCAAACCCAAGACGAAACCGACAACAATTTTTTCATCAACCCGAAACCTGATCTGAATTTGAAAAATTCCACCCGAAATCAAAGAAGATTGATTCAAAATTTAATACAATTCTGAAAAAATATAAACACTCTTATTTTTAATATAAATTTGGCCTTTTAAGATAAACTTATTGTTGGGTTAAGGTCGCACATGAATCCTTGGCACATTGAGTGATCTTTGTTTTACACTCTAGGAAAAGTTCACTAATTTAAATCACTTAAATGATAAAAGCAATGTCCGAGGACGGTTGATCATGGGGCCATCCCTTAACGGGAAAACACGACCAAGTCGTCATCGTTGTAGAATTTCCTTTTCAACACTTCGGAAATTGGAGCTGAACTCAATCATTTAAAACCATACTGGTTTGAGAGCTGGAACGCATCTCTTGAAAAACATCATAGTCTGGGAGCTCGCCTTCATCTCTGTTCAGACATCATAGTTCAGGAACTCGCATCACTCTCTTTATTTTTAAGACTTCATATTTTAGAACTCGAACTACTCTGCTTATTTTAAGTCATCATGGTTCTGGAACTTGCATCGAACTTTATTTTTAGGACTTCATAGCTTAGGAGCTTGCATAGATGTTATTATTAAGACTTCATAGTTTTGCAACTGGCATCGATATGACATTTTTAAGTCATCATGTTTCTGGAACTCGCATCGATCTTATTGTAACTTCTTCCTTCAGTTACGAAATCACCTCGTGATGACAATATGGAGGAGGGTCCTCTGCCCTCTTCGTCGAATGGTCGGACAGCCTTGATGACCCCCACTTCTTCCTTCGACCTGCAAACCTCTGATTCGGTATTGCACTTTTTTCGGGGTATACCGTACTCCGCCCCCTGAGCGTCAGCGATCTTGGTTTCTGGACCCCGAAACTCGCCTGTGTGGTCTGTTTTATTAGGTACCCTAAATAACATAACATCCCGTCGTAAATTCGACTTGGCATTTTATGTCAAGCTATTGTTAGGTTTGCAGACTCCGTGTCTCGCTGAAAAGATCCCCTCTACAGATAAGACTCACTGCCCTCATAGCATGCATGGTCACAGTGACGTCATTGTGACGTCACTGTAAGTCACTGTGGTCACGTCACATCTGTGACTAAAATGCCACCACTCAGTGATGTCACATTGTGACTGAGATGTGAACTTCTTAGAAAACTTTAAACAATTATAAAAATTCTTCAAAACATGTTACTTATTGTAAAATTTTATTTTTCCGGCAATTAAAAAAATATTGTAACGTCACTGTTATGTCACTGCATGTAACGTACGTCACGTCATATATGTGACAAAAAAACCACCATATTGTAAATCACAGTGTGACAAAAATATTAACTTCAAAAATTTTTGAAAATGAAGAGAAATATTTAAAACATGCCCTAGTTACAGCGGCATAAGGAATGAATATTAATGGACAGCAAATAGTAAATTCGGACACAAAAAGAAGGGGGAGGGGAGAAAAAGAAAAATGCACGGTACAAGTATCAACAAACTAGATTTCCATGCTATATTTTATCAATTTGATATCTAAGAAGTGAAAGTATACTTTTTTCATGATTTCAATTTTATCTAGCATTGCAATTTAATATAATAATACATCACGGATTGTTATTATTATAAAAGTATTTCTCAGAAAAATGCTATGTGCTGGAGCAATTTGAAACATATTTAGAATTAGAAATATTAAATCTATACACTTTACATATTTAGTTTGCAGGGAGGAAATTTTTTAACTTTTTTGGCGACCACTGGTCGAAACACTTCTGTGATTTCAAACTAAACATTTTCTATTACAGTTAAGTCTGCAGATTTTAATGAGCACGCAGAAAGAATCTTCAGAGTTTAGTCATATATGCATTTATTGCTTTATAATTTGCATTCAAGTCATATTTTTTTCCTGTTAATCTATTTTTAGTAACTGTTTTTTTTTTTAAAATTTACTTCTTTCAGCCTTTTTAAATAAAATTAGCCTTTTCCGAAAAAAATATATATATATATATACAAAATTTATGCAAAACACATGATATAATTAATTTTTCGCATTTCCAATTTGTGTTTTAGAGGTATGACTTTTAAAAAAGTTATTTTACAAATTGTTTTATTCTGCAGAAAATTAACATAAAAAGATTGACAGATTGACAAAGAAAAATTTTTTTATCCTCGAAAACATTTTTTTTTATTTATTAAGAAGATATTTTTTATTTATTACGCATGAAACAAACTTTACTTAAAAAAAGGGGGGTGGTATTATTACCATTAAATTTATTTTTACACATTTTAAAAATTTAAGCAGTGTTTTATCTAATAAACTTCCGTTTTCAAATGAATTTTTTTGAAACTGATAAAAAAGAAATGGTAAAATGCATTGGAAAATTCTTCAAATAGAAAATTTTAAATACAGACTAACTCATAAAACTATTCCGCCTGAAAGTTAGGACTGCAAAAATAAACATTAAAATCAGCTGCTGAAGATCGTCTGCGTCGGATATAACGCAACCGCAGGGTAAACAGAGAACTTTTTGTAATACACGCCGGAAAAGAACATGACCAAGTCTACAATGTCAGCTTTTGTTTTTGCTTTTTTAAATGTAAGAGAAAGACGTCTGCCATTTTCGGGCAAAAATACTCGGATATTATTAATTTGCAGCATAAAAAAGGTAAGTCTTATTTAATTTAAATTTTTTATTTCTGTTTGTATATTACGAGTATGAATTAAATAGTTTTATATTATACATATAGAAAGTGACTGATCTGGAATTGTTTTGAAGCGAAATTTTCCTAATCGACACTATTTTGTAAAATGTGTTAATCGGCCATCGCTCAAAAAAAAAAAAAAAATCATGTCTACATTCATAGTGGGATGAATATAAACATTAATTTGCAGTTACTTGAGATTGAGACAGTGATGTGGAATTTTTTTCGGCTTCTTATTTTTTTTCTGATTACTAACACTCATATAACAGTATTTATCGTCATTATTGTTTTGGAGTTAAATATTATATTCGAATAGTATGATATTACGAAACTGTTTCAGTTTAGAAATTAACATTATAGTGGGAAAATGTCTTTTTACATATTATAATAGCGTAACTTTTGAAAGATTTTTTTTTTTTTTTTGCTAATAATATTTTAAATTATTATTTAAAATCCTGAATCTTCATACCAATGTTTTCAGATTTAACATTTGCCAAAATTATAAAATAATAGGAATTCCTTATAACATATGGAAAGATTTTTGAGAAATTGCTAAATCTAATAATGCATTTAATTCATCAATAGATGAATTAAATGCATTAGTTAGTTGTTGTTTAATAGTGCAATTAAAAATACTAATTATTATTTTTAGTGTTTTTCAAATTGGTATATTTATTTATTTATTTTTAATTGTATCTAAGCATTTTTTTTCTATTTGCGATTTTAATCAAACATTTAATTATAGACATTCAGAATCAGTTATTAAATTTTCTTCGATTGTAAACACATTTTCTACGTTTTCGATACACATAAATATTGGCATTAAAGGTGTATTCGAAAAAATATTTTTCCACCTTCAACAGCTCGATATTTTCTGAGACATTTTCAGACTCATCTTTAAAAGTAAAAACATGAAACTTGCTGAGGTGATTTTTGAAGAGATGTTTAAGAGGCCGTGTGATTTCATTTTCCCCTCAATTCATTAGAATTTAAGTTTTAAATAATTATTTTCTCAGTAAGACCTTTTTTTTTTTCATTCCCAGATCTTCCGCTGTGAAAAATTCTGTTCAAAACGCCTACTTTGACAGCATTTTTTTAAAATATTTTCTGCATTTATCAAAAAATCGAGAAGCACGGCACATTAGGTAGTTTCTAAATAAGAGAATTTTTCAGTTTGATGCGTTTGAGAACAAAAAGGAATTTAAAAATGAATCAGAAAATAAGCAGTTTGGATTGAAATACACCCTTAAAAAATAAAATATTATATTTAAGCATTGAAATAAAGTGTTTTTCATGCCTGATAGGAAGCTTATAGATTAAACTGCTTTAGTATATATTTTTTAAAGTTCATTATTTTACTTTTATATTTCCTTTCAATCATTTATTTTACTTTTATATTTCCTTTTTAACACCTTTCAACAAAGTTGAAAAGTGTTTATGACTTTGGTTTGTCTAGCCGTCTGTCCGCGCTCTAACTCTCGTAAATATACTCGGATTACTCTGAAATTTTTAGATGTTATTCACCTTTACCATAGCACGGTCCCTATGTGTAACGACGTTTGTAGCATGTTTAGTTCATTTACAGGTACAGTCAAAAGTATCCCGTTACATTACGGCCTATGGGAAAAAATCGTTTCAAAGTTTTTTTCATGATTTTACACGTTTTCATACAGAAAAAAATTGATATGCATTTATGAAACGTACTAAAATATGCATTCTGAAGAATACGAGATGCAAAGAATAGTTATTGTTCATTTACAGGGCTAAAAAGAATCTCCAATACATAATGATATAGCGGTGGAGGGAATTGTTTGAGGCGTACTTTAACTATGTTAATCTATTTCATATATAATGAAAATGATATACGTCGCTGAGGTTTACATACTATAAATTTTTCATGTAGAATATGAAGTGTATATAGCATTTACAGGCACACACAATATAGTTCAGATACTACACTGTAAAAAAAATCTGTGAAGTTACTAAAGTTTTTCTAGGAAACTTGGATTCCTAGAACTTTTCATGTAACGGCAACAACAAAATTTCATGTAACAGACACACTTTTGCGCCGAAAATCAAAAAATCTGTAAGGTTACTAAGAATTTTTTTGGAAACTGGGATTCCGAGAACTTTTCATGTAACTGCAGCCAGGGTTACAAATAAAAGTTTAGTAAGATTACTGAAATTTTAGCAGATTCATTTGTAAAGTTACAGATTTTTGTAGCTTTACAAAAACTAGTTTTGTAGATTTGCAGCTTTTTTCGTACCGTTACAGGTGAAAGTTTAGTAAGCATGTAACTTTACATCTGTAGAACTACAGATTTTTTTTTACAGTGTATATTGTATCCGAAGTACTGTTCATTTGTGATGATTGCTGGAAATACATTTTTAATTATGATATGCGCTTTTATGATTCACTATATTTATGCACAGTATATGGTGTATATAAATGCTATAATTCATATACAGGGCTACACAAAAGTATTCGCAAGGATTACTGGGTATGAGCGCAAGTTACTTAAAGGTGGTTTTTAAATGAGTTGTGCATTTTTACGCTGAACTGAATTTAATTTACTGTTGTATAATATAGATAAAATGGTATACAGGGTCATGCAAAGAATTGGATACATGGCCGTCTATAAATTATAATTTCTGGAAATGTGATTTCAGCTGTTTTAAGTGTATTTTAGTTTGAATTAAATTTGAACTAAACGGTGGCGTTTAATGAGGGTTCTAGGTCAACTACAGGGTTGTACAAAAGTATTAAAGTATGTTTCCATGTATTAGTATAAATTGCTGAAAGAGAGTTTCAACCTGTTATGCGTTTTCTTGCTAAACTAAATTATCCCATTATATAATATATATATCAACCTACAGATCAAATACAGGGCTGTTCAAAAGAATTGGAAAACCTATTTATCTATGGACAGTAACTACGGAAATGAGTTTTTCAAATGTTTTATGCGTTTTCTAAAATGTTTACTTAGTTCTCTTATTTACCTTATTTCCCTAAATAACGAAGTTTTTTTAAAGCATTCGGGAAGTGTTGGAAAGTGTTTTATAATCTATGCTTAACGCATGATTTTTCTTACTTGTTTTTTCTATTTCCCAGATCAGTCTTTTCCTATAGAGCATGCCAAATCTATTTAAGCTCATATTCACAAAATACAATTTACACGGAAATAAAAAATTTAAATAAATATGGCTTACGTCGTATTTAATAAAGCAAAGATTAATCACAACACCTTAAAATCTTATACATTCTTAATATCAAGCTTGAACTCAAGATCAAGCTTAGAACTTAATAAAAAAAAGATGTCAGTTGACAAACATTGTTTTTTAAGTGGAAAAATTAAAACTATTTTAGAAGAATAGGACTCCAAAATAGCTATATTTTGCTAAAAAATACGGTAAAAAGATACGATTTTATATCTCAAACAAAACTTTATTTTAAAATTGTCCATTTTAAAATTCATCACAATATTAATACTTGGAAATTTTTCCACAAAGAAATATTCGGTTTGCATACAATATTTCAAATGAAAATCAAATTTCAAATTAATTGCTTAAAAGGCGCAAAGGCCAACCTAGTGAAAAGAGTCCATGCCGGGACTCGAACCCGTGCCATCAGCATAGCGCACTAACATTCTACAGACTAAACCACATGGAACGACACTCAGCCTGGAAAATTTCTCGCTATTACATGCTGGCAAGGCTACAAAAGCAGCATAAGATGGGATATTTATCGTGAGCCACCGACATGGGGCGAACACGAAACTTAATTAAATTCAGCATCGATTGAAACTATATTAAGACTTCGAAATTTTTCCAGAGAGAAACATTCGCCTTGCATACAATATTTCAAATGAAAATCAAATTTCAAATTAAAATTGACTTTTAAGCATGTAATTTGAAATTTGATTTTCATTTGAAATATTGTATGCAAGGCGAATGGTTCTCCCTGTAAAAATTTCCAAGTATTAATATAGATTCAATCGATGCTAGATTGAATTAAGTTTCCTGTTTATTCCATGTCGGTGGCTCACGATAAATATCCCATCTTGTGCTGCTTTTGTAGCCTTGCCAACATGTAATTGTGTGAAATTTTCTAGGCTGGGTATCGTTCCGTGTGGTTTAGTCGGTAGAATGTCAGTGCGTTATATTGATGGCCTGGGTTCGAGTCCCGGCATGGAATCATTTTCACTAGGTTGGTCTTTGCGCCTTTTAAGAAATTAATTTGAAATTTGATTTTCATTTGAAATCATCACAGTGTTTATGACAAGTTCGTCACAAATGACACATATTTCACAAATTGGTCACAATGTGACTTCAAAGCAGTCGCTTTCGTCACATGTTCGTCACAAAATTAATGCCAAAGTAGTCACAAATGTCACACTTTTCACAAATTAGTCACACTGTGACTTCACAGAGTGGTCACAATGTGACGTCACAAACGACCTCTAAAACGGCCATAACGACCTCGCATTCTAGTCACTATGACGTCACATCGACGTCACGTGACGTCACATCGACGGTCACAAAGTCACAGTGTGACTTCACAACAACGTCGCTGTGACGTCACCATGCCTTACGGGTGTGCAGCACTTCTCTTATTAAGACTTTACAGCGTAGATACATATATGAGTATATTTATATTAAATAATAATAATAATAATCAAAATAACTACATGTAAGAACACACTCTAAATATATATATGCATTTTATAAAATAATAATAATAATCAAAATATATAAATAATAGTATTTTTTATGACAATACAATAAAATAACAACCTGCTGAAATGGTATCAAGGGTATTTATGTCAGTTACATGATACACTTCCAGCACTTATATATATAGCCTCCTTCATATACAGGTAAACAGTTTTTTATCCTATATATACCCTAGACACTCTAAACAATTTGAGTCAGTGTGAACCTGAATCGTAAAAGTCAAATAACTAAACGAAAATTCGACCCTAGTCCCGCACAGGTCGAGTATAACAGAACCTGAATCCGAAATTTCTACTTAATGTCAACCAAAAAACCGACCTGGACCCCCAGAAAAAATTTGTTAACCAAAATTCAAGCCAACCCGACAACAGTTTTTTGTCAACCAAAAACCCGATAAGAATCCAATATATTTAGACCCGAAACTTCAAATCAAAATGGAATGGATCCTCTATTTAAAACAATTCTGCAAAAAAACTGTTACATTCATATCTTTAATATAAATTTGTTCTTTTACGAAGAAAAATGTATATAAATAAGATAACTCATATTCAAATAGGCAGTGTTTCATCCGAAAAAAACATTCTAGGCATTCTTAAAAAATAGAGTCAATATGAATCCGAACCGAAAGAGTAAAAAAATGCCAACGCGAAATTTTGACCCTATTCCGAAAAATTTAAAGTCTTGCTTTAGCGGAACCTGTTCCGCAGAGAAAACAATTAGATTCAACGTCGCCAAATCACAATCGCGTCTTGGTTTGGGCTTTTGTAAAATCGAATTCCCAACGTTATATAAGCTTCTAATAAGACTTCTCAAGTATCGTTACTTTTTTAGTTCTAAAAATATAAAAATAATATTCAGTAATAAGTTAAAAGAAGAATCATTTTTCAAGTTGAAATTATCGGAAGGATCTTTATAACTTTCGCGAAAAAAATGCTAAATTAAAATATTTCTTTGGATGAAAAATTAATTAGCTGAAACATTATTTTAATCGAGTATCTGTTTTTCTTAAAAATAGAGTTAATATGAATCCGAACCGCAAGAGTAAAAAATCCCAACCCGAAATTTCGATCCGAATCTGGAAATACTTTAAAAGAACCTGCCCTGCATTGAAAGCTATTGCATTCAACGCCGCCAAACCTCGTGTCCTGGTTGCGTTTGGATAAATCGGGTTAACCGACGCTATAGAATACTCAAGTGTCTTTACTTTTTTTAGTTCTAGAAATATGAAATAATATTGAGTAAAAATTTCAAGGAAGAACATTTTCCGAGTTGCAAACTGAAATTATCGGAATGATCGTTATAGCTTTCGAAAAAAAAAAAAAAAATCCTAAATTAACATATTGTTTTGAAAAAAAAAAACCAAACACCTGAAACAGTATTATAATTGTGTATCTTATTTATGTGAAAAAAAAGATACAAAGTATTACAGAATCTAATGGGAAAATATTTCAGAAACTTCATTTTTAATACTTTTTCAATTTAAGAATACAAAAATAAAGAAAAGCAAAATTGAAATGATCAAATGTGTTTGCTGAATAGGCTTAATAATGACTACAAAAATTTTATAATAAGTGAATTGATTTAATGTAAGATTCAAGACATAAATTATAAACTATTTTTTCAGAAAGTTCAGTTTAAAAATCCAACAAGTCTCGCATATATAAAGAAAAAGAATATCTAGAGTATTCCTGTACTAATTGAAGAAATGTGGAAATTGATGGTATATATATATATATATATATATATATATATATATATATAACTCTTTTTCTTTTGTAATCGTCAGAAAATAGCAACCTTTTTAATAAAATATTCAATTACTCGGCCCTACTGAAATTGGATTTAGGAACGAAAATGGAATCATACCTCCATGTAATTATATCGTATGCATTAAAATCAAGCTTTCTGCTTCCTAAATTTTGGATAATCGGGAGTAACCATCCAAACATATTTATGTTTTGAAAGGTAATAAGTTATAAAAAAGTTAAAATTGATTTTACATTAAAAAAAAATACTTTGTGTTTTCAGGAGATATTTTCTGTTTCAGTTACTCATGACAGGTGAACGGTGCACGAAATCCAGCGTGTTAAATCTTCCAGTGGGGCGCCAGCAGCAGAGCTAGTAGATTTAACTAAAAATGATAAAATCTATGCTTAAATTACTAAAAGACTGAGAATGGAAATCTTTTGCCATAAGACTTATTAAATTCAAATATCTTAACTCAAATCAAAATGGCCTCGTTGTTCCTTCAGTAGTAACATATGAAAACTCACTAAAAAATGTTACTATATGCAATGTAATATCTCTAAAAGATGAAACCCCGTGGATTCCAATAATCCGTTATTGGTAATAACAAAATTAATTCGTTACCACGCTGGCGATACAGAGAGCAGTAGGAAACAGATAATAGAAATCTCTGCTTAAACTCGACGCGTAGAGAACTAACGAGTCATTCACAATCCATAACTAAAATACTTTTCAAGCAGAATTCATTAAAATCCGTCGAATCCAACTTCTGCCACACTATATATATCAAATACACAACCACATATACCCAATTATCATATCATTGCAAGAAATAACTGAGTCAATAAGATTATCTGCGATTTCGATATGCTTTGAGAAATGTAAAAGACAGAATGCATAGCCTATTGACAAACAAATGTTACAACTCAGAATACCACGGTCGCACGCAATTTCTTAAAACTCACTCTACAACAAAGTACCTTTAATACAGAGTAGCTAAACGCTATACTACAATGTGATAATGACATGTTTTAAAGGAGAAAAAAATATAAATAGTTTGTACGAAATAGAATGTTTAGAATTCAGTATTTGAAACTACTGGAGAAAAAAGAAAATATTACATATTTTTAAAGATATATATATTTTAATTTAAATCTTTTCATTCGATTGGTTTCCTTTAATGCTACGAAGAAAAACATGAATAAAATTATACAAAATATATTACTGTTATCACCCGAAATTATTCCTATTGTTATTATTACAAATAAAAATAAATTTATGATTTTGTATTTTTAAATGTCGAAAGCGTAAAAAAAAAATCATAGATTTTCTTAAACTTTCTAATTTTATAATAGTTCTTTAGAGGAAAATATTATATTTAAACAATATTTTAATTTTGTTTCTTATAAAAAAAACAACAAAAAATGTGAAACGGAAAAAAATGCAAAAGATAATATTTAATACTTTCATCACGTTAAAATACAAAAAGTAAAACAACAAAACCAACGTTATAAAATTTGTTGCTTAATATCGTTAATAATAAAACAGCGAATTTTTAGAATTATTTAATTGTTTTAATGTATAACTTAATATCGAACACTGAATTAAATTTTTCGATGAGTTCAATTTAAAAATGGAATTATTTCTCCCGGTAATGAAATAAGTAATTTGCATAATTGCAAAACATTCTCAATTTAATTTTTCAAAAAGAAAACAAAATACACTAACAACTGCCGAAAAAATACTTTTAAATATTCAACTCATCATAAAAATATACAGCTATTTTTAAAGGTTCAAGCATTTAAATAGCTATTCGCGAAAAATATTTAATTTAAATAATATTTTAATTACATTTTGTAATTACATTGTGAAAAGGAAAAATATGTTGCCACATTTAATAAGAAACTTTTTCAAAAACATAATCTTTAATACTTTCTAAATTAAAATACAAAAATGTGGGAAAAAAACTGAAATCAATGAAAACAAAATCTTTCCATAATAAATTTAATATCAAAACTTAATGCCCGGGAGCCTATTATAAATAGGTTTACCGGGAGAGAGTTAAGTATGAGAATTTTGACATTTATTGTATTTATGTGAAGCATCATTTCAATTCAAATTTTAAATTTGTTATTCCATAATTTTCAGTTTTTAAAAAGATTCCAAATAATTTATTGAATTAAATGAAATGGAATGTTTTATTCATTCTTAAAATAATTTTTAAAAGATTACAATGTAGAACGTAAATATTTATGTGTAGTTTTTATATAAAGATTTATTTCAAATGCCCACTTAGATTAAACCATCGTTTGAAAGATTTACGGCGCATTCAAATGTTTAATTACTTCTTGCTGGTGGAAATAAATTTAATTAAAAAATTGCATTTCACATTTTAAAAAGATCAGCTTTTAAAAACATTTGAATTTCTTTAGTACGTTTGAGGTAATTGATGTTTATTTAGTCTCAAATTAATTGAAAGGAGAAAGAAAACATAAAGGTTATTTTATTTTTATTTTTTATTTATTTATTATTTTTTTTTTTTGTATGGAGATTTATTTTAATAGTCATATAAGAGTAAAACCAATGTTTGAAAGATTAATCGTCACAATCAAAAGCTTAATTACTCTTTACTAGGGGAAAGAAAGAGAAAAGTGTAAAAGATTTATTTTATGTATATTATTATATGCACTGAGAAGCATTCTTGTTTTAAATTCGTAAGATTTATATAATTATATTTCTTTCATATAATTATATTTCTTAGCAAATTTATGATTTGCCAAAGCTCTAAATTAGCAAGAAAGTATTAAGTAAGATAATAAAAATAATAATAATGTAGTTAAATATATTTAAAACTTTGAAATATGCATGAAATAAACGTTTTTAACTCATTAGATGATAGTAAAATATCGTATATTTTTTCGAAAAATGTCTTTTTCTTTTACGAACTTTAACCTAATAAAACCAAAAAATATATGTAACTTTTTATGATAACACGTGGCAAATTTTTCGGCATAAAATAAATATGTTTTTTGTTGTTTGTTTGTATCGGGTAAAAAATTATTTTTATTTCATTTTTGTAATTTTTTTTTCTAAAATGAACGTATGTTATATTGTGATTGTTGTATGTAGAATAATAAAAATAATTATTAGAAAAATGAAATTTAGATTCGTTAATTAAACTTTATTACATTTATGTTATTTATTGTTCCATTTATATTAAAATTTTGGTTCTTTCTATTGTTTAATGGTTGCGACGTCCTAACTCGAATAAATTTACTGCTATTGAAAAGAATTTTTGAGATCTTTTAACTAAAAAAAATAATCATAATTCGTTACTTTACCGAAATATATGCTGTTTTGTTTACTGAATTACAAAATTGTGAATGAATTAAACATTTTTAAGTTTTCTTTAATACTTAGCGACATTTATTTAATATTTTGGCTACACATTTTTATACAGATTTTTTCTAAATCTTGAATATTAACATGGCTCCACGCGTTCTTCACTTTTTTACATTTCTTACCACTATTTTAAAACAAAAATATTCACCGTACATTAGCCTTGTAATATATGTACAGTCGTCAAAAAAAAGGTAAACACCACCTACTAACTCTGCAACAAATTATTGTAGAAGAAAGTTGCTGGTACCAAACGGTTGGGAATAAAGTCTAACTTTTAAATGATGTATATAAAACTTGCTTAAAGGGCCATCTACATATCAAAACTAACTCATAGTTTGTTTTTCAATAGCAATTAGAGGTTTGCACCATAAAGAGATTCTACGGCCTTCAATGCCTAAATCCAAATTTTCTTGAAATTCATTTGATTAGTTTTTGAGAAATTTATTATTTTAAAATGAGCATATTTTAGGAGCTGTTTCCAAATTGAAGTTCTGTGCTCGATTGTTGAATGCTACAGAATGACTATGTCACTTCTATTAATGTATTATTTCTTGCCTATATGATAATTTCACTCGCTTAATATGTTTCGACTACTGCCATCCCAAATGTTTCATTAAAATAAGTAAAATATCTTTTTTTTTCAAATTCTGCTTTTCTGGATATCATAGATCATCATCTTCAAAGGTCCTTTTGACGTGTTCTGCTCATAATTTGAAAACTACTTGGAAAAAAAATTTGAAATTGAGAATTTGCATAAAGTAGGACATAATATATAAATAAATCTACCAGTAAAATGTATGTTGGAATTCTTATTTTTTTCGAATATTAATTTCATAATTCGGCTCCCCGAAATAAAGTTGTTTTAATGTTTTTGGGGCCAAAAAGGAGGTTTGCAGCTTTAAGTCAAGGAGAGGAGAAAACTCAAAATGTTTTAAGTAGGTCAAGTGGGGTATAGATTATTATGTATCTTTTAATTCTGAATCAAATGAATCCGTTCGCAAGTCGATACGATTATTTATTACAAAGTTACGGCAGGTTTTATGAATACAAAGTCGAAAATTATTTTTTAGTGGAGATAAAATAAGTTTTTACAGGGACAACTTATGGTCATTCACAAAAATTTGGCAAGAACTTTGTTTTGGCACTAGAAATGAAGATCCAATGAGTACCCAAAAAGTAAAGTTGTTTTGTTTATTTTACGTTCAAAACATGTTCTTTATGTCGTATTAAATAATCACAAACTTATTAAAAATATCCAGTGATTTCTCGAGTTTACATGCGATTACCATTACGTGCGATTTATTCTGTTGAGCTGAACAAGATTACAGACCAGATGCAATAAAGAGTAAGGTTAGCTGGTTGAAAAAGTTCCACGAGATTCGTCCGGGATAGCTCAGATGATAGAGCTTTGGCAGCTTCAGCAAAGAGATCCCTTGTTCGACTCCTAGTTCGGACATTTTTCGCTCAGTTGTAAATTTACATTAGATATTATTTATTTACCAATTAGAATAATTGTGTTAAAATTAATCTTGTGCAATTACGTATCCAGCAATTTTTGGAGTTCCATTACCTTCGATTTATTCTGTTGAGCTGAAAGAGATTTGAGACCAGATGCTATAATCAATAAGGTTAGCTGGGTGAAAAAGTTCCGCCAGATTCGTCCGGGATAGCTCAGATGGTTGAGCATTGGCGGCTTCAGCCAAGAGATCCCTGGTTCGAATCCTGGTCCGGACACTTTTCGCCCAGTTGAAAATTTACATCTGATATGATTTATTTATCGATTAGAATAATTGTGTTAAAATTAATCTAGTATTAGTAAAAGTCTTCAAAATGGCAATAAACAAAATCAGGATAGTCTGAGTCTTCTTCAAGGTCATTAAATTTGTCAACATCCATGCATTCATAAAACCATTCATGACTTTGTATTCATAAAGCCATTCATGACTTTGTATTGATAAAACCTGTCGTAACTTTGTAACGAATGATCGTATGGACTTGCGGACGGTGTCGTTCGACTCGGAATTAAAAATATATAATGATTGTTACACCACTTGACCTATGTAAAAAATTTTGAATCCTACCCCCTGAGTTAAAATGCTCAACTTTTGCACCCCCTCCTAAAAAACCGCCTTAAAATAGCTTTAATTTTAGTGGACTCATCGGATATTTATTTCTAGGTCCAAAAAGAAGTCCTTGACAGATTTTCGTGAATGGGCATCAACTGTTGCTGTAAAAACCTATTTTACCCGCACTAAAGTAAAATTTCCGACTTTCTTTCCATAAAACTTGACGTAACTTTGTGACAAATGATCGTATCGACTTGCGGTTGGTATCATTCGATTCAGAATTAAAATAATAATAATAATAAACGATACCCCACTTGGCCTACATAAAAAATGTGAGTTTTCTTGCTCCCTGAGTTAAAAATGCCCCTCTCTTTTGCCACCCTCCCCTCAAAAAATGGTAAGACAACTTTTTTTTGGTAGACTCATTGGACCTTTATTACTAGTGCATAATGATGCTCTTTTCCAATTCATGTGAAAGGCTATCAGTTGTCGTATATTACTCAATATTTGGTCTATTTTATCTGTACTTTTAAATGCTTCCACATTCCCGAGCCTATTGGTCGGTGTCTTAAACTTATTGAATTTAACTTTTTAAGTTTTTTTACAATAGGATCTTCTGCGATCCGGTGCAAAACCGTTCCGGGTAGTCTCGATGGAAGGAGATCTGTGGGTATGCTCAAAGTCGCCTTCGTTGCCGGATTAATCAAACGCCCGAGCCCCTTGAGGTTCGGTGGCCGGTATCCCAAACTTATTAAATTTAACTTTTTAACTCTCCCGGTGGAACTTTTGTGATCGGGTCTACTACTGCTAAATTACTTTAAAAAACCATTTTTATATATTTGTTTTAACCTTTAAGGGGCCACACAGTTTTAAAATGACGAAAACTGTCTGAAGTTTGATCGCGAATAAGGAAGCATGTAATTAGTTTAGACTATCACTTTTTTATCATTTATTTATTTATGTTTTATATAAATGAAAAAAATATATATTTGTTAAATTGAAAAAAAGCCTAATAACAAGCATTTTAATATCGTACGACAAAATTATTCTGGCAAAACTTCTTTTGCATGATTTTCAAGAACCAAGTACAACATTTTTGAATCGTCATTTCTTTTTTTATAGTGCTTATTACGTTGTATCTCTGTTATACCTGAAAAACGAACAAAAATGCGTAAAACATTTTAAAATTATAATAAAAAATTCAAAATCCGTATATATTACATATAACTTTTGAAAGAAAACTGCTTTTTTTTATGTATTAGCTTTAAAAGAATTTAATTTCTTCTATTTACTTTTTCTTCGAACTGTGGAATTCCTGTTTCCTTAGTGATATTTCGAGCACTTTATAATTGTTAATGCCATATCTTCTACTATTAATATCATTTATTAATTTTCTCTGCAAGAGTTTAAAAAAAAGTTATTTTTCATTGTAAAAATCTTTTTTATAATTTTGACAATTTTTATGTTGTGCAGATCGGAAAGTAAAGTTATAAAAAGACAAATGTGTAAAAAAAATATTACAGTATAAAAGAATGTACGTTTACAAGTAATGAGAATAACATCAACATTCAAATCGCACACACGGAAAAAAAAGATTCCTTACATGAATTAGAAGATTCAACATCAGAAAGCTATAAATACAATTTCTGATTTTATTCATGAAAAAAAAAATTAACTTAAAGGGTAATATGTAGGAATACACTTGCTACCGTGCCGCTAAGCTATCCCTTTCCAGAACAAAGTGTTTGTGTTCCTGTAATGTTGAATTCACACAGGAAATTTTGAAAATTTTAATTTCTAAATATGCAAAAGCAAATTTACAACATTTTACCACCAAACTTATAAGAGTGAAAATTAATTAAAAGTTTATAGTTCAAATCTTTATTAAAATTAGGTGAGATATAATTTATCCCATCTCCCGTCAAGAGGTTAAGACTTTATTTAAAATCCGATAAAAGCAATTAAATTAAAATAAAAAAGTTAATTAACTATCTATAAAGGGATGTGTTCTCTAGGTTTTTGATAAGCTTTTATTAAAATGATATGAAATTGTCATAATCACATTTTATATTCAGTATTGTAATGTGTCCAGTGAATCTTGTTCGAGAATCAAAGTATCATTGCATTAATAATTACACAGATGAACTGCAAAAGAATCTTTTAGTTCCCCCCAAAAACATTGTAATATAGAAATATCTTAAATGGAAATTCATTCATCTCATATACAGTCGGACCTCGTTATCCCGACACCCGGTTTTCACGTCACTCTGCTTATCACGTCAGTTTTTTAAAGTCCCGATTTTCTGTATATGAATTTAATGTAAATAAACTTCGGATATTACGTCGATGAATAATTTTCTACTCCGGGTATCCCGGCGGTTTAGGAAGATTGTCCATTTTTCATAATCCATCTTATAAGCACGGAAATTAAGCAGTAAGAAATGTCTTAGCCAAATTTTTCACAGAAATGTCTAAAATGCCCATTAAGATAAATGAGAAATTTTACTTCAATCCTTTATCTGAATAAATAAATCCACACACTATGAATGACCCACTTAAGCTATAGATAGACATATCAGTTTACTCGCGGTATTTTTTGTTCTGATCAGGCGCGCTTTCTTGTGGTTACACGGCGTTTTTCAACCGACTAAAACCGAAGCATTGCATTGCATTGAAACGATCAGAAATTATCTAACATCGATTTCTGAAACGACGAATATTAGTTACTATTCATTGTATAATATTGAAAAAAGAATTGTAGGAAGCACATCTAGGGAAAAGCAAACCTTAATTCATCAATATTTCATGTAACAATAAAAAAATCAAGTCATCATAAATCTGATTTTTATTCTTTTCAATTTTGTTTTTGTGTTATTTTGTTTAAAAATAATGTTTTATTGCTTAAAATTTCAAGAACAGTTATGAATTTAAAATTATCTTAAATTAATAAAAATACAGCTTTTGTAAAAATATTTTTCTCCAACTCCGGTTACCGTGACATCCCGCTTATGACGACACTTATTTCTGGTCATTAGACTGTCGAGATAACGAGGTTAGACTGTATATTCAGATAACTTTTTCATTGTTGATAATTTTTTTCCTTATTAGCTCTGCTCTAATATTTATTTTAAATTGGTACTTTTTACTTTTTATTTTTCGTATACATATTAAATATTTTTCTATTCTATGCTTAGATATCATTTGATAAATCTTTGAAAACAGTAAAAAGCTGAAGCATATCCGTGAATGCTTGTAAATACAAGGAGGTAACAGTGTAGTATCATTATTAGCATAGAAAATGAAAGAATATTTCGAAAAATGCGTCCTTGGTATATTTAAAAGGATTAGTGCGTTTACATTTTGATCTGAAAAAAATCGCTAGAAAAGAAATTTTTGTTCTTTACAGGATTTTTTTTTTTTTTTTTTTTTTTGTGCGTTGTATTTGTTCAAAATGAAAATTCAAAAGGCAGTTTTATTAAATAGGGAAAGGAAGTTCATTAAATAGAAGTTCGTTAAATAAAAGTTCAACTGTATATTTAATTAATTCATCTTTCGAGCATTGATATTATTCTTATTTCTTATTGAATGTTCGAAAATAAAAAATAGATAAGAGTCTGTTTCTCAAAAATAAAACATTTACTTACAATTAGTCCATCTTGCGACAGAAAAAAAAGGAAAAAGACGTTAGTTTATTTAAATTGTTGATCAGAAACAGTTTCATGTTAAAAACGAAAATCAACTAAAATACGAAACTATTATTTTTATCACTCTGACTTTTTGTCTGATTTTATTTTGTATAGAAGAATATTTTTCAATAAATATTTCTACAAAATGTATAATACTTGTCCTTTTTTACAGCAAATATACATATAAAAATTTTGTAACATTCATATGAAATCTGAGGTCAAACTGAGGATTAACAATTAGAAAATTCTGATAATCTGGTTTTTATCCATGAGTAAGTCCCTTTAATATTATTGTATCACGTAGATGTAATTTCCTGACAATCTCTACTTTCTTATGAAAATAATTTTCTAAATCACTCACGTTAATTAATTTTAAAGCTGAAAATGGGGGAATAGTGTCATTAATAAGCTTTTCTATAAGTAATTCAGCCATTTGAACAAATTGCGTACCAGTAAAGAAATCCTTTATATAAACTTTAATGCTTTCTGTCTTCAGGTATTTGAATATATTCTCCCATTTCTACTCTGAATCCTGATTTTCTTACCACATAATTTATCAAAATATATAAGCAATGATTGAATGTACATCCCTAAATCTGGATCAAAAGCTAACAATATTCTTTTCAGCCATCTTTTTACCAGGGCTTAATATAGTAAAAGAAGCAATTCTATTATCTTTTATAAAGCCCGAACTCAAATTCATAAGAAGTTAGTTTAAAATATAAAAATGATGACAAAACTAGTCATAAATAATAATTTGTTGTACCTATAGTGTTTTAACAGAATTTATAATAACAGATTTAAATATAAAAAAAAAGAAGAAGATTACGTTAAAATAAAGGAAGTTTCTTTAAAAATCAATAATAAAAGTATATACAATAAATAAAATCTAATAGTTCTCTCATTATAAATACCTTAAAATAAATTTAAAACATAACAAATAGTAAATAAATTAAATATGATACTAATATTAACTCATATTCATTTAGTAATATAGCTATGTTTAACATCTTGAATAATAGAATGATTCGGCCGTTGGAAGGTTGTCGATGACCATCATTTTTTAGGTGCGTTTGTAATTATATAAATACGTAGCACCTATAGTCGTCGTTCAGTCCGTATGTCTGTTCGTCTGTCCACATATAACAGAGCAAAAACTACCCATCCAAATGTTCTGAAATTTTAAATATATGATTGCTGCAAAATTTTGTCGAGTCGTTTCAAATTTTCTGAAAATCGGATGTATAGTTTAATTACAGGGGCGGTCAAAAGTTTTCCATTACATTACGGTCAATGGGAAAAAAATATTTCAACTGCATTTTAATGATGTTTCAGCATTTCGAACAGAATGAAAGTGATATGCACTTATGAAGTGCACTAAAACATACATTCAGTACAATATGCGGTGCAAAAAATATTTATAAAATTAGTTATAGTACGAACGCACCTCTTTTTCCACGTTTGACGTGCAATTTCTAACATGTTTATTCCCGCATTGAAGGTTTCAACTTTAATCCTGTCGGATTTCATTCATGTTATGAAATTTTGTGACATTCAGACGAAAACTGACAATAACATCGCTCTAACTCCATTAAAATACTCATAGAAAGCCACTCTCAAAATTTCATATTCAGGAACTTTAATCAACACCAGTCTTCCACTTATCTAATAGATAAATAATGAAGAAAATATTCTAGAACAGCAGATTTGCAGCGGTCGTTAGCCATTTTGCGTTGGATTGACTGTATAGGGTTTCTCCATTAATAAGACAACAGAATTATCCGTGCGGAAACACGTTTATTTAATCAGTTACGGGAGTTTACGGATAAAGAGTAGGAGACATATTATGTATTGTCTACCAGTTGCGAGTGAAGTAACTGATGTGGTTGTCACAAGATGGTGGCTGGCTTTTTACATGGGATAGACAGTTTCTAATTTCCACCGGGGAAAATTTCTTTCAGTAAATTGGTAATAGAATATTTTGCCTTATATTAACGGCTTTTTATGAAATATTTCTCTCATAAATATGCTTAAATTTTCTATTTCTTTTTACTGGTATCTGTCCGCCCAGATATTATAATCTTTTTCACTGACAATGAGAGGCTGTCTAGGTTGTCACAATAGGGCTGAAACGTAGGCCCCGACTACCATCGAAGTAAACTTTCACCAGTAAAAATGAATATCTGTTTTTACCATTACTTATGACTGAAATTTTGCATTACTAAGGTGTTTAATTAAGAAAAAAATATCTGATTAAATTTACTGGTGGAAGTTTTCCCCGGCAGTAATCAACTTCAGCAAAAGCGGTTACAGTTGAAGCTTCACTATTTTAAGGATATGTCAGTTCCTTTTTATTAATAATTTCATGAATCTGTTGAGTAGAATATAACAGTAAAAGCATTCGCCACCAGCTCCATAGAACATTTCAATATTTTCACAACTTAACTTTAGAACTACATTTTGAAAAAGATGCTATGATATCAATCTCTTATTAAAACTAGAAAACAGGAATTTGGCTTTTTCAGAATTTAGTGCCGCCCCCGATGAAAAAAAAATACATGTATATATATGTATGTACCCTGTATATGTATATAAATATAGATAATACAAAACGTATTTCGGTTTTAGGACTTAAAACACACGCTTTTATTTTACATTAAATGACGTCATTCGCATCCTCTGAAGAATTCCTCATTTACTATCCAGTCTTAAACAACATTTACAATAAAGTATTCGTCTGATATTACGATAGCTGAATAATACACAGATAAAAAAACAACACTCAAGAAACTCGACAAAAAAATCGGCAATCTAATAAATCATATGCCTTCGTTTGTTTACAATATAGATAATTAAATTAAATATAGTTTATAATAGCTCCATGTTTTATCAGAAATCATTCATTTATATTTTTTTCAAAATAGCACGTATTTTAATTACATTTCTTTTTTAGTAGTTATGAGAAAATGCCGACAAAAAGATATAATTACTATTTTCCAACTGTTTTTTTCTTTACATGCAACGGAAATGGAGTACTTGAGTTGCCAAATTTAAACAAATGACGCTAAAAACTACAAAAAAATTAATAACTCAAAAATAAATGGAGATGCAGTTTTCAAACAAATTGCATTAATAAAAAAGGAAAGTGTCCAGCTAAACTGATGGCATTGAGCTCACAGGCTATTCACATTAATTGTATATTATACTCTTATTTTAAAGAATAATGCCCCTAAACAAAATAAGTGAAGGGGATTAGCCCCGTTTCCCCCTTTATACTTAACCAATGAACCTCCAAATCTAAGGGAACCTCCTTAACATAATAAACCGGTATACCAAATTTGGAGCAAATCGAATAATCCTGCAAAAAAACCCATTTATCTAAATTAAGGGGGTTGGGCTAGCCCCCCTTTATCCTTAACCAATGAATCCCGAAAACGAATCAGGGAAGTTCCTTAACATAATAAACCGGTATACAAAATTTGGAGTAAATCGAATAATTCTGCATGAAAAACCCATTTATCTGGATTAAGGGAGGGTCTAACCCCACTTTTCCCCCTTTATCCTTAACCAATGACCCTCCAAAACTAATCAAAGAAGATCCTTAACATAATAAACCGGTATACCAAATTTGGAGCAAATCAAATAATCCTGCAAAAAAACCCCATTTATCTAAATTAAGGGAGGTGGACTAGACCCCCTTTTCCCCTTTATCATAAACCAATGAACCCCCAAAACGAAACAGGGAAACTCCTTAACATAATAAACCTGTATACCAAATTTGGAGCAAATCGAATAATTCTGCATGAAAAACCCGTTTATCTAAATTAAGCGGGGTGGAATAGCCCCTCTTTCCCTCTTTATCCTTAATCAATGAACCCCCGAAATTAATCAGGGAAGCTCCTTAACATAATAAACCGTATACCAAATTTGGAGCAAATCGAATAATTCTGCATGAAAAACCCATTTATCTGAATTAAGAGGGGTGGACTAACCCCCTCTTCTTCCTTTATTCTTAACCAATGAACCCCCAAAACTAATCAGGGAAGTTCCTTAACATAATAAACCGGGATACCAAATTTGGAGCAAATCGAATAATTCTGCTTGAAAACCCCATTTATCTGAATTAAGGGTGATGGGTGGACTAACCCCCTTTCCCCCCCTTTATCCTTAACCAATGAACTTCCAAAATTAATCAGGGAAGCTCCTTAACATAATAAACCGGTATATCAAATTCGGAGCAAATCGAATAATTCTGCATGAAAACTCCATTTATCTGAATTAGGGGGGTGGACCAACCCCCCTTTTCCCCCTTTATCCTTAACCAATGAACCCCCAAAACTAATCAGGGAAGCGCCTTATCAGAATGAAACTAGAAAAATTTTTAAAGCAAATGGGATGTTTCTATCAAGAGTTATCGTGTTACGTACATACGTACATACACACGTACATACAGAACCGGTGGGCACATAAGCTCTTAGGCTTTGATAGCCTGTGAGCTAAAAAGTACTTTTTCCCCAATACGACGGTATAAAAATCGAAAATGTGTGATGCATAGAAGTTTACAAAATTGCAGTAGAGTTTTTAACAGTACAATGATACATCTGCTTTGTTTTACGGCTGGCTTGTACAACGGAACGTTATTTTTTTAAGACGACACTTTTATTGCTGGACGAATGAAATAGCGACTAAATAGCATATGAGGGCTAATAAAGAATCGCTTCCAGGCGATAGGTATTATTTTTTGAAAGCACATGGTAAAACGGAATTCTGCTCTCCTCACTTCTATTTTGGTATTTAAAACCTCTAAACGGAGGGATCTACAGTGTACTACAGATATATTGATAACCGAATAACAGCCTGAATATACGCAGAGCTATATTTTAAGTGCGGGTGAAAAATGGACCTAGCCGGTCTTCCAGAAAAAAACAAAATGCCAAACGACTTTTAAAATAAATAAAAGAAAATGGTACAAAAGAAATAATTTTAATAGCATTCCTATCGGCATGTAAGAAGGAAAAATGAAAGATCTTGAAACAAATAAAATTACGGCATATATTTTTTGGAATATATTTTGAAAAGAAATAAAATATGAATATTGCATTTTAAATAGAAATGAAATTAAGTAAACGAAATGATTGGAATATTTTTAAGATAGGAAATACTTTAATAAATTAGGATTGTAGAATCATATTAAATAGCAAAATGCTTATGGATTAATTTTATTGCAGCGCGGAAATTTAATTTTCGTAATATATATATATATATATATACAGGGGGCAAAGGAAAGTCCTTTTAACCTGAAAATACTTGTGAACGGAAAGAGCTACAGATATGCAAGTGAGGTAACGGTATAGCAAAGCGACTATGCCCGATTTAATGCAAAGGACAGCAGCGCCCCTAGTGGCGAAATTTGGAAGATAGCCATTGAAAATCGAAAACGAAAATAGATAGAGCAAAATTTCAAATTAGAAAGTTTTAGAACACCAATTAATTAATATGAAACGATATTTGGTTTTCATGGATAAGATAAATATTCGCCTGTATACCCAAAAATGTCCGAAATCGATGCACTTCATTTTGTGTAAACGTTTGAATGGAACAGCCAGAATTAAGAAGAAATACGCACAATTTATGGTATAAATGCGTACTTATCTCAATACATTTTGATAACATTACACAAAAAAACAAAAAAGACAAACTGTCTCACAGTGATAAAAAGTTAATATTCAGTATGTATGAAAAATTCGCCATTGCTCATGATACACGTTTGTATTCGGGAGACTAATTCTGCATGCACATTTATCAGCATGGAACGTCTATTGCAAGCTTCTTCAATACGACGACATAGATTTAACCCTTTCAAAGGCGGTGGCTAGACGGTCTAGCCACCTAATTTTAATGACAAAACTGACAAATTGCACCAAGAATATTTTAATAAAATTTTGTTTTTGTAATGAAAATGTAAATTAGCGAGTTTTTGTTATCTAAGAAATTCGTTTGAATATTCTGATGTCAGTCAATTATTTCATCACTTTACGAACAGAATTATTCTGCCCCTGAAAGAGTTAATCTAAAATTTTAAATGAATTGAAAATTAAATTTTTACTGATATTACAGCACAGTACAACGTCACAATCTGCAACTGTGCACTGCTACATTTCCGGAATGTGAATATGCAAAGTAGAATCGTCGCTCATCGATTTCGGACATTTTTGCGTATACAGTCGACGATTTATCTTATCCGTGTGAACCAAATGTCGTCACGTACTAATTAATTGATGCTCTAAAACTTTCTAACTGGAAATTTTGCTCTATCTATTTTCGTTTTCGATTTCCAATCGCTATCGTCCAAATTTCGCCAATAGGGGCGCTGCTGTAGTTTGCATTAGGTCGGGCGTAGTCGCTTTACTATACCGTTACCTCACTTGCATAGCTGTGGCTCTCTCCGTTCGCAAATATTTCCAGGTTTTCCTTTGCACCCTGTATATATGTATATATATATATGTATACATATATATATATTATATTTTATATCCTATAAATATTTTAATACGTTTTATTGATTCTTCCATTTCATATTATTTGTTTCTATTCTGCTTTCATTTTTAATCAATTCACTTGATTTTATGGTTGTTTGGGCACAGGGGAAAATTACTTTTAGCTTTAGCTTATTTTTCCCACAGAAAACAACCATTTTGCTTATATCATTGAATTCTGTGCCCTTGATAACGTAATTCAATGTATAAGCTTTTCAATTTTTGTCGGTGTCCACTTTTTTCTTTTTCTTCCATAATAATTCTTATATTAATTTTTTTTTTAATACTTACAGCTTTCATTCATAATATTTGACGGTGGAATGTTATGTTTAATTAATGGTCATATATATATATATATATATATAAAGCATACGTTTAAAATATACCTTGATTTATATAACTTCTAGTTAATACTATTTTTGAGTATAATATATTACAACTACAAGTATTTATCCTTCCTAATAAAGTTAATCAGGATTCGACAGTCATATTGTATACCTAAACTGTGAAAGAATTCGTTTAATTGCACGAACGTTTTAAATATATATATATATATAAATGTTTTCAAATAAAATAATAAAGAATGGAAAGTACGAGGGTTGTATTATTTTTCTAGTTTAATAACCTGAAATAAATACATATATATTCTTTTATTTTTTACCTTATCACCAGAGTTTTATGAATATTTCAAAATTTCTTTTTAGTGCAATATACAACAATGCAATAATGTAATTTACTTTTTAAATAAATTTTAATTTCAAATCGAATTAGTAATATCTATTGGCTTAAACATTCAAATCTTACTTTTATAACTTCAAAAAGAACTTTATCGTTCTTCAGAAAATTCAATGCAGAAAATTACATTTACTTTTTTTTTCTAATTCTGACATATTTTATATTTGATTTAATTTATTTTTTTTTTCATTCTTAATAAGTATATGATTACTGCAAATGTCACATTAAACACGAACAAATTGCTTTATATTTCGTATTTATTAACTTTAAATCGTTTAAAAGGATTTTTTAAATAACTCCTTATTTTAATTTCTTATATTTTTAAATTTTTTCAATTAGAAACATAAGAAAGTTTTCTTAATATGGTTTTTTGGGGTGTTTTAAATGTATTATGAGTATTCTTGGTATAAATTTAAAAGGGTAAAAAAATATTTAAATAGTGAATTTTATAAGAATGAAAAACAATCGAATATTATGGAGTGCACAATTAATTTTAAGATTTTTAGTTTAATGCTGTTTTATTCTGAACTTTTATTTTAAAATTTAAGAAACACGCTGTAGAACTTCTTTTTGCGTATAATAAAATATCTTTACCAAAATACTTTTAATAGTTTGGTTACTCATTTACGTTTAATTGTATGTTGAGTATAGTTTCCTTAATCTTTTAAAAGTATTTTATCTCTTTGGTATTTTTATTTTTCTATTTAAAAATTTTAAACACATACCTCGTCGTAGTTTTACTGTTGGTAGTCCAGCCATTTCCAGTGTCAAAAAGTTGAACTGTGTAAGTTTACTAGTTAATGTCAACTTTACTCCCTATATTTATTCATTTGTAGCTTTATATCTAAATCTTAGTCAAAATACCGGTAGTCTGTGGACAACCAGCGATCTGCAAGAAACATTTGAGAAATAAAGCAAAATCTGAACATGTTTCCCCCTTTTTTTGTGTTATTGATAATAAAATAAAACTAATGAAACAAAAAAAAGTATTATGTTTAAGAAATTTTATTACTGAATGAAAAAACTCGTTAGCAGGTCCGGTTTGAAAAAAAGGGCTCTTCGTCTTCCAGTAACGTCATTCGAGAAAAAATATTCATAGACTAATTTCAAACATGCAGAAATAAATACCACACTAAAATCATTTAACACTTAAATAAGCTTAAATTATTTTGTAATAAACCAATTAGTTGTTTTAAGTTTTGTTAAATTAAATAAATTATGTATTTAAGTTTTGTTAAATTAAATAAGCTTAAATTGTCTTATAATAACCAAATGTGTTTATTTTTTGTTACAATTAAATAAGCTTAAAAGATTTTTGTTTCGATCAAATAAACATTTACAATTTTCCTATAATAAAATATTTGTAAATTTGTCATTAAATAGGTGCATTTCAGATTTTAAAAAACGTAAGCACTGTGATCAATATTATGCAAATATCTTTGTATTTTTTTAAAATGTATATGTTTATGTTTTTTAATGGATGTGTTGTGTTAAGAGATTAACAATCTCAAACATACAATAGACAGATTTTCACATTGAATAATTTACAAGATGCCTTGCGAATGCGATAAATTTTACATTGGCCAAACGAAGCGGCCTTTTAAGGTCCGCTTGAGGTAGCATTAAACTAGTGTGAAAAACTGTGACATTAAACGCTCCGCTATATCTATCCACTGCTGGTCTGACAATCACAATTTAAAAATTTCGAAGGCTCAATAATACAGAAATGATCATATCATCAATTTACGATCTAGATTTTTGGGAAGCTTATAATATATGAAAAAATTCTAACAGTTTGGTTAACAATTTGTCTAGTACGGCCAATTTTTCAAAAGTATGGCTTTCTTTTAATTAATTTGATCTTTCATCTCCCCCCCCCCCCTTTGTTTCCTTTCTGCTGAAACTCTCCCAGAATAGCTGAGCGATTCTAATTGGTCTCCTCGCATGCGCGAGGGAGGTTGACTCCGCAGTTATTTTGTAATGCTCGCCGCTATTTCACCACTGATGGCAAGCTGTGAGCAAAGATCTTGGAAATAACTACTATTGATATGACTACTTCCATGGCTGTGAGATGCGCCTCTTTCGCTCGCTATTTTTTAATCTTTAATTTTTAATTTTTTTTTTAATTTTACGCTGACGGTGGAGCTTTAAAAGCGACGAAACAGCTGTATGCAACTTTCATACACTTACATTTGTACTTTTTATAAGTTGTTTCATTATTTCTTATTAGTTAAATGTGTTTATGAATACGGTCTGTCTGCCATCTGCCAGTGCTCTAACTCGAATAAATGTAGTCATATTACCCTGTAATTGATATATGTTATTGAGGTTTACAACGACGTATTAACTGAAAGCGTTTTATATGGAAGTGTGCAGCAGTTGTGGTTTACTTGCAGGACACTCAAAAGAATTCCGTTACCTTACGGTCTACGGGGAGAAATCGTTTGCGGTGTAATTTAAAGATATTACTCTATTTTAAGTGTATTAAAATTTAATCACCGAGGTGTATTAAAAGATGCTTATTGTGTAATATGTTGTGCATAGCGTTTGTGGCTCATTTACATCGGCATAGAAAACAATTTGGCTACACTACTGGCGATTAGCAATAATTGCTACAAATGCATTTTTAGTTCTAGTATGAGTTTTTAAATTTACCTATTCTTTTACAAATTACTTGGTGTACATAAATGCTATAGATCATGTACAAGGCTGCACAAAACTTCTCGAGTACAATTTCTTTTATTGACGGAAATTGTTGAATGTGAATTTTCACCTGTTCAGTGCTTTAAACGGAACCAATTTTAGGATACTATGTAGTATAAATACATATCTATAGATCATAATACCAGGATGCATACAAGAATTTGTCCGACTATTGGTGGCAATTGCAGAAGTTGTGTTTTTAAATGCGCTTTTCAAATTGTTTATTTCGACATCATTCTTCATCTTAATAAACTGTAGAGTATTGTTACGGAATTCTGAGTTTCTTGAAAAGCGTTTCATGTTTTATGTTGAATGTATGATTTTTCGTTTTTCTTTTTGCTACTTTTTTATTTGGATAATTAAATTTTTGCTTTCGGTAATAATTTTTTTTTAAACGATGTTTATTTCTAAAGCTATTTTGAAGCAGAATTCGAATGAAAAAAATATATGAATTCTAACGATTCTACATTTAATTCTTTACTTATTTAAACTTTATAGTAGGGTCTGAAATGTTTTCCAGCTCAGTTTTTCTGCCAAGTTTGATATTTTATTTTTATTTTGTAGCTTTTGACATGTAGATTCCAAATATCTTAGGTGCCATTTTTTTTCTTACACATCTTTGATGTGATTTTGAAGATGGCTGCCATTTACTGACTTTTTTAATATTTGTGGGATATTATTGACCAGTATATCAAATTATATGTTTTTGAGGTAAAACAATGCAAATCTACAATCAAAATAGGCATAAATTCTGTTATTTATTATTTATTTACAAATATACTACAAAATTACTAGAAGCATAGAGTTTCACATGACTATCGTTTTGGCATGCTACGACCTTCTCTTTGAAACACTGCCACATTATACAAAGATTATTTCCCTGCAAGAAAAATGCAACTCACCACTTAGAAATTGCACAATTGTGAAGTTGACGGTACAACTTAGTTTGAAGAGATCAAAGTAGTATTTGAAAAAAAAAATTGTCCTCCTCATATTACACAATGCAGTGGTCATATGGCAAAGCTCTTACTACAGTATATGAACCAATTTGGAACTTTGCTACGTTTCACCCGTGCCACTTGTCACGGAGATTGGGCATTGCATCTCGCGTCATTAGAGGAACTAATCAAGTGTTATTTTGCTCATGACATATTTCATTATGTCAGACTCATTCCAGTATACATAGTACAGATGAAAGACCTTAAAACAACATATCCAGAAGTATGGAATGCTCTTGAATCTGGTTGTTTTGCAGCATCCAAATCCGATGTGCCATTTACGAAACTATTTTAAGACCGGAACTTGGACAGAAAATCAAAGAGCTCAATAACATTGGTGGAGTTATTGGTTTAACTCAGAATGAAAACGCCCTCGAAAGGTATTTCTTGATGAATATTGAATCCTTTATGAAAATTCCAGAATCTGCGAAGGATGATATTCTGAATCGTGACCATAAAAGCCAATTGGAATTCAAAGAATTTGTAAGTGAAAGACTAATTTGAGAAGATAGGCAACTTCTTACTCGTTTTCTTGTTGTTATGGTCTTGTTGTTATGCCTACAAACCTAAAAGATGCAATTGGAAAATACGATTTTTCTGTAATACCAAGATTATTATTTTCTTCTGATGGATATCTTGATATTCCGTCTGACAAAAGTTCATTTATTGCTGAAATAGAGCAATATAATTGGTCACCCATACTTGAATCATTAGAATCCTCGATTACTTCTCCGACAGAAAAAGTTTGTATTATAGATGGAATGGCAATCGTACAATCAGTAAAAAAGACATCTGCCATGAAAACTTGTGAAGACTTCGCAAATGCTTTTACCGAGATCATTATGAAAATGAGAAGCGGATACACTGAAGGGAGAATAATATTTGACCAATACCTTGAGCATTCATTGAAACAGCAAACTCGTAAGAAAAGATTGGGGCGACAGAGCCTATTAGATTTACTATTACAAATAGTACCAATATAACGTTGGTTTCGTTAAAGACGTTTCTTTCACATAGTGAAACAAAATCACAGCTGACTGAGTATCTCGGGAATAAATTACCACAGGTTTTTGCTGTTAGTGAGAAGAAAATTGTTGTAGTTTTTTGGCAGTAAGGCATACAGTAACCACGCGAATTTTTTCCAATTCAGAATTATATGATCATACACATGAAGAAGCAGATACCATTATACGTCTTCATGTACTTGATATAGTGAACCATCATGATAGTTATGAGATCGCTACATTTTCGCAAGATACTGACATTTTCATATTGCTGATTGACTTGATTTCATTTAGTAAACAGTGAAATCAATTTTGTTACTGGTCGAGGCAGCAAATACAGAAAAATTAATATTAATGAAAGATGTCGAGCAATAGGTGCTCATAAAAACAAATGTTTACTACGTTTACATTCATATACTGGTGGGGACTAGGGAGGAAATTTTGTAGGCATTTCAAAACAGAGCTGGATAAAAGTGTATATCAATCTTCAGTGTGATGATGATATTATAACAGCTTTTCAAGAACTTGGGAACCCAATGTTATTATCCATTATCCATATCCATATATTATGTCCATTATCCAATCTGTCTTTGTTTGAAAAATTCACCAACTCAGCTTATTTGAAAAATAGTAATTTTTAAAGGATTTCAGAGTTAAGATGGCATCTTTTCAGAACTAAAAGCTTCGAGTGGGAGAAATTACCACCAACCCTTTTAGCACTGAAGCCACATATTCTAAGACCTAACTTAATTTGCACCATTGGAAAGGGCTACAGAAATCCTCGACCTACAATACCCTCACTCATTGGCAATGTTTGGGAAAAAATGGCGATGGAGTAATTTCTCCAGTCAAATGCCTTTAGTTAACGGCGACCAAAGGAGTTATTGAAGTTGTGAAATATGATTGTAAGAGAAAATGTACAGTTGGGAAATGCTCTTGCTTAAAGAATTCACTGGTTTGTACTGCCCTTTGCAAATGCAATGACGGAAATAATACAAAGGACTATCAATATCATCACAGCGATAGCAGTGATTCAGAAGAGGATACATAACATCCCAGTACTGTATATACATATAAATGCTGTTTTTAATCATTTTGTTCAATATCTTCAATAACTTATGTTATTTCATTTAAATACTTTGGTTGTGCATAACTGGTTAATAACAGGCTAGTATATATAATGTCTTTTATATTTTTGTGCTTTGTTTGCATTTTATCGCTTAAAACACTTGAAAAACTCAATTTACTCCTAATTATATTATATATTTGTATTTAATGACACTGAAAGCATATAATTTGACATACTGGTCAATAATATGCCTCAAATATTAAAATAGTCAATAAATGGCAGCCATCTTGAAAATCATCCCCAAAAATGTGCATAAAAAATGGCACCTAAGGTATTTGGAATCTACATGTCAAAACCTTCAGAATACAACAAAAATATCAAACTTGGCACGTCAATCGAGCTGGCGCCACATTTTACGACATTTCAAACCCTACTATTACATAGATCATTCCTTTTTAGTTAATATACAGGAAGACTCGTGAATTTGAAAACATAACTTATTTGAATATTAACCTATATCAATAACATTTTGTTAACATTTATCCAAGATGGATATATATTCTGTTTTTATTAACATATAATTATGTTTTAAAGCACACACTTGAAACCTTCTATAGCTCGAGTAGTTTTTAATGTTAACATTTAAAAGGCTGAAATTTTTGCTTTTTTTAAGGTTCAGTATTAAATTAAAAAAAATATTTATATACATTATTTTTCTAAACTGAAACCCCAAAGATTATTAAATATGAAAGAAAATATACATGTTTAGAAATAGAAAAATGGGAAATTACATATTTTGGTTTTTATTGCATATAAAATTGCACGCATGATTTATTTACTCTTTTTATTTTATTTTCAGGATCAGTGAGTCATTAAACCTTTGATAGTGCTATTAGTCTTTTTTTTTTCCGCAAAGCGATCTCTGGAGAAAAATCGTATGCAAAAAAAAGGATAAAAGTTTACGATCCACATCTTTTTTTTTTTCTTTTGCTAATTTATAAATGCATAAAATATTTTTCTTCCTTTGTAGTGCTTGAAAGATTCTATTTTTTTTTTTTAAGCAGAATTACTTGAAATAATTATTTCAAAATTCAAACTTAAATTATATATTAACACAGTTTAATAACTGTAAAAAGTCTTGGTTTTTATACAAAATAAGCTCGGCAAAAGGGAATTTGTTTGTTCTTTTATATTTTTTTTCGGAATTATTAAAGATTGTAATTTTTGAAACATTCCTTATTAGATGCGTAATCTTTTTTTTTTTTCTTTTTCTGACGTAAATCACAAACAGAATATAAATATGTTTAATTTCTTTCTTGTTCAATAATTTATATAATATCGAAGTTTTCAAAAAAGTTATGAAGGTTTTTATGTTAATTTCATTATTTAAAAGAATTTCTTTGATGGAATTATTCGAATGTTTTGTGTTTATTTTAAAATATTAAAATATTAAATGCAAAGTTTTTTTTAGTGATGCAAAGTATTCCATTTTGTGTAAATTGATTTATATATTGAGAATTGAGATTACTGTTAAATGAGAAAATATTTGAAATTAAATGAATAATAATTTTTATATTTGTGAATTTAAAAATATAGAACTCTATTAAAATGATTAATTTTATAATGCATCGGTTTTAATGTAAACTAAATCTTACAGATACTGCAAGTAAACAAAACTATTCCAGAATAATTTGTAATTTTAAAATAGAGTCGAAAAATACAGTTTATATGAGGACGTGAGATTCAAAACTCGCATTATCCAGAAAGTTAAATCATGAGAAATCACGAAACACCGCCGACTGCGTACATTAGTTTTCATTGTAAACCAAGATTTTTCAATTCGAGAAATAGGCGATAAAACTAGTTTTTTTTTAAAAAAATGATTGCGTGTTTCTTCAATGCAGGAACACCAATAGAATAGACTAATAGACTAAACTCGATTTTTTTTAAACTCACGTCCTCATAGGACTAATACTATTGTAGTAGAAAATTGAGTGAGTACGTATTATTTATAGCACCCAACTTTAAAACGTTTTTCCGTACTAATATATAATTTACAAGACAAATTTAGCTTATTAAATTCTAAATTTTCGGCGTTTAAATATAAGGCTGTGACAAACGACTATTTTTTAATTGTATTTCGCACCACTTCTTCAAAACAACTTTTTTTTTACATTCGCTCTGACAACATTTGCAAAGGAACGACACTATGAGATGTATTTAAAAAAAAAAATATTGCTGCGAGCAGTACACCGTAAATAAGATATTTTTTTCTAATGAAAAATTTCAATCTTGCTTATCGTTGCTAATCACATTCAAAAGAATAATTTAGTTTTACCAAATATATAACATCGTTTAAAATAGTAAATAGCAAAATAATAATAATAATAATAATAATATGACAATTAAATAAACTGCAAGCCAGTTTGTTGACAAACATGCACATTATCCATAAAAAAAATGTTATTTTGTTTTTCTGCAAGAATGGAAGAAATCCAATTGCTACCATTTTAAAGAGATTTCACAAAAAAATTTAAAATTAAAAATAAAATATAAAAATCAAAATACATTAAAAATAGCTAGTACAGACACATCTCCGAACAAACAACTTTCATTGAAAAAAAAAATGAAAATTCGTTCAGTAGAAAGGCTCAGGACTGATGACTAAAAAAACAGACTTGTCTTTTAAATATATAGATAATAGATAAACTACAGTGAAAATTCTTTTAAAGGCCACCCCTATTCAAGGGCCACTTCTATTAAAGGCCAAAATGTTTAGGAACGAAAATTTTCCCTATAGACATAATGTTACATTTACTCCTATTAGGGGCCGCACTTACTCTTCATAAAGGCCATATTTTCACGTGTGCTTTAAATCCTAAAGAGGTGTATTGAATTTTTGAGCTAAAACATAAGAGTTCAGCAAACAACTGCACTTGCAACAAAGAAGGCAGAGGGAGAGGGGAAGGATTTAGTAACACAATGAAGGACCACAAACTTTTCCACAAGTGAGAGAAACAGTTGTTCCTCACACTTTGTTTGACCTTTCAACCTGCAAGAATTGCGTTGAAGGGGAGACTTGACTCTTTGTTGTGAGCACACAAAGGATAACGGGTTATCTAGAAAAACTGATTCCACATTTACTAAAACTGTGAATGCGTATTGAATCACAATTTTTACACCTGCCAGAAAACGCTAACAGAAATAAACTAATATCTCATTCTAAGGCATTAATAAATGATGCAAATTTAATTTGTTCCGTAAGGTGAAAGAATCATTAGAAACAAAAATTGCCTGCGAAAACATTATGAAAAGTAAACAAACTTCAACAGAAACAATTTTCAATCATGGTTAGACTTTGAAAATGTCAATAAACAGTTTTTTCACCAATATAGGTTTTGATTTCCTTATTTTAGTAGTTGTTTTTTTGTCACCCCTATTCAAGGGCCATAAGGGCCAATTTTCAATGGAGCGGCAGGTGGCCCTTACAGTGAGGTTTCACTGTATATCGTTTTCAAAAAATAAAATTTACTGTAATTAGAATTATTGCCGCTATTGTTGACGTATGCGTATTTTCAGAAAACAGCTGATACTACGAAATAAAAGGGCAACATCAAATAGGACAAATTATCGAAATGTGTATACAAAGGGATGTCTTTTTGATTAAAATGTTATTTTAGAAAATTTAATTTCACCAGATTCTTATTCCCGAAAGTCAAAAGATTGTGAGAATGCTCCGTATACAAAGGGATGCATACAGCTTTTTCGGAGTTTCTAAAGCTCCATCATTTAGTGCAAAGATTAAAATGTTTAATATCTAGAAATATGCTGACGATTTTAATCTCCCTAATATTATCTCTGTTATGAACTCTATAGATGAACTTATAATGTTTACTTCAGAATTCGAAAATAACAACCATTTACTCTTCTTTGATATTGCGGTTTTCCGCGAAAATAACACATTTCGTACCACTATTTTTTGTAAGCCATTCGCAGTTTCTTTTCTCCACGTCGTATTTTATCTCATTCTCTTAATCAGAAGTTGGCTGCCTTTAATGGTTATGTTCACCGAGTCTTATTTTTTCTTTTTCCGACAGTTTACTGAAAGCTGAATTAGACCATATTAAATGCATTGACATGGATCGCAGTTTTTCAGATGAAATTTTCGATCCAATTCATAATAAACTCACTAAACATACCCATTAGAAAGTTACCACTGTTCGCAATGAGAATTTAATTATACTTCCATATTTCGAAAATTAGCCATCAAATATCTAAAATCTTTATAAAGTTTGATTTTAAAGTAATTTATACTCCTTTTAATAAGATCCAATTCATAAATCTCAAACATCCAATAGACAGATTTTGGAATTTACAACATATATTGTGAATGCGATAAAATGCACATTGGTAAAACGAAGCGATCTTTTAAGGTTCGCTTGGGGAAAGACTAACACTAATGTGAAAAATTTGAACCGATAACGCATTGTAGTTCTAATGATCACAATTTTAAATTTTACAAAGGTTCAATAATTCAGAAATGCTCATCAACTTACGATCTAAATATTTGATAAGCTTATCATACATGGAATAATTCTAACAGCTTAGTTAATGATATATCCAGTACGCCCAATTTTGTTCCAAAGTCTGGCTGTCATTTCTTTAATACATTCTCTTCGCTTTCGCCCCCCCCTTCCCTTTTTCTCCTTTCTTCTTACGCTCTTCCAGAATAGTTAAGCGCTTCCCATTGGTCTTCCCGTATGCGCAGGAATGATTGACAACGCTGTTGTTTTTCAACATCCCCCTCCGTTTCGCCATTGGCCGCGAGCTGTTAATTGAGTCTCTCTCGCTCGCATATTTCTAGATTTCAAATATTTAAAACTTTCTGCTGATGATGGAGCTTCAGAAGCTCCGAAACAGCTGTGTGCACCCCTTTGAATACACATTTTCCCGATTTGTGCTATTGCACGTTGCTTTTTTTCTTCTTGATACATCGTGAACAAATTCAGTCCTCCCATTTTAATAATAGATAATACGTAAGTATCGAAAAATTATGTAGGCATGATTTTTATTTTTCTATATTCAATAGAAGAAAATATTGTAACATAATTTTTTTTTCGATTTCCAGTTTTCGACAGATTTAATAAAGTTTTGGGATTGGAACATTGGACTAGTTTTCGTAATAAGAAAGAAGCCCAACTCCTATCCTTGCTTGTTCGGAGAAGGTATGAAAATTCGGAAACATATGGTACCATATCAGAAAATTTGACAGATATGGGGGTTTTTTGAATGATTCCGTGAACTCTAGATCACCAAACATATTCACTCGATGCGTCGTTTGCCTCTCAACATATTCACTTAAATTATAAGACTAGAGGTCCTTTCAATGACGTGGAGGTGAAAATGTACGTTTGCCAGTTCAATTCAATTACACATACGATTGTCATGGGTTCTCAGTTTTATCAGAGAAATATTTAATTTCATTTTAAATAAAAAAAAAGTCTGTTTTAAGTAATGTAAAAAAAATAATTGACCGTTTGAACAGTTATCGAGGCCAAGTAAACATGCAGCAAAATATTACAAATACTACAGAGTAACATCGGTTGAAATTAGAAGAACATTTATTTGCATTTAAACTGGTTTTAAACAGCAAAAGACAAAATCTGTTTAAAATTTAGAATAATGAAATGTATGTTGTAACAAAAACCATTCATAATGAGATGCAGATTTGAGGTAATGCGCATACGCATTTTTATAAAATTATTACACAACTGACATATTTATTTTTAGAGTAGTAAATTTTGATTAGACTATAAATTATGCTTAGCTACAATAAAAATAATAACATAAAATATATATTTTTAGATAAGTGGTATTTTAATAAAAAGTTGTGAATACATATTTTAGATTTTAACAGCATATTTGAGAATTTTTAGTGCTTTTTAGCATATATATTTTAGTAGTTTTTAAGTGCATATATTTCGTTGTCGGCGAATTAAATACAATAAAGCACCGTTTATATACAAGATGGCCATAAAAGAATTTCCCAGTTATAAATTTCAATAGTATTAACTGTAAGCGTTGTAGAGTGCTGGTTCAAGGTCACAAATAAAGAGTAACTCAAACAGTTTTAGATAAGCGCATACGCAAGTACTGCTTTGTAATTTCTCGCTTGTAGTGCCACATACACAAAATGGCGACTCCTCAGCGTAGTTTTGTGTTGTGAAATTTTCCAAGAGTGAATCTGTAATTTCAGCTCATGTGTAATTTCAGCTCAGTGGCAAAATCACGCAGAATTGTAGAGGATGGTGTTTCCATTACTCCGCAATTGTTAACCGAACTGTACAAAGATCTGGACTTTAAGTTGGATGTATGCGACATAACTAAAAAGGCACTTATTGAACATTTGTAAGAAAAACTAGGTTTGTTTACCTTCAATTTGGTGTATGATTTGTTGAAAATCATCTAAATTAAACTGATATAATATACCATTGAATCTGGGACATTTTTTTATGCTCATCCCTTATTTCTAAAACGACCGTCCACAATTAGAATGGAACGGAAAGCAAATGTACACCTGATAGAATTTATTCAGGGTAGCCAGTGGTCAGGGGATGTCTCGGGGAAAATACCAATATTTACTTATAAGTAAATTAGCTTTATTTAATCGCGCTATTAAATAAAGAAATTGTTCTCTGCTAAATTCTGATATTTTTTTCTGTGAAATTTCCTGACCGATGGTTATCGGTTTGTCCGTCCTTTTATTAAAAAAGAAAGTCTTTATAATATAATTCTTATATTATTTTATTCTAGTATTCTTTAGTGATATTAAACATCTTTTAACATTTAAGATTTATTATTTTTATTATTAGATTTAGTTGTTTATTAGATCAATATTTATTAGATTTATTATTTTTAATGACATTTATATGTAGTTAAATACGCTGAAAAATAAATAATATTTATAGAATTATTTTAATAGATTATTTTCTACTAAATTATTCTACTTTAAGAAAGAGGGATAGAGAGAAATAAGTTACTTTGAATAATCATAGGAAAAACGAAGAAAACTAATGCATACAGCTAATCTGTACAAAGTCAGTTTTATTTCTACTATTTGATAATCTGGAAAGAATACAAACCTCCCTTATATCCCTCCCGTTTTATCAATCTTTTCTGTCGCGTTCAAAACTGTCAACTTATTTTTTTACTTACTTCGACTAAATTGATTTCAATCACATTTTGCATAAATAGTCAATTCTGTTTCAAATTTAATTCACGAAAAGGAACTTTTATTTGTATTTTAAGAGATCGTCTCCATCTATTATATAATGAAATATAATGGAATATATATATATATATATATATATATATATATATATATATATATATATATATATATAACCATTAATTATATATATATACTTTAAATAAATGTTAATTTAAGTCATTTCTTGATTTCTTCAACTAATTTCATTCTTTCTTTTTAAGGGTATAGATGTCAGCACTAAACATTTTTGTTAAAAATCTAGTTACAATAGTTTTCATTTTTCACACCAGATGGCAGCAATGTTTTGGTTTTCAGTCACTAACTTCTGGCCACATCTTTTAATAGTATTAAATCTAATTGCATCCTCACATGTTATAATATAGTGGGCCATCTTTCTGAAGTTTAGATTCTAGTATATAATTGTGGTACTGTGCTCTAGTCATTTCTCAAATTTTAATATCCTGTCTGAGATGTATCTTTCTTTAGATCTCTTGGTATTTTATTTTGTTTTAAAATGCGCTTTTAGGAGCTAAATTTTGTCATTTTAGGCCCCCCTCACTGACAAGCCCGTGTTAATACGTTCACTAAGCTCCAGGTTTCACTGCAATACAAGCAATATTTAAAGTAATATAATTCTATTGATTTAAAGTACTTTTAATACATTGAACAATGATTAATACTTCCAAGGATTGCTTTCATATTCGTTATTAAGTTTTTTATAAAATGTTCAAAGAATCAATTTTTTTTTAGCATTTAAAACAAAATGCAGTGAAAACAACACTACAATTTTGCCCTTTTCCAAGCCAGTCGGAGGGTTAATGCCGACAAAATTGGATGAAATAACGCATCTTCACTGTGAATTAAAGCTGCAAGCTCCTCTGATTATTCTGTGGGTTATTCATAGTTTCTTATTTTACATACTGTTTTCCTATGCTCATATCTTGTTCATCTTTATTTTATATATATACGTATATATATATATATATATATATATATATATCTACGTGTACTCTATCTCACCTGGAACTTTGTAACCGCTGTGCTGAAATACCCTGTATATTTAACAGGCAGGCTTTAAAAAATCTATTTAGTCTATATTTATTTTATTCATGCTTTTCATTCATAATAAATTCCTCTGCCAATTTAATACTGGGAAACAATACTTTTTAGTGTTTCAAGCGATAAAATCTTGAAATCCCATACACAGGGTTGTCCTAATTAAAGCACTCCTGCTCGACCTCGCTGTGTATTGAACTGCTAAGTGTATGGCCTTCAGATTTTGTGCACATGTTATTCAAGACATGGGGAAACATATCACAGGAAAAAAAATCAAAAACTACCAATAGGTGGCACTGTACAATTGCTCATACACTAAAAAGAAACGTCTCTAAAACCTTTATTTGAACGTACCAAATGTTCACGTGACAAGGGCCATATCTACGTACGGAATGTTACTCAATATGATTTCCTTCACAAAGATGTAAAATCTGCAGCGATGACAGCGATGACCACCTCGGGAACTCAGCTTTCGCTTTAGAGTGTTAGTGCAATCCCGAGGGGTAGACCAAATCCACTCCTCCCGACTCTCAACCAGAGTCTGAGAGGGAGGGTCGGGTCCCTGATCAAGCTGCTGAGATTTATTTCGGTTACTGTGAGATTGACAATTACAATCACAATTGGTTACCCAATTTTTCTGGACGAACAGAAGATTTCACATCGAGATATATGATGTATGTAGTGATTACATGAGGATCATTTCACCTAATGTGATTGCATAATTGTTTACAATTTTCATGGATATATATACGTCACAGTACATTTAACATACAATATTTAACATGACAATTAGAAACACATTACAACACAATATCAAACACCAATTATTTACATGACTGTATCTAGTGATTACATGAGGATCATTTGAATGTGATTGCATAATTATTTACATTTTTCATGGATTTACAGGGATTTCACAGTACATTAAACACACAATATTGAACATCACAATTAGAAACACATTACAACATACCTACTATTTACAATTTGCATATACTACAGTTTGGAGAGATGCACAAGATAAAAATTCAAAAGTGATAGAAGTTTCTGGCACCCGCTTGTGGAGAGCTTGTTCAGATGCAGATCTTAACTAGTCCGCTAAGATCCTTTTCACAAGTAGAGAGGTACCTTTTTTAAGGTATGTCAAGGTTAAAATATGTCCTCGGATAAACATGATTTTTTAAATATCCCATAGCATAAAATGACAGCTATTTAGATCCGGAGGACAAAATGACCACGACCAGGTTGTCAGAATCGCATAATTGGTTGCTTTGTCATTACTGAAATTATGTGTCATTATATGTTGCAGAAGAAATAAAATTCCCTACAGTTTTTATCCAATTTTATACCTAGAACAGGGCTGCATACTATGGGATTATAGAAAATTTTGTGTGCACAAAGTGAAATTGCATTTACAATGGCAGTTTAAGCTTATATACTTTTTTTTCATTAGAGAAAGAGAAATTAAAACGGAAAAAGTTCAAATACCACGTTTTTGGTTTTATTATTATTTTTTCTTTTTTCCTACTTGTATAGCGCCATTTATTTTGACAAATTTAATCATCTAGCAAGAATTTTTAAGAAAATATAATACGACCTCTTTTTCTTGTGGCCCACGAATCAGATGGTCGTTCCTTTATCTTCGAAAACTTCAGAAACATATAGAATTTCGACGTTTAACAAAGAAATTTTTAAACAAAATTTTCACTTCGTGCCTTGAATTTTCGGAAAAGTTTCCGAAAAACACCTTAACTTAAGAGTTAATCAATTTTCGCAAACCTTTATGGGGCATTCTCATAATGTTTTGACTTTTGGGGAAAAAAATCTGACAAAATTAAACTTGCTAAAATAACATTTTAATTTGATAGACGAATGCCTTAATGATTCAAAATAAAGGAAAAATGGTCAGCAGCGAAAATTTTTTTATTTAACGAGGTTTAAGTTAAACTTGCGAGTTCAATTTTCCTTACCATTTTACCGATATAAATATCTATTTTCTTCTAAATTTTTACTTATAATGAATTTGCATAGTACCCAGAGGACATTCAAATTAGAAATAATGACAATGTAGTATTTTTAGTACAAAATTTTGGTATAACATTGTCTTAAAGAGGTGTAAAAGAAGTGACGGTAATGTAAAAAAAAGGGGATGGTATAGGAAAAAAAGGACGAAATGGTAAAAAAAGGGACGGTAAGGATGGAACGGTAAGGAAAATTACCACATATTTTTAGGAAAATCATGTTATGACTAAGTGATAGCCACATTGTTCATTGATTTTTAGAAACAGTTGTTAACATTGGATTATATTATTTTTTTTTTTTTTTTAATATACCTCGAAAAGTGTAGGAATAAACCTTGGGGACGGTGAGACTACAAATAAAGCAACGATGCTTGAAATTGATATTTAAATGCTGATTTAAATTCTACAGTAAATTTCCTGCGAAATAATTTTAGACATTATTTCTCTAGAATACTTCTGCATGAGAAAAAACTTGAAAAAAATTCTGTGGCTGCATCTGAAGAGATTTTCTGTATAATTGTCTGAGCGAAGCGAAGGCTAATACTCAGCGAAATATTACTGCCCGGACACTTTACTACTACGATGAATATTAACGCCATGTCCTACTAAAAAAAAAGCCTAATAAAAACCTTTCGTCAAGCATAACTCAAAAAATATTTGTCGGATTTCGTTTCTGATTGCACCAGAAGGTACCTATGAGGGTCGCCTACTGAATGCACCTACTATGAAAAATAAGTTCCAAACAGTTTAAAAATTATATAGAAAAAACTCTTAAAAAAGCACAATTTATCTGCATACGTCACAGAAATCTGGTGTGCGTCACTTTCACCGGTTGATGTTTTCGTAGACAACTGGTTTGAACACATGGAGCAAATAAAAAGAAATACGCACGCAGTAATATTGAATAGATCAGTTTCAACCACGTGATCACAAACCTTGCAACAACCCGTGGCAACCAGTTTTGGTGGGCAAACAAATAATAATACAGTATTCCGTACCACGGTGACCGTTTTTAGCCTGTTGTATAAAATCTGGCATGCTGTATGACAAACAATTGTGGATGATTAAAACAAAAGACATGAGTGTTTATTGATCCGGAGGTTATCTTTCTCTGGATGTCTGTCTGTCTATCATACAGCATGCAATTTTCTTGTAAAGGATGATATTATTATGCAGTAAAACCTCCATAACGGACACACCCGATTAGTGGACACCTCTATTTAGCGGGCATTTTTTCGACTACCAACCCTTAAATAACTGTACATTTTTTACTCTCAGTAGCGAACACCTCCAAATAGAGGACAAATTCTGCCCTCCCGAGGTGTTCGCTATTCAGAAGTTTTACTGGTAAAACCTCCATAGCGGACACACCCGATTAGCGGATACCTCTATTTAGCGGACATTTTTTCGATTACCAACTCTTAAATAACTGTACATGTTTTACTCTCAGTAGCGGTCACCTCTAAATAGAGGACAGATTCTGCATTCTCGGGGTGTCCGCTATTCAGAGGTTTTACTGTATATAATATTGATAATTATTTTACAGGGCCGCACAAAAGAATAAGAATATATGAAACGAATATAAACTAAATTCGGGATTGGTAGATCGCTGATGGTAATGTAATTTTAGGATGTTGTTACAGTCATCCGCAGCATGTTTTTAGAGTTTCGTCCATCTAACGAAACCCTACCTGTCTCACTCCTTTGTCTGTCTGTTTATCCGTCTGTCACAGAGCCCGTTCTCAGAAACTATATATGTCGGAGACTTGAAAATTTGCATACTTATAGCTGAACACCACACATCAAATGGCAAATAATAAAATTTTGAAAAAGTCTAATATTTAACGCTCTGGGCTCTAACTTCTGTATTTTAAGCAATTTTTCTAACTCAGCCCCTAATTAAGTTGGAGACATGACATTTTGCATACTTATAGCTGAACACCTCACATCAAACGACAAATAATAAAATTTTTAAAAAGTCTAATATTTAACCCTCTGGGCTCTAACTTATGTATTTTAAACAATTTTTCTAACTCAGCCCCTAATTAAGTTGGAGACATGAAATTTCGCATACTTATAGCTGAAATCCTCACATCAAACGACAAATAATAAAATTTTGAAAAAATGTCTGATATTTAACCCTCTGGGCTCTAACTTATGCATTTTAAGTAATTTTTCTAACTCATCCCCTAACTAAGTTGGAGAATTGAAAGTTTGCATACTTATAGCTGAAAACTTGCGATAACACGATAAATCATAAAATTTTGAAAAAGTCTATTACTTAATCCTCTGGGCTCTAACTTGTGTATTTTAAGCAATTTTTCTAACTCAGCCCCTAATTAAGTTGGAGACATCACATTTTGCATACTTATAGCTGAACACCTCACATCAAACGACAAATAATAAAATTTTGAAAAAGTCTATTATTTAACCCTCTGGGCTCTAACTTGTGTATTTAAAGCAATTTTTCTAACTCAGCCCCTAATTATGTTGAAACATAAAAATTTGCATACTTATAGCTGAACACCTCACATCAAACGACAAATAATAAAATTTTGAAAAAATCTAATATTTAACCTCTAATATTTTGTCTCGCGCAATTTTTTAATTTAAACTGTTTTGCAATACTATTTTTTGTTCATTTTGCATAATAAGTGTAATGTGACGTAATTTGTTCTATTTCAGATTTCTAACGCATATTAATGAATTTATTTTACAATATCCTTTCTCTTTTAAAATTCACTTGTAAATATAGTTTTTATGGCGTAATTTCCAATAAATGCCTGCTTTTTATACTTAATTATTTAATTGTAATTTGAAGGGTTTTTCTGTTTATAATAGTAACGTGTAAATAATTTTTTTATTTGACTCAAACATTATTGTTTGCGCTGTTTATACAGTTGGCAACAGTTTAAATTAATACCATTTTCTAAAATATGTAAAAAATATCTGTCAAAATGCTGAATATTTTAATTTAAAATAGAAATAAAACCTCAAAAAATGAGTCAAATTAAAATAAATTAATGAAATCTGCAGACCGGGATCTTCTATTGAATAAAATGATCTAAAAATAATTAAGTTCCCATGTATAGCTTTTGCTCTTATAAATTTTTTTTAATGGAACGATTTTGTCCAACTTTAGCATTAAATATCTCTTAAAATAATTCTTCGATTTGAAAACTGTATGCATTAGTGTGTTGATCAAACATTTCGCTATAATACCACCGATTTTCATATATTTGTATGCAATAGTTTTCTTAATATTAACGAAGAAAGACCTCCGGTCACAAAAAATTCAAAACCGGCGGCGGCGGCGGCGGTGACAGCGTTAGTTACTTTTCATAGAATAGACAGATATATAAAAATGAAAACTTGTCTATCTGTCTGTTTGTAATTCTATAAAAAATCCACAATTTGGAAGCCAAAATTGTGAAGAGATATGTACATGTGTATTAAAACATGGCCGAGACAACTAAAGTAATCCGGAATCGAAATAACTTATAGTAAATTTTTAATTAATAAAAAACCACCAATTTAACAGCAATTTCTTATCAAATTTAAACATTTTTCGTTATAGCAGTTGCCAACAATTAAAAAACACAACAAAATTATTACTACAACAATTAATTTTCTACTGCAAGATTTCCACGTGAAAAATGAAAATGAAATAAATAGTTTGCCGAATTAAAAAAAAAGGTGAATATTACGTCATAACTTTTCTATTGCAAGATATTCACGTCAAATATGAAAATGAAATAAATGGTTTGACGAATTTAAATGAAAGTGAATATAACTTCATAACTTTTCAATTTCAAGGTTTCCACGTGAAAGAGGAAAATATTACGTCATATTGGAAATATAAAGGGCATGGTGGATATAGTATAACGTCATATGAGTGTGGAAAATGTATTGAAGCATAATAAAAACCCGATTAGGGAAATATTGGCGTATTTTAACATTATTGCTCCAATTATAAATTGAAATAAGTTCATTTATAGCTGTATTCTTTTGCGCCTGTTATATACATTTATACATTTTTATATAGCGTTTTCATATGATTCATTCAACAACATTTCGACTGCTTTTTTTAATGTTTGTTTTGTGTTGTATGTTAAATTTTGAAATTGATTTTTCAGAACAAACATCCTCCAAATTCTGGGCAACGCCGGCACTTTAGCTTGTAACAGATAAATGGCTTTTGTATCTGTACATCTAATGCTAATATTATAAAGCATTATAATATTATAAAGTATATAATATTATTAATGCTTGTACGTTTGTGAGGTGTTATCTCTGAAACTGCATAGCCAACTTAAAAAAAATGTTGGTGGCCATCTCTGCTCCGAAAAAAAGACTATTTTATGTCAGTGCAAGAACCTACATCGCTGCAGAAGCAAAAAAGTTCTAAAATTGTGATTTCTGCGATATTGATTTGGTTAGAAACTTTAAATTTGGTGCGGTAGTTACTTTTAAGATGTAAATACTCGTAATGAACGCTCTCTAAAAGGTTCAATTTGACGGATAAACGTAAAAATTTCTAGAAAGGTTCTAAACTATGATTTATTTGGAATACTGAAATTTTTGGGATACTGTTGGGGTTAGAAACTAGAACTTTGTCATGGCAGTAATTAATAAGATGCAAATGCTCGTTGTAGAACGAATTCTAAAAAATAGGAAGACTAAACAAAGCGGAAAAAGATCTAAAGATGATCTAAGTAACGAAGAACATAGAACTGTTAGGAATATAAACATGAAAATTGACATGGCTGTATTTATCATGACGTATATTCTCGCAATAGAACAATTTCTAAAAATGTTGCTATAAAAAACAGTGCAGAAGCAAAAAACTTTCAAAAATTTTCTATTTCTCTGTTACTGCTGAGCCCAAAATTTTGAAATTTTGCTTCGGGTTAGTTTTAAAATATACAATTGTCTCTATGAATGGTTTCTAAAAAATTTAAAATTTAAAAAGATGAAATTAACCGAAAGCGATCTCAATTACCATTAATTTGGAATTATTAGGTACAGCAACTTTAAATATTTCATAATGCTGCATTTCCTCCGCAAAACATGCGATTTAAATGCAACGAAACTGATACATACCCACCTAGCATTAAATAAATTGTGTAAATATTGAATAAAGACCTGTATAAAACAGTGAGTAGGTTGCCCGAAAGTACTTGTTAAAGTGTTCCTTCTCTAGGCTTTTCTCTCTCCACTAACAGAGGGAAGTGCCGTTTTAAATGTGATGTGAATTTTTTATCCGATTCATTTTTCTAGACATTTTATCATAAGGTCATATTCTCAATTATCATTAGTAGATTTTTTATATATTAACTTATTCTGGTGAAATTTTGTAATCGGGTTCATATTAGCGTATGTTAGCTTGTATGATTTGCTGAATAAATATGTATGGATTTGTAAATTGCTTCAAATGACACTTTGACAGCTCAAAAGTTATGCAGACGATGTATTCAGATCTTGTGTCATACTTTATGTTGTAATCATTGCCGATTTCTTTTATTTAATACATGCTAAATAGAGCTCAACTTGTGCAGAATATGTTTGAAAACAAAACAAGACAGCGTATGTAGTGGCCAGCATACACTCATCATTTAAATCCGATCGAGCATATCTAAAACACACTCTAACGAAGCATTGCATGCCACTTTTGATGTATTCGGTACTTTGATACTATATTAGATTTTGAGAAGAGAATTCCTTAAATGTTATCGACGACCTCATTGCATCCGTGGAAAACAGATATTGTACAATATTAACTATTCCGGGGGAGCACACGCCATATAAAGTATAGTCCATTCTTTTTAAACATCATATATTTGTCATTTAAAGTTACTCAAATTGGTGCGGAGCGTCTGATTATGCTCTTGACATCATTTTATACAGTTAAAATTCCGATATAAGTAAATTAGTGTTTCATTTTCTATTTTACTTTTAATATATTGCGTACTTTCAATTTTATATCCATGCATGGCTGTCTTGAATGGTTTGATTTCCCCTTTTTTTAAACAGTGTATACGAATTTATATATAAGATTTTGTAATTCTACAATTCGTTTATTTTCATCATTTCAATTTTTCGCAGTACATGGACAATTAAAGATAACATCTCATTTTCTTTGCTTCCACATGTTATTATTAAATCTATGTTCTCAGTAATATCGCTCAGACTAATCCCTCTGAGGGAAGACCTAGTTTTAGAAGAGGGGTGGTAAGGAATCTAAAACCCAGGGACAGAGTTAAAAAAATAATAACAACCCTAAAAATGTGTGCAGGTTAATTTTAGCTACATACTTATATAAAACAGTAGTTCCAGTTTCAGAAAAAAATTACATCGAATTATTTTTATTGAAACAATTTTATCCAGACAGCTCCAAACTTAAAAACCAGCATCAGGGACAAGGGACGGTAGATGAGTTTTCCTGGTATTTGGAACCCCAACATCGTCCAAAACTTATTTATCTCATTAATATTGTTATGCAATCATGAAATGGGATGTTCCCCAGTATATGAAATAAAAAAAACACAAAAAGTGTATTAAATAAAACATTATTATTCAGGGACATGAAAGTCAAAAGATTGTGAGAATGTCCCATATATCAACGCGAAATACAAGTTTTTTCAGTTGATGTAAAGTTTCAAATAAATAATTTATAATAAATATATTAAGTCACTCGAAAAAAAATATTTTCTTTGTATATCGTGTGAGGTATCGTGAGAATGTTGTCGTATCACCAAAGTCAAAAATACATTTCTTTTAATTTTGTGTATTATATTTTCAGAGATATTGTCGAAAGTGTAATGCAAAAATATCCTCCCCCTCCCCCTCTTTTTTCGAATCTATTGAAACTAAAATTACTAAAAAAGTTAAGGGTAGTAGAAGTTAATTGAAACTTTGCAGGAAAACTGTAGCGATTACACTAGGTCACTTAGTTTTTGAGAAAATCGTATTTGTCCGTTGCACACAAATTACGATTTGTGAACTTTTCATCAAAGGAGTTAAGGGCTGTAGAGGTGTCTATAGTTGGAGAAGTATAAAAGGATTGTTGATAATGATTTTTGAAAACAATTTTCAGTAATTAGGCGAGATATTAACCCTTAAAGATACGGACTGTTTGGACATACATAAAGGCACGGATGGTGTACTCTAAGCGCCGTCGGATTTCAAAGCCGGTTTAATGCTATAGTTTATAATGCAATGTCCAGTTACTCATTCATATATTTATTGTAAATTATACCCTCTGTGCGCGAGTAATAATCGCACTTGACAGGTTTTTTTTTTTTTTTTCAAATACTGTAAAATAATTTTAATGGCAATTTCAAGCTATTTTTAAGTACGCGCATACCTTTTCGATCCTACTTGACATTTTATTATGGCACGTTTTAAATATTTTATTCAAGTAGCTATTGCCTATTATTACCTAAGAAAAACGTAATGACGTAATAATTAAAACGATTCTCACGTAATAGGTAAAAAATAATCCTTCTTGAAAAAGAAATCCTCATATGAAAACACTGAAAAATAATAATATTTTACTTAAAAAATTATAATAACCTTTTTATATTCATTTATTGGTACTGTACTTTTTAAAACAATGATAATGAAAATAAAAGTAAACTTTTTATATCCGAATGCGAAAAACAATCGTAGAAAAAACTAAACCTCTAAAAATATGTTGTAGAAAATTAAAAAAAAATCAAGTTATTACATTTGAATAAATTTACTGTAAATAGTTCCGAATGAAAATAAAATGCATCATTAACGTAAAATATTAATAAAAAGTGACGAAAAGAAAGGACTTTATAATTCTAAAAATAATTTCAATAGGATTATTTTTTAGCCGTTTGATATCATTACTAAATCTTTCTATAAATGAAAGTTGAAATTATAGTTCTATATTCACCATGAATTAAATAAATAAAATACATATAAAAGCACAAATAATACAAAAAAACGACTTTCAGGTGCATACCACGGAGGAAACTGTTTTGTTGAAAGAACAAAATTTTGGTTAATATAGCTGCAACCAAATAATTTGGTTGGAATAACCAAATTTTGGTTGGACTAACTAAATGATTTTTTTAATTAACAAAATCCTTTTGTTAGGCTAACCAAAATTTGATTATTCCGACCAAAATATTTGTTTGGATCTATATTAACCAAAATTTATTTGTTTCAACAAAACAGTTTTTTCCGTGTAAAAATATTTAAAATATAAAATAAAAAATATCTTAAAATACATTAGAAAAACCCAAAATGTTTTCAACAACGCCGCCATCAGTGGAATTTAAATGTTGTTATTATTTTCTTTGCGCTTATTCTTAGAATTGTGAATAAACGCCACTGAAGTTATTTTAAATGTTTTGGGGAAATTTTTGTTACTTTCTGATTCCTTCGAGTTTAAATTTGGCTTCGATTATATACCATACAGGGTGCTTCATAAAAGATGGGCAAAACTTTAAGAGGTGATAGTACGCATCCAAACAAACAACTTAGATCAAAGAATGCATAATCGGAAATGAAACGCAAAGGTGCTACTGCATTTGGATATTTGGTCCATGCAAGCGTTTAAGCTCCGTTCCTGTTACGAGTTATCGGGAGAAGAATGGCACTAATAGCACGAAAATGTGACGTGGGAAGGAGGAGAACGCTTATGTAAAATTTCGCCTCGATTAATACATAAAACCCGCTGATCCGAGTGTGCAACCGTGAATTGTGGTAGGAATATGTTGGAAGATGTTGTCCTTCACTAATAGTTCATTAATAGGGAAAAGGCTGATATGCATTTTATAAATAAAAAGCAACGTTTAAAACACCAAAACACTTTAATCTCTTGTTACAAACTAATTTCAGTAGCCATAGCATACCGCCATCAGTGCAAAGAATGACTGATCAGAAAAGAAAATTGCTGAAATATATGTAGGAGAAACGGATTCAATGATAAAGTTCATTAGCCAATAAAATTACAGGAAATTTTAGGGAACAGCCAATGAAAGAGAAGTGCATTCAAAGATAAAGTTTATTAGCCAATAGAATTACGATAGGAAATTTTAGCAAACGGGCCATGTGAGCAGATTCAAAAATCAAGTTTATTGCTCAATAGAATTTCAGGAAAGTTTAGAGAACAGTCAATGAGATATAATAAATGTAATGTGAAAACATGCAAGTGGAATTTATGAACAAGAGGTTTTTATATACTTTTTCCAGCAATCTGACAACGGAGGAATAGCAAAATCACAATGAACAACATTTTAAAGATTTTTATAAATATGGAATGCTTCAAGAAAGATAAGTTCATGAATAGAAGTGGGTTGAGATAATTTTTGCGGCGCTAAAGTCAAAAATTTGATTCATTTTCCAGCAATGTTTAGCAAAGACAGATTTGTTAACTTCTTCTTTCTGAACATATTGCTTGTTCTCTTTAATTCGAAGCTTAAAACTGTGATGGCTTGTCCAGTATAAGAAAGACTACATTGACAACTTATACTATATATACAACAGGAATTGGATATCTCAAACTTTATCATTGAATCAGCCTCTCCAACATATATTTCAGCAATTTTCTTTTCTGATCAATCATTTTTGCACTGATGATAGTATGTTATGGCTGCTGAAACTAGTTTGCAACAAGAAATAAAGCGTTTTGGTGCTTTAAACGTTGTTTTTTATTTATATAGTACTGCGCCAATTAATTTCGTACAGTAATTGGTACGCATTTTATCTACGGAACTGAAAATGGGAATGGTTCAGAGGCTCAACGATTGTATGGAGAGCGGTTTTCCACATTGGTTTTGTCACTTAATCGTTCTTTGTGTGTTTTTGTCTCATATAACAATATCACCTATTGAGTCCCTTAGAACCTTTGCGGTTTAATTCTGATGATGCGTTTTTTGATGAAAGTTGTTTGTTTGGATGTGAATTATCACCTCTTAAAGTTTTGACCACTTTTTATGAAACACTCTGTATAAATAATTTTTTGCCCTTTTGTATCAACAAAACCTAACTCCTGATGATGGTTTTATAGATAAACCGAAGCTTTGAGTATAATTTTTATTTTTGTGATTTTAATTTTTACAGCTTTGCTTTAAAATGTCAGAATAAAGTGTTTGTTGGATATAAACTTATTATTTTGTTTTCACATTTAAAAAAATTCATTTTTTCACCCTTTTCATGTTTCAAATGCCCGACCGATTAAAATGCCAACCAATATAACTTTCAACATATTCCATTTTAAGCAAATCTTTTTGACTTCTCTTTGTCTGATGTCTTAAAGACATTTTAGAATGCATTGAATTACCTTAATTTGATCACTTTGCAGCGCATATATATAATCATACATACTTGTGCTGCAATTTGCATATTATAATATTCACAAATTTTGAATAGAGAGAAAATAAATTTTCCTTCAAGTTTTATCAGAGCTAATCTTTTGTAGATTTGATGATGAGAAAGCATAAATTTTAACATTCGAGATAGTGATGTTTTTCTTAGAAAATATTAAAAAGTTTGTTTTATGCTTTCAATAGATAGAATTCGCCTTATTTAATTTTGACATGAAGTTGATTAAATATAACTACAGACTTCTTTTTCAGTATAAAGATCATTCTGCATTATTTGCATTATTTTTTACGTCTGAAGAATCCGACATTATTTTTCTTAGTCACAGACACAGATTTTTTTCACTGTATATTTAATGAAAAAGAAAGATATAAGAAAAATTATATAAGAGAAATTATATAAGAGAATCATGATCACTAGTTTTTGTCTGCTACCCATATTGTTCAGTACTAGGTAATTTTTTTATATTTAATTTTTTTTAATTTTATAAAGCTAAAAATAAGACAAACTCATTCTATTTCCAAAAATCTATTTTGATAAGAACTTTATTGATTATATAGAAAACTAACCAAACTTGGCGACCAGTTTGGTCTTCCTTAAAATTTATGTTTGAGAAAGTATACTAAGCATTGTATCATGTTACTTTTATTCATAATTTAATTTACTTGGACACTCTCAAAAATATAATTAATATAATCCTTTAAGCTAATATTAGTTTTGTTGCATTAAAATATCTCAATTTGTTGATTTTCTGTAAGCAAGTAAACCCTATTGCTTTACAATGGACGTTGAGGAGGAACTAATGGGAATTGGTGAAATATTAGAAATATCGCCAAGTTGGCGACAAACTTGGCGGCATTTGCCGAAAGAACAGTGCCCCCCCCCCCCCTATGGTACAAACCCGCCCCCCCCCTTATAGGCATGGTGATGCATTAAATGCTGTTCAATAACCAATGAGATGCGTTTCATTCGAGCGTTGCCATTAAACAATTAACAAATAATCTCGATTTCTGTGTCACGTACGATGGCGTAATATATATATCTAACAAAAACATAGCTGTGAAAAAAGGGAGCCAAGTTCTGTAAAGGCAATGGCAAGAAAAGAAGTGATATCTAAGTGGGTGCCGAGTTCAAATAAAATTCACTCAAACTTACCTACTGAAATATTATAGCATTTTTTAAATTGTTTAGAAATAAAAATTATTGATAGCATATTAATAATAAATCTAGAACTTGTCAAGTTTTTACGTACGTGTCATTCATTTTTAATAATGACATTATTATATCAAATCTTGTTATTTCATGATTGGAAGCCTTAATTTGAGGGAGCTCCTTCCTCTTGAAGGGCGGTGGGATAAAATATATCCCACCTAATTTAACTGCAAAATGCCACATTGACACCAGAATTCAGGACTAAAAAGTTTAATTTTATTAAATACATGAAAAGAAGCGTTTACCCATTTTGAAATAAATTTGTTTTTAAATTCTGGTGTGATTCAATCATTTCAGCATTCCACGAATAAAAATTATTTGCCCCTGAAAGGGTTAAAGGGGTGCAGTCTCTAGAGTGATGACCAAGAACAAGCGTAAGTATATCTGTCTCTTTGTCAGGCATCTTAGTCTGTTTGCATTGAGGTTTCTGGAGGGTGGGTGCTAGAGTGATAACCAAAGACGAGCGGGAGTGTATCTGTGTATTTATTGGTTTATCAAATCTTTTACATGAGTCATTTGTTTATAATAATAACTATATTAATTTTTTTTGTAATGTCATTGAAATTAATATTAACATCACCATTTTATGAAGACATGAAATTGATAGGCATAAATTTATCAAAAACTTGCCAAGTTCTAGATTTATTATTAATATGCTATCAATAATTTTTATTTTTAAACAATTTAAAAAATGCTATAATACTTCAGTAGGTAAGTTTGAGTGAATTTTATTGGAATTTGGCACCCACTTAGATATCACTTCTTTTCTTTCCATTGTCTTTACAGAACTTGGCTCCCTTTTTTCACAGCTATGTTTTTGTTAGATATCATTACTTTTTGTAAAGTTACAATATATTTAGACACTTTACTTACTGCTTTTTAATGTGTTTACATGTGACTATTTTATTCACCAAGCAACATTCAATTTTAATTTAAATTTCCTACAACAAACTATTTGGCTGTCAATTTGCGGCAGAAATCTATATTTTAATACTGCTACATTGAATGCATGTTTTGAAACGAAATGTATTGATTCGAAATTTTTATTGTTTCTGAAACAACAATTCCTATTAAATTTCTATATTAAAATTTCCTATTAAATTTTCCAATTAAATATCCTATAGCTGGGGCTGCTTTTTTGTACTGAAAGTGAAAAATAAAGTTATGTCCTTATGCCACACTATGTATCATTCATCCATGGGTGCCGGCAAAGAGGCAGTGCATAGGAAGGACATTGCCCTCCATGGATTTTCAAATTTAATTAACTAAATATCCTTTTCTCTGATGATTTTGAAAATAACAAGTGGGTAAGTGTGATCACAGATCGCACAGAGGGTTTCATTTAATATTCCTTTCAAAACACTTTATCCTTTTGAAAAATCTGTTAGTTCCACATTTCGCAACCAGGGGCGCACTCTATTCTAAAAAAACCTCTATCCGAACGAAACTCCGTTTTACATAGTATCCGTAGATATATTAGTCAAGGGGATTGAGCCCATAGCACCCGAGATAAGTAGGCGCCCCTGGCGGTAAAACGTGGAACTAAAATATGTAAGGCTGTGCTGCATAATATGAAAGAATGGTCAAAGGGGTGTCGGCAAAAGTTGGAAAAGTGCTCCCCGGGTGAAAAGGGCGGAGGATAGAAAAATTGCTTAAAATACACAAGTTCGACCCCGGAGGAGTAAATAATATAAGACTTTTTGAAAATTTTATGATTTGTCGTGTGGCCTGAGGTTTTCAGCTATACGTATGCAAAAAGTCATGTCTCCAACTTAATTAGGGGCTCCCTTAGAAAGAATTGCTTAAAATACATATGTGGTAGCTCAAAGGGTTAAGCGTAAGACTTTTTCAAGATTTTATGACTTGTCGCCTGGCCTCAGGTGTTCTGCTATAAGTATGCAAAATTTCAAATCTGCATTTTAATAAGGAGCTCAATTAGAAAGAATTGCTTAAAATACACATGTGGGAGCCCAAAGGGTTAAATGTACGACTTTTTCAAAATTTTATGATTTGTCGTTTGATGTGAGGTGTTCAGCTATAAGTATGCAAAATTTCACGCCTCCAACCTAGTTAGGGCTCATTTCGAAAGAATTGTTTAAAATACACATGTGGGAGCGCAAAGGGTTAAATGTACGACTTTTTCAAAATTGTATGGTTTGTCATTTGATGTGAGGTGTTCAGCTATCAGTATGCAAAATTTCACTCCTCCAACTTAATTAGGAGCTCACTTAGAAAGAATTGTTTAAAATATCTCATTTATTAAAATATATCAATTTGCTGATTTTCTGTAAGCAAGTAAACCCAAATAAACCCCAGTAAATATATAGATTTACATTGGAAGTCTATGGGAATTTGGCGCAGTATTAGAGATCGCCAGATTATCGCCAAGGTGGCGTCACTTTTGGCGACTAATTTTGGTCGCCAAATTTGGTGATATATCGCCATGCTGGCGAGAAACTTGGCGGTATTTGGCGACAGAACAGCGTCCCCTCCTAAGGCAAATTAAAATTTCGCCTAATAAACGTAATGTTAAAGTAAAAATGGGCACCCCCAGGTGGGTAATTCATCGATTTCCTCAATTTTTTTTATTTTTTTCCTTAGTTTTATAGTGTAAACGAACTTCGCACCAAATTTGAAGTCTGTAGCTACAGTAGATATACGAGATCTTTCGATGAGTTAGTGAGTCAGTCAGTGGTAAAATTATCGATTATCAGACATTTTCAAATATCATTATCTCGGAAACAAATTATGCGTTATTTATAAAATTTTGGGTTTTAGTTTATTAGGGTGGCCTTACTACACATTGCGTATAACAAGTACGTAGGTCTCATAGATTTTCAATAGTAGAGCATCGAAATTTGACGAAAACAGCTCGAAATGGTTCGTGTAAATAACACTATGCTATGTCAGGCGAACTTGGCTGACACACTGCCGTGTGTCTGGATACTAGTGTATAACACCGTCAAAAATGACGGAATGTTGATCTGCGTTAACAATTAGACAAAACAAACAGCAGTATTTATTGCAACAATAATAATAATAATTGGCAAAGTGAAACACAATTTTTGAAGATTTCACAAAATATTAAAATTAAATATTTGAATGCGTTAAAGGTGTTTTTTTAATATATTATTTTTATAAATATGAATGAATCTGAATAATGAATGCCCTACCGCTTTTCTTTAGGGGTGGATCAAGGCACGGAGTTAAGAGATAGAGATACTGTATTAGAACTCTGTGGGATCAAGTCAGCGGGTTTTACTCATCTATGGAGCTTTGCGTTTCATTTCTAAGTATGGACTGGCGTCATTTATCATCAATTAATATAAACAAAGGAACGTTTGTTAAAATTTGAAGGTTTTTTTTTCTTTTGTATAGAAAATACGCAGGACACATTGATTTAATTAAAGATAAATTTTTGAAATCTTCAGCTATATAACTTTAAAATTTCATTTGGTATAAATAAAATCAAAAGTTGTTATTATTATTTCTTTCTTAAAATATTAATTTAATTTTATCAATTTTTAAGAACTTAGTGTATATTCACTTAAATTTGACTTGCATTGTAGGTAAATTTTATATCAGATGTAATTAAAATGTAAGGAATACACAGTACCATGTTACGTACTACATATATTAACTATATCAATTTAGATAAAATTTCGATTTTTAACATAACATTTCAACAAACAAATTTATAATTTAATAAGTGAAAAGATAATTTTCAGCCATACTAATGCAATCATAACATCTTATATTTCAGTTACATCTGGGGAAAAAATATTTATAATGCAAACAAAATTTTAAAGAAAAAATAAGCACATAAATGTTAAGCTAAATAAAACTAAATTATAATTCTATCAAAGTCATCATCATAATAAAAATAATATTAAATTTATTTATATTGAATGAAATTTTAAAATTATATAAATGAAGCTTTAAAAACTGATCTCGAATTACATCATTACGTCTGCATTTTCTTTTTTTCTTATAAGAAACTCTAATTTCAATCGATATCGAAAGTATTCATTTATATTGATTGCCAAAAGATGGCGCCAAAGTAAAGTTAAACTCATCTTGCACTCTTGTTATCCGTTGTTTACATGGAAATAGCTCGTTATCCGTTATTTTTAATTTAGAATTTAAAACATTATAATTTGTTAGATTTTGAATCTTTTATAGAAAATAACGAAAAATAGATGTGATATAAAGCAGATTGAGTGTATATTTCCATACGTTGAACAATCGGCAAAATTACGGTCTCTTGAATATTTATGCCTAACATGGCCGCGATAATTGCTTTTCTCGAGGATGGGTTCGCCCCGGACGTGTTACACTGTGTTTTATTATATAGAGATATAGATCAGAGCTGCCAAGTCTCCGGCTTTTTGGATACCGCTATCTTAATACAGAAAATTTTGTTTTATTGAATTCGGACATTTTGACGATTTAAGAGAACTAGATTTTCTCTAAAATAATAGTGGTGTTCAAAAAGCCGTAGACTTGGCAACTCTGATAGATGTTTCACGCGTACCCATTAAGGAAATATTTTTAGACATGGTTTCTTTCATTAGTTATGTCATCACGCGAAAAGATAGAAATTATCTTTCAGCAACGGGTTATATCTTTTTGTTGTGTCATCTTTTATAAATTGCAAGTTTTATAAACACTATTTTATTCTTAAATTTGCAATTATTTGAATATTCATTCTAAAATCGACCATGATGACTATTATTTTGTGCAGAGTCCTCTTTAAACATTCAAAACTAAAGGTTATAAAAACAGTTAAAAAAAAAAAGCAAGGAACATTACTAATCACTATTAAATTACCAAGGCCTTAACCCTTTAGTGCGCAGCTTTGCATATATGCAAGCAACAGTGTTTTGAATTTAATAGATTTTTTATTCGTATGTAACTAATTTATACCAGAAAGTTAAAACAGGAATATTTGCTTTAAACCATACCACATTTTCCGTATTTAAATAAAGCGAAATCAAACATTGAAACTTTCTGGTTTCCAGTCAGATTCTCTGGACTACGTAATTTCTAGAACGTATTATATCATTGTCATTAAAGAGTTAAAGGTTAAGCTTTATAAAATAAATAATTATATAAAATAAGGTATTTGGAAACATACTTATTAAAATATTTACTAATTTGCAATATTTTAGCGTAAAACAGCCACTCGACAGTAGTTTTTACTTGCATTGCAGATATGCAACAGAAGAAAAGATTGACGTATTACATGAAAAATGTATCTCTGATTTTTTTCATTATTTTTCCTGTGTAATAAACCTTTTAGAGAATCATACATAATTTTTTCACAACAAAATAAAAAATCGCGCATTTAAGGGTTAAATCTGTGATTTATTTTAAGAATGGCGTCCTGTTTCAAGCATGAAAATCTTTAACTAACTTAAACAGCGAAATCGGAGATATATTTCTCATATTTAAATTTAACTATCATTAATCGATTAGTTTTGAACAATTCATTCAGCGTTACGTATTAGAAAATATATTTTGACAAATGATCACAAAAGATCTTCTTAATGATAGTTTCTGTTACATTTCTTTTCACCTTCTGTTAATTCCGTACCATTTGTGAATTAATTGAAAAATTGTTACTGAAAGTTTTAGCGTATAGTGTCTTTAAATTGAGCAGAATGTAGAGTTTGTTAACTCATTATAAAAATTAGGGTACTTGTTAGTTATCCCTTCGACCAAATTACTGTCGCCAAATTGTAAGATTAAATGCCAATAATAGTTGATCGTAAATGTCACATTCACTTGACAACACGTGTTTACGTCATCAAATGATTTTTATTTCGACGTTTTATTTTTATTTTTATTAATGTTATACTAATTTATTTGTTTTATCGTTATTTAAAATAAAAATTATGCCAATTTGTCTAATTTGGCGATTTATGTAATTTGGCGAAATTGGTCGACGGGATAACTAACAAGTACCAAAATTAGTTAACTGGCAAGTCTATAGAAAATAACACCCTATAATAATATATTAATTTCAAATGCTTAAAGGTGTAAATTAAAACTTTAAAAACAGTAAAAATTTATTTCGACTGTTGATATGTTTCGACTCACCCCGAGTCATTTTCAAAAACAAATAATGAAAGCAATTGGTATTGCTACGAAGCAGATAGTGAAACGTTTAAGGCTGTTATATTTAATATTTCTGTTTTTTCTGTTATATTTAATATCAGCTATATGCTCCTTTTTTCTATGCTTAAATTTCCTGCTAGTCATACCACTATAAAATTTCTTCTATTCGTTTGCTCTAATAAATGATATTTCATACACCCATGAGTAATTCTCAAAACTAATTGGGTCAACTTTACCGCAAATGATATTGTTCAATTTCAGAGGTGGTTTTGCTACGAAGCAGATAGTGAAACGTTTAAGGCTGTATTTTAATTTATCAAAAAAGCTTGAAATATATTGAATAGTATAAAGTTTGTATTTTAGCAAATCAAATTTACGTTCAGGCTTCTTATTATTGACAATTTATTTTCGGTGTTTATAGATATTTCATTTTTCAAGATACCGAAATGTAAAAAGTAAGTTTATTTGTATTCTTTGTATCAATGATCCAAATAAATGTCATAATCTTAAATTGAGGACTTCTTTGAAATGCGTATTTTTTTAAATTGCGAAATTATATGATGAAGCCTATTTTATTTATGCATGTTTGTAACGTACAAAATATAGGGCGCAAGGAGCAAATGGGTACATATTTATAATAGCCATTTAGGGGACAGTTATTTATGTAAAGTGCTTTTCTAGATGATTTTGAAATAAATTGTTTTTAGCCTCAAATACGATTATTCTTAATTTATTTTTAATAATACTTATAAAGTTATTTGTCTTCGTAAATAAATAAATATGTATTTTTAATAGTTCATAAAAATACTTATTATAGTATGTAATATCTAATTTAAAAGCTTAATTTATATAAATTTAGACAAAACATATAATTATGCATTTTTCCACATATGGATATTCCCATATTTAGTACGTTTACACTTTATCAAATAATAATAATAATAATAATAAATAGCGTAAATTGTTAGTATTTTTCCAAGTCATTTTGCAACATTCTAAATTGATTTTACCAACAAATTTGAGAAAAAAAATTTAGGCATAAATGGGTTAAAGATACAGTTTATAATTTTAATTAAATCATTTATATTTATTGAAGCGGATATCACTTTAAACTTTATATATGTTTTAAAGAAATGCATATATAAAATTTATTGCAATTTCTCATACGTTAAATGCAATATATTATTTTCCAAATATTTATCTCAGCTCTGTTAACAAAAAATTTCAATTGTAAAATAAATGAAAAAACAGCAAATGGATATTCAAAAGATTATACATTTAAATTGAATCACAATCAGCAAGAGAAGAGAAGTTTAATTATCTATCTTTAAGTATCTTTTGCAGAATTTCGTAATGATTGCGCGCCTCATGAAGCTATCGTAATTTAACGAATTTATTTTATCTGATGAACCATTAAAGTTCTAAACAAACTGCACACATTGTTAAAAAAAAAAAAAAAAAAAACTGAAAACTGTTTAGCTCATTTGTATAAAAAAAAATTAAATACATGAAATGCGTCACCATTTTATAAAATATCAGACACACTAGAATTATCTAAACAAAAACATGTTGTTGCAATCATTATAGATAATGCTGCATAGCAAGTAGGAAGATTTGGGTGATTAAACAAGTAGAAAAACTTCAGTCCAATGAGCTAATGTATTTTTGTTGTGAGGTTTGATCATTAGTTTTTTTTTATGTTTAAAAATAAATAAAACAGCTCGATGAAAGAAAAAGTCTTAGTTAATTTTTTAACGATATTTAAAAAGTGATTCCAGAGTAAAATCTTTTTTGGAATATTAAACAAGTTTCATTGTTATGTAAAATGTTATAAGTATAATACTATGCTATAAATCAGGGTGTTTACACATTAGTTGGGCAAATTCGTAAATTAAGAACTTCCGAAATATTAAAGGAATTTAACTAGTTGAAAGTCTGACTAGTAGTAATATTGCCGACGTTTATTCATAGATGGCGTTATGTGTCTAAACTGACGATATCGCTTAGAGAGCGGAAGTGTTATTTAACGGCTACCACGACCACAATATCTTTCACCGCACGATTTTGGTGTGTGGGCTTTTGTGAAGGATCAAGTGTACAAATCGCCACTTCTGGCATCCATTCCTGAATTAAAATCACTGCAATTAATTTGATGGACGGAAACCTGCTAGCAAATATGTGGCAAGGAATTATTTATCGATGTGATATATGCAGAGTTACGAAAATCAGTCACATCAAACATTTCTGATAATGGTAAACTTGAACTATTTTTCTATCTTACAACAATATGCACTTCACTTTTTTCTGTCGATTCCATTCAATAAATCATTCTTTTTGTCCAACTAATTTGTAGACACCTTGTATATTACAAATCTTTTCCCCAGATAAAGTCAAAAAGAACTTCTTAAAACACCATTACGTTTAGAAATGCACACGGCCTTTCAGAAGAACTTAGTTTTCCCTAATCAGGTGCAAAAAAGTAGCATTGAAAGCAAAAGTAAAACTAAGAGAGAAAAAATAAGTGAAAGCGACAAGTTGAAGAAGCAGCAAATGGGGCATTCTCACAAACTTTTGACTTTCATGTCCCTGAATAATAATTTTCTTTTTAATACACTTTTTTGTGTTTATTTTATTTCATATAGTTGGGAACATCCCATTGCATGATTGCACAACAATATTAACGACATAAATAAGTTTGGGATGATGTTGGGGGTCCAAACACCTGGAAAACTCCTATACCGTCCCGTGTCCCTGATGCTGATTTTTAAATTTGGAGCTGTCTGTATAAAATTGTTTCAATAAAAATAGGTCGATGTAATTTTTTTCAGAAACTGAAACTATTGTTTTATATAAATATGTAGCTAAAAATTAACCTTCACGCATTTTTAGGGTTGCTATTGTTTTTAAAACTCTGTCCCTGGGTTTTAGATTCCTTTCCATCCCTCGTCTAAAATTATACAGAAAATCATTTCAGATGCAGCCACAGAATTTTTTTCAAGTTTTTTCTCATGCTAGAGAAATAATGTCTAAAATTCTGTGGCAGGAAATTTACTGTAGAATTTAAATCAGCATTTAAATATCAATTTCAAGCATCGTGTCTTTATTGGTAGTTTCACCGTCCCCAAGGTTTATCCTGCACTTTTCGAGGTAAATTAAACAAAAAAAAAAAAAAAAAAAATTTAATCCAATGTTAACAAATGTTTCTAAAAATCAATGAACATTGTGGCTATCACTGAGTCTTAACATGATTTTCCTAAAAATAGGTGGTAATTTTCCTTACCGTCCGTTTTGAAGGGTTCCGTACTTAAAAAGTAAAAACGGAACCATTATAAGATCACTCCTGTGTCTGTCCGTCTGTCTGTCTGTCTGTCTGTCTGTCACAGCCCTTTTAATCGTAAACTATGGAACGTGGAAAGTTCAGATTCGGGGAAGTAATAAAAACCATTCACCCACATATTTTCAGATTAATAAACATTCATAAATATATTTAGTAAAAAAGTAGAGGGGCTAATTATGCTACTTGAAAATAAAAATCTTTTCTTTGTATATCATGTGGGGTATCCTGTGAAAGCTTTTGTAACGCTGAACTCAAAAATACATTCCTTTTAATTTTAGGTATTATATTTTCAAAGATATTGTTGAAAATGTAGCGCAAAAATATGTCCCCCACCCATCTCATTCCGAATCTACTAAAATTAAAATTATGAAAAAAATAGAGATAGTAGACGTTAATATAGGCCTTGCCGGAAAATTATAGCGATTATCCTAGGTTACATAGTTTTTGAGTAATTAGCATTTTTCTGTTATACACAAATTTCGATTTATGGGCATTCAGAAAAAATGTTGAGCATCGCTGAATATACCTACAGTTGCAGAAGAATAAAAGCATTGTTGATAATGATTTTCGAAGAAAATCATCGGTAACTAGCTGAGATATTAACCCTTAAAGGTACGGACATTTTGGACATACGGGGAATAAGCGACAGGGGCGGCGTACTCTATGCCTAGTTAACGACTTTTAATGATATGTATGTGTAATGTAATGTCCAGTAACAGTATAAAAGCAATAAACGTCAAATTGTTAAAAACATACTAATTTAAGGGGTCTCGGGACTCTAAAAAGTGGAAAAAATGAAAAAAAGACCATTTTCAACATTTAATGTCTTAAAATGTATATGATTTTAAAACACAATTTTAATTGGAATGAAAGATAAAAGTATGTTCTTTCGTTTCATGTATTTAAAAAAATTGCAATACAGAATTAGTATTTATAGGGGGCTCGAAACTGTTAGACATTTGTCGAACAAAAAATTGGCATAACAGTTTACGCGCAGGATTACAAAATAAATATTGCAACTAGAATGAAAATTTTGGTGCTTACTTATACTTCAGATTGTAATAATTTTCCTGAACTTGAATAAATTTGTTTTTAAAGCATTTTTATATTTTTAATGCAATGCTGCATTTAGCTAGTATAAAATTTTGAAATTTCAACAGTAAAATCACCTAAAAAAATATTTTTTTGAACAATAAAAAGGAAATTTTAGGTTCAGTTTATACAGAATAACATGGAATATATGTTTTGAAAATTTCATGAAAAAATATTCAGAAGTTTTTGAAGTATCCTGCGCGTTACACCCAAAAACGCCATTTGGAAAATAATGACTTTAAAGTTTCAGAAACGCCGCTTCAGCTATTGAGAGGGTATAATTCAAGCAAAAAAATCTGTCCTAATGGGAATTTCAAAGAAACAATTATATCAAAATATTCAGAAAAGATAGGAGTTTAACATCTAAAAAAATTAAAATTTCTTAAGTTTTGAAGCTTTAAGAGTCCTGCGACCACTTAATCCTTTCCGGCACGGATTAATTCTATTTATAAACTTGTGAAATAATGAACTGACATCAGAATTTATAAAAGAATTTATTAGAAAATTCGAACTTGCTTATTTTCACGTACATGATAAAAGGAAAATTTTAATTAAATATTCTTGGTGCCATTTGTCTGGTTTGGAATTAAAATTAGGTGTCCGTTTTTTAAGGGCATTGCCCTCGAAATATTTAATTAGAATGAATATCAAATACTGTTAGATTCGCGATAGTTTGCATTGATTGTATCTCTCAATACGCCTCGAGTGACTTTAAAAGTTAATTAAATACCTATCTGGAAAAACGCGGCACTGACCAAGGCGGCGTTGCAGCTTTGAGACCTCAATTCGATGCGCGCTTAGCACAATGCCAAATTTAAACTTTGAACAAAGGTTTTGTTTTAGATACACTGTAGAAATAAAGGTTATTACTACGCTGAATTTAGTTTCATGAAATGCCAAATGAAGTTTAACTATGCACTGCCTTTATTGTCAGTACCGAATTAAGTTCATCATAAACAGATTAGGATAATATTAAAAAAAGTTATACGAATAGCTATATTTGATATTGTTCCATATATACTTTCATGGTATACCCGATTATACTTTTCTAATATATACAGTTATACCCAACCCTACGTTATATAGTTTTTTAAAAAGTCTTAGTATTCCTTTAGCAACTTTTTTTTAAATACAATTTCAAATTCATATATTTATTCTACGGAACCCTCTGTACGCGAGTAATGCTCGCACTTGACCGTTTTTTACCATTTCGTCCCTTTTTTCCAATATCATTTCCTTTCTTTTACCTTGCCGTTCCTTCTTTAACACCCCTTTAAGAAAATGTTATACAAAAATTCTGTATTAAAAGTACTACGTTGTTATGATTTCTTATTTGAATGTCCTGTGGGTACTATGCAAATTCATTCTAAGTAAAAATTTAGAAGAAAATAAAAAGTTATAGGGATAAAATGGTAAGGAAAATTTAACTCGCAATTTTAACTTAAACCTCAGTTAAATAAAAACATTTTCGCTGCTGACCAATTTTTCTTTATTTTGAATCATTAAGGCTCTATCAGATTAAAATGTTATTTTAGCAAGTTTAATTTTTTCAGATTTTTTCCCCAAAAGTCAAAAGATTGTGAGAATGTCCCAAATAAAAAATTAAAAGGCATTAGCCAATAACACAAGAACATGGCCCAATCAGGAGAACACAAAACAGATGGAGGATAATGAAGCAAATTTAATAAAACCAGAGTCAAAGAATAGAAATGTATAAATGAAAAAAAAAATAATAAGTATTAAAAAATAGAAAAAAAAACTTTAAATTGTAAAACTTAATATTGTAAAATAATATTTAAGAAAACTAACATTAATTAATTTAAAAAGTATAAATGTTATATGGTAGGTATGAACATTTTCCAAGCTGCAGAAAGCCTGATAGAATCAGATTTTTCATTAATAATAACTTCATGATTAAGATAAATAGCTAAATTTTCAAATCAACATTATTAATTTTCATTAGTAATTGTTTCTCCAGTTTTACAAAATTACTTTAATTTTCAGTGCTAACATAAGGTGCAAACGAAAAGGGAATAAAAAAGTATATCATTTTAATTAAAAACGATGTTTCATTGCTAAAAAATCTATGTAAAAAAATATTTTATTTTGTTATTTAATTTCAAAACTAAAAATAATATTAGGCAAAATAAATTACTTTGCACTATCCGAAGACCTTCTTAATTTAATTCTTTAAAATAAAAATAAAATATATAATTATTTACATATGAGAAATATTTTTAAATTCTAAAATTATTTTAAAAATTTCATAGATCTTCAAATAAGTTACAACATTGTACAAATTCTTTAAAGGAAAAAAATAATAATTTAATACTTATTTTTAATTTCAGACTCAGGCTTAATTTTAATTAAAAAAAATACGCAGAATCTTATCAAAAACTTTTCAAAAAGATAAATTTTCAATATTTTCATCAGAAAAAGTTTTAAAAAGGAAAATAATCTTTCCTCTAAATATTTAATATTAAAACCGAAATTCTTTTAAAATGTTGAATTGCTCTAAAGTATCGCATATATTTCAACTCTGAATAAATTATTTCATAAAACTCAGTCCAGAAATGGGATTATTTCTAAACATAGAAGATTACAGAGTTCTTTGGTATGGCCAATTTAACTGAAAATATATAATTATCGAGTTTTTGTTCCTTTTCGATAAGAGTAAATACTTTTGAGAGAGAATCTTCTTTAAAAATTTAATCATCACAATCAAATGTTTAATTACTATTGCTACTGAAAAAGGATTCAAAATATTATATACCTAAAATATCATACGAAATAATACAGATACATAATATAAATTTCGTATTTGTTTATTTCTGGTTTAATCTTTTTACTATACACTCTTTCTGTGTTACTCCTTCCTTAAAAGATATTAATCAAGCAATTAACCTGGATCATTCTTCAGTTGAACAAATCCTCGGTCATTTTCAATATAAAAAAGTAGTTTAGTAACATTGTATAGTCTTGTATTTCATGTAAGTTTGTCGAATGTTACGTATCTGGTTTTAAGTAATAATTTCAGATTTGCGTCAATTGGTCGTAGTGTTTGCTCCCCCCATTTTTTAAATAAATAATTGCTGTTTTTAGGGTTCCGTACTTAAAAAGTAAAAACGGAACCATTATAAGATCACTCCTGTGTCTGTCCGTCTGTCTGTCTGTCTGTCCGTCTGTCTGTCTGTCTGTCTGTCACAGTCATTTTAATCGTAAACTATGGAACGTGGAAAGTTCGAATTCGGGGAAGTAATAAAGACCATTGACCCACATATTTTCAGTTTAATAAACATTCATATATATATTTAGTAAAAAATTAGAGGGGCTAATTATGCTACTTGAAAAAAAAAATCTTTTCTTTGTATATCATGTGGGGTATCCTGTGAAAGCTTTTGTAACGCTGAACTCAAAAATACATTCCTTTTAATTTTAGGTATTATATTTTCAAAGATATTGTTGAAAATGTAGCGCAAAAATATGTCCCCCCCCCCCCCATCTCATTCCGAATCTACTAAAATTAAAATTATGAAAAAATTAGATGTAGTACACGTTAATATAAACCTTGCCAGAAAATTATAGCGATTACCCTAGGTCACATAGTTTTTGAGTAATTAGTATTTTTCTGTTATACACAAATTTGGATTTACGGCCATTCAGAAAAATGGTTGAGCATCGCTGAATATACCTATCGTTTCACAAGAATAAAAGCATTGTTGATAATGATTTTCGAAGACAATCATCTATAATTAGCTGAGATATTAACCCTTAAAGGCACGGTCAGTTTGGACATACACAAGGACAGGGCGGCGTACTATATGCCTAGTTAACGACTTTTAATGATATATGTGTGTAATGTAATGTGCAGTAACAGTATAAAAGCAATAAACGTCACATTGTTAAAAACATACTAATTTAAGGGGTCTCGGGACTCTACAAAGTAGAAAAATGAAAAAAAGACCATTTTCAACATTTAATGTCTTAAAATGTATATGATTTTAAAACACAATTTTAATTGGAATGAAAGATATAAGTATGTTCTTTTGTTTCATGTGTTTAAAAAATTGCAAGATAAAGAATTAGTATTTATAGGGGGCTCGAAACTGTTAGACATTTGTCACACAAAAAATTGGCATAACTGTTTACGCGCAGGATTACAAAATAAATATTGCAACTAGAATGAAAATTTTGGTGCTTACTTATACTTCAGATTGTAATAATTTCCCTTATCTTAAATAAATTTGTATTTAAAGTATTTTTATATTTTTAATGCAATGCTGCATTTAGCTAGTACAAAAGTTTGAAAATTTCAACAGTAAAATCACCTAAAAAAAATTATTTTTTTGAACAATAAAAAGGAAATTTTACCCTCAGTTTACACAGAATAACATGGAATATATGTTTTGAAATTTCATGAAAAAATATTCAGAAGTTTTTGAAGTATCCTGCGCGTTATACCCAAAAACGCCATTTGGAAATTAATGACTTTAAAGATTCGGAAACGCCGCTTCAGCTATTGAGAGGGTATAATTCTAAAAGCAAAAAATTATGTTCTAATGGGAATTTCAAGGAAACAATTATATCAAAATATTCAGAAAAGATAGGAGTTTAACATCTAAAAAAATTAAAATTTCTTAAGTTTTGAAGCTTTAAGAGTCCTGCGACCACTTAATCCTTTCCGGCACGGAGTAATTCTATTTATAAACTTGTGAAATAATGAACTGACATCAGAATTTATAAAAGAATTTATTAGAAAATTCGAACTTGCTTATTTTCACGTACATGATAAAAGGAAAATTTTAATTAAATATTCTTGGTGCCATTTGTCTGGTTTGGAATTAAAATTAGGTGTCCGTTTTTTAAGGGCATCGCCCTCGAAATATTTAATTAGAATGAATCGCATAAATACTGTGAGATACGCGATAGTTTGCATTGATTGTATCTCTCAATACGCCTCGAGTGACTTTAAAAGTTAATTAAATACCTATCTGGAAAACCGTGGCACTGACCAAGGCGGCGTTGCAGCTTTGAGACCTCAATTCGATGCGCGCTTAGCACAATGCCAAATTTAAACTTTGAACAAAGGTTTTTGTTTTAGATACACTGTAGAAATAAAGGTTATTACTACGCTGAATTTAGTTTCATGAAATGCCAAATGAAGTTTAACTATGCACTGCCTTTATTGTCAGTACCGAATTAAGTTCATCATAAACAGATTAGGATAATATTAAAAAAAGTTATACGAATAGCTATATTTGATATTGTTCCATATATACTTTCATGGTATACCCGATTATACTTTTCTAATATATACAGTTATACCCAACCCTACGTTATATAGTTTTTTAAAAAGTCTTAGTATTCCTTTAGCAACTTTTTTTTAAATACAATTACAAATTCATATATTTATTCTACGGAACCCTCTGTACGCGAGTAATGCTCGCACTTGACCGTTTATTTTAATGTACGACAGACCAAATATTGTATCTTCTTAAGTTAGATTTGTAGTAAAAAATAGTAAAGAAGAAGGTAAAACTTAATAATTTGCATTTTTTACGATATCCAAGAACAGACAATTCTAAGTTCATAATGTAAGCAACTCATAAAAGCAAAAATAGAAAAAAAAATAATTTTTTTAATGTAGAGATGTATGAATTTCAATTCTTATGATCATCGGTTTTCTTATTGTTAATTTTTCAACTTTAAAATCGTCTTACACGCACACACACACACACACACACACATATATATATATATATATAGAAAGATGATATGTAAAAAGTTAGTTTATTGAATTTCTTGAATAACTAGACGTTGAAATAACAACACATGACCTTTAATACAATTCTATAAAGATAATTTTATAACGCTTGGTTGGTATCTTCTTCAAATATATTATATATCTCAGTTAAAACATATAATACACTTTCTTTCGAACAGTCCGATTAGGCCTAACAGTGCCCTTATTGGCATTTCATATGTCGACGCTTCATGAATGATAAAATTTAATAGACTGACTCTTTTCAAATTTTCAAGATCTCCAAACCTTGCTGTCGTGATTGTGAATTTTCATAACTCATGCTTTCAAATCATGGATTATAAAAAATACCAGAGCGTCAGTTGATTTAAGAGCATTATTTTGAAATTCAGACAAAACGTGATATTTTGATAGTTATATTTTGTAATTGGCTTTATTTTTTTATGTTGAAGTAGATCATATTTAATGAATACTGCGCAATTTTAAAGCCCTGAAAAAATTTCCTGTTTCCTGTAGAAAATGTCAAAGTTCAAGATCATGAATTCTTTTTTTCATGAAATTTAAAATGCCAGCATGTTTGAATTGCTATGTCTCTGGAAAGCAACAACATCCCAAAATTCTTTCGTCATAAACTGTCAGCATAACACTACATGCTTAGTAAAATTTTCTTGGTTCCATGGGGCATTGTTACTTTTCATTGTTATGTTACCACAAAATGCAATCAAAATGACGTTTTTGTCCGTTTTCTACTATCTTAGTTGAGCAATAGTACCCCAAATTTTTTCTTATAGAATATGAAAGTTTACCATTAGGACAAGCTAAGTAATATAGAACTTTACCGGGATATCGATGCTTTTAGAAGATATAATCTGTTAAATATTCAAAAGTTTCAAAATCTGCAACTTTTGAATTTGACCTATCTCAAAACAGCATCACAGTCGAATAAAACAAAATATATCAGGTGGTAGTTGAACATATGTATAAAAACATGGAAACGAAAAATAAGTGGGGTCTCGTGCTATTTTCAGAAAAAAAAGATAAAACTTATACAAAGGCAGTGCAATATCAGGCTTTTTCCCTATCAGAAAATGATTTATCCCGTATCTCTTTCCCTTTCCTATGTTTTTCCCCAATGAAGAAATATAACATACCTTTTCTCTTTTTCCTTATAGGGGAAAAGCCTGATTATTGCATTACCTTTTTGTCATTTTTTTTTCTTCTGAAAATAGCATGAGGCCCCACTTATTTTTCGTTTCCATGTTTCTGTACATATATTCAACTACTACCTGATATATTTCGTTTTATTAAACTGTGATGCTGTTTTGAGTTAGGACTAATTCAAAAGTTGCAGATATTGAAACTTTTGAATATTTAACAGATTATATCTGCTAACAGCATCGATATCCCTGTAAAGTTCTATATTGCTTAGCTTGTCCTAATAGTAAACTTTCATATTCTATAAGAAAAGTTTTGGGGTAGTATTGCTCAACTAAGATAATAAGTGCAGAAAACGGACAAAAACGTCATTTTGATTGCATTTTGTGGCAACATAACAATGAAAATTAACAATGCCCCATGGAACCAAGTAAATTTTACTAAGCATGTAGTGTCATACTAACAGTTTATGACAAAAGAATTTTGGGATGTTGTTTCTTTCCAGAGATATAACAATCCAAACATACTGGCATTTCAATTTTCATGAAAAATGGGATTCATGGTCTTGAACTTTAACATTTCTACAAGAAACAGGAAAATTTCACATTATTCATTAAATATGATCTACTTCAAAATTAAAAAAAACAAGCAAAATAAAAAATACAACTAACGCACTTTCTCTGATTTTCAAAATAATGGCTCTTAACCCCTTGGGGACGAGCGACCTGTATTAGTGCCGCGTAAGGTGCTCAGAATCGGGGATTATTATCACCAGTAAAATTTATTGTAAATTTTGCCTTAATTAATCAAGCATTTTTCCGATTCATTTAGGCAAAATTTTCTGTTTGAAAAAACGGTGATTAAAGATTAAAAATTATGTAAAAGACGCTCGTCCCCAAGGGGTTAATGATTACGCACGTCATAAAGAAAATAAAGTATGTTTAAATTATATATATGTTTGCATATAAAGAGGGTGTTACACATTCTTGTATCAATTCTTTAAAAAAGAAATATATAAACCAAGATAAGAATCTTATTTTCTAATATGTTCAATCTGATATCCCTTTCATTGAACTATCATATCACATCCGGATTTCCAACATAAAGGAACTTTCTTAAAATATCAATGTTGACTTTGTTCCACTACTTAAACCACACTCTTCCCAAAGTTTTTGATGCCACCTTTAAAGAACTTATTTTAAAAGTCTAAATGCACAACTATCCATAGGAGATACATTGTAGGAATTGGGTGGGATGCATTTAAGTGGAATAGCCTCATTTCATTTCTTGTAAATATATAGCAGTAGATTTTAAGGTACAGTAAGTCTTAGAGATTCACATTATGAACATCAAACATCACATTTTCGTTTTGATTAAATCAGATTTTATATCAGATTATCTTTAAATCAGATTTTATAATACTGATTTCTGTTCCTATAACAATTTTTAAAAATTTTGCGGTAGTTCTTTGGGTAGGGATTTAAAAAAAAAAAAAAAAAAAAGCGGTGACCATAATTTTGTTGTGTAGGAATTTTTTATCCTTTTCCCAGTAAACGTAGGCTTCGACATTTCTTTCCTTTTTTATTAATTATATCCTTCATTTTACGCGCATAAATATTAAAACCATGATTTTCATACATTTTCTAATAATTAAATAAGAGTATTTCTCCTTGGAATGTGCAAATACATCACCGTTCATCCTTTGTTTCTTTTCCAGTGACATTTTAAAGGAACAAATATATTTAATGATTCAAGCGAGAATTAAACACTATTGGGAATTGTGCTATATATATTTAATTTGTTTTTCATTTAAATTAAAATCATAGAAAAAAGTCCAAATCTTTAAAATAAATTGTTAACACACTCTGTATTTTGTTCAATTAGGAGACATCACGAACATATTTTAAATCCGAAAACATTCCAATTACTTTTTAAATTGAAGATGTCCTAAGCTACAACTTTATTTTAAATATAAAGCTGTAAAGTGAATTGCATTAATTATTGTTTTATTATTATTTTTTTATTAATAATTCTCTTTTAACTTATACAGGTGTTTCTTTGATTTTATAATCCCATTTTTCCAAAGAATAACACAGGTTACAAAAATTGCATTTCGGAAACTTTTCTAAAAGTTAGCTGCTCTTCTTTAAATAGGATCTGTTATCGAGTGAAGTTTGAGACATTATGAGCAACACTGGACATGTATTCTAAAATTCCGCGTCAGTTAGCTATCTATTTTGCGATTTCTTTTAGTTTCGAAAAGTATATCTGAATCTGATTGGCATGGTTATTTTTTTGCAATGATATTTTAACTAATTACCTGTGGTTGTGTATAGTAGCTATAGAGATTGAGGTAAAACCTGGATTTGATGACTTAGAGCGTAATATGCCTCAAGATGCATGAGTTCTGGGTATTAATGTCGAATGCTCCACGTGTGGTCTGCAAGCCGAATTTTCCCATTATTCGTTTAAAATATAATTTATAGCTGTAAATTTTTCCAGCTTATTAAAAGTTAAATTTTGTGATCACGAATAAAGGATTATTGGAATACACGGGGTTCCCTTTTGTAGTTATATTACAGGGTTCATAGTGGCATTTTATGGTGAATTAAAGTGATTTTTCTTAGGTTCTTGCAGAAACAAATAGAGAAGCCATTTTGCTTTGAGCTAAGTAATTTGAATTTAGTAATTTTTTTTTTTAAAGATTCTCCTTTAAGCTTATTTTAGATCGCTGATATTTAGTCTGACTATTCCAGTACCAATCACCTTGTTTATTGCTTAAATAAATTTTTGCTGGATAAAATGTTGTTTGAATTTTTCCCATGAGTCGGAATGGTAGGTATATCTCACGGCACACACATAAGTAAATATACACATACTAAAACGCGCACATTTTTATTTCATACAGATACACTATTCTGCGACTTTTTAATTAGGTAAAATATAAAACATGTCATACAAAATAAAATAGTTAGCAGGATCAGAAAATTAACTTTGTTTTGAGGGCGCAACAGGAGTTCCGAAATTCTACGGAAAATTGCGCATAATGCTGTACCTTTTTCACCGAAACTTCTAATGCAATTTCAATACACATTTTTATTATTAGTTTATTTTGTATTAAAATTCACTATACATTTCGATCGGATTCTTTCGTTAGAAAATCAATTTAGTCGTAGCAACCTTTCATTAAAAGAAATCTAAAATTACCGACACTTAATAATGACATTTTTCATTTTTATTTCTTACCGCAGAATCAAGTTATAATTTAGCTACTGCTAAAGCTATGAAACAAAATTATGGAATTTATTTTATTAGTTCACAGAAAAAATATACTGGACTATCCAGGTGTTTGCCATGGGATTTAGAGCCCTGGACGGATCAGGTATACCCCGACCTGAAATCAAACATTCCTCTTAATGTCAAACCGAAATCCGACACCGACGCAACAAAAAAAAAATTCGTTAACCCGATAACCCAAGCCAAACATGACAACAATTTTTACGTCAAACCGAAAACTGATCTGAACCAGAAATAATAAGACTCGAAATCCTATCTATATTAAAGAAGATTTAGCAATAGTTATACACAATTCTGAAAAATATATGCTATAGCATCTCTTTAATATAAATATGGTCTTTAAAGAAAACCTTATATATCTACATCATATACAAAGCAACCATCTTTCGTCTGAAAAAATAGCTTAGACATTCTAAAAAAATCGATTCAATATGAACTAGCATCGCAAAAGTGAAATAACAACAAGAAAAGACGACCCGAATCCTAAACATTAAAAGTTAAGCCAACCAGAAATGAAAACTGTTGGATTCAAAATTGCTCAAAACCGAACCGTGAGTAGATTGGGTTTGGGTTATATCGGAATAACCGACTCTGTAGAAGACTCTAATAAAATTTCTCGAGTATCATCGTTATTTTAATTTAAAAGGTATAAAAATAAGATTGAGTAATAATTTTAAATGAGAAATGTTTTCAAGTTAAATAATTGAAATTATAAAACAAGTGGGTAAGTGTGATCACAGATCGCACAGAGGGTTTCGTTTAATATTCCTTTCACGACACTTTATCCTTTTGAAAAATCTGTTAGTTCTATATTTCGCAACCAGGGGCGCACTCTATTCTAAACAAACCTCTATCCGAACAAAACTCCGTTTTACATACTATCCGTAGATAAATTAGTCGAAGGGATTGGGCCCAAAGCATCGAGATAAATAGGTACCCCTGGCGGTAAAAAAATGGAACTAAAATATGTAAGGCTATGGTGCATAATATGAAAGAATGGTCAAAGAGGTGTCGGCAAAAGTTGTAAAAGTGCACCTCGGGTGAAAAAGGTGGAGGTTAGAAAGATTGCTTAAAATACACAAGTTAGAGCCCGGAGGAGTAAATAATATAAGACTTTTTGAAAATTTTATGATTTGTCGTGTAGTCTGAAGTATTCAGCTATACGTATGCAAAAATTCATGTCTCCAACTTAATTAGGGGCTCTCTTAGAAAGAATTATACATTGTGGTAGTTAAATACATTGAAGAGACATACAAGAAAATACATTGTGGTAGCTAAAAGGGTTAAACATAAGACTTTTTCAAAATTTTATGATTTCTCGCCTGGCCTCGGGTGATCTGCTATAAGTAAGCAAAATTTCAAAACTCCAATTTAACAAGGGGATCAGTTAGAAAGAATTGCTTAAAATAAGCATCTAAGAGCCCAAAGGGTTAAATGTACGATTTTTTGAAAATTTTATGATTTGTCGTTTGAAGTGAAGTGTTCAGCTATAAGTATGCAAAATTTCACGTCTCCAACCTAATTAGGGCTCACTTAGAAAGAATTGTTTAAATTACACATGTGGGAGCCCAAAGGGTTAAATGTACGACTTTTTCAAAATTTTACAGTTTATCGTTTAATATGAGGTGTTCAGCTATAAGTATGCAAAATTTCACGCCTCCAACCTAATTAGGGACTCACTTAGAAAGAATTGTTTAAAATACAAATGTGGGAGACCAAAGGGTTAAATGTACGACTTTTTCAAAATTTTATGATTTGTCGCATGATGGTGTACAGCTATAAGTGTGCAAAATTTCACGCCTCCAACCTAAATAGTGTCTCACTTAGAAAGAATTGTTTAAAATACACATGTGGGAGCCCAAAAGGTTAAAAGTACGACTTTTTCAAAATTTTATGTTTTGTCGTTTGATGTGAGGTGTTCAGCTATAAGTATGCAAAATTTCACGCCTCCAACCTAATTAGGTGCTCACTTAAAAAGAATTGTTTAAAATACACGTATGGAAACCCAAAGGATTAAATATACGACTTTTTCGAAATTTTATGGTTTGTCATTTGATGTGAGGTGCTCAGCTAAAAGCATGCAAAATTTCACGCCTCCAACCTAAATAGGGGCTCACTTAGAAAGAATTGTTTAAAATAAACATATGGGAGCCCAAAGGGTTAAATGTACGACTTTTTGAAACTTTTATTATTTGTCGTTTGATGTGAGGTGTTCAGCTATAAATATGCAAAATGTCACGCCTCCAACCTAATTAGGGACTCTGAAAGAATTGTTTAAAATACACATGGGGGGAGCCCAAAGGGTTAAATGCACGACTTTTTCAAAATTTTATGATTTGTCGTTTGATGTGAGGTCTTCAGCTATAAGTATGCAAAATTTCACGCTTCCAACCTAATTAGGGCTCACTTAGAAAGAATTGTTTAAATTACAAATGTGAGACCTCAAAGGGTTAAATTTACAACTTTTTCAAAATTTTATTATTTTTCGTTTGATGTGAGATGTTCAGCTATAAGTATGCAAAATTTCACGCGTCCAACCTAGTTAGGGGCTCACTTAGAAAGGATTGTTTAAAATACACATATGAGACCCCAAAGGGTTAAATTTACATTTTTTTCAAAATTTTATGATTTGTCGTATGATGTGTGGTGTTCAGCTATAAGTACGCAAAATTTCAAGTCTCCGACATGTATAGTTTCTGAGAACGGGCTCTGTGATGGACAGACAGACGGACGGACGGACAGACAGACAGACAGAGGAGCGAGACTAATAGGGTTTCGTCAGATGAACGAAACCCTAAATAGTGGTATGAAGTAAACTTTCTGATGATGAATGAGTTATACTTATCTCATATCGCTGTTCAAAAAGTCCACGCAAATTATTAGATTTCCTAATTTAAGTTGATTCGTGATTAAAAAAGCGCGTGTCTCCATTTTAATCGACACATTTGTTAGCAATAAACCGATTAATTAAATAATAATTAATATTTCAGCTTGTAATTAAGATAGGGCTTAGATATGGGTATCAATGAAATCAGCGAGAAATTTGACATCGGGATGCCAAAAAATTTAATCAAAAAATTTAATATTTAAAAAGTTAAAATTTCGTATTAAAATATGCTATTATGGAAAACCGCAGCGTCGTCATGTCTACCTGCTTTCCTGCCAAATTGAAATCTTTTTATTTCCTTGTCTTTCCAATTAAAGAAATTAAATGTTTATCGATCGATTTTTAGTGGATATTTTAACTTATACACATCGCAGAAATGTGAACTTTATACCAAATGAAAGTAGATTTTTTTCTGCGTCTGTCTATTCCATTTACAAATTTCTCGGACCAATATTTTCTGATATACAATTTCGCTTTAAAATCTCAACTTCATTTTTCCGCTTAATTTCCTCCGTGGTAACCGTGCATTCGGCTGATTTTACTGGCAACCCTTAGGAGAAACACGGATGCTTTCCAGAAAGTCCGGTTGAACCTGCGTTAAAAAGGTGGATTGGTTAATTTTAGAAGTTAATTAGCCCGTAATTCGGTTAATTACCAACATTTTAAAAATTTTATGATTTGTTGTTTGATGTGAGGTGTTCAGCTATAAGTACCCAAAATTTCAAGTCTCTAACATGTATAGTTTCTGAGAACGTGCTCTGTGACGGACAGACAGACAGAGGAGCGAGACTAATAGGGTTTCGTCAGATGAACGAAACCCTAAAAAGATCTTTATATGTTAAACAATCAAAGATTAATATATTTCTTTGGGTTAAAATTATACAGCTTAAACATTATTTTGGTTGAGTTTCTGATTTTTGTTTCATACATATAGGATATATTGCAGAATCTAATTCTAATGGGGAAATATTTCGAAAACTTATGTTTTAATACTTTCTCAATTTTAAAATACAATAAACGGTCAAGTGCGAGCATTACTCGCGCACAGAGGGTTCCGTACAATAAATATATGAATTTGTAATTGTATTATATAAAAAAAAGTTGCTAAAAGAATACTAAGACCTTGTAAAAAAACTATATAACGTAGGGTTGGGTATAACTGTACATATTAGAAAAATATAATCGGGTATACCATGAAAGTTCAAAGAGATATGGAACCTAAATAATATCAAATATAGCTATTCGTATAACTCTTTTTTTAATATTATCCTAATCCGTTTATGATGAACTTAATTCGGTACTGACAATAAAAGCAATGCATAGTTAAACTTCATTTGGCATTTCATGAAACTAAATTCAGCGTAGTAATAACCTTTATTTCTACAGTGTAGCTAAAACAAAACCTTTGTTCAAAGTTTAAATTTGGCATTGTGCTAAGCGCGCTTCGAATTGAGGTCTCAAAATTGCAACGCCGCCTTGGTCAGTGCCGCGTTTTTCCAGATAGGTGTTTAATTAACTTTTAAAGTCACTCGAGGCGTATTGCGAGATACAATCAATGCAAACTACCACGAATCCCACAGTATTTATGCGATTCATTCTAATTAAATCTTTCGAGGGCGATGTCCTTAAAAAACGGACACCTAATTTTAATTCCAAAGCAGACAAACGGCACCAAGAATATTTAATTAAAATTTTCCTTTTATCATGTACGTGAAAATAAGCAAGTTCGCATTTTCTAATAAATTCGTTTATAAATTCTGGTGTCGGTTCATTATTTCATAAGTTTATAAATATAATTACTCCGTGCCGGAAAGGATTAAGTGGTCGCAGGGCTCTTAAAGCTTCAAAATTTAAGAAATTTTAATTTTTTTAGATGTTAAACTCCTATCTTTTCTGAATATTTTGATATAATTGTTTCCTTGAAATTCCCATTAGAACAGAAGTTTTGGCTTTTAGATTTATACCCGCTCAATAGCTGAAGCGGTGTTTCCGAAACTTTAAAGTCATTATTTTCCAAATGGCGTTTTTGGGGGCATAAGTCGCAGGATACCTGAAAAACTTCTGAATATTTTTTCATGAAATTTTCAAAACATATATTTCATGTTAGCCTGTATAAACTGAAACTAAAATTTCCTTTTTATTGTAGAAAAAAATATTTTTCAGGTGATTTTACTAATGAATTTTTCAAAATTTTGTATTAGCTAAATGCAACATTGCATTAAAACTATAAAAATGCTTTAAATACAAATTTATTTAAGTTCAGGGAAATTATTATAATCTGAAGTATAAGTTAGCACCAAAATTTTCATTCTAGTTGCAATATTTATCTACTAAAAAACAACTTTTCAAAAGTAAAAAAATGCCAAGCAAAAAAAAAAAAAAAAAAAAAAAAAAAAAAAAGATGAAAGTTGTGGCTAAAAAATAGTGTGATATCAAATTTCCAAGCTTATTTTACGGTACTTATTTAACATTTTTTGATAAAAATTTACCATATGTAAGTCGAGTACCTAAGTATGCGTTGATAGAAAGCCTTTTCTCCTTTACTAAATACATCATAACGTGTTTCTGAAAATTAAATTTTTTTTAATTATGCATGATGGGCTTGGCGGCCATCTTTCCATATTTTACACAAATTTCTAAGCACACAAGTTCATTGTTAAGATTGGAAGTTCGACATTGTTACTAAAGCAAACATTTTATTCTTTTAATTTATGGAAATGAGTGCCTAAAAATTTGTGTCTAAAAATAAAGCTGAAGTAATTTCAGGTTTCATCTTATGATTCTCTTTTTTCGGAGGGGGGTTAATTAATTAGTTAAAGCAGTAAAAATCAATTTGCTTTTTCAAAATAAAAAACTTTCTTAATTTATCTGTCTATAGCTAAAACTAGAAGTTCGAAATTCTTAATAATACAAATATGTTACGAGCTTGAGTGCTTAGAAATTTGTATAAAATATGGAAAGATGGCCGCCAAGCCCATCATGCATAATTAAAAAAAATTAATTTTCAGAAACACGTTATGATGTATTTAGTAAAGGAGAAAAGGCTTTCTATCAACGCATACTTAGGTACTCGACTTACATATGGTAAATTTTTATCAAAAAATGTTAAATAAGTACCGTAAAATAAGCTTGGAAATTTGATATCACACTATTTTTTAGCCACAACTTTCATCTTTTTTTTTTTTTTTTTTTTTTTTTGCTTGGCTTTTTTTTACTTTTGAAAAGTTGTTTTTTAGTAGATATCAGTTCTTTTTTTAAAACAAATGATATATTATTGAAATAATTTTAGTAGCTCAAATTAAAATTAGTCCTTGTATAGCCTTTATAAGCAGGGAGCAAACGCAATATTATTCATTTTGTTTACCTATCATTCATTATTTATAGTGATTAATAATTTAAAAGTAAGGAAAGTCAATTTCTTCTTTCAAAGTATCAGTCTTTCTCAATTTATATCTCCTTAAAATTTTCTACGAAAGATGAAAATTTAGTAAAAAACAGAGTCGAAATAAAATATATATTTAAAGTTAGTCTGTCAGTTAATTGTTTTTTCTAACTTTTTTTTTTGCTGACGGTTTTGCAAAATAAATTTACCTTTACAAATACCTACGGTTAATCCGAGAATGAAACCCCGCAGGCATCTAAAGACTCGGAGATCTGTAAATCTAGCAATTCTAGACATAATAAAGGAACATTTTTGATAAAAAAAATCTAAAAATTTAAAGATATAAACTGTACATATAACTGCATCTTCATTTAGATTGTGTTATAGAGAAGAAAGAATAAATATGTAATTTTACTCAAGTCTGTTTATCCATACCTATTTGCATAAATGTGAAGATATTAATTTACTATAAAATTTCTCCTAAATTGATTATCTTTAATAGTCTATTATTAAAGCCGCATATACATTAGAATTAAATATTTTTCGGTTAAAAATTGCCTGAAATCTATAGTCTTATCGTTCGTCAAATTTGTTTTTTTTAATGCCCAGACTCTTTTTCTGAACTCTGACAAAAGATCACAGACATATTGAAGCTATCCAAATTCCTACATCTTTCTATCGTATTTCCTTTTTTGAGGGGGGTGTGAGGAAGAGCCCTTAAGAACTTCGTTTTGTTCTCAGAATTCTGAATTATTCATTCAAAAGATCTACCTACATAAGTCTTGTTGCAGAATTTTCATTAGCTAAGAGTTGCATCAAGTTATACATCATGTGAATCTATTAAATTAATTTTGTGAAATACTAGATGTGAGCCATTGATATTTCCAGACCATTTGCCTACATTTTAAACTTGAGTTATTTACTACTATTCATTAATTTTCTGTACGAATTAAAGAACTCTATGTTTCCATGCCAACTGTACCTTTCACTATTGCTTGCTTGTTTGTTTGTTTGATTTATTGAACACATACATCATATCACATGCGGATCACGGCGGGATTCGAATCTACTTCCAACTACGCTCTCAAGCGATTAGCGGCATGGTGCCTTATCCACTCAGCCACGGTGGGCCACTATTGCTTTCTCTAATGCCCATATACTCAAATTTAACTAACTGCACTTAGAATCATGGTCATAACAGAGAACATTTATATGTTAGAGCAGTGTTGCCAGTGGGCTACTTTTTTTTAAATTGAGATTTCTTGATTGCCAGCACTTATTATAAACGGTAAAATTCCCTTTGTTTTCGCCTTAATTAATATGTCGTTAAATAAGGCACATTTTACAATTTCAAAAAAGTGGTGCCAATCAAGTATATGAATTAAAAAAAGTAGCCCATCTGGCAACACTGTGTTAGAGTGGTGACATATGCACAAGTCGTGTACTCATATTCAATTTTTTTGTCCAAAGTACGGTAACTCAGTTTTCAGTAATAGACGAGGAAGATTTCAATTAAACTAACCAGAAAAGTTAACAAACATTGGCTTCCTGATTTGATTTTATTCAAAATTGTTTTAACCAACCAAAGCTATTGTCCGGGATCCAGATAAATTTTCTCTGTTAGTAAAATTACATTAACCAATCAGTAGCCTCCATCCTTGCAGGTTTTTCGGTATTTACTGCAAACATCAAAAAGTTCGGAAAATGCAGACGTCTGATTGATCAATCTCACCCCGCTAATAGCGAAAAGTCTATCTTGATCCCGGCCTATTCAACGCCCTTTAAATATTGGAGAAAGCCTTGACACGTGTCAGGAAAGCGTCACACAAAGCAGGCAAAACAAAGAAGAAAAATCATTCATTGGCTCGTGAATATGAACGAGCCAATGAATGATTTTGTTTCTTTGCTTTGCTGCTTTGTGTGATGTTTTCGTGACGCGAGTCAAGAATTTCTCAAATATTTAGAAGGCTTCGGCTTATTTCACCACCATGAAGTTATGAAAGGAGAGGAACAGACATGTCAATCTTCCCGTGTGAAAAACTAGTTACCAAAAAAAAAAACGAGTTCTTTCCCTCTCTTCTGCCCTTTTCTCTCTTGATTTTGACCGATAGCAGCCCATTTAGCAGTCTCCAGTACAAGATGCCTCTATATACGGTGGACGCAGGAGGCAGGGTGTTAGCGCGACCAATGACATAATAGGCCAGTTCATGATGTTTAAACGTCACACGGAGTTGGATCGAGGCTAACGAAAAAGACAGGCTACCGCGGTGGGTCCGATTCTTCTTTTTTTACAAACCAGTGGAGTCACGTGATGCTCTTTTCACGCACCTTCTTTGGTGCATTCGAGCATCACGTGACTCCAGCGGTCTGTAAAAAAAGAAGAATCGGACCCACCACGGTAGCCTGTCTTTTTCGTTAGCCTCAGAGTTGGATCATCTTTACACGATGATTAGTACAAAGCTGCGCGCCGATTTTTTTTGTGTCCATTGCCGTGTACAGATAATCAACTCCGTGTGACGTTATGAACTGGCCTTATGTGTTGTTGGCCACAGTTTAGGAACAGCTACAAATGACTTCATCTATATCTACTCCGAGGTAAACGAAAAAGACAGGCTACCGCGGTGCTACAGCGCCTAGAACATATAGTGTGGAAATCGGCTGTCCCAGTAATACTTTAAAAAGTGCTAAAATATTGGATCTCTTAAATTTCAAATGATGCTGAAATCCAATGAATCGATCACAGCGATATCTGCAGGATATTTCCTAAAACTTCATGGCGATTTGGTAACAGCGTCTAGAATACCTAGTGTAGAAATATTTTATTAAACAACGCTAAAAATTTGTATCCCATAAATGATCGAAGATACTGCTGAAATCCCAAGTGTCGATCGCAGCGAAATCTGCGGGATTTTCGTATTACATTGTATAGACTAGCAATATCTTGCAATTATAGAAAATATCCTGCAGATGTCGCTGCGATCTGTATATTTCAACAGCATCGTTGCACATTTAAGGATACAATATTTTAGCACTTTTTTAAGTGTTACAGGGATAGCCAATTTCCACACTATATATTCTAGGCGCTATAATTTGGTTTAGACGCTGTAGTATTTTTTTTTTTTTTTTTTTTTACATTTTATTAACATACATCTGACCTGTGTGCTTGGCGTCAAGCCCGCTGTAATAATACGATGTTTACTTTGAAAGTATATCACAGATGTCGCTGCGATCAGCTCCCTGGATTTCAGCGTCAGTGCACATTTAAGGGATACAACTTTTTAGCGCTGCTTAGATAGCAAATTTCCACATTATGTATTCTAGACGCTATAGCGGTGCATTGCACGTGCCTCTTTCTTCTTTAAAAAATATCCTGCAGATGCCGCTGCAAATGACTGTTTGGAATTCAACATCGTTGTACATTTAAGGGATTCACCATTTCCGCGCTTTTTTAAGTATTGCTGGGATAGTCGATTTCTACAACATATAATCTAGGCCTATAACGGAGCTATAGTATCTAGAAGATATAGTTTAAAAATCGGCTTATTAAAAAGGTGCTAAAAAATTGTATCCCATAAATATTGAACGAGGCTGAACGATGAATGTCGATCACAGCGACATATGGTAATGGAGGATATTCCATCTGCGTTTTGATCACGTGATCAAGGTAAAAACGTCTAGCGTAAAGAAGGGAAGACTTCGTAGACGTGTAATGTAAATCCCCGCTAGCCAATGAAACAGTTCATCAGGCAAAGCAGCAGCACCTTCCCTTCTTATCTGTTAGAAGTTTCTCAGGTAAATTACCGGTATCACGTGACTTTTTTCAGCCTCAAACCCATATTTGGAATATCCTCCATACCAACGTAACTATTTCAAAAGACATCAAATGAGAAAACGTTTCTCTCAGAGAAGATCTAGAAAATGTTCCTGCTATCGACATTTGTCATTCAGTATTTTTCAATATTTATGGGATTCAATTTTTTAGCAATTTTTAAAGTATTACTGGAATAGCCGGTTTCCACACCATGACCATGATCTAGGTAGATTTTTCTTTGTTATCGCAACGAGATTGACCAATTAGAAGCCAGAATTATTGCTAACTTTTCACTGTTTGCAAAAATGTACCTGGATCTCGACCTATATTTCTAGACGTTATAACTGAGCCCAGGAATAGTACAGAAAGCAAACTTCGTATTTTGATACATTAAGGCCGGGATCCAATTAGGAACAAGTGCGTCGCTATAACGAAGTAGCGACATATGGCCAATAAAGGTTTTTTGGTAGAAGTGATTAAAACAAATCATTAAAGGTGTTTGCGAGCGTGTCATTATCGTCAGGCTAATGCATATTGAATTATTTCCCTAGTCTAATAAAGCTCGTCCATGCGCGTATCGTCCAATGAAGAATATTCCAAATATGGGTTTAAGGCTGAAAAAGTCACGTGGTACCGGCAATTTACCTAAAGAACTTCTAACTGATGAGAAGGGAAACAGGAAACTACTACTGCTTTCTCCCGTGAACTGTTTCATTGGCTAGCGGGGATTTACATTACGTCGACGGAGCCTTCCCTTCTTTACGTTAGACGTTTTTGCCTTGACCACGTGAACATAACGTAGACAGAATAGCCTCTATTCAAGAAAGTGGATTGCCGTATTATAGCACAGAATGTATAGTGTAGAAATTGGCTATCCCTGTAATACTTAAAAAAGTGCTAAAATATTGTATCCCTTAACTGTGCAACGATGCTGCTGAAATATACAGATCACAGCGACATCTGCAGGATATTTTCTCAAACTGCAAGATATTGCTAGTCTATACAATGTAATACTAAATCCCGCAGATGTCGCTGTGATTGATACTTGGGATTTTAGCAGTATCGTCGCACATTTAAGGGATACAAATTTTTAGCGTTGTTTGGATAGCATATTTCCACACAAGGTATTCTAGACGCTCTAGCCATACTTTCGGCAAAAACTTGAAATGAGCATGCTTCCTGTGCATATATCACCACTCTTATGTATAAAGGCTCTCTGTTATGGTGTTGATTCTGAGCGCTCTTTCTTAAATTTCTATATTTGTGTTTTAGAGAAAGCAATACAGAAAAGTACTGTTACTATGGAAACAACAACTTCTTTAATATCGAAATGTATAGCAAAGGAGTTCAGAATCAGTGCCTTAAATAGTTTCGAATATGTATTGTTGTTATGACAATCAATACCCTTCCTGGATGTGGAAATGCAAAATTGTGTTCAACATAATGGAGGATATTCCATCTACATTGTGATCACGTGGTCAAGGTAAAAACTTCTATCGTAAGGAAGGGAAGGCTCCGTAGACGTGTAATGTAAATCCCCGCTAGCCAATGAAACGGTTCATGAGGCAAAGTAGTAGTATCTTCCCTTCTTATCAGTTAGAAGTTCCTTGGATAAATTACCGGTATCACGTGACTTTTTTCAGCCTCGAACCCATATTTGGAATATCCTCCATTGGGCACAATCTAGATAGATTTTTGGCTGATAGAGAAACGAGATTCATCAATCAGAAGCCTGCATTTTTGTGAACTTTTCGCTGTTTGCAGAAATGCAGGGTATTGATTGGTGATTCTTCTTTCGCTAACAGCGAAAAATCTATCTGGATCCTAGCCTACATTTCTACAAACATTGCACTTCATCCACGGCACTAAAAAAATGACTCAAAACTTTCATGACATAGGCCGGTATCCAGAAACAGCAAATATTCTCAAACATGCAGGCTTCTGATTGGTCAAACTCATTTCGCTAACAGCGAAAAATCTATCTGAATCTCAGCCATAGTTATCTTCGATGAAATCAATGCAACAGGATAATATAAAAGAAAAGTATAAGATTTCTAAAATATTTTGGCGGGTTTATCGCTATTTGGCATAATTTGTAAACTTTTGAACTAATTAAGAGTTTTTCGCTAATTATGTATAGAAAATTAATGTTTTTAAAGCTGAATTTTATAAAAGCACGTAGATTGAGTAAATATCTATCCAAAAATTCAATCCTTACTTTTTTCTGTCCATTATTTAAGTCTCTACCTCGATTTAAACATAAGTTGTGACGAAGAAAATAAATCTGTCATTTTCAGTATCTCGACGTTATTTTAAAAAATCTATATCTCTGTTTATAATTAATTTATGAGGATGCATTTGATCTCAAATTGAAGACCTTCTTTATTAGGTCCTTCTGGTGTTGGTTTTATTTTTCTGCGATGATTGCTTCTTTTGATATAAGAAAATTTTAGGCTGGCCTATTTCGTCCATTTAACATGGAGAAGTTGTCTGCAGTATAATAAGCAGTTACTGTGTCTTGCCGTTACTCTTGGCGTTTGTTTGTTTGGCGGGGTTTTCATTTTTTTTCAGCTTGGCTTGGCAGAACGACCGTCCTGCTTGATTTTGTAATCCTGCGCGTAAACTGTTATGCCAATTTTTTGTTCGACAAATGTCTAACAGTTTCGAGCTCCCTATAAATACTAATTCTGTATCTTGCAATTTTTTAAATACATGAAACGAAAGAACATACTTATATATTTCATCCCAATTAAAATTGTGTTTTAAAATCATATACATTTTAAGACATTAAATGTTGAAAATGGTCTTTTTTTCATTTTTTCCACTTTTTAGGGTCCCAAGACCCCTTAAATTAGTATATTTTTAACAATTTGACGTTTATTGCATTTATACTGTTACTGGACATAACATTACACATATATATCAATAAAAGTTGTTAACTAGGCATAGAGTACGCCGCCCCTGTCCTTGTGTATGTCCAAACTGACCGTACCTTTAAGGGTTAGTATCGCGGCTAATTACCGATGCTTTTTTTCGAAAATCATTATCAACAAAGCTTTTATTCTTCTGCAACGATAGGTATATTCAGCGATGCTCAAGAATTTCTCTGAATTACCGTAAATCGAGATTTGTGTATTACAGAAAAATTCTAATTACTATAAAACTATGTGATCTAGGGTAATCGCTATAATTTTCCTGCAAGGTTTATATTAACGTCTACTACCTCTATTTTTTTCATAATTTTAGTTTCAGTAGATTCGGAATTAGATGGGGGGGGTACATATTTTTGCGCTACATTTTCAACAATATCTTTGAAAATATAATACCTAAAATTAAAAGGAATGTATTTTTGAGTTCAACGTTACAAAAGCCTTCACAGGATATCCCATATGATATACAAAGAAAAGATTTTTTTTTCAAGTAGTATAATTAGCCCCTCTACTTTTTTATTAAATATATTTATAAATATTTATTAATCTGAAAATATGTGGGTCAATGGTCTTTATTACTTCCCCGAATTTGAACTTTCTTCGTTCCATAGTTTACGAGTAAAATGCCTGTGACAGACAGACAGACAGACAGACAGATAGACAGACAGACAGACAGACGGACAGACACAGGAATGATCTTATATTGGTTCCGTTTTTACTTTTTATGTACGGAACCCTAAAAATGAAGAAAAAATAGCTTGAAATCCTAAAACATTTTATCAGAATATGCTTAATAATGACTGAAAATTTTTACAATTAGCGATCTGTTTTAATGTATCACTGAAGTTATAAATTTGAAATTATTAATTCAGAAAATTCAGTTAAAAAATCCAATTATTCATATATTTAGAGAAAAGAATGACTTGAGCATTTCTATATCAATTGAAAGAAGACCGACATTGATCGTAAGTGTTTACGTATAATTATTTTCTCCAGTAACCGTTAACAAATAAAACAACACGTTGAGAAATAATCATCTCAAAGAAATATTTAATTACTGGAATGTACTGAAATTGGATTTGGAAACGAAAATGAAATTATATTTCCATGTAATTATATCATACGCAGAAAAGAAAAACTTTTTTTTGCTAATCTTTGGATAAATGGGAGTATGTTTTCGCGAGCATTTATGTTTATGAAAGGTAATAAGTTAGAAAAATATTGAAAAAGTATACACATAAAAATACTTCTAATTATCAGAAAACTTTTCTGGTCCAATTACTCATAATAGAAAAATATGTTAGTAATTTGATTAAAGAAATAATTTTAAGAGTTAAAATAGTAAAAAATCCTTCGAAAAATTTTTGAAAGATTCCTAGAATATCGTAGTTCTTAAGGAAAATATTTAATAGAAATACTATTTCAATTTATAGTCTGATTTAAAAAGAAAAATAAAAGATATATAACCTCAGCGAGGATGAAATGTTTCAAAAACATAATCAGTAATGCTTTACAACTGACGTTTCAATCCTGTACATATAATGTTTTTGGATAAAATAACCATCTAATTATTTGAGTATTGAAAAAAGTAAAGAATATTTATTTTAAAAAAATGCATAAGAGCTCATTAAAGATTGCCTTGGTGAAGATGTGCCTTCAGTGTGGGTTGTTTTCAAAGGAGATTTCCTATAAACTATATCAGCCTAACATGTTTCTAATCTAAGCATGCGGGCGGAAAAAATGAAATATTTTTCAGAATCTAGTTTATAACATATCAATGTTTCTATTCGATGAGAATTTCAAGATTTCGAGAACATAATACAACCAAATATCTTTCACTAAAAATACAGAACAATTAATTTTGTACTTCAGTGTCTAAAACCAAAACAAAGCAGCATGAGCTTCCGCAAAGCTCTCAAAGTTTTACTTGAAGTAATCAATCTCTCTAATCTTACTATCGACATTGCTCAATCAAGCCTTACTTGAAGTAATACAACCTCTCTAATCTCACTACTGACAATTCTCAGTCAAGCGTTATATTAAGTAACTAACCTCTTTAACCTTACTACTGACAATACTCAGTCAAGCTTTACTTGAAGTAATCAACTTCTCTAATTGCACTACTGACAATACTCGCTCAAGTTGATTTTCTCAATCATTAATACTACCAAAATGACTCGCTGCTAACAATATATCAGACTGAAAAATCCGGAGATTTAGAAATGTAGACGGCACAAACACAGTAACTAATGGTCTTGCACCATACGGGGAATGAACGTTGCAAGAAAACCTGGTTAATAAACCTTCATGGAAAAAATAATGAAACACTTTTCAGAACCAGACTATATTTCAGAACTATAATTAAGAACCAAATCTTTATTCTAAAAGAATTTAAAGATTGATTTAACAAAGTACAATCACAACTCTTACCTTAACTATAGCGCAACATATAAATTTTAAGTTCAGTGTTTAAATCTAATGAATTTGCGCAATGCTTTCAAAGCTTTTTTTCACATAATCAATCTTACTTCTGAAAACACCCAATCAATTCAACTTCAATAATACTCCAAGTCTAATAAAATGGTTATATACTAGCAATATTTCAGCAAGAAAGCTCTGGAGATTCAGATAGCTAGCAGACACAAGCACAGCAGCGTCCATATAGGATGATGACGATTTTAAGAAACCAAATTTACTCAACGAAATTATTTATAATCACGAACTACCAAGTCTTATTAACATATATTCTTATAAAACTTATTAACATATATTCACAATATTCTAACGGCACTCCCCGACATGTTTCACACATTTAAAACTTAAGGGGCCTCAGGACTCTTAAAATTGGAACAAAAAGGACCTTTTTCAACATTTAATATCTTAAAATTTAGATGATTTTAAAACACAATTTTTATTGGGATAAAAGATATAAGGATTTTCTTTCATTTCATGTATTTAAAAAATTACAAGATGCAGAATTAGCATTTATAGGGGGCTCCAAACTGTTAGACATTTGACGAGCTGAAAATTGGTTTAACAGCTTACACGCACGATTACAAAATAAATATTGCAACTAAAATTGGTGCCTACCTCCAAAGTGTAATAATTATGCTGAACCTAAATAAATTTGTATTTAAAGCATTTTTAAAATTTTTAATAGAAAGTTGTATTTATTTAATACAAGATTTTTAAAATTTCAACGGTATAATCACCTAAAAAAATATTGCTTTGAACAATAAAAAGGAAAATTTTAGGTTCAGATTATACAAACTAACATGAAACAAATATTTTAAAAATTTCATGAAAAAATATTCAGAAGATCAGAAGAATTCAGATTCAGAAGAAAATATTCAGATATCTTGCGCGTTATGTCTAAAAACGTCATTTGGAGAAAAATGAAGCCATAACTTCTGTTCTAATTGGAATTTCAAAGAAAACATTATATCAAAATGTTCAGAAAAGATTTTAACATCTAAAAAATAAAAATTTCGAAAATTTTGAAACTTTAATACTCCTGAGACCCCTTAAGGTCGAAACGAAAGACGTGATAATTAGTATACAGGAGTTAAACAAGAATAACCCTTTCACATTAAGGCCAGGGCACCCAAATAGAAAACGAATTATGTCTGCACACTAAAGAAATAAAGGCAATTTGATATGTTCCTAAAGTAATCAAAGGTTTTTTTTATGAATTTTTTATTGTATCAAGGTAAAGTCATGTTTCAGAAATATTTAGTCACAATTAGAGATAAATGTAACGCAACGATAAGTTCACAATGTAGCTCAACATATAAATTTTAAGCTTAATGTCTGTAATTTTAAGTTCCATGTCAAATGTAATGAAGGTACGTTAGCTTCCAGAAAACTTTCAAAGTTTTATTTGAAGTAATCAAACATTTTAGAATAATCTTCCCAGCAAACACATACCTTTCGGCACACGATCGGACCGCAGCTGGCACTGTCGGTTAAGTGTCGGCATAGGCACAGTGGTTTCGGTGAAGCGTCGGCAGCACGTCGGCAATTGAAACATAAGAATCTGCTTTTTCGACTGCCGGTTACCGTAATCGGTCCCCTTATGGTTATATATCGGCAAGCGACTTATGCCGGCAAATGACCCAGGACCGATATGTGATTTCTGATAGTGGCCCGATCAGATTTGCAAACATCGGTCCGAATTCGGAATTTTTAGTCTAAGCCGACACATTTTGTCTTTTTCTTAGTTCGGTTGGAGTTTCAGTTTTGATAAAATATGTATATTTCATGTATTTCATATAAAATTCTAACAGTGATAAACAAAATAAATGTCAAAAATTGCCTATATTTATTTATTTTAAAAAAGTTGTTGTTGAATTCATTTTAAAAAGGACTTACAATTATTTGAATCATCAAAAGAGTTTTTTTAAATCGCTCCTTAAAATTATTATTCATTATAAACTTAATCGTAGAAAAAAATATTCATAAATTAATTGAACTTATTTTCTAGCTATTATATTCATTTTAAAAGCAATAGCTATGTTTCTTATTTTATCTAAAAATCAAATTATTAAAAAAAGTGTTTAAAATTATTTTACAAGCTACAAAAATATAAAAAAAAACTACCCAACTTTTTAGCATTAAAATTTAAAAGAAATATTCAGAAATCTCACACTTCTAAAAAAAAAAAAAGATAAATTAATATTTTTATTTTATTTGATGATTGAGAAATGTTGATCATCATTGCTACATAATTACTAAAATTATATTCTACATTAAATTATCAAATTACAAAAAATGAACTCTTATTCTAATTAAAAGTAATTAATTACCAACTTATTTTTTTATTAAAATTAGTTTTTCTATGTTACAAATATATATTTCTTGAATTAACACATTTAATTACATTATAATTCCTAAAGAGAAAATTCTATTAAGAGAAAAACCTCTGAAATTCACTTATTTCATTTAATAAGCATTCTTAAATTTATAAGAAAGATTAAGAAATATCCCCCATTTAAAGTTGTCTTCCAAAAGAAGAAATATATATATAAATTAATATTTTTATATTATTTTTTAATTAAAACTATTGATAAGTAACAAATTAATATTGCAACTTTCTCATTAAATATATGTTCTACTTTAAATCATCAAAACGACATAAAATGAATTCTTATTCTAATTAAAAGTTATTAATTACAACTTTATTTATTAAAATAAATTTTTCCATGTTAAAAATATATATTTTGTAAATTAACGCAACGCATGTAATTATATTATAAATCCTAAAAAAGAAATTTGATTAACTGAACAAAACCTCTAAAAATTTTTTTAATAGTTAATTATTCTTAAATATATATATAGTCTTAATTATTCTTAATTATATCTATATCTCAATTATTCTTAATTATATCTATATCTTAATTATTCTTAAATTCGTTTGCTTTAACGAATTCGCTAAGGTATTTATTTTATTCACTTAAATATTAAATTAACTTTTAAATACACGCGCGTAAGACAATTACAAATAAATAAATAAAAAATAAAATAAAAACACTTCAAAATTCAAATTTTTCCATCTACCACTTACCTTCCACGACAACCTATACTTATCGATATGTCTTCCCCTTATGACCTCATATAATCCTCCCTGACCAACTCTCAGTGGCTGAGTGGTGAAGGCGTCTACTTCCTGTCCCTGGGTACGATGGATCAAACCCCGCCTCTCCCAACGCTAAAACACGTTCCTTCCAAATATACGTTCCACGGTGGCTCATAGATGGCGCCATCAAAACAGATTTTTTTCAATTTATGCTGGTGTCGGGCTGCGGCCGGCATTCATATGGATAGCTATCGGCGTGCTGTTGGCATAGTTTTCTGCCGATACGGAACCGGTTGCGGCAACCGGTATCGTACCAATACCGCCGGTAGTGGCAAGCGGCTGTTGCCCGATTGCTTACCGATAGCTCTGTGTTTGCTGGGTTATTATTTACAACACTCAATCAAACCGACATTGATAATGCTCCAAGTCTAACAAAACGGCTTGATAGAAATAATATTTTAGCGAAAGAACTCCGGAGATGCTAGCTGACGCAAACACAGCAAATAATGTCCCTATACCGGACAGGAACATTATAATAAACCTCAACTCCTACTCAACAAAATCTTCATATGAGATGTAAATTTCCAATTGGAAGAAAAATTGTCCGGACCAGGATTCGAACCAGGGGTCTCTTGGCTGACGCTGCCAATGCTCTGCCATCTGAGTTATCCCGGACGAATCTGGTGTATCTAATTTACCCATCTAACATTATTGATTATAGTATCTGTTCTGTGTTCTGATATCTGAATCAGCTCAATAGAATAATTCGCAGGTAATGGAAATTCAGAAAACGCTGGATACGTAATTACACTAGGTTCGTGTCCTTGTCCTGACATTTTCGCCCAGTTGGAAATTTACATCTCATATGATTTATTTACCAGTTAGAATAATTATGTAGAAACCTAGCGTAATTACGTATCTAGAGTTTTCTGCAGTTCCATTACATGCGAATTATTCTGTTGAGCTGATTCAGATATCAGAACAGATACTATAATCAATAAGGTTTGATGGGTAAATTAGATACACCAGATTCGTCCGGGATAACTCAGATGGCAGAGCATTGGCAGTGTTAGCCAAGAGATCCCTGGTACGAATACTGGTCCGGACAATTTTCTTTCCAGTTGGAAATTTACATCTCATGTGAAGATTACTAGGTTTATTATAATGTTCCTGTCCGGTATAGGGACATTAGTTGCTGTGTTTGCGTCAGCTAGAATCTCCGGAGCTCTTTCGCTAAAATATTATTGCTATCAAGCCGTTTTGTTAGACTTGGAGTATTATCAATGTCGGTATGATTGAATGTTGTAAATAATAAGATTATTCTAGAATGTCTGATTACTTCAAATAAAACTTTGAAAGTAAATTTCCAACTGGAAGAAAAATTGTCCGGTCCAGGATTCGAACCAGGCATCTCTTGGGTGACGCTGCCAATGCTTTGCCATCTGAGTTATACCGGACGAATCTGGTGTATCTAATTTACCCATCTAACATTATTGATTATAGTATCTGTTCTGATATCTGAATAAGCTCAACAGAATAATTCGCATGTAATGGAACTCCAGAAAACGCTAGATACGTAATTACGTTAGGTTTCAACATAATTATTCTAACTGGTAAATAAATCATATGAGATGTAAATTTCCAACTGGGCGAAAAATGTCAGGACGAGGACTCGAACCTAGTGTAATTACGTATCCAGCGTTTTCTGGATTTCCATTACCTGCGAATTATTCTATTGACCTGATTCAGATATCAGAACAGATACTATAATCAATAAGGTTAGCTAGGCGAATTAGATCCACCAGATTCGTCCGGGTTAGCTCAGATGTCAGAGCATTGGCGGCTTCAGCCAAGAGATCCCTGGTTCGAATCCTGGTTTGGACATTTTTCGCCCAGTTGGAAATTTACATCTCACATGATTTATTTACCAATTAGAATATTTGTGTCGAAATTAACCTAGCGAAATCTTCATACCTTATAATTACGAACAGCCATGCGCAACAGTAGTGAACATAAATTCGCTATTTTCAAACGGCACTCCGATTCTGCCGGCAACTTTCATACAACGAAGCTTAACCCTTTAGCTGCGGAACATAAGATTTAATCGGGGATGCATTTTTCGCCTAATTAACTCTCCTTGATTATTCCCAACAGTTATTTTTATTGTAAATTTTGCTTTATTTAATCGGAGTATTTTTGCGATGAGAGTAGACAAAAACTTTTGTTTTGAAAAACCAGTGACAAAAGAATAAAAATTCTTAATACACAATTTTTGAAGCTATTTTGATAAAACAATTACGCAGCGAGAGGGTTAAAGGTCAAAAGTAAAAGCGTGATCATCGGTGATTTTGAGTTATACAAGAATAACACTTAAACCAGGGCACCCATATAGAAAAACAAATTTTTTTGTAAGCTAAAAGAAATTTGATGTATCCCTAAAGCAACTGAAAGAAGACCGAAGCTAGACAATATATTTTTGTGCATATATACTACATAGTATACATATATTTGGTACGAAAATTTTGTTTAATTAAGGTAAATTTGTAAATCTGTGTTTTCAAAAAAGAAAGGCACAATTAAAAATTTACTTACCCCTTCCTATATTGACGATGAACTAAAATATTTTTAAAAGATAGTGAATATAAATATATATATATATGTTATAGTAGTAACACTTTTTAGTTCCTAAATTTTGAAATTTACTTTTTTGAACAACCACTTTGTTACATACACTGTTAACTTGAATAAGTGCCATGATATATATCACAACTAAACACAACAATATAATATTTGAACCGATAATCAAGTTTTGGGAAGTGGAGTGAATAGATTTAATTAAAAGCGATAAAATAAAATAAGTTCAAATTACATAAGATAGAAAGGAGAAAAAAATTACCAAAAAAAAAACTTAATACATTAAATTTCTTAACTCATGTTAAAATGGCCTCACTGTTCATTCTGCAAAAACCTTAAATAATGGATGCGTTCCAAATCCTATCGCACTGTCTACAAGAACTACACCTTAACAGATATCTAATTATCGCATCATTGCAAGAAATAAATGTGTCAATAAGATTCTATGTTATTCAGACATACTTTGGGAAGCTTAAAAAATGACGCAATACAAAGCTTATTTACGCATACGTGATATAATTTATAATTCATGACACTAAGATCGCACACAAAATCTCAAAAATTACTCTACAACAGAGTACCCTTAATACACAGTAGCTAGGTACTATGCTACAATTTCATACTGAGACGTTCAAAAGCAGAAAAAATATAAATATTTTGTTTAAAAAAATGGAGAAAAAAGTATTTCGAACTACTGGAGCAAAACTAAAGTATTATTTATTTTTTAAGTTATTATTTTTTATTTCACTCTGTTCTTTTACTTTAATGCTATGAAAAATAATGTAAATAAAGTTAAACAAAATAGAATATTAGTATCACACGCAAATGTCATATTTTAAATATTACAAATAAAAATAAACATATATTAGGTAGCTTTCATTACAAAAAGCTACCTATTGCAGCCGTTCGGTGTGTACATAGTACATACCAATGTCTTGACCGAGTACGTTGGCCAGCTTCATCCGCCATTTTGTTTCAAAATTGCGGCCATATAAAATTTTAAAAAAATTTAAATTTGAAATGTGGTACCTAAAAATTGAAAATGGAAAAATATTTTTTTCTTATGTATTTGACCTTTATACAAAGATTCGGGAGCAGTTTTTGTTTTTTCTATATCTTAAAAAATGGCTGAGGTATAGCATTTTGAATTTCTAGCGTGGCTGACATTTTGAAACGTCCTGAATTTTGTCACTCGATAAAAGGCGTATTTGTGAACCGATTTCAATGTAACTTCGTTTATACATAGTACATACCAATGTCTCGACCGAGTTCGTTGGCCAGCTTCATCCGCCATCTTGTTTAAAAATGCCGGCTATTTAAAGTTTTAAGAAAAATTTAAATTTGAAATGTGGTACCAAAAAATTGAAAATGGAAAAAATATTTTTTTCTTATGTGTTTGACCTTTATAAAAAGATTCGGGAGCAGTTTTTGTTTCGTCTATATCTTAAAAAATGGCTGAGTTATAGCATTTTGAATTTCTAGCGTGGCTGCTATTTTGAAACGTCCTGATTTTTGTCACGTGATAACGGGCGTATTTATGAACCGATTTGAATGTACCTTGGTGTGTACATAGTACATACAAATATCTCGACCGAGTTCGTTGTCCAGCTTCATCCGCCATCTTGTTTCAAAATGGCGGCCATTTAAAAAATTTAAAAAATTTAAAATTTAAAATGAGATAGCAAAAAATTGGAAAATGAAAAAGATTTTTTTTCGTATGTGTTTGACCTTAATACAAAAATTCCGGAACAGTTTTTGTTTCGTCTATATCTAAAAAAGTGGCTGAGTTATAGCATTTTGAATTTCTATTGTGGCTGACATTTTAAAACGACCTGATTTTTGTCACGCGATAACAGGCGTATTTATGAACCGATTTGGATGTAACTTTGTCTGTGCATAGTACTTACCAATGTCTCGACCGAGTTCGTTGGCCAGCTTCATTTGCTATCTTGTTTCAAAAGGGTTGACATTTGAAAAAAAAAATTAATTTAAAATGAGGTATTAAAAAATTGGAAAATGAAAAAGATTTTTTTTATGTGTTTGGCCCTTATACAAAGATTCCGGAGCAGTTTTTGTTTCTGAAAATTTGTTCTTTTGTTTATATCTTTAAAAAATGGATGAATTATAGCACTTTGAATTTCTAGCATGGCTAACATTTTGAAACGATCTTGTATTCGTCACGCGATAACACACGTATTCGCCTATTTCGATGTAAGAAAGCATGTGGATAGTATACATCAATATCTCGACCAAGTTCGCTGGCCAGCTTTATCAGCCATCTTGTTTCAAAATGGCGGCTATTAAATTAAAAAAAATTATATTTAAAGTGAGGTGCAAAAAAATTAGAAATTGAAAAAGGTTTCTTTCTTAAGTATTTGACCTTGATATAAGGATTCAGGAGAATTTTTTGTTTGTCTTTATCTTAAAAAATGGCTCAGATATAGCAATTTGAACATCTAATGTGGGTGACATTTTGAAAAATCTGATGTTTTGCCTGCGACAGCACTCGTATATATTAATCGATTCCGATGTGAGTGAGCATGCGCACAGCAATTACTAAGGTCTCGACCAAGTTCACTGATTATCCTCATCCACCATGTTGTCTTAAAATTGCAGGCACTTTAAGAAATCGCCGAATTTGGCAGCCAAATATATGTTACTTTAAATAAAAGCAGCTTAGATAAAGCTGACTAATTTTGCGAAATTCTCCTTCATAATGATTTAGTATTGATAAAAATTAGTATTGAATCTCTTATATTCGGTTTCCACTAAATTGAGCTTCGTGTGTTTGAATGATATAAGTTGGCTTTTTTAAAATAAGGAATATGAAAGCTACCTCTTCCTCGAGCACTGGCCGGAAGGACTTTCTTCCATTTGTAAATATTGAAAGCTTAAAAAAAAATCTTCATGCATTTTATAAAACGTTCTAATAATGTAATAGTTCATTTAAGGAAAATATTGAATTTAATTAATATTTCAATTTTTTTTTCTGATGTAATTTCTAATTCAATTAAAAAACGGGATAAAATTACCCTATGTAAAACGGAAAATTCAAAATATAATATATAATTAACATTAAAATAGAAAAAATAAATAAATAACATCAGCTTCGTAAAATTCATTTGCTGGAAAATAAAACGGACATTTTTCACACTTATTGATTTGTTTTAATGTATCACTTAAGTTCAAATGCTCAGTTAATTTTTTTCATTGAATTCAATTAAAAAAATTAATTATTTCTCCACAGTAATGAAACATGTAATTTGTATCATTGGAAAACATTTACGCTTTAATTCTTTAAAATAAAAACAAAATTAAGGGGCTGTGCATATATAAAGTTAGCAATTTAGGAGGGAGGGGGGGGGGGGTCACATGATATCGTACGATATGTCTAGGGAGAGATATTTTGATATCGTTACCATTTTTGATTCTACCAAAATTTTCTCTTTTATTTGTAACTTGGTCTTTACATTAAAATAGTATATTATCTTTATTTTAGTCTGTTATCTATTTTTATGAAAACATAAAGTTATTATTAAGATCATTAAATGATTACTATAAAATTATTTAATTCTTCCAAAATATGGAATACCCCCAACGTTTGGCATTCCTATTCTTCTCCATATGTGTAGGTTTATATAATCCGCTGTTCGAGAAACCATATGCGAAGTATATTTGAAATGATACTTATGTTTACTATAAAAGAGAAAGAATGTTGACTACCTGTTTTGTTGATAAGAAGTTCTATCTGCCCCCTCCCCCATCGTGCGGAGCAAGTTTTAGACATTATTACTGTTGAATGCATTATATAACAAAAAGCTTTTAAAAAATACTATTAAATAGTAGCTATTTATTTTAAGTGTTATTTGATATAAAGTTATTTCATATATAAAGTGATATTTTATTGAGTTTTCTTCATTTGAATCAATAAAGTATGCGAAAAATAAATGTAACCATTTTTGTATATCACTCCAAACGAAAGAAATAAATCTCCAAAATCAAAAGAATTTTTAGACATTTATAACGATATCATTACGGGCGGAGGGGGGGTTGAGGATGATAACGAATGATATCGTAGAGGTAGGGAGGGGTCCAAAATTATTAAAAAGTTGATAACGTTATATACGTACAGCTTCTAATCGTTGAAAAAACTCATCATAAAAAGCTACAACTTTTTTTTAAATGCTCAAGCATTGGAATACTCCTTCCAGGTATAAAGTAGTTAATTTAAACAATATTTTAAATCATTTTCGGATTTACATTGAAAAAGGGGAAAAAATTCTTATTTGATAAGAACATTTTTCAAATAGATAATCTTTACAGCTTTCATAAAAAAGGCACAAGAATGAAGAAAAGAAAATGTCAACCCAATGAATTCAAAATCTTTCCATAATGATTTTAATACTAACATTTAATTAACGTGACCCTATAATAATTAGGTTTTCCCGGGAATGAAGTGTTAAAACTGAGAATTTTTACATTTATTATATTTATGTGACGCATAATTTTAATTCAAATTTTAGATGTGTTATTCCATAAATTTCAGATTTCAAAAAGCTTCGAACTAATTTTTTGTATTAAAGGAAAGAGAATGTTTTATTCATTCTTAAAATAATTGAAGAAAGAAGAAAATATAGAAGATAAATATTTATGTGTATTTTTTTATAAAAAGATTTATTTCAAATGTCAACTTTGATTAAAACCATTGTTTCAAAAGTTAATCGGCGCAATCAAAAGTTTAATTACTCCTTGCTGGTGGAAATAATGCTTAGATTTATCATTTCAAAAAGATCAGTTTTTAAAAACATTCAAATGACTTTAATACGTTTTAGAAAATTGATGCCTTTAGTCTTAAATTAATTGAAAAGAGAAGAAAAACGTAGATCGTAAATATTTATTTGTAATTTTTTTGTCTGGTGATTTATTTCAATAGGCACATCAGATTAAAACCATCGTTTGAAAGATAAATCGTCAAAATCAAAAATTTAATTACTCTTTGCTAGTGGAAATAATGACGAATCAGTAAAGAATTTATTTTATGTATATTATCGTATGATCTAAAGAAAAATACTTTTGTTCTTAATTTCTAACATTTACATATTTAGGTTTCTTTTCAAATTTATGGCTAGGCAAATATTTATATAAAAAAGTATTCAGTAAAATAAAAAATAAACGGTCATGTGCGAGTACGGAACCCTCTGTACTCGCGTACAGAGGGTTCCGTAAAATGAATATATAATTAGTAACTGTGTTATTATTTTTTAAAAATCATTTCTAAAAGAATAATAAGATTTTGTAAAAAAAAACTATACAACGTAGCGTTGGATATAGCTATATATACTAGAAAAGTATAAATGAATATACCATGAAAGTTCAGAGAGATAGGAAGCCTAAATAGAGTCAAATATTACTATTCTGAATTACTCTTTTTTAATCTTATCATCATCTGTTTTTGATGAAGTTATTTCGCTTTTGACAATAATTCTCACAATCTTTTTTACATTGTATGTTAAACAAAACCCTTCTTCAAAGTTTAAAGTTGTCATTGTTCTAAGCACGCTTCGGAAGGAGGTCGCAAAGTTACAACGTCGCCTTAGTCCGTACCGCGTTTTTCCACATAAGTTTTTAATTAAACTTTAGAGACACAAGTTGTGTATTGAGAGATCCAATAAATGGAAACTAGTCGCGAATGTCATAGTAATTATGTAAATAATTCTAATTAAATTGGTCTGTTTTCAAAATTTTGACGTTTAATGCTTTTGTAGTACTACTGGGCATTGAATTATACAAATATATCATTAAAAGTTGTTATCTAGGCTTTAAAAGCTGATGAGACATAGAGTATGCCGCACTTGTATTTATGTATATCCAAATCGCCTGTGTCTTTAAAGACTATTATCTCGGCTAACTACCGTCAATTATTTTCAAAAATAATCATTAACAAACTTTTTATACTTCTGCTACGATAGGTACCTCCAGCGCTCCTCAACACTTTTGCTGAACGCCCGAAAATATGACAGAAATTTGCTATTTTCTCAAACATTATGTGACCTAGGGAAATCGCTATAATTTCCTGCAAGGTTTAGATTAACGTCCACTACCCCTAACTTTTTTCATAATTTTAGTTTCCGTAGATTCGGAAATAGATGATGGAGAACATATTTATGCATTGTATTTTCGACGATATCTCTGGAAATATAATGCCTAAACTTAAAAGAAATGTATTTTTGAGTTATGTGTTACGAAAGCTTTTACAGTATTTTTTTTTTTTCAAGTGACTTAATTAGCTCCTATACATGTTTCCTAAATGCGTTTGCGAATGGTTAATAATCTATAAATATGTGGGTCAATAGCCTTTATTACTTCAGTTAATTTGAGCTTTCTACTTTTCACAGTTTAGGAGTAAGATGGCTGTGACAGACAGACACAGTAGTGATCTCTTATAATGGTTCCGTTTTCACTTTTTAGGTACGGAATCCTAAAAATAACAATGTAGTTAAATGTATTTAAAATTTTTAGTTATACCTGAAGTAAAAATTTTAACTCGTTAGATGACAGTAGTATATCGTACATTTTAATGAAATGTGTTATTTTTTTTTTCGAGCTTTATTTTAATTTAAAAATAAAATACTTAACCGTTTCCAGAGTCCTTTCCGTTAACCTGAATTTTCTTTCAATTTTGGGGAAGAAATACTTTTACGCTAATAAAATTAAAAGTTGCATCAAAATCATAAGATTTAAGGTTCGTTGAAATTTAACGAATATATTATTATATTATTAACTGAAACCCACCGAATGTAATTATTTTACGTATATTTTATATGACAAATAATTTAAGGAAGACTTTTTGAAGACGTTTAGAAGATGTATTACAAACGGATTAAATAGACTTTAAAATTACCAGTACTTTTATGTATCATTACAAAATAGTATTAGTTGGGAAAAGTTGATGGGAATATTATTTATAAAGTGACTTCATAATCTTTACATTATCGAAAGAATCAATCAACTAGCAGTACATATAAGTTAAATATATGCGTCATTCTCATTAAGAAGCAACTAAATTATTTCTTGTCCAATTTTGTGTTTACACTATGAAGTAATTCAAGACGTATTTCCAATAAAAGTAATTATCTAAATCTTATTTAAAAAACATTTAATGCTGGTGTTACGTAAAACTAAAAGGATCATTTCAAAAGCCTTATAACTCTTTATATGAGCTGTTGATAGACTAATATTAATTTTTTAAGAGAATATCCACATAGTTAATTAACTCTAAATTTAAGCTTTATTTAACCTTGATTTTTAAGTTTGATTTTGTCAGTCTTTAATATGCTTTTAAAGCTGTAACTTGGAAGAAAAAGTTTCTGCACTAAGTATATACTCTTTAATATAAAACTTTGAGTATACAGAGTGCCCGGTCTCAACGGTGTCCAATGGCTAATTCCTAAGCCGTTAGTAATAGACACATAGTTCCAGTTAGAAAAATGCTTTAAATCAGATAAAGAAATATTTTAAAAGCGATTTGGGTCAATAAAAACATTTCTTAAAAAACTACGAAATTTAAATTTTTATACGGTCCCCCGGTTCTATAAGTTATATTTAGTAAAATTTTCCTATTACACTGACAAGTAAGACAAAAAAATTCCCATTCATATGACACTAAAATTGTGCGAGTTATGAATCTTTAAAAATGCATGACTTATGCCACTTTTCTGCTCTGAAAACAAATGAATTCGTCTTGGCTTTGAGGGGTCATATTCCAAGTGCTTAAAGTATTCGAAGATCTCAATTCATGTGTATTTGCGCTTTGAAAAAAATCGTACAAGTATTACGATTAAGTTAACATTTATTAAGTTTCAGATTAGCTGAAATATCATATGTTTTATTTTGTCAAGATTTGAGACTGTTTCTTTTATGATTTCTTTTAATAAAATTATGTTATTTTTATAAGTTTTTATGTTACTTAAACGATCTTATGTATGTTTTTCCAGTTCAAACTTTGTATTCGAACTTTAACCCACTTTCAAATATCCGAACGAGATTACATTTTACATACTGGCGCAAATCCGATAATAATGTAATATTATTATGATTTTCGGTGGTTACCATTTATACTTATTTTATAGGATAACACAAAAACTTTCGGATAGATTACCGCCAAGAAGTTTATGAAAAAGTTTTAGATTAGATAATACAAGACGGAGATTGTTGGGTTTTTAAACTTTTATGTATTTTTTAGCACTGAATCCGAAAATTGCCTTAAATTTTAATCATCATGTCATGATATTTCGCAAATTATAAATTGTCGAATTTAAAGAATAACAAAAATCGGATACTATAAAGTAGAGGAGATGGTTGTAATTTTTAAATTTTGATAATTGTTTTTACGTACTTTTTAGCATTAAATCTGAAAATGACTTTCATTTTTAACCATCACGTTAGAATTTTTTTGAAAATGTGTAAGTTAAAATATAGCGAAAATCTCATACTATAAAACATATGTAAAACTTTTTTTATTTTATTTGATTCAATAATTTATTCGATATTTTTGCTTATCTTGGGATTCTTACAGCTGGGTGATGTGATGAGATGGGGGAGAAGATTAAATTTTAACTTTGAAATTTTTAACTTTGAAATTTACAATTTGTGAAAAATCTTGATGCAATGGCTAAAAATGAAGATCAATTCCGGATTCAGTGGTACAGAATACATAAGAATCAATTATCAAAAGCTAAAAACAATGAAATAACCCAACTTTTGCAGGCTAGTGTAATCTAATAATACTTTTAAATACGTATCATTTTGTAAAGAATTGAGGCTGTTAATTTAGCATCATTTTATTTAACAAAAATTCTGTTTTTTTCTTTCTTCCTAAATGTGTATTACAAATTGTATATTTTGCATTAATATGTCAGAATGACTAAAGATTTCAAATTTATATTGCAATGTTAAGTTTACTCTCAACCATTTTTTAATATATCTGACGAAATTATATTTCGACTAAATTTGTGAATGACCCCCAATTTGCAGCAAAAAATATGCTCCAACTTTAAACAGGTATTACTCTGCCAATTTTAATCGTAGAACAACGGGACTTTTTTTGTATTACTTGTCAGTGTAAAAGGAAAATTTTACTAAATATAACTTATAGGAGCGGGGTACCGTATAAAAATTTAAATTTCGTAATTTTTTAAGAAATGTTTTTATTGACCCAAATCACTTTTAAAATATTTCTTTACCTGATTTAAAACATTTTTGTAATTGGAACTATATGTCTATGACTAACGGTTTAGGAATTAGTCATTGTACACCGTTGAGACCGGACACCCTGTATAATTAACTAATCTTTCTATTAAATAGCATTCAAGAAAAACATTAGTTATTCAAGTGTATATACATAACATAATATGAGAGTTCACATTGAAAGACCGAGTCCATTTTGAAAAAAAAATGAGATAAACAATTTAGCAGGCGCATAAAATCTGCTTTATCCACTCCCACAGTGAACCAAGTCTGTTTTCATATTCTTTATCATATATGTCATCTGTTTGAAGACTTGGTTTACTGTGGGAGTGGATAAAACAGATTTTATGCACCTTCTAAATGGACTATCTCTTTTTTTTTTTCAGAAGGAACGTGCTCTACTGTGCTTTTGAGCCCCTCATCATCTCTATAATAATAGCCTGAGTCATGTGACTGTCATCAATAGTTCCGGGCTGACCGCTTCGCTTTTTATATGCCAGGTGACCAATTTTTTACATTTTTTATTTTTAGCGTGGTAAATTAAGACAATGCTTTGATATTGAAATTAAAAGTCATGTTTTTTTTTTTGTTTGTTTTTTTTTTTTTTTTTTTTTTTTTAAGAAAAGGTGAAAGTCATGAATTTCAAATTAAAATTATGTATTTTAAATAAAATAAGGGAAATTATTATATTTTAGATGAATTTAATGAAATATGAAAAAATGCGATTGGAAAGACAATGTTTGATGATTTATCACTTGCGCCTGGCTAGCATAAAAAGGTACTACTTAGTTATACTGTCTACCAATTTCTCAAAATTATATAAATCGCCAAACCACTCGCCAAATTATACGAATTGACATAATTTTTATTTTAAATAGTGAAAGAACAAATAAATTTGTATAACATTAATAAAAAAACAAATAAAACGTCGAAATAAAAATAACTTTAGGATGTAAACACATGTAGCTTGCTTAAAAATAAGCGAATATGACATTTACGATCAACCATTATTGATACTTAATCTTATAGTTTGGCGATATATTTTTGGTCGACGGGATAACCAAGTAGTACCCATAAAAATACGGAGTTCTTGATTTCTCTACTAGAAACTTCTGATTTGGCGAAGAATTGAGAAAGTAAATTAAATTTTGGATAAAAGTAACATGGTACAATGCTTAGCACACATCTAACAGAGACCAAACTGGTCGCAAAGGGCGGATTGTATAGTATAACTAAATGGCAGAACCTATGGACAAAAAAATAATAAACCCATATTAGATACCTCGAACTCGATAGATACAATGTTGAATCATTCAAGGTAAGAGAAATCTACTTATCTATTTAATGACTAATTTATATATACAGTACAACCTCTTTTATCCGAAACTCTTTTAACTGAAACTCTCGGTTAACCGAAATCCATTTTTAAAGCTTTTTTTTTTTCTTTACTATCACAATCCTTGTGTGCAAAATTCATTTTGAAAGCGTCTTTTTTTTTAACTATCATATTCTTTGTGTGCAAGTGGTCCTTTCCGAACTACGAGTACATAAAATATTTTCGATCCCCTTTTTTAGGGTTCCTTTGAATTTAACTTGAGCTCCTGTAAGCTGCGGAGTGGAACGAAGAAAACGAACAAAATAATAATTCTGAAGCATTTGAATGTTTTGCAAGGCTGGATCAGCAGAAAGACTGTGATACTGGTGAACTAATAACATTAAAAAACTCTGTGGTAGAACTTCAAAGCCAAGGCAATCGAAACTGCGACAAACAAAACATATTTTCAGACCCTTGTGATATTATATAAAAAGTACTTAATTTCAAAATTAAAATTCAGGTAATTTATTCTTGTTTCTTTTTTGCTATAGCTTTATTTTTATTAAGCACTTGTTACCATAATAAGAAATATTACATATATTTCTCCTTAATCTTAAAAATGAAGCATCCTCGATTATCCGAAAATTTTGATTTTCCGAAAGAGGGTCAGTCTCAATTACTTCGGATAATCGAGGTTTTATTGTACTTAAAAGGGTAGCTGAAAAAGTCTTAACAAAAGTAGCCTCAGTTTTAAATTTAATGGGTGTAACATACGTTTGAAAAATAAGAAACGTCAACGTTTTAACGATTATTAAAGAAATTTCATTATTATTGTTATTTCTAAATGCTGAAACATAACTGAAGTCATAATAATAAATGTACAGACGTATACTATCACTACATAGCTGCCAACTTGTACGGATTCTTCCTACCACTAAAATTTAATAGAAAAATTTCCCTAACTCAATCGCTGAATTGCAGCGAATTTTGATAATTAAACAAGGCAGAAATTTATGTTAAATTTTAGTGGTAGCAAAAATCCGTACAAGTTAGCTACTATGTCACTATTAAATGCTGATATTAATGAGTGAAAACATACGTTTAAAAAATAAGAAACGTCAATGTTTTAACGATAATTAAGGAAAATTTTACTATTATTGTTACTTCTAAATGCTGAAACATAACTGCAGTCATAATAATAATATACAGACGTATACTATCACAATTAGATGCTGACATTAATCAGTGAAACATATGTCTGAAAAAAAAAGTCAAATTTTAACGATAATTAAGGAAACATTTATTATTATTGTTATTTCTAAATGCTGAAATATAAATGAAGTCATAATAATAAATATATAGGTGTATACTATGCCTATCAGGTTATGATATTAAACGAGTGAAACTTATGTTTGTAAAATAAGAAATGTCAATATTTTAACGATAATTAAGGAAACTTTTATTATTATTGTTATTACTAAATGCTGTAACAAAAATGCAGTCATAATAATAAATGTATAGACGCATACTATCACTTATAGTTGCTGATAGTAAAAATAATAATTGTTAAGATAAAATAGCACTCAATGAAGAACATGTCGTATTAATAAGACGCCAGGGCCGAAAGGATTCATTTTTCTGCTAACGGATAGCAGATTTTTTACTCGTAAACAAAATCTTTTTTGTTGTTGTTCCTGTTTCAACTAAGGAATAAGCATTTATGTAATACATTTAATTTTATATTTTTATTTATTTATTTATTTATAAAACGTACATATTTAACATTGTGATTGGTGTATGCTGAATAATAAAAATAATTATTAGAAAAAATGAAGTTTAGTTTGGTTAATTAATCGTTAATCCATTCATGTAATCTATCGTTCTATTTATGTTAAAATTTTGGTTCTTTCTTTTGTTTAATGGTTGAGACATCCTAACTTGTTTAAGTAATAATTATTCCATTTATGTTATATATTGTTCCTTTTATATTAAAACTTTAGTTTTTTATGTTGGTGAACGGTTGTGACATCGTAACTACAAAAATTACATTGCTGTTCGAAAATACTTTTGAGATTTTTAAATCAATAAAAAAAAAATAAACGAAATAAATCAATATATTATTGAGAAATGCATACAGTTTAGTTATACTATACCTTTTAATTTTTTATTACAACTTACGCTCAGTAATTTAATATATTTGTTTTTGCATTTTTAGACAGATTATTTTTTATCTTCAAATCTGGATCTAGTATTCTTGTTCACTTTTTCTCCATTTAAATGAAATCAGTTTTCTTTAGATGAAAAAATTCATTTACTTTCATGATATTTGCCTAACAAATAATTTCAAAAAAGCATTTTCCAAATTAAATTTTGTCATTTCGTTTATTTTATGGGTTCGTAGGAAAGAGTTTATCCAGCGAATTCTTTTGGTATCTATATTTCTCTTACTAATTTTCATTTTAACATTTTCCTCTAATATAGAATCCGTGCCTTTTTAATTTCTTTCAAGACACTTAATATTTTTATGTGGAATATTCACTATCTTTATTTACCAAAAAAATATATATATATATATATTTGCAATTTTTTTACAGAAAAGTTCCTTTTTGTAATACCTTTAATAGAAATTCTGTATTATAGATATCATTTGCAATATTTTTCTCCCATAAAATTTTGATTGTTAGTAAAAAACTTGCAATTTGAAGCATTTTAGCTAAATTATTATAGAAGAAAACATTTATTTCATTATGTTTTAAGTTTTAAGGAGATTACAAGTATATAGAAATAGCCTGCAGTTCGGTCGTCGCTACGGAAGCCTGTAATTAATTTAGACTATTACTTATTTTATTACCCGACTGCCAAGGAGGGTTATGTCTTTCACGCGTATCTGGGTATGTGGATTTATTTATACCTTCGAAACATCCCAACGGCTGGATGGGTTTTAATGAATGAGGTCTCTGTCGATTCGTCATAACCGTCCGATGGTTATAGGCTAGGTTTTGTTTTCATAAATTCAAAATGGTGGCCGTAAAATATAAAATGGCGGTAGAGACGAAAAAAAGTTTTACGCACCCTATTGAGTGGCATATCATTGAATAGGTCTTTCAAAATGAAAACGATGTTTCATTGAGTATTTTACAGTCAGAAGCTCCGTTTAGGTATTACACAACCTGGAAGTTGTGTAGGTAGGATCTCTAGCTTTCCTGCAACTCTAACCATCATAGACATCTATAGGCCTCATCAAAACAGTATTTATAGATAGGAACTAACAATCAAACACAACTTAAAAGTCATCAATACAAGTAAATTAAATATATATATATATATAGGTAAGTAATATAAAAATAGTTTAACATTGATGAGAAATAATTAATTAGTTTGCCTTTTACACAGTCGCGTTTTTTGATTTTTTTAAATTTAATTTAAAACCATTTTATTAATTTATTTATTTGAGTTCAACAGCTCTAAAAAATATTTGTTAAATTGTAAAAAAAAAAACAATATCAAAAATTTTGATAATTTACGACAAAATTTATCTCGCAAAAACAGTATTGCAATCATTTTTAAGTCAAGGTTCCAGATTTTTCAGTCGTCATTTCTTATTAGGTGCGTTCGTAGTTATATAAATACGTGGCATTTATAGTCGTCATGTGGTCGTACGTCTGTCTGATCGTCTGTCGTCCTGTAACAGCGCAAAAACTATTCAACCGAGTGGTCTTAATTGTAATATACATAATCGTTGCAAAATTATGTTGATTCTTGAAAATTGTATGAAAATCGAATCAAAACTTAAAAAGATATCAATAAATATTTTCTATATACTTTAAAATCTTATCATATGTAATTAATTCAATGATATCCCATGATAAGCAATGATTCTAGCTTGTAATCGCGATTACGTCCTATTTAAGATGAAGTCCTCTTATTTCCGTACTACTGAATTTAATATACAGGGTGTTCACGTATAACCTGACCGATCTTTATTTTCGAAACCGTTGGTCCTAGATGCATACTTCCAACTACAAAAGTGGTCCGAATTAGGTGCAGAGTTAAGATAAAAAAAGTTTGAAGCGAAAAAAACAATTTAGTCAAGAATTACAGAATATAAATTTTATATGGACCCCCGATCCTATAAGTTATATTTAGTAAAATTTTCCTGTTACACTGAATAATGAAAAAAAAAAGTCCTGTTATTCTACGATTAAAACTGACCCAGTATTAGCTTTTTAAAGTTGGAGCATATTTTTTGCTGCAAATTAGGGGTCATTCACAAGTTTAGTAGAAATATAATCTCGTCAGATATATTAAAGAAATGGTTGAGAGTAAAATTAGCATTGCAATATAAATTTGAAATCTTTAATCTTTCTGACATATTACTGCTAAATATACAATTTGTACTGAACATGTAAGAGGATAAAAATAACAGAATTTTTGATAAATAAAAGGAGGAAAAACAACAACTTTAATTCTTTATAAAATTATACATATTTTAAAATGCTGTTAGATTACACTCTCTTTCAAATTTTGGGTTGAGCCATGTTTTTTAGCTTTTGAAAATTGATTCTTATGTATTTTTTTAGTTCTGAATCCGAAAATGACCTTCATTTTAAACCATCACGTCAGCATTTTTCTCAAATCGCAAATTTCAAAGTTAAAAAGCTCAGTTAAAATAGCCCAGTAAATTTAGACCAAAAAAGGGGTCGATAGCTAAGAAATTCAAAATGAGCTAAAATTTTCAGGATTAGCTCCTGGATATGTATAGAATGGATCCTGAAAAGTCTCAAAAAATTCGATGCCGGCTTCCATCCAAAATGGCGGATCAACTGTGGTCGCCAAATAATTGTGCCTTGTTGCATTTTTTTTTTTTTATATTTACGTCAAAAGTGAATATTTTTCACTTCTAAGGAAACCAGTGCAGTCAGCAAATATGCTAATTTGAATATGAGCTTAGGTTTATAAAATAAAGAAATTATAAATGTACGGTAATACGATTTATTTAAACTGAAATTATTTAAAAAAAAATAAAAATCGTTTTTCCCTTTCGAGTTTTCACCTACATTTTCACACACAAGTATTTTTTCAACAAAAAATGCAGATAAGAATAAGAATAAAATGTAGTGAATGAAGGAATTTCCTACGCATGCGCTCCATACAGACATGGGAGGGGGTTGGAGAGGAATGTGAGTTTGCTGACGCCGGCTCTGCTCAAAGTTTATTGTTTCGGCCAAAGGCTTGACTGTGCACGGTCCTTTTCGCTTCTGTTTTTGCTCCGTTTAGCTTTTTATTTCCGCTTAACAGATGGCCGAGGAATGGAAGATTCTACTTTGTCCAGATGGATTGCTTTTTGCCCAATGAACACGAAAGTATCGGAAGTGTTAGAAGACTTTTGTGAAAAAACTTATGTATGCTGAGAACAACATGTTGAATTTCGGCCTTCCAGACAATCAAGAGATGATTCTGATTTGAATAAGCTATCCGAATGGCTACTACTTCACAATCCTTTCAATAATCTATGTCCTAAACACTTGTTGATGAATATGGCTAGTTGCTGATGATAAAACAAATTGTGACAATGCAAAGAAAATTGGTGAAAATTTACTGTTTTCAATCATACGATGTTCATTTAGGGAAATTAAACTTCAACGGAAAAAGACAGTTATACCAATATCGGTAACAAATAACACATTGATAATAAGGAATTCAACTGTGATATTAAATCCTCTACAGTAGTTTACCAGGATTATAGTAAATGGAGGATTTCTTTTGCATGCATTGGTTTGGAATGAGTCCGACACATACAGAGATAGATGCCTCAAATATGTTAGATTTGTTCAGAAACACTCCTCTCCATATGAAGCACTTGTTTTTGATGGGTACACTTGTGCCTTATCAACTAAAAGTATGGAGAGACAAAGAAAGTTGATGTCGAAAATGTCTGCAACTATTGCTTTTGATGAAAACATGGTGGCCACAACCAAACAAGCTGTTTTTTTTTTACGGAACTCCGAGAACAAGGCTAGGCTTATTAGAATGGTCATGGGCCGATGGAATAACTGCCCTACAGGCTGATGATGATGCTGATGCACTAATCTGTACAACCGCAATTAATTCTAGATTAGTCAAAGTAGTTGGTACTAACACAGATCTGCTGACCATTCTCATCGCACGAGGTAACCCAGGAAAACCACTCTTCTTTCTACGATCTTGCGAACAAAAATGCTATAGTATATTTAAAATTCAAAAATCACTTGGCCCAATGAAGGATTCCATTCTCTTCCTACATGCAGCAACTGGATGTGATACCACATCAGCAATTTGTAGGAAGGGGAAATCATCAGCTTTTAAATTGATAAAGAAAAACCATGAGCTGCTTTCTTTGACTTCCTTATTCAACAGTCCCCAACTTAAACCCAAATAGGTAATTGAAATTGGCGAGATATTCATGAAAACCTTTTTATGGGAGATAAAGTTGACTCCCTAGATGAGCTGCGATATATCTGTTACAATAAAGAAGTAACCAAAAATCTCTCATCAAAATTTAACCTGGCCGTTCTTCCACCAACAAGTGCAGCAACTTCGCAGTTACTTAGCAGCACTTCGGGTTTATCTTCAAGCCCAACAGTGGATGGGAAACAACCTAGATCCTACTGAATGGGGATGGTTCATGAAAGAAGGCAGATTAAACCCATTACCTTCAACACTTCCGAAGATCTTCTGCAGCTTATTTCTTGTGATTGCAAAATAACTTCTGCAAGGGACTGTGATGAAAGGTGTCAGTGCAAGAAGGCAGCTCTCCATTGTTCTAGGTTTTGTACCTCTTGCTTAGGAGAAACATGCATAAATTCAGTTCGTCCTATTAACGGATTTGAAGACGACGATAACGGGTAGGACGTTGAATGAGTGGCATTCTGGTAATTTTGTTTTAAGTTTATTTACCGCAGGATCATTAGCTTATTTATTACAAGCTTTACTATAATGTTTTATTGTAATTTTACTTTGGATTTAAATTTTTATGCCTTGTAATAAATAATTTAAACTTGTTCTAACTTTCATTTTTTTTCCATCACAGTCCTCTGACAAACATTTCTATATAGAAAAATGGAATATCTGACATTTTTTAAAACAAAATTTTAAAATAATTCTCACAAAGAGGATTGCAAACATACAGATGACTTGTCAATAGTTTCTTAAGTACGAGGCAAAACAGGCTAAGGGCAATGAAATTCTATTAATTTGACGACAAATAAATGAATGTACAACTCATTCATAGCTTTTATTTTGATAAAAACTAGATACAGGGCTCGACTAATCGACTGAGGCCTGGGCAGGCATCTCTTTGCGGGACCCCTACACCTTAAGTTTCTTTTACAAGACCATTAAAAAACATCAACTGAGTTTTTTTAGCAATTTTATTGTTTTCTTTTTTAATTTTTGAGGCCTTTTCTGGCACGGGGGCCCGGGGCACATGCTCCGTGTGCCCCTGCTTTAGTCAGGCTCTATGTATACATTAAAACAGGATGTAAGTAAACGTCACAGAATTTTTCAGAAGTAATAAAATATTGATATATGACTTAGAAATGGAAAAAAAAAAACATTGGACGATGCAAAAAGGTCTTAGCGGGCATCTTTGATCGGCCATTTTGGATAAAAGCACACATGAGAACTTCTGAGACTTTTAAAGGTATTTTTTTACTTTTCCTAAATAGCTAATTCTGAAATTTTCAGCTCATTAAGAATTACTTAGCTATCAAACCCTAAATTTAATGGGCTAAAATTGACCCCCTCCCCTCCCAACATCATCGGAGCCCTGAGCTGTTTAGCTGCAAGAAACCCAGTATAAACGAAAAAACTTAATAAATTATTGAATTAAACAATATTAAACTGAATAAAAAAGTCTTAAATCTATTTTATAGTATCAGATTTTTCGTTATTTTTTAACCTTGAAATTTATGATTTGCAAAAAATCCTGACATGACGGTTAAAAATGAAGGTAATTTTTTTATTCAGTGTTAAAAGATACATAAAACGTAATTATGAAAGTTAAGAAACACAACCATCGCAGGTTTATGTTATCTAATCTAAAATTCTTTCTCAAACTTGTTGACGATAATCTATTCGAATTTTTTGTGTTATCCCCTAATATATGTATAAGATGGTAAGCGTTGAAAATCTTGATAATATTACATTGTCATCGGATTTAAGTCAGTATGTAAAATTTAACTTCGATCGACATTTCAAAGGGAGTTAAAGTTCGAGCACAAATTTTACACAGGAAAGACGATCGTTGCAAGTTAAATAAAACCTTTGAAAATAACATAATTTTTGATAAAAGAAATCATAGACTCAAATACTTACAAAATAAAACGTAGGTTAAAATACAATTATTTTAACTAATCTAAAACTTAACTAATAAACGTAACTCAATCGTGATAGTTGTACGATTTCTTTCACTGCACCGATACCTTGAAATAAGTTTAAGTACTTTATATACGACCCCTGAAAGCATGGCCGAAATCATCTGTTTAGAGATGTAAAAAAGTGGTTTAAGTCATGCATTTCAAATTTTCATAACTCGGTCAATTTTAATGTTAGTTGAATGGGACTTTTTTTGTCTTACTTGTCAGTGTCACAGTAAATTTTCACTAAATATCACTTATAGGACCGGGGGACCATATAAAATTTAAATTTCGTAATTTTTTAATAAATGTTTTTCTTGACCCAAATCGCTTTCAAAATAATTCCTTACCTTATTTAAACCATTTTTGTAATTGGAAGTATGCATCTACGACCAACGGTTGCCAAAATAAAGGTCGGTCCGGTTATACGTGGACATAGTGTATATAATCGTAATACATTTTGTATTCATGCATTTTTGCATTAAAGTGCAACAACTAATGCACCAAGATCTGAATATTTTTATAACTAGTCATCCTACGAACGAACATCTTTTGCCACGTTTAATGTACAATTAAAGACTTTTTTATAATTCTTATTGCGGATTCTCAGGATTATATATGATTGTAGTAGGGTGATATGCAAAACTTTATTGAAGTATTCGAATGAATGAGAATGCTGAAATAACACGAAATGGAATTTAATGCCTTGAACACATTTAGTTTTTCAATGCGCTACAACTAGCTTTTTGAAATACACTGGGATTAATACCTAAAAACAGTAGTTTATACAATATCTGTAGACATTCCAATTAAGTCTAATAGAACCAATTGCTTTATTGACCGCCTCCGGCTAATGCTTCATAAAGGGTTTAAAATAAGAGAATGCTTTCTTTCTAATTTTAAGTCACTGTGCTCGTGATCCGTGAGTTTTGCTTTGATATCTCTTGCGTTCAAATGATAAACAATAAATAGATACCACAGACTTAGTTAAGGTTTCCGCACATATTTTAAACGTCCTTTTTGATCACAATATTCATTTTTTTTTTCAATAATATTAAAATAGAATCTTTTAACTGTCGATTTATGCTTAAATTGTGTCTGTATTTTAATTAGAGCAACAGTTGCAGCCGTAACCACTTTTTAAAAGTTATTTTTAGATTTTCTCAAAATGAAGTTTTTCCAATGACTTCTAGATGCTAAATTCATATATAAAAAAATTATGCATGAAATGTCTTAAAATTTTGTGCAATTCTTTTACAAATTTGTACTGAGAAAATAGGCTACATTCATGATAATATATTAATTAGTCTTACATTTAGACTGGTATAAGTGAGAAATTCGCAACGAATTTTTCAATTTTTTGATCACATGGGTACTTTAACTGTCACAGCATCTGAGATATAGGTGCTATCATAATTCGAACAGTCTATGTCCTAGAGAATGTTATTCTCTTTATTATGCAATTTACAAAATAACAATACATTGGTTTGTTTTTCAGTTATTATGTTTTGCGGGAATGTCAAATTTTCACATATTTTTGCCTATTTTACACTTTAAAAAAATTATTTCACTGTAATTGCTGAAATATTTACATAATTTTCAAAGCCCTTACTTAACTTAAATGCCTCATAAAAAATTTGTATATAGTTAAAATTTCAAAAATTTCAAAAAATTACCTTCGAAGGTGTGTGGATATCACATTTGCTAATCACGCACATCATAAATGAAATGACGATTCTATTTAAAAATTCAAATCCTTCATGATTAACAAACAAAAATGTGGAAAACATGTAAACAATTATGGGAAAAAATTAAAATCCACAAAAATGTATATTTTTTATTGTGTTTGTTATTATAACTTGATTAAAAATGTTTGTTTGTTCTTTTTTCTCTTATAGATTGTACAGAGTTTATTTTCCTTTATTTAAAAAAAGAAAAGAAACGTATGAATTCGTTAACATCTTTAAAAATTATATTGGCAAAACCGGCGGAATATAATGTTGCAAGATATTTTATTTTGAAGATTTCTTATCGACGATATTGCCAGTCTGAGCGGCCCAACATTTACTCCTCGAATGACCGCAATTTTAATAATTGTTTTATCAAGCGAAGTAACTGCACACCATTCTTAAAGCATCAGATATTATAAAAATAAAATTATTAATAACAATTAATCCTATTTTTTTGTCTTTTTAAACTTTTCTGTTTCACCTAAAGCTTTGAAGGTAAAATGGTACTGTTTGCTTCAATTAGGTGCAGACAAACTTTCTTCTTCATGGGATATACAAACATCAAAAGAAAAGTGATTTGGTAATATAATTTAAACAGAAAATTTGCATTTATGAGTATTTTATGAACGGAATAGCATAAAGGTTGATTCAAAGTTCTTAATATACATCCTGTTGAAGCATATTCATTGACACTTTCCTCAAATTTAAAGTATTAGTAATTCATAAAAAATTTTGTGGCACTTAATAATTTTTATTGTCGTATCTTCTAATGATAATATATATATATATTTATATTTTCATATACGAATTCAAAAACTAAGTTTTTTCTCATGAAAAATATTTATTTATAATTTTTTAGAAAGTAGTCAAATACTTATCAAATCTTTACATTATAAATAAAAATGTACATGCTGGGCAACATATAACTATGATATGTTCCCGCACCATGTTGATTAAATCGAAGTAAAATTGCGTAATTTGTTATTTCTGTTTGTATAAATATTTTTTATAAAATATAATTATGAGTGTAAAATTATAATGTTTATATATTTAAGTAAAATAAGAGTGTAAGTTCATACAAAAATTATTAAGTTGATTTTAAATAGTAAATATATATTTTTTAAAAATTGTTGTATTGTAAAATGAATGTATAATATTGAATTGAGTTCGGATCTCAGACAACAACAATAGACAGACGCCATGGTGTCGTTTTATGACAAGCCAATGGAAAGTGGTGTATAATTAGAAATCGTAAAATCATAAAAACGTTGGAATCAATTTATGGCCTCAATAAAAGTGTTGGGATAAATTTATGGCTTTTCAGACCACCCAAACTTTAAGGCAGATAATAATATTAAAGTAATATGTAAGGGGCCATTTGCAGACTGCTAGCTAATAGGCCTATCGAAGTATAATAAAAAATCTTCTCACATCCAATAACAGTGGACTAGACAAAAATAGTTCCACCCACTGCAGGAGCTGGTGTGCAAGAAGAATAAGGTTTAAAAAAGATAGTCTGAAAAAAGATGTAGAGGACGCAGGAGCTCTCCTGAAAGCCCGTGCAATGAGTCCCGTAAGCCCTAGTAAAGCCCAGGCGAGATGGACATATCGGAGCGAGCCTAATCGAGCCTAATCAAGCCTAATTGAGGATGTCTTCCTGAAGTACCTATCGGAGTGAGCCTAATCAAGCCAAATTGAGGATGTCTTCCTGATGTACATATCGGAGTGATCCTAATCAAGCCAAATTGAGGATGCGTTCCTGATGACACATTGCCATGATCCTAAGCAACGCAACAACTCGGAATTTGATGAATAAAGGCCACCATCCCGTATATTAAAAGAAGGTACTATTTTAAACATTTTCTTTTACCACTTAAGATCATATAAAAAATCTTAAAAAATACTTTTCTGATATTTTACGGTAGAGAGTAATCTGAGATCCGACAAAACCAATAATTAAATAAGATTAAGGTAACTTTAAAAATGAAAGAGAGTTATTCTTTTATCAAAAAGAAACAATTATAATAATTAGAGTACGTGAAAATATTGTCTTTTTTTTTTTTAAAGATTAAACATACTTAAAATAATGAGAAGCAAACAAAAGTGTTGCTTTCTATTTTTTGAATTAATATTATGTTTTTCTGTATATAGTTATGTTCAATGTAAATAAAATATTTAATCAAGTTTTAAAAAGTTTCTGTAATTATTTAATTAATAATATTTAAAGTGTGTCAATTCATTTTTTACAGCTTAAATTTTAGTTTAATTCATAAGTGGAAGAGTTCGTCTAAATAATTCACAACGCAAACTCTTAATTTTATTCGTAATTATTCAAATATAATAATTACATTTTGACGCGAATTATAATTTAATTTTATTAATGCTTCGCGTTGCTCTTCTACTAGAATTTAGGTAAATACGATCACTTATATTATTTGAATTTATCTAAGGTATATAAAATTATATACCAATTTGCTATGAGGTTGCTTGGATGATTTGGACCAATTAACGATTTTGGATATAAATTAAATAGAAAATAAAAAGGTGTAATTATCTGTCCAGCATCCCCCCCTTCATAGTAAAATGGTGCTATGACTCAGGAACGATCATCTGATGTCATTAGATAGTAAAATGGTGCTATGACTCAGGAACGATCATCTGAGGTCATTAGATAGTAAAATGGTGCTATGACTCAGGAACGTTCATCTGAGGTCATTAGAAATAATAATAATAATAATAATAATAATAATAAAGGAAAATAAATTTAAGTATTATTTTAATGTCACAATTTTAAAGATATTGTAGGTATTTAACTTTAATTGATTAAAATTTTATTAAAATTAATTTTATTATTGTAACAATAATGACACACATATAATAATTTTATATAAATAAAATGAATAATATATGTTAGCAAAAAAAAAAAAAAGGAAATGAAAAAAATAATTCTGGGATTTATAATAGGTAAATTTAGGAATTACAATTTTTTTTTTCTCTCTTTTCTCTTTTGGTTGGATCTCAGTTACCATTGAGAAATAATGGCATGCACATCACAGATGACACATTTGTAAAAATAATTTTTTTTTTATATACTGTATAAATAATAATAATAAGAAGAATAATAAGTAAAATTTGATAATATGTCTGGTATAAAAATGATTGAAATGTCAATAGATCATGATTTTTGAAATTGTATCACCTTGATACAAAAGAAAATTTATGAGTCGTACTACGAAGTAGTAGTACAATATTTACAAAAAAAAAAAAAAAAAAAAAAAAAAAAGATTGTTTTTTCTGTAGAAAAAGACAGATATTTTTCTGTTAAATGAAATTATGTTGTTTTTTATATATACGTGTATTATAAATATTTTAGGGGTATTTATGTGTGTAAAAGAATAATCTACAAAACAACTTCATCTCCTAAGAAATTTTTTTAAATTTTAGTGTTGTTGTTTTTATGTATTTATGCAATTTAGAATATTTTCATACATATGTTGCAATATAGAGAAAATAGTATGAGATGCAAAATATTCTTTTAAGAGGTATAGGATCTATTTTGAATTGATATTTTGAAAAAGTATACATTGATTACTACTACTTGTTAAAAATGACTCAGACGCTGGATATAGATACACGTATTAAGTTAGTGTCACCATTTGACAATAAAAAGAACAAAAACATTATATTTTTCTTAGAGGAATTTGATAATATTTTGAATTCGAAAGTTCAAAATTTAAAAATAAATTTTTCTCTTTTATGTAAAAAAAAAAAAAAAAATTGAAACAAAATTAATAACTTGCCTTTTTAAAATTCAAAATAATAATAAGAAAGGATAGGAACATGGGAACGCCAATTTGTCTCAGGGTTACAATATTGAGCAAATGTGCAGGGCGCACCCGAAAACATACTTATAAAATTATGAAATGTGCTTCACAAAACTTCAATGGAGCAGTGAAATATTTCTCTCCAGGCAAAAGTTATATAGTTATTTTTTTTTTTCGAATATGAATTAGAAAATATAAAATCTTAACAAAGCCAAATAACATTAAAACTTAATTAATTTAATAGTAAATAATGTTGGAGTAATTTTCAAAAAAAAAAAAAAAAAAAAAAGAGTATTTTTTCTGTCTTCTATAAGGGTAGCCTTTGCTAATAGCCTTACAATTTAGATGACAAAATTTCAGAATTACTCTTTAAAATGAGTAGGTGTAAGCTATAGGTTCAGGGTAGTTAGAACAGCTTTATAGCATACTCATATATATATATTTTTTTATATAAATATATGGTTGACAAGGAATAAATTATTAGTGCACTCTATATTAGGATAGCGGTCAGCTATAAGCCTAAATATAATAAAATATACAAAAAGTGCTAAGATTTATTCCGGTAGTTCAAGTACAACTTATATGCTAAAGTCTAGAATTTAGACAGCAGGGATAAGTTTTATGAACAAAAGTGTTATAAAAAAATTTTAAAAAAAGGATTTTGGTGTAGCACATTGGTTTTTAAAAAAACATATATATGTATAACAATGGACAAGGCAAGTTATTTCAACATGATTGCACACAAAAATTATAGTAAAAAAAAAAAAAAAAAAAAAAAAAAAAATACACAAATAAATAATTGAAGTAAAATTAAAATTTTCTCACCAAAGGCTTTCTGTATAGGGTGCAATTTTGGCCTACGGCTGGGTATGCACCAACACCAACAAAATATTTGTAGAAAAAATATTCACAGATACATCAATATATAGTCATCACCTAGGCATAAATTTCAGGATTCTTGGCTGAAAAAGGAATAAAAAAAAAAATTAAGTATGGTATAATTACTAGATGTTATGCTCAGAAACAATAAAATTAGTAATATTATATTGTAAAAAGCAGCATTTTGAGTTTTATTTAGGAAAACTTTTGATTTTTAGGTTTTACACATTTATGGAGTATCTAGCTCAGTAACAATAGTTCCTAGATTTAATAAAAAAATAATAAATAAAAATATAAGTTCGTGTTGTTTTCAAAATAAATAACAAAAGGTATAGCAATTAGCATTTACAGTTAAAATTTATGGAATTTTCAGCAAAATTAACATTAGACAAACATAGTTTATATTATATTTAACTTGATACGCTAATTTACTTTTATCAACGGTATTCAATTAGAATTAAAGTAGGCTTAAATTCAAGTTAAAGTAATTAATAACATTGTTGTAGTGTAAAATTTTATGTAAGACTATTATATTTTTATTGTATATATAAAAATATGCAAATTTAACAATTAATAAAATGTATTAGCAAAATTATTTAATATAAATATTAAATGACATCTTGCTGAAATCAGCTAGAAATTAGATTTTTTTTTTTTTTAATGAAATATTTTATAAATTTATGTTAGTTTAGAATTTAAGCATTTTTTTTTCTCTTTACTTTCCCTTAGAATTAAATGCAATTCTAAATTTAACACATATAAATATACATAGCATTGATAAATTTGAGTGTGTGAGTTCATAATTTTTTTTTCATATAATTTGGCCAATTTAACATAAGAAAACAAAATAAATAAATAAATATATTTATATATATTGGCCTTAATTTTATTAAAATATGTAGTATGGCTTAATAAATTTATTTACTTAATTTTTTTTATAGTACGTACAGTAATTATTTTAAAAACTTGATCTATAAAAAAATTGGATGTGGTTGTTTGTGAGTATACAAAGATTTTTTCTGCTGGCAGAATTTCTTTGGTCCGGCCGGGTACTCATAGATGGCTGCATACGATGTTACGTAGTAATTATCATTTACTTTTTTTTTTTTTTTTAATTATACAAGTGTATTAAGTACATTTTTTTATAATTAAATAATAATTATTAATGTTTGATTAATAATAATAATCTAGTATCTTTTACTTTTTAAACATATCATTAAAGTTTAGACAGTAGAATTCACATACGGAATGTTAATGATAAATTAATTTTTGAATAAATAAATTTTTATTTCATTCAGTAAATAAATAAATATGAAAATTTAACAATCTTTTAAGATAGAATTGTTGGCTAAATAAATAATAATTTAAGACAAAAAAATTGTTCTCTTCTTCGTCAATGGCATTTTCTGACAACACTATTTAATAGTATTAAATGAAGGTGCATTTTTAAGGTCAGCGTAATGCATATTTTGCATTTTTGAGAGGCCGTAGAAGTCATTTTTCCGTGTTGTTTACATTTTAATAGTAAACAATATCATGAATCAAAATTTGTGTTTGTTAGAAAGGTCTAAAAATATACAATGTAATCAGTTAAAGAAAATTATATGCATTTTTTTTTTAATCCTGAAAGGAAATTTGGTTTAGATTTAAACCTGAATGCATAAAAAGCCACACTCGCTTCAGTTCCAGTATGAGGCAGGAGAATTCAGATGCTAGAATCGCCATTTTTCCCCTGCAAAATAATTTAAAAAAAAGCAGAAGGTTTACATTAGATACGATACAAATACATACACTGTTTATGCATAGATTATGTTTAAAATTACATACAGGCATGCACAGTGAGTTAAGAAGAAAGTATATCAAGAAATTATACTAATTAATACGGTAATTACAAGCATGAAATGGTTTTAAATACATACCTTTGGGAAGTCGTAAAATTTTGTCACAGCACAATTCACCTCGCAGAAAGGAATTAGTAGCTTGACCAACCCCCACTTTTCGGGAGAATCGGGGACGTTCAATAACTGGTTTTATTCTCCTCTCTCCTTCTTCTTACTTTTTTTTTCTCGTATCGGGTAAAGTTGGAAAGCATTGCGTAATGATATATTAAAGGAGATGAATTAGCTTGTACATTTTGACAGATCATACATGTTAGAAGTAACAAATAAATAAAATAATGTAACAAGTTTGTATACAATATTTTTCTGATTATAATTTGAATACATCAGATTAATTATGTGAAAATATAACATGTCATATTACAAGCATTGTATTTACTTTTATTCAGTATAAAATGTATTTTAGATAAAACAATGTGTCATAAGGTTGTATGTGATGAAATAATATGTCAAATGCGTATGCCATTATTTTTCTTGTAATTAGGTTTATTTCGGCATATTAATTTCAGACAAAATTATAGCTTTGAATGTATTTTGGGCACTTAAACTGTAAAGTTACAAAATTAGTAAACATGTGTGTGGTAAAGAAAAAAGGCTTCGAGAAAGACGTCTGATTGTCAGTACAGAGGTCTTCTATAAATGTGAATGTCAACAGACAACTATGCTATCATGTGTTGAACTTTCTGTTATGAAACAATAGAAGAACTTCTTATAAAATATACCAGAACCATTGATAATTGAACTTTACAGTCTTCGCTCAAAAACTGTGTAGATACACAGTCATATGGACACGTACATTCCTTCAAGCTTTACAAAAAAAATAAAACCAGCAATCAGTTTTTATTTTTTTTTTTCTGACACCGGGAGAAATGCTGGGCAACATATAACTATGATATGTTCCCGCACCATGTTGGTTAAATCAAAGTAAAATTGCGTAATTTGTTATTTCTGTTTGTATAAATATTTTTTATAAAATATAATTATGAGTGTAAAATTATAATGTTTATATATTTAAGTAAAATAAGAGTGTAAGTTCATACAAAAATTATTAAGTTGATTTTAAATAGTAAATATATTTTTTTTAAAAATTGTTGTATTGTAAAATGAATGTATAATATTGAATTGAGTTCGGATCTCAGACAACAACAATAGCCAGACGCCATGGTGTCGTTTTATGACAAGCCAATGGAAAGTGGTGTATAATTAGAAATCGTAAAATCATAAAAACGTTGGAATCAATTTATGGCCTCAATAAAAGTGTTGGGATAAATTTATGGCTTTTCAGACCACCCAAACTTTAAGGCAGATAATAATATTAAAGTATATGTAAGGGGCCATTTGCAGACTGCTAGCTAATAGGCCTATCGAAGTATAATAAAAAATCTTCTCACATCCAATAACAGTGGACTAGACAAAAATAGTTCCACCCACTGCAGGAGCTGGTGTGCAAGAAGAATAAGGTTTAAAAAAGATAGTCTGAAAAAAGATGTAGAGGACGCAGGAGCTCTCCTGAAAGCCCGTGCAATGAGTCCCGTAAGCCCTAGTAAAGCCCAGGCGAGATGGACATATCGGAGCGAGCCTAATCGAGCCTAATCAAGCCAAATTGAGGATGTCTTCCTGATGTACATATCGGAGTGATCCTAATCAAGCCAAATTGAGGATGCGTTCCTGATGACACATTGCCATGATCCTAAGCAACGCAACAACTCGGAATTTGATGAATAAAGGCCACCATCCCGTATATTAAAAGAAGGTACTATTTTAAACATTTTCTTTTACCACTTAAGATCATATAAAAAATCTTAAAAAATACTTTTCTGATATTTTACGGTAGAGAGTAATCTGAGATCCGACAAAACCAATAATTAAATAAGATTAAGGTAATTTTAAAAATGAAAGAGAGTTATTCTTTTATCAAAAAGAAACAATTATAATAATTAGAGTACGTGAAAATATTGTCTTTTTTTTTAAAAAAAAAGATTAAACATACTTAAAATAATGAGAAGCAAACAAAAGTGTTGCTTTCTATTTTTTGAATTAATATTATGTTTTTCTGTATATAGTTATGTTCAATGTAAATAAAATATTTAATCAAGTTTTAAAAAGTTTCTGTAATTATTTAATTAATAATATTTAAAGTGTGTCAATTCATTTTTTACAGCTTAAATTTTAGTTTAATTCATAAGTGGAAGAGTTCGTCTAAATAATTCACAACGCAAACTCTTAATTTTATTCGTAATTATTCAAATATAATAATTACATTTTGACGCGAATTATAATTTAATTTTATTAATGCTTCGCGTTGCTCTTCTACTAGAATTTAGGTAAATACGATCACTTATATTATTTGAATTTATCTAAGGTATATAAAATTATATACCAATTTGCTATGAGGTTGCTTGGATGATTTGGACCAATTAACGATTTTGGATATAAATTAAATAGAAAATAAAAAGGTGTAATTATCTGTCCAGCAGTACATTTAAATAATAATAATAACAATACATAAATACTTAAAATAAATATTTAATAAATAAAGCACTCCTACTATGAATCTGAAGAAATCAAAATCAAAACCCTAAATATAATTTTTTATTTTATTTTATTAAAAATAAAAAAAATAATAATGAAGCGTTAAATGTAATATTCACGTGATACATATTACCACTCATTTAAGACTTCGTTTAAACGAAGTAAAATAAGGTAAGTATAGTTAAATTAAATTAATTATCTTTACTGCTGTATTATATATATATACATATATATATGCTTAAATAATCTAAAACAGCACTAGATAGATTGTATGATTTTTTTTCTTTCATTTGCGTTGACAGAATAAGTATGATTGTACAGTCTTCAATTTTATATGATTATGTTACTTTCCCTACGTCGTCGTCTTAAAAGCCTGCATTATCTACATATACACAAAATATAAGAAAATGTCTGTAGTTTTTTTAAAGCTTTTATTAAAATGTTATGAAAATGTCATAGTCACATCTAATATCCTTCACAATAATGTGTCCATTGATTTTTGTTCAAGATTCCAAGTACCATTGCATTGATATTTAAACAGTTGAGCTTCTGTTTATGAAATATTGTTGTTCCCCCAAAACGTTTGTTATATAGGAATTTCGTTTAACGGAAATTCAGCCAGATATCTACATCAACGTTAAAATTTTCACGTCATGATTAACTCTGATGGAACTTTTATTTTAAATTGGCAATTTTTACTGGTTACTATTTTTTTTCCTATATGCATTAAATTCTTCATAATATAAAAAATCCCTGCCGGCCCGGCCTACAGGCGGAGGTAGATTTCGAAGTTAATTATACTAATTTCACCAACAAAAACTAAATCATGATTAGAAATTTGTCCACTTTAACAATTTATCTGTTCGCTTTTGACGAGTTTTTATTTCATTTTTATATAATAGCTGTTAAATCATTATATATAATAGCCCCTTTTATCAGAATCATGTTAAGGAGGTATTCAAAAAAAGTACTTTTCCATGCTCAACAACTCTAAATTTCCTAGCACATTTTCAGATTCATTTTTAATAGAAAAAATATGAAACTTGCTGATGTGATTTTTGAAGAGATTTATAAGCGACTTGGGTTTCTATTTTTCGTTCAATTAATTAAAACTTGATTTATGAACAATTATTTTCTCAGTAGGACAATATTTTTCGTTTCTAACACAATCGCTTTAGGAAATTCTGTTCAAAATGCCCACTTTGACATCATTTTTTGAAATATATTCTGCTTCTGTCAAAAAATCGATCATTAGGGTACATTATATAGTTTCTGAATAAGAGAATTTACCAATTGGATGCATTTGAGAGCAAAAATGAGTAAGAAAATAAGCAGTTTGGATTTAAATACACCCTTAATAAGATGTTTTTTTCTTCATCCGCTATATATTTTTAATTTGTTTTTGCTGTAAGAATTGGTCCTATCAAAAACTTGTCTATATAAATGTTGTAGACAATATTAAGAAGATATATGATAAATTCATGGGAATTTTATATCTTGTTAATTGACGGAGTTATGGATTTTTTTTTCATCACCCCCCCTCCCTTTTTGTTTTCGTTTTTATTTATTTATTTATTTTGCGTTACGAATTGGGCCTATCAAAAACTTGTGAATATAAAAGTTGTAGATAATATTAAGGAAATTAATAATAAAATTTATTGAATTTGATATCTTGTGAACTGACGAAGTTATGATTTTTTTTTCTCCCAAAAACAATATTTTTGCGCTCCTTGAGTCCATTTTTAAGTTGATCAAAAATCTGTGATACATAAATCTTTGGACCTATTTTTAGAAGTAATAAAAACTTTAAACTGATTTGATATGTACAAAAATTAAGAAGTTATGAGTTTTTTTCGGTTTTCACAAAACCCCTCCCTATTTCCATCCCGTTTGTCCGATTTTGCCCATTAACAAACTTGACGAAGATTTTATGTATCAGTTTGGAAGATATTTGTGCAGAATTGTGGAAGTTATCGTGTCTAGAAGAAAGTGATATATATATATATATATAAAGTTTTTTACTGAGGGTGATTTTGGGTTCTAGGGGTCATGATCGGTGTAAAAATTTTTCAGAAATTCCAACATAGGGGAGAATGTAATAGGTAGTATTTCATACGAAATCTACCTAAAAAGTAGCTTACCTACCATTTGATAATTGTTTGAATACAGTTAAAAGTTGAAGTTGAACGGGAATGGTCGTAAGAAGATGGTAGTAGTATATTATTATTATTAAGAAAGAAAATATAATAATTTTTCAAAAATAGTTTTATTGGTAGACTCAGGGCTCGCACCGTTCCTAAAATTTTCGCACATTGCTACCAGTATTTTAAATAAGAATTCTTCGTGGTAGATTCATTTAACATCTATAATAGATTCATACAACAAAGATTATCATTTTAATTTAGTGGTAGCAAAGAGCGAAAATTTTAGGAACGCTGCGAGCCCTGTAGACTGCAAACAGATAGAACATTAAAAATTGTTCTGAGGGAAAAAATCGTTAACTAGGGAGTCGTGTTCATTATTTGAAAATTTCTTTCCTGTTTTTTTTTTTTTCTTTCAATATGAAAGGTCCATATAAAGTTTTGTTAAAAAGAGAATTTCATAAAATAGAAATTCAACTGTATATTTAATTGTTTATTTATATTTTTCACATTAAAATTAATGTCGAATTTCGAATTAAAATTTAACGTCCAAAAATAAGAAATTTAAAAAAAAGTCTGCTTCTCAAAAATGAAATAAATACTTGCAATTAAAGTTATTTAACAAAAGAAAAAGAAAATAGGAAACATACATTTTTTTATTAAAACCATTTAAAATACGATTTGTCATAGCTGAAAAATTAGAAAAGAAAATCATACAAAATACACATTTTCTTTTTCAATCTTTTAAACTAGTTTTATCTGGCTTTATTTTCAGCAAATAGATATTACTTCAATAAATATTTCCAGAAACAAATTAAATTTAGTTGAGTTAATGTTTTTTTATTATTTTATTGCATTAATAAAATTAATGTTGATTTACAAACTCTTTTTTCATTGTAATATAATACATCTACAAATTTTATCCTTTATAAAAGTAATCCTATTTTGATACCGTATTGGATATCTAAACTGCAGAGGATTTTTTGTAATTCGAAGAAAGATTTTCTTTTTCTTTTTTTTATATTTTCAAATTAAATAACAAAGAATGGAAGATAAAAACTTTATATTACTTTTCTAGCTTAAAAACCAGAACTATAATTAATTTCTTTTATTTTACCTTATCAGCAGTGTTAAATATATATTTCAGAATTGGTTTTAATGAAATAAATAAGAATGCAGTAAAGCGATATGTAGTATTTACTTTTCAGAAAAATTTTAGTTTAATTTAGATTTAGTAAACCCCATTGATTTAAAGATTGAAAATTTTTTTAATAACTTCAATACAAATATTAACATATTTTAGTGAACTCACTGCACAAAATCACATTTAATATATCTTAATTCTGCGATATTTTTATTTAATATTTTATTTTATTATTAATTAAGAAAGTGTTTTTTTGAAAATGCCTCATCAAAAACAAAATTTGTCTTAGGTCTTATACTTATGTTTCTTCAAAAATTTAATTTAAAGAATTTTTAAATAATTTCTTAACTTAATTTCTTATTTTTGGAAGTTTTTTACTTAGAAACATAAGACAATTTTCTTACTATGTTATTTTATAGGTTTTAAAAGAAATTATTATCATTAATGTTATAAATTAAAAGGGTAAAAAATATTTAATAAATGATTTATATAAAAAATTAAAATTATTGAAAGCTCTGAAAGACCCAGAGAATGTTCCAAAATTTAATTTAATGTTTTTTCCTTTTCAATTTCTTTTCCAAAATTTGTTAAAGATACGTCGGTTTTTTTTAACATATAAAACATGCACTAAAATATTCACCCGAAAATATTTACAATATATTGGATTAATCATTTATGTACAGGTTAAGTACTGTTTTCTTAAGTTAAAAAAAAATATTTTATCACTGAAGCATTTTTTACCGGCTTTAAATCGTCACAGTTTTAATGTTGGCAGTCCAGTTATTCTTGATCTCAAACACTGAATACTTTTCGCATTTTGTTGGCTTCCTAGTTGATGCTGACTTTTCTTCCTCTTCCTGTCTAGGTGCAGCTGTTTCTCTAAAACTTAGACAGACATAAAAAGCGGTAGTCATTGGACTAAAAGTGGTTCGTGAGAAAATTTTAGTAGTTCAAAGAAAGAACTAGAAATTATTTGAACTCTTTTGCATTATATTAGTAATAACATAAAAAAATATTCAGAGAAATTATTATATTAATGAAATGTTATTGCTGAGTTAACCCTTTCACGAGTAACTAGTAATTGTGTTTCGGTAGTACTGAATTCACACTGAAATTTTAAAATAAAATTATTTGAAAATAAAGAAATGTAATTTTATAACATTTTTTCACCAAAGTTATAAAAATAAAATATCATTAAAAGATTATGGTGCAAATCTTGATTAAAATTAAGTGGGATATAATATATCTCTCCGACTTTCATGGTGTTAAACAAGAATACGCATGTTTAATCAGTATTCAACATCAGATTTGAGTGAACAAATCTGATGACAGACTTTCATCTGTCAGTAATTAAAATTCGGTAGCACTTCGAGTTTTGAAATAGAAACGGCTTTCCGTCTTACGTCTTGTGGTACGTCTTAGAGACGGTTCCGTTGGTAACGTCTTAGAGACAAACATTATCGGCTGATTTCAATTAAGTGAAACAAACACACAAAGTGTTCCCACATTTTTTATGGCACAGTAGAACCTCAATTATCCGAAGTACCTGGGACCGACTATCTTTCGGAAAAGAGTTTAAGGAGAAGTGTATGCAATATTTCGCATTTTGGTAACAAGTGCTTAATAAAAATAAAGCAATAGCAAAATAGAAACAAGAATAAATTGCCTGAATTTTAATTTTGAAATTAAGTACCTTTTACATATATCACAAGGGTTTGAAAAAATGTTTTGTTTATCGCAGTTTCGATAGCTTTTGCTTTGAAGCTCTATCACTGAGTTTATTAATATTATTATTTCACCAGTATCACAGTCTTTCAGCTGCTCCAGCCATGCCAAATCTTTTGCAAAACATTCAAAAGCTTCAGAATTGCTAATTTATTCATTTTCTTCGTTCCATTCCGCAGCTTACGGGAGCTCAAGTTAAATTCAAAGGAATTCCAAGAAAGGGGATCGAAAATATATGTACTCGTTGTTCGGAAAGAACCGCTTACACACAAGGAATATAGTAGTTAAAAAAATATTAACAATAAAATAAAGCTTTCAAAATGGATTTTGCACACAAGGAATGTGATAGTAAAAAAAAAAAAAAGGTTCAAAAATGGATTTCGGTTAATCGAGAGTTTCGGTTCTACTGTACTTACATGAAATATTTGCGTTTTAAATTTTCAATTTGGTAACCCTTATTCTGAACTACCTTTCTACACACTAATTTCCATTACAATAATGCCTTTTGTAGATTCAGAAGAGGTATTTTGTCTTATTCCTATTGATGATCTTTCCAAAGTCCAAGAAAAGTTGTCGATAGACACTTGGAGAAAGCGCTTTTTAAAAGTCGAAAAGAAATACATCAGGAGATTTAGCAGGTATATCAGTGAAGTGTACAGCGCTGATACCCGCTTCGCCTACCATTTTCTAAGAAATTAATAGTGGATTGTGATGCGTAACAGCTTGATTTATATTTTTGTAGTTCAGCAGATGGCACTGGAGGAAAACAGAAGATATTGTATGTTTGAAGATAGGGAGTAAAATATTTTCTGATAGTATGTGGAGCTGATATTAACATTTTTCTCCACTCACTTTTTAATTTACTGCTATATGCAAAACCAGTAACAATCATAATTCCTTTTCTAAAACTTAGCCCAAGCTTTAATTATTGTAACAACATTTTACCATTTTTCTTCGGATAAATGCTTCTCTTAAAGAATTCTGCATCGTGTTCTATGTTCGGCGATATTTCATAATGAAAAACGGTGAACATTGTCTTTTTTGGCTTTTTTTTAAAATTGCAATCAGTTTTATCGATTTTATTAACAGTTGACACTGAGCATGTTAATGATTTAGCAACATTTAGTCTTTTGACTTGGAGGAGTGTCTTTCTCCATAAAAGATTTCCCCTGTGCAATAATCGCAGAATTCCTGTTTGTTCTTGGATATATATTTGGAATAGTTTTTTTCTGTTAAAAACAGACATTTACGTTAAACTATAGGTGGATTTACGGTCGCCAGTCGCCACGTGGAGACTAAATTTTTTGCTGTGGCGACTAACTTTTAGTGTCTTAGTCGCCAAGGATCAATTTCCAGTGTTCCCAATCCCCGTCGCGGAATTTTGATTATTTTTTCTTTTGCAAATAGAAAAGCACCTGCTCTTTTCACTGGCCGAGATCAAGTATGACCTTGATAAAAAGTGAGGGAATTTTTGTGATCTCAGTTACCCGTTGTGAATGCTGCCCCTGTGATGTACTGCTTTCTTACCGAACATTATGTTCCAAAATAATTTTGCGCATCTCCGCTCCACTACAAAGCTTAGAAGCTGCGAAGCTTGGCACGTGAGCGTGCTAATGGTAAAGCTTCTCCTTTGGACACCAGCGAAAACAAGCATTTCTTCGAAGGTTTCGTCGGTTTCGAAGGTTGAAATAAATACTCCTTTACTGAAGATCGGTTCACGAGACAGTCCAAAGTTTCGATGCGATGGAAATTATTTTAGGGCTTTGAATCATGGAGTCGAGAGGATGAAGGATTCCGAAAAAAGAACAAAAAGAAAAAGAAACTCGCACGAAAAAACTCGCACGAAAAAACTCGCGCGAGGTTATATTATTGCTGAGCATATGTTTTCTGCAAGTGCGAGATTTTCATAGAAGGAATTTTTATCACGAGTTTTGTGACTTTAGCCCCTGTGTAATTTCCCTTATCACTATCTTATTCCATCTAGATCTAGAGTGTAGAGTCCTGCATTGGGTCGGGTTCGCGCTGCATTTTTTCGTTTTATATTGTACTTTTTTAAGTTCAAAGTTTCTAGAATTTTAAGATTAAATTAAGTATACACATTTGTTGTATCTACTCAGTGTTTTGTTGTACATGTGTAACTATTTTTCATTTTGAATTCTTGAGTTTTTTTGTAAAGTTTTTTCCATACAAACACTATTGTTTTATGAGTTTGTTTCATAATGTGGCCACTAGATTTTGGTTAGGAGCCAAAGAGACGACTGTATTTTCGGGTTTCAGGAGCCACTGGCTCCTTAAAAATTTTGGGAATCTGCACCTATACGTTAAACTTAAACTTACACTATGTGCAAACTACTTAAAAGATGAGACAATATTTAAAAAAGATGTTAATTACTTTAATATCCTTAGTACTTTCAACTATAAAAACAAAACCTTAGTTAGAGAAATACAAGAAGTACTACTGTTATTAACGTCTTATTTTCAAAATTCACGTAGATGGTGTGGAAAAATGTTTTTTCAACACCGTTTACCTTTTCATATGAATACATTCGGCTGAAAAGGTTTTGTTTTTAATGGACTATTAATTTATTTTAAATGTTTTATATTATATGTACGCACCTGTAAGAAGTAATGGTACATTTATTTGTACTTTTTTCTATGAATTTTACTTATTGGGCATTAAGATTTATATGTTTATGCTTTTCATTAGTGGTCCAAAGTTGTTTAAAATTGCGAATTTAAAGTTTCGAACGGTGGTCCGGCCTACAAGCAGAGGTAGATTTCGAAATTAAGTATACTAATTTCACCAACAAACACTAAATCATGATTAAAGATAAACCGACTTTAACAATTTTATCTGGCCGCTTTTGACGAGTTTTTATTTCATTTTTATATAAGAGCTGGTTATATCAGAATCATGTTAAGGCGGTATTTAAAAAAAATATACTTTTCCATGCTCAACAACTCGAAATTTTTTTGGCACATTTTCAGATTCATTTTTAGAATCGTAGAAAAAATATGAAACTTACTGACGTGATTTTTGAAGGGATTTATAAGCGACCTGTGTTTTTATTTTTCGTTCAATTAATTAAAACTTGATTTATAAACAATTATTTTCTCAGTAGGACAATATTTTTCGTTTCTAACACAATTGCTTTGGGAAATTCGGTTCAAAATGCCCAATTTGACAGCATTTTTTGAAATATATTCTGCCTCTATCAAAAAATCGATCATTACGGTACATTATACAGTTTCTGAATAACAGAATCTACCTATTCAATGCGTTTGAGAGAAAAATGAATTTAAAAATGAGTCAGAAAATAAGCAGTTTGGATTTGAATACACCCTTAATAGGGTGATTTTTTTTTCTTGAACCGCTATCTATTTCTAATTTGTTTTTGCTGTAAGAATTGGTCCTATCAAAAACTTGTCAATATAAATGTTGTAGACAATATTAAGAAGATATATAATAAATTCATGCAGATTTTATATCTTGTGAATTGACGAAGTTATGGATTTTGTCTTCTTCAAATCCCCCCCCCCCTTTTTTTGCGGTACAAATTGGTCGTATCAAAAACTTGTCAATATAAAAGTTGTAGCTAATATTAAGAAGATTTATAATAAATTAATTGGATTTGATATCTTCAGAATTGGCAAAGTTATGAATTTTTTCTCCCAGAAACCCTATTTTTTGCGCCCCTTGAGCCCATTTTTAATTTTAACAAAAATCTGCGATGCATAAATTTTTGGCCCAATTTTTAGAAGTAATAAAAACTTTAAACTGATTTGGTATTTACAAAAATTAAGATGTTATGGGTTTTTTTATCGGTTTTCACAACCACCCCTTATTTATATTTCCTTGGTCTGAATTTGCCCATTAACGAACTAAAACGACCGAGATGTTATGCCCCTTCATTTTATGTATCAGTTTGGAAGAGATTTGTGCAGAATTATGGAAGTTATCGTGCCCAGAAGAAAGTGATACACACACACACACACACACACAGATATATATATACATAATATAATTACAAATCATCATCTAATCCTATTACTATAATTAATTTAATAAATTTAGCAGCAAATTATAACTGTAACATTATACTAAATACAGATGGAACCCTATACATGTAATATTAATTAAGCAAAATCCACAAATTAGCCAGCACATTGCATACGATTAACCCATATTTACATATGAAAAACCACCAAAATATTTTTGAAAAAAAAAAAAAAAAACATTAAAGACTTATGAAGCAAGAAACCAGCCAAAAATTGTTGAACACTTAAAAGACATATTGTAAACAGAGAATAGATCAAGTGGAAGGAAGGAAGGAGCCGGAAGCTTATATAGCATTTCATTTCATCAGGGGTTCATGAAACGCCAATATAAGCAAAAGCATAGTCGATTTCTGTACAAGAATCGAGCATAAGCTAAAAATTGATTCTTAGTAAACTAAATAATATAAAAATTTAATTATAACAATATCGTTAATAATAAACAATTTTAAATTAAAGAAATAATTAAATTCGAAGACATACCAAGATATAGGACTTCAAAGACCACTTCAAACCATGAACAAGTAGCAAATTAATCACAGCAATTGTCCCGTCGATTTATTTTTACAGTTAAAAACGAATTCTTACTGTTGCGAAACTACATAGTGTTCCGAAAAATTACACAATGACAAATAAAAATAAAATGACATATCGTCATTATTATATAAAAATTATTAGATGCATAAAAATATTCTATAACAAATTATTACTCAAAATATATAGAATAAAATTATTTAAATTTAAGCGTATAATTACATAGAGAAACATTAAAATATAATAAATGAAATGGCAACAAACTTATTTAAACCTAAGTAAATAATTATTTAGTGCTGCCATCTGGCGTAACAATTTAAAGAACAGAGACAACTTGAAATTTTTTTATAGTGCTGCCATCTGTTGTGAAGATGTAAATTCCTAATGTAACATAATAACTATTTCATCTAATCTTAAAACGCAAAATGAACAATTTAATAAATCATATTTAAATATCGTTAATAATCACTTATCATCAATAAGAATGTTTATAATTATTTTTAATTATTTATTAAATATTAAATAGTAAGTAAATTAAGATTAATATCAGTCAATCCACAATATTATAAAATAGTATGTTTATTATACACATACTAAATTTAATGTTTTAAATTCCAAATGTGCCTTACAAAATAGGAGGGGGAGGGGGTATGTAAAAACATATTACAACATTCCATCATACTGTTAATTACAATTAACAAACTATAATAACGTACACTATAATAAATTTAATCTGAAGTAAATCACTTAAAGCAACTTAATTCCATATCAATATAATATAAATATCACAATACAGTGTCAAGGTCAACAAAGCTCACGATGACCACCATAAACACACAAACGAACGAATTAACGAACTATTTCCATTTTTTTTAAATATATATATTAAATAAGCATTTGCGTATAAATTATCCAGACAACACCTCCCTCTTCCATAGTCTAACATCGACCCACCCAGCCACCCTATTTAATTTTTTTATATATATTTTGTATTTTTAATTTTTTTGTGTATTTTTATTTTTATAGATTTTTTTATAAATATTTTTTGATACGCATAATGTTATTATTAACATACAAGAAACCGCCCCACTAAACATTGTTTAGATCATTAATTAATTGTTGATTAATGAATATATGAATTTCTTAGGAAAACCATGATTTAATGCATCATAAATTAATTGTTTAATGTTTTTATCTATAAGATGTGATGAACATAAACTTTTGATTCTATATAAATGATTTATTAAAATATAACGGTAAACTGAAATATGTAGACAGGATTTAAAATGAGTAAATGTGTTAACTTTGAATTGAAAGTTTTTACGTTTGTCATAAAGATCAGTAATAGTTTTGTTTTGTGTGATTATTATTTTTAGATCTAAAAAGTTAATCGTATTATTTGTTAATAGGTTTTCTGTCAATTCTAAATTCGTTGGAGAATCAACTGGAAATTGAGTAACATTTGATTGTTTAGTGTCAATCAAAATTATGTCATCAATATATCGATATAGTAGTACATTAACATCACTGAAATTACGTTCATATTGATATAAATATAAATCAGACATTAAACTGGATGTTGATCCGCCTTGTGGTATTCCTTCTACTTGTAGATAAATAATATTATCTTGTAAGATATAGTTATTATAAATTATAAAATTAGTAAGAGTACGAAAATATTTTAAATCCATGTATGAAGGAAAAGTTAATTTATTTTTATATGTTTTAAATAGTGTATTAATTATATTATGCAAGTCTTTAAGATTTATATTATTAAAAAGATCTTTGAAATCATATGTACGAATATTTTTAACATATTTAATGTCTTTAAGTACATTTACCAATTGATAACTGTTTTTATACAATGTTTATTATCAATTTCTGTTGTTAGATTATAAATTTGACTGAGAATTTTTAATAATATATTGTTTGCATAATTATTATATGTATTACATCCACTTGTAACTGTTTTGAATTTAAGTGGTATTTTATGAAATTTATGAATGAGTACTAAATATGGATAGTTAAAGTTAGTACGAGTAAAATTTAGTAGTTTATAAAAAGCACTAATCTTATGATTGTTAACAATAATATCATTATTAGTTTTTTGGAAAGACTTATTTGATGAAAGACAAGATTTAAGAAGATGGTGATAATATGATTTGCATATAATGGCATAATTATTAGGGGATTTATCAATATATGTGATTACATAATCCCTATGAATATATTTAACCTGTTGGAAAATGCGTTTGGTATTGATTTTAACACGATTTGATGCATTTGTCTTAAGAGCATCAGTTAACTTTTCAATTACCAGTATTTTCCACTGATTAAAATAAGTAATAGGTTTATTGTAATAAACAGAAATTTTACATATAAATAAATCCATATCATATGTAAATTGCTTTAGAATTGAATTTAAATTAAGTTTGGATGGAAGTCTAAATTTAGATAGATATATAAAGTTTTTTACTGAGGGTGATTTTGGGTTCTAGGGGTCTTGATCGGTGTAGATCTGCAAAACTTTTTCAGAAATTCCAACACAGGGGGAAATGTAATAAGTAGTATTTCACACGAAATCTACCTAATAGAGAAATTGTATATATATATATATATATATATATATGCTGTAGTTAAATGAAACAGAACACCCGTCATAAAACACATTCCTCGACAAAGCTAGCAACATTGTTCTGACATGTCAATACTTCCATCTCGAGGGTTGGTAGAAATGAATAAAGCAAATGCAAGAATGCGCAGAGGTACTCACAGTTTTTTTTGTGTGTGTGTGTGTGTGTGGTTGGGTGAGGGTAGGGAAAAGTGAGTACGTATAGCAATAGAAATGGTGGCAAGCAAAGAAGAGTAGAGAGGTCTGGTTCAGTTTTTAGTGCTAGATTGTGCTGGAACACGCGAAAGTTATCGTCACATGTCTGCTGTCTATGGCGACCAATGCATGTCATAGACGTGTCCCAATGATTGGCCCCTTGAAGAAAGATATTCGTGGACATCCTCGGTTTCATTCGGACAAGGAAGTGAGAGATTGGGTGAGGTTGTGGATTTAACAGCAACCTAATTCTTTCTAAAAGACTGGAAATGATAGTCTCGGGTCCCAGTAGGATACATGTCTTAACAGTTCAGTCAATTATTTTTTTTAAAAAAATTTCCATAATCACGTTTCAACGTGTGTTCTGTTTTCATTTCATTGCATATACCTTATACTATAATACGAACAAAAAATGTGTGTGTGTGTGTGTGCGTAAATTTTATATTAAAAACAGCTCAAACGATTTTGACTAAATTTTGTACTATTTTCGGGCACCAGATGACCAACGGGCTAGGTCATGTGTTCGAGAAAATTCGATTAGTGGGTCATTTTGGGTCATAATTGGTTAGGGTCAAGCTAATTATACCTAAAAAAACGACTCAGTCGATTTTGACTAAATTTTATATCAAACCGTTTTTGGGCAGGAGAAAACCATTGGGTTAGATCACATGTTCGGGAAATTTTGATTAATGGGTCATTTTTGGATCACTTCGGGTAAAGCTATTTTTATCTAAAAAACAACTCTAGCGATATTGACTAAATTTTGTAATGTACTGTTTTGAATTACGAGACGACCAATGGGTTAGGTCACATGTTATAGAAAATTCGATTAGTGGGTCATTTTTGTGTCACTGTGGGTCAAGCTAAGTTTATCTAGAAAACGGCTCTTACGATTTTGACGAAATTTTTCTTTCTATCGTTTTGGGACACGAGAATACCACTGGGCTAGGTTGAATGTTCAAGAAAATTAGGTTAGTGGGGAGTTTTGGGTCTCAATGGATCAGGTGTCAGGCTAAAAGAATCTAAAAAAGGCTCAAAACTTTTTGACAAAATTTTGTAATATATCGCTTTTGAGTATGAGATGACCATTGGGCTAAATTATTTGTTCGAGAAAAATCAATTAGTGGGTCATTTTGAGTCACTGTGGGTCAAGCTAATTTTATCTAAAAAAAGGTTGAAAACATTTTTTCAAACTTTTGTATTACATCGTTTCTGAGCATGAGCAGACCATTGGGCAAAGGCACATGTTTGAGAAATTTTAATGAGTGGGTCATTTTTGGGTCACTCTGGGTCAAGATAATTGTATCTAAAAAACAACTCAAAGGGTTTTGACAAAATTTTGTATTGTACCGTTTCTGGACATTTGAAATTTTGGTCTAAGTCGCATGTTCGAGAAAATTCGATTAGTGGGTCATTTTTGAGTCACTGTGAGCCAAGATAATTGTATCTAAAAAAAGGCTCAAAACATTTTGACTTAATTTTGTATTAAATCGTTTCTGAGCATGAGAAGACCATTGGGCAAACTGATAGTTTCGAAAAAATTCGATTAGTGTGTCCCTTTTGGGTTACCGCGGCTCAAGCTAATTTTATCTATAAAACGACTTTAACGATTTTGACTAACTTTTGTATTCTATCGTTTTCGTGTTCGAGAAGAGCATTGATTAGGTCGCATGTTCGAAAAAATTCGGCTAGTGTGTCATTGTGGGTCACTATGTCTAAGAATCATGCCAATTATATCTAAACAGCAAGAATGATACAGTGAGAATAAAATATTGAATTGAACACAAGGTTAATAGCTCGGTCATCCCTGCTAGTGTATATATATATATATATATATATATTGATAAATTTTACTTCATAAAATTCAAAACACCGGTAAAGCGACTAACAAGCCTTAACGAACAAACTATAATTAACTTAGAATAGGATATAGAACATGAATAACTTAAACAACAAAACCATGAATTACTTAGAAAAACAAAATATCAAGACCGGCTGCATGACTAATGACATGCACAGCAAGGTTTAACCAATTATGTGTGCACAACATCCTCCCTCACATACCGCGACCAAATAAACGAAAACCTGAAAACGCCAAATAAACCCGAGACCAACAAATGAAATCTATGAATTTCAGATATGTTTTAAAATACTTTCATCAAAAGTGTTATGTCTGTCATTAATTGTTTTTATGAATAACTTTTTGGGGATTTTTCTTATTGAAATTTTCCTTATACTTACATAGGATTCGTACGGGTCCTGGAATTTGCATTCCAAGAAATTCTTCTGTACCAATACTTTTTTACAGAAAATCTCTTTTTAAACAAGGTGAAATTTCGCACGCACAATTTTATCTAGTTTTATATTTTAAAAAAAAAGCTGATGTTTTTCCTGGAAATTTCTCTGACCCGTACGAACCATGTTACCTTTGTTCGTTCACAGCTATTAAATTTCGACAAAACTGCACTTAGGAATAGTGATATGATACTAGTTAATGCCAGAGACTTTTAAACAATAACTCACGTCATGGTACTTGTATGTACAATTTGATAAACAGTCAAATAATGCTATAGTGAAATTTTAATTAATTGAATTTTTTGTTCATCCTAATAGGTTCTTTTCAAATATTAGAGTATTTTATAAACATATAAAAAAGAAAAGATAAAGTACTTTGATTTTATCTACTATTTACTTATAAGCAGGTTTTACTAGAGATTTAATTCCATTTAACAGTTTCTTTACGGGAGAACTTGTGTAGGCTTTTATTATGTACCTCACGATTTTCTCTTTCAAACAAAAAAAGTAAGAATTTAGATTTCATTCTCTTAACTGTTCTCTCAACTGCTGTCCGGGAAAAGGAGTTTCAAATCCTGAATTTAATTTAAATAAATAAAGTCAAGAAAAATATTTAGTTCGAATTCTATCTTTTGAATTACTGCTCTTCATAAGAAATACAAATACATAAAAAATATTTCACAAAATATATTTCACTGTGTTCATTTTTTATTAAAGAAAAATTGTTACACCTACATTATTTAAAATTTTCATAAAAATGTATATAATACCAGTCTTGCTTTTTTCTTTTCTTATCTTATATTTTTACTTGTGTTCTTTCATACAGTTTTCAATTTCACAGTTTCACATTTCTGAAAAATCCCAAGCAATTTACACGTCTCTTTGCAGAATATCTCGTCCATTAAATATGAAAATGTAAATATCATTTTCACAATTCTATTTTCCATGGAATTAATAAAAGATAGGGATAACATTCAAAGTATCCCGAAGCCATGAAGCGAAATTCATATCTGTGTTCAATTTGTACAGGTCATGAATATACTGTGAAACTTGTAGTTTTCTTTTCTTTACTTAATTTTTTAAGATATTTCCAGCAACAGTTATTTATCTGTGATAAATTCTTTTTAGAGAACACATATTTGAGATTGACATTTTTGGAATTTGTTAACATCTCTATTCCGAAAGAATTAGGAGAAAAAGACATTTTTTAATTCATTAAGGGGATGGTGGACGTCAAAAATTTGTTTTTTTAATTTTCATCGTAGAGATATGAAATTTTATAGAAATATACTTTTTACCATAAGTATGTAGAACATCTTAAAAGAAATTTCCGATCTGATTAGCATTTTAAGATTTTTTTAACAAATTAAATTTTAAAGCGATATTTTAAAATGCTCCATGCGTCTTAATTTTTGAGATATTTCGTCGATTTTGCATTTTAATCACTTAAAATGTTGTTATTACAAACAAATTTCCGCATTGACTTTTTTTAATACCTTGAAGAGCTAATTTTTTAGAGATTTTTTTCGGAGTTTTATATCGATTTTCATGAAAATTTCGCCTTATTATAAGTTAAAAACCGAATTTAATTACCTTAATAAGAATAATAAATGATTATAATCAAATTTTAAAATAAATACACAGTTTCTTTGTAAGCAATATCGTGATTCTTCCTTATCAATTTAATAAATTTTAATTAAAAAATTAAGAAGATGGAGCATTTCAAAAATCTTAAAACTTTGAAAAATCAGTTCTGTGAAAAATAGGTTTAAAGTATATTTAAGGGCCGGAAATATGTTTGCGTACAAACGCTTGTAACTTTGCGAAAAAGAATTGCATATGCATGCGGTTTTTCGCAAATGGCTCAGAATAAAGTGGGGAATAATAATACGTACAAAAATAATTTTCGATTTTTGCTCAAATAAAGGTCCACGATCCCCTTAAAGCAGCCATACTCAACCTGCGGCCCGCGGGCCGCATGTGACCTGGCGGTCTTCTTTTTGAGGTCCGAGATACGTAGTCATCAATCCATGTTCATAAAATTAACTGGGATGTGCATAAAATTATTTAAGACCTTTACTGTTGTGTTATATATTTTCCTGGGAAGAAACAATCTGTTCTTTTAATTATAATATATTTAAAATTTTATTAAAACATCTTAAATGCCGAATTTTTCCCCTAAAGCAAGCTATCACACATATAGTCCTATTTGTGCTACAGTGTTGAATACATTTAATATTCACCACTAATTAAACATTATTCCAAATTAATTATATTTACGCTACGTATTTCTACAATTGAAAAAAAGAAGGTTTTCCATTGAGGAGAAAACTGATATATGAGAGAAAATCTCATGATTTTGTTTTTTTAGAACTTTGAAACTCTCAATGTTTATATTATTACGTTTTATGCTTACTAATACTGCTTTTCAAGATTGAACATTTGTTTTAGAAAAAATATAGCACCAAAAATTTTTTTAAGTACCATGTCGAAACAACAAATATCTCGACATATTTCTACATTTCTAGAACGTTCCCAATAGAAATCTACTGAAAAGTTTATTGTTTGAAAATAGGGGTGTTATTTTTTTGTAACATTTATTTCTTTAGCGTCGAACGTTCAAAGATACTGTTAACATCGCTGACCCGTGAGAAAAGTGACACATCCCGACAAAAGTAAATTTCACAGGAGAGACAAAAGAAAATTCTCATGATTTTACTATAACATGAAGATATAGCACTTAGTTCTGCATGCAAGAATAAAAACGTGCATAAAAGCATAAAACTCTTAAGAATGAAGACGTCGGATGAGGTTTAGAAGGTTGGGTCATTTTACCTCCTCACACAATGCACTCATCTTCTGTGGTCACAAATGGAGATATAGCGCAATAAAGGGGTTTTCCGTATAACTACACTTGTGAAACTTTTTTATGTAGCAAGGTGCACCTACGACAAACCTCATTAAAACCTATTAGTGGAATAAAACGCAAAATATTTTTTTGCGAGATGTGTCACTTTTCTTGCGGGTGAGAGATATTAACTTTGTAATTGCTTTGGTACACTACTTTTGTTACCTTACTAGAATTACCCCATTGTTCACTGTTTTGCAGCCCGCGAGGAAAAAAGGTTGAGTAAGAGTATGCCTGCCTTAATGTGACATATTAATGATAGTTCAACCAATTACTCGTACTACCAATGAATCCATTTTAAAGAACATATGAATAATCTAATCGAAGTTAAACGAATTGATTTTCTGTTTGATGTGTAAAGTTATTTAATACCTTTCAGTACGATTACAATTACTCTATAGGGCCACTAAATTAGCAAACATCGGAATGAACAAATGTAGGAATTGAATATTTCCAACTGAGCGAAAAAATGCCCAGGCCGGGAATCGAACCCAGATTTTTTCGCTCAGTTGGAAATATTCAATTCGTATGATAACTTTACCAGTAAGTTTGACTGTGTTAAAATAATAGAACAAATGTAGGTTTACGATGTAGCCTACAATTTTGTATATTTTACGGAAGAGAAAAGTGTTTATGCTTCATTTTTCACTTAATTTCTATTAAAAAGTAGGATTTTCTAATCTTAAAATTTAAGATGGATAAAATGAAAATGAATAATATATTTAGTCTTTATTTTTTTTAATACTTAGCTTAGCAACTAAAATAAATAACTGGAAATTATAATTATACAAAATATAATACTGGTAATACCCGAAAATCTTTATATTTTATTTATTAAAAATAAATATATAGTTGTTTCCATTTTTAAATATTGAAAGATTCGCAAAAATCTTCACGTGTTTCCTAAAAAGTTCCATTTCTGTAATAGTTCTTTAGAAGAATATATTGAATTTAAATAATATTTTAATCCAGTTTCTGATGTATATTTTAATTTCCTTAAAAAACTGAAAAAAATTAGAATATGTAAAGAGAAAAAAATGCAAATCATAATATTTAATTAACATTAAAAAACAAAAAGTAAAGAAATAAATTCAATGTTATAAAATTCCTTTCGTTAATATGTTTAATAATAAAAAAGAGATTTTTTACAAACATCCTTGATTTAATGCTTAAAAATAAAAACAAAATACTTCGCTGTAAAAATACTTTGAAATAATTAACTCATCAAAAAAATCTGTAGCTCTTATTAAGTGTTCAAGCATTTAACTACCCCTGAAAAAATCTTTAATTTAAGTAATATATTAATTCATTTTCGAATTTATAGTGAAAAAAATATATATTGCCAAATTAAAAACGAAAATTTTTCAGAAAGATTATTTTTAATGCCTCCGAAATTAAAGTACATAAATGAAGAAAAAGAAACTCAACTCAGGGAAAACAAAAGTTTTCCATAATACTATGAATATTAAACTTAATGCTTGGGAGTTTACAATAAATATCTTACGCCGGCATAAAGACTGACAATTTTGACATTCATTGTTTTTATGTGAAACATAATTTTAATTCACATTTTAAATTTATTATTCCATAAATTTCAGTTTTCAAAAAGATTCCGAATAATTTAGTACATAAAAGGAAAAAGAGTGTTTTATTCAGTCTTAAAATAATTCAATAAAAGAAGAAAATATAGAATGTAAATATTTATTTATGGGAATTTTTCGCAAAAAGGTTTATTTCGATTTTGTACTTAAATTAAAACTTTTAAGCTTTGAAAAGATCAATCGTCTCAATCAAAAGTTTAATTACTCCTTGATGGTGGAAATAAGTGTTATTAAAAAAATAGATTTATCTTTTGGAAAGGATCAGTTTTTAAAAATAGTTGAATTATTTTAATATACGTTTGAGGAAATTTATATTTATTGAGTCTTAAATTAATTGCAAAGAGGAGAAAAACATTGATTGTAACTATTTCTTTGTAAGTTTTTGTATGGAGATTTATTCTAATTGTCAGATTAGAGTAAAACCACCGTTTGAAAGATTAATGGTCACAATCAAAAGCTTAATTACTGTTTCCTTTTGGTAATAAAGAAAAAAGAGTAAGGAATATATTTTATGTATATTACCATATAAACTAAACATACACACACGTTTTAAATTTCTAAGAATATAAGAAATAAATAGTATGTTTGACTTGGCAAGGATTTATTTTAACCCCTTCGCGACAGGAGCCTTTTACGAAATGTTTATTACTTTGCTACCGATTTTAAAAAACAGAAGTTTGTGTCAATTCAAATAGGGAAAATGCAACTTACCTGTTAATAGTCCTACACAGCTTTTTTCACAACATCACCACTGCTTTTTCGTAGGCGATTACAATGCCAAAAGCAGACGCTGGAATTGTCATGGCAATTCTCGGCGGGGTACCTCTCTTAACAACTTAGTCCAAAACTTAAAATTAAATCTTCATGCACCACCCAGACCAACACACATTTCCAAATTGCCTGGTGCCCGGGACTCTATCATTGATCTTGCTCTTTCCAAAAATCTTCCTTACCCTATCTACTCTACAGTTATTAATGATCTCTCCTCTGATCACCTGCCTGTCTGCTTTAAAATAGATATTATTAATCCTCTCTCCCCCCCCCCTTCCGTGGCTATTGACTGGAATAAATTTAGTAATTACCTTAACTCTGAGGACATCACCTTCCCTGATATTAATAATACCGATGGCATTGATGCGGCTGTTGAACATCTCAACTCTCATATCACTAATGCTCAAAATTTTTCTACATTTAACACCTTCAAAAATAATTTTGCCTTTGTCCCACCCCGTTATATTTACAACCTTATCAAACAGCGCAATCGGCTCCGGCGACAATTTCAAAGTTCAAGAGACCCCTCCATTAAACCTCTTCTCAATAGGTTAAACAATAAAATTAAAAACAGTCTTTATAAAGAAAAACAGAAAAGTTGGAACAACTTTCTCAAAACTTTATCATACGAGGACAACTCTCTTTGGATTCTTAAACGCAAACTGAATAAACATTACACTTCCATTCCTCCCTTCACATCTAATAATGTTACCGCTTATAGTGACCCAGAAAAAGCTAACATGCTTGCTAATTCTTATGCCACCCAATTTTCTCCTAATCCTACCCTTGCAAACCAAGCTCACCTTGATCATGTTAACGAGACAGTTCGGAACTTTTTGGCTACCCCCCCTCAAGATCCCCCCCCCTAAAATTCAACCTATTGTTATCCACAATATTATCAAAAAACTCAAAAAGCATAAAACCCCAGGATACGATAAAATTACTAACTCTGCTCTTAGAAACCTTCCTCCTAATTGCATAATCTATATCACTGACCTCACTAATGCTATTTTAAAACATAACTACTTCCCTAAACCTTGGAAACTTTCTATAATCTCTCCTATTCCAAAACCTGGAACTAACCTGTCAGACCCCACTAATTACAGACCTATCTCCTTGCTACCTTCTATCAGTAAAGTGGTGGAACGTGTCATTCGTGCCCAGTTGCAGGAGTTCATTCAACAGCACAACATTCTCATGCCCGAGCAGTTCGGCTTTCGCCCAAAACACTCAACACAACACCAGCTTCTTAGGGTTGTTGAGTTTCTCAGCGAGAAACTCAATGCAAAAATTCCCGCAGCTGCCATCTTTCTTGATGTCGCAAAGGCATTTGACAAGGTCTGGCATATGGGCCTCATTTACAAATTAATTCAGATCGGTTTTCATCCCAGACTTATACATTTAATATATTCGTACCTTTGCGACCGCTCTTTTCAAGTCCGCATAAACAACATTCTTTCTATTATTCTCCTTATCCTAGCGGGCATCCTTCAGGGGAGCGTGTTGGGCCCATTTTTATTTAACATTTTCTTTAACGATATCCCACGCTCCTTGCACACTCACCTCGCTCTTTATGCGGACGACACCTGTATTTACGCTTCGGCACACCACCCGTATACTCTTTACAGGTACCTACAGACTCATGTTGATGACTTCATGGACTGGTGCATGCTTTGGCGCGTTGTCATAAATGAAACTAAAACTACTGCAGTATATTTCTCTCGCAAAATAATTTTCCCTAACAGAATCATTATTAACAACACTGTTATCCCTTGGTCAGACCAAGCTAAGTATCTTGGGGTCATTCTGGACCGCCGCTTAACCTGGAAAAAGCACACTTTCTCCATCAGAGGTAAAGTCGCTGGAGCCTTTAACTCTATAAAACCTCTCCTTAACAGTAAAACCTAGTCTGTTCACAATAAATTAATCCTCTATAACTCATGCATCCTTCCCATCATAACCTATGCCAGTCCGGTCTGGGGCTTCACTTGTAAGACCACTATGGACAACCTTAGTCTCTTGCACAATTCTAACCTGCGTACTGTCCGTAACGCATCTCGTTACCTTCGCAACTCCACGGTCCGAAGAGACCTTAAAACTACTACCTTACGTAAGCGCATAAACGACTTAGCCAAAAAATTTTATGATAAAATTTTTGACCTCCCTAATGAAATTGTAGCGGAGCTACCGGATTATGACGCTTTTGAACCCCACCATCGGAAACGGCCCAGGTTTTCCATAATTATGGACACTCAGTAACATCTGAGTTCTCCACGCTATTTTTGCCTTCTCTTATTTTTCTTTTTATATGCTTTTCTAAAAAAAAAAAAAAATTCTCTATATGCATAGAGACCATAAAAATTAAAAAACTTAAAAAATAAAATGTATGGCCCTGAATTGTCCCTTTTTTGGTTGGATGTTGTGGTCTTGCCACCCTAGCTTTTCTTGCCCTTGCTTGGTGAGTGTTTCACTGAACAGTACTAACTTTAACTTTCAAAATTCCTTATAGTAGTTTTACAACTACAGTTTGACTTTACTTACTTTAAGACTCATGTAATTTTTTAAGATTTATTGTTAACTTTCTTTCTTCTTAAGTTTTTACTTAAATTTAATTTTATTCCTATTTTCCTTAAATTTCTTATTTTTCTCTTGTTAACTTCTTTTATTCTTATAGTAGCATTGCTACAGTTTAACTTTATCCAATGGCTCATTAAAACATAAGACATTCTAATTTCCTAGTCTGGGTGTTAAGCTGACAACAGCTAGGAAACCCCTCAATGCTGATTACCTGTTCAGCACCTGTTCGGATTAAATAAGGAAAATTTTACAGTAAGATTTTACTGGTGAGGATAAACGAGGATCCTTAGGCCTATTTCCGGCACGTATACGTGTCGCTCGTCCCCAAGGGGTTAAGAAACAAGTATAAAGTAAGATTTAAAAAATCATGTAGTTATATTTAAAACGGTAAAATATGCCTGAAATAAACATTTTTATCTAATTCAGATGCCAGTAAAACATCGTATATTTTTCGGAAAATGTTTTTCTTTTTTCTTTTTTTTTTTTTTTTTTTTTTTTTTTTTTACTTTTTCGCTGAATACTCGTAAAACAAACAAACAAACAAAAATCTTAATTTTTCTGTTAGCAGATAACATATTTTTTTGCTTATTTTTTTCATTAAACAATCAATATTTTTGTAATTTATTTTTATTTATATGTTATGTTTGTGTAATTTATTTTTATTTATATTTTTATTTATATATATTATAATATTATCAAATATATTAACTAATTTTTCATACTTCATCTTCCTGCTTCTGTCAACCCATATAAATTTCCTGTTACCAATAATATTTTCCCTCCTTCAATTTGTAGACCTTCAGGTGGATTCATATAAACAGCAGTTTCTAGATCTGCATTCATATATGCTGTTTCTACGTCGAAAAATCTAGTTTTGTAGCCTTTCATCGCTGCGACTGCCAATAAAGTTCTAAAAGATTCAGTTTTCATTTATACGATTCTTGATAATTTGTTCCAAATTTAAGTCTTGATCCGTCGGCTACTAATCTTGCTTTATATTTTATATCTTCGCCGTTTACTTTTACAGTAAAAATCCATTTGCTTCTCAGTGCCTTCACAACTTTCGGTTTGTCAACGATTTTCCACGTTTTGTGTTCTTCTAACGAGTGTAAATCCTTTTTGATTGCTTCTATCCATTTATCCTTATCTTTAGAATTTAATACATCTTTGTAATTCTTTGGAACTTCCTCGTGCGCTAGATTTGCTAAATACTTTGGATTCGGTTTCCTAATTCGTGATGATCTTCTAGGTTCTTCAAACAGCTTATTCTCATTAGTTTCTTTTTCTTTCTGTTCCTCATTTTCAGTAATTATATCATTTACTCCGTATTCTTCTGTCACAGAATCATTCAAATTCTTTGACAATGCAATTGTGTCCTTTTTCTGATTTAACTCTTCTTCATTTTCATCGGAATTATTCTCTTCTTGTTCATTTATTACATTCTTATTACTGGTAATGTTGATGTATTCAAATTCATCAGTCATTTCTTCCTTGTTAACTATATCTTTATATCCCATTTTTTCTTCTATAAATACTACATCTCTGCTTTCACGTATTCTTTTTTCCTTTAAATCGTACAATCTGTATGCTCGCCGATCTCTTGAATATCCGATAAACACTGCCGGTTTTGCTCTTACATCAAATTTCTTTTTATTGATATCATCGTTCCGGTAAAAAGCTTTACATCCAAATATTCTCATATGCTTTACTGTTGGTGTATGAATTCTAATGGCGTTTTCTTTCTCGTAGCTGTTGGAGTAACATTATGTATATAAGCAGCTGTTGATACTGCGTCGGCCCAAAAGGATAAAGGTAGTTTTGCTTCTATCAGCAATGTTCTTGCAGTATTAATAACAGTTCGATTAGCTCTTTCTGCAATCCCGTTACTTTGTGGACTATGAATTGTGGTTCTTTCATTCTTTATACCCTTCCTTTTATCATAATTCACGAGCTCTTCGTTAGTAAATTCACCACCATTATCTGATCTAACCGCTTTTACTTTCTTGACGGTTTCATTTTCTCTTCTCTCTATTATATTTATAATTCTTTCTTTTGCTTCATCTTTACTTCTTAAAAAATCTACAAAATATCTTCTACTATATTCATCTACTACCATTAGCATGTATTTAATCCCTCCCAATGAGTGTACTTTTATTGGTCCACATAAATCAACATGTAATCTTTCTAAAATGCGTGTTGTTCCTTCTATCAGATGATTGAATGGTGTTCTTGTTAATTTCCCTTGAATACATATTTCACATTTTGTTTCTTCACCATTAATCTTTTCTAATCCCCTTACAAGATTTTCTCTCGACATTCTTTGTAAGTATACATAATTTATATGCCCAAGTCTTCTATGCCATAATCCTTTCTTTGATTCATTTGTTCTTGAACAAGATTCATTTCTGTCTTCTTCTGTTTCTCGTACAGCTAAGTTTATTTTAAATGTATTATCTTCAAATGCTCCTTTAGCTATTAATTCGCCTGTATTCTTTTCATAAATGGCTGCTCCTTCATTATCAAATATCACATATTTTCCTTTTCTGACTAAACTTGGAACTGACATTAAATTTTCTCTTAAATTAGGTACGCAAAGAACCTCTGTAAGTTTTATTTTTGTTTCGCCAATTTTATTATCGTAAGTCGTAACATGAACATTTCCACGATATTTCGCTTGTATTGATCGCTTGCTGTCAGCAGCTGCAATTTCTATATCTTCAGTTTTTCTTTCTACAACAATATCTTCTTTATGCGTCATATGCAAAGTGCAAGCTGAATCTAACATCCAGGTTATTTCCCTATTATTTTCAGATTCTTTACGCTCATTTCTATTGAATTCATTTGACTGCAATGCATGTTCATTTGTAAAACATGTATATTATTTTGCTTTCTTGTTTGAAACATTATTATTCTTATTATAAATCTTATTATTGCATGAGTTTCTCTTGCATCTTGAACTTTATTACTATAATAATTTTGAAAATTTTTCTTAGGTGAATATTCCCTATTATTTCGCGAGTGCACCATATCCAATTTACTATAACAATTCTGCGCTGTATGATTTGGCTTTTCGCAAGCAAAACATAAAACCTTTTTCTTTTCATTAGCCCTAAATGCTTTAGACTCGTTTTCTCGAAATTTATCATATTTTCTTTCATATCTCAACAAAGTTTCTCGCATTACTTCATAAGTTATATTTGGGTTTGATGATATCGCAGTTGTTACTTCGCTATATTTCTTTGGGAGCCCTTCTATAATAAATCCTATTAATTCGCATTCATCAATTTCTGTACCCAATTCTAATATATCATTAGCTATCCCTTGAGCTCTTATCAAACATTCTTCTATTGTTTCTCTTTCGTTTTTCTCTATTCTCGCAAGATTAATTTTTAATTGAATTCTTCTCTGATTTTCAATTCCCGCATAACGCTTTTTCAGTAATTGCCATAAATCCTTAGCTTTTTTAATCCCTCTAACAGCCATCATTTGTTCTGCTGACAACGTTAATATAATTATACCGTAAACTTCATCATTCTTTTCTAACCATGTTTTATGCGCTTTTAAACTATCGGGATCACCTTCATATTTTACCGGTTCATCATTTTCGATAACATCAAATAAATGTTTTGATTTAATCAAAGCTTCAACTCGCATACTCCATAATGTATAATTTTTACTTGTTAACGGCTCTATTCTAGGAATTCCAAACATATTGGATTCAAACATAATTAAAATACTTTATCTTCCAAACAATTTTTAAATGCATATAAATTTCTTACCTCTTAAATTTTTCCTATTGGCGGTTAGTCCAATGGAACAAATCCTTATCTTGTATTAGGCCTATTTTCGATACAATTCGTATTTATTTATTCTTCTTATTTGTGCAATCAACATAGAAAATTCGCTTTTTAAAACCACGCTCTGCCACCAAATTGTTATTTATTTTTAACATTTTAGTTAAAATAATGATAATTATTTTACTATAAACACAACTTCTTTAAAAAACACACAAAACATTTATTTAGACAATCACATTACAGCAACTACGAATACACATCTCCAAACTATAATAACAACATAAAACTCATCGTCGAACATCTCACGTTTTTCGTCTGAATAAAAATAAATTAAATACATGGAGTAAAGAAAAAAATGTCTATTGCCCAAGAGTTCATAGTTTGAAAAAATAATTTAAATATTGTCATGCGACTTTACTGACACTTCTAACTCATTGATGTGTTACTCATAGAACTTCTAAACTCATACTACAAAAAAGAGATGAGGAAGTGGTTGCTTTCCAATCCTGGGCAATCTGTAAGAATTTATTCAATTGGAAAATTATTCAAAGCTGAATTTTTGAGAGCAGCTGTTGAAAATACCCCAATCAGACGGTTTTAGAAAAAATGGGTTTTTCCCTACAACGACGATGTTTTTCCAGACCATCTTTTTGCTTCCTCGAAAATGACAGAGAAACCCATAAAAGTCAAAATAACACACCTAGGTCTACGCAGCTATAGGTTGGTATAGTTGCAGCAATAAATATTTCTGAAACATCACAAGACAATGAATCTCATCATTCCACATCTAAAAGAGTTGACATCACACATCCAGGAGTTGGCAACATCCAGCCTCTTCCATTGACATCTCATATTGGGTATACCAGCAATCTGCATTTCCAGTTTCGCCTAAAATGTTATTACCTCCTCCTCAGGAAGGCTTTATGATTGAAAAAAGAGCTGACAAAAGAAGGGGAGAACTGTTATTTTGACTTCTTCTCCCTATCAATTACAGCTGAAAACAGATATTAAGGAGAAAAAAGACAAACAACCTTGAAAATGAAAAAGGAAGATTCTTAAATAGAAAAAAGATGTCTGGATCCTCAGAAAATAAAGAAACCTGATTGTTTTGCAATGAAATTTACTCTAATTCTGATTTCAAAGAAGGTTGGATACAATGTTTAAAATGCCAAAGATGGGCACATGAAGCATGTAGCATGAAGAAGAATATGAAAAGAAATTCATTTGTGATTTTTGCCGTTCAAATAACTCTACGACTTCCGGTGTAAAACAGATAGACTTATACAGTGTAGTAAATTTGCCATAGATATATTTTTGACACTTTGAAACACATGTAGAATTTCGTTTTCTTAAAATTAACAAAAGTGTATTTTTTTGCTATATTAAAGAAGAAATTTTTGGATCAAAATGAGTTTTCTAGGGGTTTTAAATGGATATCCGGTTTTACCCAACCAGTAGGGTAAAACCGGATTTTTGCATATGTCTGAAAAAAAGCTATGTTTTTATAGAATAAATTATATTTTTAATCGAAAAGCATATGTTTTATTATTGCCAAAGGTTTATTTACTATTAAAAACTGTATTCAGAGTTTGCTTATCCATTTGATTGCACTTGCAAACAACAAACATTTATGGTACCTGATTTTGCCCCACCTTCCCCTACATTTAAATAAAGTTAAACATAATAACAAACCTGAAACGTAACAATAAAGTACGTCTTCTCCCAAAGAAACCTCTCTCCGACTGAGGTTAGGAGTCGCATGATTTGACTCATGATACTGAAATGGACATAGACTGGTGCACCACTTAGTGAGCTAATAAAAAATACGGCTTTTACAATTATTGAGTAAATTTTATCTTTGCATTTTGGGCAGGATTTTGGGTCAGATACTCCACTGTGCAACTACTTGTTACTATTCGTAATATTTTTTTTAAAAAAATCTGCACTTTCTAACCAGTAAAAGAGCCATGATTCTACAACAGAAACTACCTGAATTATGATACATTAAACTTTATGAATGTTTATGTTTACTGGCATTAATCCATTGATAGTGCAAGAAATTCGCGTTTAATTTAGAATTTATAACTTGGACTGTTTTAACATGAAAAATGAATTTAAAAAATATACTTATTTGTTGTTTATTCTAACTCTCTATTTACAGAACACACAGATAGATGAAAATGTTAACAAAAATACCAATTATTCTGTTCATTCCTTTTCCAGAAATGTTCTTATAGGCATATGCCTATTGCATTATTTAAAATTTTCATGAAAAATCCTTATTTTCTTTTTTCATTTCTTTAAAATTATTTTTATATTTCCCAAAAAAGAACATTTAATTCCAGAGTTTGACATTACTGAAAAACCACAAGCAATTTTCGGGACTCGTTTACCGCTATTTGCATGAATACCTCTTCTATTTAATATGAAAGTGTAAGTAGCATTGTCAGAATTCCACTTGTCATGACATCAATAAATGGTCAGAAAACATTCCTAGCATTCTGAAATTCTTTTCTATACGTCATGAATACGTCATTTGATTTTGCTTTAAGCTTTCGATGTATTTTTGAAATATATCTATAATTTTTTTTTTTATCTATAATAAATTCTCTTCATAAAATCCTTTTCATTTTCTTCTATTATAGATAGAAAAAAGTAAAAAGGATTTTACTTTTTTGAGAAAATCCTTAACACTAGAATTACCGTAATTCTTGTATACCTAGAACTACCGGTGTGGGTCATACTTACCCCATGGATTTCAATTACATTATTCTTGTTTTTTTATGCACGTTACCGACAGAAAATAAGTTCTGATGATTAATACAATTAGTTTAATTAAGTATTAATACAATTTAGCCATTAAAGTATTGCAGAATGAGAAATTTATTGAATAGATACAAATAGAAAATTTAATCTATCAATTTCGGAATAGATACTTCCGGATATACTAACAGTTTGTATGAAATAAAAAGTAAGAAATATCAATTAAATAATATTTCTACATATTAGTAAGATGTTAATACACAATAAAAGTTAAGAATGTATAGCTGCACGATTTTTTACTTACATTATGCTATTTTCCATCGAAACAATCCACACAAAATGCAACGGTCTTCGTTTCCATTCTTGCAGTGCATAATCCGCACACAAATTTTAAACATCTTTCACATACAGGATTAGTCATATTATTTTTGCAATCCTTTATCTGACAACGTTTTCATTTGTTTGCAACCCCTTGGATGGTTCGTGGACAGTACTTGACATATTTTCATTTATCTCACTGTCACTTGAACTGGATTCGGATAATGAAATTTTGTTGGCATTTTCACCAACATTTGTTTCATAATTTATATTAAAATTCTCATCATCATCAGATGTAATTTCGTCACAAGACTTCTTTTCAGATAGCTCATTTAGCAATTTTATAATTTCCTCATTAGAAAGACCTTTACGGTGCGAAGCCATTGTTGTACGTGTGCTAAACTCGAATGTCACTAACAGACTGATTTTTTTTCGCGCTTTTAGTTTACACCTCCAAAATAGTATAGTTACTTAGTTTTAACTCATGATAGAGATAAGAACATTCTACAACATTCCAAATACATAGATAAAACAGCTTGAAATTACATAAAATCTCACACATCTGTCTTACAGGTGCATGGCAGATGTGTGAACTCCTCCCCCCCCCCCCCCACACACACCACCACCACCATTTATCCCTTCATGAATAGCAGGTGAAATATATTTCCTTTCATAATCTTTTTGTTACTAAAGAATCTAAAGTTGAAAACCCTGCTGAAAAAAAAAAAAAAAAAGAAAAGAAAAGAAAAAAAAATGCTGTTATCGTGTTTGGATTAGCGATGACCCGCCATGGTAATTCTAGGTATACAGGCCTGCAGATAAAAAAGTATTCATTGGATTTCAATTAAACTTGTGTTTAGGCATTATAGTGAATATTTAGGAAAAGTGAAACAATTTCAAAGTTTTATTTTGAAAAACAACACTGATACGAGCGAAAAATCACGCTTTGGGTCACAGTTGACCCGCCGCGGTAATTCTAGTGTTAAAGTGTATTATTTTTATCTTTATTATTATTTTATTTTTTTACTTTTTACATTTTGTAATCGAAATTTTTTCGACTTTCTGTTTTTGACGGATTTACACAAGTTAGTGGTCAGAGACCCCGAAAAACACGTTTATACAAAATGTCTGTCCGTCAGTCCGTGTGCCCGTGTGTCGCTATTGTACCGTCGAAAAGTGTATGAAGTTATGCATAGAATTGAACCAAATTTTTTGTGTGCATTTTTTGGTTTTAGCCAGAAGGCTCTCCTTGAATTTGTAAATATTTCACCGGAACGGGGCGCTGTAATAACGATTTGTGTGCCATTTTCATTATTGTACCATTGAACAGTGTATAAATTTATGTATAGAATTGAACCAAATATTTTACGTACGTTTTTGACTATAGACAGCAGATCCTCCTTGAATTTGGAAATATTCCACAAGAAGGGGCTCTTTAATATTTATTTTGCGCCATTTTTATTTTTGTACCATCGAAAAGTGTATGCATGGATATTTAACAAAATTTCATATATATGTTTTTGGCAATGGCAAACAGATACTCCTTCAGTTTGGAAATATGAACCCTGGAGGGGAGCTGTAATAGCAATTTTTGTGTAATTTTCTCAATTTTTCGAAGTTCTGTTGTACATCGGCAACACATGCAGCGACGGAAACTTTTAATCTTGTTAAGTCGTCTATTAGCAAACAGTTGGCCTATAACAGTATAACTAAAAATATTGATTTTATTAAATATTATGATCCAGAATAACTCGTTTTTACTCCGATTAAATGACGAAACGGAAATATAAGATGAATGTCAAAGTTGGTATAGTATTGGTATAATAACATTGAAGTATTAACATTTGTAACTACTTTTTGAAATACTGATAGAAGAAAGTTTTAGGATTGGCACGTTCAACTAGTTTCGTATTACCCTTATTATAAATTATTCATTAACAACTTTATCCCAAATAACGATATGTTACTATTTAATGGTGAGACATTATCAATTATAACTCGACCTATATACTACCGATAAGGCCACTTTAACAGACAATCGATTAAAAACTTTTGTGGAATTTCAATCGATTGGATTTCTCTTTTTGCTACATTAGGTTCGCTGGAAACGTTAGTGTTCATATAAGCCTTTAAAGATCTAAGGAAAATTCCTTTTCATTATATGATGCATTTACTTAAAAGGCGGCTGACTTTAGCTTCAGCTGTAAATTAATTAATTTACGACTAGACTTGTAAGATAAGGTGCGGTAACTGGATCCACGCGGTATCTGAGCCATAGGCTATTTTATAATAAAACCGTTGATGTTTTTTTTTTTAAGTTTGAACATTTTTTGACATTGCAACCCCCATCTCTTCTTCTTAAAATAATATGTGTTAACTCAATCATAACTCTGACTTTGCTATGATAGGTTGCCGCAAATTTAAGTTTCTTTTTTTTAAAAAAACAACGTTCATTTTGTTGAACTTCCTCGGCTTTTTATTAAAATACGGTAAGTACTTTTATTAAATAATATTTTTATTTAAAGATTAGACGCATAAATACATTAATACTATTATTAGGTATCTATACATAATTACTTCATATTTCAAATGTAAGGCCGGTGTTCCAGTTTTTCAAGAATGGGTTAACTGGGATATGCCTCAGCAGTACCTGGATCATATGGGATCCAGTTATCCCAACAGGTATAAATATCTTTTTTAGTTTCTCTTATTATGGGAAATTAATTTCTTCATTTTTATTTTTGGCTTGCAATAAAGAAAATTACATAACGCCTTATTAAAATAACATAATAAAATTTTTAAAAAGCATGTTGGGGTATCAAGCCAAATTTCTCAAGTGTGAAAGTAATAGCTTGAAATTTTACGATACAGATGAAGAGGCAAGATAAGGCTAAGTGAGACTATTACAAAATTATCGAAACGAATAAAAAATAGTTCTGTTCGATATAAAAATATAGTTATATTCTTCACAGGTTTATTGGACATATCGAACTTCCATTGTGGTAAATAAAAAAGTGAATGAGGCACTTAAGTACTTACGTAGCAGTTTGTTCATAGATTTATCTTGTTATTTTTTTCCTTAAAATACCCATGTAACTCTTATACTTATTACCTAAACTAAAGTACATAAGTACGTACTTAATTTTTATGTTTTTGTATAAATAAATCTAATATTTTCACTTTTAGTGCTTTTTTAGGTGCGTTCGTAATTATATAAATACGTAGCACCTATAGTCGTCGTCCAGTCCGTCTGTCTGTCCGTCTGTCCGTCTGTCTGTCCGTCCGTCCGCATATAATAGAGCAAAAACTACCCAACCGAATGGTCTGAAATTTTAAATATATGATTGTTGTAAAATTTTGTCGAGCCATTTCAAATTTTATGAAAATCGGATGTATAGTTAAATTACAGGGACAGTCAAAAGTTTTTCTTTACATTACGGCCAATGGGAAAAATTATTGCACGTGCATTTTAATGATGTTAAAGCTTTCCGAATGGTCTCAAATTTTAAACATATAATTATTCCGACATTTTGTCGAGCCATTTCATATTTTATGAAAATCGGATGTATAGTTTAATTACAGGGACAGTCAAAAATTTTTCTTTACATTAAAGCCAATGAGAAAAATTATTGCAAGTGCATTTTAATGATGTTACAGCTTTCCGAATGGGCCGAAATTTTAAATATATAATTGCTGCAAAATTTTGTCGAGCCATTTCAAATTTCATGAAAATCGGATGTATAGCTTAATTACAGGGACAGTCAAAAGTTTTCCGTTACATTAAGGGGAATGGGAAAAAATTATTGCAAGTGCATTTTAATGATGTTACAGACTATGCACTTATGAATTGCAAATAAATACACATTCAGTACAATATGGGGTGCAAAAAATAATTATAAAACTAGTTATAGTACGAACGCACCTCATTTGCCACGTTTGACGAGCAATTTCCAACTTGTTTAGATACATTGACAGTAAAGGTTTCCCTTACAACGACCCTTAGTGAATATGTAATGTTCATGATTTGCCTTGTTTAGATTTTTTTTCAGTTGTTTACAGTTTTTCAAACAGGACCTGATACCCAATATAAAAATAAAAAAACAAACGCGTGTGAAACATAGACACTCAGGGTCCACTTGCCCCATTTTTATGGGGAAACTGAACCCATTAGGAAAGAAAGATGAAATATATATATATATTTATTTATTTTTAGATATTAAAATGTAATTTCGAACATTTCTGTCTGACAATGGGAGCCTAACTGGACACATTTACAAAAGTTCAGGCTTCAATTCAAATTAATATTAGCCTTTTGAAGCTGAATTGCCAGAATCTCCAGAGTCACCTTGTAAAATCATGGCCCAGATGCCCCACGTAACCTTATAACTTTATATTATGTGCTTCAAGATTTTCTGTCTCTATCGAAAAATTGGGCTTCATTTTTCTCTTAAAGGCTATCCGGGAAAGGATTTTTTAATCATGAAATTTCAATTTATAAAATAAAGTCAAAATATTTAATGATTATCTTATATTTTGAACAACTTAGCTTGGAAGTAAGAAAAGTGCAGGAGAAATTTTCAAATAAGTTTATTTAGTTCTATTAATTTATTCCTTAGAAAAAATTCTTATACATATATTCCTGAATTATTTTAAATTTTCACAAAAATCATTAATTTTTTGTTACCTCCTTTTTTTGTATTTTTTTTTATATTTATTCATTTGTTTTCTTAAACGTTTTCAGTTTCAGACATCGAAATACAAAATATCAAATATTTTTATATCTTAAAATAAATAATCATTGTTTAACATTTGATATACGAGTTAAAAATAAAAAATATATATTACAATTCATCAGAGATACAAGTAAAATTACATAAATACATTTAATACAATTAAAAAGCAAACGTTTCGAGCTAAATTTTAGCCCCTCATCAGTGCAACAAAACATTCAAATGACAGAAAACTATATATCATGTTTACAGTTAAAAATTATTAGCAGTTAAAATTAAATAAAGTATGAAATTTTTTAAAACAATGCTGAGTATTCAGGAGGAAGTGCACATGATTCATTCACGTTGTACAGCATTCTTTTTATACCGACCATATCCCAGATTTCGCAAATATCAAAGTTATCAGATCTGTTTGCAATAATATTAAAAGTAGAGTTTTTCTGGAAGGTGTGTTCACTCATAAGCAAACGTCGCCGATAAAGGAATCATGTGCACTTCCTCCTGAATACTCAGCATTGTTTTAAAAAATTTTATACTTTATTTAATTTTAACTGCTAATAATTTTTAACTGTAAACATGATATATAGTTTTCTGTCATTTGAATGTTTTGTTGCACTGATGAGGGGCTAAAATTTAGCTCGAAACGTTTGCTTTTTAATTGTATTAAATGTATTTATGTAATTTTACTTGTATGTCTGATGAATTGTAATATAAATTTTTTATTTTTATATCTCTTTGCATGAATACCTCATCTTTTTAACAAGAAAAATGAAAATATCAATTTCAGAATTCCATTTTCCTTGGTGTTAATGTATTCTCGAAAAATATTCGAAGCTTCCCGAGTGTTTCAAGCAAAATTCATATCTATATTCAATTAATGCAGACTACCAAAATGTCACGGAATTAGAAGTTTAGATCATCTGTTTAATTTAAACATATGGTTATTCTTAAGGATTATAAAATCTATATTGAATATGTCATTTGACTTTTTTTTTCTTATACCTATATATTTAAACGATTGTATTAAATGTGTTATATCTGTACTTAATTATTTTTATTAAATATATTTTTGAAATTAAGCTTATTGGAAGCTGATCGTTGACATCTACTCTATTCCGAGAAAATTGGACCTAGAATGGTAATATATTACTAGTTTTTTGCAGGGGCTTTTTAAAAAATCTCAAGTTAACCTGTAAGTTCTTAACCTGTAGGTGCAGTTTAAGAAACAGTCAAATAACGCTATAGTGGAAATTTAATTAACACTACAGCGACAGGATATTTTACTCAAGTTTGTAAATCTATTTTGCACCTGAATTTTTATTTAAATCTGTTTAACATATTTATTTAACATTTTTCTTCTTTGTTTCTTTTAAACTTATTTTACAAATAAATTTCTTGTTCGAACCGAAATATATTCAAATTGCAAGGGCCAAAAAGACCCCCCCCCGGTCTTTTTAATGTTAATGAATTTTCTGTTCCTATAGTAGGTTCTTTCCAAATTTTAAAGTACATTATAAGCATAAAAAAATTTTAAAAGAAAAAATACTTCAATTTCAGAGAGTGAAATTTAAAATATCAAACATTTTTCAAATTCTCTTTGCATAAATACTTCATTTTTAAAAATAAAAAATGTAAATATCAGTTTCAAAATTCCATTTTCCATAGTGTTAAAGTATTCTCGAAAAACATTCAAAGCATTCCGAGTATATGAAGCAAAATATATCTGTAGTCAATTCATGCAGACCAGCAAAATGACTCGAAATGAGAACTTTAGATCATCTGTATCTATAATGTAAACACTTCGTTATTTTTAAGGATTACAAATTCTATATTGAATATCTCGTTTGATTATTTTAAAATTTAAAGATATTTTTATGTACTTGTATCAAAAGTTTATACCTGTTCTTAATTATTTTTATGAAATATATTTTTTAGATTAATTTTATTGGAAGTTGTTCGTTAACATCTATTCTATTCCGATAAAATTGGACCTAGGAATTTTAATATGTTACTAGTTTATGGCAGGGACTTAAAAAAAACCCTCAAGTTACACTGTCTGTAGGTGCAGTTTAATAAATAGTCAAATAACGCTATAGTGAAAATTTAATTAATGAGTTTCCTGTTCCTATAATAGGTACTTTCCAAATTTTAAAGTACATTATAAGCATAAAAAATTTTTAAAAGAAAAAATGCTTCGATTTCAGAGGCGGAAATTTAAAATATCAAACATTTTTCAAATTCCCTTTGCATAAATACTTCATTTTTTCAAAATGAAAAATACAAATATCAGTTTCAAAATTTCCATTTTCCATAGTGTTAATGCATTCTCGAAAAATATTCAAAGCATCCCGAGTATATAAAGCAAAATTAATATCTGTAGTCAATTTATGCAGATCAGCAAAATGACTGGGAATGAGAACTTTAAATCATCTGTATGTATAATTTAAACAGTTCGTTATTTTTAAGGATTAAAAATTCTATATTGAATCTCTTTTGATTTTTTAAAAATTTAAACATATTTTTTAAATACTTCTATCAGAAGTGTTATGCCTGTTCTTGATTATTTTTATGAAATATATTTTTGAGATTAACTTTATTGGAAGCTGTTCGTTGACATCTATTCTGTTAAGATAAAATTGGACATAGGAATGGTAATATGTTACTAGTTTATGGCAGGGATTAAAAAAAAAAAAAAAAAAAAAAAAAAAAAAAAAAAAAAAAAAAAAAAAAAAACTCAAGTTATACTGTCAGTAGGTGCAGTTTAATAACGCTACAGTGGAAATTTAATTAATGAATTTTCTGTTATGAAATCCCTATAATAGGTTCATTCCAAAATTTAAAGTACATTATAATCATAAAAAATATTTAAATAAAAATATTTCAATTTTAGAGATCGAAATTTAAAATATTAAACATTTTTCAGATCTATTTGTATGAATACTTCATATTCTTAATATGAAAAGTGTAAATATTATTTTCAGAATTATATTTTCCAGGGTATTAATGTATATGCTCTCGAAAAATAGTTAAAGCATCCATGTGTATGAAGCAGAATTAATATTAGTATTCAATTCAATAATATTTGTATTCAATTCATGCAGGTCAGTAAAATATCACGGAAAGAGAATTTTGCTCATCTGTATAATTTAACCCTTAAATGCCTGATTTTTCAAAAATTCATTTTCCGGCTTTTATTTTTTTTAATAAATCATGGGAAAAATACTTGAAAAAAATCATATTTTGTTTTAAGAATGGTTTGCGGCTAAAACAATGTTTGTTACTAATCGGCAATACTGGTCTTTAATTGAAAAAATAATTTTCCTTGATAAAATTGTATAATATTAAACACACAAGAATCGTAAGAACTATGATAAGGAATAAATTTTACTTGCTCACTGTAGAACAAAATAGGGTATTTCACAATCACCCAAACAAAACAAAAAGAACGTGTAGCAACAATTGAAAAAATAAATCTATCTTTAATCTTAATCACTACAAGTGTTGCCATCTACATATTGAAAATCGATTTAATAATATTTTCAGAATGTATATTATTTCCAACATTAGGCATTATAGCTTCAATATTATTCTAATTGTATTTTAGAAGCCTAAATTGGGTATGTTGCCGAAAGGCAACGCGCGGCATTTAAGGGTTAAATACTTGATTATTTTTAAGGATTATAAATTGCATATTGAATATCTCGTTTGATTTTTATTAATATCGAACCTTAATTATTTTTATGAACTATATTTTGAGATTAACTTTTTTGCAAGCTGTTCGTTGACATCTATTCCATTCCGATAAAATTGGACATTGGAATGGTAATATGTTACTACTTTATAACGGGGACTTAAAAAAACTCAAGTTATACTATCTGTAGGTGCAGTTTAATAAAAAGACAAATAATGCTGTAGTGAAGCTTTAATGAATTATTTCTGATCCCTATAATATGTTCTTTTCAAATTTTAAAGTACTTTAGACGCATAAAAATTTCAAACGAAAAAAGTACATTTGGTAGTATCTACTATTTAGTTCTAAGCATGTTTCATTATACATTTAATTTTATTTAACAGTTTCTTTATGGGAGCACTTGTGGAAGTTCATATCATGAACCTCGTGATTTTCTATCTGTATATATAAAGGTGGGAATTCAGGCTTCTTTCTCTTAATTGCAATCTTAACTTTCTCTTAACCGCTATCCGGAAAAGAGATTAAAATTCTGAATTTAATTTGAATAAATAAAGTTAAGAAAAATATTTAATGTGTATTTTTTCTTTATTCTTCTGCTTCAGAAGAAACACAAGTACATAGAAAATGCTTAAAAAATACAAGGTGGTTCAAATCGAAATATCCCGGTTGGGACACCCTGGCGAGAGAAGCACTGGTCTTCATATTTGGAGGGTAAACATATCAGGCCTTGGAAAATTGATTGGTGCAAAAGAATGGTTCAAACAACAGCCACTTGGTGAAAATGAGGCGCTCTAATCGGTTTAAGATAAAGAAAATGTAACATGATACAACCAATAAAGAATAGAATACAATGTGTCGGAAATTAACTTTATTATTACATATATCTACACTCAATCAGTCGATCCTACTAAAATGTTAGTGACAGAGCAAACGAAATACGTGCGCGTAGTAACACAAGAGAACACAAAGGCTTCACAGGTGGGATTCAATGTGTCCACCTTTCTTCAGGACCAACAGGTGAAACCATGTTACAACATGATCCACAGCGGCGTGTAACTGATCGGGACCGATGCTGAGTAAGTGTAACATGATCTGGTTCTTCAAATCGGCCAGATTTCGTATATTTCCTCGATAAACTATTTCTTTGAGGTTATCCCGAAGCCAAAAATAGTAAGGGGTTAAGTCAGGTGAATGTGGACGCCATCTTGTTGGAAATGCACGACTGATAATGCGATCCTCCGTTAAATGACGTCCCAGCAATTTTTTAATCTTACATCATCTTTTCAACATCATCATATTTTTGGAATGTTGTTGTTGCAGCGAGGCATCTACGCTGCTGGAGTTCTGGAATGACAAACGCCTTGCGCGTGCTGAGTTACGAAACATGTTTTTAGTCCTCAGGGGTAATTTCCTCAAAGACACATGGTCTAATAAAAAACGTCGAGGTGAAACTGATCCATATAGTAACATGTGGAGAATGTGGGGGCGCTTTTTGGATCTGGTGAGCATTCTCAGTGGACCAGATACGGCAGTTTCGTGTGTTCACAGTTCCGCACATGTAAAAGTGAGCCTCATCCGTCCATAGCATGTTACGCGAGCAATTATTATCCATCTCCATCCGTGCCAGGAATGTCAAAGAGAACTTTCACAAAGATTGTTATCGTCAGGTTTTAACTCTCGGAAGCGATGAATCTTATACAGATAAGCCTTTTTGCATGCACCTCCATACCGTAATGTATGGAAATCCAGTTGTCTTGAAATTGCGTAAACAGAGGATTCTTCTACTGTGTTCTCATTTGCCTGCTCAAAGACAGCGGTTGCAACATCATCCATAACTTGCGATAGCTGTTTTTATTTCGTCCTCGGCCTGTTCGCACTGCAAAGCCACTAGTTTCCTCGAATTGTTTTACCATTCGCCGCGGAGCACACCGCGCCACTGGACCCTTACGCAAAGATCTCAGTCCTCGGAACAAGAGAAGAGCTTTCACAGCATTATTGTGTGTTCTGGTAGAAAATCTTTAGCAGCAAAGCACGCTCCGGCAACGAGAAAAACCATCGTTGCGGTCTCAGAATATTCAGAATATGTTCGCCCTCATTTTTATCTGTTAAGACGCTTTTTTAGCCGGACTCTTTGGAAATTTTGTTCACTAGTACTGCGAGGAACACAGAGAACTATTACAATTCTCACGTAGCATCGTTTGTGAGTAAATAAATGTAATATTAAAGTTACCAACACCTTGTATTCTGTTCTTTATTTTTTCTGTCACGTTACATTATCCATACTTTAAACCGATCGCAGCTACTATTTTTCACATAAGCTTTGATTTTTTTCCCACCAATCAATTTCCCATGACTTGATATGCATACCCTCCAAATATAAAGACGTTACGTCCCCTGCTTCTATTGCCATTGTGTCCCAAATAGGGATACTTTAATTTGAACCATACTGTATACGTCATTCTATTCATTTTTTTCCAGAAAAATTCTTATGCCAACAGTATTTTAAATTTTCATGAAAATTCAATAATTTCATTCTTGTTTTTTTTTTTCTTTTCTTTTTATTGATGTTCTTTGAAAATGTTTTCGATTTTAGAGATAGACATTTCTGAAAACCACGGAAGCAAGTTTTCGTGTCTCTTCAAATGAATAACTCATCTATTGAATATGAAAATATAACTATCATTTTCAAAATTCCATTTACCATGGCAAATGTTTTCAATTTTAGAGATAGGCATTTCTGAAAATTTCGCAAGAAATTTTCGTGTCTCTTCGAATTAATAACTCATCTATTGAATATGAAAATGTAACCATCATATTCAAAATTCCATTTACCATGGTAAATGTTTTCAAGTTTAGAGATGGACATTTCTGAAAACCTCGCAAGCAGTTTTCGTTTCTCTTCGAATGAATAACTCATCCATTGAATATGAAAATGTAACTATCATTTTCAAAATACCATTTACCATGGCAAATGTTTTCCATTTTTAGAGATACACATTTCTGTAAAACTCGCAAGCAGTTTTCGTGTCTCTTCGAATGAATAATTCATCTATTGTATAAGAAAATGTAACCATCATTTTCAAAATTCCATTGACCATGGCAAATATTTTCAAGTTTAGAAATAAACATTTCTGAAAACCTCGCAAGCAGTTTTCGTGTCTCTTCGAATGAATAACTCATATATTGAATAGGAAAATGTAACTATTATTTTCAAAATTCCATTTGACATGGCAAATGTTTTCAATTTTAGAGATCGACATTTCGGAAAACCTCGCAAGCAGTTTTCGTGACTCTTCGAATGAATAACTCATCGATTGAATATGAAAATGAAAATATCATTTTCAAGATTCTATTTACCATGGCATTAATAAATGCTCGGACAATATTGAAAGTGTCCCGACGGTATGAAGCGAAATTTATATCTGCATTCCATTTGGAGAAGTCATGAATATGACATTTAATTTCTTATTTTCTTTTGTTAATTTATTTATTAAAGTACTTCCAGCAAAAGTGCTCTATGTATCATAAATTACTTTTACGAAATAAATATTTGAGTTTAATGTTATTGGAAATTGTTAAGATCTCTATTCGGAAAGAATTCACACTAGGAAAAAAAGTACGTTATTAGTTATTTCAGGTGATTTATGAATGATCTCTCGACCTATTACTACCAATAAAACGATTTTAATGAATGCATGAATAATGTAATCGAAATTGAACTAATTTTATTTTATATGTTCTCTGTGTTTATTTCTTTAATAATTTTCATTACATTTACCATTAAGTTGTAATCTGATTTCGCCACAGTGATGCTAACTTGTATTTATCAGCTAACATATAAGTAAACTTTTGTAGTTTTACTTTATTAACTTACGATTTTGCACCTCTATCTGAAAAGAGGGGAGTGGGCTTCCTTTCCCCTTAAATTTAATTGGAGAAAAAGATTTTCTAATCATAAAAATTGAATTGGATGAAATAAAACGGAATAGGAAATTTGATCTTATTTTTTAGGGTTCTGTACTTAAAACGTTAAAACGAAACCATTATATGATCACTCCTGTGTCTGTCTGTCACAGCCATTTTACTCGTAAACCATGGAACGTGGAAAGTTTAAATTGGGGGAAGTAATAAAGACTATTGACCCCCACATTTCCATATTATTAAACAATCACAAATATATTTAGGAAAAATGTAGAGGGGCTAGTTAAGTTAGTTGAAAAAAAAAATCTTTTCTTTGTACATCGTGTAGTGTATCGTGTGAAAGCTTTCGTAACACTGAACTCAAAAATACATTTCTTTTCTATTTAGGTATTATATGTTCAGAGATATCGTTGAAATTGTTGTGCAAAAATATGTTCCAACCCATCTATTTCCGACTCTACTAAAACTAAAATTATGAAAATATTAGAGGTAGTAGATGCCAATTTAAACCTTGTAGGAAAATTACAGCGATTAACCTAGATTACATACTTTTTGAGAAAAGTGCATTTTTCCGTTACATACAAATTTCGATTTGCGGGCATTCAGCAAAGGTTTTGAGGAGCGCTGCAGGTACCTATCGTAGCAGAAGTATAAAAGTATTGTTGACAATGGTTTTCGAAAAAAAACCGTCAGTAATTATCCGAGATATTAACCCTTAAAGACACGGACGGTTTGGACATACATAATGACAGGGGCGGCGTACTCTCTAGTACCATCGACTTTTAGGTAGCTTTCTTTACCTATTGCAGCCGTTTGGAGGAAAGCGATTTCAAAAAATTTTGGTATATTTTCATCGATCATGACCCCCAGACCCCGAAACCACCCTCCGTTCAAAATTGATATATATATATATATATATATATATATATATATATATATATATATATATCAATATATATATATATATATATCTGACATATGTCACACTGTAACTCTCGTATTTATGAACCGATTTGGATGTAATTCGGTGTGCTCGACCGAGTTCGTTGGCCAGCTTCATCCGCCATATTGTTTCAAAATGGCGGCCGTTAAAAATTTTTTAAAAATTTTAAAATTTGAAATGTGGTACCAAAAAATGGAAAATGGACAAATATTTTTTTCTTATGTATTTGACCTTTATACAAAGACTCCGTAGCAGTTTTTGTTTCGTCTATATCTTAAAAAATGGCTGAGTTATAGCATTTTGAATTTCTAGCGAAGCTGACATTTTGAAACGTCCTGAATTTTGTCACGCGATAAAAGGCGTATTTATGAACCAATTTGGATGTAACTTCGTTTATACATAGTACAAACCAATGTCTCGAACGAGTTTGTTGGCCAGCTTCATCCGCCATCTTGTTTAAAAATGGCGGCCATTTAAAATTTTAAGAAAAATTTAAATTTGAAATGTGGTTGCAAAAAATTGAAAATTGAAAAAATATTTTTTCTTATGTGTTTGACCTTGATAAAAAGATTCGGGAGCAGTTTTTGTTTCGTCTATATCTTAAAAAATGGCTGAGTTATAGCATTTTGAATTTCTAGCGTGGCTGACATTTTGAAACGTCCTGATTTTTGCCACGTGATAACAGACGTATTTATGAACCGATTTGGATGTACCTTGGGGTGTACATAGTACATACAAATAACTCAACCGAGTTCGTTGACCAGCTTCATTCGCCATCTTGTTTCAAAATGGTGGCCATTTAAAAAAATTAAAAAAAAATTAAATTGAAAATGAGATACCAAAAAATTGTAAAATGAAAAAGATTTTTTTTTGTATGTGTTTGACCTTAATACAAAGATTCCGGAACAGGTTTTGTTTCGTCTACATCTAAAAAAATGGCTGAGTTATAACATTTTGAATTTCTATTGTGGCTGACATTTTAAAACGACCTGATTTTTGTCACGCGATAACAGGCGTATTTATGAAACGATTTCAATGTAACTTGGTCTGTACATAGTACATACCAATGTCTCGACCGAGTTCGTTGGCCAGCTTCATTCGCCATCTTGTTTCAAAAGGGTTGCCATTTTTTTTAAATGTAATTTAAAATTTAAAATGAGGTATTAAAAAATTGGAAAATGAAAAAGATTTTTTTTATGTGTTTGGCCTTAATACAAAGATTCAGGAGCAGTTTTTGTTTCTGAAAATTTGTTCTTTTGTTTATATCTTAAAAAGTGGTTGAATTATAGCACTTTGAATTTCTATCATGGCTAACACTTTGAAACGATCTTGTATTTGTCACGCGATACCACACGTATTCGTCTATTTCGATGGAAGAAGGCATGTGGATAGTATACCTCAATATCTCGACCAAGTTCGCTGGCCAGCTTCATCAGCCATCTTGTTTCAAAATGGCGGCCATTAAATTAAAAAAATTATATTTAAAGTGAGGTGCAAAAAAATTAGAAATTGAAAAAGGATTCTTTCTTAAGTATTTGACCTTGATATAAGGATTCAGGAGCATTTTTTGTTTGTCTTTATCCTAAAAAATGGCTCAGATATAGCAGTTTCAATTTCTAAAGAGGGTGACATTTTGAAAAATCTGATTTTTTGCCTGCGACAGCACTCGTATATATCAACCGATTCCGATATGAGTGAGCATGTGCACAGCAATTACTAAGGTCTCGACAAAGTTCACTGGTTAGCCTCATCTACCATGTTGTCTTAAAATGGCAGGCACTTTAAAAAATCGCCGAATTTGGCAGCCAAATATAAGTGACTTTAAATAAAAGCAGCTTGGATAAAGCTGACTAATTTCGCGAAATTCTCATTCATAATGATTTAGTATTGATAAAAATTAGTATTGAATCTCCTACATTCGGTTTCCACTTAATTGAGCTTCGTGTGTTTGAATAATATAAGTTGGCTTTTTAAAAATAAGGAATATGAAAGCTACCTCTTCCTCCTGGCACTGGCCGGAAGGACTTTTAAAGCCCAGATAGCAACCTTTATGATACATTTGTGTAATGCAATGCCCAGATAGCAATCTTTATGATACATGTGTGTAATGCAATGCCCAGATAGCAACCTTTATGATACATTTGTGTAATGCAATGCCCAGTAGCAGTATAAAAGCAATAAGCGTCACATTGTTAAAAACAGACTAATTTAATTAATGATAACCACCTAAGAGCTATGGGATTCGCGATAAGTTTGTATTGAGTGAGTCCCTCAATACGCCTCTCGTGATTTCAAAAGTTAAATAAAAACCTATCTGGAAAAACGTGGCACGGAACAAGCCGGCGTTGCAGCTTTGCGACCTCCTTTCAAAGCACGCTTAACTTAATGCCAAGTTTAAACTTTAAACAAGGGTTTTCCTTTTGATACACAGTAAAAAGAACAGATTATTACTACGCTGAATTTAGTTTTATGAAATGGCAAATGAAGTTTAAATAGGCATTACTTTTATTGTCAGTACCAAATTAAGTTCATCATAAACAGATTAGGATAACATTTAAAAAAATGTTATACAGGATAGAAATATTTAATATTAAGTAGGCTTCATATCTCTTTGATCTTTTATGGTATACCCATTCATACTTTTCTAGTATACACAGCTATATCGAATCGTACGTTGTATAGTTTTTTACAAAGTCTTATTATTCTTTTAGCACAGATTTTTTTAAAATACAGTTAATAATTCATATATTTATAGTACGTAACCCTCTGAGCGCCAGTAATACTCGAACTTGACAGTTTATTTTTTAATTACTTAGATTTGGAATTAAACAGAAATAGCTGAGAATTTTAACCAAAATGTATTTCAATCTGCTTATTTTTTTTTCATGTTATAGATACTCCCACATCATTTAATTTTTTCAAGATAAATCCTCACTATTTTTTTATTTCTTTTATTTATTTATTTTGCTTTTTAAAGTGCTTTCAGTTCCAGATTTTGACATGTCTGAAAAATCACAAGCGATATTCGGGGATCGTTTACCGCACTTTGCATGAATACCTCATCTATTTAATATGAGAATTTGAATACCATTTTCAAAATTGCATTTGCCATGGCATAAATAAATGCTCGGATAATATTCCGAGAATCCCGGGACTATCAAGTGAAATTCATATCTGTATTCAATTTCTTACACGTCACGAATATGTAGTTTGATATTTTTTTAAATATGTCTATCAAAAATATTATATATATCATTGGTTTTTTTACCCGACTGAAAAGAGGGGTTATGCGTTTCACGCCGTATCTGTGTATGTGAATTTCTTTATACCCTCGAAACATCCCAACGGCTGGGTGGATTTTAATGAATGAGGTCTCTATCGATTTGTCTTAACGGCCCAATGGTTATAGGCTATGTTTGTTTTTATAAATTCAAAATGGCGGCCATAAAAAACAAAATGGCGGTAGAGACGAAAAAAAACTTACGCACCATATTGAGTGGCATATCAATGGATAGGTCTTTCAAAATGAAGACGATGTTTCATTTACTATTTTACAGTCAGAAGCTCCGTTAAAATATTATACAACCTGAAAGTTGTGTATGTATTGTGGATCTCTATCTTTACTGCAACTCTAACCATCATAGACATCTATAGACCTCATCAGAACAGTATTTATAGATAGGAACTAACAATTAAACATAATTTAAAAGTCCCCAAAGCAAGTAAATAAAAAAAAAATGTAAGTAATATAAACAAGTAATATAAAAAAAAATCTTAAGTCAATTCCTACTTAGGTCAATAAGAGACATTTTTTTTCTTCCATTCATCTTTCCTCCTGAGTGGCGCTTAAAATTTCTTAATCAAGAAGAAGGCTCTCTCGATTATTGAAAATTAATTAATTTAATTTAATTAATTAATTAATATTTGAAAAAAACTAGATTAACATCAAGTGTCATCCACTACAAATTTTTAAAAAATTATTTGAGCTTGATTAGATGAATAACAAGTATTTTATTAACGGTTGAAAATTTGACCAAGATATATATAGCGAGAGTGTGAGCTAATAGTAGGAATTGAAAAAAAATTAGTTTCACATTGATGAGAAATAATTAACGCAGTCGAGTTTTTTTTATTTTTAAAATTTAATTGTTTATTATAAGATACATTTTTGGGATATACTTATTGGATTTTGTTCGTTAACAACTCTATTTCGAATGAATTGGCCTTAGGAATAGTAATATGTTACTAGCAAATGTTATTAATGGCAATGCGACTTAAATACTATTGATAAGGAACACTTTAATTTACAGGCGAATGATGCTATAGCGGATCTTTAATCGATTGAATATTCTGTTATCAATATTCCATTTTCTGCAAATTTTAGAGCACATTATAAGACTTTAAAAGTCGAAGTAAAAATGCGTTTCATTACATCAGCGATTTAGTTAGAATTATTTTTAACCACAAGTTTGACTTTCTTTATTAGTAATCTAACGTATCAACTTGCTTAATTTTATATTTATTCCTACGAGAAGACGGGAAGCTTCATTTCTAGGATAATTGGTATCCTGAAAAAGATTTTCCACTCTTGAAATTTAACTTGTAAAAACATATTGCGCTTTATCATCTTTTTTAATTATTTAAAATACGGGAGGAACATAAATAGCTCACAAATTTAACAAAAATATTTTCATATTGTTTCATTTTATTCAACAAATGCCTTCGTTATTTAAAACCTGCATGACAAATTCTGAATTAATTTGTCATCTTTTTTTTTCTTTGCCTTTTTATTTTCAAAAAGCTTTAAATATCCAGAGGTTGACAATTCTGAAAAATCGCAAACAATTTTCGGGCTTGTTTGCATGAATATTCAATCTCTTTAATATGAAAATATACAGTGGCGGTCAAAAGTTTCCGGCCATCATAAAATTTTTGGTTAATTTTTAAGTATACCCATATGAAGAGGAATCTCAAAGTGATACTTATACACTTTATTGACATGACAGTTAAGAACTTATTTATGGAATAAAAATTAAATATTAATAAATTTAATTGACAAAATTAATTCCAAAAGAAAACGCATGTTTTCAAAAGTTTCCGGCCACCTTGTCAAGTTTGGAAAAAAATGGTGTTATAAAAGAAAATAACAGTGATCAACAACATTTACAATTATTATTTTGTATTCATGCATTTAGCAATAAGTACTGCGGCGCAGCAACGTGGCATCGATTCAATGAACAGTTGTAGATCATCAATGTTAAGTTTTGTCCACGGTTCTTGCAATTTTTGTGAAAATGCTGCTAAATTGGAATATTTATAATTCCACACACGTTTTCAAGTTAGCTTCAAAGATTTTCTATTATATTCTGATCGGATGATTGGGCTGTTCATTTCAAAAGCGAAGTTTTTTGTGCGAAAGCCACTGCTTGACGAGTTTGTATGTATGCTTTTGGTCGTTATCATGATGAAACAAATAGTTGCGACCACAATTTTTCCTCCAGTAAGGCAGCAAATGATCTTGCAAGTTATCCTTATGCATTGCACTATCCATCTTGCCGCGGATTTCAAATAACGGACAGGCGCATTTTCCAGAAATGCTCCCCACAGCATAACGTGTCCTCCGCCGTGCTTCATTGTAGGAATAATATATCTCGCACCTTATCTTTTGTTTTTAGGTCGTCGGTTGTAATGTTTTTTTATCACTCATAAAAAGATTGAACGGCGATTCAACTGAAAATAGTACTTTTTTCCAGTTTTCATTTGTCCAGTCTTTGTATTTCTTGGCAAACGCCAGTCGGGCCATCTGAATTTTTTTACTTATGAAAGGTTTTTTAATGCCGACTGTTCCACAAATTTCTACGTCACATAAGCGTCTGGACACTGTAGATAGACTTGTTTCAGAAATAACCATAACACCATAAATCGCTTTTAACACCCTAAATGGCGTGGAATTGCAGCAGCATTTTTACGCGGGTCATCAACTGCTTTTCTTCTCATAATTCTGTCCACAATAATAGTCGTTTTCCGGTGTCACCCGGACCGTGGCAAGTTCCAAAGGTCATGACCATCTTTTTATTTTTTTTTAAATATCGTTTACAGCAAATTTTCTGATCGACAACTTTGCCGCAATCTCACGAGACGATTGTCCCTTTAGCGACAAACAAATCACTCGTTTAGGAACAATAAATTTTTAAACTTTTCATTTTTGAATTTAAAATACGTTATTCACGTTGATTAACTAACAAACATGGCCAAAAAAACACATTAGCGATCGCAGAAACTAATGGATGACGAATTGCCGGGAACTTTTGCACGCGCGAATTTTGAATTCCTCCCCTTTGCATCAAGTATCTTTAGTAACCAATCAAAATAATCAAGTGGTCAGAGGTAATTTGCTTATTCCTAACTTTTGGAGCAATTGAACTTCTTCTTCGCTAAAACGTTCTGTCAAACAAATCAAAAAAACTAACTGGCCGGAAACTTTTGACTGCCACTTTAAATATAGTTTCGAATATCATATGAAAAACTCTATTTGACATGACATTAATAATTGGAAAATATTCTCGGAAAGAATCTATAGTCTACACTATATGGCCAAAGGTGACCGGCCACTTGCGATTTTTGACGTTTTCTTAACTATTTAGAAAAACACATCAGGAATTATCCTGAAACTCCAGGTATATAAACAGAATAGTACAGGTCATATATTTCCGTGAAGATTTTTTCTCAAAACTCCATAGGGGACCATCAAACCATTGAAAAAAACGAATATATTTTGGACAACTCCTGTAAAAGCTTATGTAGCAAAAGCGTTTAAACTGTAGATTATTATTAAGTGCCTTATTGTAATAAATTGTGTTCATTTTTATGAGAATAGCATGTATATTCGTAGAGAAATTAATGTTTTTATAAAAGGAGTCCCAAATTTTGCCAAATTTTTTGCTTTTTATTTGTAGAGTTCTTAATATATATAAAAAAATTCTTTTCAGAAAATATGACAAATAACATGTACACAATACCCTGCAATCAGAATGAAAAAATAATGAAAAATGTATGAAAAATGAGCAGTTATACTAAATAATGATTCACTGTGCACGCCCGAATGTAAACAAAATATAATTTGGATAATGTGTTAGCTAAATGTATAGAGCAACGTTTGTGAAAATCTCAAAAATATTGTTCGAAAAGTCTAAAAATTATCGTTTATAGAATAAGCTCAAAATCCGTTATTCCAATAAGGAAGCAAAAAGATGAGGGGCTGTATCAAAATACAGTAGTATGTGCAATATTGTGTATGCTATACTGGCACTAATCAATGGATATATGGATTTACAATGTTATTTGTCATATTTTCTGGAAAGAACTTTTTTTTTATATTAAGAACTCTACAAATTATAAGCAAAAAACTCGGCAAAAATTGGGACTCTTTTTATGAAAACTTTAATTTCTCTATGAATATACATGCTATTCTCAAACAATTAACACAATTTATTACAATAAAACACTTAATCATAATTTAAAGTTTGAACGCTTTTGCAACATTAGTTTTTTAGGGTTGTACAAAAGACATTCGTTCTTTTTTCAATCTTCACGGAAATGTATAGCCTGTACTATTCTGTTTACACATCTGGAGTTTCAGGATAATTCCTCATGTATTATTCTAGATATTTAAAAAAAGTCAAAAATCGCAAGTGGCCGGTCACCTTTGCCCATATAGTGTTTGAAATAATAATACTCATATCTGTGTTCAATTTATACAGGTTAGCAAATACAAGGTGGCGGCAATTTATTTTTCCTTCAATTTAAATATTTGAACTTTTATCATATCCCATAAAAGAATATGTTCCATAAGTTAAATATAGTCGAACTCGTTTAATGCGTACGCGTCTAAAACGAAAACCCGAATTAGAGGATTAGTTTGCACCCGAATAATGTTTCATCATTTAAACTACATTAAGATTTTCAAGATTTCTACAAAAACCGGATCATGGCGGCAATTTATTATTCCTTCAATTTAAATATTTGAACTTTTATCATATCCTATAAAAGAATTTGTTCCATAAGTTAAATATAGTCGAACTCGTTTAATGCGTACGCGTCTAAAACGAAAACACGAATTAGAGGAGTAGTTTGCACCCGAATAATGTTTCAGCATTTAAACTACATTAAGATTTTCAAGATTTCTACAAAAACCGGATCATGGCGGCAATTTATTTTTCCTTCAATTTAAATATTTGAACTTTTATCATATCCTATAAAAGAATTTGTTCCATAAGTTAAATATAGTCGAACTCGTTTAATGCGTACGCGTCTAAAACGAAAACCCGAATTAGAGGAGTAGTTTGCACCCGAATAATGTTTCATCATTTAAACTACATTAAGATTTTCAAGATTTCTACAAAAACCGGATCATGGAGGCAATTTATTTTTCCTTCGATTTAAATATTTGAACTTTTATAATATCCTATAAAAGAATTTGTTCCATAAGTTAAATATAGTCGAACTCGTTTAATGCGTACGCGTCTAAAACGAAAACCCGAATTAGAGGAGTAGTTTGCACCCGAATAATGTTTCAGCATTTAAACTACATTAAGATTTTCAAGATTTCTACAAAAACAGGATCATGGCGGCAATTTATTTTTCCTTCAATTTAAATATTTGAACTTTTATCATATCCTATAAAAGAATTTGTTCCATAAGTTAAATATAGTCGAACTCGTTTAATGCGTACGCGTCTAAAACGAAAACCCGAATTAGAGGAGTAGTTTGCACCCGAATAATGTTTCAGCATTTAAACTACATTAAGATTTTCAAGATTTCTACAAAAACCGGATCATGGAGGCAATTTATTTTTCCTTCAATTTAAATATTTGAACTTTTATCATATCCTATAAAAGAATTTGTTCCATAAGTTAAATATAGTCGAACTCGTTTAATGCGTACGCGTCTAAAACGAAAACCCGAATTAGAGGAGTAGTTTGCACCCGAATAATGTTTCAGCATTTAAGCTACATTAAGATTTTCAAGATTTCTACAAAAACCGGATCATGGAGGCAATTTATTTTTCCTTCAATTTAAATATTTGAACTTTTATCATATCCTATAAAAGAATTTGTTCCATAAGTTAAATATAGTCGAACTCGTTTAATGCGTACGCGTCTAAAACGAAAACCCGAATTAGAGGAGTAGTTTGCACCCGAATAATGTTTCAGCATTTAAACTACATTAAGATTTTCAAGGTTTCTACAAAAACCGGATCATGGCGGCAATTTATTTTTCCTTCAATTTAAATATTTGAACTTTTATCACATCCTATAAAAGAATTTGTTCCATAAGTTAAATATAGTCGAACTCGTTTAATGCGTACGCGTCTAAAACGAAAACCCGAATTAGAGGAGTAGTTTGCACCCGAATAATGTTTCAGCATTTAAACTACATTAAGATTTTCAAGATTTCTACAAAAACCGGATCATGGAGGCAATTTATTTTTCCTTCAATTTAAATATTTGAACTTTTATCATATCATATAAAAGAATTTGTTCCATAAGTTAAATATAGTCGAACTCGTTTAATGCGTACGCGTCTAAAACGAAAACCCGAATTAGAGGAGTAGTTTGCACCCGAATAATGTTTCAGCATTTAAACTACATTAAGATTTTCAAGATTTCTACAAAAACCGGATCATGGCGGCAATTTATTTTTCCTTCAATTTAAATATTTGAACTTTTATCATATCCTATAAAAGAATTTGTTCCATAAGTTAAATATAGTCGAACTCGTTTAATGCGTACGCGTCTAAAACGAAAACCCGAATTAGAGGAGTAGTTTGCACCCGAATAATGTTTCAGCATTTAAACTACATTAAGATTTTCAAGATTTCTACAAAAACCGGATCATGGAGGCAATTTATTTTTCCTTCAATTTAAATATTTGAACTTTTATCATATCATATAAAAGAATTTGTTCCATAAGTTAAATATAGTCGAACTCGTTTAATGCGTACGCGTCTAAAACGAAAACCCGAATTAGAGGAGTAGTTTGCACCCGAATAATGTTTCAGCATTTAAACTACATTAAGATTTTCAAGATTTCTACAAAAACCGGATCATGGCGGCAATTTATTTTTCCTTCAATTTAAATATTTGAACTTTTATCATATCCTATAAAAGAATTTGTTCCATAAGTTAAATATAGTCGAACTCGTTTAATGCGTACGCGTCTAAAACGAAAACCCGAATTAGAGGAGTAGTTTGCACCCGAACAATGTTTCAGCATTTAAACTACATTAAGATTTTCAAGATTTCTACAAAAACCGGATCATGGCGGCAATTTATTTTTCCTTCAATTTAAATATTTGAACTTTTATAATATCCTATAAAAGAATTTGTTCCATAAGTTAAATATAGTCGAACTCGTTTAATGCGTACGCGTCTAAAACGAAAACCCGAATTAGAGGAGTAGTTTGCACCCGAATAATGTTTCATCATTTAAACTACATTAAGATTTTCAAGATTTCTACAAAAACCGGATCATGGAGGCAATTTATTTTTCCTTCCATTTAAATATTTGAACTTTTATCATATCCTATAAAAGAATTTGTTCCATAAGTTAAATATAGTCGAATTCGTTTAATGCGTACGCGTCTAAAACGAAAACCCTAATTAGAGGAGTAGTTTGCACCCGAATAATGTTTCAGCATTTAAACTACATTAAGATTTTGAAGATTTCTACAAAATTATGATCATGGCGGCAATTTATTTTTCCTTCAAATTAAATATTTGAACTGTTATCATATCCTATAATAGAATTTGTTCCATAAGTTAAATATAGTCGAACTCGTTTAATGCGTACGCGTCTAAAACGAAAACCCGAATTAGAGGAGTAGTTTGCACCCGAATAATGTTTCAGCATTTAAACTACATTAAGATTTTCAAGATTTCTACAAAAATAGGATCATGGCGGCAATTTATTTTTCCTTCAATTTAAATATTTGAACTTTTATCGTATTCTTTAACAGTATATGTTCTATACGTTAAATATAGTCGAACTCGTTTAATGCGAACGCGTCTAAAACGAAAACCCGAATTAGAGGGGTAGTTTGCACCCGAATAAAGTTTCATCATTTAAACTACATTAAGATTTTCAAGATTTCTACAAAAACAGGATCATGACTAGTACAAGCAAAACGTCTGTCCATCTGACAATGTGATTTTATTAGAAAATATATCATTTTTTTTATCGAAGACTGTTCTTTCTCATTGATAACATTTTTACATTAGAAATATCTGTCAAAAATTAATAAGTTTTACCAGACAGAATTTCAACCACCACGTCATGCCCGTAAAAAAGGGGAGGGGGGGGGTGAGGATGCGATTGCCTGGGCGCGGAAATAGATGGATCGCCAAATTTATACTACCAACCTCTTTGCTTTATTTATTTTTGTAAATATACAGTGTGGTCATAAAAAAAACTTTGCCGATATATGGAATTCTAGCTGCCGGTCCGTTTAACCGATGGAGATGAGATTTCGAATATAGTTATTCAGAGGTATGAGCTCGGGATTCTGTGAACGGCAACAAATTGGTGCTTACGGTTACGGTTATAGGTACAGAAACTCGAAAATTTCGAATGGCAACGCCCATTTTTTTTTTTTTTTTTTTTTTTTTTTTTTTTGTCGCAAAATACTCAGCGCATGCGAAAACCCTAAATAGCGCTGGAACGGAACGTATATCGCAATAAATGGACTCGTTATGCACGCATGAATAACAGCTCTGCGAACGGCCAAAAAAAAAAAAAAAAAAACACGATCGGGGTGCACGGAGGGAATTTTCATATGACAGAATCAAGAATCCATTTTCTACGCTGACTATCTGACGAACGGCGTTCTGTGATTGTTGTCTTGCCTTTGTCATATGCAAATTTCCTCCGTGTGCCCCAATCGTATTTTTTTGGCCGTTCGCAGAGCTGTTTTTTGTGTGTGCATAACGCATCCGTTTATTGCGATACACGTGCCGTTCCAGCGCTATTTAGGGTTTTCGCATGCGCTGAGCATTTTGCGATGAAATAAAATGGGCGTTGCCTTTCGAAAATTTCGAGTTTCTGTACCTATAACCGTAACCATGGCTCCAAATTTGATGCTGTTCACAGAATCCCGAGCTCATACCCCTGAATAACTATATCTGAAATCTCTTCTCGATCAATTAAACGGACCGGGCGCTAGAGATCCATATATCGGCAAAGTTTTTCTATGACCACCCTATATATATATATCTATATATTATATGGGGCATTCTCACAATCTTTTGACTTTTAAGTCCCTGAATAATAATTTTTATTTTAGTACTTATTCTTGTGTTTTTTTTCTTTTCATATACTGGGGAACATCCCATTGCATGATTGTATAACAATATTAACGAGATAAAGAAATTTTGGACGATGTTGGGGTCCAAATACCAGAAAAACTCCTATACCGTCCCGTGTCCCTGATGCTGATTTTTAAGTTTGCAGCTGTCTGTATAAAATTGTTTCAATAAAAGTAATTCAATGTATTTTTTACACGAAACTGGGACAATTAATTTATATAAGTATGTAGCAAATAATTAACTTGCACACATTCTTACGGTTGATATTATTTTTTGAACTCTGTCCTTGGGTTTTAGATTCCTGATTATCCCTCTTGCTAAACTTGTACAGAAAATCACTTCAAATGCAGCCACAGAATTTTTTTCAAGTTTTTTCTCATGCAGAATTATGCTAAAGAAAGAGTGTCTAAAATTATTTGACTGGAAATTTACTGTAAAATTTAAATCAGCATTTAAATATCAATTTCAAGCATCGTGGGTTTATTGGTAGTCGTACCGTCCCCAAAGTTTATTCCTGCACTTTTCGAAGTAAATTAATTTTCTTTTTAAGATTTAATCCAATGTAAGTAACTGTTTCTAAAAATCAATGAACATTGTTGCTATTACTTAGTCTTAACATAATTTGTCTAAAAATAGTGGTAATTTACCTTACCGTCCCATCTTTACCATTTCTTTTTTTCCATTTCCGTCCCTTTTTTCCGACCATTTCTTCTTTATTTTGAATTATTAAAGCATTCGTCTATCTGAAAAAATGTTTTTTTAGCAAGTTTAATTTCACTAGATTTTTATTCCCGAAAGTCAAAAGATTGTAAGAATGCCCCATATATTGTATACGTATAAGGAATTTTTCCTTTAACTTCGATTGCAAATACGTACATTTTTCATTCAAAGTTAATGCATCGTCTCTTACCCCGTCAACACCAAACAAATTTCTGACTAAGTTCTACTTCCTTTTTAAAACTTATTTTAGGTTTTTGTCTGAAATTCTTTTGTTAACCTTCTCTTTTCTGAGACTGGAATTTTTTTCTGTGCTTGTGAGAAAAACATACGCTCTAAAAATAGCATGTGGTCCTTCTTGGAATCTAAAAAGGCTGCAAATTGTTATACTGTACTGCTAGATACATTTTTTCCACACCAGATTTCCAGATCCTCTTTACTATAATGAAAGTGCAATTTTCTCTTATGTTATTTAGTTGTTTGGAATTTCTGAATTAAAATTGAACCTTTTAATGCTCAAAATAAATGCGAAATATGTATTCAACGGAATTTATTTCTACATTTTGCCAATTTTGCGCCACCTATCAGAAAGATAATGGAGAGTGGGGCGTCGTGTTGAAATTTTGCCCGGTGCAGTTTCTCTTCATACGGTCCTGGAGTTTTCAAAGAAGAGAGCAATAGGGCTATTTCAAATATCGCCTTTTTGTAAGATTTAGAAATGAGGCATGAAAAAATAGTTCATAGAATACAACCTTTATTTTCTTCCTTCTTTAAATCCACGCTCTGGCCATATTAACCGGCATTTTTGTGTTTCTTATTCCGCTGTAAAATGAAAAATATATTTGAAATAAGTTGCTCAAAATTTCCAGTGACTATTCTAGTGTTAGTCGAGTTATTTTCCAAGGAAGAAGGAAGTGATCAGTTGCATTATTCTACGTCGTTCATACCTTGTTGATTGACTTTTTCTTTAGAGGCTTTGAATTCAGAAAAAGGATTTTGTGTGATAGGATTTAGACGGGGATAAATCACCCGTCTAACGAAAAAAGAAAAGTAAGACTGAATATTTTTTTGCTAACTTTATCATATTGAGATAATATTAGCATTTAATAATAGTCAGTAGTTTAATTGATGGTCTCACAGACGTAGTACACCAAGTCCATTTTGAAAAAAAATGAGATAGTCTATTTAGAAGGTGCATAAAATCTGTTTTTTCCCTATCACAGTAAACCAAGTGTCCAAACAGATGACATATATTACAAAGTATGCGAAAATTAGACTTTTTTTGAAAATAGACTTAGAAAACAAATTTTATGCACTTTCTAAATGGACTATATCAGTTTTTTTTTTTTCAAAATGAATTTGGTCTACTATGATTGTGAACCCTTCAATTCTGATATGTGTGTTAAACATTTTTTATTTTCTTCATGTGCATTAAGAATAGCGGTTAATACGAAGACATTTATAATTCTCTTGCTACTGGTATTAACCGATTTAGTAGCAGAGCTACAGTTTTTGGCGCCCGGGTGATGAAAAATTCTTCCCTCCCCCAATAAAAAGACACACAGTATTTTCTGAAAGACTTTAAAAAAGTTCTTCCGCCTTGTAATGGGGAAAAAGTACCTTCCTTGTTCCTTGGTTTTAAGAATTCAATTAATCAATCACACGAAGTTAAAATACGTAGAACTCGATTTCAGAAGATTTTTAGTTTCGTCAATGCTGAATTTGAACGGGAATTTCAAAAAATTAGTCAGCTATTGCCAAGTTCTTTTTATTTATGGAGACCTATTTTTATTCGAAATTTGGGGATATTTAGCAGAAAATAACATTAGCTAATATGTCTATGCGGTTTTAAGCGTTTGAGAGTAGCAACAATTATTACAATAATAAAAGTAAATTTCCCCGATACCGCATTTCCTAAAACTCATAAATTAAAAGTGATTTTGGAAAAAAATCTCCTGTCTTGTTTCATTTGCAAAAACGTACACTCTTTGGAATTTCCAAGGTTTTAATCATACATTCAAACTGACGAAACTCAGCAAATATATTTCAATTGGATCTTCTTTTTCGACAATCCTCATTTCATAAAATTAAAAACAGCAATTTCAGAAATATAAATATTTTATCATATAAAAATAACAATGTTAAGTAAAACGTCATTTTTATTGTATTGCGAAATTTATAATGACATTTCAAATAATTCACTTTTTGAAAATCTAGTCTTTATAGTTATAGAGCACATTTGTAAGGAAAGTATGAAAAATTTGTTGTGAAAAGTTAAACATTGTAGAAAAAGTGTAGCTTTAAAATTTTCCTTTAAAAAAAATCAATTAAAAATTTTTAACACTAGATTAATTTTATAACAAGAATCGTGTTTATGTTTATTTAGATCATAAACCCATTTAATAATATTAATAAAAACTGCATCTTAAAATTTTACAATGATGCACCCTGTTTGCAAATTTTAATTACCGGAAAAATTTTTAGTTTGATTAACACAAAGAGGAAGATAGAGTACTTTCCTATTCATGTGAAAAAAAAATTGCGAAAAGTTAAAAATTGTAGAAAAAGTGTGGTTAATTAAAATAATGCTATAAAAAGTGATAAAATATCTTTATTAAGATTGACGATCGTTTCGTCGCACCAATGGCGACATTTTCAAAATCATTCACGATAGAAAATATTTTCACATAATTTAAAAACAATAAACATTGTAAACAATGTCACGAGACAACATACATAATGAAAAACATTGCAAAACATAAAATAAAAATAAAATTATCTTCGCTATTTGCGAGCGTTGATTAATTTTTACTATTGTTACTAAAATTACATAGCATCTCCTTCCAAATTTTAGGTAAATCAAGGGACACTGAATCATTGCAAATATTCTTGTTGCGTAAAAATATCTCTATTGATTCTCGAATTATGGATGGTAAATAAAATCTTGATGTATAAATTCACTTGCTATTTTTAAAATCGATCTGTAAAGGTTCTTCGCTGCATAATCTGGCCAAAGCTGTAGTTCTTCTGTTGTATTTGATGTCTGCTATATGTTCTTTGATTCTGGTTTTAAGTTTTCTACTTGTCATACCTATATAAAATTGCTTTGTTCCATCTTCTTTGGTGAAATGTATTTCGTATACTCCTGATATATTATGAAAATGAAATGAATATAAAAATTAATCCACGCTCACAAATAGCTATTTAAATTTAATTTTATGTTTGCAATGTTTTTTTCATTATTCTTCATGTCTCGTGACATTGTTTACTATGTTTATTGTTTTTAAGTTATGTGAAAATATTTTCTATCGTGAATGATTTTGAAAATGTCGCCGTTGGTGCGACGAAACGATCGTCAATCTTAATAAAGATATTTTATCACTTATTATAGCAGTATTTTACTTAGTCTGTTTATAAGTGATTATTATACATGTTTTTAGAAAAAGTGTGGTTTTAAAATTTTATCAAAACAATTTCCAGTAAATATTTTCATCACTAGTTTAATTTTATAACAATAACTGCGTTTATGCTTATTTACATTATAAACCCATTTAATAATATCAATAACAACTGCATTTTAAAAAATTACAATGGTGCACCTTGTTCGCTAATTTTAATTACCGTTTTTTTTTTTTTTTTTGATTAACCCATAGAGCAAGACAGAGATATGTCTTTGCCCATTCAGATGAAATGTCATTATTTTCTGTCTCTTTTGATTTTTTTTAAATCACGATGCTAGTCCTAACATGAAAAACATTCTAACCCTAGTAGCAAATTGTGTCTGGCCCTTGAATGGCCTCTCATCGAAATCCGATTACACGATAAGTGGCCGATTATCATATGCTCATCGGACAGGGATGATTTTCATCGGCAATTACTCAGAAATGTCTCATTGGCCTTAGATCAATGGATGATCGCAACCTGATGAATTTTAGAAAAAAATATGATGAATCCCAGAGGAGTACGATTTCATGACGATGAATGTCCGATGACTTTTAGATGAGTTATCAAGCAAATTTTGATGAGAAAGCGATGAATTATAGATTGGTTGGTTGTGTGTATAAATGAAAGCGATTTCAGAATATTTATTTTCAGATTTTGCGAAATATACATACATTAAAATTTTAGGAGTTAGAAATTTAAATATGCTCACTTTTAATTTCTATTAGCTTTACTACAATCATTTGAAACAAAATATTTAAACAAAAACATCCAAATTTTGTTTTATACTTTGAGGGGGGGAGGGGGGCTGAATTAAAGTTCCATATTTTCTTAGTTTATTTCTGAACAAATACTACTCCTTCATTTAAATAATCCTATTAAATTCTATTATTTATCCTCTTCCTAGAGCCTTTTATTTTAAATAAAGTTTGCTTGCTGAACTCAAACTGATTTATTTTAAAAAAAAAGGCTCTAAAAAAGGGATTTTCCAATATTAATACTTAAAAAAGGGATTTTTTAAGTATTAATATTGGACTAACAATTACCACTGTTATTGTTTATCATTTTGTTTGATAGAAATATTTTAAAAGAATTTTGTTAATTCTAAATTATTGTTCTGCTTTGATAAGTTTTTGCCCTTTAAATTTTTCATTTTAAAATGTGAAAGGTTATTTCTTTCATTTTATTCGACTTTAAGAGATGAAAAATGCATTGGGCCTTTTTTCTACCAAGGTACATATGAATAATTCAGTAAGTTATACTATTGTATAAACACTCATAACTCACAAGAGTGCATATTTTTAAATAAGCATTTTTTGGAGGGGGGGAGGGTTAAGGTGGGATTCAGGTGTCTAATTAGGCACAATTTAGGTCTGTTCGGAGATCCTTGACAAGAGGCATACAAAAGAAAAAGGCCCTCACACCCTCCTCGTTTAAATAAAGACCATTTTTTATCACACAAACTGTCCCAAACACATACCCATATTTGCCAATAAGCCGTTTTTCCCAAAAATAAATACTTTGAACCAGAAAATTTATTTAATTAAATGTGCCTTGCCTCTATGTGGTAGAGATTTGAAATATACTTTATTTCATTAAATAAAATTTCTGGTTTAAAGTTTTTTTCTTCTTTCATTACGTGGGAAGGTGGTAATAAGTATGCTTATATTTTTTTTTCTTAAATATTTCATAATTCATATCTGTAAAGTATAAAAAATAAAACTCTTGAAGAAGCACACCGTAATAACAGATTATATTTCTAAAACAAATGTATGAATTAGGTTCAGCTTTGCAAGTCCCATTTTTAATTCAAATCCATTTCATTTAACCCCTTGAGAAAGTGATTGTGTTCCTGTAATGTTAAATTCACACCGGATCTTTGAAAATTTTTGTTTCAAAATAAGGAAAAGCAATTTTACAAGTTTTTTTCCATCAAAGTTACAAAAATAAAATTTATTTAAAAGTTTCCGGTGCAAATCTTGATTAAACTTAGGTGAGATAAAATATATCCCATCGCCTCTCAAGGGGTTAATATTCACAACTTTCACGTCTACGGTTAATTTCTTTTCTATTAGTACTACCTAGATGTTTAAGGAAAAATCTTATGTCACGCTGATACTTCAAGACTGTATTGTCTGTGAAAACTTCTGTAAAGTAGGTCTTACCCCCTCTGAAATATTTGTATCTTTAATATGATTTAAGAAAAATAGATAGAAAAACTATTTTAATTAATATTTTAATAATTATTGATCATTCTAATTGTCCAATTTTTTTGAAAATAACTTTTTCAGCCTTTCTGATAATTTTTTTCCCAAAACACTGCTGCGATGATTTTTTTCATTCAAAAAATTTACATAAATTTATATTCATTATGGAATTGGGCTTCATTAGCACAGGATCAACATTCTCTGGAAGTGTAGGAAAAAAATTTTCAACACCTAAACTTACGCATCCAGATGCATAGGTCACAATAGTTGAATGCGAACAAATCCACACAACGTGGAATAAGGAAAGGCTTTGATGCTCGTGATATTATTTAAAATGTTTAACTGTTTTTGTTTATTAATCCATAAATTTCATGACTGAAACAAAATTTAAAATACTACTGTAGTAGTTATACAGTCAAACCTCGTTAACATAAATTTCAAGGCAAATTAAAAGTTTTTCCCTCATGTTATCATCAATAGTTTATATTATTAGTAACAAAATCGTTGTATTAATTTTGACAGGCATTGTAGGAACAATTCATATTAAAAGTATACCAGGTTAATTCTGTACATGTTAATGAGGTTTGAATGTACTTTTTATTGTTTAATAGCAACATCCATCTCCTGTTAGTTTCTGTTTCATAGCTGCCAACTTGTACGTATTTTTCTTACCACTAAAATTTTATAGAATTTTTTTATTTATTTAAACGTTAAAATTGCTTGAATTGCGGTGATTAAATTAACTAAAATTTTCTGTTACATTTTAGTGGTATGAAAAATCCGTACAAGTTGGCAGCTATGCTGTTTAGATATTAGGGCAGATGACTGAAAAAATACATTATCTTAATTCATTTTTTTTTTTCAGTTTTATATCTCTATGCCTACATAAAACATCACATTAATGTTAGCTATTTTATCTTATTGTTTCTAAACTTGAAGTGTTGTTTTAAGAATCTACATATACTATCTGCATTTTTTAATTACTACATTAATAAAATACCCCAATTTCTAGTGCATACTCTGCTGATCAAACAAACATGTTTAGATCCAGAAATGTTAATAAATAAGATTTATCTTATTTCTATTTTCTACATATTATGCAACATATTTAAAGAAACTTTCTTGATGTAAAATTTATTGGATCGGCTGCAAACTATGTACATCTGAAATTGGAGTACACAAAAAGTACTTAAATTCTGTTCAATTAACTTGCTCATTTCATATAAATGTACTATTTGAAAGTTTTATTAAGGTTAAACAATGGCAGAAAAAAAAAATTGTTGCTTCTTCCCGTAACTCTTCATAGAAATCTAAACACAAATCTTCTAAGTTATAAGTTTAATAAGTTTCTGAAGCAATTTATTGTCACAGAATGATTCAAACGTGGCTGTGTACATTCACATCCCATAAAAAAGTAGAAGTAATAAAATATTTATTGAATATTCATGCATAAGAATTAAATGAGGACGTCAGTTTCAAAACTTGTCTTATCTAAAAGTTAAAAAATCGAGTTTTCTCTGTCATTCTATTCTACTGGTACTGGTGGACATGAATTGAGAAAACAATACAATCTGCAAAACACTAGCTTTACTGTGTATTTCTGGCATTGTAAAATCTTGGTTTAGAATGAAGACCAATGGACGTGATCAGAGGTTTTTCACGATTTCTGAAAATTTGATTTTCTGGATAAGGCGAATTTTGAAACTCATGTCCTCAAATATAGCTAATAATTTCAAAAGCAAACTTTAATTAACTCTGATATAAATTTAAGATTTATTTATTTTTAAATAACACATAATATAACATACACATCAAAAGAAATTCAAGGTAAGTTTAAATATATAAGTGCATCAATTACACTGTTTATAATTAATGTTCCAACAGGAACAAACAAAAACTAATGCATTTAAAATAACTTCGGAAAAAAAAATCGCAAGGGAAGGTTGATCTGTATTTTCCATTTGAAGTCAGTCATCTGGGTAATTACATGAAGTATCTTGTTTTAGAAGTGTTCTAGCCAAATTATCAGGACGGAATGCCATCTTTTCTTAAATGTAGCTAACAAAACTGCTGACAATATTTCATTTTCTGCAGTGTAGAGAGGGGATATCATGAATGTCATCAGATGTAAAATGCAGTTCACAAAGCTAGACAAAAAGAGAAAAAAATAGTAAATTTTTGTGCTTAATCATGTGTTGTGTATATACATATAAAACTGTGGTTTATTTCAGTAAGCTTTATTTAGTACCCTTGTATTTTATTTCAATGAGAGATATATGGGGCCATTCAAAAAAGTCCATTTTGAAATTTTTAAGAAAGAAAAAATATCTTTTGAAAAGGATTGAATACTTATTCAAAAAAGAAACTGAAGGTGAATTTGGGATTTTGGCCCCAGCTTAGTATTTTTTTTTTAAATCTTGGATTTTTTGGGTCTGCACAATTTGAAATAACAGCAAAATTGTAAAAATTTTAAGCCAAGATAGAATTTGTTAAGGCCAAACCTGAAAATTTTAGTCTGTGCAGACCTTTAATGTCTACTGTTATTTCAGTTAATTTTTCTATATACAAGTTAAAATTAACAAACATAAAACTTTCCAAATAGGAACCGGCAAATTTGCAAAGAAAAAAAAATAAGACTTCATATACAAAATTACACTTTGTTTCTATAAACAGTTTCAGTGTTTAAATAACCATTTTACAAAGGGCCAATTTTGGAGATTTTCTTCAGATTGAAACCTGGTACTTATCAAGTATACCCTACAGATTTCACCCAAAATCTTATTTCAAACAACAAAAACCAGCTTTTTGCTATGAAGAAAAGGCGGTTTTATGATTTCATGGAATCCTCTATAATTTTCTTTAAAGGCAGGATACCATTCATTGAGCCGAAAAAGTAGGTCAATTTCATCCTCCCCCCCCCCCCCCCCCCATAGAAAGAATAAAGTACCACAAAAACTGAATTTAACCAGTTATTATTCATAGTTTGTAGTATAACAGATATTTTTTATTATACAACAACACCAGTAGCAGAAAATTCTCCATGTGCCTGTGACAGATACTTCAGGGACAAAAAATAATCTGCAGGTAAAATATTTTTACAATTGAAGCGTTAATTAATCAAACAATCACTTACATGTAACGTTTTTAGACATTTTAAAATATTTTATTAATAACAATATTAACTTTTTGTATTAAGTAATAAAGAAAGAGCTAAACATAATACTATGAAGCAAAATAAAGGTCTGACGAAGAAGAATCTGCAAAAGAGAAAAGAAAATCTGCGAAGCTCGTCTCCTGTTTCGAACATTCTGCTACCGGGACAACAACTATTAAAACTGATGGCAATATTGTCAGTTGCATATACAACATTTTTAGCATGACATGTAAAATACAGTTTAAATGGATCACCCAATCATGTTTTTCTTTTTGGAAATAGCAGAATATTTTGCGGGCCCATCAGCCTTTTACATATGTAATTATAATATATTCTTTGAGCTACACCGAAGTTAAGAGATAAAAGTTTTCAGAAAAAAGATGACACTTTTTTCTGAAAACAATCCCCCCCCCCCCCCCCCCAAAAAAAAAAAAATTAAATTTCAATGAACTGCTGTAAAATTTGTAAAAAGTTTACACCACCATCGTTATTTTATGTCACACAGACCTTTCGATTTGAGACAGACTGCACGCAGATTGAAGAGAAAATTTACCATTTTGGCTTTATTTTCAGTCACACAGATAATTTTACAACATCTGTTTTATTTCAGGTCCAAGGTGCATAAAACCAAAGAAAAAAAAAAAAAAAAAAAAAAAATACAATTTTGTATAATTTTTATTCTTGGAAACCTGAGGAGAAAAAAAAAAAGACAAATTTTCACAATTGGGGGGGGGGGGGTTCCAATTTCGAAATTATTTATGTTTCCACAGACATGAGGGAGAAGAGGGGAAAAAAAGGGAGGGGTGAAAAAAAATAACAACAATTTAAAAAACAATTCATAAGCATTCAACGTTTATCTTTAAAAATCACACCTTTCAAAACTGCAAGTTTATGTAGTTAAAAAAAATTTTCATTATAACACGTTAATTTGGCATGGGCCCGATTATTGAAAATTCATCCTTTTGATTGACACTTGGATAAAAAACATGAAATGGTCCTTAAAAAATAGACTTCTACACGGTTTTCTTGATGTGTAATCATAATTATATTTATTAAACCATTTGAAAATTTTAAATGATAAAAAGAGTAGGCATATAAATTTTTAAATACATTATTTTTTTATCTTTTCTACTTTTTAGTGTTTAAATATTTTGTTGTTGCAGATTCACAGTCAGTTGGCATATTTTCGAAGAAATGATTTGACACATTATCTTCATTGTTTTTGTACTCATAAACAATTATAACTACACTTCTTCTAAACTGTTTACTCAATGTGTAATCATAATTATATTAATATTAAACTATTTGAAAATTTAAAATGATAAAAATGTAATATTTTTAAATACATTTTTTATTTATTTATATTTTCTACTTTTTAGTGCTTAAAATATTTTGTTACTGCAGATTCACAGTCAGTTGGCATATTTTGGCAGAAATCATTTGACACATTATCTTCGTTGTTTTTGTACTCATAAATAATTACAACTGCAAAAATTATTTGGCAATTTATCAACATTTTCAAAATCACTTTGTGGCAACCTTTATTTACATTTTAAAAACATTCACAGATTGAAATATCTTTATAAAATAGTTATCAATGTATCAAACGCACAAACAATTATTTGTTTTATATTGATACCATTTAATATACACATTAAAAAACTATTAGTTTAATTTATGCATAAATAAAACATAACAATTAATACAATATATATATATATATATAATAAGAAATAAGCCATATATAGTTAGACATTTTTTATTGGTCGCAATTTCACTTTCACGACAGTTTATAATATTTGCCAAGAAATCACACTTTCTTAATCTTAACTCGGTCATGACTGAGTTATGTCATAGCCCCTATAATAAAGAAGTATTTGTTACATTAGTGTATAACTTAACATACTCTTTGAAGTAGCAAGAGACGTCAAGTTACGTCTGGTAACTCAAAAACATTAACGTTTAACATGGATCAGTTTATACCAACCAAAACACGAATTTTCTGCTTAAAATCAATACGAATCCAACAACAAAAAAATTCTACAAACTGAAGAGAAAGGAAAGTAATACATATTTTAATACAATTATGGAAAAAAGTCTATAATTAAATGTTTCATATAAATACTGTCTTTTTTGCTTTGAACAGTTTGAACCAGGGCTGGCTATTTGCTGGCAAAAAAGGATTTCTGCCGTGCCGGTGGCAGAAAGTGGTTAAAACCGGTTTTAACCGGCAGAAACTGGCATAAACACATTTCCATTTCGTGACATAATCTGAGACTTTTTTTACTAGTATTAAATTCCTTAAGTACATTTTATTCCGTTTAAATAACAAATGAAATATTGTGGGTAGTTTTAATTAAAAAATAAATAGATTTGTATTAGAAAAAATGAGTAATGTAACAGATAAAATTTCAGTTTAAAAATCAAATACAAAACTATATCCAATACTTATTTTAAATGAAACAACGAAAAGAAAAGAAAAATATTCAATACTTGCTCAAAATGCTTTTCTGTAATTTAATGTAATAATTTAATAACAACACTATAAATTATTTCTCATAGAAATGTTATAGTTATACACAGTAAAAAAAAAATGGGAAAAATTACAGCTGATTTGGCTGTGAATCGCTAAAAAACAGCGTTTTATTAATTTCACTATCGATTTACAGTAAACTGCTGTTATTTCAACAACGCCAAAACCGCCCCGACAACATTCCAGATGAGATACAGGCACAGTGTAAAGCCAAAGCAGGTTATTATTACCGCTAGTTGTGTCGTGCGAGTGTTAGAGTCGGTCTACGGTCTGAATGTGTGCTTATTATTGAATTCAAAATGGCGATTTTGGATACTGAAATACAGTTCTGGATTAATATATTTTAAAAATTCAGGGTAAGTTTTATTTTTATGTTTATTCGTATCATTGATTTAATAACTGTATCAAATAGGGCAGTTCTCTTATATAATGTAAGATACAAATTTTGTATTTAAGCACATAATATATAGATATAAACGTTGAGACAGTAGCTTTTGAATCATTTGTATAAGGATTAATTATTTTGTCTTAAATTATAACAAAAGAAAATATTTCCAATTTAGATTTGAAAAAAATCATTTTTCTTTTTCTTTTCATCATAGGACTTAGTTATTATTTACTTATGTGTCAAAGTACAGATTAAAAAAAAAAAAAAAAATCCTTATTTTTTAGATATGTTTTGCTTTGCTATTATATATTTTTCGCAATTCCAATTTTTCCGTTATTTGTATTTTAATATACCTTACTAATCTAAATTATACAATATTTTTTAGTTGTCTAAAAGCTTTAAGTACGCTTTTTGTACTAATTTAAATATTTTTATTTATTTAATGTATTATTATAGTTTATTAAAATTTCAAAAAAATCTTACGACCTATGGTCCTATTTTCTGTCGGAGTTATTCAGATTTTATAGATGCTAGTTTTTTACGTGCATTTCTTTTCATTTTTTATATGTAATTTTGAAATCATTATGTGTAAGCTGGATACACTTCTTTATTAATCCATAAAATATTTCAAGAGTTTGCTTACTATTATCGCAGCATTCAAAAGCAGCAGATCGCATTTTGCTTTTGATAATTATCGAACAATAAAAAGTAATTAGCACTAGATGCTGAAATTCGATATTTTGAATGTTCTCCATGTATGTTATACGCAGTATATTTGAAATTCACATAAGGAAAATTCTTTATACAATGAGTTACAATAGATTGAAATTTCCGATTTATTGCTTTTTTCGGTGTATTTTCTTATTTTATTTATTATTTTGCTTTATGGTAATGCTAAATTTGTATCTTACACATGTATAACAGAATTTATTATATAACAATGTTATTAAAACAATGATATAAGTAGACATAAAGATAACACTTATAGTGCTCTTAGTTTTTAAAAGATGTCTCATAGTAGACAAAAAAGAAAAATTCAAAGTAAACAAACATTGCAGGGCTGGCGGGGGTGATGCAAACGCATTTCTACAAATAATAATAATAATAAATAAAATAAAATGAATACAAAATGCATATATGAAAAAAAAAAAAAAAAACATACCGTTGGAATGTGGCATTCACCTTGAAAACTATATCGAAATAAAATTAAAACTTGCTAAAAAGGTGTATTTAATGTCACAAATATAAAAAGATGTTAATAAGATGTTGTTACATAATAAAATAGTTTATAAAAACTTCCAAGATTTCATGCCGAGCGCATTCGATCACCTAATAATCGAATAGCGATAGTGATCGAAAGCGCTCGGCATGAAATCTTGGAGGTTTTTAAGTTTTTAAAAACTATTTTATTATGTAACAACATCTTATTAACATCTTTTTATATTTGTGACATTAAATGCACTTTTTAGCAAGTTTTAATTTTATTTCGATATAAAATAAATAATAATAAAGGCTTAAAAAATTACTGTTATCTTGTTAAAAGTGCTGTAAAATTAACAGCAAAATATGCTGAAAAAATACAATTTTTTGTAAAATCTAAAAAACAAAATTACTGTAAAATTAATTGTAAAAGTGCTGTAAATTTACAAGTTTGCTATTTACCCGAGAAAAACAAAACTGCTGTAAATTGACAGCAAAATTTGCTGGCACCCATATTGCCAGCATTTTTTGCTGTAAAGATACAGTGATTTTTTTTACAGTGTATGTGGATCTTGTAATTCTGTGGATTTAAAAAACATTTCATTTAAATACAGTATTCAAAGGAACAAATCTGACTTTTCTTTGTTTTTTTAAATTTAAGACTTATAAGCATAGATCAAACTTTGTGCGAATTTTAGTAGAAAAGCTAAAATCTTTATTTTACGCACAAATAACGTACAGACATGACAAAAAACAATCATATGGAATTTTTTTGTCGTGTCTGTATGTTATTGTGCGTAAAATCGTTGTTAAAGATTTTAGCTTTTTTTATTGAGACTGTTAGTTGAAAATGTTCCAACCACATTTTGCACTTACAAAACAAACAACTACAAAGGTTCAAACCAGATTTAGTACAGTAACCGACTACCATATGCTAGCTTATTTACTTCATTCTAAGTATATGGTATCAAAATTGACATATGAGCATAAAGAAAAGGCAACGAAATTGCTTTCTGATATTAATCCCAATTTTGTGCCATATATAATATCCATTGAAGCAAAATCGACTCCTGTCCCAGAAACATATTTCTCCATGGAAGCCCTAGAAAATATTTTGCCCTTTCCTGTGTGGTGGTCGTCTTCAAAAAGGAATACTGGTGAAAATGAGGATTTTTCAAATTTTGCATCCTCAAAAATGACATTGCCAGCAAGTAATGATAGTCTTGAAAGAATATTTTCAAACTTTTCTTTCATTCAAAACAAATTAAGAAACAGTTTGTGTTCAGAAAGATTAGCAAAATTTTGTCCTATGCTATGGAATGCTCTGTGGAAAAAGTAATAATAGTATATTTGAGTGGCAATTTTGTTCTTTCAATATTGTAAAATAATTGTACAAGATATTTCATTAATTTTTTTTCCGTTTTTTATTGTGTTTCAATTATTTACTCATATTTTCACAAGAATCATAATCTTTTAAGTTATTGCATTGCATTATTTATTTAAAAATACTCTTGAAAAATACATTTGTTAAAATATCACAGATTTTTTTCTAAATTTCTTTTTTTATTTTTAAATAAAAATTCAACTCTAAACAACAATATAAAATAGTTAAACTTGTACAGCATCAGGCTACCATTGAAAATTTCTGTTTTTCAAGTGAAAGAAAGTTAGTACCTATTATTATTACATAAACAAAGTATATTTATAAGATCATTTTGAAACTTTTTTACAACTTTGAATAACATTCATAATCTTTAATTTTAATTTGTAACTTAATTGTTTACATATCAAATACATGTGTGAATTACGAATCATTGCACATTAAAGTTCTTATTAATATTATTTCTTAGTTTCTGCCAGTTTTTGCCACTTACTGGCAGAAACTAGTTTTTGCCATGCCGGTTTTAACCGGTTATAACCGCTGGTTTTAACCACTCTGGCAGAAACTTGCCAACCCTGGTTTGAACACATACAAATTTATTAATATTTAAATACAGTAGAACCTCGATCCATCGTTTTTCAAGGTGTGTGTGGAAAAAACGATAAATGCAGGAAAACGATGAATGTGGTTTAACGTCAAAACACGAAAAAAAAAAAAAAAAAGTTTAAGCATTACTTACTAATACATGCAATGTATACAGTATATTAATAAATACTAATTTGTTACAGACCAAACTGTAAAATAAATAAATCAAAGTTGTAGAAAATGGATATTTATTCTAAAAATGAGTAATTTTATATTCAGTTTTTCGTTCATTTTTTAAATTAAACAACAAATTTTCAGGATGTACAACATATTTCAGGTCATTTTCTGTAATTTCATGTACATATAAAAAAGTTCGTATAGTTTCAAATGCCGTAATTAAATCAGACAGACTTTGCGCTGGTGTAGGCTTAGCTTCATCGGCATGAACATTATCCTCTGCTTCTTCGCCATTATTTTCATTTTTTGCATCATCACACATTTCTTCTATGCTTAGGACACCACATGTCGCAACATCTCGATCAATAGAAATATATCGTTAAATTTTGTAACAGAGACATCCTCTTTTACACGCAACTACTCTTCATTTGCATTATCGTCAGCATATTCATTATTTTCTTTCCCTTCTGTTGAGCATTCTTCATGAGTTTTTCGCAAAAAAACTGCATTTCACGAAACACTTCTGGAAGGAATGAAGAGGTTACTCCATGCCAAGCTGAAAGTACAAAATGAATAGCCTGCAGAAGCTCTATTTTTGGAGTACGTTCTTTTGCTTATTCCATGAAACAAAGATATTTCACTAGCTTTCTCCTGTAAAATTGCTTAAAACAATTGATTATTCTGGCATAAAGAAGATGTACGACCTCTTGATAATCTCTGTCCCCCCCCCCCCTCCCGAAACAGCTCAAATGAGTTATTTTAGGATAAAAGAAGTAATTCCAGTTTGTATGTCATATGGATCCGATAGACCTTCAATTTCATTTCGGTGGGGAGAAAAAATTTACAACGATGAATGCGGGAAAAAGATTTCTTGACGAACGATGAATGCAGGTTTCGTTAACATTATTTAATTATAATTTGTGCAGGGACCATAGAAGTAAAACGATCAATGTGGGAAAACGATGGATGCTGGAACGATAGATCGGGGGTTTCACTGTATAGTATAGATGCGGCTTAATGTGATTACTTCGGGACCACAAGTTTTTGATAACAATATACAGGGTTTTAAAACACCCAGCACACTGGTCTAAAACTCGGGGTTTTCTTAAAAAAAAAAAAAGGGGGGGGGGGAGGGGTTGGGACTTTATTGAGTTTTTTTGTAGAACACTTTAAACTTCTACATAATACATATACATTTATCAGTGAAACCTGGGTATAATTTTGCATTAATTAAGTATGATTTAGCAAAATATATATATAAAAAATTAAGTTAATTTAAAAAGTACATTTGTATCTCATGGGACTGGTTTGCTGCATTAAGAATATATTGAACCAACTACAACTGAATTTTTTTATATAATTCTTAATATAATTCAAAATATTTTTCACACAAAGCGATGCTTTTAGCATGATGCGTTAGGTCGAGACATGATGATTTTGAAAACACTAACAGGCTGATATTACACATAATCACATTAAGCAGCATCTACTGCAAAAAGTAGTTTCTTTAGCATAAACATAATTATAATTACCGTTAAACAGATTTCTCTAAAAAGTCACGCTGCAAGGGGAACACTGTTTGCATTCTCAGAGTGGACTCTCAGGAATTCTAGGTATATCCTAAGGATTAAAAAAAAAAAAAAAGTAATTGAAATGTAAAAAAAAATATTGGATTTCATTAAAGTACTGATACACAAAAACAAGTTGGAAATTGCACGTCAAACGTAGCTAATGAGGTGCGTTCGTACTATAGCTAGTTTTATAAATATTTTTTGCACCGCATATTGTACTCACTGAATGTATATTTTAGTACGGTTCAATAAGTGCATATCCATTTCATTCTGTTGGCTGTAACATCATTAAAATGCACTTCCCCCCCCCCCCCATTGGCCGTAATGTAATGGAAAACTTTAGACTATCCCTGTCATTAAACTATAGATCTGATTTTCATAAAATTTGAAATGACTCAACAAAATATTGCAATAATTATATATTTAAAATTTCAGAACATTCGGTTGGGTAGTTTTTCCTCAGTTATATGCAGAGTGACAGACAGACAGACGTACTGACTGAATGACAACTATAGCTACATATTTATATAATTACGAATGCACCTAAAAAGAAATTTTGGTAATGTAAAAATAGTATTGACTATGGGCTTATTTGTCAGGGCATAAAGCCCGGCGGCTCTACTACTAACTACTTTATGCACCCAGGGGTCCTTACTGCTTTTTTTTATTCACCCTTTTATTTAATTTAATCGAAAAATACATCAATCAGCTGCAAAAAAAAAATCTGAATTTCACTAATTGGCCGAAGGAGAAAAAAACCCAGCTAAATTCATCGAATAGGCAAGGGAAATGCAAAATTTGTTAATTGATTGTAAAGAGGGGGGAAAAAATCAAGAAATATGTCAACTCCACACAAGAAAAAAACTGCGAAATCTTTTAATTGTGATCGATTAATGGGAAAAAATATCAAATTGCCTACTCATCTCAGAAAAAAAACATGCAATTTTTCAATTCAACAGAGGAAAAACAGAGTAAATTTTGTCAATCAATCGTAAAATGAAATGGCAGGATTTATCAATCGTCGCAAAAATTTTATAACCGCTGAAGACAGGGCTTGAAATTCAATTTTTAGGGTTTCGTTCATCTGATGAAACCCTATTCGTCTCGCTCCTCTGTCAGTCTGTCACAGAGCCCGTTCTAGTCTTTTCTGCGAACCATTCACAAAATTTGAACTTTTCCATGCCCTATGATGAAATTTGAGTCCCCCCCCCCCATGATCCTTCTATGAAATTCACGATTTTTCAGCAGCCATTCGACGAAATTTGAGTTTTCGTGATCCTTCGAAGAAATTGGAGTTTTCGCGATCCTTCGAAGAAATTGGAGTTTTCGCGATCCTTCGAAGAAATTGGAGTTTTCGCGATCCTTCGAAGAAATTGGAGTTTTCGCGTTCCTTCGAAAAAATTGGAGTTTTCGCGAACCTTCGAAGAAATTGAGTTTTCGCAATCCTTCCAAGAAATTGGAGTTTTTGTGATCCTACGAAGAAATTGAGTTTTCGCGATCCTTCAAAGAAATTGGAGTTTTCACGATCCTTCGAAGAAATTGGAGTTTTCACGATCCTTCGAAGAAATTGGAGTTTTCACGATCCTTCGAAGAAATTGGAGTTTTCACGATCCTTCGAAGAAATTGGAGATTTCACGATCCTTCGAAGAAATTGGAGTTTTCACGATCCTTCGAAGAAATTGGAGTTTTCACGATCCTTCGAAGAAATTGGAGTTTTCACGATCCTTCGAAGAAATTGGAGTTTTCACGATCCTTCGAAGAAATGCGAGTTTTCACGATCCTTCGAAGAAATGCGAGTTTTCACGATCCTTCGAAGAAATGCGAGTTTTCACGATCCTTCGAAGAAATGAGAGTTTTCACGATCCTTCGAAGAAATGAGAGTTTTCACAGTTCTTCGAAGAAATGCGAGTTTTCACGATCCTTCGAAGAAATGCGAGTTTTCACGATCCTTCGAAGAAATGCGAGTTTTCACGATCCTTCGAAGAAATGCGAGTTTTCACGATCCTTCGAAGAAATGAGAGTTTTCACGATCCTGCGAGTTTTCACGATCCTTCGAAGAAATGCGAGTTTTCACGATCCTTCGAAGAAATGAGAGTTTTCACGATCCTTCGAAGAAATGAGGGTTTTCATGATCCTTCGAAGAAATGCAAGTTTTAATGATCCTTCGAAGAAATGAGAGTTTTCACGATCCTTGGAAGAAATGAGAGTTTTCACAATGCTTCGAAGAAATTGGAGTTTTCGCGAACCTTCGAAGAAATTGAGTTTTCGCAATCCTTCCAAGAAATTGGAGTTTTCGTGATCCTACGAAGAAATTGAGTTTTCACGATCCTTCAAAGAAATTGAGTTTTTGTGATCCTTCGAAGAAATTCGAGTTTTTAGCGATCCTTTGACGAAATTTACACTTCTTTCGCGATCTCTTGACAAAATTAGCGGCATTTTTCGTGATTTTTTGATGAAATTTGAGGTTTTTTTTTTTTTTTTTACAAAATCCTGCATTTGACCGGTTCCTTCCATATTTTTAGTCGCCAGTCTTTCAAGTTTAATCGCCGGGTGGCGAGTGCTTATTTTCATCTTTACGACAAAACCCTTTTGATTTTCATAAAATAAAAATAAAATTATATACAGTCGACTCTGTGAAATCTGCACACTTAGGGACAGAGGGTTTTGCGGATTACACATTTTTGCAGATTATAGATCATCCATTTGTTTACATTTTACTTTTTAGAGTCTGGCAATAAATTAGAAACAACTGCACACAAATTATAATTACAATGTAAAAGAAAAACATAATGCATTATTATTTTACTAATTGTATTAATTTTTTTAAACGTTGACACAACATAATGGTAATTTCAGTTTTGCTTTGTTGTCAATAATTTTTTTCTATAGTCTATGAACAATCATTACTTTTTGCTCTGAGATAAAATTTTGTTGCCCTGAGAAATTTAAACATTTATGTCCAATTTATATTTAAATATTTATTCATTGGAGAACTGATAACTTATGAAAAAAAAAATACCAAATTTAACTTTATCTAAAGGTTTAACTGTTAATGGAATTTTCATTGTTTACATTCCAACATGTAGTCCGGATAATAGACATTGGCGGATTATACATCAGCGGATTTCACAGAGTTGACTGTATTTAATAGTTCACTTATATATTATATTAAAAAAAAAGAAAAAAAAAAGAAAAAAAAGTCGCCAAACAATGTGATTTAAGACCATAAAGTTCATAAGTGTAATATGGTCACATTTGTTACATGTTTATCATTTTTGGACCACAGTCAAATATCTTGTCTGTGCATTCTAATTATAGAAGATTGCTAAGAAAGTATGGCAACAACCAATCAAGACTGCAGTGAAGATAACCAAACTATGGCTGTCAGAATGATTGGTACAAAATTGCATTTTTTTTTTTTTGCTTATTTCTACTATTATATATATATCCCCCAATCTTTATGTTTCGAGCTAAATTTGCTGTGTCAGAACTGATTAATAAAAAGTCACTGGTCTCAAGGACTCAAACATTAGAATTTACTGGTCCACAACATAAAATTCTATTAAGCACCTTTAACCCTTTGAGCCCTCTACCCTCCCCAGAATATAAACCAAACACACTTTTCAGTTATCCAAAATTTTCAGCATTAATAAAATGTGAAATTTTAATTTGTTAAAAATAAAATAAAATTGTGATTTGCGATCCCCAGAATATAAACCAAACTCACTTTTCAGTTATCCAAAATTTTCAGCATTAATAAAATGTGAAATTTTAATTTGTTAAAAATAAAATAAAATTGTGATTTGCGATCGGGAGGGCAGAAAAGTTACTGGTTCTGCGAACAACTAAATTTTTCAAATTAGGGGCTGCCCACAACTAATGTCATACTTGGAGTAGGGTTCGTGAAATTGTGACAAGGGGATGGGAGGGGGTAAGAAGAAATGTGACATCACACATTTTGGTTAAAATAAAAGCATTAAAAATCAGCAGATTAAATTTTGAAGTTATTTTGAAATTAAAATCAGGGGTCGATCCATGCAAAATTTGGGGCCTATTTAGGGCTCTTTCACAAAAATCTATTTAATAAAATAGACCCCTTCACAAAATTCCTTTTAATAAACAGGACTACTTTTAACAGGACTAACTTTTAATAATAATTAATTTCATAACATTCTTTTTCATAAAAACTGTTTTAAAATGTGTAATTTGTAAATAAAACCAGATCACGAAAAACAAAAAATTTAGCAAGGGGATTTAAAGAAGTTTTTGTTTATAAATTCTTGGTTCGAATGAGTAACTGGATTTCCACTTTCGTTACAAAATGCTATTTTTCACAAAAATATTATAAAATTCACAAAAATAACTTACTTTTCACAAAATGGGCCCCAAGAATAAAAACCTGCATCGATCCTTGAAAGTATTTTATACTCATAAAGTAAGGATAGTATTGAGTTGACTCTAAGCCGCTTTTTAGCTGGGCGCAGCGCTAGGCGGCCCTTTTTTTCTTTTTTGTGCCCGGCAGCTCTTTTAAACCCTCCCGATACGCCCAGCTGCCCTTTTCAACATTTCCTATGTGCCTCGTGGCAATCCAATTGATCCCGAAAAAATATCACAAATTCTAGGCTCTCTAAACAAACCAGTTCAAAATATTTTTGTGAACAAGTTTTAAGTGTCCCTTTTTTGAAAAAAAAAATGTGCCCTTTTTTAGAACAATGTTTCCTTTTTGAAGAAATGTACCCTTTTTTAGATAGTGTTCCCTTTTTTTAGAATAGTGTTCCCTTTTTGAAAAATTACTGCCCGGCGGCCCTTTTTTTCTAGAGTCAACACTAAAGGATAAGATTTAAAGCCAAATATATTAAATTCCATTTCAAATTCCAAAATACTACTGTTTTCAAATGCTCTTTCATATTAATATTTTATGACTATTGCATATTAATTTATGTTTTTTGTCGTAAACCTTAATATTATTTCATACAAAATAAATACACAAATCATATTTTATAGTTATGCTCACAAATGTCGTGAAAACAAATAGTTAAAGTTAATATGAAAGTTTAATTATAAAGTTAAAATTTTAAATATGATCTATAAAGCAGTGCTTTGTTTCTGAACTGCAAGTATATGTTATGTAATATACAGGCTCGGACTGGCCCGCCGGCCCATCGGCCCGAGGGCCGTTGCGCCCTCTTCCACGGAAAACTTAGCGCCCCGAAGTGCCTAAGCCGCCCCAATATTTTCCTCCTCTTAGTACACATACCTTCTATCTAGTGTACTAAATTTAGAGAATTCGTTTAGGGAATAATCATCGATCAATATACAGACAGCACAAGAGAGGTATTTATTATTATCACAAGGAATTAAAGATAAATCGAAGCAATTTCAGGATCGGAAAACAAAGTGGGCATCTTTGCATGCGATTGAACATTCACCCCAGCGTCCTGAACTACTTTCTTTCAATCGCTTCTTTGAATGATACCTTTAGATTTTAACCAAAGTTTTTGCATAATTTCAGTCTTTTAGCTTTTAGTACCTTGTCCCCCCTCCCCCCCTCTTTATAAGCCGGCCCTGAATGCACCTATAATTGAAACCGTGCTTTTTGAAAACAGCTTAAGAAAAGAGAGAGATAAATATCATCAGGTAAAAAACTTTTTGTGGGAATTTTGTTGTTTAATGGAAACAGGACCTGTCTTTTCGAGGAATACAAGCTTGATGACACTTCTGGATTAGAATCCTGAAAGCTGTGGAATCCCGTGGCCAGCGTTTTTTCATTCACAAAATCTACGCCGTAATTTTTTGTTGGTAATCTTCGTTTTATTTAATGACAGGCTTTCTGTGGTTAAATAAATAGTAAGAAATTCTAGTATGTATTTTAAATAAAAAAATTGTTTAATTTAATCTCGGGAAAATCTATCATTAAATAAAGCGATGAATAAAAGAACGCTGGCCACGGGATCCTGAAACTTTCATGAATGCAATTCCTGGGCTTTTTTTCTTAATTATGGAAAATTAAATTTTTCCCCTGATCTCTAATTTTAAAAAGAATTTTGCAAATCATGGGAAGAGTGTGCTGAGAAAAGTAAACTCAATTATTTTAGTGATTTTAGACTAACAAAGCGACTTTTTTGGTGTTCTTTTTCTGTAGAAACCTTTTAATAGTGAAATATTAATTCAGATATTTCATGGATACATAAAGCCCTTTTTTAAGGATACACAATGCCTCTTCCTACAAAATACTCGCAAAAGTAATTGCTGTCAGATTCCAAAAGAAATTGAATTCATCTCAGTTTTTACCGACTGAAAACTAATTCATATTACGTTTAAGAAATACACTTAAAAAAAAAGTTGCAACACTTAGCTACACCGCAGCAATTCTATTTGGCGTCTGTTGTAAAAAACCTTGTTAGTTTTTCCACCGATTTCCATTGGGTCATTGGTAATACGTACTTAAAAGTTGTTACCCCTTACTAATTCCGCTAAAAGTAATCATAAAAAAATATAGAGGAGGCATTCGAATGGAAATAATGTCTATTAAATATTGTTATGCATAAATTATGCTTCCGAATTTTAAAAATTGTACCAACTTTGAATTTTTAAACAATAACACCCATTTTTGACACCTTCTTTGAGTTTCTTGGATCAAACATCCAGGAAAAATGCATTGTAAATAGATATTATATTAAATCTTAATAGAGTTAGAAGAGTTTAAATTTGAGGATGCTAAAGCAGTGTTGCCAAATTGGGGGTTTTTTTGTGCCCAGATTGTCAGGTGTGGGGAAATGCATTATTTTACTCGACACTGGCGAGTGAATTTTCTGACAGGGCGAGTGAATTTTTAGGTAGTCTTTGAAAACTGACTATTAGAGATACGCGAAAACTTTTTTTTTAGTAGTTAGCTATATTTTTCAACTTTCTTAATTACTGCGATGCAAATATGGTACTTACTACTAAGTTCTATTTGATATTAAACTTTCATCTCTTGCTTATATTTCTTAATTTTACAGGAAAAAAAAATATGAAAATGCATTATAGTAATGTAATAGTAACCAACTATTTTTGAGTTGCGTAAATTTTGTCAAAAAAATTTCAACTATACGTTGCATTTTACTGGCTTGTGAAATAAATCCTTGGCTGGTAACATTTTCTAGAAATTCCCCACCCCTGCAGATTGTTGATTGTCACCGCTTTTTTGAAATAGAAATATTCAGCCTATTTAGAAATATATTAAAAATTCTGAAAAACAAGGCGAATTATATTATTTTAAAAAATTGTGTCAGTTACATAATCTGAATTAAAAAGTCCCCAATCTGGCCACACTGGACTAAAGTTAAATTAATTTGAGAAGCATTAATTTATATCTTCATAAAAAGTCATTGATTGATCTTTTATTAATTTATTAAAGAAATACACTGAATAGACCCAAATATAATACAGATTTTGTTTCTCTATTCAAAAACATTTTTCTAATTATAAAAAGAAGTAATAAATTCATATTAAAAAATTATGAATTAAGATCTACATTAGTTTTTGCGTACAAAAAACCACAAGTGCTAAAAACATCGAATAACTTAAGGGGACCGCCTTCTTTCATTAAAATAAACAAACAAAAAAATCATAGACAATTACAAACAACACTATAAGACTTTTATAAATTGTAAAGTACGTTTATATTAAATTTAAAATTCCTGTATAATTTTACTGGTGACTAGTTGAATGTTTTCGGTACTTTTTCTTATAAGATTTCCATTTTATTTTTCGAAATTCATGGATAAACCCTTAACAATTTTTGTTTTATAACTGTATTAAAATTTAAGAAAAGTATATAAACAAAAGTATATAAACCATATATCTTTTCTGGCTGGCGAAGAATTCAAATAGAATGTCAAAAGTGGGTGTTACCATTTGAAAAGTAATCGTTCGTGCATTTTTTAATATGTAGACAATCCCCGAAGCAAAATATATGAATAGCATTTAATAGTAGATATTATTCCCAATTAATTGGTACCTATGTCTTTTTTATACGATGACGTGAAGAGAATCGGTGGGGGGTGATCACTTTTTTTTCCGTGACTCTTATAAGGTATCTATTGACAAAAGATTAAAATAAGAAAGTCCTAGCCTTGATATCAGTCATCTACTGCAAATCTGTGTTCAGCTTGCTGGAAATTTTAGATATTACACGATTTCTTTTAGAAAATAGCGTAACATTGTGTAGATTTGATGGAACTTTAAACATGCAGGGGGAATATAACGGTCTTTATGTAGACTCAGAGATATAATATTAAGCCATTTTCATATTTTGTGCTATGCAAATTTGTTAAACCTTGTCAAACCATATACAATATAAGCAAGTTAAATTGACGTGAGTTCGTTAACAGTTTTGCGCCCTCTGAAAAGCCAAGGTCTGCGCCCTTTTCCCTGACCCAGTCCGACCCTGGTAATATAGCATGACATGCGACAAGAGGGGAGGGCAAGAGGTAAGGTGAAGTGTGACAAAGGGGGGGGGGCAAAAAGTGTGACATCATTTATGGACTGTCCCTTAGTGGTCAGGTTGAATTTTCAGTGGTCGCGGACCAGCAGAACACCAAGGATTCTGAATGTTGATTTGTAAATGTAGAACGAATATTTATGTGGAGCAATATTAATTTATAAACTGCCTAATTTAGAAGACAATGAGTTACTTATAGTTTCATTAGAAAGAATATTTTCTGGTTTTCATTTAATTTAGTTTAAAAAGGTTAGGCAATAAAAATACAGGCATGCTAACATTTGCATTCAAATTCTTCAGTAAAAAATATATTTTGTTCTGTGTATAAAAATTCCCTTGATAGTGAATGTTTGTTTTTTGTGAAAAGCAAATTGTTTCTGTTTTCAATTAGTTGACTGTCAATTTTGGTGTAAATAGAAAGAAAAAGATTGTGTTCTTTTTAGGTGCAATATATTTTAGTTTCCAATTTATATTAAATCTCAAAATATTTATAATCAGCAATAAGTATTTGACTATTTTGCAGCGTTCGAAATCCTTGGTGGTCCGCTGGTCCGAGACCACTAAAAATTCAATTGGACAACTAATTTAAAAAATTTAGTGGTCCGAAGGACCAGTAACTAACAGTAACTTTTTCCCCTTTCTGACAGGTAAACGTAAATTTTCCCATCCCTGAGAAAACTGCAACCAAACATTACAATAAGCATAAAATTTGCATAAAAACTTAGTTAAAATAAATAGACGGAAATAAAAAACATAATAATTTCAGTTTTTGTTTATGTACTATTTATTTTTTAGCAAAATATAATTTTACATTTTATTATGCCGAAAATTTTGGGTAACTCAAAGGAAGTTTAATTTATATTCTCGGAGGAGGAGAGGGGGGGGATGTCACTCAAAGGGTTAAGGTACTTATATAATTTTATGTAGCGGGCCAGTGACGATGTCTGCGGACCAGTAAACTCTGATGTTCACTGTTCCTTGTGATCAGTGATTTTTTTTAATCAATTCTACCGCTGAAAATAGTCAGGGTTGCAAAATCGCTAAAAAAATGTCGGTCATAACAAAAAAGATGACAGACGATCAAGGGAGAATATTCAAGGGATATACAAAAACTCATTCAATTTCATTATAAAAATTAACATAAGGTTAACAGATGATAAGATTAAAAATTCAAAACAATATTCTTGTATTTAATAACATTTGTTATAATACTTGTCCCCAAGCAGCATTAGCGATAAATACAAAATATTATTTTGTCTTCAAAAACATCGGTAAATTAGAAAAATTTTGGTAAAAAAAAAAAAAAAAAAGATCTATTCAATCTATCTTTTAACATGCTTTTACAAACAAAATATCAAAGTTCTCCAAATGTTATTTATGAAAAAGGAGAGAGAGAGAGATGGGGGGGGGGGGGGGGGGGAGAAATTTGTAAAAAGCAAATAGTATAAAATTTTGTAATGATAATGATTCTGAGATTCATATAAATATTAAAATTGATCTAAGCCCAATAAAAAACAATGATGTTTTCAAAACAAAATACCAAAATTTTCCAAACGTTATTTCTAAAAAAAGAGAGGGGAAAGGGAATTTGTAAAAAGCAAATAGTAATAAAATAAACAAAAAATTTTGTGCATGCATGTGCAGTAAGTAAAAAATACTGCATGTATGAGCACTGCATGCCCATAAAGCAAAAATTCAAAACAATATTCTTGTATTTAATAACATTTGTTAATGCTTGTCCCCATGCAGCATTAGCGATAAATACAAAATATTATTTTGTCTTCAAAAACATTGGTAAATTAGAAAAATTTTGGTTAAAAAAAAAAAAAATCTATGCAATATGTCTTTTAACATTCCGATGAAGCAAGTAACTTTTTTCCCTCTCTGACAAGTAAACTTAAATTACCCCATCCCTGACAAAAACCGCAACCAAACATTACAATAAGCATAAAAACTTAGTTAGTTAAAATAAGTAAACGAAAATAAAATACATAATTAATAAGTTCAGTTTTTGATAATGTACTACTTATTTAATTTTTAGCAAATTATAATTTTACAATTTATTATGCCGAAAATTTTGGGTAACTGAAAGGAAGTTTGGTTTATATTCTCGGAGGAGGAGAGGGGGGGGGGTGTCACTCAAAGGGTTAAAAATACTTAATATAATTTTATGTAGAGGGCCAGTGACGATGTCTGCGGACCAGTAAACTCTGATGTTTACTGGTCCTTGGGACCAGTGACTTTTTTTTAATCATTTCTACCGCTGTTTTGATATTTGCGACCCTGCAAAAATTTATTTTTTATCATAAGCGATAAAAATAAGAGTATTTTATGAACTTTTTTGTATTTTAATATCACCCCCCCCCCCTCTGCCTGTTTTTTTTCTTTTTAAATATCCCAGCAGCCCAGCAGTAGGGGTTGTTTTGTGTGTTAATAAACGAAAGCGTTAAAAGATGTTTTTTGTTTAGTATCCTTAAATCTTGACTGAATGATACTAAAGCATTTTGGATTTTGGCTGCCAGACTGCTTGGTTTCAGAAACAAAATACTACTACATACTAGGGTGTAAAAAAATCATGATTTTTTGGAACAGATGTCATATTCGCCCCATATTGGCGCGATTTTTTTCTGTCGCCAATATCATATAGGCAACAGGTACTTAACTTGCGCCAAAGTGCTTGATGTGGTAACCCGGATTATGTTGTTTATGCTGTTGATGTTTTCGCCAAATTGGCAAGCGAAAAATATCGCGCCAATATGAGGCGAATATGACATCTGTACCGATTTTTTTAAAAAAATCAGATTTTTTTAATTTAAATCAGATTTTTTTAATTTTTTTCCTTGTGTTAAAATATTAAACATTTACCAAGAATTAAGCATTTCAAAAATGAACAACCCTTCAATTACTAACATAATCTATGTTTTTTTTGCTTTAATTAATAAAATTTTAATTATGCAATTATAGAATTTACAAAAAACTGCAAATTAAAAATTTCTTTAGTAACATACAACATTATGTGCATTAATATTTTGTAATAATTATGTAAACCAATATTAAATACTGCTTACATTTTAAAGTTATTGATAAATTGCATTTAATTTTAAATTGATGATACAGATTAAATTTTGTAATTATTAAACAATTAACTTTTTAAGAACACAATCTACATTTTTGAAAAAGTGATTGAAAAAAGGTGATAAATAATAGTTTGATAAATACATAAAGCAGCCAGTAATTTTACACAGGTTCTAAAGCGTATGTACATCAAATCGATCAAAAATTGTAGCAATGTATACAGCAAATTCACACATAATTTAAAAATAGATTACAAAAATTGTATTTTTGAAACTTAAATCGGATTTTTTTCCCCATAACATTAAAATATTTGAATAGCTACTAAATATTAGTATAATGTTTTGAAGTTATTTAACATTTAGTTAGATTTTTTTTTTTAAATGTATAATACTTCTTTTTACACAGTTTAATATTTTTATAATTAACAATAACAAATATTACATTTTTTACAAGTGATTTAGTGATCGTTTTCATTACTGATTATAATGCTTTTTCACACTATTTTAAAAAATCAGAAAATATGTGATTTTATCATCTGATTCAAATCAATTGATTAAAATCATTGACACTCTATTGCTATGTTTATTGTATAGTATAAAAGAATGAATAACTTGATTATTAAAAGGAAATTATGGCATTGTAAATTATATTAGATTGAAATATCATTTTTAAATTAAATTCTTTTTATGTTTGTTAGATAAAAACCATGCTTTTTACAAACTTACTGTACTTAAAATTTCACAATACTCGGGAATTATGCTTAGAAACAATTATTTAAAGCTTTGTTTTGTGTATTCATAAGTCACAATACCTGTAGAAACTTTCCAAATTATGTTCATCTTAGATTTGAATACTTTTTACGTCATTTTAAACATTTAGAATTTTTTTGATTTTAATCAATGATTTTTTTTAAAAAATCACTTGATTAAAATCATGATTTAAATCGCTGATTTAAATCAACTGATTTAAATCGTTGACACCCTACTACATACAGACTTGCCAAGCTCCGAAATCCAAAAATCAGAAATGAAATCAATTTTTTTTTTCAGTTTTAAATTGCGCTTTGTTGTCATATAAGATTAAATATAAACAATTACACAGACTATTAAAAAAGGTGCATTACAATCAAGAGCACGGGAAAACGTGTGTAAATCAGAAGCATTGTCAAATGAAAAAGGTAATAACATCAGAAAGAATGAAATAGGTACTTACATATTTCCGGAAAAAATGTATTTATTCCACGGATAATGCGGTGTAGCAATGGCGACCGCTTCCTTCTTCCTCGCGAACAGCCATCAACAACAACATCGTCTTCATCCGGGATCTTCGTAGCTCTCGTGTTTCAACCAATCAGATTCACGCTTCCAGAAAAACTGCGTTTTCTAGCATATTTCACAGTGATTTGATATCGGGCCGTTATCTGTTGCACATGACTATGCGATTAGCACATTTTCCTCGGTAATTATGCTCATAATGATACCTTTTACCCGAGGAAATAGTGCCCATCGAAAACCGGTTCTCAGGTACTGCTCGCAAGGATATACCTGTGTTATTACTCGAGCACGTTTCGAGGAATTGATGAAAGGCCGAGAAAAATACGATCTGTCGATGCTACTAGGGAAAAAGCTATGTGCAAACTTTATGAGCATGTTGTTTGAAAATAGCAGCATAACTTCGATTGCGACCACGAAGCTTATAATAATGTAGACATAAAAATATAGAATCGTGGCTTAGCAATAAAAAATATACAACAGATGATCTCTACAGTAGCATATCTGACTTATAATAAATCCCGGATAGAAAGATAGAGGAATTTGATTTTCAATATAGTAAATCTACAAAAGTTTTATATATGGCCTGCTCGTTTTTCTGGTGGCTTTAATGAATTTATATATACAGTGAAATACGTTTAACACGAAAACGCTTAACATGAAAAATCGGTTAACACGAAATGAAATAGCTGTCCGGACAGTATACTATGCAATTTAATGCATTTTTTTCTTTTAACACGAAACAAAAATCCTTTAACACGAAAAAAATTCCCTTTCGATCTAGTTAGTTTGAGTTGAAATTGTATAATTTTGTGTTTCAAATACTGAATTTTGGGTGAAAATCAGTGAATTTCGTGTTTTGTTTGTAAATTAGCTCATGTTTTATGAGCGCAATGGCTGAGAAATCGGTGCGAAAACAAACTGTTATTTCGCTTCATATGAAGATGAAGCTGCTTAATCCTGTTGATGAAAAAGAAGGACGAAAACAGAAATCTGCAAAGTATTCTGCATTGCCAGTTGCACTTTATCAACAATAATAAAAAACAGGGATCCCTTTATGTTAATGTTTGAGCGCAGTATGTTTAAAGGGTCTTGTACCTTTTAAACGCGTCGAAAATTAATGAAAAACTTCAAAGTTTGAATTAGTCTATCTTCAAAGCCTTTTTATGTACAAACATGACATTTTGGATATTGATTAAACAGATTGTGCTTTGTAATATGCTACCATTAGAAATTTATTAACCCTTTACAGAATTTGTGTATTGTTGAAATCAAAATAGCTCTTTTTTTTACCCCATAAGTCATTGCGCGCATATCTTGAGAAAGTATGTATAGATTGGCATGAAATGCAGTAAAGATACTAAACATATATGCGTTTTTAAAATGATCTACTCTTAGGATAAAATTATTTCATTAACTATATAAAAAAATATTTTCGTAAAAAAAAAAAAAAAAAAAAAAAAAAAAAAAAAAAAAAAAAAATGTATTTTTAATGAATAAAAATAGTCATAACTAAAAATATTAACATTGTAAATACTTAAAAGTTCATAATTTTAAACACATATATTTGTTTAGTATATTTACCAAATTTCATGACAATCCATACATACTTTCTCAAGATATCATGCGCGCAATGACTTATGGGGTAAAAAAAGAGCTATTTTGATTTCAACAATACACAAATTCTGTAAAGGGTTAATAAATTTCTGTTGGTAGTATATTACAAAGCACAATCTGTTTAGTCAATATCCAAAATTTCACGTTTATACATAAAAAGGTTTTGAAGATAGACTAATTAAAACTTTGAAGTTTTTCGTTAATTTTCAACGCGTTTAAAAGGTACAAGACCCCTTATGACAGAGAGAAAACGCATGAGAACTGCAAGCTGGAAGATTTAGAGACAGCTTTGCTTATTACAAGCTAGATCTCAGCATGCTGAAAAAGACACTTAAAAAAAGGTATCTGATTCCCCCCCCCCACACACACACACACACAAAAAAAAAACTTGTTTTTATCATAATAGATGCAACTTACTAGTAGTTTAACAGAAAATCGATATAAAATTTGACGACGTCGAAAATATTTGAGTTTTGTCCTTTTTTTTACGAATCTGAATTTACGAAATTTTGAACTGTTATCATATCCTATAATAGAATTTGTTCCATAAGTTAAATATAGTCGAACTCGTTTAATGCGTACGCGTCTAAAACGAAAACCCGAATTAGAGGAGTAGTTTGCACCCGAATAATGTTTCAGCATTTAAACTACATTAAGATTTTCAAGATTTCTACAAAAATAGGATCATGGCGGCAATTTATTTTTCTTTCAATTTAAATATTTGAACTTTTATCGTATTCTTTAACAGTATATGTTCTATACGTTAAATATAGTCGAACTCGTTTAATGCGAACGCGTCTAAAACGAAAACCCGAATTAGCGGGGTAGTTTGCACACGAATAATGTTTCATCATTTAAACTACATTAAGATTTTCAAGATTTCTACAAAAACAGGATCATGGCGAGTACAAGCAAAACGTCTGTCCATCTGCCAATGTGATTTTATTAGGTAATATATCCTTTTTTAATCGAAGACTGTTCTTTCTCATTGATAACATTTCTACATTAGAAATATCTGTCAAAAATTAATAAGTTTTACCAGACAGAATTTTAACCACCACGTCATGCCCGTGAAAAAAAAGGGAGGAGGGGGGGAGGAGGCGGTTGCTTGGGTGTGGAAATAGATGGAATGCCAAATTTATACTACCAGCCTCTTTTCTTTATTTATTTTTGTAAATATACAGTGTGGTCATAAAAAAACTTTGCCGATATATGGAATTCTAGCGGCCGGTCCGTTAAACCGATGGAGATGAGATTTCGGATATAGGTATTCAGAGGTATGAGCTCGGGATTCTGTGAACGGCAATAAATTGGCGCTTACGGTTACGGTTATAGGTACAGAAACTCGAAAATTTCGAATGGCAACGCCCATTTTTTTTTTCGTCGCAAAATACTCAGCGCATGCGAAAACCCTAAATAGCGCTGGAACGGTACGTATATCGTAATAAACGGACTCGTTATGCACGCATGAAAAACAGCTCTGCGAACGGCCAAAAAAAAAACACGATCGGGGTGCACGGAGGGAATTTTCATATGACAGAATCAAGAATCCGTTTTCTACGCTGACTATCTGACGAACGGCGTTCTGTGATTGTTGTCTTGCCTTTGTCATATGCAAATTTCCTCCGTGTGCCCCAATCGTATTTTTGTTGGGGCCGTTCGCAGAGCTGTTTTTTGTGTGTGCATAACGCATCCGTTTATTGCGATACACGTGCCGTTCCAGCGCTATTTAGGGTTTTCGCATGCGCTGAGCATTTTGCGATGAAATAAAAAGGGCGTTGCCTTTCGAAAATTTCGAGTTTCTGTACCTATAACCGTAACCATGGGCTCCAAATTTGATGCTGTTCACAGAATCCCGAGCTCATACCTCTGAATAACTATATCTGAAATCTCTTCTCGATCAATTAAACGGACCGGGCGCTAGAGATCCATATATCGGCAAAGTTTTTTTATGACCACCCTGTATATATATCTATATATTATATGGGGCATTCTCACAATCTTTTGACTTTTAAGTCCCTGAATAATAATTTTTATTTTAGTACTTATTCTTGTGTTTTTTTCTTTTCATATACTGGGGAACATCCCATTGCATGATTGCATAACAATATTAACGAGATAAATAAATTTTGGACGATGTTGGGGTCCAAATACCAGAAAAACGCCTATACCGTCCCGTGTCCCTGATGCTGATTTTTAAGTTTGCAGCTGTCTGTATAAAATTGTTTCAATAAAAGTAATTCAATGTATTTTTTACACGAAACTGGGACAATTAATTTATATAAGTATGTAGCAAATAATTAACTTGCACACATTCTTACGGTTGATATTATTTTTTGAACTCTGTCCTTGGGTTTTAGGTTCCTGATTATCCCTCTTGCTAAACTTATACAGAAAATCACTTCAAATGCAGCCACAGATTTTTTTTCAAGTTTTTTTCATGCAGAATTATGCTAAAGAAAGAATGTCTAAAATTATTTGACTGGAAATTTACTGTAAAATTTAAATCAGCATTTAAATATCAATTTCAAGCATCGTGGGTTTATTGGTAGTCGTACCGCCCCCAAAGTTTATTCCTGCACTTTTCGAAGTAAATTAATTTTTTTTTTTTTAAAGATTTAATCCAATGTAAGTAACTGTTTCTAAAAATCAATGAACATTGTTGCTATTACTTAGTCTTAACATGATTTGTCTAAAAATAGTGGTAATTTTCCTTACCGTCCCATCTTTACCAATTCTTTTTTTCCATTTCCGTCCCTTTTTTCCGACCATTTCTTCTTTATTTTGAATTATTAAAGCATTCGTCTATTTGAATAAAATGTTTTTTAACAAGTTTAATTTCACCAGATATTTATTCCCGAAAGTCAAAAGATTGTGCGAATGCCCCATATATTGTATACGTATAAGGAATTTTTCCTTTAACTTCGAATGAAAATTCGTACATTTTTCATTCAAAATTAATGCATCGTCCCTTACCCCGTCAACACCAAACAAATTTCTGACTAAGTTCTATTTCCTTTTTAAAACTTATTTTAGGTTTTTGTCTGAAATTCTTTTGTTAACCTTCTCTTTTCTGAGACTGGAAATTTTTTCTGTGCTTGTGAGAAAAACATAGGCTCTAAAAATAGCATGTGGTCCTTCTAGGAATCAAAAAAGTCTGCAAATTGTTATACTGTACTGCTAGATACAATTTTTACACACCAGTTTTCCAGATCATCTTTACCATAATGTAAGTGCAATTTTCTCTTATGTTATTTAGTTGTTTGGAATTTCTGAATTAAAATTGAACCTATTAATGCTCAAAATAAATGCGAAATATGTATTCAACGGAATTTATTTCTACATTTTGCCAATTTTGCGTCACATATCAGAAAGATGAGGGAGAGTGGGGCGTCGTGTTGAAATTTTGCCCGGTGCAGTTTCTCTTCATATGGTCCTGGAGTTTTGAAAGAAGAGAGCAATAGGGATATTTCAAATATCGCCTTTTTGTTAGATTTACAAATGAGGCATGAAAAAATAGTTTGTAGAAGACAACCTTTATTTTCTACCTTCTTTAAATCCACACTCTGGCCATATTAACCGGCATTTTTGTGTTTCTTATTCCAATGTAAAATGAAAAATATATTTGAAATAAGTTGCTCAAAATTTCCAGTGACTATTCTAGTGTTAGCCGAGTTATTTTTCAAGGAAGAAGGAAGTGATCAGTTGCATTATTCTACGTCATTCATACCTTGTTGATTGACTTGTTCTTTAGAGGCTTTGAATTCAGAAATAGGATTTTGTGTGATAGGATTTAGACGGGGATAAATCACCCGTCTAACGAAACAAGAAAAGTAAGACTGAATATTTTTTTGCTAACTTTATCATATTGTGATAATATTAGCATTTAATAATAGTCAGTAGTTTAATTGAGGGTCTCACAGACGTAGTACACCAAGTCCATTTTGAAAAAAAAATGAGATAGTCTATTTAGAAGGTGCATAAAATCTGTTTTGTTCCCTATCACAGTAAACCAAGTGTCCAAACAGATGACATATACAAAGTATGCGAAAATAGACTTTTTTTAAAAAATAGACGTAGAAAACAAATTTTATACACTTTCTAAATGGACTATATCAGTTTTTTTTTTTTCAAAATGTATTTGGTCTACTGTGATTGTGAAGCCTTCAATTCTGATATGTGTATTAAACGTTTTTTATTTTCTTTATGTGTATTAAGAGTAGCGGCTAATACGAAGACATTTATAATTATCTTGCTACTGGTATTTATGGTGAAGGTCGGGTTCGATGAGGTGGGGCGGACATCTGGTGGTTCACGGGTTCGCTGAAATGGTGTAAAAAAAACTCCACCAAATAGATGTAAGCACAAATTAGTCTTTATTCATTTTTCAATACGAAGAAGGACATCTCACAAAAAGGGCGCCTCAAATACGAAGCTCTGTAAAAGCAGAGATTAAGTATATCTCTATGTGTAGAAGCATATCCGTTCATGAAAAACTGCTACGCAACGTCACAAAGGGAAAAAGAAAACAACAGCGGTCCTTTTTACGGACCGTTCAGCAGGGCGGTCGGGAGCGAACTCTGGTTAATGCGTACTGAAATCACATTCCTTGGCATATTGTATTATCGCCAACTAATCAAGTTTTTCACGCCGATATTTTAGAGACAAAGGATTGGCTGCAGGATTAGCAGACAAATAACGTGGCAGCCCAGCCTTTCGGCGCACCCACAGGATGTGAAACAACCCTAAATGTTTCAAAACTAAGAGCGACATAAAGTCTCGATTATGTTTTCATTACCAACAGAATGCAGTTAAATGTGATTGAGTAATCTTTAATAAACGTATGTGAACTGTAGAAAGCATAATGATAATTGAAAATACAATTTAAAACTACAATTCCAATAAATACATCTTTTCTTTATTTCATTTTTTACCCGTCAAGTTCTAATAGGAAATGAGAGAAGTTTATTTATAGCGCAAATAAAATACGTTAAAGAAAATGAACGGTTAAAAGAACGTGCAGCTGTACGGAGTTAAATGTGATCGTGATTGCACTTTAAATAAAAACCGTTAGGAATGGAAATCTAAATAAATATGCGAGAATGAGAATTTTGAATAAGTAGAAAAAATATGAAACTATAAATCTTTATATGTATTGAGTAAAGATCCATGTGAAATGAAAAAATAAATAAATGAAATTAGAACTATGACTTGTTTTAGGAAAAAAATTGTTATAGTGAATTTACTTGTTTAAAGTAGATTTTGAAAAACGAGGGGTGAACTTGATATGTTGCAGATAAAATATGCCACAGTATTAACCGATTCAGTATCAGAGCTACATTTTTTGGCGCCCGGGTGATGAAAAATTCTGCCCTCCCCCAATAAAAAGCCACACAGTATTTTCTAAAAGACTTTAAAAAAAGTTCTTCCGGCTTATAAGGGGGGAGAAAGTACCTTCCTTGTTCCTTGGTTTTAAGAATTCAACTAATCAAACACACGAAGTTAAAATACGTGGAACTCGATTATAGAAGATTTTTAGTTTCGTCAATGCTGAATTTGAACGGGAATTTCAAAAAATTAGTCAGCTATTGCCAAGTTCTTTTCATTTATGGAGATCTATTTTTATTGCGAAATTTGGGGATATTTAGTAGAAAATGACATTAGCTAATATGTCTATGTGTTTTTAAGCAGATGAGAGTAGCAACAATGATTACAATAATAAAAGTAAATTTCCCATATACCGCATTTCCTAAAACTCATAAATTAAAAGTGATTATGGAAAAAATTCTCCTGCCTTGTTTCATTTGCAAAAACGTACACTCTTTGGAATTTCCAAGGTTTTAATCATATATTCAAACTGACCAAACTCAGCAAATATATTTCATGTGGATCTTCTCTTTTGACAATCCTCATTTCATAAAATTAAAAAAACATTTTCAGCAATATAAATATTTTATCATATAAAAATAACAATGTTAAGTAAAAAGTCATTTTTATTGTATTGCGAAATTTGTAATGACATTTCAAATAATTCACTTTTTGAAAATCTAGTCTTTATAGTTATAGAGCACATTTGTAAGGAAAGTATGAAAAAATTGTTGCGAAAAGTTAAACATTGTAGAAAAAGTGTGGTTTTAAAATTTTCCTATAAAAAAAATCAATTAAATATTTTTAACACTAGATTAATTTTATAACAAGAATCGTGTTTATGTTTATTTAGATCATAAACCCATTTAATAATATTAATAAAAACTGCATCTTAAAATTTTACAATGATGCACCCTGTTTGCAAATTTTAATTACCGGAAAAATTTTTAGTTTGATTAACACAAAGAGGAAGATAGAGTACTTTCCCATTCATGTGAAAAAAAAAAATGCAAAAAGTTAAGAGGTCTCAGGACCCTTAAAATTGGAAAAAAATGAAAAAAAAGTACCATTTTCAACATTTAATATCTTAAAATGTATTCGATATTAAGACACAATGGGAATGAAAGACACAAAGTATGTTCTCTCATTTCAAATATTTGAAAAATTGCAAGATGCAGAATTAGCATTTACAGGGGACTTCAAACTGTCAGACATTTGACGAGCAGAAAATCGGCATAACAGCTTATGCGCACGATTACAAAATAAATTTTGCAACTAGAATGAAAATTTTGGTGCCTACTTATACCTCAGATTATAATAATGACACTGAACCTAAATAAGTTTGTATTTAAAGCATTTTTATATTTTTAATACAAAGTTGTATTTCGCTAATGCAAAATTTAGAAAATTTCAACAATATAAACCCCTAAAAAATATTTTCTTTTTACAATAAAAAGGAAATTTTAGGTTCAGTTTCTACAGACAAACATGAAACATATGTTTTGAAAATTTCATGAAAAAATATTCAGAAGTTTTTGAGATATCGTGCGCGTTATGCCCAAAAACGTCATTTGGAGAAAAATGACTTCAAAATTTTGGAAACACCGCTTCAGCTATTAAGCGAGTATAATTCTAAATGCCATAACTTCTGTTCTAATGGGAATTTCAAGATAACAATTATATCAAAATGTTCAGAAAACATAACTTTTAGAGCTTTAAGAGTCCTGAGACCCCTTAAAAATTGTAGAAAAAGTGTGGTTAAGTAAAATAATGCTACAAAAAGTGATAAAATATCTTTATTAAGATTGACGATCGTTTCGTCGCACCAACGGCGATATTTTCAAAATCATTCACGATAGAAAATATTTTCACATAATTTAAAAACAATAAACATAGTAAACAATGTCACGAGACATGATGCATAATGAAAAACATTGCAAACATAAAATTAAATTTAAATTAAAATAGCTATTTGTGAGCGTGGATTAATTTTCATGCAATTTAACAAATCAATAACATGGTAAACAATGTCACGAGACAACATGCATAATGAAAAACATCGCAAAACATAAAATAAAAATAAAATTATCTTGGCTATTTGCGCGCGTGGGTTAATTTTTAGTATTGTTACTAAAATTACATAGCATCTCTTTCCAAATTTTAGGTAAATCAAGGGACACTGAATCATTGCAAATATTCTTGTTGCGTAAAAATATTTCTATTGATTCTCGAATTATGGATGGTAAATAAAATCTTGATGTATAAATTAACTTGCTATTTTTAAAATCGATCTGTAAAGTTCTTCGCTGCATAATCTGGCCAAAGCTGTGGTTCTTCTGTTGCATTTGATGTCTGCTATATGTTCTTTGATTCTGGTTTTAAGTTTTCTACTTGTCATACCTATATAAAATTGCTTTGTTCCATCTTCTTTGGTGAAATGTATTTCGTATACTCCTGATATATTATGATAATGAAATGAATATAAAAATTAATCCACGATCACAAATAGCTATTTTAATTTAAATTTAATTTTATGTTTGCAATGTTTTTCATTATTCATCATGTCTATTGACATTGTTTACTATGTTTATTGTTTTTAAGTTATGTGAAAACATTTTCTATCGTGAATGATTTTGAAAATGTCGCCGTTGGTGCGACGAAACGATTGTGAATCTTAATAAAGATATTTTATCACTTTTTATAGCAGTATTTTACTTAGTCTGTTTATAAGTGATTATTATACATGTTTTTAGAAAAAGTGTGGTTTTAAAATTTTATCAAAACAATTTCCAGTAAATATTTTCACCACTAGTTTAATTTTATAACAATAATTGCGTTTATGCTTATTTAGATTATAAACCCATTTAATAATATCAATAAAAACTGCATCTTAAAAAATTACAATGGTGCACCTTGTTCGCTAATTTTAATTACCGTTTTTTTTTTTTTTTTTTTTTTTTTTTTTTTGATTAACCCATAGAGAAAGACAGAGATATGTCTTTGCCCATTCAGATGAAATGTCATTATTTTCTATCTCTTTTGATTTTTTTAAAATCACGATGCTAGTCAAAACATGAAAAACATTCTAAAAAGCTATGTGCAAACTTTATGATCATGTTGTTTGAAAATAGTAGCATAACTTCGATTGCGACCACGAAGCTTATAATAATGTAGACATAAAAATATAGAATCGTGGCTTAGCAATAAAAAATATACAACAGATGATCTCTACAGTAGCATATCTGACTTATAATAAATCCCGGATAGAAAGGTAGAGGAATTTGATTTTCAATATAGTAAATCTACAAAAGATTTATATATGGCCTGCTCGTTTTTCTGGTGGCTTTAATGAATTTATATATACAGTGAAATACGTTTAACACGAAAACGTTTAAGAGGGAAAATCGGTTAACACGAAATGAAATAGCGGTCCGGACAGTATACTGTGCAATTTAATGCATTTTTTTTTCTTTTAACACGAAACAAAAATCGTTTAACACGAAAAAAATTCCCTTTCGATCTAGTTAGTTTGAGTTGAAATTGTATAATTTTGTGTTTCAAATACTGAATTTTGGGTGAAAATCAGTGAATTTCGTGTTTTGTTTGTAAATTAGCTTATGTTTTATGAGCACAATGGCTGAGAAATCGGTGCGAAAACAAACTGTTATTTCGCTTCAGATGAATATGAAGCCGCTTAATCCTGTTGATGAAAAAGAAGGACGAAAACAGAAATCTGCAATGTATTCTGCATTGCCAGTTTCACTTTATCAACAATAATAAAAAACAGGGATCCCTTTATGTTAATGGTTGAGCGCAGTATGATTAAGACAGAGAGAAAACGCATGAGAACTGCTAAGCAGGAAGATTTAGAGACAGCTTTGCTTATTACAAGCTAGATCTCAGAATGCTGAAAAAGACACTTATAAAAAGGTATCTTATTTCCCCCCCCCTCCACCCCCCACACAAAAAGTACTTGTTTTTTATCATAATAGATGCAACTTACTAGTAGTTTAACAGGAAATCGACTTAAAATTTGACGACGTCGAAAATATTTGACTTTTGTTCTTTTTTAGGGTTTCGTTCATCTGATGAAACCCTATTCGTCTCGCTCCTCTGTCTGTCTGTCTGTCCGTCTGTCTGTCCGTCACAGAGCCCGTTCTCAGAAACTATACATGTTGGAGACATGAAATTTTGGGTACTTATAGCTGAGCACCTCACATCATACGACAAATCATAAAATTTTGAAAAAGTCGTACATTTAACCCTTTGGGCTCCCGCATGTGTATTTTAAACAATTCTTTCTAAGTGAGCTCCTAATTATGTTGGAGACATGAAATTTTGGGTACTTATAGCTGAACACCTCACATCAAACGACAAATCATAAAATTTTGAAAATGTCGTACTTTAACCCTTTGGGGTCCCACATGTGTATTTTAAACAATTCTTTCTAAGTGAGCCCCTAATTGGGTTGGAGGTGTGAAATTTTGCATACTTATATCTGAACACCTCACATCCAACGACAAATCATAAAATTTTGAAAAAGTCGTGCATTTAACCCTTTGGGGTCCCACACGTGTATTTTAAACAATTCTTTCTAAGCCCCTAATTATGTTGGAGACATGAAATTTTGGGTACTTATAGCTGAAAACCTCACATCATACGACAAATGATAAAATTTTGGAAAAGTCGTACATTTAACCCTTTGGAGTCACGCATGTGTATTTTAAACAATTCTTTCCAAGTGAGCTTCCTAATTAGTTTGGAGACGTGAAATTTTGCATACTTATAGCTGAAAACCTCACATCAAACGACAAATCATAAAATTATTGAAAAAGTCGTACATTTAACCCTTTGTGCTGCCACATGTGCATTTTAAACAATTCTTTCTAAGCGAGCCCCTATTTAGGTTGAAATTTTGCATACTTATAGCTCAACACCTCAGATCTCACGTCAAATAATAAATTTTGAAAAAGTTTTATGTTTAACCCTTTCAACTCCAGCTTGTGTATTTTAAGCCATTCTTTCTAACTGAGCCCATAATTAAATTGGAGATTTGAAATTTTGCATACTTATTGCAGAACACCTGAGACCAGGCGACAAATCATAAAATGTTGAAAAAGTCTTACGTTTAACCCTTTGAGCTACAACATATGTATTTGAAGCAATTCTTTCTAAGAGAGCCCCTAATTAAGTTGGTGACATGAAATTTTGCATACGTATAGCTGAATGCCTCAGACCACACGACAAATCATAAAATTTTCAAAAAGTCTTTTATTATTTACCCCTCTGGGCTCTAACTTGTGTATTTTAAGCAATTTTTCTAACCTGCGCCCTTTTAACCCAGGGAGAAATTTTCCAACTTTTGCCGACACCCCTTTGACCATTCTTTCATATTATGCACCATAGCTTTACATATTTTAGTTCCATTTTTTCCCGCCAGGTGCGCCTACTTATCTCGGGTGCTATGGGCCCAATCCCCTCGACTAATATATCTACGGGTAGTATGTAAAACGGATTTTCGTTCGGATACAGGTTTGTTTAGAATCAAGTGCGCCCCCTGGTTTTGAAATATGGAACTAACAGATTTTTCAAAAGGATAAAGTGTTTTGAAAGGAATATTAAACGAAACCCTCTGTGCGATCTGTGATCACACTTACCCACTTGTTTTACGAATCTTTTAATGCGAAATTCTTTTAACACGAAATATTTTTTGGTACCTTCAGTTTCGTGTTAAACGTATTTCACTGTATATATATATATATATATTAGAAAGTTTTAGTATCTTTACTCAATAAATAACGATTTCATTCTTAATACATGAATTCATTCGTATTTATTACATGCTATCTTATTTAACTTAACTAAGATTTTCTGTATAAATAAGGAATTTTCTAATTCTTTGTTATTTCATATCCCCATAGTCTCAAATTATGAAAATTATGTACGCAGGTATAGTTCCGGTAACGGTACAGTATTTTAATATTTTAAGAACTTAATTATAAATTAATAAAATAATTTTAAGACATTTTTGCGTTAGCTTGCCGCAAGCCATAAACTGTAAAATACTCTATATGGTTACAATTGTTGCGAGTTTTTAAAACAATGGAGTTAATTATGCCCCACACCAAGCTTTCCAAAATATCACAGCTGGCTGTGAAACTGTAATAACGAGATATTTTAAAGATTAAAACTTAGAAAATATATAAACAGAAAATAAAGAGTATACTAATTTAAAAAAAAAAAAAACTCTTTTATCATTAAATCATAAATAAATTATGACTATACATTGAGAAAACAGTTTAGATATACTGAATAAATTGTTTAAATACTGCTTTTTAGGTGCGTTCGTAATTATGTAAATACGTAGCACCTATAGTCGTCGTTCGGTCTGTCTGTCTGTCCGTCTGTCCGTCCGCATATAACAGAGCAAAAACTATCCAACCGAATGGTCTGAAATTTTAAATATATAATTGTTGCAAAATTTTGTCGAGTCATTCCTAATTTTATGAAAATCGGCTGTATAGTTTAATTACAGGAACAGTCAAAAGTTTTCCGTTACATTACGGCCAATGGGAAAAAATTATTGTAAGTGTATATTAATGATGTTACAGCCTTTCGAACAGAATGAAATTGATAGGCACTTATGAAGTGCACTAAAATATATATTCAGTACTATATGCGGTGCAAAAAGTATTCATAAAACTAGTTATAGTACGAACGTAGTTGCCACGTTTGACGAGCAATTTTCAACTTGTTTTATATGTCTTTAAAAAGAAATAGATCAATCATTATAATTAAAAAAATAATAATATATTCACCAGTTCACTCTTTCTACCAATTGTAAATCAAATTGATAAATTTTAAATTATGCCAATGTCAAGTTAATCCATGTAAGAGAAATTGTTTATAACTACGTGAATAACAGCCACGCAATTAAGTTTTTTTAAAGATAAACATGGTATGCTTATAAAAGTGCGGCTTAAAAGTGTATATACTTTTTCTTTTATTATTATTAAATAATTTGCATTCGAAGACTGATTATTCACTGTCCCTCAAATAAAAGGAAAAACGACCTTTCAAATATAAAGCACACACCTCCTCTTTTATTGGACTATGTACTCTTTGCAAAAAATGGCGAAAACATAAATTTTCAGCTTTTTTTGTTTATGAATGCATTTAGACATCACTAGTATATTCTGTTTAAGGAACATAAAGAGACGATGATTATAAATTTGTGAAAAGGGTTTTTACTGCATTCCCTTTAAATTATTCAGAGTTGTAATCATTAAACTAATTTTCGCTCAATTCGAGTTATTTTTTTCCTAAAGAGACGATGATTATAAATTTGTGAAAAGGGTTTTTACTGCATTCCCTTTAAATTATTCAGATATGTAATCATTAAACTAATTTTCGCTCAATTCGAGTTATTTTTTTCCCTAAAGAGACGATGATTATAAATATGTGAAAAGGGTTTTTACTGCATTCCCTTTAAATTATTCAAAGTTGTAATCGTTAAATTAATTTTCGCTCAATTTGAGTTATTTCTTTATTTTATTTATTTATTTTTTTTTTTTTTTACACACATTACTTTTAGAATCACTTTAAAAAGTATCTGGAAAAATGCACTTTTTAAATACAATAGGCCAAAATGTTTTTTTAGTAGAAATACTTAGAAAATATTTTCCTGTCTCTTTGGCCCACTTAATCTAGCTTCTTTATGGTGTCGTTTCAGACATGGCAGTTTTACTGTTTTTGATGTATTCCGATTCCAAAACTCTGGTATGAAGTCTTTTTTTTTTCGATATTTGTCCTCCAACTGCAAGTGCAATTTGCGAAAGAGAGTAAATTATCAGTTGAAGCCAAGTTTCTGAAGCAGCGGTCTTCGTGCTAAGTAGTCACCTGAGACCTTTCTGAACGAAATTTTCGTTTGAAATCATTACCACTAGCCAAAACTTGATGCATACCTCGATTTTATCTTTTTGATGCACTTTCAATTTCAGAAACAGACTTGCGTTTTGCTCTCATACTCCAGATATTTCTCACCTCCTCCTCTGAAAATGCTTTCGACTTAGGCATTTTGCACTAACTCGTAAACAACAACTGACCCAGAATCGTACCCTGTAATTCACACCCAGAATTCGTTTGCATGCGCAACCGCTTACATCAGTTTGTAAAATTTGCATTAAAGTGATTTTGTGCTTAAACTTTTGACACGGTTATTTTTGTTTTATTCTTAAACTCCACGGTTCTAAATAAAATTTGAAAGATAATTTTATTGAATATGGTATTAAAACTACTATTATTAACTTATACAAGACAGATATTGAAATAAAGTGAATATTTGAAGTTTTATTTTTAAATTGTTACTGTGCTTAAACTATTGACACGCACTGTATGAGTATAAAAGTGTGAAAGGAAAATAATACTTTCCAATCTATCTATTCATTATATTATATTTTTTCATTATAATATAATGATAAGATAGATAGATATTAATACATGGAAATTATTCCAGAGAGAAACATTCGCCCTGCATACAATACCTCAAATGAAAATCAAATTTCAAAGTGGTTGCTTAAAAGGCGCAAAGGCCAACATAGTGAAAAAAGATTCCAAGCCGGGACTCGAACCCGGGCCATCAGTATAGCGCACAGACGTTCTACCGACTAAACCACTTGGAACGATACCTAGCTCGGAAAATTTCTCACTATTATATGTTGGCAAGGCTACAAACGCAAACGTAGCACAAACCGACCTGGGGCGAGCACGAAACATAATTAAATCCAGCATTAATTGCTGGATTTAATTATTTTTGGGGCTCGCCCCAGGTCGGTGGCTCACGATAAATATTCCATCTTGTGCTACGTTTGTAGCCTTGCGAACATATAATAGTGAGAAATTTTCCGAGCTAGGTATCGTTCCAAGTGGTTTAGTCGGTAGAACGTCAGTACGCTATACTGATGGCCCGGGTTCGAGTCCCGGCTTGGGATCTTTTTCACTATGTTGGCCTTTGCGCCTTTTAAGCAATCACTTTGAAATTTGATTTTCATTTGAGGTAGATATATCCCGTAAGGCATGGTGACGTTACGGCGACGTCGTTGTGAAGTCACACTGTGACTTTGTGACCGTCGATGTGACGTCACGTGACGTCGATGTGAAGTCACAGTGACTAGAATGTGAGGTCGTTATGGCCGTTTTAGAGCTCATTTGTGACGTCACATTGTGACCAATTTGTGAAGTCACGGTGAGACCAATTTGTGAAATATGTGTCATTTGTGACGAAATTGTCATTAACACTGTGATGATTCTGTGACGACAGTGACAATGTTGTGAAGTCACATTGTGACAATTTTGTGAAAATTGTGTAATTTGTGACGATTTTGTCATTAACTTTGTGACGAATATGTGACTACAATGACAATGTTGTGACAGCGTTAAGATGCAATATATTTATTGAAAAATGAAATCGCTATTCGAGTTCAATCAATGCACCATGACAATGGAAGCAGGAGTGATTATGAGTAAAAGAAAATTCTGAAGTTCACAGAAAATTTTCAGAATGTTTTTTTCACGATACTTTATTGAAATTTACGTTTTTTTCGAAATCCTTCGGCGAAATTCACCTTATTTGTACGATTTATTGACAAAATTTTATGTTTTTTCACTATCATTTGACGAAATTCGCTTTTTTTCACTATGCTTTGAAATTCACAAAATTCACGTTTTTCTTCAATCTCTTGACGAAATTGCGATTCTTAGATGAAATTAACGTTTTTTTCTACGACCATTTCAAGAAATTTAGATTTTTTTTGCGATCGTTTGACAAAATTCGCCTTTTTTGCGCGATTTATTTACAAAATTTTGCCTTTTATGTGGTCCATTGATGAAATTCGCATTTTTTCTACAATCTTTTGACAAAATTTGCTATTCTTAGATGAAATTCGTTTTTTTCCTCGATCTTTTGACGAAATTTGCATTTTTTCGCGATCCTTTGACGAAATTCACGTTTTTCTTCAATCTCTTGACGAAATTGCGATTCTTAGATGAAATTTACGTTTTTTTCCACCACCTTTTGAAGATATGTAGATTTTTTTCGCGATCATTTGAAAAAATTTGCCTTATTTGCGCGATTTATTTACAAAATTTCGCCTTTTATGCGGTCCATTGATGAAATTCGCGTTTTTTCTACAATCTTTTGACAAAATTTGCTATTCTTAGATGAAATTCGTTTTTTTCCACGATCTTTTGACAAAATTCGCATTTTTTCGCGATCCTTTGACGAAATTCACGTTTTTTTCAATCTCGTGACGAAATTGCGATTCTTAGATTAAATTCACGTTTTTTTCCACGACCTTTTGAAGAAATTTAGAATTTTTTTCGCGATCGTTTGAAAAAATTCACCTTATTTGCGCGATTTATTTTAAAAATTTCGCCTTTTATGCGATCCATTGACGAAATTCGCGTTTTTTCTACAATATTTTGACAAAATTTGCTAATCTTAGATTAAATTTGCTTTTTTTTCATGATCTTTTGACGAAATTTGCATTTTTTCGCGATGCTTTTACGAAATTCATCTTTAACCAATCAAGTTATTCTTTCTTTTCTATAAACATCACAACAAGTATTAAAAACTTTTGAGAGTAAAAGAATAATTAGGTAATATTTTCTCATTCTGCTTTTGCAATAATAAATTTACAGCAAATTGGAGCTAAAGAAGAAGGAAAGAATGATATCTGCTCAACAACTACAGTATTTACTCGAGTAATAGTCGCACTTTTTTGCCAATTTTTCATTGTGAAAGTCTAAGTGCGACTATTATGCGGGGAAATCTACTACACAATATTGTACACTCTAATGCTAAAACATTACTGGTATAAAAAAACACATTATAATAAAATTAGTAACTTATCAAATGTTTCCAAACTATGTGCTGTTTATTAAATACCATTTTTCTTTTTATAGTAATATTTTTATAGACGTAAAATTTACAAATAATCTTTGTGAAAATTTTGACAAAAAATTCTCATAATAAATCACTTTCACTGAAGGTAGCAGTACCACTATTGTAATATGAATCGGTGTATGAAGAATCTCCGTCATTCCATAAAATGTCATCTTCGCTTCCGTCCAAAGCGTCGGAGATTAATAGTAATATTCCTTTGTACAAATGCAAGATGAGCTGCAAACCATATTTGCTTGTTTTGTTGTTTGTGCCACTAATTAAGGGTGTATTCGAAAAAATGTTTTTCCACCCTCAACAGCTCGAAATTTTCTGGGGGATTTTCAGACTCATTTTTAAAAGTAAAAACGTGAAACTTGCTAGGAGTGATTTTTGAAGACATGTTTAACGTGCCGTGTGATTTCATTTTCAGCTCAATTAATTAGATTTCGATATTTAAAGAATTATTTTCTCAGTATGACCCTTTTTTTTCATTCCCAGATTGCACGCTTCGGAAAATTCGGTTCAAAACGCTAACTTTGACAGCGTTTAATACAGTATTTTCTGCATTTATCAAAAAATTGAGAAGCACGGCACAATATGTAGTTTCTAAATAAGAGAATTTCCTAGTTTGATGCGTTTGAGAGCAAAAATGAATTTTAAAATGAATTAGAAAATAAGCAGTTTGGATCGGAATACAACCTTAAATTATATTTATTTGCTGTTTTTATTAATTCTGCAATTACTGTTCAATCTCGGCCATTTTTTAAAGTTGCAGCACCCTGCTATTTTTAAAATGGGCAAAATACATCCTTTTTTTAAAAAATGAAATTCACCTTTAGTTGGAATCAGAAATTTCTTCTAAAAAACTACCTCATACAACAGTATTCCTAAATCAGTGTGTCCAAGACCTTGCAAAAATTATAGAACTTTATTTCTTCAGAAAATACAAGATATTGTTAAATCATGTCGTTATTTAATAGTATTTTTCAATTTGTAATTCATAAAATCCTTAAAAATTAATGTCACTTTATTTATCATATTAACAAATTATATACTTTTTCTTATAGCATTACGAAACACATTACTATATTACATTTACTCATGAAGCTCTGTCATCATGCTCTGTTTTTACTGAACTAGCATCTCTTTTTAATGCATTTGACTAATAACACCAAAAGCATTTTTATATGAAAAATATCAATTATTTATTCAAATAAAGTTTTGAAATTCAATAGCGATACTTTCATATAAGCAACAATCCAAGAGTTAATAGTCGAAGAAATCGTGAAAGGTTTTACTACCTACAGCAGTTTTTTTTTTTAATATTATTATTATTATTCTAATAGTTTTAGTAGTTTAAGTGAGCAGTTCGATTAGATGTTTATTAAATTTGTGTTTTATTTATGAACAATGTTTGATGGCGTTTTTAATTTATTATAAAGGTTTTAGAATAACGTCTGGTGAAAATTTTATATATACAGTCTGTTACAAATGCATGTAATCATATTTACTTTTATATGACGCAGTAAAATAAAAAATAATGAAAATAATGTAAAATAGTTAGTCATTTTTATGTGAATAAAGTATAAAAATTCAAACCATAAGCACAAAATAGAAGCACACGTTGGTTCATTATTACTATTATTATTTTATTTACAGGATTAGATGATAATCATAAATAACAAGCCCCCTTTAATCAGTCTGTTTTCTAATAGAGTGTATAGTATAGATATTTTGAAGTTTATGCGTATAAAATCCTTCAGGAAGTAAAATATTAAAAGTATCCAGAAAAAAAATAATGAAATATATTTTACATTTTAGTTTCATTAATTCAAGTACATGGATGTGTTTTAAAAATTAAAATCTTTCAATAAAACCAAATTTAAATTCTCACTGGGTTGCATAATTTCTATATTTGTCAACAAATTGAGACACCGGTTTACTTTCAAAGCTTTTCGTTCATAATGTCTAACTGAAAAGTTCTTACCAGCTAAGGATATCTCTTTATAATTTTTTATAACTTTTTTCACATCGAATAATACTCATTGACACTGATTTTTCCCTCTTAATACTACATATGTATGATATCCTTTAAATAGTACTTCTCCATTATGTAAAAAAATTCCTATTTCTTCTAAATAGAATAAACAATATTCTTTTCTTCCGAACATATATTAATTTTTAAATAAAAATGTGCAACGCAAATTGTTTGAGACAATCAAAAAATTTTATTCTATAAAAAGGCCTTTTTATTTAGTACGTTAAATACATTTAAATATTTGCTAATTATGTTAAACTTTGATAATAATATTTTTATATGTCATTTTAAAGTTTGAGAAAATATGTGATTTTAACCTATAATATTTTAAAAGAAAACAAATCTGATTAAAATAAATTTATATAATTGATATTAATCATCTGATTAAAATTGTTGATAGACAGTTATTTATTTCAATAAATTAAATAATAAATCTACTAAACTGTATTAGGTTAATGAAATGTTTATAAGAAAATACTAAAAGCGTTATAATTTAAAGAAAAGCAAACTCTGGAATAAAATATTTTTCCATACCATTTTTTTTCCTTAACGTCGTTCTTTAAATTCCGATGTAATCCATGTTTTAGGAAGAACAAATTTTGGAAGTAGAAAATATGTCAATAATACATACACTAGCAATGATGGGAATCATTTAAACCACACCAAAGCTAGTGTAAATATCTCGAACTCATATTTTCGTCTAAAGTATGACCTTGGGATGATTATTCCTATGAATTTTTTAGGTTAAATGTTTATATCTGACAGACTGCATGTTCATAACGCTACCTATTGTCCAGCAAAAAACTCCATCTGCCTGTTCCAAAGATTAAACGCAATATGTTGTTTTTAATAGTTTTATCGTCTGCGGATTTTCGCACTGTTTTGTGCAAAGCAAGAACAGATGGCTTTTCCGTTCTTATACATTTATATGACATAATATTTTTATAAACTTACTTCCAATTAAAATTTCTTGTTTGAAGAATTTTTTGATGCATTTAACTTTTTTTTATGTGTTTCAAAATAGTTCAAGTTTTAAGTTTTGTAAAGCTATTTAAGTTTTGCAAAACGAAAAAAAATATGAATAATTAATTACGCCATGAGTTTTACATATATTTTGTATACAGTGAAACCTCCCTGTGCAAACACCTCCATTAAGCGACCACCTCCCTGTGCGACCACCTCCCTCAACGACCATTTTGTCATAGAACGAAATTTATTCCCATAGGCTCAATACTAATTTTACCTCCATTCAGAGACCATTTAAGTTGAACTCCCTCCATGAGCGACCAATTTCTTTGAAGAAAATGAAATAAATTCCGCTTTTTCCTGGTCGCTTGAAGAAAGTTTTATTAGAAAATTAATTCCTGAGAGCGCATTATTCATTAAACTTCTAAAGTTAGTTTAGAATTTTTTTAAATATTTTATTGCGGTAACTTTTAAGTGTTTAAACACCTTTGTGCCTCTTTAGGCAATGAATTTAACTCTGATGACAAATTAAGAATGGCGGTCAATAAACTGCCGTGCACTATTCTGTCAGGAAACTCTCAAAGAAATAGATAAATTAATGAAATCGTCATTATTTGCTCCCGTCCAAAAAAAGAAAAACAAATGCATTTATTTACTGAACTTCGAAAGGACTTGGAAATAAAAGCTATAAAAGATAAAACCTTAAAATCACTACAAACGTCAATATATTCATTTTTTATACTCTGCAGTAAGTAACTTATGTATTACTTACTTTTGTTATGAAACCTAAATTTTCATATTTTTTCAAAATGTGAAAAATAAATTTTAGAAACATTAATTGTTACCTTTTTTTAACAATTAAAATCTAGATTTAAACGTGACCTCTATTAAGAGACCACCTCCCGGAGCGACCAATTTTTATTTGAACGGAACGTGGTCGCTTTAAAGTGGTTTTACTGTATTTTATTTTATATTCGGAAAAAGTTAAATTTATTTAAAAAATGTGAAACAAGTAGCCAAATTTATTTTTTAAGAATAACTTAAAATAATTAAACACTATCAGAAAAATTTATTACTGAAAATATGCAAGTATTTTTATTTCTTATAATAAAGCATTGCTTTATTACAAAACTCCGTCCCTTCCCATACCCACACACAATTTATACACACAATAATTTATAAATAAAAATCATTTTCCCGGATTATAGAATACAGGAAGAAAATATTTTCTTATTATTGAAATCTCTACAGTTAATACATTTTTCTAGATTGACCACTAATAACACCAAAAAACATTTTTATATGAAAAATATCAATTATGTATTCAAATAAAGTTTTAAAATTCAATAGCGATACTTTCATATTAGCAACATTCCAAGAGTTAATAGTCGTAAATATCGTAAAATATTTTACTACCTACAACAGTTTTTTTAATTCAAAAAATTTAGTAGTCTAAGCGAGCAGTTTGATTACATGTCTATTAAATTTGTGTGTTTTATTTATGTACATTTTTTGGTGAAGTTTTTAATTTTGTTGTGAAATATTAGTCGGAAACAAACACTGAATTATTTTTATTGTTTGATGTGGAAACTTTTAATCTTAACATATGTTTTGTTTTACTCCGAGTTTACTCTGTGAGTATATGGTAGGGTTTTTTGTCATATAACGAGACGTACGTTACATGTAATGACATAATAGTGACGTCACAATTTTTTTTTAATTGACAGAAAAATATCTTTTACAGTAAATAACATGTTTTAAAGAATTTTTATAATTTTTAAAAGTTTTCTAAGAAGTTCACATATCAGTCACAGTGTGACATCGCTGAGTGGTGGCATTTTGGTCACAGTTGTGACGTGACCACAGTGACTTACAGTGACGTCACAATGACGTCACTGTGACCATGCATGCTATGAGGGATATTATCTATCTTTTTTAACTTTTTATACCCCGACGGTACTTTAAAGTATCATTAAAATAACTTGTTATAAAATTCATTTAATATATCGTTTTGTAATAATACACTTTAGAATGATATATAGATACTTTACTTTATCTTATTCCAAAAGCATTATTGATTGAACAAAACAAAAATATTTTTAAAAGGATGATTTCTTTTCCATTTGCATCTCTCCAGCTTTCCTGGAATTCAAAGATTGCGCGTGAAAAGTTTCAGTACAGAATTATTCCTATATTTCTATTGTAAGAGCATTATATTTGTACATTTCCTAATTCGGAACAGACATCATAAATTCTTGGGGTCGCCATCTTGGAATTTTTCTTGGCGTGAAAACCCCTTTTCGGCCAACTAGTAAGTGTCGCCAAGCACCGGTTTATACGCATGTTAGGCTTAACGAAAATAAAATGTAAATAATAAACAAAACTCGCTAAAGTGGCAATCACTAAATGTCGTATGAGGGCTACGCGCTCAACGCCAAGAAATCTCAAAACATCCAAGATGGCGGACAACTGTGGAATATACGGATTCTAAGACCCTAATTCTATAAGGTACAAAAAGAAATTAAATTAAATATTTGAGTGAAGTTATAAAAATTGCACAAAATTCCTGAAAATATAAATTTAACTAATTAATATTAATTGGCAAAATCCTTTTATAATTTATTCAATGATTGTGTAAATCTTCTAAGGTAGTTTCAAAAATTCACGAAAAGTGCAAGAAAAGATGGAATTTTCTTGAATTCATAATTTGGGACATAATGGGTTAAAAACATTAAAGTATATTATGAGTATAAAGTGTGAAATAGAAATAGTACTTTTTATTCTATCTATTCACATTCTATCTATCCATTATAATATAATAATATTATATTCTATAATTTATTCAATGATTGTGTAAATCTTCTAATGTAGTTTCAAAAATTCATGAAAAGTGCTTTAAAAGATGGAATTTTTTTGAATTCATAATTTGGGATATAATGGGTTAAAAACATTAAAGTATATTATGAGTATAAAAGTATTAAATAAAAACAATACTTTTTATTATATCTATTCACATTCTATCTATTCATTATAATATAATGATATTATATTCTATAATTTATTCAATGATTGTGCAAATCTTCTAATGTAGTTTTAAAAATTCACGAAAAGTGCTTTAAAAGATGGAATTTTCATGAATTCATAATTTGGGGCATAATGGGTTAAAAACTTTAAAGTATATTATTAGTATAAAAGTGTGAAATAAAAATAATACTTTTTATTCTCTATTCACATTCTATCTATTCATTATATAATATACTGATATTATAGATTGGTATTATCTATTTTTCAAGAGTTTCACTAGCAAGTTTCACAACAACTTGGTTCAGTTGAATTTATTAGTTACTGTGACTGTGAATTTCTGTAGATTTATGTTACGTCCCATGCAATTTTATATCTCTATGAGAAGATAAATATATGCTTTAATTCTCAGTCAAATACTTTGTGAGTGAAAGATATTCTAATCCTGAAATTTAACGTTGCATAATGAAGTTAAAAAAGGTTTAACATTTATTTATTTTACATTTTGAATTACTCAGCTTGGGAAGTAGCACAAACACCTCAGAAAGTTTATAAATGTCAATGTGTGCCTCTTTTTTTTTTTTTTTTTTTTTTTTTTTTTTTTTTCCCAAGAAAAGTTTCTTATAGATAGATCTACATTTTTTAAATTTTTCAGAAAAATCATTCATTTGTTTTCTCTACTTTTTAAATTTTCTTTTCATTTATATATTCGTTTTACCAAAAACTATTTCAGAGTTTGACATTTCTGATATAACCCAAGCAATTTTCAGGCCTCATTGCATGAATACCTCATCTATTTAATATGAAAATGTAAATATCATTTTCAGAATTCTATTTGCCCTGTCATTAATATAAAGTCGGGAAATATTCAAAGCATCCTGAGATTATGAAGTAAAATTCATATTTGTGTTCAATTCATACAGGCCAGCAAAATATCACGTGATGAGGATCTTTGATCATATGGTGACGTATAGCGCCATCTATCCTGGAAACGTGTCAAAAATATCAGTCGCTGAAGATATTGCGTTGGGATGCTGCTTGATTTTCTTCATCACGTTGTTTTTCTTTTTTTCCTCTAGAGAAAACTGAGTGAATGGAGGAACTATGATAAATAAGTGTATCTTGAAGAGATGTATCTTAATTGGCATTTATTATAAGAATTCTTTAGGCCAAATTCTAGATGTAGGGAAAAAAATTAGGTAGTCACATCTCAAGTAATAATTTTATTGGAAATTAAGCTGCGATAAACTGCGGTGAGTAATTTATTTTTCATTTAATATTTCTGGTATAAATAGAATTTATTTTTTAATGATATTTTTTATATAAAAATGTAATCGTTACAATCTTTTTTAGAAAGTCTTTGAAAAAATTCTCAAACAAAATTATTTACTTTTATTGAATATTATGTCCTTTATAGTTTATCTTATTGTTTTATCTTATTATTGTTTGATCTTATAGTTTTTCTTTCTTTTTTGTTTGCTTTAAAAAAATGGTTCTTCTTTATGTTTTATTTTTTAAATTAGAGTATAACTCCATAAATTAATAGCATGCTATTCTTTTCACCTGCTATAAAAAATATATTCTTAAAAATGACATATTACGGTGAATTGTTGAAACATATGATAAATATTCAGTTTAACATTAGATATTTCTTCAACACATAATTAAGCTATTTTTAAAACGTTTTAACTACCTTGTATAACTCTGTTCGATATGTTTATGCATATGCAAAAAATAAAATAAAATAATCATACATAAATTATTTTTATATGTATAAGTATGTATGTGTGTAGAAATAGATATTTTTCTATGTATGAATGCACGTGTATAAAAATATCTGTGTGTCTCAGACAGTGTATATGTATACAATCAATAGACATATGCAGGTATATGCAGATCCTTAGAAATTTCTTATTTTTATCATTATTGTTTTTAAAAGTAATAGTCCCCTAGTGTATCGGAAACTAGTATTATTATTTGTGTTATTGTTTGCTGTTGTAGTTATTTAACCCTTTATGCCCGATGGTATTTTTAAGTACCATAAAGCAAATTGGTTATAAAATTTATTTAACGCTTCAATTGGTGCAATATATTTTCAAATGTGTTTGAAATACTTTACTTTATATTTTTGTTTAAAAAAAAAAATTCGTTTTACAAAATATTATTTGAATTTTGAATTGGAGCTTAAGAAGTACCAGAAAAAAAGAAATTATCTAGAGGAAAGAAACATGAGAAATTTTACAAAAATATTTTTCAAAAATTACAAAAATAATAAATAAATAGACAATTTCTTTCCCAATTATATATATTCAGCTTTCTCTGTGTTAAGTTACATGAAGTGAAATGGTTCAATTCCGAAAAATATTAATATTTATGTTTAAACACATTATATTTGTATGTTTTATAATTCTGTAAAATACCGAAAACCAATAATTAAAAAATATATATTTGCAAAGAGAGATCATTTTTAAATGGACTTCGTGTTAAAAGGAAGTAAAAAACTACAATTTTGTAAAAAAAGAAAAATTGTAAAGCCATTCTATTTGTATCTTTTATAATTCTGTAAAATACCAAAACAATACTTTTTAGAAATTTACACAGAGAAAATGTTTTTAAATGATCAATTTCATTTCCGATTATAAATATTCAGCTTTTCAAAGACATGCAGTGAAAAGTTTCAATTCTTAAAAAATATATATGTATACATTTCTGTGCAAATCCATTTAATTCAAGATATCATTTGCTTAGAGTTATAAATATTCTACAAAGTCCCTATGAATACCGATTTATTTTATTAATTTTTATCGACGAAATCATTCTACAATTTATTTAGTGGTTGAGCAAACTTCTCTCTCTCTACTTAATTCTGCAAAAATAATTCGAAAAATATTTTTGTTATGAATTTATAATATGAGTCATTAAAGATCAATTAAATAATTAAATCTGTTAAATTAAAATGATTAAAAGTTAAATGGTTAGATAAGAATTACAAAGATATTTGTTTTTAACTTAATGCATTTCATACTTTTTTCATTGTCATGAAACTCAAATGAAACTCCGTCTAAAATTCTTGTAAAGTAAAAATTTATTTAAAGACCTTGGTATTTTTTCTGAAAAATGCCATGTCGTTTGAAAAATATTCAGGAATCCCACCCTAATTTTTCACCGACGTCTATTAGTATAAATTGTTAAATAGAAAATACAATTTTAGGGTATTACTTTATATGGTCGAACGATTTTCCAATATTAATGTGCATTTCATAATCACTATTATGATATGAAATGAAACTCAGTCTGAAATTCATATAAAGAAAAGATTTATTAAAAGACCTTGGAATTTTTTCTTTATCAAAGTCTGGAAAAATCTTCAGGAATCTCACCCAGTTTTTTACGGACGTCCATTAGTAGAAAAGGTAAATTGAAAATGACATTTTATTGTATCACTTTATACGAACGAACATTTTTCCAATATTAATATGCATTTCATAATCACTATTGTAATGTGTAACATTATATTTTCTAATTGGCATCAATTTTACTTTTTCTAAAGACGTTCATGGATATTTTATCCCGTATTAAAGTAATAATGAATATTTTACTTCAATATTACTGTAATATGGAATTTTTCATTCAGTGTTATATATTATAATAACGATTGTGATTTCTAGTATTTTATCATTAGTAAACTTGGTTAAAAACTGAATTTTAATTTTATTTTTATTACTTGAGAAGTGCGAAAATTTTTCATACATGGATATTCATTCCATAATTATTATGATAATCTGCAATAATTTATTTCAATATTATACTTTCCAATAATGATTTTGATCTCTAATATTTTATTATAGTTCTTCATTGAATTATATTAATGGACTTGATTATAAATTGAAATTACTTTTTTTGTCATTAATTTAAAATTACAAAGAATTTTCCAGTATACATATGCATGTTATAATCACTAATAGAATCTTTAATATTTTAGTTCTATATTACAGTATTGATATATATATATATATATATATATATATATATATATATATATATGTACACATATACAAGTAAAATATTACATTTTACATTAATGAAGTAATTTTAACCAGTTAAAACTATACGCATATATATATATACAACCTACTGTTTTACTTCTTTAACGCATAATGTAATATTATAGTTCAGTATGTACTTAATGTACTTAATGTTCTTGTGTGTACTTTAGTACTGTACTTAATAATATTTATGATCTTTAATATTTCACTACAGATCTTCACAGATATCTCTTAATAGTAGACACGATTGCAAATTAAAATTAAAATTTTATTGTTAGTTTATTCCAATGTGCTCAATCTACTCAATAAATACAATCAAGTTTCTAATATAAATATATATTCCATAAACCTTATAAAAGTTTGCAATATTTTACTGTATTATTACAGATTTTAGTGTATCTTCAATATTGCAAGAATAATGTAATTGCACTTGAATATTACAGATTTGAAAATGCTTATAGTGTATAATATTTTACTATAGTTCATCACTGTTGTATAGCCTTGGTTATAGAAATTGAAATTAAATTTTAGTTATTTTAACGCAATTCAATAAATTTGTTACTTGATAAACATGTTTTAACTAAAATATGCCTATCATAATCAATATTAATATACATTTTACTTTATCTACTACGTTCCTCTCAAGTGGAGTTTAGACTTCGTTAGAATTTGAAATTAAATTTTTGTCATTGTTATCCATCTCAGTAAATTTATTACTTGATAACGTTTTTCTAACTTAAATAAGTCTTTCATAATCATTATTAATTTCCGTTACATTTTAGCTACTATGTTCCTCTCAAGTGGAATTTTCAATGGTTGGGTTATTTCCCTATATTTCAGCTAAATTTATATATTAACAGAAAAATGTTTATTTCCTAGATATAAAAGTGATTGCAAAGAAATAAGGATTTTTTAAAAATTTAAATTGCATTATACAAGTATATACGTCTGTAGTACAAATGTAATTATAACATATTTATAATACTATAAATGTATAGTAATAAATCTATAATATAATACTATAATTAACATAACTATTAAATATACGTCTATTATAATAAGATAATTATATTAGATTTGAAAGTATGAACGTTAGTTAATCTAACAAGATATTCAGTGTTATCTTTTTGGAGACAAAGTTTTATTTCTTTCATTACGATCTTTGAAATTGTCGTTAGAAAAACTGGTTGGCCACTTTTAAATTGCTGTAAAAAAAACCGACAGTATTTTTATCTCTCTAAAAACATTACCAAACCTAACTTGATTCCAGTTTTTCCATCATCAAATGTACAGGTAAAAAATGTACAGGCGTGGGAAAAAAGTAAACACCCCCTACTAACTCTGCAACAAACTATTGTAAAAGAAAGCTATATTGCCGTTTACTTTTAAATGATGTAAATAAATTTTTCTTGGGGGGTGGGACATTTACGCATTAAAGCAAACATAAACTTTATTTATTTTAATAGCAATTCACAAGTTTGATACCATAAATAAATTCTCCACCCTTCAATTAACCTAAATACAAATTTTCATGAAATTCGTACGATTAGTTTAAGAGAAATTAATTATTTAAAATTGAGCATATTTTAGGGATTGTATCCAAATTGAAGTACCGTACGCGGTTGTTAAAATGGTACAGAATGACTTAGTCACTTTTATTAATGTATTATTTCTTGCCAATATGACTATTCAGTTACTTAATATGCTTCGACTATTGGCAGCCCAAATGTTTCAATGAGATGGCCAGTCTAAATATCTCCAAAACTTGATCATAGATTGCAACATAAACTTTGTTCGTATGAAACAGTTCAACAAGTTTATTTATTGCGACGTGCAGTTGTGTTTTCTATTATAAAAAGTAAGTGTAATTTTAAGGTTTATTTAATTAGGTGGTTGAATAACTTTTTTAAAGGTATCTGAATGTTTTGCAGTACGTACGTTATATATATTTTTTATTATATAGACTTTTAAGGTACGTATATAATCTAATTTTTACCTCTAAGACTAAAACAAAGGCGTACTATGATTATTGATGCTTTAAATTGGGCGACCATCAGTCCTACAATTTCAAGAGAGGTGGCCACATGAAATCGAGGCGAGATGGCCACTTTTAATCAGTATTTAAAAATTATACGGAGTGAGGATTCTAACAAAATATAATTAAATTTAAAATAAATATATAACGTTTACGGTTTTAAATATATTTATTGATATAATTATTTAAATTTTAACTAATATAAACATTTTAATAATAATAATAATATAATAAGACCTAACGATTTATTTGTTTCAGAAAATACAGAAAAAACGTGCATGATAAATTCGCATGATAAATCTAGAAATTAAGCATATAGAAAACACTTTTTGAGAAAAAGAAAATTATAGCACACTTACGTCTAACTCAAAAGAAAACACAAAAAGTATTCTTTAAACATCAATTTTAACAGAAAATTTCGCAATTTTCAAAATATTTTTGATATTTTTCAAGTAAAGAAAAACTTAATTTTTAAAAACATTTTTTACATGAAAAAGCCGTTAAATCCCGTTAAATGTAATAGCTGTTAAATAGCAATAGCCAATTAATAGCAAATTGCAATAGCCCTTAAATGTTAAAAACTGTAGTTCATATAGTTTGAAAGCAGTATGCCCAAACTCAAATGTTTTCATCTGAGAAAACGCATCTTAAAGATTCAATATCCACGTACATTCAATCACTCTCAATGAACTATAACTGATTATAACTGAAGCAATAATACAAATTTGTGAATGCGGTTTACTTCATATTGTTCAAGAATGTCTGAAAATTTAGAATAAAACAAAAATAGAAATATGATTTTTGGAAAGTTTAAAGGTTCTGTGCCCCTAACCTTTTGAGGACGAATGCTTTAAGGGGACCATGGACGTTTATTTGAGCAAAAATCGACATTTTATTTGTGTGTATTATTATTGTCCAACTTGCACTACGTCATTCTTGGAAAACAGCATGCAGATGCGATTATTTTACGCAAAGAGGTGTATTAATTGTGTTCACAAACAATTTTTTGGCTTTTAATAAACTTTAAATCTGTTTTTCTCAATATTGATGTTTCAGCTTATTTTTTTTATTTTTGAAGTGCTCCTTGCTACTTAATTTTTGATCAAAATTCATGAAGTTGATAAGGAAGAATCTTCATATTACCTAAAAAGAAACTGCCAATGCATTTTAAAATTCGACTTCATTAAGACAATTAAATTTGATTTTTAACTTAATATAAGGCAGAGTTTTGATGAAAATCGATATGGAATTCAAAAAAATATCTCTAAAAATTTAACTATTTAAGGGATTAAAAAATAGTCACAAACAATTTTTTGGCCTTTTAATAAATTTTAAATCTGTTTTTCTCAATAGTAATGTTTCAGCGTATTTTTTTAATTTTTAAAGTGCTCCTTGCTTCTTAATTTTTGATCAAAATTCATGAAGCTGATAAGGAAGAATCTTCATATTACCTAAAAAGAAACTGCCAATGCATTTTAAAATTCGACTTCATTAAGACAATTAAATTTGATTTTTAACTTAATATAAGGCAGAGTTTTGATGAAAATCGATATGGAATTCAAAAAAAATATCTCTAAAAATTTAACTATTTAAGGGATTAAAAAATCGTCACAAACAATTTTTTGGCCTTTTAATAAATTTTAAATCTGTTTTTCTCAATAGTAATGTTTCAGCTTATTTTTTTAATTTTTAAAGTGCTCCTTGCTACTTAATTTTTGATCAAAATTCATGAAGCTGATAAGGAAGAATCCTGATATTACCTAAAAAGAAACTGCGTATGCATTTTAAAATTCGACTTCTTTAAGACAATTAAATTTGATTTTTAACTTAATATAAGGCAGAGTTTTGATGAAAATCGATATGGAATTCAGAAAAATATCTCTAAAAATTTAACTATTTAAGGGATTAAAAAATCGTCACAAACAATTTTTTGGCCTTTTAATAAATTTTAAATCTGTTTTTCTCAATAGTAATGTTTCAGCTTATTTTTTTAATTTTTAAAGTGCTCCTTGCTACTTAATTTTTGATCAAAATTCATGAAGCTGATAAGAAAAAATCCTGATATTACCTAAAAAGAAACTGCGTATGCATTTTAAAATTCGACTTCATTAAGACAATTAAATTTGATTTTTAACTTAATATAAGGCAGAGTTTTGATGAAAATCGATATGGAATTCAGAAAAATATCTCTAAAAATTTAACTATTTAAGGGATTAAAAAATCGTCACAAACAATTTTTTGGCCTTTTAATAAATTTTAAATCTGTTTTTCTCAATAGTAATGTTTCAGCTTATTTTTTTAATTTTTAAAGTGCTCCTTGCTACTTAATTTTTGATCAAAATTCATGAAGCTGATAAGAAAAAATCCTGATATTACCTAAAAAGAAACTGCGTATGCATTTTAAAATTCGACTTCATTAAGACAATTAAATTTGATTTTTAACTTAATATAAGGCAGAGTTTTGATGAAAATCGATATGGAATTCAGAAAAATATCTCTAAAAATTTAACTATTTAAGGGATTAAAAAATCGTCACAAACAATTTTTTGGCCTTTTAATAAATTTTAAATCTGTTTTTCTCAATAGTAATGTTTCAGCTTATTTTTTTAATTTTTAAAGTGCTCCTTGCTGCTTAATTTTTGATCAAAATTCATGAAGCTGATAAAAAAGAATCCTGATATTACCTAAAAAGAAACTGCGTATGCATTTTAAAATTCGACTTCATTAAGACAATTAAATTTGATTTTTAACTTAATATAAGGCAGAGTTTTGATGAAAATCGATATGGAATTCAGAAAAATATCTCTAAAAATTTAACTATTTAAGGGATTAAAAAATCGTCACAAACAATTTTTTGGCCTTTTAATAAATTTTAAATCTGTTTTTCTCAATAGTAATGTTTCAGCTTATTTTTTTAATTTTTAAAGTGCTCCTTGCTACTTAATTTTTGATCAAAATTCATGAAGCTGATAAGAAAGAATCCTGATATTACCTAAAAAGAAACTGCGTATGCATTTTAAAATTCGACTTCATTAAGACAATTAAATTTGATTTTTAACTTAATATAAGGCAGAGTTTTGATGAAAATCGATATGGAATTCAGAAAAATATCTCTAAAAATTTAACTAATTAAGGGATTAAAAAATCGATACACAGATTTGTTTGTAATAGAGATTTCCGTGATAAAATCCAAAATCGTGGAACTATCTAAAAAATTAAGACGCAAGGAGCATTTTGAAATTTTGTTTTAAAAGTTTTAATTTTTAAAATATTTTAAAATTATAATAAGATTTCAAAAAATTTTAAGGTGTTCTATATATTAGATGTAAATTTCCAACTGGGCGAAAAATGCCCGGACCAGGATTCGAACCCGGGACCTCCTGGCTGAAGCCGCCAGTGCTCTGCCATCTGAGCTATCCCGGACGTTTCTGGTCGAACTTTTTCACCCAGCTAACCTTGATGATGACCAGATGGCAGAGCACTGGCGGCTTCAGCCAGGAGGTCCCTGGTTCGAATCCTGGTCCGGACATTTTTCGCCCAGTTGGAATTTACATCTAATATGATTTGTTTACCAATTAGAATAATTGTGTTAATATTAATCTAGTGCTCTATATACTTATGGTGAAATGTATATTTGCACAAAATTTCAAATCTCTATTATGAAAATTAAAATAAATTTTTTTATAGTCCACCGACCCCTTAAGTACCGTTTAAGTATCATTCTTTTTAAAACACAAAATTAGACTTAAAATACAAAAAATTCTTCTTTTATTTAGAGTTATTGTTAAATATACGACTCCGAAGCACAAATTAACAAGAAATGTGAAAAAAAAAATACTATGTCATGTGCCCCTAAACTTAATTTATTATCATTACCGTCTTTTAAAAAGGAATAATTCTGGACGATAGTTAAACCACCTGTTATGATTAAATAAATAAGCAAAACTGATAATTTATATTTTTATTTATAATAATAATTATTATTATCATTATTTCCGTTGGAAGTAAGGTCATTAATGTTACATTATATACATAATTAAAAAAAAATTCTCTTGAGTTTGAAATTGGAAAATCATTTTATCTTTACAATTAAAATTCTAATTTAATTCTAATTCGTAATTGTGTTTTCATGCTTTTATAAATGTAATGACTAATTGCTGTTATGAAATTAGATCTCTATTTAGAATTAGTAATTAAAAATGATTAATTATTTCCTGTGCTACGTACGTATAATCAAATCATTGTTCAAAAACCTCTCATAAGGAACAAAGTCGTAATTAATGTTGTGCATTTGCAGACATTTTTAATGATCTCGTATTCGCAAGACAGTTTAATCTTAGATGTGAAACATTGCAAAATAATAGTTTTGGAAGGTTTATTTTATAAGATAAAAGCCAAGAGATATTTTGATATATTTCGACAGAAGGAAGGCGAATTGTGTGGGGATGTAAATCGACCCTAACCTCCAAACTTCATCTACCAGAAGCTTGAGATAGACAATCATTCCACATGTAGTCTTTTTTTCTGGGCCAGACGGCGTTTGTTTGTGGTTAAGCGGCTTTTGTCACCTTTTATGGCTTTAGAATAAAGTGCTGGGTGTCCTGCAAGACGGGAGAGCTACATTCATGTTCTATCTTATCTCCTGACCTAGTGTTGAATCCATTGTTGATTCCCCCGTTCTTTAATTAAAAACCACAAATGGGGTTAGAAAAAGATAGTTTTATTGCTTTAGCAGGACAGTCAGCTATTTTAGCTTAACGCAGCCTTACGCTTTTATGGATGTTTTTTATTGCTGCATCCACAGCTAAGTGCTATAATATCATGTTACGGTAAAAATATGCGGATCTTATTTTGCCTCTCCTGTGAACTTAACTTTTGTCGAGATGTGTCTTCTTGCGGGTGAGCGATATGTAGGAAAAATGTACTTATATTTCTCATCCATTGCCACTTAAAACACACGGAATTTTATTACAAAATGAACTTTTATTACAAAAATGAAACATTAATCAATTCTTATAGCAATATGCATTCCAATATCTAACAACAGAACTAGAAGAAAATGTTTTAGAACAAGATGGTGTAGATGACTATAATGCCTTAAGGGTGTTTCTCAGTCTGATTACAAATTCCCCTCCTTAATGTTAAACCTACGTGCACGTGTAATGCATCTGTTTTTACATATATCTAATCAGAAAATGTATTTTTGATATATTTTTTATCTATTGCTCTTCTTCAAAGATGTTTCTTTCTCTATAAACCGGACCAAAAAATCTAAAATATATTTTTAATTTAATATTTTATGCGCCATATCACCTTAGCGAAGTGACAACACTGCAAAAAAACCATGTAATTCTACAGATGTAAAGTCACAGAAATCTGTATGCTCACTATAATTTTATCTGTACACTGTACAAAAAAAGATGTAAATCTACAAAAGAAGTTTTTGTAAATCTACAGAGTTCTGTAGCCTTACAAAAGAACTTACTAAAATTATATTAATCTTACTAAAATTTTATCTGTAACCAGGGTTTCAGTTGCATATAAAGTTCTAGGCATCTCAGTTCCTTAAAAGATTCTTAGTAAGCTTACAGATTGTTTGATTTACAGTGCAAAAGTGTATCTGTTACATGAATTTTTGTTGTTTATAATTATTCAATAATTATTTTTTATATATATTATAATTTTACTTATTTATGATATATATATTTAAATATATTTATATATATATACTCGTATATATATATATTTGGACTTGATATTCAATTTTTGTTAGTAAACAAATCGAAATGTCATTTTAAACTTTTTCATTTATAAAGTAAGTGTGTCGCTGGAAATTTAGTTGTATGTTTACGTGTGTCATGAAACAAAAAAGATTGAAAAGCAGAATAATATTTATTAACTCCTGGGATTTTTTCTTTATTCCCTTCATAATTTTGTGAGGATCTAACGCTAATATGTTATTCTTTCTCTATTATGTACTACTTATTCCCTTGGCTTGTCAGAAAGTTCTGTCTTAAATGTAACAACCCTTAGTCAGAAGTAAAACACTGTCACCATTGAACATCCAGATTGTTAAACTGTCTATTTTTATATTTCTTTAGAATCTTGGCAAGCTGTTATTAAATTTAGAAAACATCGTCGAAATAAAGATACTTCTTTCTTCAATTTAAAACTGTGAATACTTTTTACTATTGTAACTCATATTAGTACATATTTATTTTTAAATTCTCATCTACTATATAAAACGCAAATAGAAATTTCGATCCACCCGCTTATAACAGGAGTTCTGCTCAATGGATTTTGATAGAAATTGCACTGTAAGCTAGTTTTTCTTTTTCAAGAAAGATTTTAGCACATAATATATATAATTCTATGCTGTTTAATTATGGAATATGGGGGGGGGGAGTTTTATAATCAGGTAAATCTGATTATAAATGATTAGCATTTTAAAAAGATTCTGCTGCACGGATTTTGATGGAACTTACACTATTAGTTATATAGTTATTAACACTGTAAAAAAAAATCTGTAGTTCTACAGATGTAAAGTTACATGCTTACTAAACTTTCACCTGTAACTGTACGAAAAAAGCTGCAAATCTACAAAACTAGTTTTTGTAAAGCTACAAAAATCTGTAACTTTACAAATGAATCTGCTAAAATTTCAGTAATCTTACTAAACTTTTATTTGTAACCCTGGCTGCAGTTACATGAAAAGTTCTCGGAATCCCAGTTTCCAAAAAAATTCTTAGTAATCTTACAGATTTTTTGATTTTCGGCGCAAAAGTGTGACTGTTACATGAAATTTTGTTGTTGCCGTTACATGAAAAGTTCTAGGAATCCCAGTTTCCTAGAAAAACTTTAGTAACTTCACAGATTTTTTTTTACAGTGTAAGACAAGTTCCTGTATATAATATATCGTTCTACGTTGCTTAGTTATAGAATTATGGGGGAAAGTTCTATAATCATAAGAACCCGATTATGAAAGATTAGCCTTTTTAGATCTACTGGGTGGATTTTGCTGAAACTTTCACTGTCAGATAATTTTTCAGGGATGGTTTTAGTATAAGTTGTTGCATGTAGTTCTTTCATACTTTACAAACCCTACAGTAAATGATCAACTAAAAGTGCTGGTTCTTAACAGTCCAAAGTTTGTCCAACACAATAGAACATATAAAAGCGCAGTGGCGTTTGTCTCGTTTTAAGCAATGTGGAAAGACATTTCAGGTAGAAGTCCATATTGATTTTAAACACAAGGTCAGATTCATTGATACATTTCTTTTGATCCAAGGTTTGTTTAGAGAAACCGACCAGCGTAGAAGGCAAAGTCTGTTACACTGTAAATCAAAATCTTAATTCTACAGATGTAATGTTACAGCTTACTAAAATTTTATCTGTACACTGAACAAAAACAAAAAAAAAAAGTCCCTCCGGCCAGTGCCGGGAGGAAGAGGTAGCTTTCATATTCCTTATTTTAAAAAAGCCAACTTATATTATTCAAACACACGAAGCTCAATTTAGTGGAAACCGAATGTAGGAGATTCAATACCAATTTTTATCAATACTAAATCATTATGAATGAGAATTTCGCGAAATTAGTCAGCTTTATCGGAGCTGCTTTTAATTAAAGTAACTTATATTTGGCTGCCAAATTTGGCGATTTCTTAAAGTGCCTGCCATTTTAAGACAACATGGTGGATGAGGCTAACCAGTGAACTTGGTCAAGACCTTAGTAATTGCTGTGCACATGCTCACTCACATCGGAATCGGTTGATATATACGAGTGCTGTCGCAGGAAAAAATCAGATTTTTCAAAATGTCACCCACGTTAGGAATTGAAACTACTGTATCTGAGCCATTTTTTAAGATAAAGGCAAACAAAAAATGCTCCTGAATCCTTATATCAAGGTCAAATACTTAAGAAAGAAACCTTTTTCAATTTCTAATTTTTTTGCACCTCACTTTAAATATAATTTTTTTAAATTTAATGGCCGCCATTTTGAAACAAGATGGCTGATGAAGCTGGCCAGCGAACTTGGTCGAGATATTGATGTATACTATCCACATGCTTTCTTCCATCGAAATAGGCGAATACGTGTGGTATCGCGTGACAAATACAAGATCGTTTCAAAGTGTTAGCCATGATAGAAATTCAAAGTGCTATAATTCAACCACTTTTTAAGATATAAACAAAAGAACAAATTTTCAGAAACAAAAACTGCTCCGAATCTTTGTATCAAGGCCAAACACATAAAAAAAATCTTTTTCATTTTCCAATTTTTTAATACCTCATTTTAAATTTTAAAATACATTTAAAAAAAATCGCAACCTTTTTGAAACAAGATGGGGAATGAAGCTGGCCAACGAACTCGGTCGAGATATTGGTATGCACTATGTACAGACCAAGTAATATCCAAATCGGTTCATAAATACGCCTGTTATCGAAAGACAAAAATCAGGTCGTTTTAAAATGTCAGCCACAATAGAAATTCAAAATATTATAACTCAGCCATTTTTTTAGATATAGACGAAACAAAACCTGTTCCGGAATCTTTGTATTAAGGTCAAACACATACGAAAAAATCTTTTTCATTTTCCAAATTTTTAGCATCTCATTTTAAATTAAATTTTTTTTTAATTTTTTAAAATGGCCGCCATTTTGAAACAAGATGGCGGATGAAGCTGGCCAACGAACTCGGTTGAGTTATTTGCATGTACTACGTACACACCAAGGTACATCCAAATCGGTCCATAAATACGTCTGTTATCACGTGGCAAAAATCAGGGCGTTTCAAAATGTCAGCCACGCTAGAAATTCAAAATGCTATAACTCAGCCATTTTTTAAGATATAAACGAAACAAAAACTGCTCCCGAATCTTTTTATCAAGGTCAAACACATAAGAAAAAAAAAATATTTTTTCAATTTTCAATTTTTTGGTACCACATTTCCAATTTAAATTTTTCTTAAAATTTTAAATGGCCGCCATTTTTAAACAAAATGGCGGATGAAGCTGGCCAACGAACTCGGTCGAAACATTGGTCTGTACTATGTATAAACGAAGTTACATCCAAATCGGTTCATAAATACGCCTTTTATGGCGTGACAAAATTCAGGACGTTTCAAAATGTCAGCTTCGCTAGAAATTCAAAATGCTATAACTCAGCCATTTTTTAAGATATAGCCGAAACAAAAACTGCTACGGAGTCTTTGTACAAAGGTCAAATACATAAGAAAAAAATATTTTTCCATTTTCAATTTTTTGGTACCACATTTCAAATTTTAAATTTTTTAATTTTTTTAAATGGCCGCCATTTTGAAACAAAACGGCGGATGAAGCTGGCCAACGAACTCGGTCGAGACATTGGTATGTACTATGTACACACTGAATTACGTCCAAATCGGTTCATAAATACGAGAGTTACAGTATGACATAGGTCATATATATATATATATATAATATATATATATATTGATATATATATATATATATATATATATATATATATATATATATATATCAATTTTGAACGGAGGGTGGTTTCGGGGTCTGGGGGTCATGATCGATGAAAATATACCAAAATTTTTTGAAATCGCTTTCCTCCGAACGGCTGCAATAGGTAGCTTTTTTGTAAAGAAAGCTACCTAATAAATAAATCTTCAAAACTAGTTTTTGTAAAGCTACCGAAATCTGTAGTATTACAAAAGGATCTACAAAAATTACATTTAATCTTACTATATTTTTTCCTGTAACCCGGGTTGCAGTTATATAAAAAGCTCTAGGCATCTCAGTTTCCTAAAAAATTCTTAGTAACCTTACAGATTTTTTTATTTACGGTGCAAAAGTGTATCTGGTACAGGATTGTTTGTTGTTGCCATTACATAAAAAGTTCTAGGAATCACAGTTTCCTAGAAAAACTTTAGTAACTTCACAGATTTTTTTTTACAGTGTAAGACAAAGTTCCTGTATATAATATATCGTTCTACGTTGCTTAGTTATAGAATTATGGGGGAAAGTTATATAATCATAAGAACCCGATTATGAAAGATTAGCCTTTTTAGATCTACTGGGTGGATTTTGCTGAAACTTTCACTGTCAGATAATTTTTCAGGGATGGTTTTAGTATAAGTTGTTGCATGTAGTTCTTTCATACTTTACAAACCCTACAGTAAATGATCAACTAAAAGTGCTGGTTCTTAACAGTCCAAATTTTGTCCAACACAATAGAACATATAAAAGCGCAGTGGCGTTTGTCTCGTTTTAAGCAATGTGGAAAGACATTTCAGGTAGAAGTCCATATTGATTTTAAACACAAGGTCAGATTCATTGATACATTTCTTTTGATCCAAGGTTTGTTTAGAGAAACCGACCAGCGTAGAAGGCAAAGTATGTTACACTGTAAATCAGAATCTTAATTCTACAGATGTAATGTTACAGCTTACTAAAATTTTATCTGTACACTGAACAAAAACAAAAAAAAAAAAAATAAATCTTCAAAACTAGTTTTTGTAAAGCTACCGAAATCTGTAGTATTACAAAAGAATCTACAAAAATTACATTTAATATTACTATATTTTTTCCTGTAACCCGTGTTGCAGTTATATAAAAAGCTCTAGGCATCTCAGTTTCCTAAAAAATTCTTAGTAACCTTACAGATTTTTTTATTTACGGTGCAAAAGTGTATCTGGTACAGGATTGTTTGTTGTTGCCATTACATAAAAAGTTCTAGGAATCACACTTTCCTAGAAATAGTTTAGTAACTTTACAGATTTTTTTTTTTTTTTTTTTTTTTTTTTTTTTTTTTACAGTGTAGTAAGATATGAAATTGTTCAAATTTTCGAATTTTCAATTTTGCTTATTAAACAATCAGACTTGCACAATTTTAGAAATAGGTAATTTATATATTTTCCTAATATATCTCTCTATTCTAAAAAAAAGTAACTACCGCTGTCACCGCCGCCGCCGCCGGTTTTGAATTTTATGTGACCGGAGGACTTTCTTCGTTAATATTAAGAAAAATAATGCATACAAAAATATGAAAACCGGTAGTATTATACAGAAATGTTCGATAAACACGCTGATGCAGACAGATTTTAGATCTAAGAATTATTTTAAGAGATATTTAATGCTAAAGTTGGACAAAATCGTTCCACTAAAAAAGTTTTATAGGAGCAAAAACTGTTCATAGGAATTTAATCATTTTTAGATCATTTTATGCGTTAGAATTTGCCGGAGTGCAGATTGCATTAATTTTTTTATTTTGACTCATTTTTTGAGGTTTTATTTCTATTTTAAATTCAGATTTTCAGCATTTCTAGAGATATTTTTAACAGATTTTAGAAAGTGATATTAATTTAAACTGTTGCAAACTGTATAAGCAGCGGAAACAATAATGTTTGCTTCGAAAAAAAATATTTATACGCGTAAATAAATTAAAAATTTATTTACACGTGACTATTATAAACAGAAAAAAACATTTGGAATTAGAATTAAATAATTATGTACAAAAAGCAGGAACTTATTAAAAATTACGTCATAGAAACTATAATTACACGTGAATTTCAAGAGAGAAAGGAATTTGTAAAACAATAAATTTATTAACATGCGTTAGAAGTCTTAAATAGGAGAAATTACGTCATTTTTACAACACATTACAGTTATTACATAAAATGAACACAAAATAATATTGCAAAGCGGTTTAAATTTAGAAATTGCGCTAGACATTTATTTGATATTTTAAGAGGATACTTTTCAACAATTTTTGTTAGGAAAATGCAAATAATATTTCATTTCTAACGCAAGTATTTTCACGTGAATATTAAAAAGAGAAAGAATAGTTTGGTCAAAATTACGTCAGATTAAAAACGATTAATTTAAAATGTCTCATTTAAAAGAACTTTCTTTTCACTTTGTTAAAATATACCAGGAGACAAAGAATCTGTTTACTTAATTCCTTTTATATTAGCTTATTTTGAAATGTTGTTACACGTGTCTACGTCATCAAGTTATTTTTATTTCGACGTTTTATTTGTATTTTTATTAATGTTGTACTAATTTATTTGTTTTTTCGTTATTTAAAATAAAAATTATGTCAATTTGTATAATTTGGCGAGTGGTTTGGCAATTTATATAATTTGGCGAAATGGGTCGACGGGATTATCAAGTAGTACCGCAATGGATTTGGCGTTAAAATTCCCCAATCAAAGAGAAATCAATAGAAATCCGTTTATGAGAGGTCGCCACTGTTTTTTAAATTATAATTCAATCTTTCGAAATCTTTTTAAAGCCGATCAAATTAGCGTGCGTTTAGAGTCTACGGTGTCTGGACGGGGGTTGGCGAGCGTAGCTCGTAGGGGGCCGAGCCCCCTAGTAAATCTCTAAAATAGTAAACAAAAACATAAAAAAGTATCATTATGTATTTAAATATGTTTTAATATCCTTCTCTTAGAATGCATTTTTTACGTAATTAAATAAACATTTTATACATTTTATTAAAGCAACAGTGTTGAAATGTTTCATGATTGCTATAGTTCGATTTGTCTTCTTATAACCATGTACAATTATGAATGTAACTAATGATAATATTTCAGAAAATATGCAGGGCAAATATTGATGTTTCTTCATGATTTTTTTTAATGTTTCAGTAATTAATTTTTTAATGATTTTCTTTTCGAGGAAAAAAATGATGAATGCTTTATCTTATTATAATAAATTGTATATTTTTAATCTACATTTAAAATGTAAAGATTTTACCTGAAATACGCTTTTTGTAAAATATATGAAACTGACTCGTAAGCAGATAAGTAAAAAATAATACTCGCACCGAATGAAACCTATGCACTTAGCAAGCATGTTATGTGCGCTCGTAATTATATACCTGTAGTCGTCGTCTGGTCCGTCCGTCTGTCTGTCCGTCTGTCTGTCCGTCTGTCTGTCCGTCTATCCTCATATAACAGCTCAAAAACTACCCAACCGAATGGTTTAAAATTTAATATATATAATCGTTGCAGAATTTTGTCGATTCATTTCAAATGTTTATGACAATCTAATCAAAACTTAAAAATATCTTTTAAAAAGTTTTCTTCATTTTACTAAATCTTATCATACGTAATTAATCCAAGGATATCACATGATAAATAATGATTCTAGGTTGTCTTGAGATTACGTCCTATTTAAGATGGATTCCTATTACTTCTGTACTATTGAATTCAATATATATATATAATCATAATAAATTTTGTTTTCATGCATTTTTGCATAAGAGTGAAACGATTCTGGTGATTGCGTCATATTTAAGATGGAGTCATATTATTTTCGTATTACTGCATTTAATATATATAATCGTAATAAATTTTGTATTCATGCATTTTTGTATAAGAGTACAACAACTATTGCACCAAGATCTGAATATTTGTAAAACTAGTTATAGTATGAATGTACCTCCATTATACACGTTTGACGTTAAAACGTCAGAAGTCCTTATAATTTTCGACTTGTTTGTGTTACACTAGGTGATTTTAAAACCACGGAACAAACGCAGAGACGTGGTGCAGATTCCTAAATTAAACATTTTTTTTTTTAAATAGAAAATATGGTTCACAATTAGGGGTGTCAGTTGAACTGATTTAAGTGGAAAATACCAATTTTTAAGACTTTTAATACCCGTTCCACTGAACCAGTGCGCGGACCGTCAAAAGTCCCAATTTTTTATGATGTACAAATTATTTTAAGTTTCTTTTTGTATCATGCTATTCAACAGTTTGCAGCAAGTGAAACCTTTTCCAGTAAACATGTTGAAACGCAACGTGTCTGTAACATAAAATCTTTAAGATCTCGCCGAAAGAAATCTACCAGATCAAACGAAAACCTATCTCAAACGGAAATTTTCCCGATCCGTAGCGATTCTGTTTATATAAGTTTTTCTATACTTTATTCAATAAATCTTGGGAAAATGTAACCTGCCTATAACAAATACCTTTTTATAATAAAAGCAATCCATGTTTCTACAGAAAGAATACCCTAACTACCTCTGATGAATTAATAAAAAAAAAATATTTGACTATTTCCTGTATTGCAGTATACATCTAAATCCATACCTATTCCCATCAGGCATTACTATATCAAAAAACGTTGTACTCGTGAATGTCTGTGTCTGCTATATTTTATCACAAATTCAAAAGATAATCTTAGCATAGATGCATGTATGTGAATTATGTTTTACTTACAAATTATATTTTATTTGCAACACGAAAGCATTTATTTACTGTATTTATTTATCCTTAAAACGAAATAGACATGTTTTTCCATAAGGTGATAAGCGTATTTTAAAGACAATTTAAAAAATGCTTTCAGAAGCTGTATTAATTTATTTTTTTAACCTATTATATGAATTGTCAACTAGTTAAATAGACAAAATTTTAAAGGATTTGGAGAAATTCAAAAGACAATCATAAGCATTTATTGCAGATACATGTACCTGAATTATGTTTTAATGACATATTATATTTTATTGACAACACGAAAGTGCATATTTGCTTGTAAAACGAAATAGACATGTTTTTCCATAAGTTTATAATAAGTGTATTTTTAAAGACAGAAATAAAAAGTTTTTGGAAAATATATTACGATTTTTTTACAAGGTATTATATGAATTTTTAAAGCTGCTTAAAGACACAATTTGTTAAAGAATTTAGAGAAAACCAAAATATAATCTTCAGTATTTATTACACATGCAGTGACAACACACTATGAAAAATTTATGGAGTAATTTAACTTAAATAATGGTGTAATTTAAACTGATATAACTGGTGTAATATTACATTTGTGTAACGTAACACCAGTTACATTTGTTAAATTACTCCATTAAATTTATAGTTCAAAAGGTTGATAATTCATTTTTAATTTTTTTTTTTTTTTTACGCTCAAACAATTTTCGCCTCTTTATAATATCCTCCACAAATTTTCACAACTTTCTGAACAATAGTTTCGTCTGTAGAAACTTCAAAATAGGGTCGTTTAATTGAGAACGCCCTGTATATTAGATTCTGAGGTTTCTAAAGAAAGAAAGCTTTTCGAGCTCGTGAAAAAATCGGAATACGTTGTTGTATAATTTTCGTATCTGGTTATATTACATCTTTATAGATTAACAAATATTGGTCTTTTTTTACAGTGTGATTAGGTTAGCAATTCATATGCATCGCGAGATACATATTAAACAACAAAATGTCTATATCAGTGTCGTTTAGACGCAGATCGTTGCCATTTCTAGCAATTATTATGACAGTTTCACGTATCACAGAAAGCAAATTTGACTGTTAAAAATATCAGAAGATTATTTTAACTGTCGTTAAAGTATTTTACGAAAATCCAGGTTCGACTTGAGGCTTTATGACTTCATAAGAGGACCGAGACTCAACATTTCTTACACAATTTTCTTTGTTTTGTTGGAACTACATCGCCCCCCTTAAACTTTGTAACATGATTTTATATTTACCCTGTATATGAACCCAACTAGATCCAGGTTTCATAAAATCATGATATTTTCGAAATTATAAAAAAATACCTGATATTTTTTATATATATCCGATATTTTGATATATCTCATATTTTGAAAATTGTCAATGTATTGTCGATTAAAAATATTTTCACACTTAATACAAAATAAAAAGTAAATCATATTACACTTAAAATGAAAACTTAATAAAACGTTATTATAAATATCTGCTTCTGTAATATCTTTTTCATTTACAAGAAAATTGAATATTCATATCTATTTTATGTATCATATCTATTTATATATGTTCATAAACAAATGACATAGTTATTAAACGTCATTCTAAATCCATTTTACTTTATTTACGCTGCTGAGCTTTAGAGTCAACTTTTTCCAGACAGTGTCTGAACTTTATGATATTGATTTTATCAAATAATAGAAGTGGAATAAACTTACCCATTTATTGTAAAATGTTTTTAGGATATTTTGCAATAAAGGGACTCTTATTCCGCCTTTCAAATTTCACTATTATTTTCCACATTTATTAGACGGTAGCTTAATATTATTAAACAATAGTAAATGGTAAACATTTTAATGCTAATTTATCGATGTTTGCACACAAATAACCAAATATATACATATAATCAATTATTAGCACTTTCAAACATAGTTGAAAGATAAAGGTATATATAAATATTATACAGACATACATACACTAAATACAATAAACCCAAATGGAGTGAAAAATTAGCCAGAGCCAGGAATCGAACCCTGAACCACAGTACACAAGACTGCTGCTCTAACCACTGAGCTACTCCGGCCGATACTTGGGTCTGCAATTTCATACTAAAAAATACTGTATACTGTACTACTGTATAATAATACTGTGCACTGTGTACTGCGTGTGTGTATTATGTACTGTGGTCCCGGGTTCGATTCCTGGCTCTGGCTAATTTTTCACTCCAGTTGGGTTTATTGTATTTAGCGTATGTATGTCTGTATAATATTTATATATACCTTTAACTGTTGAATGCAGGCGTTATTTATTTATGTGTGTATGTGTGTTTTAATATATATTGTAGTTAGTGTGCTTTATTATAGTTGAAAGATGTTTATGAATTCGGTTTGTCCGTCTTTCCGTCTGTCAGCCGTCTGTACGTACTCTAGCTCACGTAATTATAGTCATATTGACATGAAAATGAGATATGGTATTGGTGGCATTATATCGGCATTCAAAATGAAGCGTGTACATTTACGGTTCGTTTACAGAGACACTCAAAAGAATTTCGTTACATTCGTCTGTGAAGAAAAAACATTGGAGGTGTATTTTGATGATATTATATTATTTTAAACATATTTAAATATATGTATATATATATATAATTCAGGTATACTACTAAGCGCTAAAGAATAATATATCACATTTACATTATGAATTTGACAAAGGAATAAAATGAACAATAATTGAACTATTAATCCTGTAAACAATCATTTTCAGTTGTTGTACGTATTTTTAAACTTTATTTTTACGTATTTTTAAACCGTAATTGACACTTTTAGATTTATTTTGCATGTATCTGAAAGATATGGAAGAAATCTTTAATACGATTTCTGGAAAATCTATTTTCCCATGTTCGATAAACTTTATTACACAAAATGTTTAAACCATATCTTAGTGAAATGGTGCTTTCCACATTACTCACTATGGTCTGAACTAGAATCTGAGCTTTATGTGATCATGTAATTATTTTATATGTACTCGAATATAAAAAAAATTGTAATAAAAAATGTGTATATTTTCACATATTTTGAAATATTTTGAGTTAGTTTGGAATATATATTGTAAAAAAACCTAGTTCAGTGCACAGGTGAGTGTAACAGTAGTATGTAACAGAAAAGATATTGAAATAACTTTTGTCCAATTCAGTCTAGAGTAAGCATAAATCTTTACTGAAAAATAGTTTTAAAAAAATTTAAAAAAAAGAGTGCGTTTGAAAAATTTTCTCTTCAAAAGATAAAAAATCGACATTATTATTATTATTATTTTTTTTTTTTTTTTTTTTTTTTTTTTTAGATTTTTATAAAATGCATGGATGATAATCCAATTTTAATTTCAAGTTCACTCAAGAAAAGTAATTGTATTTATACAATATTGTGAATATTTATATATTAATAATTTAATTTTTTAAGTTACTAAATATTATTTTGAATTTACTATTTAGCTGTAACTAAATTATTTTCAAATATTAAGTGTAACTACAAAAAAGTATATAATAACAATACTTATGCAATTATAAATAATAACACTAAAAGTAGTAACACAACATTTTCAATACATAAGAATAAAACATAAAAAATATCTATTTAAAAAGTTAACTTTAACAAAAGTGTAACATTATAAAATATTCAATTAAAATACCTAGGAAATACTTAGCTAAACTGGAAACTTTCCGAATTTTCCATTCAGCGTGTAATCTTTTTTTTTTATTTAAATAATAACGATTACATTCTCTTAAACTTATTTAAAATAGATAAATATCTTCGAATCTTCTCTTTCAAATAAATATTTACATACGTAAAGGTTTACATTTCATCACATTTCAACAGTAAATATTATGTATGTATATTTTAAAATTAAAATATGATTAAAATCTTATTCTTCTAAAAAGAATGTTAAATAAGTTTTCTTTCAAAGTAAGATCTCTAGCCATAGGCATATCTTGTATGACAAAAATGAAATTTTAATTTTTAATATTATGAGCAGTGAATGTGTAAATATATACTTATGTAATACTAGAAAAAAAAAAACTGTTTGATCATCTAATTTAAAATTCACATAAATTTGAAAGTTTTAGATTTATTGTAAGTATCATGTATACAAATCATAATTTTACGCCATATATATATATGAAAAAGATATTTCTTAATTTAGAAAAATATATTATGTACCACGAACCTCATCCGAGATACAAGGATTACATTTTATTACTAGAAACACCAGAAGCGAATACATTTTGGAGATTTATAGAAGCGTTCATTAAAACAAAGTTTCTTTTGCTGCCACTGATTTTTGTAACATTTCCATCATATCTTTTCTTAAGTTACATCTTATATCAAAAATCATTTGTTACATCATTAAATATTTAACGTAATTTATCTATAACATAACAGTTCTTTAATCATCAATATTAAAGAAGCGTTCATGAAAACAGTTTATTTTGTTGTCACTGATTTTTATAACATTTCCATCATATCTTTCTTAAGTTACATCTTATATCAACAGTTTATATCAAAATATCTTATATCAACAATTATTTGTTACATCATTAAATATGTAACATAATTTATCTTTAACATAACAGTTCTTTAATCATCAATATTAGACAAGCGTTCATTAAAACAAAGTTTCTTTTGCGGCCACTGGTTTTTGTAACATTTTTATCATACCTTTTCTTAAGTTACATCTTATATCAACAGTTGATATCAACATATCTTATATCAAGATTCGTTATCTTATATCAACAATTATTTGTTTCATCATTAAATATGCAACATAATTTATCATTAATATAACAGTTCTTTAATTATCAATAGGAAAGAAACGTTCGTTAAAACAGAGTTTCTTTTGCTGTCATTGATTTTTGTAACATTGCCATCATATATTTTCTTAAGTTACATCTTATATCAACAATTATTTCTTAGATAATTAAATATGTAACATGATTTATCTTTAAGGTAACAGTTCTTTAATCATTAATATTAAAGAAGTATTCATAAAAACAGAGTTTATTTTTGCTTTATAAAATATTCAATTAAAATTCCAAAGAAATGCCTAATTACAATGAATTTTCCACGAATTCTCAGTTAACGTTAAACTTTTTTCCGTTTAAATTAGAATAATTACATTTGGTGAAATTTACTACAACAAGATAAATATTTTGGAAATTTCTCTGCCAATTAAATTGTTGCATCTGTAAAGAATGTTTAATTTTCAAGGTATTTAATTAATAAGTATTTTCTACATTATATTTTTAATCTAAAATGTGATTAAAATTGCAGTCTTTTAAATAGCTTGTTTAACAAGTTTCCTTTAAAACTAATTTTCATTATCCTAAGGGACTTTTCTTGCCAGCTAAACAATAAACTTTAGTTTTTAGCATTGTAAGCAGTCAGCAGTTTATACGTGTTTAAAACTAGAACAAACTGCTTAATTATGTAACTGAATTAAATCTACAGAAATTCATCATTTCACCTTTTGATATTATATAAATATTTGTTTGTTATATTACTTAATGAGCAGTGGATTCTCAGTGGTACAAGTCCGTTTTATGTTATTGCTAGATAGTTAATGGTTTGAATTTGGAGGAGTTTAAAAGTATTCGTAATCAGTAATCGACTAGTTGCTTACATGCTTTATTTAACTTACAATTCTATTTATATGTGGCAGTCAAACCTTCTTACTCATTTTTCATTTTTATGTTATTGCTAGATAGTTAATGGTTTGAATTTGGATGAGTTTAAAAGTATTCGTAATCAGTAATCGACTAGTTGCTTACATGCTTTATTTAACTTACAATTCTATTTATATGTGGCAGTCAAACCTTCTTACTCATTTTTCATTTTTATGTTATTGCTAGATAGTTAATGGTTTGAATTTGGATGAGTTTAAAAGTATTCGTAATCAGTAATCGACTAGTTGCTTACATGCTTTATTTAACTTACAATTCTATTTATATGTGGCAGTCAAACCTTCTTACTCATTTTTCATTTTTATGTTATTGCTAGATAGTTAATGGTTTGAATTTGGATGAGTTTAAAAGTATTCGTAATCAGTAATCGACTAGTTGCTTACATGCTTTATTTAACTTACAATTCTATTTATATGTGGCAGTCAAACCTTCTTACTCATTTTTCATTTTTATGTTATTGCTAGATAGTTAATGGTTTGAATTTGGATGAGTTTAAAAGTATTCGTAATCAGTAATCGACTAGTTGCTTGCATGCTTTATTTAACTTACAATTCTATTTATATGTGGCAGTCAAACCTTCTTACTCATTTTTCATCAACTTCCTGTTGACACAGAGCTTTGGAATTCGGAATATACTAGTTGGTTGAGCAAAAAGTTCTGGGAAATTTGTGAAAGTTGCGTTGTTATGCGCAACTTCACAACAAAAGCAACAAGGACTATTCTTCAACGTAGAGACCATCATAGTCTACGACTTTCTGCCAGATTCCGGATTTCCTGGAAGTACGAAGTTTGTCGCCGTACCAGCACCTTCACCCTCATTAATGTCGTCGACGGCTTTCACAATCGTAAGACATTTTCTCCTATAATGCCGGAACAACACAGTCGAATCATAATGTTCAATAGGTATTTTGGAGCCGAAATTCCTGAACTCCTATAGCTATACCACTAGTACCCCTATATACGGCACAAATTCCGGTAACTATTAGATTAAAAATTTCCCTGAAATTTTTGCTCAAACTTGTATATGTATTCCTGAGGGTAATAAAGGAATTGGACATTGATTTTTTTTTTAATTCGAACCCAAAAGTTGGGGGCAAAATTAAAGTTAAAAAGTTACATTTTTTCATAAACCAACGGAAATGAAATCTTGAAACTTGGCATGCCTATAATATAACTAAAATTAGTAAGCACTTCAACTTTTAAATGTTTCGTAATTTTTTTTATTCGACCCCTAAGGGCGGGAAAGGGGGCGTTTCGCCAACCGCCCTCTGTTTTCAAATGACATCGCGGAACTTAAACTTAATGATTACTCAATTACAGCTTGATTTCCTATGGAGAAATCAGTATCAGCTTCAACAGTGAGTATTTGTTGGAAAGTACTAATGGCAGGGTTATCACAATATCGCCAAATAATTTTGAACTACTTGGCGACAAAAATATGTTGCCATATATGAAGCCAACTTGGGAAAATCCCCATTTAAATCAATTAATCCATATTTCTACATTTTTGGGAATTTAATGAAAGCATATTTATTTTTATTCTTATTTTTATTTATTTTTTTACATTTCTAATTATATTTTTTCTTGTCTTAATTCATGTAAGTCCAATATATAATAATGGTTATCCGTGTTAGCTGAAAAATGTCACTGTTTTGGTATACACCAATGAGCTTTTCTCCCTCTTATAAACAATAATATGTGAAAGCTTTGTTTTTCTTGGAATGCAATATAATTATAATAAAAAAATATATTAAATATTTTATTTTATTTACTTATTTCCTTTATTTCCATATTTCATTTACCTTTCGGAAAGTAAAAAAAAAAAAAAAAAAAAAAAAAAAAAAAAAAAAAAAAAAAACTAATGTTATGGGGAAAATGTAAAACAAAAAAAAGAATATATATATATATATTTTTTTTTTCAATAATAAGTTGTATACATAAAAATACGTTTCTTAATTTAGATACTGAATTTTTTTTAGTAATTCATGATGAAATTCCGACTGTGCTTGTTATTGTTATGCAGCATAACCAATAATTATATTCTTGCTTCTCTTTCAAAATCAACGCATTTGAAATATCGTTGACAAAATAAATTACTTGTAACACATTTATACTGATGTTGAAAGACATTTATTGTGAATTGATCAAAAACATACATTTTATGTTAATTTGTAATAGGATTTAATTTTAACTAACTTTTTGCCAGAAAATATTTTTTCCCACTGTCAAAATTAACTGTTCAATTACGTAACATGAAGCATAAATATTCTTTTAAAAGACATTCTACATATATTGCATTCTAAAAAAATACATCTTCTACGCTTCCAAGCCCTGAATACGGTTATTTATTTCAAAATATTTTTTTTTTGGAAAACGAAATTGGAAATTAAAATAAGTTCAGACTAGATAGACGAGGAAAATATAAGTAATCCAATTTTAGTTTATCTTTCATTTCCCGTAACATAATTTTTAGCTAACTTTTTGAATTTCGTGTTGACAAATACAGCTAGTCTCACAAAAAATTTTGCTAAAAAAAAAAAAAAAAAAAAAAAAAAAAAACAGCCTGTGTTCTTTCTGTGTATTTATATGAAAACTATATCTGCTACTTTCTATATACTATTCGGATTATTGAGTTGTTATTTCTCTTGCGACTTTTACATTAACGTGTACATTCCTTGAAACTGTTTTAAACAATTCTTTTTAATAGAAGTTTTCATGCATTATAAAGTAATATAGAGAAATCAAAATTATTTCAAATAAATCAGAGTGTTCAAACAAATTAATTGATGAATACATTAAAATGATTCTCAGTTTTTATTACTAAAATAGGTGCTAAAAATACAATTAACAGGTTTTAAAACATTAAAACCAATAATCAGATGGTAAAAAACTTCCCGAGCGCTTTCGACCAAGCCCTGGTCATCATCAATGGGGTGAAAAATGAGAATAAGACCTTCAGAATGCATACCGGTATAAATAACGCTGGGCGATTCCAAAAACTGTAAAAAGGGGGGGAGGGAGGGGGACGGATGAGTTCATGCAGCTACATTGATCATTCCAATCCAAAGATTCCATTGACACCAAGTAGACCAAACCAAATGCTCGGTATATGACAGGACAATGTATCATTACAAGTGTTTCTACCTCTGGTTAAAATTTCAATAGACTCTCTCAAAATACATGTGTTAAATTGATTTGTATGTGTGATGATCTTTGCTTTACTAAAAAGGATGTCAATATCAGCTTCTAAATTTAACCGAGCTAAAGCTGTAGATGGTTTCCCCTTTCCTATATCAGCCATATGTTCTTTCAGCCTTTCCTGTAGCCTTCTGGTTGTCATTCCAATGTATGTATAAGTTCTATTATTATTTTTATATCTGAATGGGATCATATAAATTCCTGCTTTGTCATATGAATTAACTGGATCAACTTTTCTGTGAACTAATTCATATGACAATTTCTGTGAATGTATTCATGTTTTAACTTAAAGTTTTAAGGTGAATGTGTCGTTTCTCTTACATATAGTTTTCTATATATATTTAAATTAATTGATATAAAAAAAAAAAAAATCCAATTATTGTAATAATAAAAATCCAAGTATTGACGGTGGCCAAACCTGAGAGATAAATTTCGCTTTTACTGCAATATTTTTAACTTCTTAACCCTTTATGTACTGAATTATGAATTCATGAAAATTTTATCTTCTAAAGCATTTTTCGTGATTTTTTAAAACTACATTAGAAGATTTACATAATCACTTAATAAATTTTAGAAGAATTTTAGAAGGATTGGAGGATTTAGAAAGATAAATTAAATTTGAACTTATAGGGATTTGTGCAATATTTATAACCCCACTCAAATCTCTTATTTTAAATAATTTTCTTAGTATTTTGTAGAATTAGGAAATATACAAATAGGGGAGGGTAGTACTGAGTGAGACGAAAATTATTATTACCTAACGAATGGCAACGATTTTTGTTCTTTTGAAATTTTTTTTGCTACATCTTTAAGCTACACAAATACGCTACACATGAATGTATAAATGGTTTTAAAAAAGTTATTTATAAAAGCACAGAAGCAGCATAACGGAGTATCGAAAATTGTCTCACTGTGTACCACAAGTGCTACACAGTGAGACAATGTATATATTTTCATAAATCATACATTTTTATACTCTATCAATAATTTTCTGCAGTTTATGACTTCTAATTAATATTTCAAGATTTTTAAAAAATTAAAAATATGAACCTCGGGTGGACAATGGCAGACATTGGGCTACCTTCATGCAAATTTTCAGCCTCTTACGTTTAGTAGATTTCACTAGCCATCGCACGCCCCTATACGCACAGAAATAGAGAGAGAGAGAAAAAAACCTTCTTTTATTAATAAATATTTTTTTTTACGCCAGAACCGCATAGTAGATACACAATGAGGCACACCTCACTGTGTACCACAACTGTGTGTCTTACTGTGTACTTTCATTACGTTGTAACAAAAGGGATGCCATATCTGTTTCATCATCTATTTCATAGCTTTGAATGCTTGTGTCGTTTTGTCGACATAGTCTATCATTAGATATAGCTAGGTTTGGTTAAGTAAATATATGCCATAATGAAAGAAATAAACTTTAAAATGGACGTTTATGTAACTTTAATCCCTGTAAAATAAATAATTACTTACTATTTTGTTGGACGAGTAACCTAATTGCCGAAACTACATCCACGTGTTGCCTGAGATGAGGTGGTTCAGTGTGTGTTCCAGCTAGGAGAAAAAGTGATAACTGTATGTCAAAATGGCTGCTGTCTCACTGTGTACTCCCCTACCCTATAATGTTCTTACAATAGAAATATAGAAATATTTCTGAGCTTAAAAATCCCCTTCCCCCCTCCCCAACGCTACGAAAGCTGAAAAGATGCAAAGGCCAAAGAAATCATATACACATAAGAAATATTTTTGTTTTGTGTAACCAATAATGCTTTTGGAACAAGATAAAGTAATGCATCTATATCTCATTCTAAACTGTATTACAACTAATCAATGTATTAAATGAATTTTATAACAAGTTAGTTTAATGGCACTTATAAGTGGATAAAGTCAGGGGATAAAGGGTTTTAAACATTGCACAATTTCAATTTTTAGATTGACATATATATACATACATACATATATATATATATATATATATATATATACACACACATATATATATATATATATATTGTAATGCAGTTTGTTTGAAAACTGAATCTCAATTTACCGATTTTTTTATGGTTATTAAAATAATTTTCAAGCATGATTTTTAAAAAGATCTATCTTTATCGCGCGATACCGGTTACAAAAGTTTTAATCTGTTTGCACTTTTAAAAACATAATATTTCAGCTTTTGTATCCTACTACTATTTGATAAAGAAATTAAACCTTAATAAATAAATAAAATAATGAATAACATAAAGAAAGTACAAATTTAACAGACATGTAATACACGAACTACGCGCTTATACTACTGAAATAATCAGAATGTTAAAGACGTGAAAAGAGCAATCTTTGGCAATTTCTTCATCTATGAACTTCTGGTATGCTTTTTGATAGAAAGTAATGTTTTTAATAAATTTCAAAACTTTATTTTAATAAATTATAGATGTTTTTCATACAAAAGTGCTTTTTGATGTTGATAGTGTGCAATGTAAAACAATATATTAAACGTATTTAATAAAGTTTTCAATAAAATATAATGGTCTTCACGTATGTTCTGTAACCCGAAAAGACAACTTTGGATTCCCTAGTTAACCTAAAAAGTTGGCATTTAAAAACAAAATATTAATAAAAAAAAAGCAATCAATAACAAAGATTGAATTAGCAATAGCAATTGTAAAGCAATATAAAATGTCGAACATATATATCGCAAAGATATCTACTTATCAATTTTACTTTTTAATAGATAGATAGCATTATAAAATATTCAATTAAACTGATGAGAAAACGCAGATCTTTAAGTGAAATTTCCCTAAAATTTTAGTTTAAATTGTATTATTCACATTTAAATTAGAAAAACTACAGTCATTTAATTTGTTGAAACAAAATAAATATCTTCGAAACTTTTGTTCCAATTAACCATTTGCATGCCTGAATAATGTTTACTATTAAAGACATTCCAACTGGAAATGTAGCAGTTACATATTCTAACTGAAAACGTCATGATTACTAACCTTAGTCTTTTAACTGTCTTGTTCAAAGTAAATTCGATTATACATGGTCACATCTTTTATTCTACACAATAAATTTAAATTTGTAGTATTGATCGTAGTGAATTGTTTAAATTCATACATATGTAATATTAGAACAAACTTCTGAATCACAGAACTGAGTTAACTCAATTAAAACTGTATTGCAAAATATAACACGTTTCGTTAAGTAAATTTTTTATAAACATCTGTTTATTTCATCATTAAACGTGTATCAGCAAAAATAAAAGTTGTATAACAAAAAATTTTTTTATAACTTCTTTTCTAAAGAAACCATCTTTAACGCTTAAAAACTTTAATTTATTTAAAAGAATTCTTTTCTACAAGATAAAATTCAAAATTAATATAATATTCTTATTAAATATATAAATAATATTACAAATAATTAATATATGTACTGCAAAATGAAAGGTAAAAAGTTAATTTAGAAAGAAGATTTCCTGCATTATGAAGAAACAAAATAAAATAATTTTAAATGAAATAAGTAATAAAATGTATAAACGTTTAATTAAATTTATTTACCATTTAACAGCAAATTATTACTACATGAAAATAAATCAATAACGAATCTAGAGCATGCAATCGTAAAACATTGAAAAAATATGGAATATAAGTCTCGTAAAAAGTACTTATCAAATTATCTTTCATAAAAATGTAAGATATATATATATATAAGATATAGGGGAGACCGGGACTAGAAGGCGCAGTTTTTAGTTATTGATTTTTATTAAGTTTTTGTTTAAGTTTTTTATGAAACTTTAACTGTACTTTTAAAGAACAGGCATTGGGCTATAAATACTTGGAGTTTTGAGTTTGTAGCTTTTGTAGTTTATGTTTAGCGGAAGCCTAAAATAAAAGGAAAATTTTGGGCCAACTTTCCCCTTCACGGGGCAAGTTGCCTATACCTATGGGGTAAGTTGTCACACGCTTTATAAAAATTTAAATAAGACACGCAGTTAAGAGAAATAAATTTCCTTATTACCAGTAGGTTTAATCAAAGGCGTTATCGTCGTACACTATAAATTCTAAATTATACAGACATAAAAATAATGAATAAAACATTAACATTGAGTAACTTATATCCTACTCGATAACATCACCAGAGTTACAGGTGTCATAAATAAAAAATCGAGTGTCTCCGTTTGGGCAAGCCCCGTGTGCGCAAATTCTTGCATTGCAGCCACCTTTTTCGGTGTTTGCTGTTTTTCAAGCTACCAGCATACACCAGACACCGAGCCAAATTGCCCCGTGTTCAATGCGCCTACTAGCCCTATAATAAATTTCTTCACAAAGGGACACGTAACCATCTAAGCATAAATAATCCAAGTAAACCACATATGGGGTAGGTACAGTTAATCATACACTAAGAAAAATTGCACAACTTAAATCGCAATTATTAAGATAAGTATTATAAATTAGAAAAAAGAATGAAGCAACAAAAAATTACTTATGGCGCAAAAAACAGAAAAATCGTAATAAATGTCCACTGCACGTAAGTAACGCTGCAAAACTACAATGATGATTGTAAAACGCAAGAAGAAATGTACTCTGTGACTGATTGCACAATCTATCCACAAACAGGCGATTTATGGGGACTGCGCCTACTTACCCCTGTAGCCAACTAGCCCCGGTCTCCCATAATATACAAATACATATAAGATGTAATATACATATATAATACATGCCTATATAAATTAAAATACAAAGAAATGGCAAACTGAAAAGAAATTTCCTTGAATTTGCTGTTTAATTTTGTATTTTAATCCAAAAACAAAAATTCTTGAAAGTACTTTCAACTGGAAAACTAAAATTATAAATAATATATTTATCTCCTCTACCATTAATAATTGCAAAATTAAAGAAAGTTGTATTTAAAAAAAGTCTAAAGTAAATATTGTAAATATATATATACATATATATATATATATATATATATATATATATATATATATATATATATATATATATATATATATATATATATATATATATATATATACATACTATGTGGCAAAAGGTGATCGGCCACGTGCGACTTTTGAGGTTTTCCTAAATATCTAGAAACGCACGATTATCCTGAAACACAAGGTGTGTAAACCGAATAGTACAGTTCATATATTTCCGTGAAGATTTTTTCCCGAAACTCCATAGGGGACCATCAACAAATTGAAAAAGAACGAATATCTTTTGGACAACCCTGTAAAAACTAATGTAGCAAAAGCGTTCAAATTGTACATTATGATTAAGTGCCTTATTGCAATAAATTGTGTTCGTTTTTATGAGAATAGCATGTGTATTCGTAGAGAAATTAAAGTTTTTATAAAAAGAGTCCCAAATTTTGCGAAGTTTTTTGCTTATAATTTGTAGAGTTCATAACACTAGAACGGCGGTAGGGGTCATTTTGACACCTGAGTACTTTCGTCCGTTGATTACCTTTGTTTGCTTGGGCGAAATCGTTTGAAATTTTCTGACTTTTCCTAAATAGATAACATATATTTCTAAAAAAAATCAGCTTTCTAGATTTCTTAGTTTTTGAAATATGGGCTTGTATTCCTAGAACGGCGGACGGGGGTCATTTTGACCCCTTTAGTAAAATACTCTTTGTACTCGAAGCTGCTTTTGTTGCTATACTATATGTTCGAGGAGCAATAAAAAAAAAGGGTTTAGATTTATATTCATTGTCGTCCAAGGCATGATGAATACTAATTTGCAAATAAACTATCTCAAGAGATAGATTCCAAGAAAGAAAAAGATTTGTTAGGTTTGATGAAAAGACAACAAGATCTAGCAGGCTACAGACTGATAAATTTGCTCTTGCATCTAAAATGTGGAATAAATTTATTGAAAATTGCAAAACATGCTACCGACCAGGACAAAATATTACAGTTGATGAACAATTGTTCCCATCTCAGGATAGATATAAATCTACGCAATATATGCCAAATAAATTGGATAAATATGGAATAAAATTTTGGTGATCTGTTGACGTTGATACTAAATACCTCTTGAATGAATTTATTTATCTAGAAAAGGATGAAACAGCCAATCCTTAATTACATTTATCGGAAAATGTTGTCATGAAATTAACAGATCCCCATCTAAACGAAGGGAGGAATATTACGACAGTTGGCTATTTTACTAACATCATATTAGCAGAAATGTTAAAAGCTAAAAATAGAACTTTGGTTGCACAATGAAAAAGACAGAAGAGAAATTCCTATATCATTGAAAAATATAAGCAGTACTCTTTATTCATCGAAGATAGTGGAATGTGATAATAAGACACTTACCATCTATCAAGCCAAAAGAAAAAAGTGTTTTTCTACTAAGTTCATTACATTCTACTGTAAAAACTGAAGACGGTCTCAAGAAGTTGCCCGTTTTAATAGAATATTACAACTCAACGAAGTATGGTGTGGATATCCATGATCAGATGTGCCGAAAATACTCCGTGAAATCGGCTTCTAGACGATGGCCTGTACATATCTTTTTCAATATTTTGGATCATGCAGCTTTAAACGCCTGGATAATTTATAAAATTGTAACAGGCAAGCATATCAGTAGAAGAGATTTTCTATTAAATTTAGGAGATGTGTTCAGAATGGATCTTATGGTCTCAAATCTCCCAAAGATATTTCCTGAGTCTTCAGAAAAAAAAAAAAAAACACGAAAATAAAATAGATATCAAGAGAAAAAATGTCAAGTACAGACATGCAATGGAAACAAATCTCAAGAATTTTGAGCACCATATTTCAATGTTGTGTACGGAAAATGTACTGGAAAAATTGCTTTTTTTTTGTTACAACTGAATTAATTCCTAATACGTGTGTACAATTTGGAGTACCATAAGCATTAAATAAAATTGAAAAAGAATGCTTAACATATTAACCATTCAGCTACACTTATAATGAAATAACGGAAACAACAGAACGTATTTCTCATTTATGGATTTAGAGAGTGAATCATTCTTCGAGTAAAGTAGATGAAAATATAAGTATATATTATATTATAAATTATGTTTTATTTTAGTTAACATTAGTTTTAATTTGTGAAAACATTAATTTTAAATCGTTTTTTATATCAAATTAATGAGTTTTTTGAGAAGTCGTAGTATGATTCAATTAATCGCCCTGTAGGCGTTACATATACAATACTTTAAAAATTCAATAAATTATCGAGTAATATTAAATAGAAATTATGCAATACACGTAAATTACATATTTTTGCCAATGTATGGCATTTAAATTTGTTTTAGCGTTGTTATTTCAGTAGTTTCATCGAGGGGTCAAAATGACCCCTTCCCGCCGTTCCAGTAGGTAAAATTTTCCCGCCGTTCTAGTGTTAATATAAAAAAAAAAGGCTCGTTTCAGAAAATATGACAAATATCATAGTACACAATACCCTGCAATCAGAATGAAAAAATAATAAAAATTGTATGAAAAATTGTATGAGCAGTTTTACTAAATAATGATTCTGCGCATGCCCGAATGTAAACAAAATATAATTTGCATAATGTGTTAGCTAAATGTATAGAGAAACTTTTGTGAAAATCTCAAACATATATTTTGAAAAGTCTGAAAATTATCGTTTATAGAATAAACTCAAAATCCTTTATCCGAAAAAGGAAGCAAAAAGATGAGGGGCAGTATCAAAATACAGTAGTACGTGCAATATTGTGGATGCTATACTGGCACTAATCAGTTGATATATGGATACAACCCCTCATCTTTTTGCACGATAATTTTTTTTTTTTTCAATGATTTGATAGACAACTAACTCCATGGAGCAACTCATAAAAAAAGCCAATAAAATATCGTGAAAATTCAGAAAGATATCGGCAATGTAGTGAGCGAATTTTTAGTTGCTCTTTAAAAGCTGCTGAATGATAGGGGATTTTCTACAAATTGAGATTTTTTATTATCTGGATTTAGCAAAAGAGTTTGTACTTCATGAATGTAAACGAGTAAATTTAGAAGAAATGCTTAGATTTTGATACTTCTTTTTTTTTTTCTTGGAATAGGCTCGTTCTGGTGATTTCCAAAGAAGAACTAAAACATCCATAAAAAAAAAGTTAAAAAAAAAAAAAGCAAAATTTAAAAACGACAGTTTATGAAAAATCCCTTAACATTTAGCTGTTTTTAGCGAACAACTGATAATCAGCTTAGTCTACTGCCGATATCTTTCTGAATTTTCACGATATTTGACGGACTTTTTTATGAGTTGCCCCGTAGAGTTGACTATCAGATCATGAAAAAAAAATATTTTTTATCGTGCGCGCAAGCGCAGATAAACAAATATTTCTTTCAACTGCTCATATTTCATCAAATATTTAATATATTTACATTCCAATTACACCAGATTATTTCTACTACATTTTGTCAAATTTTCTGAAACTGGCGTGAAATTTGGATAAAAACACTGCATGATATAAACAAAAACATTCAAAATTTTTTGAACTTTAAAAACAATCGATATATCTCCATGAATATACGTTCTATTCTTGCAGAAATAAATACATATATTGTACAATATCCATATCTTCGTAAGCTATAGCGATATATTATTTCGTGCATTTTCCTTTACAGGTTGACCCCAAACGTTATTCTTTTTCTTTGATTTTTTGTTGACCCGCTAATTGTCCATCTGATCCAACGGCAGTTGATAAATATGAAGTAGAACATATTCTTCATAATCCTGAAGTTCCAGAAAAATCCGACAAATACATCTTTAAATATTCGACAATATGTCTAAAATTGAAAGCCGATCAGTATAGTGTATTAACATAATTTAAAATTTCTTATTCTTTTAAGTGCTATTTACTAAAATTTCTATTATTCTTATGCATATCGTGCCAGACGAAAATTAAATTTAAATTTTCAGTATTTCTAAAAGTGAACTATTTGAATCTGTATTTCTGTAATGTTAAAATAAACCTGAAACCAACAGAAATTTGAATTTATCCTTTTTATTGTAAAATACATTTCCTTAAGTGAAATCTTATCTCAACAAATATTTCTTATATCATTATCTATGTAACATACAAAATAAATATTGGTTAACAAAATTTATTAGATATCCTTCATTTCTAAAAAGTGCATCTTCTTCGCCTTTGAGTCATATTTTTACTGAAAACAAAACTTGAACATATTTTGTGATTCTGGTTATTATAATTTTTTTTTTTTTAGATTTCAATAAAAATGTATGAAAATAATCCAATTTTAAATTACTTTTTACAACGTGATATATATAGTTTTAGACAACTTTTCCAATTCTTATATTTTATATATTCCATTTTACAAGACAAACTTCAGAGCACAACCCATTTCAGAAAATTTATAAGTTAAATGGAATTTTTTTGAAAATAAAGTTATGATAAATAAAAACGCGTATTAATATGAGCATTGAAAAATAGAACGTACAACTTTAAAAAAAATAAGGCTTCCTATATGAAGGATAAATATAATAAAAATTATATTAAATGAAAAGGGAGAAATGATATGCAATAACTATTACTAAAATTTACGATTTAACAGCAAACATTACTAAAAAAATCCATCAATGTCAAAATTAAACTACACAATTGCAAAACAATACAAAATATCTACTTTCAAGTTTTATTTAACAAAATTGAAAGAATATGAATGAATAAATTAAAATAATAAAGAAAAGCCGCACTAAAAGGAATTTTAGATAAAAAATACTGAAACTGTTTAAACAGGATAAATATCATCGAAACTTCTTTTATATGGAGAATACTTTATTTTCAAGTATTTTCAGTAAATATTGGGTATATTACAATTTTAATTAGAAATATGATTAACATGGTGAAATTTTAAGTAGCACCCAAGTAAGTTTTTTTTTTTATATAAGTACAATTATCCTTAGGCATATCTTGTCTGTTATCATGTAAATGTTGTTTAAAGTTTTAGTATTGTTAGAAGTGAACTATTTAAATCTATGTAATATGAGAACTGACTGCTTGATCATAGGAACGAAGTTAAGTCAACAGAAACAGGAAATTTACCTTTTACTGTAAAACATAGGTTGTTTTTTTTAGTGAAGTCTTACATCAACATTTATTTGTTAAATCATTAAATATGTAAGAACTTTGAATAATATTGTTTAAAAGGATTATTTATAGAGATTGCTTTCCAAAAAATACATATTTTGTGCCTTCAAGTACAAACACGTTAATCTATTTTACAATATTCATTTTTGAAAGCGAAATTCTAAATTTATTTTTTACTATTTTCAAAAATGGATGGAGGTTTAAGTAATCGAATTTTTAAAAATAACATAATGATATAACAAAAAATATTCGTAGATAAAGTTTTAACTTTCATATTTATGAGAATTTAAACTTTAGAGCACTGCACTTTTTGAACGATTAGAATTCAAAACATGTGCCTAAATAAATGGACATTTTTCCGAATTTTTATTTCAGTTTTTAGTCTTTTTTTCATTGAAATTACATTTCCTGACACATACTGAAACTGGATACATATTTTCGAATCTTCATGTCCAATTAAATATTTAAATGCATGAAGTATGTTTAATTTTAAAGAAATTTTAGCAGTAAATACGTTAGGCACCGGTTATAAAGTACCTTTGATATAGCGTACTTTAGTTTAAAACATACTTAGAGGCTAGGTCCCTACTGAAATCCTACAAATAATAGTTTATTTTTTACAATAAATATGTAATTAGAATATCATTTTATTAATTTTATTTTTTTACTTACTTTTGAGACATGCATAAAATTTCTACTTAAAATGTCTTTTATTACATTTTTTATTATTATCTTTTCTCCTTTACATTATGTATTGCATTTTATTGGGAATACTGATTATAGCGCACATCGTTATAACTATCCCATTTATCGGTCCCATGACAGTCCTTTATTGCCTGTTTGTACTGCACTGTTCATGTTATATTTTTAAACTAAATTGTGACAAATATCTTATCCTTTTGAATAGTTTGTTCAATAAGTTTTCTTTCAAAGTAAGTTTAATTATTCCGAGGCATATCTTGCCTGCTAAAAATTTAATTTAATTATTTTGTAATTATTTCAGCTAGCTATTTAAATATGTGCTGTGCTAATATTTGGAAAAAATGTTTAAATATACAATTGCACTGATAAAAACCATCATTTTTTGCGAAATTTCAAGTGCTTCTTTGGTTCAAATCTCACATCAACATTTATGAGATATATCATTAAATATAAAACAGCAAAAGGAAACATTGTATAATTATTCTATTACAACTCTATACATTTCTACTCTAAATATCTATTACAAATATGGTTTTATAAAAAATATGACTTTTGTGCCCAAATCACGTAAACAAGTAAATTTATTATAGAATATTCCTTGCATGGAAGTTTTTATTTTAGATGTTTCTATGACGATGTAATTCAATTTTAATTTATTTTACACTTTGCGAGCCTTAATTTTTAGATAACTAAGGGAAATTTTATGTTATAAGAATGCGATTTTATAAAAATCAGTTTTCTCAAAAGAAATACTAACTGATTTAAATCTTTCTGAGTAGAGGACAATGCAAAATATTATTCAAAGACCAATTTTAAAGTAGATATACATGAAAAGTACCAACATATACAGAAAATGTCGTCCAAAAGTAGCTTCCAAAACTAACATAATATGAAATAATTGAAATATGCATCTTCATTATCTTCCAATGAATTTATATGACGCCATAGTAAATTCTACAAATCAGCATAAATTTCAGCAATCCATCATTTTAAGCAATTAAGCAGTCACCTGGCTAGTATGCAGATAGTGATAATAGGTAACAATGTGATGTAATAGGAGAATTCATCATTCGAATATAATGTGTTAGGACATTTATGAATGTAATTTAGGAGAATTTATCACTTGAATATAGTGTGTTAGGACATTTATGAATGTTATTAAGAATTTATAGTTTTAACAATACTATTTAAATTTGTTGATTTTAAAAAAGTAGAGTATACATCCAAACGATTTAATTTTATTTACTGATTGTATATCGACTTATGTATATATGCAGAAAGTTTCAAGTATATACTTATATTTCACAAGCTTCAAGTTAAATGTTTTACATGATTTACGCATTTATTAAAAATGTTTTTGTAATTTTTATGTGTTTTATATTTTATAAAAAATGATATAATAAATTAATTTGTGCAATATTTTAAAAATTATAATTTTTGAAGCACTTCAAAATCTTCAGAGCGATTAAGAATCAATGGATTGAGATCGTAGTTTACATCCAAATTAGATTAACTCAGGCTAAAAATGTGATCATGCAGTATGGTTTCTAATAACTGTTTCAAATAGGATTTATTATGCATTTATGTATTACATCAAACGATGCATGTAACATAAACACCTATCAAATTTAACACCGGAAGCTGACATAGTAGCCTATATATCTTCATTATCTCTGGCGATAGATATAACTGGATTTAACTTATGTGATAGCAAATTCCATGCATCAACATTGATTTCGGCAATCCATCATTCTCGGTAGTTAGGCAGTTGTATAGCTAAATGGAAGATCAACCTAAGTAATAATATATTGTAATGGGAAAATCTATTGCTTGAATTCATGCGTTGGAGCATTTATGATTGCAATTTAAACACAATTAACACAGTTTATACCCATATTAAACTGAAATGAAGTATTTTATGTAAGCTTTCATTTCATGTCATGCTATTCAAAACAGTTTTATTCAGAGTTAAATGCCGATTCTTAGCCTTTTAATTTATGATGAATTGGAAAAAGAGGTTGGTAGTTACGCATTTATTTTTTACCCTTGACAAGGTAAAACAAAATATATTTTTTCTGGTTTGGTTTGATTGTTTTAATACAATTCATGATATATAATTACTGACTCTCCTACTCGTTTTTGTTTAATGGTTGTTCACATTAAAATTGCTAAATAAACCCATGCTTCTGATTTTGTAAACCACATTTAAATAACCTTCAAAGGAAAACCATACTAGGTAGTAAATATAGACCTAAATTTTGTTGAAATAATCAAAGCATCTTTAAAGAAACTTGACCATGTTAAAAAGGGGGGGGGGAGGGCAAATCTTTTTCAAATGTATAAAACTAACGGTTCTTAAATTTCAAAACAAATCTTATAACCTTCTATATTTTATTAGAAAGTCTGGTGCAATATAAGAAAAAACGGTGTAACTTTACGAACTCAGTTTTTCTTCCGTCTGGTCATACGTAGCAGCATCTGGACTCGTGCATCAGTGACCTTTGCTACAGATTCATGTAACTCACTGTGATGGTTGGATGATAGACGGTTAAGAATAATATCATAAAGTCATTTTTAAATACTGAAATTTTATTATTAATTCAAAAATTACTTCTCGTGATCAATCAGTATAGTGTTAGTTACATTATGCTGTGGCCACAAAAGTCCACTCTGACATAAGAGTCATTAATTAAAATAATTCTGTATTTATTTCTCGTATATTTGATAATCAATAACAAAAATAAAAGCAAAAGCATTACCTGTACTGACCTGAAACAAACAAACAAAAAAACAAAAAAACAGTAGTAGACGCATTAGTGAAAGGAAAATGCACAGACGATAATCATCAACGAAAATATCTTTATTTCTGATGAAACTCTCTTGATAAAAGAGAGCATATTTACAAAGAACAACTCTTATTTTTTAGCTGTGCCTTTTTCATGACGAAAAATGCACAAATCGATTTTTAATGAGCTCTTATATTCGAGAAAAATATAATAAATTTTCTCCTGGGGAGCGTGGAGGGACATGTCTAAAAAGACAAGGCTTTTAAATGATTTTTCAGCAATCAAATTCTACGACTCCTAACGAAATACCATTTGAATGAAAAATAATGATAGCAGGATGAATCAGCAGGATTTTTAACCACATATTACTGAAGAATCAATATTACAGGAACTGATAAAAGATCTTGCCACAAAACACAAGAAACTATGCAGCCGATCACACAATCTTAAAAAAAATATTCTTTCACTTTTACCATTTTGCTGTACGCACAAGATCCGGTTTTTTTTTTCGAAGGGCGCGGAGCCGCCACCCATTTCTGCTCTTGTTGTCAGAACTCAAATCACCATGCGCAAGCTCTGCGTAGAAGAGGGGAAACAAGGTTGCTGTAATAAATGAAACTCGCCAAGGCGGGGATAAAAAATATTATAGAAACTTACGTTGGCACAATTCGAAACGATATAGGATATGAAAAACTGTTTTAAATTAGAGGAAATTTTATAGATGTCATTAAGATAAGATGCCAAATAGAAGCAAAATGTTACAAATTTTGAAATTATTTATTAAACTGATTTAAATTTTATTGGCTAAGGAGCGGAGCTACCAGAGAAATCTTTTACCGGAAGTACAGATTTAAAAACTACGTTTATGATTTTAAAAAGAAACGAAATGTTTCGCAAGAAAGAAAAGCTTACAGGGGAAGTTTGAAAAAGGGAATGAATTAAAATAATTTTAGAATGCGAATATTAAAATTAAAAGAATCATATATTAATAAAAATATTTTCTAAATAAAATTAACTAAAAATATGGAAGTGGTTGTAAGATACCACAGCACTCACTATCAACACTTCGTTTTAAACAACCTGCGAGTATTTGCGAATCTAAGTTCGATTTCCGAGTTTGTTGTACTTTTTTTACCTCACAGTGAGAGGAATCACTCATCTGTATCAGATTATTTAAGTCCCTGTCTAAAATATTTTTAACATGCAACAGAAAACATAAAAATGTATGCAAAATGTAAGTTGTTTACAACGAAATATTTACTAATAAACATACTATTTCGCTCTCAAGAGTAGAGATAAAACTAGTTTAACAATTTTATCTGGCAGCTTTTGTTGAATTTTTAATTTCATTTTTCTGTAAGACTTCGTTTTATCACTATCCTGTTAATGTGATTTTTTTCTTCTACAACCTAACCCCTCTTTTTTTTGTAGATACTATTAGGAAGATTTCTAATAAACTCAAGCAGATTTGATATCTTGTGAAACTATGACTTTTTTCTATTTCACCGCAACACTTCTTTAGTGTTCCTTTTTTTTTTTTTTTTTTTTTTTTTTTTTTGCTGTAAGAGTTGATCCTATCATAAACTTGTGACTATAAAAGTTGTAGATAATATTAAGAAGATTTTTAATAAACTTAAGTGGATTTGGTATCGCGAAGATTGACGAAGTTATGAACTTTTTTTCTTTTTAAAACCCTATTTTTTTAACCTTTAAACCATTTTTAATGATATCAAAAATATGTCATACATAAAGTTTTGGCGCCTTTTCTGTTTTCACAAAAGCCCTCCTCTTTTCCACATCCTTCGTACGATTTTGCCCATTAACGAACTTGACAGAGATTTTCTGCGTCTTGATTTTATGTATGAGTTCGGAAGAGATTTATGCAGAATTATGTAAGTCACCATTTCCATAAAAAAGTGATATATATATACCGTGTATCTCAGCGTATAATACGCACTTTTAACTATAAAAATCTTGTGAATCGTGTTTCTTGTGATCTTGTGAATTTACTAATTTATGACTTTTTTTCTTCTTCAACGCCCCCTTTTTTTGTTTTACATAAATTTTTGGCGCATTTTCTGTTTTCACAAAAACCTTAGTCTTTTCCGCACACTTCGTCCGATTTTGCCCATTAACGAACTTGACAGAGATTTTCTGACTCTTGATTTTATGTATGAGTTTGGAAGATATTTATGCAGAATTATGTAAGTCATCGTGTCCATAAAAAGTGATATATATATATATATGTATGTAGATAGATAGATAGATAAATTTTTGAACTGTAGGGGTTTTGGTTTCTAGGGATTATGATCGGCGTAGATCTCCAAAAAAATTTCATAAATTCTAGCGTAGGGGAGAATGTAATAGGTAGTGTTTCTAACGAAATCTACCTAAAACAACATTATCTGTAGGAACAGGTCAGGGATATTCTCTGGTTCCAATGATTTTTGCAAAAATCTTTGACTCCGGCTGATTGTTCTATTGGTATACAGGGTGTCCGGTCTCAACGGTGTCCAATGGCTAATTCCTAAACCATTAGTCATAGACATATAGTTCCAATTACAAAAATGTTTTAAATGAGGTAAAGAATTATTTTTAAAGCGATTTAGGTCAAGAAAAACCTTTATTTAAAAATTACGAAATTTAAATTTTTATACGGTCCCCCGGTCCTATAAGTGATATTTAGTAAACTTTTCCTATTTCTCTAACAAGTACGGCAAAAAAAGTCCCATTCATCTAGCACTAAAATTGGCCGAGTTATGACATTTTCAATTTTATGACTTAAACCACTTTTCTGTAACTGAAAACAGATGAGTTGGACCAAGCTTTCAGGGGTCGTACACGAAGTGCTTAAAGTATTATAAAGGGCGTCCACTCCAAACGATGTTCAATGGCTTGTTCCTAAACCGTTAGTCAAAGACATATAGTTCCAATTACAAAAAGGTTTTAAATAATGTAAAGAAGTATTTTTAAAGCAATTTAACAGAAGGTGCTGCCCCCGTATAAATATTACGGTAGTGTTAATTTTTAGTAATTAACTTTCAGATTGGTTAAAATAATTGAAGAAGTGAGTTTCAAAACTCACCTTATCGAGAAAATCAAATTTTGGGAAATCGCGTAAAACCTTTAAATGCGTCCATTGGTATTCATTGAAAATTTGGAGATTGTAGTGCTTGATTGGTACATTTGTACCAATAGAATAGATTGATAGAGAAACACGATTTTTTAAATTTCGGATAAGGCGAGTTTCGAAACTGACGTCTTCAATTGTATTTTGACTTTTTTTTTTTTTTTTTTTTTTTTTGTAAGGAAATGAGTGTGCTTCTTTTGATGATTTTATTTTAAAAAGTTGTATTATTTTTATAAGCTGTTAACTTCGACGTTCGTATGTATGTCTTCCTATTTCAAAATTTGTATTCCAATTTTAACTCACTTCCAAATATCCGATCAAGATTAAATTTTGCATAATTATGTAAATCCAATGACAATGTAATATTAATATGATTTTAGGTATGTACCATTTACATTTATTTTACAGGACCACTCCAAAAATTTCGTATACATTATTACCAACAAACAGAAAATTTAAAATTAAAATCAGTAACATTTATGTAAGGCACTAAGATTCACAATGTAATTTTTCCAAATGAAAGTGCGTTGCGTTTATATTTTTTATACAGTGCTGCACAAAAGATGTCAAATACATTGCGATGTATGAGCAGGGATTGCTTATTATACATTTTGATGATATTATGCTTTTTTCAAATTCAACTTTTTAGTTCTTTATAAAAACTTGTTTGAAAAAGATATTTTAGAGACCAAAATCAAAATGCAATTTATACTTGATAACAAAAAAAAAAAAAAAAAAAAAATATTAAATGGAGTGAAAATTTTTCCTATTGGACAAGGAAAATGAGGTAAACAACTTTATTTGTACAATAGATGTGCCAAAACACTTGCGGCCTCAAATCATGCACATACAAATACTTTCTAAGGTTTAAAATGCATATTTTTTCCCAATCATGTTTTACCAATTTGGAATCTGATTGGCCAGAGGTTTCGGCGTCAAAGTGACTCATCATGGCGGTATTCGTGGTTGGCAAGTGCGGAGGCAAGTGTTTGATTTCAAAAGTGATTTATATGCTTTTGAAACTTGCTTAGCGAGAAGTACGGCAAAATATATATATATATATATATATATATATATATATATATATATTGTTAAATGTTAAAATTTAATAATTTAACATATGTTTTGATTTAACAGTATTTTCCCCCTAATTTTTAATAAAAAAAATAAAAAAATAACTGCTCTAATGAATATTTGCTGAGGGGAGAGACAGTGGAATTTTCAGAAGGGGTAATGTAAAAATAATAATAATTATTATTTTTTTATCATTACAATAAAATGACAAATGGAACAAGATCTTAAAAAAATAAAAGTTAATCAAAAAGAGAGAATGTGGGCGGTTATATGATGTCCGATCTTTGATGCATAAATCTGTGCTCTATTAGAACAAAATATTAAAATATTGTAGCAATTTTGTTATGTTTATCTAAATCATCGAAGTAATCGCTCAGGTAGAATCATATAGTTCAAATAATTGATGTTTAATGTAAAAGAAAATAAAAGTGATATGAGGATCATTTTCAAAAAGGGACATTTTAATTTCCTTAACATATTCAGAGCAGCCATTCAAAAGTTATGTATAAAAATATACGCATTAAAAAAATAGATTAGGTAATCTAACTATGTATCATTTTTTAAAGAGTTGTGACTGTTGCTTTTATAATCATTTAACAAAATTTCTGTTTTTTTTTTTTTTTTTTTTTTTTTTTTTTTTTTTTTTTTTTTTTTTTTACTTATATTTTTAGTACAAGTTGTATATTTTGTTTTCATATGTCAGAATGAACAAAAATCTCAAAATACAAATGTAATGTTAATTTACTCTCAATGTTTAAGGTTAAATTTTATATCTGATGATTAATTTTATTTCTAGTAAATTTGTGACTGACCCCTATTTTGCAGCAAAAAAGATACTCCAACTTTAAAAATCTATTACTCGGTCATTTTTAATCGCAGAGAAATGGGACTTTTTTTTGTATTACTTGTCAGTACAATAGGATATTTTTCCTAAATATCACTTATAGGACCTGCGGACCGTATAAAAATTTAAATTTCGTAATTTTTTAATAAATGTTTTTCTTGACCTAAATCACTTTAAAAATACTTCTTTACCTCATTTAAAACATTTTTGCAATTGGAACTATATGTCTATGACTAACGGTTTAGGAATTAGCCATTGGCCACTGTTGAGACCGGACACCCTGTATAGTTTTTAGAATTATATGTTTTGACGCCAAATGGGCGATAAAGGGTTGGAAATGGCTCTTCTATTGTTTACGTAGGGTTACTCGCTCCTAGGTTCATCTCTATCGCTCTTACTGTACGAGTGCGCTGAGAGTGAATGGAATGTTTTTTTTAAGAACATGTTTCTCTTTTACTGTAAATAGATGTATCATAGTGTATTATAGCTGTAAATATGTGGTCTTCCAATAAATAGGAAGAGAAAAATGATATCCCGTCGAATAATTGAGTAAGTGCCAATTGATATTTACTTTTAGATAACGTTAGTTAATTAAGAAATCCACTGAACCAGAACAGGTCGCCACAAATAGATCGACTCAAGCATATACCATTGAGGTGAGATTTTTGCTATTGAATTCACTCGGCTGATTGTTCTGTTGGCGTGCATATCGACTCAAGCATAGACCACAGCGATGTGACTTTTGCTATTGAATTCACTCGTCTATGTAGTCCGTCTCACGATATCAAGTCAAATCAAACCTGATTTAAATAAATTATGGATATGAGGAATGTTGAAAAAAGTGTTGAATAAAGATTTTTAACTATCTCTATAAATATTGGCATATATTTGTCATCTTACACCATATGCGGGACAGTATGGTGAACATTATTTTTCTTCATAAAACTTTTTTTTTATTCTTTGATAGCAGAGGAAAACATTTCAAATATTTTCTGTTGTAGAGGAGGGTTTTCAAGAAGTGTAAATAAAAAATTTCAGTTTTAAATCCACTTACTACGTTCAGAAAATAGCTTGGACGCTTGAGAGTATCGTCTGACGCCTCATCCTCTACCTACAAATATTGGGTTTTTTTAGGTAGATTTCATAAAAAAATACTACCTATTTCAGTCGTTACCATGGTGCTACTTTTGTAAAATTCCTTCATAAATTTTCACTATATGACACCAAGAACCCAAAACCACATTCACCTAAAAAGTTTATATATATATACATGTATGTACTAAATTTTGTTCCGCGCGATAAAAGTCACAATTATGAACGGACCGTCTTCAAACACACCAAAAACATTGAGAGGGCTAATGTCTCGGTGGGTATTTCAATTGGGCAATATCGGCCCAAGGAGGTGGAAATAGGGAGGGTTGAAAACTTTGAATACCACATTAACATGATTCTGATACAACTCTTACGGAAAAAGGAAATTAAAAACTCGTCAAAAGCGGCCAGATGAAAATGTTAAACTGTGTTTATCTCTAATCTTGATTTAGATTTTGTTGGTGAAATTAGTACTTAACTTTGAAATCTACCTTCTCCTGTAGGCCGAGCCGGCAGGCATTTTTTCCCTAGAAATATATAGTCTACAATAAGTAGTTGTTACAAACGTACATTTAAAAGAAAATGAGTAAAAGTCGTTATACTTTCAAATAACCAATATTTCTCAAGAGCATGTTTTTAAAGAATGTCTCCTCAAATTAAAATTCAGCAATTCACTAATTATAGTGGATATAAATATGAAAATTGTGAACCATTTAAGTTAGTAACTCGTAAATCTCTATACAGTAATTAAAAAATTAGTACAAGTTTTCATGAACAGATGGTGCAGCTGTGATCACCCTGCAATAATGGCAAAACTGACGTATAAACATGGATCAAATGGGACTGAATTTTCCATTCTTATTATTTATTAAGACACGAAGGACATGTTTAATTTTGAAATTTTCATGTTAATTTGATTGTTTTCAGAGTATGAGGCAGCCCAACGCCACCTTTTGTCGAAACTTTGAACTTTTTAAAAAATTAATGCATACAGAATTTATTAACTACTATAACAGTGTTCTGTTATATATCCACTTATTGTCAGTTTTCCCCCCAACAAACTATAAAATTTTAATAATAATAGTTAATTTAATTACGGTATTTAAAATTAAATCATTACTATTTGTATCCCCCTCTCCCCTCTCAATTAAAGTAATTAATTTATTACTTTTATTTTTATCATTTAGAGAAAAGCGATCAATATTTCAGTATTCTATCATTTTATCAAATTCGCTTTCCCACAGACTTAACTTCACCGCAATCATTTTTTCTGTTAATAAAGAAAAAAAAGTGAATGAATCATCTTTAACTACTGCACATTTTTAACATGTATTACCTGTTCATAACTTAACGCCGCACCTCAAATTCTCATGTAACAGATAACGCTGCTCAGTTCAGCATTTTAACTTTTGTTCATATTTATTTCTGTTCCTTATCTTCCCACGCACTTCGACTATTAGAAATCTCAGAAAAACCTTTTTAGTATTGTAACGAATTCACTCCTGGCCACCCCTAAGCAACAAGAATTCTGTTTCAAGCAACCCAAAAGCTCTGTGTGCTCTGGCTTTACCATTGCTAAGAAATCTTGTAATTCAAGAGCCAAGTGCTTTGTCTAAAATCGCATTATCGCCAAATTTTTGTGAAGCTATTTTTCCCCCGCCAATTGGCGGTCGTCTGTTTTTAAGTTTTACGTCAGTTCACTCCTATCTCGTCTCTGATAAACGCGTAAAAAGACAACCGCTTTGGCGCGACTGTCTTGACCTTCTTCCTACTTCCTTGTAATTTCAGGGCCTCTTAAAATGTTTTTATAAATTTAAAGTCCCCCAAAAGTGTATTGGAATTTTTGTGCTTGGTCTTGTTCCAGGGTATAACGTAAACACCACAACTACCATATAAATATGTTACTTTTCACATCTTTATGTGTAATATATTTAATGAATTACTGAATTTTAAAAATCAAGAAACTACTTTTGATATCCTGTGCAAGTTTTCATGCCTGATACCTGCATGAAAATATGAAGTTTTTTATATATTTGTATCTTACGTGGACCCACATGTTGTATATGTTTGCGAGTTCCTATTTTTCTCGCAATCTTCTATATACCTTGAAATACATTCTATATACCTTGAATACTAGATACATCTGTATTCCTTTAAATATATACATGCACGTATTACATATGCATATACATTTTGAATGTGATTGTGTGTTGCATACCAGTATCAATATATCTTGAAATATAAACTATATACCTCGAATACTATATACCTCTATATACCTTTATATGTGTACTTTTGCCTAAATCTACATGTGTAACACCAACCAGAAAAAAACAGCGAACAAAAAAATTTCCTTTAAATTTAAAGTAGCAAAATAACAGTCTAAAATTTAAGATACTGTAATTTTCAACTGAAGAGCTAACTGCAAGATGTTGTGCCACATTTTTCTCAAAAGTTGCTTTACTATGTGGATAAAGGTGCTAAGTAATGATGCATCATACCCTAATGCTAAATAATTTTTAATAACTGATTTAATTATTTAAATAAAATTAATATTTTTTAATATTTAAATATCAAATGTTAATAACCTCTTATGAGATAGTCTAGTGCGATGTGTTAACACCTTAACATAAGCTATCAAAAAGAAGTAAATCAACAAAATTTGCAACAAAAACAGGATTCGTACACTTCAAGGACTTTCAAGGGCATTTACCAGGATTCTTGTAAAGTAATATTTGCTTTATTTAATGAAAAAAAAATCTATCTTCAGATATAGCGAGCAGTACGAAATTTCAAGTTCTAAAACACCTAAAATCACCTGCATAAATTCATGCGTACGAATTCTATGAAAAAGCTTCAAATTCATTCATCGACAAATTAAAATTGTTGTTGCTTGGCACGTTCTTCTTCTAAGCTTTTCGACTATTCTTTTTGAATTTTCAAGGTTTAAACACATGAACAAAAGATTTGTTTTTAATTTCGTTTTACATTTTAGAATCTGATTAAATCTAACATATGTATTTTTGCTAGTATGTATAAGTAACCATTGTATAAACAGGAAACCAAGAGTATATATGCATGCATAAATAATAAAAACGTGCATTTAACCGGTAAAAAAAGAAGTCTAGGAATTACATTTTAATCTAAAAAATATTTAGCTTTATAAAGTATATTTTTTAACGCTTTTGAAGGCGATTCACATACAAATAACCAAATTTGAAATCATGTATACATTTCCAAAATTTAGATACATTCGTAAATATGAAAAGTAAATAAGACCAAATTTAAAATCAGAACGCATAGTTTTCTTTACTGTTTATGCATAAAATAATCTCTAGAGATATTCTACATGGTTTACAATCAGTTCTTTAGTTTTAGTTATAAACAGTTTTCTAAAAAGAAATTCTGTTCGCAAAATACATTTTATCTCTCAACCTAAATTATAAATTTCATTTCAAACAATAAATAAAGGCAATATTACAAATAGTAAAATAGCTTTCATGTGAATAATAATGAAAGCCAGATGAAACAAAGATTCATTCTGTATTGTTTACAAGCCCACATATTATTCAAAATGCATATTGAAATATAAATATGAAATATGTATTGAATATATCAGGGGTGCAACCGCTGCGCAACAAATGGCTGATTGCTACCACTAAATTTTTATAGTATTCTTCACCTTATTTATTGTCTGCATTTCTGAGATTTAATAAAGCGAAGAATTTTACTAAAATTTAGTGGTGAAAACCAACCATTTGTTGCGCAGCGCTTGCACCCCTGATATATATATTGAAATACTTAAAAAAAAGAAAAATACAAGATTTATAAAATTACATAAAACTAGGAGGTATCAATAAATTAGTTGAGTATAAAATATATATATATATTTAACGTTGAAAAATTTTTAATCCTAGTATAGTTAAAATTATTTTATTCAAATATTCGGTAAGTAGAAATTGATTTAAAAAATTTTGTACAGATGCGTGAAATTTATTATTTCATTGTATTGAAATGTTTTGAAATTTTTTCATATTGTTAAATTTCATGAAGAAAGATATGGTGCCAAATTTGAATGCATACACGAATAATTCATTTTATAGTCAATGTATAAAATAATCACTAGAGGTAATGAAAATAATCTGCTCATCGATTTCATTGTCTGAGGAAATCGAAGGCTCATAGACAGCGCAATATTACTTTCCGAACATATACAATATATTGCCATTAATGACCGGCAACTTTCAATTTTAGACATTTTGTCGAATATTTAGAAATATACTTGACAGATTCTTCTGAAATTTCAGGATTGAAAAGAACAGGTATGACCTCATATTTCGCAACGTCGATTTGATAAGGGGGCCAATTAGGGGCCAACAAAAAAATCAAAGAAAAAAATAATTCTTGGCATCACCCTGTAAAATAAAATGCACGAAATGACCTATCGCTACCGAATATAAATAAACAGACATTGCACAATATATGTATTCTTTTGTGTAAGAATAGCAGGTATATTAATAGAGATATAGCGATTTATTTAAAAAAATTTAAAAATTCTTGCAAGTTTTTTGCTTATAACATGCAGGGTTTTCAACCAAATTCAACGCCGGTTTCAGAAAAATTGACAAAATATAGTACAAACAATATAGTGCAATTGGAATATAAATATGTTAAATAATTTAGGAAATATGAGCAGTTGTATGAAATAATTTTTATCTGCGCATGCGCGAACGATAACCAGGATCATTTTACATAATTTAATAGTCAACTCTATGGAGCAACTTATTAAAAAAATCTAGTCAAATATCGTAAAAATTCAGAAAGATATCGGCGTTAGAGTAAGCAAATTTTTAGTTGTTCTCTAAAAGCAGATCAATGATAAGGGATTTTCCACAAATTGTCATTTTTTATTAACTGACTTTCAGAAAAAAGTTAGTATTTAGTGACTATTAACGAGTAGATTTGAAAAAAATGCTTCAATTTTGATATTTCTTTTGATCATGGTATAGGCTCGCTCTGGTGGTTATCCAAGAAGAACTAATTCATCAATAAAAAATGAAAATTAAAAATTAAAAATGACAATTTGTGGAAAATCCCTTATTATTCATCTGCTTTTAGAGAACAACTAAAAATTTGCTCACTCTAACGCCGATATCTTTCTGAATTTTTACGATATTTGACTAGATTTTTTTAATAAGTTGCTCCATAGAGTTGACTATTAAATTATGTAAAATGATCCTTGTTATCGTTCGCGCATGCGCAGATAAAATTATTTCATACAACTGCTCATATTTCCTAAAATATTTGATATATTTATATCCCAATTGCACTATATTGTTTCTACTACATTTTGTCAATTTTTCTGAAATAGGCGTTAAATTTGGTTGAAAACTACATGTTATAAGCAAAAAACATGCAAGAACTTTTTAATTTTTAAAAATAAAACGCTATATCTCTTTTAATATACGGGTTATTCTTACACAAAAAAATACACAGACTGCACAATGGGTGATCCCAAATATTATTTTTTTCTTTATTTTTTTGTTGGCCCCCTACCCCCCCCCCCCTTATCAAATCGACGTTGCTAAATACGAGGTCATACCTGTTCTTTTCAATCCTGAAATTTAAAAAGAATCTGTCAAGTATATTTCTAAATATTCGACAAAATGGCTAAAATTAATAGTTGCCGGTCATTAATGGCAATATAGTGTATATCTACAGTATACATTAAAACCTTTCGTCAAGCATAACTCAAAAATTGTTTGTCTGATTTCATTCTAATTTTCACAGAAGGCACCTACTTGGGTGACAACAAAACTCTTCTATTACCAAGAACAGATTTCTAACCGTTTGGAAAATGTTATAAAAAATAGATTTAAACATTCATAATTAAAATACGTACGTCACGGAAATTTAGTGCGTGCGTCATTTTCACCGTCGGCATGTGATTTTCATGGACATCCGATTTACAGCACATAGAGCAAAATATTAAGCGCTTTTTGCAGTAAAACCTATTTTAATTTAATCAAACTGGAAAATGAAGCTTTGATTATTTCTGTTTCAAAGGAAAAACCTGTAATAGCTTAGTAGTAGATATTTGGCGCAAATCTCGCCAATGGCATTTTTTTAAATCATTAGTAGCAGCTTTTATACCTCGTGCTTTCAAATTAGAAACAATTCTTTGATGCTTAAATAAAATCTTTTGGTTTATAGCATTATTTCTTCTTAGTTTTTTTTTTCTTTTTAATATTTTAGATGAAATTAGTGAAAAGCATGTATTTTAAATCAAATAAATGAGAAAATGTCATGTATTTTAAATAAAATTATTGAAAGGCGTATATTTTAAATTAAATCAACAATTCTTTTAAGTGTAATACGATATGATTATCGTATGGTAACAATATTTGACGATTTGTCACCTGCGATCGGCTAACATAAAAGTACCAATAATGTAGTTACAAGTGTTACATTGTATGCGAAATAAAACAATTATCTTATAAATCGAATCGTTGTACAAGAGAAATAGTTAATATTCCGCATTCAGATATACAATATAGCTTGGCGTCAAACTATATGTTTAAAATGAACTATATGAAAAGAAAAATATATGCTATAGACTAAAAACTTAATGCTAGCAAAGTATTGTTTTAAATGTATAAAAGTTTTAATAATGATAAGAAATGCTTCAAACAACTACGGAAGTTTCGCATAAAAAATAACCTCAGAAGGAGTCTTTTACATTTGTTTCGATTGAATATCGGTCAACAAGGTCATAAATATTTATACAAAAAACAGTTACATAAAAATAGAGGCAGAAGTTTAAATTCAAACGTAAATATTTGTCCCCTTCCCACCGACGCATATAAAAAATACATCAGTGAAATTACATTGACATTTTGACTTATACAATATGCAGTTGACTTCAAAACCGATTACGGGACTTTCCTTTACAACTTGAATAATTAATATTTGTCTAATAGCATAGACGACTTACCTGTTATACGATCTTGGAGCTTTTTTAAAAAACTTGACGCAAATTGTTTCAAGAAAGTGTGATTTATTGGCGTATGATATAAACAATTATGAAAATAAAACTAATAAATCATTATGCTGTTTGATGTATGCATTTAAAATTTGCATCTGATTACATGTGTTAAATAAGTTAATTCTGTTTGTAATTAATGAAAAATAAATGGGATCTGTATATTAAATACATTATGAAATTTTGGAAAATGCCTTCGTGTATGAAACACTGAATAGATTGCGGAAAGTACTTGTTAAAGTGGTAAAATTTTTGTCTTTTCTCGACCTCACCAGTGCCTCTAACGCAAGTATTGCCAACCCACAAGATTTTATTTAATCACCAAAAAAGGCGTCTTAAGTATCGGCTTATTTTTTTTTTCAGCTGCCTAAAATAGAGATTTATGGAGAAGTTGTTTTCACAATTGTCATTGGCAAATTGTTTATGTAATAACAATTCATGTTATTGCATGCCATACCTTACGACCGTTCATGCCATACCTTACGACCCAATCGTTGTTGATTGCTTTCTTTTAATGCAGGGTAGTGCGAAATATATACAAATCAACTTGTTGAGAATATGTTTGAAATGGAAACAATACAGTATATATAGTGGACAGCATACTCTCTTCGCTTAAATCCGATTCTGCATGTTTGAAGCACAGTAGAACGACGCATTGCAGCAAGAGTAATACCTCTGTTGACTGTTTGGGACTTTGAGATAGCATTTTCTGAAGTGTGAAAGAGAATTCCCCAAACTCTTATCGAGAACCTTATTACGTACTTATAAAACCAATGTGCATCAGTCTTAATTATATGAGGAAACCACACACCATATAAAAAATCTTTTATTCTTATCAAACGACATACAGTGGAACCCGGTTAAGACGCGTTTCAAGGGAACGGACAAATGTCGCGTATTAAGCGGGATCGCGTATTAAACGGGATTTGTGCAATGTAGCAGGAACTGGGATTATTTACAACATCTAATCGTCTAAATGAACTTTAGAACTTTCATTTATATGTTTACGGTCAAAAATTGTATATTTTAGGTATATTTAGATTAAAATTTAATTGAATTCAACTTTAACTCATTGTTTCTTTTTATAGAACCAACTGGAATAATAACAAAAATTAAATATGGATTCCAGCCTGGATTTATTGTTGATTAATACGTTGCAACCAAAAATAAAACAACAAAAATAATTTTCCGACTAGGCTGATTTTTTTTTTTTAACAGAAAGAAAAAATATGAAATCTTTGAATCACAACCCAGTTTTTAAAATCATATTTAGTACTTGCAATAATGAATACCATTATAATCTGTCTTTCTTTTTAATGCAATAAAAAGCTATCCTTACTTATGTTTGGGTAAAAAATATTGTTTCCATAGTAAAAAGTAAAAGAAACATAGAAAACATAAAAGGATTGTAATTATCTAACCGCAACCGTATTTGTTTAATCTTTACGAGTTACATGTTTTGTTGCCTATAACATGCATTATAAAACATAGTAGTGATATAACGTACACTTAAAACCTCACTAAGAACAGGTATGATCATCTCTAATCATAATAATTTTTACGAAGTATCTGAGAAACCTGAATTCGTCTATATTTCTGTACTACAGTAAAAATTTGCACGAAGTGCGAAGTAAAGAATGTTAGGAGGCGGATCAAAGAAGGATTGCAGTTTTGCTAATTTATCAGGTTTTTGTTTTATTCAAATATCTACCACTATTTCCGGTTAGTAATTTTCACCTTAATTAATATGTTCTTAAACAAAGTAAATAATACCATTCGGGAAGTGTTTTTTATCTGTATAAAAAAAGTTCACTAAATTGGCAACACTCAAGAACAGAGAAGGAATTCCCATCTTGATTAGTGAATTCGCGTCTTAAACGTAATTTTTTTCCTCAATTGACCAAAAATTTATCGCGTATTAAGCGGAATCGCGTAATAACCGTTCGCGTATTAAACGTGATATTTTTACATTAGCCGTATGGGCGATGTTCAAGGGATCGGAAAAAATCCGCGTATTAATCGGGATCGCGTATTAACCGTGAGCGTCTTAACCGGGTTCGACTGTATTTGTTGCCATTTGCAGGTATTCAAATGTGGTGCGGAGAATCTCTTCATGTTCTTGATTTAATTACAAAGGTTTAAAATTCCGATACACGATGTTTACGTGTCTTATTTTTTGTACTATTTTTAATGTAATATGTGAACTTTTAATTTTATACACATGGAAGACTGTCTTACATGGTTTTCTCTGTTTGTTTTCTTTCCTAATTTGAATTTGTGCATGGTATTTTGTAATTTTAAAATTTAATTTGCTCACTTTCATTATTCAAATATGTACAATTATTTAACTAATGAAAGAAAGCATCTCATTTTCATTATTTGTCAGACGTTATTGTTAAATCTATGTCCCTTTCAATATCGCCCAATCGCTTTAAGGGAAGTCCTAATTTAGGATGAATTTTCAAAAGAATAATTCTCCCAGCACAGTAAATGTATACTTAAAACACTGATATATAAATATTACTTCAAACAGAAATTCAAAAAGTATTTCAAATAGTAAAAGAACTTTCTTTTGAAATATAAAGTTAGTCATGTGAAAGAAATAAAATAAAAATGTGCGTTTTTTACAAACTCATGTCATCCAAACCAAATACATATGGAAATAAAAACATGAAATGTGCATTAAATGTATAAACTCAAAAGCTTTTAAAAATGAATATAATATTTCGTAGCATTTCAACAATGCTCGAAGGCATCAATAATTTAGTTGAGCGTAGAAACATTTTTGTATGGTTTTATCGTAAGAACAGTTTTATGTATAGTTCAGTTAAAATTATTTTATGTGAATACTCGACAAGTTGAAAGAGCTTGAGAAATTGCATTGAATTTTATTTAGTTACATTTTTTTAAACAAAATTTGTAAATTTCTTTATGTTGTTAAAATTCATGAAATGAGAATAGGAAAATAATTTTAAATCCATAAAAGATAATTTGTTTCATACTTAATGCACGAAATAATATCTAGAGATGTAAAGAATAATTTATTATATTACAGATTTATATTATATAAATCAGTTTTATAAAGGAATAATTTTAAATAAAAATTGTCCCCAAGAATAATCAATTTTAAGCAGTTAACACCAATATTAAATTTCGCTTCATAGAATAACTCAAAATGTAATTTGAGTTATCTAAAACAAATTTAATATGAAATTTAATAGTAGCTACTTAAACAAAAACAATTGAAATGCATTGGTTACAAACCCATGAATTATAACAAATATATATTGAAATATATCTTCAAGAACTTTAAAAGATTAGCACAAATAATGACTCTTGGAGAAAGCATAAGACTTTGTGGAATCGATAAATTAGTTTAACAAAGAAAATCTTTGCTCTTTCATGTCGTAAGGAAAACTTTTAGCCTTGATATCTTTATTATAATTGAATTATTCTATTCAAATATCTGCAAGACAACAGTAACTATTAAAAAACAATGCATTAGAATTTGTTTTATTTTAATTTATTTCGCAAATGAAAAATAAGACATGTCATAATATAATGAAAAAAAATAAAGCAAATAAAGGTAATGCAGGTTGTCCGTAAAGGAACGTCTCAGTTTCAATAGTATATTATAACAGTTTAATTTAGACTATTTACAACAAATCATACGTCAAATTAAAGGTAAACTAACCAAGTTTTTCTTGCAAACGTTCAATATGTGCACCTGCAGTTACACAACACGCATCCGACCTAAAGTCCAATTTTTCCCACACTTCGGTTAACATGTTCAAAGTAAGGAAATCAATAGCTGCTTCAATTCTGTGTTTAAACCTTGGCAAATCATTAGGTAGTGGCGGAATATAGACACGACCTTTTATAAAGCTCCAGAGGAAAAAATTGCATGGCACTTCAGTATGTACACCTTTAGATATACAGCACACCTCCAACCTAAAGTTTAATTCTTCAAACACTTCGATTAACTAGTCCGTAATAATGGAAGCAAATAAATCAAATAAAAGTAATGCAGGTTGTCCGTAAAAGAACGTGCCAGTTTCAATAGTATATTATAACTGTTTAATTTAGACTATTTACTACAAATAATACGTCAAATTAAAGGTAAACTAACCAAGTTTTTTTTTGTTTTTTGTTTTTTTTTTGCAAACGTTCAATATGTGGACCTGTAGTTACACAGTACACATCCGACCTAAAGTCCAATTTTTCCCACACTTCGGTTAACATGTTCAAAGTAAGGAAATCAATAGCAGCTTCAATTCTGTGTCTAAACCTTGGCAAATCATTAGGTAGTGGCGGAATATAGACACGACCTTTTATAAAGCTCCAGAGCTAGGGGAAAAAATTGCATGGCACCTCAGTATGTGCACCTTTAGATATACAGCACACCTCCAACCTAAAGTTTAATTCTTCAAACACTTCGGTTAACAAGTCCGTAATAATGGAAGCAATAGCCTCTTCAAATCAGTGTCTCAACTGTGGCAAATGATTAGGTAGTAGCTACTTGGATGAAAAATATTTGAAATGCATTTTTTACAAACCCATAGGGGAGACTACGGAGGGTTGACCCACTTTTTACAAACTGATATTTTATTTTTTAAATATTGAAGGTAGAATAAAGTTTTATATAATTATTTTATTCGTTAAACAATCAGTTATCAAAATAAAATTGCTACAAAAGTGTAATATGTAAGAAATGTTAAAAATTATTGATTTTAATCATGAGAAAATAGTGGTTCAAGGATCCCTACATACGGAAAGGTTAACCCACTCTATAGGGGGGCTTGACCCACTTGTTTTATATTGAAATATCTGTGAAGAGAAATAAAATCAGTTTACAAAAAGCAAAATAACTTTATGCTACATGCTTTAATTATTATCAAAAAATATTTTTGAAAATATGATGCTTAAAAAAACCTGTTTAGACGCAATCGCAAGTCAGAGGAGAAAAATTTTGTTTTAAACAGGATTTTGTTTGAGCAGGTATAATTGTACAGCAGAGAAAAGGAAATTTTAACATTTAAGACAGTATTCCGTTAGAGACAGGTTCCGTTTTCATAGCGTTTCATGTATTATTATGTCCGGATTCATCCAAGTGAAATTTGCCTGCCATACCTTCCTAAAGTTTTTCGATCAGTGCTATGTTCTTTTGCAGCCACATGAGCACTTATCATTAACATCTTTTAATCTTTTCTAGTGTTTCCAGATTGGGGATTTTTTTATACCCAGATTGTTGATTGTCACCGTTTTTTTTTTTTTTTTTTAATAGAAATATTCGGCCTATTTAAAAATTGATTAAAAATTCTGAAAGATAACATTAATTATACTATTTTTAAAAAGTGGTGACAGTCAAATAATCTGAATTTAAAAAAGTCCCCAATCTGGCAACACCGACCCTTTCAGACAAAGTACTTTCAGTACTAAAATGTTGAAATAAATGTCTGGCACCGGAATTTACGAACAAATTTCTTTGGAAATAAGAAAAAGGCTATATTTCACATACTTATTAAATGAAAAAGATTTTAGCAAAATTCTAGCTTCATTGTGGCGTTTGGGAATTAAAATTAAGTGGTTTCGTAAACATACCACGGCCCTGAAAAGGTTAAGACTGCTGCTTTCATACTTTCTAGTCCTTTTTAGTCTTTTTCACTGTTTCTATTTAACTATTGTATCTAATATTTAAATGGAAAAAGTTTTTATCCATTTTCCCATTTATATTTCATTAAATTTTTTCTTGCAGTGGATACTATAGCAATTTTTCACATCTTTCTTTAATCAGTTTTAAATATTTTCTTTTCCATTACCCCATTTTACTGTAGCTTTACAGAATAAATTTACATTCTTTTTTATATATAACCATTAACCTTTCATTATGTTCAGTGCATAATAAAATGATTTCCAAAACCAATTAATTAAGGGAGCCTTGATCATCTGGTGAACCCTTCCTCACATTGACTGGGTCAAACCTTCCTAGATATCCCTTTTCTAAAGAATAGCACATTGTTATGCTAAGCCTAACTTACTGTACAATGTTTATGCCTGGAATGAAAGTTCGATATTTCTGTATTGCTTAAAACGTACTTTCTAAAATTTCTATGATATATTTTATCTGAAAAAAAAGCTTACAAAATATATCTAAAAAATACAACTTTTAGGTTAAAAACTCCTCACATTGATTTTTACCACACCTATTTCAATTATTATTATGAAACAAAGACTGCTTGAGCATTCCAATAGTTTTGGTTGACACCTATTAATAAAACTCTGAAATACTTTTAAAGATAAAAACTGATGGTGGGTCGAGCCTCCCCTATCTATCCCCTATGGTCAACCCTCCCTAGTCTCCCCTACATTATACCAAATATATACTGAAATATAAATTCGAAACATCCATATCGTCAAAAACTTAAGAAAATTAACATAAATAGTGACTCTTGTAAGAATAACAAAATATGGAAGAATCGATAAATTAGTTCAACAAAGAAAATATTTATTCTTTCATGCCGTAAGGAAATATTTTAGCCTTGATATCTTTATTATAATTGAATTTATTCTATTCAAATATCTACAAGACAACAGGAACTATTAAAAAAATTAATGCATTAGAATTCGTTTTATTTTAATTTATTTCACAAATGAAAAGAAAGACTTGTCATAATATTTATGAAAGAATATTAAAGCAAATAAAGGTAATATATAAATATATGTTTTTATTAATAAAGGATAAATACAACGCAAAATCATTAGTATTTCTGCAATATTATGTGTTATATTTTCTCAAGTTATTTTTTTTTTTTTTCGAGTTTAAGTAAACTTTAATGTGAAATGTAAAAAAAAAAAAAAAAAAAAAAAAAAAAAATGCACATTACATAAAAATGTTATTATAAACGATAGCATAAAGAATTGGAATATTACTTTAATACAGTCGGATGTCGTTATCCCGACACCCTGTTGTACATCACTCCGCTTATCACGTCAATTTTTCAAAGTCCCGATTTTCTGTATAGGGGAGAGTAGCCATATTTGGACCGCAGCTTTAATTGGACCGTTGCCATTCTGCCATTAATTACAGGAAGAGACGTCATCTACCGCTGAAATCCTACTTATCAGAATGATGTAATTTATGATTAGAAGAAACACCCGCCTACCACGTGCTGTTTTCTGACAATTTAAAAAAACTTAATGTTATCTGTTTTGATCTAATTTTTACCCACTAAACGTAAGTGAATACTTTAAAATTGAGGTAAGTTGTTATGTTTTCACATCCATATCTAAATTCATATGTTTATTGCGCATATTTTTCACGCGAATTTGTTTGATTTCGTGTTTGTTCTTAGTCTTGAGATTATCTGTTTTAAAAAAATGGCGCAGTTGCCTTAATTGCCTCAATTTAAATTGCTATAATTAGACCAAATACACGATCATAAATTTGAAAAGTAAGTAATAAATTTCGAGGGCGGTACGCTTTGTACACTATTGTTTTTTTAATATTTTATAATGGATTACTATCTCCATGCAAGTTTTTTTTGTATATCTGGATCAATTTCTTTATACAGTTTAGGCCTATATAAACATAAAAATATTTTTACATGTTTATGCAATAAATTTTGTTTGCAATATATTTTATCTTGTATGCATTTATATTTATTTTCTTTGAATTCTTTATTTCTACGGCGTATTTGGTTTAGAGTTGAATTCAAACATTTCCCTCCTGGAGGATATTTGCGATTCCGCAAGGAGAGGGGGGCAGACATTTTACAGTTTTGGAGGGTGAAATTACACTTTTTGCCATTAAAACGCATAAAATCTCAAACTTCCTGTGGCAGTGGTTATTTCAAGGCTCCACGCGGGGGGGGGGGGGCACCTGAATTCAACACTGTTTGAATGTATAATGTTTGCGTTTTATTAATCGTAGCGTATTTTTTTAATGGAGCATATTTTTTAAACACTTTTAATATGATGTTAAAAATGTTGAAAACGGCACAGACAAACTGTCTGGTAGAAAAACACCCGTGACAGCAAAAACCGTTAAAGATATAGGAAACGAAAAGGAGAGCGTAAGTTGTGGAGAAATTGACCTGCAAGAAGACTGCAGCTACAAATTCCTTCGCCCACCCACAAAAAAAGCCAAAAAATCATTAGAAATACTATCTCCCTTGCTAAATTCAATGAAATCAAAGTACAGATGGAGCCAAAAAAACAGTTGTGTTAACATCTTCACCATATAAAGTAAACCTTGAAATGACAAAAAAAACTTATTTTCTTTGATGGCTTCATTAATCGCAAATTTTGCTTTTAATAAAACTAGTTATATTCCGTAGTCATTGAAACAACCTGATATTGTTTGGTCCAATTTAGGAGACTGGGGGTCCAACTTAGGCGACCAGTTGCTGAATTTGGAGCACTTTTGACAATTTTTTCAAATTAAAATAAAATTTAAGATATTCAAAAATAAATATATCTAAAGATTTATTTAGTTAGTAAATGAATAGACTGACCACGTGTAGTCATGTTTTGCAGATATTCCAAAAATTAAGGGAGTTACACCTGAAAGTAAGTGAAGTGGTTCAAATTTGGCTACTCTACCCTATAATTTTAATTTAAATAAACTCCGGATTTTTCCTCGTTGAATAATTTTCAACTCCGGATGTCCCGACGGTTTAGGAAAATTGTCCATTTTTCATAATTCATCTTATAAGCACTGAAATTAGGCGGTGAGAAATGTCTTAGCCAAGCTTTTCACCGAAGTGTCTAAAATACCCATTGAGATAAATGAGAAATTTTACTTCAATTCTTTATCTGAATAAATAAACCCACACACTACGAATGACCCACTCAAGTTTCGGATAGACGTAACAGTCTATTCAAGGTCTTTTTGTTCGGGTCAGTCGGCGCTTTCTTGTGGTTACTCTGCGTTTTTCATCCGACAAAAACGGAAGCATTGCATTGCATTGAAACGATCCGAAATTATCTAACATCCATTTCTGAAACAACGATTATTTATTACAATTCATTGTATAATATCGAAAAAAGAATTGAAAGATGCACATATAGGGATAAGCAAACCTTAATTCATCGATATTTCATGTAACAATTAAAAAAAAAAAAAAAGTAGTCATCAATCTGATTTTTATTCTTTTCAATTTTGTTTTTGCGGTTATTTTGTTTAATAATAATGTTTTATTGCTTAAAACTGCAAGAACAGTTATGAACTTGAAAATGTCATAAATTAATTAAAATTACAGTTTTTTATAAACACATTTTCTCCAACTCCGGTTACCGCCACACTCTGCTTATGACGACACTTTTTTCCGGTAATTGGAGTGTCGAGATAACGAGGTTCGACTGTACTAAGAATATTTTTCAGGAAATATTATTACCATAAATATTTATGATTTAAAGTGAATTACGATTAACTTTTAAAACTTTTTTTATTAAAATTTCTTTTTAACATTCTTGCTGAAATAAAAGTTGATATAAAAGTTTATGTTGATTTCAAAAAGAAATAACAATGTCATTGTAATTAATGTGTGTAGTAAAATTACAATCAGAAATCTCTTAATCATAATAAATAATAAAATAGGAAATGATATGAAGTATTTATTAGTGTTCTGATGCACAATCTTAGTCAAAATGTAGAAAATTGACACTTACCTCTCATAAATTTTTAAACGTCCCAGATTTCAGATTTTTAAGCAGATAAATCATTGTGTAAAACTTCAGTGGCTTCTCAAATTGTAGAGATTTTACTTTTAAAATTAATTTGTATAAATTATATGAACATGCTACGTGCATTTTTGTTACAGATAGAATTATGAGAAAAATGAACACCCTTTATATATTAGTAAGACCTCAATTTCGCGATACCAGATTGAACGATTTCCTCAGTTTAGCAAGATGCACCTTTATTTATTTCTGCGCTGATAAATCCTCTTTTTAACAATAGTTTTTCCTCTGTTAATCGATTTCGATGAATTTTGAACGTCTTTATCAGTTGCAGTTTTCCAACTGAGTGGAAAAGGGATTTGTGCCCACCAGATTTTTCCAGATTGATCATTTTGCAGAGCATTGCAAAATGTTATTACGTATTCAGAGTTTACTGTACTTTCATTACCTGCGATTTATTTTTTTAGCTGTTTCAGATATCAAATCCAATGACTTTATCAGAAAGTGCTTTCTGACTTAATTGTACCCGCCAGATTTATTGAAAAGAGCTCAGTTTGCGAAGCATTGGCACCTTAAGGCTCCTGTCCCTGCCAGCGAAGGCACTCACTAGCTAATGCTAATCCTATGGGGAGAGATTTTTCTAATATCTCGTTTGCATTTCGACATTTTTTAATATATATATATATAAATTATTATTGCATTGGATAGTCTAGGTCCGTCTCTACACCGTTCCTTTTTTACTTTTTCGATTATATGGCAGATATTTTATAGAATAGCACTTTCATTTTCAGAACCGGTTTTGAAAGTGAAAGTAACTTTATAAAAAATATCTGCGACCCAAATCGAAAAAGTAAAAAAGGTGTAATGTAGAGACGGACCTCAGCTATCCAATGCAAAAAACATTATTAAAAAATGTCGAAATGCAAACGAGATATTAGATAAATCCCTCCCCATAGGATTAGCATTAGCTCGTGAGTGTCGTCGCCAGCAGGGACTGGAGCCTTAAGCCACAGGTCCTCATTCAAATCCTTGCCTGTTCACTTTTTTACTCTATTGGAAAAATACAAGTAATATGATTTATTTATCAATTAGAATATTTGTGTTTTAATTAATCAAAACGTCCTTTTTACTTACAAGAGTTGTCAGCTTTTTCTCTCTGGTGTTTATCTATTCACCGATGTGTGACGATGGATTGTTTGTTTTAGATGGATTTGTAATATCCCTTTATTATAAGATTTGTATCCAGAATTTTTTATTTGCAAATTATCAGAACATTGATTCACATTCCATTTTACCCGACTGAAAAGAAGGGTTTTGTGTTTCACGCGTATCTGTGTATGTGGATTTCTTTATACCCTCGAAACATCCCAACGGCTGGATGGATTTTAATGAATGAGGTCTCTATCAATTCGTCTTAAAGGCCCGATGGTTATAGGCTAGGTTTTGTTTTTATAAATTCAAAATGGCAGTCGTAAAATACAAAATGGCGGTAGAGACGAAAAAAAATTTACGCACTCTATTGAGTGGCCTATCATTGGATAGGTCTTTCAAAATGAAGACGATGTTTTATTGACTATTTTACAGTCAGAAGCTCCGTTAAAATATAATACAACCTGGAAGTTGTGTAGGTAGGATCTCTAGTTTTACTGCAACTCTAAACATCATAGACATCTATAGACCTCATCAAAGCAGCGTTTATAGATAGGAACTAACAATTAAACACAACTTAAAAGTCATCAATACAAGTAAATAAAAGAAATAGGTAAGTAATATAAACAAGTAATATAAAAAAATATTTTAAGTCAAGTCCTACTTAGGTCAATAAGATATTTTTTTTTCTCCCATTCTTCTTTCATCTTGAGTAGCGCTTAAAATGCCTTGATCAAGAAGAGGGCTCTCTCTTTATTGAAAATGAATTAGATAAAGTTAAAAAATGAAAATTCAAAATCATTCAACGATAGAAAATATTTTCTATCGTTGAATGATTTTGAAAATGTTGCCGTTTGTGCAACGAAACGATCGTCAATCGTAATAAAGATTTTCTATCACTTTTTATAGCATTTTTTAACTTTATCTATTTATAAGTGATTATTATACATGTGTTTATAGAAAATGAATTAATTTAATTTAATTAATGAATTAATATTTGAAAAAAACTGGATTAACATCAAGTGTCATCCACTACAAGTTCAAAAAAATTTATTTGAGCTTGATTGGGTGAATAATAAGTATTTTATTAACGATTGAAAATTTGAACAAGATATATATATAGCGGGAGTGTGAGCTAATAGTAGGAATTGAAAAAAAAATGTTTAACATTAATGAGAAATAATTAATTAGTTCGCTTTTTACGCGGTCAGGTTTTTTTGATTTTTTAAATTTAATTGTTTATTCTGCACTGCAGCTTATGCAACAATAGTGTGACGAATACAAGCAAAATGTGTATTATTGTCACACTGAATATAATAAACTTTTAAAAGCTACTTCACTTGTAGCTAATGATGGATTAGATTCCTCCAGAAAATACTTATTGAGGATTAAAAGTGGATGGATAATATATTTGTAATTATCATCGCCTACACTTAAGGGGGCTGGTCACTGAGCTTCCAATTTCCCCTCACTAATGTAAAGTGTATGGGCATTTGATGCATTCGAATATTTAAAATATCTCCTCGGAAAATTTATATTTTTAACTTCTATTTTTTGTGTATATTTCCTAAAAGATGTCTCTTTTTTTCTTAGTTCTCAAAATCTTTCTAAAGTATAGACTTAATTTTATATGAAGTGTTAAAATCTTGCTCACAGTTCGCCCGCTTTTAACACATAAAATATTAAATTCAGCACAGATTTTAGAAATATTTTGAAAACCAAGAAAAAAAGAGACATCCTTTCAGAAGAGTACACAGAAAAAAGATGTTAAAAATATGAATTTCCTGAGAAGATATTTTAAATATACGAATGCATCAAAAGTCCATAGACTTAATATTACGGAGGAGAATTCCGAAGCTGAGTGATCAGCCCCCTTAAGAAAAAGGCTAAATAATCGTCAATAATTTTTCATTTTTATTAGTGTATTTGCAACGTCCTAAAAGGAAATACAGTCGAACCCGGTTAAGAAGCTCACGGTTAATACGCGTTCACGCTTAATACACGGATTTTTTTTCCGGAGTCATGAGCATCGCCATAAGATTAATGCAAAAATATCAGGTTTAAGGCACGAACGGTTATTACAAAATACTGCTTAATACATGATAAATTTCGGTTCCTTGAGGCAAAAATCTCGCTTAATACGTGAATTCTAAGACCATATTCTTATTTAGTACGTTTTTTGTTTTGTTTTTTTTTTAAATTCACATATCACAATCTCTGAATAGTAATATTCGGTTATTTAATAACAGATTATCAAGTTAAATGTTATAAATTGGAAATAGTAGTAGATTTCCTTCTCTCTCTCTCTCTCTATATATATAAAGTAACGATTTGGAAATGGACCAATGAAAATTTGCGTAGATACTGCGAAACGCATCTGATTGGTCAGAGCTTTCTGACGCTATAAGGGGGCTACCAAGAGGGTTCTGTGGCTAACTTGGCGATATATCGTCAAATTTGGAGAAAAAAATTAGTCGTCAAAAATGACGCCAACTTGGCGCTATTTACTGTATTTCGCCAAATTTCCATAGACTCCCACTCAAATCCAATCGGTTTTAGTTGCTTGAAGAAAATCAACAAATTGAGATATTTCAATGAAGCAAAAACTAATATTAGTTTATGTATAGAGCTTAATTGAACTATTTATATTATTTTTAAGCACAGACACTAATTATTTTCAGTATTCATAACACTATATATAATTTCATATTAATAATTCTTATAATTATGAAACTCTGTAAGTCTAATGATTACGTGCTTGGGGATAAGGAAATAAAATTGTCAGAAGTTAGGGAAGAGCGCGGTTTTACCAAGTGGAATCTAAAAATTGAATGCATTGAAAGTAAGGGATCGCGAAGCGATCCAGAATGGAAACGCGACATAATTACGTCTGGGATTGGCTAGATAATAGGGATTGCTTCGCGACACCGAATGGAATCGCGAAGCGATTACGCGGGGTGTAGGAGAGTAGCGATCAGGGTGGGTGGAGCCCCCCCCCCCTAGTTTGAATTTAAAAAACTTGTTAATGTGGCAACATAGTAACTCTTCTTTGATTCCGCGTACTAATATTCTTTGGCTCTCGCTTCGTGTATTGGTTTTACTGAAATAGAGAAAGATAGGTGAGTTTTTGTCGTTTTTTAGGGTTCTGTACTTAAAAAGTGAAAACGGAACCATTATAAGATCACTCCTGTGTCTGTCCGTCTGTCTGTCTGTCTGTCTGTCACAGCCATTTTACTCGTAAACTATGGGACTTGGAAAGTTCAAATTGGGGCAGTAATAAAGACTATTGACCCAAATATTTCCAGAATATTAAACATTTATAAATATATTTAGTAAAAATGTAGAGGGTCAAATTAAATTATTTGAAAAAAAAAATGTTTTTTTTTTTTTTTTTTTTTTTTTTTTTTTTTTTTTTAAATATCGTGTGAGGTATCGTGTGAAAGCTTTCATAACGCTGAAATCAAAAATATATTTCATTTAATTTTAGGTAGTATATTTTCAAAGTTATGGTGGAAAATGTACTGCAAAAATATGTTCCACATTATCTCATTCCGAATCTATAGAAACTAAAATTATGAAAAAGTTAGAGGTAGTAGACATTAATTTAAACATTGCAGGAAAATTATAGTGATTACCCTAGGTCACATAGTTTTTGAGGAAATCGCATTTTTCCGTTACATTCAAATATCGATTTACGGGCTTCAGCAAAAGTGTTGAGCAGCGCTAGAGGTACCTATCGTAGCAGAAGTAAAAAAGCATTGTTGATTATGAATTTTGGAAAAAATCGTCGGTAATTACTCGAAATATAAACACTTAAAGACACGGACGGTTTGGACATACATAATCACAGGGACGGCGTATTCTATGCTCCACTGGCTTTTAAAGCCTAGATAACAAATTTTAAGGATATATTTGTGTAATGCAATGCCCAGTAGCAGTATAAAAGCAATAAACGTCAAATTGCTAAAAACAGACTTATTTAATGAAAAGTAATCACATAAATACTATGGTATTCGCGACTAATTTCCATTGAGTGGCTCTCTCAATACCCTACTATGTCTTTAAAGGTTAACTAAAAACCTATATGGAAAACACATATACAGAATAGCTATGTTTGCTATTCTTTAGGTTCCATATATCTTTGAACTTTCATAGTATATCCATTTATACTTTTCTAGTACACAGGATGGAAAGGAAAGTCCATTTAACCTGCAAATACTTGCGAACGGAAAGAGCTACAGCTATGCAAGTGAGGTAACAGTATAGTAAAGCGACTACGCTCGACTTAATGAAAACGACAGCAGCGCCTCTAGTGGCGAAATTTGGAAGATAGTCACTGCAAATCGAAAACGAAAAGAGATAGAGCAAAATTTCCAGTTAGAAAGTTTTAGAGCATCAATTAATTAGTAGTACGGCATTTGTTTTACATGGATAAGATAAACCTTCGTCAGTTTACCCAAAAATGTCTGAAATCGATGCACTCCATTTTGTGTAAACGTTTGAATGGAATAGCCAGAAGTATGAAGAAATACGCAAAAATTATGCTATAAATACGTACTTATCTCGTACTTAATATTCATTATGTTCGTGTATACGTACTTAATATTCATTATGTTCGAAAAGTTTGTCATTGCTCACGATACACGTTTGTATTCGTAAGAGTATTTCAACATGACATTTCTCAGTCTGGAATGTAAGTCTCTTCAATACGATAACATAGATTTAACACTTTCAAGGGCGGTGGCTAGACGGTCTAGCCACCTAATTTTAATTCCAAAACTGACAAATGGCACCAAGATTATTTTAATAAAATTTTGCTTTTGCAATGAAAGTGCAAATTAGCGGGGTTTTCTTTTCTGAGAAATTCTTTTGAATATTCTGATGTCAGTCAATTATTTCATCAGCTTACGAACATAATTCTTCTGCTTCTGAAAAGGTTAATCTAAAATTTTAAATGCATTAGTAAATTAATTTTTTACAGACATTACAGCACAGTACAACGTCACAATTTGTAATTGTGCATTGCTACATTTCCGGAATGTGAATAGGCAAAATAGAATCGTCACTTATTGATTTCGGACATTTTTGGGTATGCAGGCGACGATTTATCTTATCCGTGTGAACCAAATGTCGCTTCGTACTAATTAATGGATGCTCTAAAACTTTCTGATTGGAAAATTTGCTCACCTCTTTTCGTTTTCGATTTGCAATGGTCATCTTCCGATTTTCTCCACTAGGGGTGCTGTTATCGTTTGCATTATGTCGGGCGTAGTCGCTTTACTGTACTGTACGAGCCGTTAATTCCCAAATTGGCTCAACCGAGCCCAGCAATCTGATTGGCTAAAACTGATATTTATATAGTAGATAATTATATTTATTTTCTTATTAAGTAGTGTAATGTAAAATAGAATGCAATTATAATGACTTAAATTGATTTATTTTGTTAAATTTGATCAAAATCACAGTAAAGTAATCCAAAATATTAATATTAACAAAGGATCAGATTACTGAGATCGGATGAGCCAATTTGGGAATTAACGGCTCGTCTGTACTGTTACCTCCCTTGTATAGCTGTAGCTCTATCCGTTCGCAAGTATTTTCAGGTTAAAGGGACTTTCCTTTGCATTCTGTATACTATACAGCTATACCCAACCCTACGTTGTATAGTTTTTACAAAGTCTTAGTATTCCTTTAGCAACGGTATTTTTTTAATAATATACTTACTGATTCATATATTATTGTACGGAACCCTCTGTGCGCGAGTAATACTCACACTTGACCGTTTATTTTGGTAACGTATACTTCTTTCACTGCTTAATGTATGTTGTCGATTCTTCTCTTTTCCTCTCTTACACTGCCATAAATAAAGCCTCCGTATTACTGTGTACTTTAAACTCATTTGAAGGGAAAGTGATCTTTTGCAATTATATTTCTTCATTACTTTCTTCTAATGTACGCCGGCACACATTTTATTCATTACCGGTGAATGACTTGCATTACAAGGTTCTTGGTGTCAATCCATCTATCAATGTTTTATCAAATTTTGGCAATTTTGGTTGTAATATGGATAATAGTCATAAAATCAAAAGGAAAGCACTATCTGTGTCCCATAAATTAGACATTATATAAAATATGTCTCTTGAAAAGCATAATAAAAAAAAAAGCATTCACAAAATCAATAAATTCTTTAGAAACAATGTTATGATACATGTTGGATGTTCCGATGTAAACTACAGTGTTAAAAATTTCGTGAAAAATTACATCTGCTTTTAAAGATTATCTATTTTCTGACAAATGAGAATGCTACATAAACGCCTGTGAAGCGTTCTCATTGGTCAGAAAATAGATAGTATATAAAAACAGAGGTCATTTTTGACGATATTTCTAACAGTGTAGTTGGATGTGCCAATCGCAAAACTTTCTTCTATCTCATATATTTTAATATTTCAAAATGTTGTTACACATGTCAATATTTCATTTTCATTTTTTCAATACTATATCAATTTTGACTTTCATCTTAAATTTCTGCGTCAGTCAATTAATCGGAGTTAAAACGAGTTAATCTCGGTCGTGATATTTATTAAAATCACGGATAGTCGCAAATAGTCGGCTTATCAGGATGGGAAGTTCCCGTCGATTCACGAGCCACTAGTGTACAATAGAACTGCGAAGAACTAAGAAGATTACACAAAAATCGCTATTATAGCACTCCTTTCCGGCGGAATTTTTCCACATTCAGGGAGGACCTTCTTGTCATGGCCAAAAATATACACAAAAAACGTGGTTCAATTCTATGCATAACTTCATACACTTTTCACTGGCACAATACTGAAAATCGCAACAAAAATCGCTATTACAGCGCCCCCTTCCTTTGGATTTTTTCCAAACGAAGGAAGCATCTACTTGCTAAGCCAAAAGCTTAAAAAAAGGGTTCAATTCTATGCATAACTTCATACACTTTTTGATGGTACAATGGTGACAGACAGACGGACACACGGACAGACAGACATTTTCTATAAACATGTTTTTTGGGATATCTGGCCTTAAAGCGTGTAAATCCGTCGAAAACCAGCAGTCGAAAAAAATTTCGATTACAATATTTTCTTCTATTGAAGGTAGAAGAAAGTAAATTCAAGACATAATCGACAAAATTGAAATAATTGTAAGGTATGACTGATTATTAGATTATCCATTATCACAATACTAAATATGATTTTAAATCTAGGTTCTTCTAAAAAGAATTTTTTTTTTTAAATCTGGTTTTATTTTTGCTTGTAACGTATTAATCGACAATAAAGTTACATTTGAATCCATGTTTTTTTCAGTTACAATTGTAGTCGGCCCTATAAAAACAAATCCTAAGTTAAACTTGAATACGTTTACATTCTATTCTAAGTATGCTTAAAAGGAACAATTTTCGACCGTAAACATATGAACTAAGCTATAAAGTTCATTTCAATGATTAAATGCGTAAATAAGCTTAGTTCCTGCAACACTATGGAAATCACGTTTAATACGCGACTTTTGTCCAATATCTTGAAACGCGTCTGAACCGGTTTTGACTGTATAATAATAGGGTTAGGTAAGTTTTTGAGAATTACATTCATTTAATGGTTTAGTCCAGGGATGGCGAACCTTTTTGAGTATGCTTGCCAAGAATTTAAAAATTATTATGTACAGTCGTGGAAAAAAAAAAGTAAACGCCCCCTACTACCTCCTCAACAAATTATCGTAGAAGAAAGTTACTGATACCGAACGATTGGAAATAAAGTCTACTTTTAAATGATGTGTATAAAATTTGTTTAAGGTGCCATCTACATATTAAAACAAACCATAACTTTGTTTTTTCAATAGCAGTACCCAATTCTGACAGCATAAATGAACTCTACACCCTTCAATTAACCTAGAAACAAATTTTTATGCGATTCGTACCATAAGTTTCCGAGAAATTAATTATTTTAAAACGAACGTATTTTAAGGGCTGTATCCAAATTGAAGTTCGGTACTCGATTGTTAACCGAGAGAGCCGCCTTCTTGATCAAGGCACCTTACGAAGCCAGTTAGATAACAGGACAACAGAAGAAATTTCAAAATATCTACTCACTTCTATCATAGACGGCCCCTAAAACCATCATTTTGCCGTTTTTTAAGCATATTTTGAAAACTACTTGGAAGAAAAATGTGAAATTTTGGATTTTCATAAAGCAGGACTTAATAAATCTAAATCCATCAAAAAATTGTAGGTTGCAATTCATAATTTTTTCGAATATTAATTTCATAATTCATATCAAAAAATTATAAAAATTTCAAATTCACCGTATTTATATTTGGGCACATTAGCAATATTGCTACGCAAAACATTAGCACATTAGGAGCATAATTTCAGGAGATATAAATAAAAATATGAAAATGTAATTTAACATTAGAAGCACTAAATTTTGAGTGTCCATAATTCAAAAACTTATGATTCAAATGACTTGAAATTTGGTATCTAGGCATAGTTTGAACCAAAGATTTGAAATATCTCGTTAAAATTGGGCATTGCCATTGAAAGAAATGAGGTTTGGGTTCGTTTTAATATGTAGATGGCCCCCTAAGCAAATTTTATATACATCATTTAAAAGTAGACTATATTTCCAATCGTTCGGTATAAGTAACTTCCGTCTACGATAATTTGTTGAAGAGTTAGTAGGGGGTGTTTACTTTTTTTTTTTCCACGACTGTACCAATATTCTAACGTGCCAGAAATATTTTACCTTGGATAAAATTCAATAATTAAATTTTATAGAAGTTTTACTTAAATATTTTTACACTTATACTAAATTCGAATGCTAACTTATTTATTATGATGTATTTACTCAATAATATTAGGCATTTTGCATCAAATTCTGTATTAATAATCTATAAATGATTTTTTATTTTATTGCATATTTCCTAATCAGATCATTTTTAGTTCTTCAAGAAGAAGCAGGTTGGATAGATACATAATTATTTACACTAATAGTTAAAATTCAATTTTCAAAATTAAAACCTAAATATAATAAAACCTAAAATAACTTAAAACCCTAAATTAAAATAAAATAAAACCTAATCTGAAGTAGGAGAGTGTCAATAGGTGCACTGCTACGCAAACCATCTCTTAAGATTCAATTTTCAAAAACAAAACCTTTGAAAATTTGATAGAGAAGCAAAAGGATTTGGCAACACTATACGTTCAATGATTTGACGAGAAGATGACGCCACAGGGTGCTTTCATTGAAATTTTAATGCTTTAATTCATTCAAAAGTAGCGGAATATTTTAACGTGAATTATACACCTGTTACACAAAAGTATACATTTTGTAAAAACAAAAACAAAAAAAACAAACATAAAATGGCTTTTTCTCTATAAACTGAAGATAATCAATAAGTGTTTTCGCGTGCCAGAGAAGTTTTGTTACGTGCCAAGTTCGGCACGCGTGCAATAGGTTCGCCATCCCTGGTTTAGGCAAATTAACGAAAACCTCGATTTAACGATCATTTTAGGAGACTTTTTACATTCTTTAAATAGAGGGTTGATTAACATTTTCATATGTTAACAGTAGATTAGAAATAATATGTTACACATTCCAATACGTATAAAAACCGTTTAAAGGTTATCACCTGGCTAAAAACGTTAAAAAGTTAAATTGTTTAACAGCACCAGGACACTTTGTACAACAAAAGACTCTTTAATTAGTTTATGTAATTATTTTAGTAACATTGATGCTATCATTACAGTTTTTAGTTTCAAAACAACCTAATATCAAAATGTATTTCCACTTTACTATACTCAAACATTTTCAATTTTATTTACTGAATAGAAATCAAATCAAATTCCTCATTTCCTGTAAAATGAATGCTATAAAAGAACGTGTGCTTAAAGTTTCAAATTGCAAATCGACTATCGATACTTATTCTACAGCAAATAACGTTCAAAACAATAATCTTGTATTGAAAATGGTAAATTCACTGCGATAAAGTATATTTATTGCAGTGGACTATTGCATTCAGATTATGGTACTCAGGGGAATATTTCATTCGGTAAGTAGTTTAATGATATTCCATTGCATTAAAACGATCTATGTAAGTATGCATAGTATGAAAATACATTGATAATAAATAAAATAGTGCACTGAAAACTGGTTAAGATAAATTATGCTTTGAATAAAAGTTTTACTAATAAATGTTTAACCTCTTCGCTCCCGAGGGCCACATATGTGGATCTCTTTTCTTTTCCTCATAAAAAGTAAAGTGTTTGATTTTTTACAATTTGACTCCATTTCTTAATAGCTGAAGGATTTTTGCTTTAAAAGCAAATCAATAAGTGGAAACATATAAGGCATTCTCACAATCTTTTGACTTTCATGTCCCTGAATAATAATTTTTATATTAATACACTTTTTTGTGTTTTTTTTTAATTTCATATACTTGAGAACACCCCATTACATGATTGCACAACAATATTAACGAGATAAATAAGTTTTGGACGATGTTGGGGGTCCAAACACCTGGAAAACTCCTATACCGTCCCGTGTCCCTGAAGCTGATTTTTAAGTTTGGAGTTGTCTGGATAAAATTGTTTCAATAAAAATAATTAGATGTAATTTTTTTCTGAAACTGGAACTATGGTGTTATATAAATAAGTAGCTAAAAATTAGCCTGCACACAATTTTAGGGTTGTTATTATTTTTTAAACTCTGTCCCTAGATTTTAGATTTTTTACCAACCCTCTTATAAAATTATACAGAAAATCACTTCAGATGCAGTCACAGACTTTTTTTCAAGTTTTTTCTCATGCAGAAGTATGCTAGATAAATAATGTCTAAAATTCTTTGGCAGGAAATTTACTGTAGAATTTAAATCAGCATTTAAATATCAATTTCAAGCATCGTGGCTTTATTGATAGTCTCACCATCCCCAAGGTTTATTCCTGCACTTTTCGAGGTACATTAAAAAAAAATAATAATAATAATCCAGTGTTAACAACTGTTTCTAAAAATCAATGAACATTTTGGCTACCACTTAGTCTTATCATGATCTGCCTAAAATAGAAGTTGACGTGATTTGTTAATTAAACCTACCCAAAGGTCAATTCAGATAAAAATTACCTAATTTTAGTGTTATTCTTTCAATTCTGGAAGTTAAATTTATTGACAATTAACATTACTGAAAAAGGAACGTAAGTTACCGTAAAAAAAATTAACTTACATTGTCATTTTTTAGGTAATTTTCATCCAAATTGACCTTTGGAAGGTTTAATTAACAAATCGTGACAACTTTAAATATGAATTTTTTTTGTATTATATTACTAAAATTACTTCTATAAATTATAAGAAATGTCACGTAAGTTACCATGGAATGACCATAATAATCTAATTTAAGAACCTTTAACCCCTTGAGTCCTGAAGGTAAAATATCAGTACAAATACACATTTAATGTTTTTGCACAAACAAAAACATTTTAACGGCTTCATAAGGGGTGAAAATTGAGCTTAATTAGTTAATATATATTAGTTAGTTATTATATATTTTAGTGAGTTATTATTCTATAATAGTAATATTGTAGTAAGTTATAGTGACAAATTCGAAATTTGAAATTTATTTTTTGCAGTAGAAACTGAGTTGAGGACTTTTCGGAAAAAACCCACTGGTTTGGGCAAATTTCGGAACTTTCAGAGAGATTGACTTTCGACTATCTGGTAACACTGAAAAAGAAAATATTCTTCATTTGGTCAGGAACCAAAAACAACCCATTTAACAATGTATATAAAAAATGAATATGTCAACCGACCTCTTTTAACCGTTTATCTACTGAGGGTACTTATAAGTACCATTAAAATATCTTGTTATAAAATTCATTTAATACCTCAATTAGTTTCAATACAGTTTAGAATGTTTTATAGATACACTAGCAGGCTATGCCCGCTGCGCTGGTCAATATTTCCAAATGAACCTTGGATTAAACTAAATGGTGAATTTGAACTTGTATTTTAAACAATATGGATCTTCAGCTTGACCTTGCACATTACTGAAAACGATGCGAACGCCATTGCGATATAATGTTATCTTAAGCGTTGGACAAAATTTAGCAATTAAGAAATAATTGTTTTAGTTGATTATAAACAGCGCACTTATAGTCAGGTAATGAGACCGTTATGACAACAGGGATTAATACCTCTGTAACTAATCAACATATAATGAAATCGTATATACTAACACCATTCCTAAAAGTCATGCAACAGGGCCACTTGTAACAAAATATGTTCTGTAGATTTTTTTAAAAAGGCTAAACTTTCATAATCAGGTTCACTTAATTTTTGAACTTTTACTGTTGCTCTATAACTAAGTACCCTTGAACAATATGTATACACTAAAACCTTTCCAAAATTATTACCTAACTAATTGTGGTATATCCTACGAAAGTATTATAAACAATCGGAATGAAATACAAATTTCCGTTGTAAATATATAGTAGATGATGATGATGCGATTTTGTGTAATAGAATTCACAGTAAAGTTTTCGCTTCAAACAAAAACGATGCTTTCAACATTAAAGCTAATACACCAATATGTGAAGTGTCCGATTACGGAAGGTTAACTTGAATTCTCATGAGCAACTACTGAAAGAAAAGTGAATATGTGGCTTTTGTGATACTTTTATGTCAACCGGGCGCAGGTAATAAATCAATAAAGATTGTTTTCATAGCATATTCTTATTTTATTATTTTCATTTAAAACACAAACCTTTCACTCATTTAATTAAAAATGCATGCCTTATACTAATTTCATTTAAAAAACTGAAAAGATAAACAATAACAGGAAATAATGCCATAATTAAAAGCAAAAAAATATTTTTAATTTACATACGCTAAATGTAACTACTGCTACTGGGAATTTTAAAAATGCTATCAGCGAGATGTGCGCACGGTTGTTATAAATGTACCCATTTTTTCTTCTTATCGAGGAGCAATTTATAAATCGCACAATATTATTCCAATTTCTTTCATTGAGGAACCTATGACCGGAAAAATGGAAAAAGACTCTTGTAGATTCTTCGGATGACGGCATCTGACGCCATAAACCGAGTTTATATATATGAAAATAATTTTTAAGTCGTTACAAACATTGCTTTCATACTTAAATATTTTCATTGGTACTACTTGTTATCCCGTCGACCAATTTCGCCAAATTATATAAATCGCCTAACCATTCGCCAAATTATATAAATTGACATAATCTTTATTTTAAATAACGAAATAACAAATAAATTAGTATAACATTAATAAAAATACAAATAAAACGTCGAAATTAAAATCTCTTGATGACGTAAACACGTGTAGTTTGTTTAAATTCAAGTGAATTTGATATTTACGATCAACCATTATTGGCATTTAATCTTATAGTTTGACGGTAGATTTTTGGTCGACGGAATATCTAAGTAGTACCTTTTCCATTTTTGTTTTATAACGCTAAATTCTCAGTAATTTTTTCCCTTTTATTTTACATAAAATCACTATTTTTTAAAAAAAAATTAAGATGCTTGCATTTTTATTTCAAACTCATAGAGCCGTTTTTATTTTTTAGCCAAAAGGGTTGATTTGAATTTTTTCCGTTGCTAGAGTAACGGATGTAATGATAGATATTTTGAGGTTTAGATGCCAAAGACACCGACAAATTAGAAAAATATGAAATGTGTCATGAACTGTTGGACTTATAAAAATTTATTTGGTAGCATTCGATTCAGCATACAAAACTACATTAAAATATACTATCATTTGACGCATAATTTTGATATTCGATTTTTTTCCCCTCCCCGTGCAAAAACCATTAGGGGTGACACTTTAGAAAATCCTTTCTTAGCAGAAGTTTATGTCATAAGAAGTATTTTTACCACGATTTTCAAGATTTTAGGTTCAGTAGTTTGCGCTGTGCGTTAATTAGTCCCCTAATCCAGACTTTATTTTATATACTATATTAGATATGCGATTTTGCAGTGAATCGATGATCGAAAATTAGTCCAATATCATTTGAAATATTACATAACAGAGGAGAAAGTACGAAGAAAGACGAAGAAGAAATGACGAATTACAAAAGACTTGTAATTTTTTTTTTTCAAAATGTTGAATTTTTCCATAGTAATAACGTATTAAATCATAAATTTCCTTAAAAATTATCTTTATTTCCTAGATTTCGAATCTGTGAATTTTCCTATAAATGAAATTGGCGATATGACTTGAGAAAATAGATAATATTTGCTTAAATAAAATGGGTAATATTCGTTGATCTGAGTTCGAGTTTATAAATATCACATGCTTTCGGAATTACGGCAAAAAACATTTTAAAAAGTATGAAATTATTTTACAATATGTATGTGTGGCAGAAATTCACACTGAAATTTAAGTATTCGATTCCATTTTTAAAATATTAACTGATATCTATATAAGTTACAATTGAATATGAAAATGTACTCAAAAAATGATCTCTTTCACCTAAAAAAAACACCATTTGTGAGAACATCCTCAAGCTAATGTCACGCTTATGCATTTTTGGATTAAAATCACATTGTTTGGCGACAAAAGAAAAATAAAAAATTGTAAAGAAACAAATAGTAATTACACATGTGACTTACAATTACATCTGCTTGTTTCTTCTATAAGTCACGTGATGGGACAATTAGATATATAAAAAAAGAAAAGAACAGAACAGAAAGAAAATGTCGTTAAAATTTCATCTAATCAAATTTTCAGATTCGTTTCCATATCTAACGCAAGCGATAAAGAGCCAAATATTGCGTATCAAGTGTAATATTTCTTATTAAATTAATTTTTAAGCATTACAAATATTTCTTTCAGGTTTTGATTAAATGTTTCCGTTTTTTAATATTATCACTCATTAAAACGGATTTTCTTCTTCTTTTTTTCTTTTTTTTTCATTTAAATAAAATTAGTAACAGTTTTTCTTTTATTTTTCGAGGTTTAATAGCCGTTTCAATTTTTTTTATCAACGATGAATTTCGCCAAGAAATAAAATGGTAACCTTATCGCCCAAAATAACAGAATTTTCCGTCATAATTCTAAAACTAATATAGGTAGAATAATGTGTTATAGTTTAAAACATTTCCTGAAACAATACCTATCTAACGGTATAGGTTCCGTAAAAATCCATGCAGTAGAACTCGAAATCTAGACGTTCGGAACGAAATTTCCGTTTGGATTTTATATATATAATAGATAATAGAATAGATAATAGATTTTATATATATATAATAGAATAGATAATAGATTATGTGTTATGAACTATCTCAAAGTTTAAAACAGATCGCATTGTTAGATTTCCTAATTTTAACAATATCGCGTTATGTTAGTTCCACATTCCGCCACCAGGGAGCGCACTCTATTCTTAACGAAAGTGTATCTGAACGAAACTCCTTCATGCAACCTTTCCGTAGATACATGAATCGGGAGGGTGGCGGTCTTAACCAATAATTTAAGATAATTGCTGAAATTACTACGAAAAATATTTTAAAGGGGCCCTACGCGGGCCCCTAATAGAGTTAGAGGAAATCGGAAGACGGCAAAATAATCGCGGGGAAAAGTTTGCTTGGGTGCTTCGGAGCTACTTTTGGCGCGAGATCTAAGCTCTACGACCAATAGGAGCCCAGATATTTAAGAAAATATGAAGTAACAAAGTCCAGAATAACAGACCTTTCCGTCATACTTCTATAACTAATCTAGGTAGAATGATGTGTTATAGCTTAAAACCTTCCCTGGAACGATACCTATCTAACGGTATAAGTTCCGTAAAAATCCATGCGGTAGAACTCGAAATCTCGGCGTTCGGAACGAAATTTCCGTTTGGATTATATATATGTAATAGATTACATCTTGTTCCAAAAGCATTATGGGTTACACAAAACAAAAATATTTTTAAATGATGATTTATTTTGCCTTTGCATCTTTTTAGCTTTCTTGGCGTTGGGAGAGGGGGGGGGGGATTTTTCTATTCGGAAATATTTCGATATTTCTATTGTAATAACATTACATTTGTACATTTTCTAATTCTACAAAATACTAAGAAAAATATTTAAAATAAAAGATTTGATTGGGGTTATAAATATTGCAAAAAAATCCCTATAAATTCAAATTTAATTAATCCTTCTAAATCCTATAGTCCTTCTAAAATTTATTAAATGATTGCGTAAATCTTCTAATGTAGTTTAAATAATTCACGAAAAATGCATTAGAAGATAAAAGTTTCATGAATTCATAATTCAGTATATAAAGGGTTAGTGTGTCAATTTATTTAGAGCTTAAACATGATAAATATGATTTGTGTTTTACTTGAGCTATAGTTGTAATGAAAGTGCAGCATTCAGAAACGAAGAAGCCAACAATCATATTTCTGGTAGCTAGTTCTATTGTCAGAGTGCACCTCTCGAGAGCAAAATATTCCAAGATGGGTTCTGGCACGGCAAAAAATTTACAAGGTAGTCTGAATGTTGAAATCTTTGAACCAATCGCTGATAAGGCCGAGAAAAGAAAATTGATGGCATGATTTTTTTATGAGGAACAAAATTCCAGTCTCGTCAAGGTTGTTGCGAAAAGTGTAGATTTCTATGTCTTTGTAACTTAATAACCAGAGAGTTTCTTTGAAAGGAGGGGGGGACAACTACCCCGGATTCAATTCTAAATCAGAACAAAATTTTTAAACAATAGATAACACCATCTCTAAAAATAATGTATAAATGTACCACTTTTTGTTAATCTATTTTTTTTTAAATACCAGATATAAAAGATACATACTTCTTATAGATCACGGCGGAAAAAGACATTATTATTGCAATCAGCCAGGTAACAACTATTCTAAAAATAAAAATAAAACATTTCTTAAATACAATATATGAAATATTAAAGTAATTGAAAGCAATAGGTGTTTTTTTTTCTCGAAATTAATTTAGTAATAATTCTAATTGAATTAGAATAAGTTTATGAATTTTACACAATTTAATTTTTAACTACCAAAAATTACTAAAACAATTATTGAAGTTCGAAGACAAAATAGGCAATTTAAAAGGTAATTGAAGATCTGTAATATTTATCTTATAAAAACAGTTAAAGAAAATACATTTAGTAAAAGAGTAACATTATTAATTATTCAATAAATATATCGAGTTTAAGTTTGAAATAATTAAATTCCTGGAAAGTTTGTTTATATAAGGTACATATCTTGAAACTTCCTTTAAAATTAATTATTTACATTCCAGAATGTTAAAATCTCAAGTTATTTCGAAATGAAATATTGTATATGACGCATTTTTTTTTTAATTAACGAAACTTCTATCGGTTAGATAGCCATTTCTTTTTAAATAGCAGTTAAATACTCCAATATTTAAATAGTAACCAGTAAAATTTTAAATCTCTGTTTGTTTTAACTAAAGTATAATTACTCTAAGGATCATCTGTCCTATTAAAGTTTAGACTTTAATTTTTGAATATTGATAGAATTAAGAGTGAGATGTGCTGAACAATACAAATTTCACGATCTTGTACTCAAAATAAAGCGACTCTCTATGAGTATTTGTTTAAAATCTATATTTTTAATTTGAATTGGCCGACATTCTATTCGGTAAATTGTTGAATATAAATGAGTTTGTTATGTCACCGGATATAATAGCGGAATTAAATATTTCTGAAGAGGATTTATCACAAACATATTGGATTTTTGAGTAAGTTTAATTTATTCCTTAAAAGCATAAACATGGAGAAATGTTGAAGATATTTTTATCAAAATAAAGTTGTACGTTTAAAAGCTCGCTGATTTGAATAAAATGTTTGACGTTTTGAGTCATCTGTATTCGACATTCTTTTAGAATTTATACTCTGTAACTTTTAACTTAAGCATTCTCATTTTATAAGATTTCTGTTTTCTAAAAAATTAGATTCTAGGCAGTATTAAACAATCGTAATAAAAAACCTAACTTCAATATACTTAAGGTTATTAAATGGTATTTGTTCTGGGTCTTAAACACAATTTGACCATTCCAAAAAATAACAAAACGAGCTTTCAAAACTTCTAGGTTTGATTTAATTACACTTGTACAGATTTCGGTACTGTTTTTGCACTAAATCTTATAAAGATATTTTCTTAAAGCAGTATATTTAATAAAAGTATAACATTGTAACAGTTTCAATGACAATGGCAAGAAAATCGAGAATTGAAAGTAAATTTTCCTAAATTTTTCATATTCATTTGACTTGGAATAAATATATTCTAGAAAAATATGTTTAAATATGGTAAATATTTTAAAATTCCCCTTAAGATTAATTTTTTACAATCTAGAATGTAATTAGCTGAAGGTATTTTCTAGAAATTTTCAATAGGAGACGAGATGCATTATTCAACCAATCAGATTCCACAATGATCTTGAAACCAGAATTCAAACAGAGTTAATAGAACTTTCTCAATACATGTTGAGCGCAGTTCTGGTTAAATATAGAATGAGACATATAAGCAAATGAGGATATACAGTAAAACCTCTAAATAACGGACACCACGGGAGCGCGCAAACTGTCCGCTACTCGAAAGTGTCCGTTATTGGGAAAACCTCAGAAATGCAAAAATTGCTAAGAAATGCTTAATGTTTCATTAATTGACTTTTATATGTCCTAAAACCTCTGTTATATGATTAATTAGAAATTAAAATTATTTTATTAAGCAATAAAACTGAAATAAAATTGTGCATACCTTTATACACTGTTTATTACAATACATTCTTACGAAAAAAATCTGTTACAAAAGTTTGCTTTTGCTTGCGATTACAAGTAATTTGTTTTTCAATGTTAAGTTTTAACTCTGCCAGTAGTTTTAATCCTTCTGAATCATCTTTTTTTACAAAAAAATTGTCACTGTATTTTGCCGCTTCTTGGAAATTCTCAATATTACAGGAAAGAATCTGCAGTTTCAGTATCTGTTTCATCATTACTAATAGATTCAACTTTTGTTGAAAATTCTGAAGGAATGTAATCGCTTATATCAACTGATTCTTCTTCAGTAGTAACTCATTATCAATATTAATGAAAATTTTGGCAGTTTCTTCATTCCTTTTATTAATTCACTTATTTCGCTTAATTCTTCATTTGTGTCGGAAATGCGTGTTTATTTTTTTTTTAATATAAAGCGTGATTTTATGTTTTTTACAGCTGAGGAAATCCAAATTATAGCATCGAGAGCATTAGCTAATTGTAGGCAGTTCTCAAGTATATTCATGGAATCTAAATTTTAATTAATGTGGCGTAATAGAAGCTTTATATGTCAGGCTTTAAAATTGTGTATTACGCCTTGATCAAGTAGCTGGGATACTGAAGTTGTGTTTGGGAAAAAAAAAAAGAACAATTTTAACATTGTCGAATTTCAGATGTTTTGGGTGAGACTTGCATTGTCTAAAAACAAAAAAACTTTTCTTTGTTGTTTTTTCATCCTATTATCAAAGGAAGTTAACCATTCGATCATAAAAGGACTGGCCATCGACGCTTTCTTATTAGCATTCCACGCAATACCAAATTTATTAAATTGAACGTTCTTTGGGAAACAAATGTGTTCCAAAGATTTTCCAATGATAAGAGGGATTTCAAACTAAATCTTTCAAGGAGGGACTTTTTTTTTTTTTCTCGGACGTGACGTGGGAGGAGGGATTTTCCCCCAGTGCACCCCCTACATTTATCTGTAATCACAAAATTTATATCACATTGCCCTGATAAAATTATAGGCTTTTCACTTTTTCTTTCCGTTTTTTTTTTTTTTCTCATTAAAAAGTAATTTTTTATCCTTTATCGTCAAAATTATTGTCCGCTATTCGGAGTGTCCGTTATTCAAAGGTTAAACATACAAAAATTTAGGTTTTGGAAATGGGGATTGCAAAACTGTCCGTTAAATAGAGGTGTCCGCTATTCGGGACTGTCCGTTATGGAGGTTTTACTGTATTTTCCTTTTAATTCAAAAACAAATTGTTTTAAAGTAATGTCTGCTATTTAAGAATATACAGTGTGTCCACGTATAACCTGACCGACATTTATTTTCGCAACCGTTGGTCCTAGATGCATACTTCCAATTACAAAAATAGTTTAAATAAGGTAAAGAACTATTTTTAAAGCGATTTGGGTTAAGAAAAACATTTATTAAAATATTACGAAATTTTTATTTTTATACGGTCCCCCAGTCCTATAAGTGATATTTACTAAAAAATTACTATGACACTAACAAATAAGACAAAAAAAAAGTCCCATTCATCTAATATTAAATTTGACCGAGTTATGAAACTTTGAAATGCATGACTTATCACACTTTTTTGCATATCAAAACAGATGATTTCGACCATGCTTTCAGGGTCGTGTATAAAGTACTTAAACTTATTTCAACTTATGTCCGCTTTGAAAGAAATCGTACAAATATTACGATTAACTTTTATTAGTTAAGTTTCAGATTAGTTAAAATGATTGTATTTTAACATATGTTTTATTTTGTAAGGATTTGGGGCTATGATTTCTTTTAACCAGGGTTGTTTGGTTTAAACCACGCTGGTTTAAACCGTGGTTTAAACCATGGTTTAAAACAAAGGGGTTTTTTTCATGTGGTTTTTTTCTCTTTTTCCCTAATGTTTTCTTTTATTTTACACATATTGAAAAATGCAAAATCCAAGTTATGCAGAAGCTACAAGAAAACCTTTAGAAAAATGATCAATTAATAAATATGTAAAGGAGACAAACATTTTTATTCAATCAAACTTTACTTATAAGCTTTAAATCTACATAGCAAACTAACTAATTTTTCTAAAATTAGCTGGGGAAAAAAAAGCAGTTGGTTATTTTTCTTCTTTTTTTTAAGCTTTTAATTTTTAAAAATAGCCAAAATGGTAAATTTGAGCTAAAAATACACCTTTACTACTTAGATTGCTTGTTTAGTTAAGATTTACTAAGAATTACATATGCCTCAACGATGACATAATCATAAGTAATTCTGTCCATTGGTTACTTTTTGTTCTGTATGCTAATGAATGATTGGCTGTGAGTTTGTTTTGCTGTATCATGGCTATTGGGTTTAGTAAGCTTTTGTTTTACTTGCATTCCTACATTGGGATTGGGGTTTTGCATTATAATTTTATTCTGTTACCAGCAGGATTGGCACGGTTTAAATCAATTGGTTAACCAACTGTTTTTTTTTTTTTTTTTTTAGAAAAGATCTAATATAGTATATTTTCTCATTTTTGTAATTTAAGTGTTTCAAATTATTAGATGTAAATAATTTCTACTTTTAACTGTCTTATCCTAGCAGTCACCGTGAGACATAGTGAGTCTAGTTGGGGCACGTTTAACTAGTCAATGGGTACTATGCTACGCCAGCCTTTTTACTAACTTTGGCTTTGCAGGATCGCCGGATTTGGCTGTTTATCGTTGTTTGGGGGAATAAATTTGAGCGAGTTCATGTTGCCAATTCTTTTGTTTTTTCATGTTCCACGCAGATTGTTCCGTATTCCTAAAAAAAATTTCGGTTCCATTGTTTTAGCCTAATGTACTAAATTTTGTCATCTGTGATTTCTGAATTTTTAGCGATTCTTATGCGATTTAATGTTTCTTTTTTGTTTTTGTTTTTCGCGGCGATTTTCTACATTATTAAAAATACATCCAATTGTTAACTTTTAGTCCAATACAATACATTTTATCCTTTTTTCAATGAAGTTTATTTGGAATTCGCGTACAGTAATGTTTTTGGGATTGTGCGACGATTTCTCAACATTCGCAAATTGAATCCAGGGGCCGATCCAGGCAAAATTTGGGGCCTATTTAGGGACTTTCACAGAAATCTATTTAATAAAATGGGCCCCTTCACAAAAATAAATTTAATAAAATGGGCCCCTTCACAAAAATGAATTTAATAAACTGGGCCTCTTCACAAAAATAAATTTAATAAAATGGACCTCTTCACAAAAATGAACTTAATAAAACAGGCCTCTTCACAAAAATGAATTTAATAAAACAGGCCCCTTCACAAAATTCCTTTTAATAAAATAGGCCAGGCCCCTTTCGTAACAATCTTTTTCATAAAAACTGTTTTAAAATATGTAATTTGTAAATAAAACCAGATCACGAAAAGCAAAAACTTTAGCAAGGGGATTTAAAGAAGTTTTTGTTAATAAATTCTTGGTTCGAATTAACTGGATTTCAACTTTCATTACAATCAATTATTATTTACTCCCAGATTTGAAAGCTTTCATTACAATAATAACAAGAAATAAATCTACCGGTGTGATAAACTCAGAATAATGAATGCTAAAATTCAAAAGCTGTGCAGTGTTTTATTATGAAGCCGAATAAAAATTTTATTGATATATATGTTAACATTTTAAATTAAGATAAAATTCTTATTATTTAGCATTCAATTTTTATGTTTAAAACAAAAGAAAAATTTGAAAATAATCTAATTATATCCTTACAAATTTTATTCCAATTTCATATTCAATATAAATTTCATCCTAAAAATTATTATAATATCACTTTTTTCAAACTTATCTATTAAAATAGAAGGAAACACACATACACACCCTCTCACAATGTTCTTACAACACTTTACTCAATTTTTTTTTCTCACAATGTTTACAAACAAATGCACATTTTTAGTAGCATTGAAGAAATTGTTTTAAACTAATCCAATATATTTAGATATTTTGCAATTTCGTTTCCAGTTAATTGATTTATGTCAAATTAAATTATAATTTAACTTATCGAATCAAATTTATTTACATTAATGTATAAAAATATAATATGCATTATGAATGACTGGTGAATTTTTTCTTGTTTTTGTGTCTAAAATACTGTTAAAATATTGAATTTATAACATTGTTTAAAAGACAAATTAATTTAAATTCTGATCAATTCTTTCTAAGTAAAATAAGAATAGTTTAAACTTCTGTATGCGGAGGGATGGAAATTATATCGTAAATGTACTTAAAAAAAAAAAAAAAAAAAAAAAAAGGTTCGTTTTAATTCACACAAAAGGAAAATTCTTGTTATTTTACATATTCTTTCCATATGCTTCATATTTACTTGAGGTGAAATTGTCTAATCCACCAAAATTTTCTATCCAAAGCGATTGTCCAGTAAATTAGATAAATAAATGAAAATCCATTCTTAGACAACAATTGCTTGTAATTAATTTACCTGAAACTAAGAAAAACTGTTCGATTTCAAATCCCTACAAATATCATGCCTGCAAGTACCCTGTTTTTAGATTTAAAAAAGAGCCTTAAAATATAAAGTTTCCGGTTCTTGAGCGGGGAAAGATAACACAGCCTTACAATAAAGAGCTTCTTTTATTTGTTTTAATTTCCAAAAGAAAATTTTCTTTGTTATTTTAAATGTTTCATCCATATGTTGGGTATGTACTTGGGGTGAAATTTTCCGAAAAATTCGAATCCACCGAAAATTTTTCTCTATATGTAATATCTTAAAAAAGAAACTTTTGATTGGACATCGAAAATCTACAATCTATGATAATAAGAGGAGGCAAAGTCTATTGACCATCACCCCGCACAGCTCTGTTGGGGGTCTAATGTTGCTAGTTATTTGCTTGCACCGCGCCAAGTCCTCGCCAAAAACCTTCCTTGCGAATAAATACATTTCCTTGATTATTATTAGATATTTATCATAAAAATGAATATATGCTAAGCTCAATCGATTTCGATTAATGAGTCAATCACTTTTTTCTGTGAAAATGAAGAAAAAAAGAGATTTAATATGCCATTTCTTTCATATTCAGTACAGAACTATTTATTGTCGCGGACTTACTCTCCGCTCTAGTATAATCACCATTGACAACTTAGGTCTTCCTTAGGGTATAGGTTATATTTGTATGTATGTAGAATGCAAATTGCATGTGTTAATGAACATATCTGAAGCTCTAAAGATAAAATTTAAAACATGTGAATGTCGCAAAGATAAAATAGATTAAAATTATTCAATATTTTGAATAAAATATTTTCCTTTGAGAAAACGCAGATTATTTACAATTAATAACATAAAATGACCTTTAAGATTTCAGTCAAGCTGCAAAAGAAAATTTTCTTGATTCGGGAGATTATCTTTTAAGGCTGTTCTCAACTGCTCTACTCAACAAGCGCAAAACGCTTTGACACATTTACAAATTCATTTTTTAACGGAAAGATAAAATTGGAAGGCCTGACTGGAAGCGATTTGGAATCAAACTGTGTTTTCCATTTTTGATAAATAAATTACTTATTGAGTTATAAGCAATTTTGATCACGTGTCAAAGATGTTTTTAACCTTCCTTGAGTAGTTATTTTTCTTTCGCACGGAAATTCGGTTCAAAACACAACTTTGACACTATTTTCTGAAAGATCTATTGCGTTTTCAAAAAAAAAAAAAAAAAAAAAAAAAAAACAGGAAAACACAGTTCCATTACATAATTTCTGAACAACAGCATCCGCTAGTTTCATGCATTTCCGAACAAAAATAAATTAAAACTTATGTCATAAAGTTGCCCTTTCGGATTTTAGAACAGCCTTAAGAATAAAAAAGAAACTCAAGATATGAAGTCAAATAAGAGGACATTGAAAAATTGGGTGCTATCGAAGCACCTGTTTACTTTTAACTAAAATATGCAATAAGATATTTAAATCGTCTATTGCATAATCGAATCCACTATTTAGATCTGACAAAAAAATGGGTAAAAATTTAGATAAGGTTCGCGTGAGACATAACAGAAAATAGCCTCATAAAAATGCCTAAAATATATATATTATTAATTTTTAGTTTAGACATAGAAAAGTAATACGTATTATAAAACAGCTTAGGAAAAAATCCTGTGTGTTAAGTCTGATGGCTCTTTAAATGTTTTATTGAATGACAACTTTTATAAATCTACTTTCCAATTTAAGATCAATGTTTTCAGTAGTCTGAAAAGCTGGTAAATAAGTATTTCTGTTTATTTTACTGTTGCCTTTTTTTTTTTTTTTTTTTTTTTAAACATGGCAGTTTCTGAGGAGAAGTGTCAAATGACAATACACAATACTTCTTGAAACGTGTAAAGACGCTACTGCTAAATTCAAATCATTCCAGGAATTCTTTATAAAAGGCTTTCAATATACTTTCAATAAAAGTTAATAATTGTTCATGTAGTGTTCTAACAGAAAAATCAGATACCTCAGGTTGCAAATATTTCAAAGAAATTATTTTGAATAGCCATGGAAAAGTATATTATATTTATGAAACTACACCATATATTTATTTATAGTACTAGTAATCAAAAGATTGTTTATCAAGATTTTCAAGGTATCAATGTTTCACTATGTAGAGCATTATATTCATGGAACATAAGACACTACTTTTACTAAACATGTTTAAATTTTAAATGATTTCAATTTTCTACACAATTGATTGTAATTATTTAACTTAAATTATTTTTAAATGAAGTTATATTACTTATATATCCAACAATGTTTATTTTTATCAATAGATATGCATGCATATGTAATAGGAAAATATATTTTTAAAAAAAACACGGTTTAAACCAAAAAAACCTGATTTAAACCAAGAAAACCTGATTTAAACCAAAAAAACCGGATTTTTTATTTTTGTTTAAAAAAAAAAACCCGGTTTTTTACCAACCCTGCTTTTAACTAAAATTATGTTAATTTCATAAGGTTTTATTTAACTTGCCATGACCGTCTTTCCAGTTTAAAATTTGTGCTCGAAATTTAACTTACTTTCAAATGTCCGATCGAAGTTAAATTTTATACACTGACTTAAATCCGATGACAATGCAATACTAATGTTTTTCCACTCTAACCATCTTATACATACTTATATTAAAATAACACAAAAAAATTCGGATAGATTACCGTCAAGAAGTTTAAGAAAGAGTTTTAGATTAAATAACATAAACCTGCGATGGTTGTGTTTTTTAACTTTTATAATTACATTTTATGTATTTTTTAACGCTCAATCGAAAAATTACCTTCACTTTTAACCATCATGTCAAGATTTTTCGCAAATCGTAAATTTCAAGGTTATAAAATAGCGAAAAATCTGATACTATTAAATAGATGTAAGACATTTTTATTCAGGTTAATTTTATTTAATTCAATAATTTATTAGATTTTTTGGCTTATACAGGGTTTCTTACAGCTGAACAGCTCGGGTGTCCGATGAGGTTGGGAGAGGTGGGGGGATCAATTTTAACTTTTAGCTTTTTAACTTTGAAATTTGTGATTTGAGAAAATTCCTGACGTGATGGTTTAAAATGAAGGTCGTTTTCGGATTCAGTGCTATAAAATACATATGAATCAATTTTCAAAAGCTAAAAAACATTCCACAACCCAAAATTTGAAAGACAGTGTAATCTAACAGCACTTTAAAATATGTATCATTTTGTAAAGAATTGAGGATGTTGTTTTTCATCCTTTTATTTAACAAAAAATCTGTTATTTTTATCCTCTTATAATGTTCAGTACAAATTGTACATTTTGCAGTAATATGTCAGAATGATTAAAGATTTCAAATTTATATTGCAATGCTAATTTTACTCTCAACCATTTCTTTAATATATCTGACGAAATTATATTTCTACTAAAATTTTTGAATGACCCCTAATATGCAGCAAAAAATATACTCCAACTTTAAACAGCTATTACTCGGTCAATTTTAATTGTAGAATAACGGGACTTTTTTTTGACTTACTTGTCATTGTAACAGGGAAATTTTACTAAATATAACTTATAGGAACGGGGGACCGTATAAAAATTTAGATTCTGTAATTCTTCACTAAATTGTTTTTTCGCTTCAAACTTTTTTAATCTTAACCCTGCACCTAATTTTGACCATTTTTGTAATTGGAAGTATGCATCTAGGACCAACGGTTGGGAAATTAAAGGTCGGTCAGGTTATACGTGGACACACTGTATAGTATATTATTGTTACATTTGGGTCCTTTTGAAACATTTACTTTAGTTAAAAAGCTGAATGAGGTGTCAAAAGTGCCTAAATGGTGTCAACGCATTCTATGCATGCCAGTTCAACTTAGTTTTATTACTTCAATTATTATCAGTTTTTAATCATGTAATACTGAATTATATTTAACACCTTGAGGGGCGGTGGTATATATTATATACCACCTACGATTAATGAAGTTTTACACAGAAAAACTTTATTACATTTTACCTTTCTAACTTTCCTGGAAAAAGCCGTAAAATTGCTTTTACATATTTTCAAATAGAATTTTTCAAAGATTCCATTGTGAGATCAGCATTACAGGAACACAATTACTTGCTCCTTAAGGGGTTAAACAATGTATCAATCAATATTCATACTTGAACAGTTTTAAATTTGGGAATTTAGAAAAAAGAAGTAACAAATAATTAAAGAATACAGCATATTTTTATTAAAATAATTTTTATTATTGCATGTTTTACACAAATATTTTATAAAATTAATTTTGTATACTTTAGAATTCCTGGATTGGTATTCAAAGGGCCGGTTTTATGAAGTCAATTATACATAATTTAAATAAGACCAATTATTAATTAAAGATTTTTGTAATTATGTGTTGCTTTTTAATTTATTTGGTTTTTAAAATGCCTCAAAAATCCTTGTTCGTAAAAAAAAAAAAAAAAAAAAAAAAAAAAAAAAAAAAAAATCGAGAGATTTTCATGTATTTCGTTAACTTTATTCAGGTCGCAAAAGGATTTATTAAACCATTTTGTCTACTTCCAAATTTATAGAACACGCACTACTATTTAACTTAATTCGATACCTTCAGAAAATTCACCCTCATACTCAACAATTGCATAGCTTCTAAACTTAATATTGTTATTAGACTCTTCAATTAGCATTTTACCGGATTAGACAAAGTGCTGCCGGGGCTGAAATGATATTAGTCAACAACTTTAACATTGAAAATTAGCTTGTTTAATTACTAGGGTTCTTGTTTTTTTGCAGTGTGGGGATATTTTATTAAAATGTTTGTATTAATTTTTTATGGTATTTAAAGACATTTTATTTACTTTTTCGTAAAGATGATAACAGCAAGGTCGAGATTAATAGGAATGTCAGGAATAACCAAAGCGCCTACCTCGTTCTACTAAATTTAACGAAAGTTCTTTTGTCATAAAACCATTCAAACATATCTCTGAAGGGCTCTAAATAATAAAAATAGATGATGAGTTTATTTAGGATCTAATTATATTCGTTACATATGCATTATATGCGTTACAAAAGCCATTTTTCTAACTCGTTTTTATCGTTAAGAAAAATATTCCATTGCACAATCCTACATGATAAACTTATGATTTTGTACTAATAAATTAAAACCAGAAATTAAATATACGAGGTGAAACCCGTCGAATTTCGACGAAAGAAAATGTTTACAAAGGAACTGTTGCATCAAATTTATAATACATAGACCACAATAATTACAATAAAAAATCCTTCTTACACTTGTTAGTTAAACTCTCCAAAGACATATTTTAACCTAAGATTATCAAAATACTTTTTCATAAACTTCAACTGTTAAAATTATTGAAAAATTTAACTTTATTCATATACGTAATCAGTAACATATAATCAATATAAGTATTTTTGATTAAGTTATCAATTGATGCTTGATATTACGGAATGAAAAATCAGCAAAAATGATTTCACCTTGACATAATCATAGAACACCCCCCCCCCCTTTAAATTTAAACCGAATCAAGTCATTTTCCACGTTTCACATCCATATTAACCATTTAAAAACATTTTAAAGCGCAATAGGCTATTAATAAATATATTTTCAAGCTTGAAGTCACGTTTGTCAACTATCTATGTGAAAATTCCCACTCGTGATTTGAGGTCTTAGTATAATCTCTGTACCTGCGCGTAAAAATTCCAGAAAATTCTAACTTTTAGACGTATTTAAGGGGAAATATCTCATTTTATCAAATAAAATGATCGTATTCTTTTAAATATGACGTCATTTTCAGTCACTGAAATATTTCGCCTATTGCCTTAAGCTGAATATCAGCGAAATGAAAAAATAGTGTGAAATATAACAGCATCATCAGAAAAATTGTGTCTTTTTTTAAGCGTAACGTCATTTTCTGCTCAAATTATTAAAAAAGATATTTTTAATTGTAATGAGAAAATGGCATCAATAAGAATATAATCAATAAAGATAACTAAACCACTTTTAATAGAAATGAAGTACTTCAGTTGCCACGATTAGAAAATTGGTATTAAAAACTATAAAAAAATTAATATCTCAAAAATAAATTGAGATGCAACTTTCAAACAAATTTCATTTAAAAGTGCATTTTTTCCCGCATACGACGGTGTAAACATTTAAAATGCGGGCTGTTTAGAAGTTTAAAAATTTGCAGTAGCGAAAATTGCAAAACCGAAATTTCATTTCAAATTTCAAAGTGTTGCCATTCGCAGAATGACATATGCGTTACGCACAGATATGTTTGTCCTTTATAATATAGATATATGTAGTAATGAGTACATTGACAAACAAAATATTTTGTTGGATGATATTTCTTGTTCAAATTATATATTTTTTTTACTTAAAAAAAATTGGAAGAATGGCAGGCATACACAAATTTTCGTTCCACTATCAAAGCATCTGTTTGTTTCGTTTTACTTTTCCCCCTTCAATTTCATGAAATACAAAGGCGAGAAATCGATGTGTTTAGCTTCAAAACTTACTTTAGAAATATTTCTAATGATCAAAGTTTTCCATTCGAATTATTTGTTATTGGAAAATCATGAATAGCTTTAACTATTTGTTTACGGAATTATTTATCAAGAAATGGCTTCACCTCAATAATTATCTTCTTTAACCCATTTGTGCCTGAATTTTGGTTTTATCAAATGTTTTGGTAAAATCACTTTAAAAATTGCAAAAGGAACTGGAAAAATACTAAAATAAATTACACTTAAATTTTTTGGTTTTTGTTTAATAAAATGTAAAAAACCTACATCTAGTAGAATAATATGCATAATTATGTGTTTTGGTTTATTTATATTTAAAAAGTTTTTAAATTGTATATTATGTAATATAATTAGTATTTTTATGAACTACTAAAAAAGTATACTTATTTCTTTACAGAGACTAATAACGTTATAACTATTATTATTAATAAAATAAGAATAATCGTATTACTGACTTAAAAACAATTTATTTCATAAATATCTTCAAAAGGAGGTTACTTAAACAACTGTCTCCTAAATGTCCAACAAAAATATGTGCCCATTTGTGCCTAGAACCCTATATTTTGGACGTTACAAAGATGCATAAAAAATAGGCTTGAACATTTAATTTCGCAATTTAAAAAAATACGTATTTAAAAAAAGTCTACAAGCTAAGATTCTGACTTGCGATTTTGGATCCTTCATAGAAAAAATACAAATAAACTTACTTTTTACATTTCGCCATCTTGAAAAATTAAAAATTTATAAACACCGAAAAAAGCCTTCATTTTAACAAATAAATATCCACCTTATGCTGTCATCTCTCGGTAATAGATAAAGACATTCATAAATAATTATTTCATACAATTTTCATGTTATAAAGGAGAAGAAAAATATACTTATTCATGAAAATTTGAAACGTCCCAAAAATGGGACGCTAGGCACAAATGGGTTAATATTTGAAGGTATAGTGCAATTTTTAAATATTAACCCATTTATTTCTAGCGTCCAATTTTTGGGAGGTTTTGAAGTTTAATAAATTTGTATACATTTCTTCTTGTTTACAACATGAAAATTGTATGAAGTAATTTTGTATAAATGTGTTTATCTATTACCAAGAGATGACAGCATAAGATTGATATTTATTTTCTTAACACGTTCACGCCGGCGCGGTGGGCCACACTCGACTGTCTCAGAGCTGCAAAGTCTCCGGCTTTTTGGATACCAGTACTTAAATTCAGAAAATGTTGTTTTATTTAATTAGAACAATTGGGAGATTTAAAGGAATCGCGCCGGCGTGAACGTGTTGAATGAAGGCCTTTTTTCGGTGTTTATAGATTTCTCATTTTTCAAGACAGCGAAATGTAAAAAGTAAGTATATTTGTATTTTTTGTATCAAGGATCTAAATAAATACGTTATCCAAATAAATCTTTGAAATACGTATTTTTTAAATTGCGAAATTACATGTTCAATCATATTTTTTATTCTTGTTTGTAAAGTACAAAATATAGAGCGTTAGGCACGAATGGGTACATATTTCTATTAGTCATTTAGGGGACAGTTATTTATGCAAAATCCTTTTTCAGATGATTATGAAATACTTTTTTATCCTCAAATACTATTATTCTTAATTTATTATTAATAATACTTATAATGTTATTAGTCTCTGTAAAGAAATAAATATATATTTTTTAATAGTTCACAAAAATACTAAGTATGGTATATAATATACAATTTTAAAGCATAATTTATATAAATTTAGACAAAACATATTATTATGCATTTTTCCACATATGCATATTTTCATATTTAGTCAGTTTACATTTTATCAAATAAACACAAAAATATTTTAGCGTAATTTATTTTTTAGTATTTTTCCAGTTCATTTTGGAAAATTTTAAAGTGATTTTACTAACAAATTTTCGAAAGCAAACATCCAGGCATAAATGGGTTAAATTAAATTTTCTTCAATGGTACTTAGTACCATAAAGTGCATAAAGTTTTAAATAAATATGTTTTCAACACACTAGAAAAATAGAATATGCACTAAAATAGGCATTTAATTCTTTTAAGTAAAATAGCTGTATTTATTTTTTACTCTGCTGAAAAACCGCATTTCATTTATTTCTCTGGAAACAAACAATATATGTTTAGGGTTATTAAAAAAAAAAAAAAAAAAAAAAAAAAAAAAAAAAAAAAAAAAAAAAGAAAAGAAAAATCCTAATTACAAAAGTACTTATCTTCTGGTACTAACTTTTACAATAATGAACTTTTACGGACATGTCCACGAATCTGCAAACTTATAATTAGTACAATCTCTAAATAGCGATAAAGGCTAAAAATAGGTGTTGAGCTTCTTTCTGTTTATTTATTTATTTTTCGTGTCTTTTTTTATTACCAGAAAAGCGATTTTTCTCTTACAGTTATCATATAAGTAAAAATCTCATTACACAAAACTTTCATCCATTCGTAAAATGTCTTTTAATTTATTTTCCATTTTTTTTTTTTTAACATTCTAGAGTTCAAAGAAGTGAAACAAATGTGTTCCGTTTGAAAATGCACTTGAGAAATCTTTTTAGTGGCCAACGTCTTCTTTTAGAATATTTTTGTATTATAAAATTATTAATAGTCTGGTTTCTGACGTTAATGAGCGTATGACTAATTAAGATTAGTGTTAATTTATTTTATTTTATTTTAATTATTGTATTTTGTATTCATATCACTTTCTACGTACTAGGGTTAGAGAAATATTTTTTCTTATCTTGGGGATTGCAATGAGCTATTAAATTCATATCGCTATTGTATGAAAAGTTCCATTTTATAACCGAAATACTAGTATTCCTTTTGTATATGAGAATGTGGACAACAATGGGAATAGATAAAGTGGACAAAGGAGGTCCCTGGGTCGGTTGGTTGTGTTTATGATGGGCAATTATCAACACGAGAGCCCTAAGGGTGGTGAGTTCCCTCCGTGGTGGTTTTTCTAAGGGTTCGAAGAAAACCACGGAAAACTCCGAACGATTAGGCCGACGGGCGCGATTGGGTTCGAACACAGCACCTCCCGTATACCAGCTTCGAGAGCAGAACCTCTCGGCAGCTGGTGGGGAAGGAGGTCCCTGGGAACTCTTCGTGAATGGCCAAGCGAGGAAGCGAAGGGCAAGTAGATTATGTGGATTTCTGGATTTTACAGGGGAGGACCCCATGTGTTTTCTCTCAAAGTTGAGGTTGAGAGAAAGAGTGTGACTTAGTCTTGGCTGGAGTCTCTTAGGTAGAAGCTGGAGTGTGAAGCCGTACATTGGAGGAGAAAGTGTTCCTTAGGAAGTGTTGATTACTGTGGGAAATATAGCATATGTAAGGGGAAATAGTTATCCCGTAAGCCTAGCTGAGTACGGTAAATTGAGAAGGGAAGAGCGTAGATTAATAATATTACCTTATACGTAGAAATCAATTTAAAGCATTACTTATTGCTGTGCCAGATCTGCTATATACGAGCCTATAAATGTAAATAATGTGTTTTGATATAAATACTTTTTTTTTGTAAATAAATCATTCTTTAATATTATTTAAATAATCTTAGTAGTTAATAATAAACCTTCTCACATTGTGTCCTATATCACGTACATATATCGGTGGTGGCAGTCTGTCAAAGAAATAGCGATTGTTTGGAATCTTTACGAGTGGTGGACTGGAAATTGTGTGATAATCATCGTCGTATTGACGACGAAAAAGCGAAACCGTAATTAAATTAGATTCCGTAATATAATATTCTTCAAATTACTCATCTAAAATTCCAAGAAAATATTTATACTACTTCATTTTCTTACTATTTGTAAAACAATATTTCTTCTTTTTGTAAACACACAAACACATATCTAATCTAAACGAGATCATCCCAATTACAAATTTGTTTGTAATCTAAAATTGAGAACAAATTTAAATAATTTGTTTTTTATTTAGCTTTAGTAACATTAAATTAGGCATTTTAAATTCCAAGAAAAGATTTGTATTTCCTGTTTTTTACTATTTGTATAGCAAAGCTTATAGTCAACTTCTTGTACTAACTTTCACGAAAGTTTTTTTTTTTAGGCTATTATCCAAACTTAGTAATAATAGTAGAATCCCGTAAGGCATGGTGACGTTACGGCGACGTCGATGTGAAGTCACGCTGTGACTTTGTGACCGTCGATGTGACGTCACGTGACGTCGATGTGAAGTCATAGTGACTAGAATGTGAAGTCGTTATGGCCGTTTTAGAGCTCATTTGTGACGTCACATTGTGACCAGTTTGTGAAGTCACGGTGAGACCAATTTGTGAAATATGTGTCATTTGTGACGAAATTATCATTAACACTGTGATGATTCTGTGACGACAGTGACAATGTTGTGAAGTCACATTGTGACAATTTTGTGAAAATTGTGTGATTTGTGACGATTTTGTCATTAACTTTGTGACGAATGTGTGGCTACAATGACAATGTTGTGACAGCGTTAAGATGCAAGACATTTATTGAAAAATGAAATCGCTATTCGAGTCCAATCAATGAACCTCGAAAATGGAGGCAGGAGTAATTATGAGTAAAAGAAAATTCTGAAGTTCACAGAAAAATTTCAAAATGTTTTTTTCACGATCTTTTGTCGAAATTTGCGTTTTTTTCGTGATCCTTTGGTGAAATTCGTCTTATTTGCTCGATTTATTGACAAAATTTCACGTTTTTTCGCTATCCTTTGACGAAACTCGCTTTTTTCGCTATGTTTTGATGAAATTCGCTTTTTTCGCCATGCTTTGACGAAATTCGCTTTTTTCGCGATCCTTTGACGAAATTCACGTCTTTTCTTCAATCTTTTGATGAAATTGCGATTCATAGATGAAAGTCACGATTTTTTTCACGACCTTTTGAAGAAATGAAAATTATTTTCGCGAGCTTTTGACAAAATTCGCTTTATTCGCGATTTATTTACAAAATTTCGTGTTTGTTGCGGTCCATTGACGAAATTCGCATTTTTTCAACAATCTTTTGACGAAATTTGCATTTTTTCGAGATCCTTTGACGAAATTCACCTTAAATGCGAGATTTATTAAGTTTTGCGTTTGTCTCGGTCCTTTGACGAAATTCACGTTTTTTCTGCGATTCTTTAATCGAAATTCATCGTATTTGCACGATTTTATTGACACAAATTCACGTTTCTTTCGCTATCCTTTGACAAAATTCGCGTGTTATTCGCGACCTTTTGACAAAATTCGCGTTTTTTCTGTAATCTTTTGACAAAATTTGCGATTCTTAGATGAAATTCGCGTTTTTCCCATGATCTCTTGACGAAATTCACTTTTTTCCCGCAATTATTAGATGAAATTCTTTTTTTTTCGGTGATTTTATGACGAAATTTAAGGGGTTTTTTTTCGCAATTCTTTATCGAAATTCACGTTTATTCCGGAATTTTTTGAAGAAATTCGCGTTTTTTTTTTCGAGATCTTCTGGCAAAATTCGCGATCCCTTGAAGAAATTTGTTTCCCCCCCCCCCCCGTGATTCTTAGACGAAATCCGAGTGTTTTTTTAGATTCTTTGTCGAAATTCGCTTTTTCCCCTTAGACGAAATTTGAGTTTTTTCCCCAATTCTTTGTGGAAATTCGCTTTACTCCGCGATCTTTTGACTAAATTCGTGTTTATATCACGATCGTTTGACGAAATTCATGTTTTTTTAGCGACCTTTTGACGAAATACGCGTCTTTTTCGGTTACTATTTGCCAAAATTCACGATGTTTTTCGGTCAAGTTTTGGCGATCTCGAAATACTTTGCGATTTACGGAGTTAACGATCTAATGTATATTTTTAGGAACAAAAAGAAAATTTTAGGAGATTTTTGGGAATTTTATGGAGTAAAATAACAGTTAGGAAATTTAGGAATTTTAGGGGAAATGCGAGCCCTGAACAGTTGACGCACAATATATATCATATACACACGTTTTATTATGCCATATACAGTGATATACATATATGCTTATTTGTGCCACTAACTAAATGATGCTTATTTGCAGTTTTTATTAATTCTGCAGTTACTTACTGCTCCCTCTAGGCCATTTTTTAAAGTTGCAGCCCCCTGCTCTTTTTAACATAGGCGAAATACACCCTTAAAAAAAAAAAAAATAGTGAAATTCACCTTTAGTTGCAATCAGAGATTTCTTGTAAAAAACTTCCCCATATCACAATATTTTTAAACCGGTGTGCCCAAGACCTTGCAAAAATTATAGAACTTTATTTCTTTAGAAAATACAAGCTATTGTTAAATCATGTCGCTATTTAATTGTATTTTTCAATTTGTAATTTATAAAATCCTTAAAAATTAATGTCACTTTATTCATCATATTAACAAATTATATACTTTTTTCTTATATTATTACTAAACACATTACTAATACATTTACTCGTGATGTAATGCTCTGTTTTAACTGAACTAGCATCCCTTTTTTTCTATAATGAATATTAAATTATCATTTTAGGAATTAAAGCATAAAAATAATTTTTTTTCCTAATTAGAAAGTTAATTGTTGAAAAAATGATTAATTTCAAACATTGTCAACAATTTGATATTTAATAACTGTAAATATGAATAGTATTTAATACAGTTTTAGATAATTATTACAATATATCAATGTATGTAACATTATTGCATACTACTAATGAAAATTAATGGTGTTTTATAATCACTCTAATTACACTAACTAATAATTATAATTAAAGCTTAAAACATAGATTATCTTAGCAATTAGAGGTTTAATTGTTTTAGAAACCCCAACGTATTGAAAGCTAGTCCGTGTTTTAATGCAGGAAAAAAATCATAAAAATCCGATTTAAATTTTAAAAAATCTAAATCTGATTTAAATTTTAAAAAAATCCAATTTTTTTTTTTTTAATTATGATTTTTTTTTTTTTTTTTTTTTTTTTTTTACACTATATGTATAATTTACCTTGACTTTAGGGTATGTTGCAAATATGCAGCACGGTGAGGAAATACAAAAGGTTAATTCATTTTATATCAAAGTCTGCTTGCAGTAAAACACATATTAAAAATATCTTTTGGTTATCAAAAAATAACTTTAAAAATTGATTTCCAAAATTACATTTTTATTTATGAAATTATATAGTAACAATAATAATAACTCTTACTGTCTAAGATTTTTAGGAAACAACAATCATTAAATGTTTATGCACTGCAGCTACTCTATTCGGAGTCTAATGTGAAATTTTTTATACAATTCGTTTAGGATCTATCTGGCTAGATGTCCGTTGCCAAGACCACTATATCTCTGATATTATCAAGAACAGTACAACTTCCCGTATTATAGAATACAGGAGAAAAACATTTATTTTATTATTGAAATCTCTATTATATATTTACAATTAACACACTTGACTAATAACACCAAAAAGCATTTTTATATGAAAAATATCAATTATGTATTCAAATAAAGTTTTGAAATTCAATAGCAATACTTTCATATTAGCAACATTCCAAGACTTAATAGTCGAAGAAATCGCCAAAGATTTTACTACCCACAGCAGTTTTTTTTTTTTTTAATTCTAATAGTTTTAGTAGTTTAAGCGAGCAGTTCAATTACATGTTTATAAAATTCGTGTTTAATTTATGTACCTTTTTGATGAAGTTTTTAATTTACTATAAAGGTTTTAGAGTAACGTGTGGTGAAAATTTTATATATACAGTTTGTTACAAATGCAGGTAATCCTATTTACTTTTATATTACACAGTAAAATAAAAAATAATGAAAATAATGTAAAATAGTTAGCCATTTTTATGTGAATAAAGTATAAAAATTCAAACCATATGCACAAAATAGAAACACACATTGGATCATTATTATTATTATTATTTTATTTACAGGATTAGATGATAATTATAAATAACAAGCCCCCTTTAATCATGTTTTCTAATAGAGTGTATAGTATAGATATTTTGAAGTTTGTGCGTATAAAACCATTCAGGAAATAAAATATTAAAAGTATCCAGAATAAAAAAAAATAAATAATGAAATATATTTTACATTTTAGCTTCATTCATTCAAGTACATGGATATGTGTTTTAATAATTAAAATCTTTCAATAAAACGATATTTAAATTCCCACTGGGTAGCATAATATCTATATTTGTCAACAAATTGAAACACCGGTTTACTTTGAAAACTTTTCGTTCATAATGTTTAACTGAAAGGTTCTTAGCAGCTAAGGATATATCTTTATAAATTTTTATAACTTTTCTCACATCGAATAATATTTATTGACACTGATTTTTCGCCCCTTAATACTACAAGTGCATGATATCCTTTAAATTGTACTTCTCCATTATGTAAAAAAATTCTTATTTCTTCTAAATATATTTTCTGAATAGATATTAATTTTTAAATAAAAATGTGCAACGCAAATTGTTTCAGACCGTTAAAAAATTTTATTCTATAAAAAGGCCTTTTTATTTAGTACGTTAAAGACATTTAAATATTTGCTAATTATGTTAAACTTTGATTATAATATTTTTCTACGTCATTTTAAAGTTTGAAAAAACATATGATTTTAACCTATAATATATTAAAGGAAAACAAATCTGAGTAAAATAAATGTATATAATTGATTTTAATCATCTGATTAAAATTGTTGATAGACAGTTATTTATATCAATAAATTAAATAATAAATCTACTAAACTTTATTAGGTTAATGAAATGTTTATAAGAAAATACTAAAATCGTTATAATTTAAAGAAAAGCAAACTCTGAAATAAAATATTTTTTCATACCTTTTTCTTTCCTTGACACCGTTCTTTAAATTCCGATGTAATCCATGTTTTAGAAAGAACGAATTTTGGAAGTTGAAAATATCTCCAATAATAAATACAAAAGCAATGATTGGAATCATTTTAAACCACACCAAAGCTAGTGTACTTATCTCGAACAGATATTTTTGTCTAAAGTACTTGGATTGATTATTCCTAGGAATTTTTTAGGTTAAATGTTTATATCTGACAGACTGCACGTTCACAACACTAACTATTGTCCAGCAAAAAAACTCCTTCCGTCTATTCCAAAGATTAAACGCAATATGTTGTCTTTAATTGTTTTTATCGTCTGCGGTTTACGCTCGTTTTTTTTTATCAAAGCAAAAAACAGATGTCTTTTCCGTTCTTATACATTTATAATGACGTAATATTTTTGTAAGCATAATTCCAATTCAAATTTCTTGTTTCAAGAATTTTTTGATGCATTTAACTTTTTTTCGATATATTTGAAAATAGTTCATGTTTTAAGTTTTGTAAAGCTACTTTTTGCCAAATATGACAATAATTATAGTAATACGGAAAGTATAACAAAGTAAACAATGTTTACATTTTTAGAGTATTTAAAATTCATTTTAATATGCAATAATGCAAGATCTTTTGAAAATAGAAAAGTAAAGTTTATATTATACGTAGCAAACGTAAATATGTGCATAAAAAAGAAATAAAATAACTGGCGAAATAATGTTTTTAGTGGGGGAGGGGGGAGAATCAGACTCTCATTACTCTTTTTTCTATTTTAATTTCCTCTAGAGTAAAACAGCTTGTAAAAAAACAGTATTTTTCGAAATGAATTTCTAGAAACAAATATATATATATATATATATATATATAAATATGAATAATTAATTATGCCATGCGTTTTGCATACATTTTGTATATTTTATTTTATATTCGGAAAAAGTTAAATTTATTTCAAAAGTGTGACACAAGGAGCAAAAAAAAATTTTTTAAGAATTACTTAAAATAATTAAACACTAGCAGAAAAATTTATTACTGAAAATATGCAAGTGTTTTTTATTTATTATAATAAAGCATTGCTTTATAACAAAACTCCGTCCCTTCCCATACCTACACACAAACAAATCTTTGCATTCTTCACCTGTGTATTAATTTCTGCCATTTCCGCTGATAAGAATAATTTATAAATAACAAACCAACTTCCCGGATAATAGAATACAGGAGGAAAACATTTTCTTATTATTGAAATATCTAATATGTATTTACAGTTAATACATTTTTTAGATTGACCACTAATAACACCAAAAAACATTTCTATATGAAATATATCAATTATGTATTCAAATAAAGTTTTAAAATTCAATAGCGATACTTTCATATTAGCAACATTCCAAGAGTTAATAGTCGAAGGAATCGCCAAATATTTTACTACCTACAGCAGTTTTTTAAATTCAAATAGTTTTAGTAGTCTAAGCGAGCAGTTTGATTACATGTCTATTAAATTTGTGTTTTATTTATGTGCATTTTTGCTGACGTTTTTAATTTCGTTGTGAAATATTAGCCGGAAACAAACACTGAAATATTTTTATTGTTTGAAGTGAAAAAGTCACACTGTAAGTTTACAATATGGTAGGTTTTTTTTTTTTTTTTTTTTTTTTTTTTTTTTTTTTCACATAATGAGACGTACGTTACATGTAGTGAGATAACACTGACGTCACAATTTTTTTTTAATTGCCAGAAAAATATTTTTTACAGTAAATAACATGTTTTGAAGAATTTTTGTAATTTTTTAAAGTTTTCTAAGAAGTTCACACATCAGTCACAATGTGACATCACTGAGTGGTGTCATTTTGGTCACAGTTGTGACGTGACCACAGTGACTTACAGTGACGTCACTGTGACTATGCATGCTATGAGGGATATTAGATGATTTTTTGTAGAAATCTGAAAAAAGTAGAACTATTTTTAAAGTACCTCTAAGAATAAAATTAGGTTTTGAACTTTTTAACCCCGGTATGATATTTTTTTCTCCCAGTTATTAAATTGTCGTCTCTGAAAATAACGTTCCGTTGTATGAGCCAACCGTAGAACAAAGCAGATGTATCATTGTACGGTTAACGACTCTACTGTAATTTTTTAAACTTATAAACACCGAAAATTTTAAATTTTTATACCGTCGTATTAGGAAAAAATGTATTTTTAAATAAAATTTGTTTGAAAACTGCATCTCAATTTATTTTTGAGGTATTAATTTTTTTGTAGTTTTTAGCGTCATTTGTTTAATTTTGGCAAATCAAGTACTCTATTTCTATACAAAGTAAAGGAAAAAAAGTCGAAAAATAGTAATTATATCTTTTTGTTGTCATTATCCCATAAAAACTGAAAAAAGCTGTAATTAAAATACGTACTATTTTGAAATAATATTAAATGAATGATTTCTGATAAAACATGGAGCTATTATAAACTATATTTAATTATCTATATTACAAACTAATGAAGGCATATGACTCATTACATAGCCGATTTGTTTTGTCAAGTTTCTTGAGTGACGACATCTGTTTTATTATTATTATTATTATTATTATTATTATTATTATTATTATTATTATTTGTGTATTATTCAGCAATAGTGACGTCATAAGTACACTTTACGGTAGATGCTGTTTAAGGTTGGATCGTAAATGTGGAATTCTTCAGTGGCTGCGAATGACGTCATTTTGTATACAATAAAAGCGGATGTTTCAAGTCTTAAAACGGAAATATATTTTGTACTATCTATATTTATATACATATATTTTTTTTCATCGGGGACGACACTAAATACTAAAAAAGCAGATTTCCTGTTTTCTAGTTATGTTTTTTGTGTGGTTTTGTTTTTCTATAAATAGAAAAAACCATTTCTCGCAGTTTCTTATCCTATAATGAAAAATCCTATAATGAAAAGTTTGCACATTTTTCTCCCCATTAGTACGCAACTTTTTAAATTCGTTTATGTTTCCTTTTGCGACCCTTCTAAAAGACCAAACAATGAAATACACATGTTCAGTTTGAAAATTCTTCTTATAAATTCTCGAAATGTTTAAACTTCTTTCTTCAAATTGTTTGTAATTGAAAACATTTCCTATTGTTAGGCATTTGTTTTACTTTTCTTTTAACTATCAATTCATTTTACTTATTTTAGTAAAAGTTTTGTTAAATTAATTGAACTATTGCGCTTGTAAAACATTTTTTCTACTTATTTGATAAAGAAAATAGATGTGTATATGGGGAATAAGAAAGGATTTATTGCAAAAAAACCTACCTTCTTGGACTAAACTTTAAGAATATTTCCATTTCATATAGGGATGCACCGAATTTTCGGTATCTATTCAATATTCGACCTATTTGAACATACTACCGAATATTCGATTAGGCCGAATATCAAACTTTTTGGTATATCGAATATTCGGCCAGACCAAATATTTAAAAAACCTTTTCAAAAAATATTTTTAAAAAACTGTAAAACAACTTCTATTTTTAACTGTCGATTAAGAAAAAGATTTACAATAATTAGAAGTAGAATTACATTTAAATAAAAGAGAATGCTTTTACACTCTATATTTGAAAAGTATAATGTAAGAAAATTAACCAATAATGACTATTTTAGTCTTTTCCTGACAAATAAACAGTATATGACTTTAAAATTTTCTTCCAATTCCTTCAAAATTTCAATTAGATTTTAAAATATTTGCTTTATAATATACCAAAAAATTTTTGTTAATTTCCTTTAATTCAAAAAGGGTTCCATGAAATTTAAAATTTTATCAATTAAAGAAACTATAAAACTATCCTCTTCTTAAATAACAATTAACATCATAGATTTTTTTTTAGTGTAAAATTTACTTGTAATAATATCTTGTTTAGTATGTGTGTTAAATATTATGTAATTTTTTTTTTATTTAACTTAATACGTTCAAATTCTGAAATTTAAAATTATTCGGTTAGCCGAATATTCAGTTTTCGCTTGCTAGTCACTATTCGGCTAGTCGACTATTCGGTAATCGGTTTACCTGTTGGCCGAATATTCGGTATTCGGCCAAAATCAATATTCAGTGCATCCTTATTCATACAAAATCTGTAAACCTATCGTAATATTAAACTCTGTGTAAATCTATATAATACAATTACGTGCCAAGCTTAGTTCTGATTTATTTTTATGTATTTTTCCAGGTTAAGAAAAGTCTCTTCTCTTATAAGAAAACAATCACACAACAAATTTTCCTTGCATTACTAAAGCATAATTTAAATTCAATTTCCTTCTTCATCTTTAATTTTCTAGAGATCAAAGTAACAATATCAACACGGGTAAGTTTGAAAATTCGATTCTGAAATCTTTATATATATATATATATATATATTTTTTGTTTCAGATTGTTTTTAATTTGAAACAAAGAAAAGTTTCAATGAAATTTGTTTTTAATATAGCATCAATTTAATAACATCTTTCAAAGAGGTAATTATTTTTTATGTAAAATGATCTTATTTATTTTTTATTCTGTTTGAAACATGACTGTTTTATTTATTTATAAAATAATAATAATAACATGTGTAGAGAAAAGTTCCTACTAATTTTTAAGCTAAATATTTAAAGGCCTACTAGTTTTGTACATTCAATCAGTGACATTCTAATTACCAGTAATGATAAAATATACTAGATTCACAAAAAAAATTAATTATGAACTTGCTAAACAAAGAGCACGAGGTGTCAGGTATCCTAAAAGCAGTTTTAATAAAAAGAACCATCTTTAAACGCGGTTTATTTTATATATATTTTTTTTAATTTATGAATCATCTCGTGCCAACTTCCACGTAACTTAAAGGAGGCTGATTCATTGCATATGCTCTAATTGCGCATATAAATTTTTATTGATTCACGGATAATGATTAGAAAAAAATCCTACTGGATAATCTATTAGACTTTTTCTAAAATTAATCTACAACGTTTCTACGTTATGTAGTCTTGCAATAGCTTTAGTTTCTTGGTGTATTTATTTTTTTTGTGCTGTTTTACCTAGACTACGTGACATAGAGCCTTACCCAGACTACGTAACATAGAGCAAAATGCAGGCTTGAATTTTGTTGCGAATTTAGTTTGTTTCTTAATGATCCTAGAAGTGTTACCGATTTGACATCCTAAGGGGAACTGCTCAGACGCGGGGACCAAGTCTGTAGATCATAGATCTCCCCTGGACATATTTATTAAGGTTTTAAAAAGAAAAAGGTTACAGCAATGAGTCAAACGACTCATGCCGCCGTAAAAGAAAATGCGAGCAATGGACGAATGTAAGAAGATGAAAAATTACCATAGAACATGGGGTCGCAAAAAACGTATTTAACCCTTAAATGCCTGGTGTTGCTTTTCGGCAACATATCCAATTTAGGCTCTAAAATACTATTAGAATAATATTGAAGCTATAATGCCTAATGTTGCCAATAAAATACATTCTGAGGATATTATTAAATCGATTTTCAACATGTTGATGGTAACACTTGTGCTGTTTAAGAATAAAGATAGATTTATTCTTTCAATTGTTGCTACTTGTTCTTTTTGTTTTGTTAGGAAGCTTGCGAAATACCCTATTTTGACCTGCAGTTAGCAGGTAAAATTTATTTCTTATTATAGTTCCTAAAATTCTTGCGTGTTTAATATTATAGAATTTTATCAAGGGAAATTATTTTTTCAATTAAACACCAGTATTGCCGATTAGTAACAAACTGTTTTTTAGCCGTAAACTATACTTAAAACAAAATATGAATTTTTTAAGTATTTTTTCCATGATTTATTTAAAAAATGAAAGCCTAAAAACATTATAACAATGATTTTTGAAAACTCAGGCATTTAAGGGTTAAGGTTCGAAATTTTAATATTTTTGGATGTTAAACTCTTATCTTTTCTGAACATTTTGATATAATTGTTTCCTTGAAATTCCTATTAGAACTGAAGTTATGGCTTTTACATTTATACACGTTCAATGGCTGAAGCTTCGTTTCGGAAACTTTGAAGGCATTTTACTCCAAATGACGTTTTTGGGCATAACGCGCACGATATCTCAAAAACTTAATGAATATTTTTTCATGAAATTTACAAAACATATGTTTCATGTTAATCTGTATAAACTGAACCTAAAATTTCTTTTTTATTGTTCAAAACAATATTTTTTTAGGTGAATACTGTTGAAATACTGTTGAAATTTTCTTAATTTTGCATTAGCTAAATACAACTTTGTAAATATAAAAAAGGCTTTAAATACAAATTCATTTAGGTTCCAGGTAATTATTACAATCTGAAGTATAATTAGGCACCAAAATTTTCATTCTAGTTGCAATACTTACGTTGTAATCGTGCGCGTAAGCTGTTATGCCGATTTTTTGCTCATCAAATGTCTAACAGTTTGGAGCCCCCTGTAAATGCTAATTCTGCATCTTATAATCTTTTTACTATATGAAATGAAAGAACATACTTATATATTTTATTCCAATTAAAATTGTGTCTTAAAATTAAATACATTTTAAGATATTAAATGTTGAAAATGGTCTTTTTTTTTCATAGTTTTCCAATTTTAAGAGTCCTGAGACCCCTTAATGAAAAATATAGGATGTTTCATCCTAACTCAATGTGGGTTGACTGTAATAACTTTCAGAAAACTGAAGTATATTATATTAAAACATTTAACAGACATTCTCTCCTTTGTTGTAAATGTGATAAAAACCAAACAAAAGTGGTAGAAGTTTGCGTTATCCTTGCAGCGGTGTGCACGTTTTAGATGTGATTATCAGTTCATACGGCATCACTGATTGTTCCAGATCTTTTCGTGATGTTATAACTTTTCATACAAAAGAAGATGCATATCATTGCGTTTTCATTGCAATGTTTTTATTTTTCTAGAAATTATTACCACCCAGTCGAATTCAGTCAGGATGAAATTTTTTGTGCAATTTTCCATTTAAATTTGTCCGGTTTTAATGTTTGATTTTTTTTTCAATCTTGCTTTCGCTAGAGTGTCTTTCACTCGGGACATGGCTGGGGACCTATGAATCTTGCTTCCGCAAAAGAGTCGGACTAGAGTAGAAGAATAAAGGGCTACGGACGAAGAGGGGCCGTCACTGCGGCGGTTGATATTATTACATTACATTATAGTATTTGTGACTAAATAAGTGGTTTTCGACCCCATGTTCTATGGCAATTTTTCAACCTCTTAAAGCCAACAATCACCCCTCTGAATTTGTCGGTCGAATTTTGGAACACCCCGTATTATTACTGTTCTCTGAATGATGTTAAATAATAACTTACGTTCTGAGTTCAATTTTGATCTATTTTATGTCTATTTCCATTGGCATAGAAGCTATTTCTTTCATGCTGTTATGGTGTTAAAAAAAAAAAAAATTATACAAATTTTGATTTCTGTACTACTAAAGGATCTATAATATTCGATTTTTTTTCCTCCAACAATTTTCCAGAAATCGGAACATGTACTTCGATATAGTATTCAGTTTTGAAATAAGATTTAAATTAATCTTAGAAAGCTTTGTAACAGACAACTTTTTCGTTCCAGATTCATTTCAATTAAAAATATTTTCTGAATTCTTTGCATTCTTTTATCAATTTTTAACGAATCAAATCTTTTTGTATTTACTAAAACTTTTTAGTCACAAAAGCTCTATTTCTTTCGAAAAAAGCAATATTTCTATTTATTCCTAAAGAACCAAATAACAAATATATGAACAATAAGAAATACTAATTTCCAAAGCAATTACCATCGTGTACTAACTTTTACAAAAGTTTCCTTTTCATGATCTCACGTAGACCTACATTAGAATTGATCGTTGAATGACGCTAAATAATAAAATTAGGTGTTGAGCTTATTTCTAATCCATTTTTATGTTTCTTTCCATTATTAGGAAAAGCCGTTTTCCCATATTGTTATCCCATAAAGAAAAATGCCATTAATCGTGTTATCCTCCCATTACAAAAGCATCTTTTAGATACGTTTTCCTCTTCCTCCAATATTTTTCGAGAAACCGAAGTATTAAAAGCAATATTTCAATGGGAAAATTGATCTTAAAAATCCTTCTAATGGTTAACTTTTTTCAGACTCTTTGCCTTTGTAATGGTTTTTATTTCGAATTGTTTTTAATTTTAAACAAAGAAAAAATATAATGAAAGTTTATTTTAATCTAGTATCAATTAGTGATAGGCTTAACACTAGAACCGCCGGAAATTTTACTTAAGTGTTATAAAAACATTTTACAACGGAAATTTTAATTGAAATAACTTAACTTATTTATTTTATTTATCCGTGGTACATTTTAAGCTTATTTTAGAAAGAAATTTCTGGTGATAATCGAAATATTTTTATTTGGTACCGGTCAAAATGACCGCTACTGCGGTTCAAGTGTTAAAGAAATTATTTACATATTCGACTGAATCAATCAGGCATGGGCAAAAGCATTAATGTCTACCTTAGAATTCTTTTTAATCAACTGAAACCAGAACTTTTTTTAAGTTTTACTTTTTTTAAAAATTGTTACATACTTTAAATATAGATCTTCATTTAATTTTTCTTTCAAAAATTTTCTGGGTTTATTTGGTTAAAAAAAAAAAAAAAATACTAAGTTTTAAAAGAGTTCTCTTTTCATAAAATCCTACATAATTATATTACTAATGTTATCTAATTGATGCTAAATAATAACTTAGGTTTTGCTGAGCCCAATTTTGATTTATTTTTATGTTTCTATCCATTGGCAAAATATTTTTTTCATGTTGTTATGGTATAAGGAAAAACCAAATTACATGAATTTTTCTTCCGGTATTATTAAATTCGTTTTCATTTTGATCCAACAATTTTCCAGAAATTGAAACATTGAATTCAATATATTCAGTTTGAAAATGAATCGTAAAAATTCTTGTAATAGACAACATTTTCGTTCCAGATTCTTTCTAATTAAGAATATTTTCTGAGTTCTTTGCATTGATTTATCATTTTTCAACCATCAAACCTTTTTGCATTTACTTTAACTATTTAGTCAAAATAGTTCTGTTTCATTTTAAAGATGCAATATTTCTATATATTCCTAAAGAATCAAATAACAAATATATGAACAATAAGAAATTACAAATTTTCAAAGCACTTAACTTGTACCAACTTTTACAAAAGTATCCTTTTCATGATCTCATGTAGTCCTACATTAAAACTGATCGCTTGAATGACGCTAAATAATAAAATTAGGTGTTGAGCTTATTTCTAATCCATGTTTTTTTCCATTATCAGAAAAAGCCGTTTTCCCATACTATTACCCCATAAAGAAAAATGCCATTAATCGTGTTATCTTTCCACTACAAAAGCATCTTTTAGATTCGTTTTCCTTTTCCTCCAATATTTTTCGTGAAACTAAAGTATTAAAATCAATAGTTCTGCGTGAAAATTGATCTTAAGAATCTAATGGCTAACTGTTTTGTTCAGACACTTTGTCTTTGTAATGTTTTTTTTTATTTCATATCGTTTTTAATTTGAAACAAAGGAAAAAATGTAATGAAAGTTGTTTTAGTGTAGTATCAATTAGTGATGGTATAAAGAAATGATTTTGATGTTCGACTGAATCAATCGTTCAAAAACGTAACTACCTACCTTCGTATTATTCTTAATCAATTAAAACTAGAACTACTTTAAGTATTACTTATTTTAAATGTAGATCTTAATTTAATTCTGCTGTAGCAACGCTTAAATTCACTTTCATTTCTCTCCAATATTTATCGAGAAACCGAAGTATTGAATTAATAGATCTGCATGAAAATTGATCTTGCGAATCCTTCTAATGGTTAACTTTTTCATTCAGACACTTTGCTTTTGTAATGGTTTTTAATCCATATTGATTTTAATTTGAAACAAAGAAAAAATGTAATGAAAGTTTGTTCTAATGTAGTATCAATTAGTGATGGGCTCAAAGAAATGATTTTGATATTCAAATAGATCAATCGAACATATGCAAAAGCGTATCTGTCTACCTTCGTATTCTTTTTTAACAATTGAAAGCAGAACTATTTTTACTTTCTTCTATCTTTACAAGAATGTATTGGATTCGTGACATTTTTTGAATTCCGGTTTTCGACGGATTTACATGTTATAGGGGTCAGAGATCCCGAAAAACTTGTTTTTACAAAATGTATGTCTGTGAGTCTGTCTGCCTGTGTGTGACACACATTTTGTTAGCGCTCTATATCAAAAACTAACGCACGGATTTTAATAAAAATTTATATTCAAGTAGTCCCTGATATAAAATGGTGCTGATTACTTTTTGGTGCAAGTCGCTCCACAGGTGGCGCTGCTATGCTGCATTTTTTACGATTTCCGCAATGGCTTTATCTCAAGAACTAATGCACGGATTTTTATTAAACTTCAGATTCAGTTATTCCTTGATATGAGTTGTGTATACTACGTTTTGGTGCAAATCTCCAAAGATGTGGCGCTGCTATAGAGTAATTTGCACGATTTCTGCAATGGCTCTATCTCAGGAACTTATGCGTGGATCTTCATCAAACTTCAGATTCAGTTAGTTCTTGATAGGAGTTGGAAATGACTACCTTTTGGTATAAATCGCCCAACGGGTGGCGCTGCTATGCTTCATTTTTCCCGATTTCCGCAATACTTTTATTACGTGCACAGATTTTAATCAAACTTCAGATTTAGTCACTAAGTTGACTTAAGTTGTTGCTTATTACGTTTTGATATATATCGCCCAACAGATGGCGCTACTAAGCAGAATATTTTACGATTTCCGCCATAGATCTACTCAAAAACTAATGCACGGACTTTCACGAAACTGCGGATTCAGTTAGAAGTTGGCATAAGTTGTTGCTGATTAGATTTTGGTGTTAATCATGTAGCAGGTGGCACTGCTATGCGCATTTTGCAGGGAATATTAACATGTAACAGATAGAAGAAAGTTTTGGGATTGACACTTCCGACTAATTTTAAGTGGTACTTATTTTAAAATTATTACTTACTATCTAACTTGCACGGCGTTGCCCGGGTACGTCAAAAAACAGCACGAAATGCGAAAAATCTCTGAAAATCACAATAAGATATCGCGAAAAAATTTTAAATCGCTGCACAAATTTCGAAAAGAGAAAAAATATATATATATTGTGGTCGAAGATTCAAAGTTGATTCCATTCACAAATGTGGAAAAATTTGTAGGTAATCGCTAAAATACACAAAAAAATCACATACAAAATTCCCGAAAAATTCGAAAATTTCTATACGAAATCCGAATAAACTTTATTGAAATGAGGGTAGAAATTACTTTAGTATTATAGGTCAAAAAAGGAATATCAAAAAATTGCAGCAGATCGCGAAGAAACGTAAAAATCGAATTAAAAATCACAACAGGTCAAAAATCACGAAAGTCAAAATTTACTACATTACTTGTATACATTGTTACATTAATTTACTTGTATAATTGGATAAAAGTTTTAAATCTAATTCCTTTGACCTGCCGGCTCTCTTAAAATTTATGTTTGGGAAAGCATGCTGAGCATTATATCATGTTACTTTTATTCTTAATTTAATTTACTTGGATTCCCTTAAATATAATTACTAATATAATTCCTTAAGTTAATATTAGTTTTTGTTGCATTAAAATATCTCAATTTGTTGATTTTCTGTAAGCAAGTAATCCCTATCGGTTTACAATGGAAGTCTAGGGGAATTTGGCGAAATATTAGAGATATCATGAAGTTGGCGTCACTTTTGGCGACTAATTTTGGTCGCCAAATTCGGCGATATATCGCCTAGTTTGCTACAGAACTGTGTCCCCCCTTTATAGGTATGGTGATGCATTAAATGCTGTTCAATAATCGCATAAAAAAATCGCTAAAAATTCAAAAATCGCTTTACGAATCCCGAATAAACTTTTTTGAAAAGAAAACAAAATTTACTATATTGGGTTAAAAGAAAGAAACCGCATTCTTTTCACCAATGTGGAAAAATCGCCTCAAAACTTAAAAAAGCGGTAAATATCGCATAAAAATTTAAATAAAAAAAAAACTAATCAAAAAATTGAAAAAAGGGCTTTGAGGTGCAAAACTTCATATATAGACGTACCTTTTCCCAACAATTTGTAGCTCTACGTGCAGCGGTCTTTTCAGACACCGTCCACACACTCACAAACTCACACACAAACTTCTTTCCTTATTATTATACAGAGTGCAATATGTTATCTATCGCGAACCTTTAATTTCTCAACCGTTGGTCGTAGAGATATAGTTCCAATTACAAAAACATTTCAAATGAGGTAAATATCCATGTTATGGCGTTATTTAAACTAAAAAATCAATTTTATAAAAATTTCTAAATCTAACTTTTTATACGGTCCCCAGTCCCTATAGTTATATTTAGTAAAAGTTTACACATACAATAACAGATATAACACAAAAAGTTTGACATTTGTACTACAAATATTGACCCAGTTATTAAATTTCAAAGTTTGAGATTTTTGCACATGATTTTGTCTTTCATTGAGGGATCAGTTAAAAGATGAATTAAAGTAATTCGATGTCAAAATCAGGGTGCAATGTCTTTTTTTCGGCTAAACCACCTTTAGGCAGTATCGCCAAATCGGGGAATAACCAAAGAAAGTTATTTCATCTAAAAATTTGCGCTAACTTTTATAGGTCGAACAACATTCAAAGGTCAAAGTAGGTAGAATCGACAACCGGAAAATAAAACGTACTCACTAAGGACCTCAGTCGAGCTATAACGAGCACGAAAATTTGGATTATGCAAATTGCAATAGTACTGCAGCGTTCGGGATAAATCATCACTTCGGGATAAATCATGAGCCATATAGCAGTGAACATGTTAGTCAGCGCTGAGATCGTGATGGAAATGTACGCATATATGCAATATTAAGAAATTATATTTATGGTGAATGTCAAAGAAATGCCAGAGAGGCTGTGAGTGTTTATTTAGAACGTTTCCCTAAGGATCTACATCCAACACATGAAACTATAATTGATGCATTGCACCATCTTAGAGAAACCTCTTTTTCACCACGAGCCAGAACATGTAAACCAAGGTGTTAACGTTCTAGTGGCACCGGAGGAGGTTCTGGCATTCGCCCTTTTAATTCCACTACTGAGCACATCGAGGCATGTGGTCTGCATGTCTGACATTTGTTACATGCACATGATTAGCATCCATACCATCCGACATTGATGCTGGGTGAGCACGCACGCCGATTTGATTATTGTAATTTCATGCTCAACTCCTTAGAGGAAAATCCGTCGTTCTTTTGTGACATTCTGTGGACCGATGAGTCAATGTTTACACGGGGTGGCATTGTGAACGTGCACAATTTGCATTACTGGTCTCTGGAAAACCCCAACTTTGCCCGCACAGTACGACACGTGTGGTGTGGTAGATGGGGATCCCAGATTGTTGAACCCATCTTCGACGATCGGACCTTAACGGGCGATCATTACCTGCATCTGCTAAAAAACACGGTTCGTGACTGGTATTAAGTGCTGACTTTCCGACATGCATGCCGGGTGTTGTTTCAACATGATGAGGGCCCTCTCCGTATAAAACATCAAACGTTCGGACGTATTTGGGCACCGAAATCGGTCAACAGATCCTTGAATATGGTGGTCTGGTAGAATGGCCACTGCGTTTATCGGACTTGACTCCCATGGACTTTTACCTCTGGGGTTACATGAAGGCATAGGTCTATGTGACTGAGACCACTTCTCTGGTTTATCTGAAGCAGCGCAACATCCTTGATTGTCGCACAGACTACACACCTGCTATGTTCTAACGTGTCCAGGACTCAGTACTGTCACGCATTGAATTGTGCATTGCTACCAATGGAGAACACTTTGAGCAGTATCTCCCGTAGATTCAGGCGTTTGATGCATTCATTTTTTTATAGATCTTTTTCTGATATTATAATAAATTGATATGTATTTTTTCTGTTTAATTTCAAGATTTCATTCTTAGCTTTGTATACGACCCTAAAATTCAGCTAAAATTTTTAGATGAAATAACCCTCTTTGGCGATTCCCCGATTTGGCGTTATCGACTAAAGGTGGCCATAAAATCGACATAAAAAGGACATTGCACCCTGATTTTGATTTCGATTTACTTTTATTCATCTTTTATCTGATCCCTCAATGACAGAAAAAATCATGTGCAAAAATCTCAAACTTTGAAATTTAATAACTGTGTCAATTTTTGTAGTACATATGTCAAACTTTTTGTGTTATATCTGTTATGATATGTGTAAATTTTTACTAAATATAACTATATGGACTGAGGGACCGTATAAAAACTTAGATTTCGTAATTTTTATAAAATTGAATTTTTACTTTAAATAATGCCACAACATGAATATTTACCTCATTTGAAACGTTTTGTAATTGGCACTATATGTCTACGACCAACAGTTGAGAAATTAAAGGTCGGCGATAGATAACATATTGCAACCTGTATATAGATTTTAAAAACAACTCTTCGTTGAATATTTCCTTTAAAAAATTCCTGATTTTAATTGATTAAATAAACGCGAAGATTGGCATTTATACTTTTGCTCAATCCCGAATGACTCAATCGAATAAAAAAAATCATTCATTATGACCATCATTAGTATCAATAGCATAATAGTCTTCAAACTAGACAACTATTTTTTTTTTTTGGGGGGGGGGGGGGTAAAAAATGTCTATTTATTTTATTCTATTTGAAAAATATATTTCTAATCATGCTTTAACAAACAAATAATTTGTATAGATTAAATATAAGAAGGTCCTAGTTAACAAAAATGGTTATACCAATATACTAATTTTTACTAATGTTTCCATTTCATAAAATCATGCACTTATATACAGGTTGTCCGTAGAAAAATGTACCAGTTATATATTTTGATATTATTAATTGTAAGCGTTGTAGTGTATTGGTTCAAGATCACATATAAAGAGTAACTCAAACAGTTTTAGATAAGCGCATGCGCGAGCTCTGCTTTGTTATTTACTCGCTAGCAGTGGCACATACGGTCTCCTAAGCGTAAGCGAAATTTGACTTTCCATAAGACTTTTAGTATTAGTGCAAAAACCGGCAATTTTATTGGCTATCGGTGAACCGAACTTCTTTCCCTGGAAGGAAAAAATCCATTTTACGAGTAATAGCGCTGCTACTTACAATAACTTGATGTATTAAAAAAAAAGCGTATATATTTCTCATACTGAACACAAAACTAATTGTTATACAGTTAATAACATAATATATAATTAATTATTAAATTTGATTTAATTTTCTATTATGAAAATTATCAACAATTCTAAAACAACATTGACTTGCTCAAATTATGATAAAATAATGAGATTGTTATAATAAGTTGCTGATAATTTTTTTATTGTTTACATATGTTTGCAATTAATAAAATGTTCTAGCAGCTTTACTAAAAATAAGTAATTGGGGTTCCATCTAGATATATAAAAATATTCTTCTACGTCAATTTAAAAGATACTATAATTGCCTTTAAATAGATATTTTATTTTAATTATATAACATTAGCTCCTAAGTGGTATTATGTAGTAAAATTATAATCACAATATTAGATTCGGAATAAAAATTGTAAAATTACTGATAATGAATTAATAAATAAAGATAAAAACAAAAATCTCAATAATAATAATAATCGTTATTTTAAATATATATATTGCATATAATAGCATAATATTTTACATTGTTCACACTGTAAAGAAATCCGAACAGTACTCCTGTAGGAATCAGAAAAATAGTTGCCCTTATCGTACCGGAAAATTTTCCGACCCAGCTCGGAATAAAATCCGTAAAAAGAAAAGTAAACATTCATTAAAACGGTACTTTACGGATTTTATTCCAATTTTACGGATTTTATTCCGATTTTACTGATTTTATTCCGAGCTCGGTCGGAAATTTTTCCGGTACGATAAGGGCAACTATTTTTCCGATTCCTACAAGAAATCTGGTCCTTTTTTTTTTTTTTTTTTTTTTTTTTTTTACAGTGCATGTTTGATGTATATTACACTGTTATTGCAACATATATATATAATAAAACTTTTTGCGAATAATAACTGTTAAATCACAGATATATATATTTTTGTTGGTGGTCGGTAATGTTTATTTAATGGTTATATATATATACATCTGTATTTGTGTTGCATTTTTACCATGCATTCAATTACTTAAGGCTGTTCCCAACTGCTCTGCTCAACAAACGCAAAACGTTTTGACACATTTACAAATTCTTTTTTTAACGAAAAGGTATAAAATTGGAAGCCATGGAAATCCATGGAAGCGATTTGAAATCGAACTGTTTTTTCCATTTTTGGATCAATAAATTACCTATTGACTTATAAGCGATTTTGATCACGCGACAAACGCGTTTTTCGCCAATCGTTGACAGGATTTTCTGCTTTCTTCGGGAACTTAGGTTCAAAACGTCAAATTTCACACTATTTTCTGAAAAATCTATTGTGTTTGATAAAAAACGAAAAAACAGCTCGATTACATAGTTTCTGAATAACACCTGCTAGTTTCATGCATTTCCGAACAAAAATAAATTATAACTTAGGTCATAAAATTGCCCTTTTGGATTTGAGAACACCCTTAAAGTATATTAATTTATTGTCTTTAATGGTTAAATTATCATTGAAACATATATTATTAATGTAATTTATATATAACGATAAATAATTAATTTTTAAAGATGAATATTTTAATAAATTAATTATGTTAATTACTATTTATAAGTTACTTGAGTTCTAAGATAAAAGTACTTTTCATGAAAGTTTAGAAGATATTACAATTAAATTAATAAATATTCGTTTTAAACATACAGTTTATTTAAACATACAGTTTATAAGGGATAAGAATTTAGTAGTATTGATTATACAATAAAAAAAATTAGAAAGCGGCCGATAAATTGATAAATATTTTTATATATGAGAGATAATACATAATTTTAAAAAATGAACACTTAAATAAATTACTTCTACTAATGATATATATATATATATAACTTACAAAAATTCCAACAAAAAGTATTTTTAACGTAAGGTAAGAATATATTATTATTACATTATTATTAAAAATAGATTAAATGAATTTTTTAATTTAATTATTTAAATTTATTTTAAAAAATCTAATTGAGAAAAAAAAATTTCAAAGGAACTGGTAATAAAGATCAACTGATTTTAACTAACTGACTTAAGAAAATATTATTATTACCCTTTAATTATTAAAGAAATTTATTTATTAGAAAAATACCCTGTAAGTCATATGAATTTTAAAATTTAATTTAATTATCTGTATAATATTTACAATGAAAAATTTATAAAGTAACCTTTCATAAATTAATAAAGATTTTTGTGTCTCAAGGATAATTTTAAAATAAAAAACCTTTAAGCTATTAATTCTGATAATTTTACATTGATCTGTTATTATAGTAACAGATAAATTTAAAATGATCAGAACTTTATAAAGTTCTAACATGAAAATACTTTTAATGTAAGCCTAGGAGATTTATTATTGCATTTTAATAAATGTTTACTTTAATTATTAAAAAATAGATTAAATGAATTTTTTTATTTAATTATTTAAATTTATTTTAAAAAAATCTAATTGCCAAAAAAAAAAATTACAAAGGAACTGGTAATAAGGATCAACAGATTTTAACTAACTGAAATAAGAAAATATTACTATCACACTTTAATTATTAAAGAAGTTAATTTATTAGAAAAATACCCTATAAGCCATATGAACTTTAAAATTTAATTTAATTATCTGTATAATATTTACAATAAAAAAATTTATAAAGTAACCTTTCATAAATTAATAAAGATTTTTATGTCTCAAGGATAATTTTAAAATGAAAAACCTTTAATATATTAATTCTGATATTTTTACATTTATCTGTTTATATAGTAACAGATAAATTTAAAATGATCAGAACTAAAGTTCTAACATGAAAATACTTTTAATGTAAGCCTAGGAGATTCATTACTGCATTTTAATAAATGTTTACTTTAATCATTAAAAAATAGATTAAATGATTTTTTTAATTTAATTATTTAATTTATTTTAAAAGAAAATCTCATTGTTTAAAAAAAATTACAAAGGAGCTGGTAATAAAGATCGACTGATTTTAACTAACTTAATAAAAATCAAGACAAAACTCTAAAAATGTGAAAACGCTAGCGAGAGGACAGAACACACAATTTTAGGATTACAAATGCAAAATCTTAACTAGCCGTAGTATTAACCACTGGGCTAGATTATTCATACGCTTTTTTACCAAAATACCATGTGCCGGCATTACACAGTATTTTACTCTTCTACTTGTCCTTTCAGGGAAAAAAAGTTCGGTTGAATTTCATTGGCTTCACCGATACCCAATGAAATTGCAAGATTTCGCACTAATGCTAAAAGTCTTATGAAAAGTCACATTTCGCTAAGAGTAAAGCTTTATTGCTGGGCTGAAAATTTAAAAACGGTTAGAGCCATGCGATTTTTTCCTTTGGGACTTTATAAAAGATCGTGTCTACGTTCCGCTGCCACCTAATGATGATTTACCAGAGTTGGGACACAGAATTGAAGAGGATATTGCTTCCATTAGTCCGCAATTTTTAACTGAAGTGTAGGAAGAATTGAACTTTAAGTTGGATGTGTGCCCTATAACTAAAGGTGCACCTATTGAACATTAAGGAAAAATTGGAAATTTGTAAGGAAATTTGTAGGTTAATTCATCTTGAATTTGCTGTATGATTTGTTGTAAATAGACTAAATAAAACTGTTATAATATATCATTGAAACTGGGACGTTATTTTATGAACACCCTGCATTAGATTTGATCTCTGAATAACGCTAAGTAATAAAATAAGATGATGAGCTTACTTTTGATCTATTTTTATGTTTCTTTCTTTTTTTATTATAAAAAAAAACAATACTATATTATTGAAACCGGGATGTCATTTCCTGAACACCCTGTATTAAATTTGATCTCTGAATAACGCTAATTAATAAAATAAGATGCTGAACTTACTTTTGATCTATTTTTATGTTTCTTTCTTTTGTACATTATAAAAAGACATTTTTCCAATATTATTGCCGTATAACGAAAAATCCATTACACGAGTTGTCCTTCCATTACTAAAAGCATCGTGTAGATACGGTTTTCTTTTCCTCCCATATTTTCCTGCAAACCGAAGCATTAAAATCAATAGATCAGTTTTAAAATTGATTTTAGAAATCCTTTTAATGGCTAACTTTTCCGTTTATGACTGTTTGTACTTTCAAATATTTTCCCATTTTACTCATTCGAATTTATACTTTTATACTTTTTTATATATCAAATAGTTTTGCATTAACTTATTTTTTTAAATGATACATAGTATTAAGATATATTTTTAAATGGTACATTGAAAGGTCCTAATAATAGTTATTGAAATATCACATATTTTTCCATCTAAGAAACTTTTAGAAAGGAAGAAAAGAAAACAAAAGAAGTAGGGTACGATAGTTATTTTTAAAAGGCTGTTGCTAATCTTAACAAAATCTGAAACATTTACGACAATTGGCCTATTTTGTTAAACAGTATAACGTGCTCATTTTCTTTTTCGCAATCTTTACATCTTTTAATTTATTTGTTTATTTATTTTCATTTTCAGAATAACTAAATTTATATGGTAAGAAAGTATTGTGGCATTCAAAATTTCTCAAAATTCAATTTGACATTTCACAGTTAAAATCTTTGTTGTAATTAACATTTTCGTTTTGGATTGTTTGTAATTTTTTTAAAGTGCTGTTTTAAATAAATCTGGACTTTAAATACAATATAGGTAATTTAATATCCATTAAATTGTAAGTAAATATAACATGACAATTTTTTTTTTCATCGGTTACTGAATCATCATTTAGATTTTACTACATTTACGCATTCAGCTTTCTGGAATCCAAAGAAATAAAATCAGTGTGTATTCTCGAAAATTCATTTTAGAATACTTTGTAATGATCAACGTTTTCTCTTTAGACCTTTCTAATATAAAATAAAGAACAACATTAAATAAATTTGTTTTTAATACAGTTACTCTAGCATAATATCTGTTGAATAAGGTATCTACTTTTTTATGGAAAACATTTTTTTTTTTTTGGGGGGGGGGGGGGGGTTTAAAACAAAATTTCTAATTATTTTTGAAATTCCAACAAAAATGTCTTGGTTAAATAAGAAAGTTCTAATTACAAAAGCATTTTTATCCTTTTATAAAAAGTTTACGAAAGTACTCTTTTCAAAGTCTTGTGTACATACATTAGTATTGGTATCTGAATGACCGTTAAATCATGAAACTAGATGTTTAGCCTATCTTCGATTTACTTTAATGTTTTCTTCTACTATTAAAAAAGTCATTTCTCTCTTACTGTTATCGAATAAGGAAAAATTCAATTACACAAATTTTCTGTGCATTATTGAAGCATCTTTTGTTTTTATTTTCCCTTTATTTCCTTTCCGTTTAGCCGTAACAGTAAAACTAATCTTAAGAAAACTATTTCTTTTTTTAAAAAGCAACAAGTTCTGCTTTTTATCTGCTATAAATAGCATTGAGTTTTAAAGTTCGTCGTAGTTAAATGTCAAATATTCGAAATCTTTTATTCAAAAGGGCTTCCTGTGACTTGGCCATTAATGCATTCCAATAGTTTTTTCGAATTCTAATGTACTGGAGAAATTTCACCGAACTCAAAATGTCCTTCAAAGAACGCAATGCAGAAAAAAAAATTAGAATACATATTTCACATTGATTAACCCTTAAATGCGCGATTTTTTATTTTTTTTCCAAAAATTTATATATGATCCTCTAAAAGGTTTATTACACAGGAAAAATATTGAAAAAAATCAGAGATACGTTTTTCATGTAATAACTTTTCGCCTGTTGCACATCTGCAATGCAAGTAAAAACTACTGTCGTGTGGCTGTTTTACGCTAAAATATTGCAAATTAGTAAATATTTTAATAAGTATGTCTCCAAATATCTTATTTTATATAATTATTTATATTATAAAACTTAACCTTTAACCCTTTAATTCCCATGATAGAATACGTTCTAGAAATTACGTAGTTCAGAGAATCTGACTTTACACCAGAAGTTTCAATGGTGAATTTTGCTTTATTTAAATACTAAATGTATGTTATTAATTAAACCAGATATTGCTATTTTAATTTTCTTATGTGAATTAGGTATATTCGAATGAAAAATATCTATTAAATTCAAAACACTGTTGTTTGCATATATGAAAAGCTGCGCACTAAAGGGTTAATGTTAATCATCCCATGTAAAATCTTTCACTTAAAATGACCGATTGGCATTACTTCTTTCAAATAATTGATCAATATGCATTTATAAACTATTTGAATATTAAAAGTAATATGAAATTTTTAAAAAGGCCAATTCACGTAGAGTGTGTACTAGTAAGCTATTAAGTAAAAGATTTAACCCCTTGAGGGGCGGTATGATAAAATATATCCCACGTAATTTAAACAAGATTCTCACCAGAAAATTTTAACTAAATTTTATATTTTTAACTTTGGAGGAAAGTCATTGAAAATTGATTTTCCTTATTTAAAAATAAAACTTTTTTATTATTCCGGTGAGAATTCAATATTTAGAGACATTTTTGCTTGTCCCTTAAGAGGTTAAGAATAAAGTTATTACAAGTATAGCGGGTCACGTACCAGTAATGGACCTCTATTTTTTAAAGTTTCAAAAATAAGTCCAAAAAGTATTTTTGAAAAACGACTGAAAGAAATAGGATTGACTAACATCATTAAGTGTTAACATTCCATAAACGGCTTCGAATAATTGGTTTTTTTCTGCTGGTACGTTTGTACATTTTCTATAGTGTCTTTAAAAACAGAGTTTTTGGCAAAATCGTAGAGATTTCAGTAAGAGATAAGTTTTTATATAAAACATTGCTTCTTTAATATTATGTTTTAGTTTAAATTAAACTAGTGTTGATATACTCTATCACATTGCAAATAATTTGTTGATTAATCCGAAAACTTAACCCCTTCGGGACGAGCGTCTTTTACAGAATTTTTAATCTTTTATCACCGGTTTTTCAAAACAGAAATTTTTGCCTAATTGAATTGGAAAAATGCTCGGATTAAATAAGGTAAAATTTACAATAAAAATTTACTGGTGAGAATAATTATTGAGTCTAAGCACCTTACGCGGCACGTATACCTGTCGCTTCGTCTCCAAGGGGTTAAAGATTCATATATCAGAAATTAACTAGGCCTACTACCGGAGCATAGACAAAGGTAACATTTTTTATTTTTTATTTTGTCCGAAGAATATATTTTGAAACTTTAATAGTTTTCCCTGATACATGAAGCTAGGGACTAGTCTAAATATATATATATATATTGGAATTCATTATAACTTTAATAACAATTAGATAAATGTCCTTAAATGGCTCAATACTCGTGCCTCTACCTTACTTTGAGTTTTGACATACATCAATTTTGACCATGACAATTTAGTACGGATAAGATTTGACTCCATCCTGTAGTTATTATGCATAGGATAACTTCATTATAACAACGAAACCCACGACATAATTTTTTTTTCATGGAATTTCATATTTAACTACAATATATTATATTGCATAATATCAAAATATTGTATGTTATTTATTTCACGTAAGGCATGATTTCACATTAAAAGACATCGTAATGAAATTACGATGTCTTTATTATTTGCAATATTAAATAAAGAAAAATATAAAATAGACTTGTTTTTAATAGAGTTAATGCACTTTGTTCTTAACAGACGAAAAAAGGCCGATTTTGTTTTCTCTGCCGAAATACTGTTCTGTAATCGCCTCCCGAATAAAGATATATAAATATTTAATATGCAAATGTTAATATCTAAAAGTTAATGGATATTGGAACAATTATAAAAGGAATGTATAAAAATTTCAAATGCAAATTTTGCTTTTTTTCAATTACTATGTGCTTTAATAGATTCTGTAGTCGTTTTATATGCTTTTTAAAAATTGTTTTTTAAAATGCTCTTTCACACTTTTTAATTTCAAAAGGCATAAAATTATCGAGTAATTGTAGTTATCATTAATATCATTTCGTATATATTAGAATTTGAAAAAAATGTCTACAGTGCATTAACGATCGTGTCGCAGGATCCTTTTCAGTAAAAGATTTTACAAGTTTGACTTTTAACAAGGGCGAAATTCAGATATCAGTGCTTTTTATAACAAATAAATTAAGCTTTTAAGTCAGTGCATATTTTTTACAGAAATACTTTTGTTGAGGTATCGCTATTTTTTGTATTTTTTAAGGAACTGATTTAAAGTTATTTTTATATTGCTTTTGTTATACATTAGAAATTTAAAATTTTTACATGTATTTTACACTAATATATGAAGTGAAAAATTAACGTTTTACTGTTTTTTCTTAAAATTCTGTTGTAATTTAAAAAGTCTTTTTCAATGAAATGTAATATCCAAACAGAAATGAAAAGAAAACAATAAAATATTTTGTTTTACTCAACAACTAATTCACAACGCATGTCTGATTCAGAATTAATGTAACTTATATCATAATCAGTCAAAATAGCATTCCAAGCACTTCCAATATAAAATAGGTTTAAAAAAAATCCAGAAAAACAAATTAGATAGCTCACCTTAACTATCAAACGTAAATAAAAGTGTTGAATTTACCATAACCGGGGTCCATGACAAATTGATATAATTTTGAAATAATTTCACAAACCATGCCAATTTATTAACAAAAATCGGACCTATAATATGTCATATACGTTTCACCCTTGATTTAAGTGCAGAGATCCGAAGGCGAGAAAACCTTCTCATGCGTTGACAGGGAAATGAACACGATTTTTTGGCAATGGAGCGATCATTTACAATGTAACTTACGAACAGTGTAACGTAGATTTTAGTAATTAACGTAAATTTAGTAATTAATGTATTAAGGAGCACACTTACTTTTAACCCAGCATATTAACTTCTTTTCAAGAGAATGTTTTTCATTTGGCCTCGATCACACCTATGTGTTGTAAGTCGTAACTGTTTAAAGAGTACTTTAATGACAATATAATATTTCAACTTGAACAAAATATGCCATTTTAAACTAAGTTAAAGCATGCTACAAGTGATAAAATAGATTTTCTTATATAATTTTATGCCATTTTAATCTGAGTCAAAAACCCACCTCCGTGTTTAATTTTTTGTGACATGCTCTCAACTGCAAGTTGAATTTTTATCATATTTCGTAAATTCGCGTTTGTTTACATTATAGATGAGGAACTTTAAACAAGTTCGAATGTTATTTTTTAAAGATTTTAGTGTGCTTTTAAAATGTTTAATTAAATCGTCTGTATTTTTGTTTTTGTTTTTAATAGAAATAAATTCATAAAATATAAAAAGTGAACTTTAAAATTTTTACTGTCTTGCTTAAAAGGCGACTAAAATAATGAAAAAGATAAAGTTAAACTTACACTAAGTGCAAAATTACTTAAAAGATGACACAGTATTTAAAAATGTTAAATTATTTTAATACCTTAGTATACTTTCAACTATAAAACATAGTCTTCTTCGGAGGAATATAAGAAATACAACAGTTTTTGATTGAACGCCTAATTTTTGAAATCCACGTAGATGGTGACGAAAGAAGTGAAAGTGGAAGTTAATTTATAGATCCGGAAACATTGGGAAAATAAAATAAAACATGGATATAGGGAAGTGAAGATTACTTGTCTTTTCTTTCTTTAAGCAAACAGTGCCAAATTCTGGGTATGTTGTAGGATAAAACGTCATTACAAAATGTATTTTCTTTAGTAATAATTTCTATTGATTCGAGGATAATTAAATCATGATAATTCTTTGAGGTATATATAATTTTTGCATTTTCGAAATTAACTTGTATATTCTGCTTCTGGTTAAGTCTTGACAGGGCTGTTGTAGGTCGGTTATACTTTAAATCTCTCAAATGTTCTTTAATACGAACTTTAAGTTTACGCGAAGTCATGCCTATGTATTCGAGATAAATATCTTCAGTTTTCACTGGAATTACATATACCCCAGAAACTGCATCCCTCGGGATGAAGTTTCATCATCTTTCATTTTCTTCATCCCACTTTGGCACTTATCAGATCTTTCAGTTTTGCAGGAGGAGTGGCGACCAAGTTTACGCCAAAGCGAAAAAGTGCATGTCTGAGTTTTTCGAAAAGTCCTGGTATGTACTTCATTTTGCAATATCTCTTATTACTCCGTGGAGTTTTTTGTATTTTCATATGGTTCTTCTGCGAGTTGATTAGCTTATCAATAATGCGTATTGGGAAACCATTCTCAACTGCGATGTTTCTAATGGTAAATTTAATACATTTTCAAGGTGTTTAATAGAGCAAACACTAAACGCTCGTCTTATATAAAAGTTGAACGGAGGAAGTTTGTAGTTAAAAGGTGATGTACTTTCAAAAGGAATGGTGCTGTTAGACTTATTTACTTTCCTGTAGACAGTGCGCTCAATTGTTAAGTTTGATAAATTTTTAATTAGCATTACGTCAAGAAATGACAGCTGGTTATTATTTTCTATTTCGATGGTAAATTTTATGTTAGGGTCCATATTATTTATTCTGTTAAGAAATGCATACAGGTCAGATAAACCGTGATCCCATACTATGAAAATGTCGTCCACATAGCGATACCATACTGACGGAGTTAAAACGCTGTCTGTTAAAATTCTATCTTCAAATGGACGTAATTTGAATTCGGCTAAAATACTTGAGATGGGGGAACCCATTGGTGCTCCTTTAGTCTGCTTATAAATCTTCTTATTAAACATGAAAATATTATTTCCAGTTACTAGGTTAAGTCCCGATTTTACGGTGGTCTTCATTTCTGAGTTTAATGATGGCTCGTTATTAATAAAGTTATTAATGAGTAATTTTAAAATTGAAAAGTGAAATTATGTCAAAACTTGCTAAAATACTCTCTTTATTGAGCTTCAAATCCTTAATCCGGTTAATGAAATCAGTGGTTGACGATAAACTATGGTTAGACGGTGGTAGAAAAAGGTTCAGAAAATGAACAAATGCTTTTTCAAGGAAATACGATGGACCTGCACATTTTCCAACTATCGGCCTTAAAGGACAATTTTTTTTTTAGCATTATTTTATTTTCCCAATGTTTCCGGATCTATAAATTAACTTCCACTTTCACTCCTTTCGTCACCATCTACGTGGATTTTGAAAATTAGGCGTTCAATCAATAACTGTTGTATTTCTTATAATCCTCCGAAGAAGACTATGTTTTATAGTTGAAAGTATACTAAGGTATTAAAATAATTTAACATTTTTAAATACTGTGTCATCTTTTAAGTAATTTTGCACTTAGTGTAAGTTTCACTTTATCTTTTAAAGATGAATTAAGCATTTCTATTTATTTATTTACTAATGAAAAATATGTTACAAATTAAAAATATATACATTTCATTTAAAACTTCTTAGTACTTTCAAACTTTTCCAAGATCATCATCAGAGAATATTTGAAAGACTAAATGTTGTTTAATTATACAAACATGTCACTTTGTTTTGAAAATGAAACAACCAATAATTATTAATATATAATTATAAATATAATTATTGGTTCTCTCATTTTCAAAACAAAGTGACGTATTTGTAGTAGTGATTCGTCTTGTTGTGGTTGTTTTCTTTCTTAAACTTTGGATAATATAAGCAGATGAAAATGTCTTTTGCATTTTTAAAAATAAAACTGAATATTTTCCGTGATGGAGTACAAGTACGCCAACAACACAATAAACGCAGGTTCAGGAGATTAAAAATAATACTTCTAGCTCAAAAAGTAAATTTTAATGGAGATAAGCGAAGACACACAGGTGTCCTGGGAGTGACCCCGCGGACACACAAAAATCTAATTACATCTTTACATCATGAAGAGCAGGCAAAGAGTGACAGAGTTCACAATTTTCATTTCTAAAGTTTTGGCGATAGATAGATATTGGCTAAGACCCAGATCTTGCCAAGGGATAACCGTTACATTCGTATACATGGGGCAGTTTAAATTTAGATGAACAGCCTAATAGGCGATAATTATCCAAGCGTTAGTACGTGATAAAGTAAGAAAGAATTCGAAGGCTGCCGACAGCATTGGAACGAGTGCGGTAAAATGAAAGGCGACATACGTTTAGAAGTACATCTGGATATTATTGCATGTAACCGCTGGTTTAACCAAAGTTTTGACTATCTCTTAGCAAAGCATCGAATTAAAAATCTGACAGAGAAATTGTATAGGCAGATGGAACGCGAAAGGAATCTATCTTTCGAAATGAAAGGTGACATACGTTTAGAAGTACATCTGGATATTATTATATGTAACCGCTGGTTTAACCAAAGTTTTGACTATCTCTTAGCAAAGCATCGAATTAAAAATCTGACAGAGAAATTGTATAGGCAGATGGAACGCGAAAGGAAACTATCTTTCGAAATGAAATGGCTGTGAATAATATTTTTTTTTATTTTATTTTCTTAGAGAAAAGAGCATATGAAGTTTTCTGGGAACGTTATAGTAATATGTAAAAGGGAAGTAGAATAATTTAAAACTTAGATATACAAAAAGAAATCGAACGGCGCATATTTATATTGATAGTTAATATTAAATTTTAACTCTATAGGGATCATATGAATTACCTATAAATAATAACATATGTGATATCAAACGATATCACAATATTTAAATAAATAAACAACATTTAGTTATTAAAATATTCTCTGATGATGAGCTTGGAAAAGTTTGAAAGTACTAAGAAGTTTTAAGTAAAATGTATATTTTTAACTTGTAACATCTTTTTCATTATTTTAGTCGCCTTTTAAGTAAGACTGTGAAATTTTTAAAGTTCACATTATATATTTTATGTTTGAATCAAGGTGAAAAATTGCGTTTATTCTTATGATTTTATTAGAAATAAATTCTTCTACAAAAGTATTATCATGTATGGGCGACTATGGTTGGAAGTGTTATTGGAAAGTTTACATAGGAATGGAAATTGTAGCTTCTTTTTGTTTTTTGAAAGATATAAATGAATTCAATTTGTCTGGTTCTCTTTCTGCCATATGAGATTTCACTCGGTGGAAATCTGAAGTAACACAAAAGATAATAAGTGATTGCTGAGCTTGATAACAGTTAGTGAAATGGAAAATATGTTGCTAAAATTTGGTCATTAAATATATTGCCAACATGGCGATAACATGCAATTTTGGGCGAAAATCCTGATCAAACATTACCGACACATTAACATTTGCCTCTTTTGTTCACATATTAAAATCTTTTGTAACAGATCTTTTGATAAGGAAAATGTAAACATTTGATTATTAGCCATGCAGTGCAATAGCGGAAACCCGTGGCCTTCGGTTCAACACCGGCGCACTCCACACTAGTACGATTTGGGATTCCGAAAATTTTACTGCGTATAACTTTGTTCATAAAGTAGTGATAATAAAACATAACACATGATTCCTACATAAAATTCAATGAGAAATGAAATATGACATTTATTCTTATAAGAAAATTAATTTTTTCAATGAAATATGCAATTAAATTAAATTATTTAAAAAAAAATACGGCATTTGAAATTTTGGTTGGTGCAAATTCGAACTAGTGTGGAGGTCACAGGTTAATATAAAAAGTAAATATATATATATTTTTAATTCGCAGCACTGCCCCTCAGTCAAACACTGCATGGCACAAGAAATATTACTTTTCTCAGACAGGAAGCTATGAGTAGTTCCAATTTCAAATATTTCCTATTACAAAACCTTTATAAGTCTCCAAATTAATATGGAAATAACTATAAATTTATTACTGTTTATGAAAAGTGATCTTACAAAAATGGGCAAATACAATGTACAATTAATCTGTCTGTCCACAGTTGGATTCACTGTGTGTCCCTGGGAGCGGGCATCCCCCCCCCCCCCCCCCCGGAGCAATGAACCTCCCCGGAAGATTAGAGATTTTGTCTTTTCAATTGTCAAAATGTGCAATTTCCCACCGGAACTCTATAATGTCCTCCCCCGAGCCAAAGAAATCCCTAAAAGAGAAAATTATCTCAATTCAACACTGTGCCTGTCAACCCGTCCTTCCAGCCTATCCCACAGTTTAAAATTTCCCACAGTCCTCTTAAAGCCAAGTAATTTAAATATACCAATGGGGTAAATTGCAGCGAGTTTCTACCAATGAATGAATTAGGGACAATCCATTGCACGAATCTGCTGTAGGTTGAAGTATTGGCGCACGAACGACGCAAGGCGCAGATCCACCTAGTTTTTAAAACAATGTAGAAAAATAATTATGACGCAATTAAAGAAAATCTCTGATATATTTTTAAAAACACATTTATAATAGGTCGTATTACTAAAAGTTTTAACTTATAGATTGTGGATCATAGATGTGGTCTGTTTTTTTAGTTTATTCAAATAAATTAAAATAGAACATATTTCAAAAAAGGAATCTTTTACAGCTTCTTTACGCAAAAAATTACAAATAATAATAATATAAATGCACATACAGTAGCGCTCAAAAGTATTTTGACAACCTTATATTCTCTCTTATTTTATTTAATATAAAAATGTAAAAGAAAATATATTCCCTATGATTTAGAACACTATTACTGCAGTTATTCAAATGTATCAAATATCAACACCTTTGTTTACATTCGGCGCCACCGAAGAAATATGACTCCTCCTTAGCTCAAAAGTATTTTGACAATTAGTTTGCATTTAATTGTTGAAGGTGTCAGTGGCGCTATAGCTTCTATTAGTGTTTATATTGACTTATTGTGATTATTTTTAAATGCCGAAATGTAAAAAATATTGACGTGATTCTAGAAAAGCCGCTGTAAATGCACTTAAGAAAGGTAGACTGCAAGCAGAATTAGCTCGTTCTTTTAAAGTGTCGAGGCAACTTGTTATTACATGGAATAAAGTTTATTAATAAACAGATATACATCAAAAATAAGCATCGAAGTGGCCATCCGAAAAAAAAAACAACTTGCAGTGTTGACTGTATTATAAAAATGATATCTGCAAGTGGTTGTCGTAAGTCCGCTGTAATAATAAAAAACGAATTAAAAGAAAATTACGGCATAGACATACACGTTTCATCAGTCAAACGACGCCTAAACCTCTATGGTTTACATGGCAGAAGACTAGCAAAAACACGTTTGTTATCTACTAAGAATAGGAAGGCTAGAGTTGCATTTGTAAAACGGCATAACCCTTTCAGGGGCAAAGCAATTCCATTGCTGAAATGTTGAAATTAATGATTGACAGCAGAATTTTGGTTAAAAAAAATTCTGTTTATTATGTGTGTGAAATATAGCTTTTTCATATTTAGAAATAAATTTGTTTTCAAATTCCGGTGTCAATCATTAATTTCAACACTTTAGCAATGGAATTGTTTTGCCCCTGAAAGGGTTATGCCGTTTTACAAATGCAACTCTAGTCTTCCTATTCTTAGTAGATAACAAACGTGTTTTTGCTGGTCTTCCGCCATGTAAACCATAGAGGTTTAGGCGTCGTTTGACTGATGAAACGTGTATGTCTATGCCATAATTTTCTTTTAATTCGTTTTTTATTATTGCAGCGGACTTACGACAACCACTTGCAGATGTCATTTTTATAATACAGTCAACATTGCAAGATTTTTTTTTTTCGGATGGCCACTTCGAGGCTTGTTTTCGATGTATATCTGTTTATTAAAAACTTTATTCCATGTAATAACAAGTTGCCGAGACACGTTAAAAGAACGAGCTAATTCTGCTTGCAGTCTACCTTTCTTAAGTGCATTTACAGCGGCTTTTCTAGAATCACGTCAATATTTTTTTACATTTCGGCATTTAAAAATAATCACAATAAGTCAATATAAACACTAATCGAAGCTGTAGCGCCACTGACACCTTCAACAATTAAATGCACACTAATTATCAAAATACTTTTGAGCTAAGGAGGAGTCATATTTCTTCGGTGGCGCCGAATGTAAACAAAGAAGTTGAAACTTGATACATTTGAATAACTGCAGTCATAGTGTTCTAAATTATAGGTAGTATATTTTCTTTTATATTTTTATATTAAATAAAATAAGAGAGAATATAAGGTTGTCAAAATAGTTTTGAGCGCAACTGTATATATGAATAATACTGTTCTGCACGTTACCGTAACAGGATCAGATGCGCTGTGAAGAACATGAACTAACCATGTTCGTGAATTTTACTGAAAAAGAAAAAAATATATATAAACATTGGATTTTAAACAATGTATAGAGAGGCATCGGTATAACAACAGTTTCGAAAATTTCGGATCCTTTTCAATCCCAAAAATTACTAATGTTTCGTTTTTGAATAACCCATTTCCTGATCCTGTAATACATCCACGAATAACTGATTTTCTACTTATTTGAAAACTGTTGATAGTAAGCCCTAAGCTTGTGAATCCTTTGGAGCAAGTCCTAAAACCAAAAAATGTACATTTTGCATTATTACACATACACACTCTTTAGTTTTACTCTAACTGTGTCAAAGACTGAGTTATGCAACTTGATTAGAGATAATATACTACGACGAATCTACAGGAATTGAATTATTAATTTATAAATTATATATATCTCTTACTATTTTTGTGGTGTGCATTTTTCAATTTTAAAAAAGCATTTGCATTATTTAGATCCATTATTTAATTTGGAAAGTAATGAACAAACCTTTGTTCCAGAGAAAATAGAACAGTTTTCTTTCACGTTAACCTTGCAAATAAGTGGTTATAAGTTCTTTTAACATCATTCGCTGCACTTTTGCTAATGGAAAGATGGTAAGGTCATTGGTTCAAAACCGAAGTGCGTAATCCCAGACACTATATATAAATAATAACTTTCTTTCACGAGTCCTGCTTTTATCAGCAGTGGTTTAACCCCTTCGTGACGAGCGTCTTTTACAGAGTTTTTAATCTTTTATCACCGGTTTTTCAAAACAGAAATTTTTGCCTAATTCAATCGGGAAAATTCTCGGATTAAATAAGGCAAAATTTACAATTAAAATTCATTGGTGAGGATAATCACGGATTCTGTGCAAATTACGCGGCACGTATACCAGTCGCTCGTCCCCAAGGTGGTAAGGTACGATGCTGATTATCCAATGAGGTTTTATTATTAATAAGTTCGATCAAGATAATATTTTAGGATAATTCTTCTCTTGGTTCTCCGATTCGCTTTTTAGAGAGTTTAAAGTATGTTGATTTCACAAATATTGAAAAATATATTGAAAATTTAATAATCACGATGCTCGACGTGTGATATCGCTTCTTATATCCCGCCCATATGCATTATATATTTTTTAGAAATGTATTGTTGCAGTTTCAAATGGCAACGGAAACGGCAGGCAAAGTCCAAAGGACCTGGAGAATGGGAAACAGTATTCCCCAGTGTGACAGATGATTGAAAGAGCCTCAACGATTTTTCTTCACAATCTTTAGCGAAAGTAGAAATTAGAGTATCCCAGCTCAGCACATCTCACCCAGACACCGACCTTCCAGTCAACACAACGGATCTCGCGTGCATGTGTATTGCATGGATCTCGTTTTCTAAGATCTATAAGTATTGATCACGCTCCATGCTACTTGACTTCGAAGTTCGGGAGAAAAATAGTTAACCTATTTAGAAATTCTATTAATTCTTAGAATAGATCTTGCACTAATTCTTTTTAAAATGAACAGACGATTTTTTAGTGCGGGAAATCACGGAAATTTCATAAATTCAAAGTATCACAATTTGGTGAGTTTGGCCGCAGAAGAACAGAACTTTTTACTGTTCTACTTGTGAGAGTATAAAGTAAATTCTTCTAAATAGATCATACAGGCCCAGAGATCGTATAAAAGTTTAAAAAGTGTCACTTTTGGAAAATAAATGAGAGGATTTTTTCCTCTACATGATTTTATTTCTAACTTCTTTTCTAATCGTCTTTATCTTATCATATAGTACCATTTGCTCTATGTTTTAAACTGCAAATACTCCTTCTATATAATATTTTTAGGAAATAATATTCAGAATAATAAACGTGTATACTGCAATAGTAGATTTATTGTAATTAGGGGAAATTGAAGGGTCAATAAGGCACATGGGTGAGCGGAACAAGAAGATTTTCTCATAAAATATATCAGTTTATAGTTCAGACTTTTGTCAATAGGGAACCAGAATAGTACCAGAATTACATAACAGCATTTCTTGAATAATTATTTTTTCCATTGACTGATTACTGGGGAAAAAATGTAACTCATATTTCATATCATACTAAGAATATTCAAATCGTGAATAAAAAATATCTCAATATATAATCTTAAGAATGTGGAAATATACATCACTTTCACTATATCGAAATCGAAAATCAATAAATCGAGGCGTGGAATATTCTTTAACCCCTTAACTCTCGCTCCCGTCATATTCTCGGGCTGTGTCTTTTACTCAAATTGTTTGATTCCCACCAGTTTTATAAAATAGTGAAATTGGGTATATTTTGGTATCGTTTTTACTGTCATTAAATAAGGTGAATATTTCTTTTTTATAAAAGTGGTGCCAATAAGCAATTTGAATTTTTCAACCGTAATTTAATTCGAGCGTTAAGGGGTTAACCCGTTGGCCTGGAAAGACGTACTATGTACGTCGCTTTGGATATATCTCGGTTCGAACCAGAATTTTTTTTACAAAACTAGTTTATAAGATACAAAGAAAAATACTAGATAAATGTATAAGTTAATAATTTTAAATAAAAATTCTGGTGTGAAATATTTTTCTAAAATGTGTACGGCTTCTGCCAATTAATTTCCAGCGCAAGGGATTAAAAGAAATATTTTAATGAAAGTAAAAATATTTACACCTACCTTACATATTCACAAAACTTAAAATCATAATCACGCAAACCTCCACTTTCATTTTTCTGATATGGGCGATAAATTTCCAATCTTTTTATCGTTACAAAATCATTCTATTCTAAAGCAACATTTTGTTGCGCTCTGTTTCAAAACACAAAGGGTGAAAGCAGACATCAATCTAACTGTAATTATTTTTTCTAGATTACAAAAAATGACGCAAAACATTCCTGTGTAACTAATAGTGGGTTTTTGTTTTAACAAATATTTCTTTCATAAACTCTTATCTTAATCATATAACATATGATAACGAAGCTTTGAATCAATGCTAGTCATTTGCAATATTCTTGTTGCATTGGTGATAAATAGTCAAATTACAATAAGCCATAATAATATAGCTTTTCATAAAAAATACGGTGACTAATGACAGATGTCAGATTGAGGGACCCCCAATTTGATTACATAAAAACATTGCATCTAAAATTCAGGTTAAATGGTACATTTTTGTACAAAAAACCAAATTTCTTATTCTTTTATATCTGTTATGTTTAATAGCATTTTAACAAATTAACTTTCAATAAAAGCATAAAAAAATAATAAAGATACCAGTCAATTTTTCTTTTGTATGTTTTACAAAATTATAAAGACAAGTTTCATTTTAAAAGTGAGGTTTTCTTTCTTTTTATAATAGTGTTGATATCATATATATTAAAGCGCAAAGCTTAAACCTCTCGCTGAGCAGCCCGAGATATGCTCGGGCATGCATTTTTCCGTCAAATGAATGCTATTTGGTTATTCCCATCAGTTATTTTTTAGCGAAAGCTTTGTCTGATTTAATCAGGACATTTTCCCCGATTACGATTGTCAAAAATTTCTGCTTTAAAGAACCGGTGATAAACGATTAAAAATTCTGTAAAAGACGCTCATCTCGAAGAATTGCTTACGCAGCGAGAGGGTTAATCTGTAGTATCAGTCAAAAAGTCACACATTTGTACATGCGTGAAGTTAAATTTACTAGCTCTTCCATACTGAGGAAAGTAGGAGAAGGACTGGTAAGCGAAATGATCTAAACACCAGTTCAAAGCTCTGAACTTTTGTAGAGGGCACGAGATCGATCCTAACGCTTGGCAAATGATTTCTGTAATTAGTTTTGGTGATTCATTTCAATAATGACACGTTTTACTAGGAAGAGAAGTTATATGATTTGTGTTCTTTTATTATTATTACTTGAATGCTTTATAATTCAATAAAATTTAACACTCAACAATGTTAATAATTTTATATTTTAAATATTTACTCTAAAATATTTTGAATGTAATTATCAATTAAAAGAATTGAACTGAGCTACAATTTTTGTTTTGATTTCTGACCATTATCAATAATATATATGTGGCTATTTCCATACGAACTTGTCATGTCTGTCACACAGGTGAAAATCGCTATGCTTGTTGGCCACCGTTATTTTCGAAAAGTTTGCTTCGCATTATTCAATTGATAAGATATATCGGATAAAATAAGTCACATTTTTCCGTTCTAAAATACTGGTAGCCAAAAATCGTAGTATGTGACAGACATGACAAGTTCGCAAGGGAATAAATAGCCATGCGTGTGTGTCAGAAAGAAAACTTTATCATTCTTTTCCGTAAAAAAAAAAGGAAAAAGAAAACGGAAAGAAAGAAAAAATATTTATATAAGAACTATAAAAGATATTACCTTATATCCGTGCTTTAATATTTAAAAAATGTATAAAAATGTAAAATAAAATTCAAGTAATGTAATGTACACAGTTTAATAATTAAACAATTCATGAAAATGCAAAATTAAATTCTAATAATTAAATAATTCATGAAAATGCAAAATGAAATTCCAATAAATTAATAATATCTATTATAAATTATTAGCGACAAATAGCAAGTTCAGAGTTTTAGAGTCAGACTGCTAAAAATATAATGAAGGAAAAATCTTAAAGATCGCGTAGTTAAATAAATAAATAAAATAAAATAGAAAATACTACATATCGTTATTTTTTAAAAATATTTAGACTTTCGTAAATTTAATTTTACATCCAACTATATATATATATTTAATAGTAATTTTTTATTAAAATATTTAAACTAAAGTTTTTTGCGTGTAATTATCGATTAAGTTGAAATTGAAATGATCTACAATTTTTGCTATATTTTGAATGACCGTTATCAAGAAGATATATATGTGTACGTACTAATTAAAAGATTTATTATTTTTTGTAAAAAAAAAAAAAAAAAATGGAAAACAGAAAGAAAGAAAAATATTCATATAAGAACTACAAACGAAATTATCTTGATATCCATGGCTGAGTACTTAAATAACGCATGAAAATGCAAAAGAAAATTCAAATGAAAACATAGTAATTATTAGATCTAAACAGCACATTTCAAGTTCAGGGTTTTAGAGACAGATTGATAAAAATTAAATTAATCGAAATCCTTAAAGATCGCATAGTTAAAAAACAAAACAACAACACAGAAAACAATTTTTTTTTCAAAAGTTTGAAATAGTCGTGAAATTTAATTTAACACCTAACGATGTATAAAAAAAATATATATGTACCAATTTTGTAAAAGGCGCAAATATTTAAACATTATGTTGTCGGTAGGTAGTATGTAGGTTCTTAGCTATATCCTCATTCCTGTCATGTGCGTGGAAGCTTAGATAAATTAATCCATTTTTAAATAGTAAGATATGTGAATTATATAAATAAATAATTGTTGTACATCATGAAGACAAGGACCATATAGTAAATGTTTTTTAACTAATCTAAATTTTATAGATACTTTAATACATCGATTAGTTGTAATACAGTTTAGAATGAGCTATAGATACATTAATTTATCTTGTTCCAAAAGCATTATTGATTGCACAAAACAAAAATATTTTTAAAGGATGCTTTTTTTCAGCTTTCCAGCTTTCTTGACGTTGGACGATTTGGAAGGGGGGAGGTTCAGTTCGGAAATATTTCTATCTTTCTATTGTAAGAAGAATATATATGAACATTTCCTAATTATACAAAATACTAAAAAATATATTAAATAAAAGATTTGAGTGGAGTTATAAATATTGCACAAAATCCCTATACATTCGAATTTAATTGGAATTAATTATTCTATATAATTGAAAAAAGCCGTTTAAAAATGTTCTAATGCAGTTTTCAAAATTCACGGAAAATGCTTTAGAAGAAGAAATTTTCACGAATTCATAATTTCGGACATAAAGGGTTAAAAGTAACTAATTTTTAAAAAAAATCAAACATTTTTCTAATGGTAACTTTCAACGCGTTTACCGTCAAATCTTGTCGGGTACAATCTAGTAACTCTTAAATTCGCCTATTTAGGAAACATTTATGTTTAACTAACGCCTTCCGTTTGGCCCATATGGTAAGTCCCATTAGAATCCGGAGTCGGGGATCTAATGGAACAAAACTTCATTTCACAAATTAAGGCTATTTCTCTTTCACTAATTAAGCTATGGCCAACAGCTTTTATCTAATGATAGCAAAGTGTTTAAAGTAATTGTCTATCAAAAGAAAATCTGGGAATTTTGTATATTATATTTCCTACAATATGAAACGTATGACATGCCCATTAGTTCTCTGTCTCCCCGAATAGCCTTCATATTATGGTATTTAAGATCATATTTCATTTGGTAAGTAATTTAAAGATATGTCATTACAATTTAAAAATGTAAATACAGTATTCTTTGTTATATTGCACATACATGGAAAGAAGAAAATGCACCACATAACCTAAAGCATTAAAAGTTTTGAATCATAAAAACCTATACTTATTTGATATTTTTTACAAACCTGTTAGTTTATATGCGCATTACAATATCTTTAATAAATAACAACAGAGTGTCATAGTTTAAAATTATTATTGTACCACAATTTAAAAGTAGGATTAAGCTGCAACTTATATTTTGCATAAGATATGAAGAATGAACAATAAAAGAGGACAGCTTTATAGCTTTAATGAAAAAATGCTATTACAGTAAATCGTAAAAATGAACTGTACATGAGTAAAAATGTCATAATAAATCATTAAATCTTTACATTTGTTAGTAGCAGAGTGATATTTTGCAAGATATAAAACCCTTAAATTGGTTTTATAAACATTTTTATGAATTTTATGGAATTATTATTGACAACATTATCAATTTAAAATGACGTAAAAACAAAATTTATTTCCATATTCTAATCTATATACAACAATTTTGATAATATTTACTGAATCGAACTTGAATCAAATTGAACAATTCCAGCAAAATAAATGTTCTATATTACTATAATGATAAAGGAATATTTGGTTTAAATTTGAAATTCCAAGTCTTCCTTCTATATTTATTTCAGAGCAAATAACATTCAAAACAATACTCTTGAAATGGAACAGCTTTCTGATTACAGTATTCAAAGTAATGTTTCATTTGTAAGTAGTACTTTTAAGCACTTCAAAAACATTGCATTGGTTCATCGGTTCAAGTACATTTATGAGCAATTTAAAGTTCTATGTAAATATTTAATCCACAAAAGTATAGTTTCGATGGTAATGATTGTACCTTATTGAAAAATTTAATATATTACGTAAAAATGTAATCTATGAAAATATATGGATGATGGTAATAAGTATTTTAATGTTATATATAAAAATTTAATCTATGAAAGTATGTTATTGATAAATAAAATGATACGCATAAGTCTGTTAAATGTGAAATATATGTGATGACGTGGTATCGTTGAAAAAAGTTATCAAAATGGTTGCTTAAAATAAATGTTTAAATAATTTAAAAAATCGTGCATTCATCTGTAAAGAATGTTAAAAATTATAAGTTTTCCAATATTTCAAGTTTTCTACAAAAATATCATATCACATTTTTTGGCGTGATTTTACAATAACTATAGAGCATTGCATTCAGATATTTGTAGCTGAACAAATGCCACAGAAAAATTTACTCTAAATAGTTATTTTGCAGATTGCTTATAAAATATGTATTACAAGATTGACTAACCACATTTTCTTGAAAATTTCTTTTTCATATTAAATCCTACAAGAAACTTCTTAAAAGCTTTATGCTTCACTTAGTGTTCTTGATATGTGTTTACTTAAAAATTTTAAATGTTTAATAAATTTCAGACCTGTTAAAAAAGTAATTTTTAGGGAAAAACACATTTTACGATTATTAGTTTTTTTAACTAAACATTATTTGTATAAGTATTTATAAAGAAATGAGCTCATATTGTTGGTCTGCCATCTGATCATCTGTCGGTTTTCTAACTCTCGTAAATGTACACTGGTCATCAAAATTAAAGGATAATGAGAAAAAATATGCTCACTAAGTTAATGTTGCAACCAATGCCCAACGCTGCAATTATTCATGTTAATTAAATACTATTGAACTCAAAATTGCTTTCCCGCGCATACATTAGCGTCGCAAATATGCAAATTAGATGACTGACAATGTGGTGCGCAATGAACGTATGTTGGAATTCTGGTCTGTAGTGTTGTTTACAGTGAATGTGGTGTTTAAGTGAGATCAGTATTCATTAGTTATGGATCAAGTGGAACACTTAAGTTAAGATCAAAAGTGGCGAGTAATTGGTAGAATCGAGGATGGTCAAAAACAAATGGAGGTCGCCCAAGATTTCAATGTTCTTCAAAGTGTCATATCAAGAGCTTCGAGCCGCTTTTTAAGCACGGGATCTATTGATAGACAGCCTGGCCAAGGGAGACCAAGAGCAACAACTGCATCTGAAGACCATTTTTGTCATTGTTGCTCGAAGAAACCGCGAAGCGAGTACAAGAGATTTGGTTTCAGACGTTCAGGCTACCACAAGAACTCGAATTGGCCGTTCTACTTTAGCACGAAAACTTAATGAGGATGGACTGTATGCGAGAAAACTAAAAGTTTGTGTCCCACTCACTTCAGCTTCCCAAGGGGTCCGTTTAAGCTGTTGCTATCGTCATGTATAATGGAGCCAAGAAGACGGGGCTCAAACGGGATATTTCACGGACAAGGGAAGGGCAAGTTGCATTTTCCTTCCTCTCTTTAGATCAAAACACGTCTAGAATCAGTGTTCAGATTATATCTGGACTCGTCAGTAAACAATACTTGAGCCCAGTCTTCTTGCCTCCTTTGAACTTGACGAGGGCAACAGTTTAAACGGGCCCCTTTGGAAACTGGAGTGAGAGGGACACAAACTATTGGCCTTCTCGCATACCGTCTACCCTTGTTAAGCCTTCGTGCAGCAGTAGAACGGCTAATTCGTGTTTCTGTGGCATCCTGAATGTCTCAAACCAAATTTCTTGTAGTCACTTCGCGGTTTCTTCGAGCCACAATCACAAAAAACAGGGTCCGGATGCAGTTATTGCTCTTGGTCTTCCTTGGTCAGGCTGTCTATCAACGGATCCATTGCTTAAAAAGCGGATAGAAACTCTTGATATGACACTTCGACGGATATTCAAATCTTGGGCGACCTTCATTTGTTTTTGACCTTCCTCGATTCTACCAATTGTTCGCCACTTTTGACCTTAACTTAAATGATACCTTTGAGCTATAACTAATGAATATTGATCACATTAAGACACCACATTCATTTTAAACAACACTACAGACCAGCATTCCAACATACGTCCATGGCGCACCATATTGTCAATCTACTAATTTGCATAAAGTGCAGTTTTGTGCTCAATAGTATTTAATTAATATAAATAATTTCAGCATTGGGCATTGGTTGCAACATTAACTTCGTGAGCATATTTTTTCTCATTATCCTTTAATTTTGATGACCAGTGTATATCGATTTTCAAGTAGGGGAGAGTGGTAATGAATGGGCCATGGGGATGAATGGGCCATGGGGATGAATGGGCCATTAACAAAATATGAAAAGGTATTTGCATAAAATTATTTTAGATGCCACCAATAGTAGGAACTATTTGTTCTACCAAACTCATCAAATTTTCCATTATTTGGGAGAAGCTATTCTTTCTGTAGAGTAGGACGGTCAACAATCTGATTGAAAGTATTTTTTTTTCCTTTTCAGTAAAATAAATAAGCTAAAAAGTACCTATTATTTCATTACATATATGTGCATTCGCAAGTCTTTGCATATCTGTAAACTAATTTTAGGATGTATTTAGATGTTATTTGAATTTAATGCACTAACAAAACCTGAATATATTCCAGAAGTAGAGGTGAGGCTGAATGAGCCGCTTTATCATGGTCATGAATGGGCCACATTTGCCCTGATCATGAAAATATGGTTTTTCTTTCTTTTTTTCCGATTTCCTCTTTAATATGAAACATAAGTGGCTATCATGGATTTAGATTAAATTACTGCCTATTTTATAGTGATGTCTAAAAAATAATTTGCACATTTTCACCCTAAGAAATATTAGTTATTTTTTTTAAAAACACAAGTTAAAATGTATAAATGATTAAGGTGAACTGTCCAGTTGTTGACTACACCTACCAGTATTTTACCATTTGATATAAAACTAGAATAATTGTTTATATTCTGAATCTGATGGGTAGAATAATTAATGCCAGAAATTTACACTAAATAGTCAATTAATAGGCAGTTCACCTGATTGAAATTTTACCACTTGAAATTTAATTTTAATTAAATAAAGTTTTTCCTTTAGATGGACCGAGTTTTTAAGCCAAAGACATAAATTTCGTTAAATCATAATGTGTATTATCTATTATTTTTAGGCTTATTTTAAGTTCTTTCTTTCTTACAATCTCATTATTTTGTCATTTTTCAGCTACAGTTATGTGATTTAATAATATCACTTTTGATGCTTATAAATTTTGATAAGCATTGTGTATTACTTACGATTTCAGTATGCTTCTGATCATATCATGTCTTGTGCCATTCGTTTTGTCATATTTGGTGAATAAAAGATTAATTCCACATTTTTTCATTGAATTCACTTAGTGGCCCATTCATTACCTTCGATGGCCCGTCCAGCCCCATGGGTGGGAATGAATGGGCCAAATTTCTATATTTTTATTTTCTATTATCATTTATTATAGACATTATCTAATCCATTTTTTATGACTTTTTCATATAGCCAAATAAGTAAAGTATCTAAAAGCCAATTCTGAGCATTAAAAAAAAAAAAAAATTGCAAAAATTAAAAACCAAAAATTGGCCCATTCATTACCACTCTCCCCTAATTCGTACATGTTAATGATGTATACTACTGGGCATAGGCTTTTGAAGTTGTGTAAGAGTAATTTTTCAAGCACTACATGAATCCTTGGATAAATGCATTTTTTCAGCACTTACTTAAAATTAAATGAGAATCCTGTATTTTTTGTTCTAAATTAAAATGCAACGAATTAGCGATATATAATAAGCAGTTGTTTTCTGTGGCAACATAATGCTGCACTTACTGCTTGCTCATAAAGAAAGAAAGAAAATATACCCTTCATACCACTTTGAGAGACACTCTTCGTTATCTATAATATATATATTGCAGGACAAACTACGGGATTTAAAGATGAAACGTTAAGCAAACTAAATAAATTTGTACAGAATTTTTCCTTTAAGCCATGTCAGTGATTTAATCTGTAAAAAAGTAAAATGAGAAAAAAAATAGTACTAGGAAAAATATAATTCCGATCATATTCAGATTAAACGTATCTTTTTACTTAATATTAATTTTATGTTCAACATAAAATGGTAATCTCTAAATGGTAAAATGGTGATTTCAGTGATAGATTAGCGCCCTAAGTACTTTACCTCACGTTTAATCTATTCTTATCATTAATCTGCGTTTTTTTTTATACTTTCCATTACAGTTGACAAGTGCTTATGACTTCGATTTGCCTGCCATCTTGTTATCACTAGAACATCCAGAAATATTTCTCAAGTTTGATAAAAACGTTTTATCCCAGAATTTTTATTAGGAAGTATTTAGATTATATTTAACTTAATTCTCCGAGAGTTTGTATAACGATATTTAACAATTTATTACACATGTCAAATCGACACCAGTTGGACTTTCTAGTGTTTTAACTAGCATTCCAACTCTCGCAAATTTACTTGGATTTTTCCGTAATTGCTACAAATTATTCATATTTTACTACACTGTTAAAAATTTCTGTAAAAACACAGAAAAAAACTCCCGAGACTCTCTGTAAATGTACACTAGTTCTCGTTTAAATGTATTTGATTGAGTTTCTCGATCAAGAATCTCTGTAAATTTACACTAGTTCTCGGTTAAATGCATTCGATTGAGTTTCCCGGTCAAGACTCTATGTAAATTTAGACCAGTTCTCGGTTAAATGCATTCGATTGAGTTTCTCGGTAAAGACTCTCTGTAAATTTACACTAGTTCTCGGTTAAATGAATTAGATTGAGTTTATCGGTCATCGTTTTACAGACATTTCCCTTATCTTGTATCTAATTCCCTGCAGGGATTTCCATGTCTTTCAATCAAATCTAGATAGAGTAGAGAAATAGTCGAAGCTAAATATTTTCAAAAAGTGGTAATTTTCTTAATAATTTTCATAGTTATATTTTTCCTTTAAAAAAAATGTTACATGAAACATTTTCAACTACAAAAGCCTTTCCATTTACAGACAGGATCATAATATATTTAAATACATTGCTTTTATAAGAACTGTGATATAATTTTTGGTTAATTAATCTGATTATTTTTGTAAATATTTTACAAAAAAAGTTATAACTACCGATATATTTAACAAGTTTTATTAAAAAAAATATACCTAAATTTCACATTATTATTATTCAAAAATTCCAGTATATCTTCTGATATTAAAGAAGGTAATTATTGAGAAGAAGCAATTTCTTCATAAATAATCCCGTAAATAAAGTATTAAAAAATTAAAATTGATCAAAAAAAAAAAATAATAGATATTATGTATCGGTCCAAACTGAATTAAAATAAACCGTTTAAGAAATTTTCTAACGAATATATTTGATGCAAAATCTTTGAAAAGCACAAATCCCCGCTTCATTATAAAAGACATCCTTTGTACACAACAGCAACAGCTCCTATGGCGCACTCAGTAAGGTGTTTTTCTCCTGCCCAGAGGTCTTGGGTTCAGGCTAGAAATAAATTGTGTAAAAAGTTAAATGGTACAGGTTTCAAATTTTCTCGGAAAATTCGTATACTTCGAAGTTCTAAGATTCACTAATTTCAAAAACTCTATTAAATTACTTTCATTAAAAGTAAATTGATTTACAGAGTCTCGTTTACCGATGTTAATTTACGGAGTCTTGTGCATTTTTAACGATGTAAATTTACCGAATAACTTCTCTGTTATTTAACAAGACTCTGTTTTTCTAATCTCTGTGATTTTACATAAGACTTAAGATAATGGGTTACCAGTAGATTCTCTGCAATTTCACAGATAATTTTTTTTACAGTGTATGGGACATTGGCTTTTGAAATTGATATATGTACCATATATAGTTTGTTTACAAATGCACACAAAATAATTCCGTTACATTATGTTTTTCAGGGTAAAATTGGGTACTTTTCTATTAGCCGGGCGCCAGTGGTAACTCGCCAAATCTTGTTTCAATTGTCATCATTTGAATTGAAACCCTTTGCTGAATTCATGTAAAGAAGAGGAGCTAACGATCCGTTTCAAAAAAATCCTAAATGATATTAAAATATTTGAGGACCTTAATTAACGTTAGGATTTTATTTTTGTGTATATAAAATTAGCTATGATGCATTCCTGATGAAATAAAATGTTTCTGGTTTATGTTAACTCTTTTTTAAACATTTCTGTTATTGACTATGCCTAATCGTTTATAGACCAGATTGCGTGAGATTTTGGTATTTGTATAATATATGTTAGTGTGTAGGCATTTTATAAATATATTTTCGTTATTTTTAGCTAAGTTTTTTATCACTAAGCTTTTATCACTAATGTTAATTGTTTTGTTTCAAAAAATTTTATTTATCCATTTATTCACCGAGAGTCACATCTGTCATTGCAGTGTTAAAATATTGGCTATTTATTATTGGCTAATATTATAAGAGTGGCAAGAGAAAACGGTTGGAGATATTTTGGCGATCACTAGCGCCCGGCTAATAAAAAAGTACCAAAAATTGTTTGCGATGCATTTTATAATGTTAAAGTTTTTTTAATTAATGAAAGTTATATACATCACTGAAGAGGATTAGAAAATGTTTTCTATAAGCGATAGAATAAATAGTATGTATAGTTCTTCTACAGGGTCGCACAAAAGAATTCCATTACATTATGATCTTTGGAGAAAAATTGTTTGCGAAGAAAATTGATTTGCATCTGCGTTTCAGCAGTCGAATACATTTTTAAATTTAAACAATTTTTAATGTATTACTCGATGTGTATTTTTAAATTCATCAAACAATAATTAAATTGAACTTCGAGTTTCAAACAAGTGTTATTCAAAATTACATTTTTTTCTTGTTGATGATGGCAAAAGCGAAATTATGTGATAAATAAAAAATTTAAAAAAATTAGTGTTTCTTGTTTTATTAGCAAATGTTTGAAAATGTCATTTTTATTTCCAGTTTTTCTCTTCCTATTTCCATCCCCTTTGTCCGCTTTTGCCCATTAACGAACTTGACCGAGATTTTATGTCCCTTGATTTTATATATCAGTTTGGTAGAGATTTGTGCAGAATTGTGGAAGTTATCGTGTCCAGAAGAAAGTGATAACACAATTGCTTCGGGAAATTCCGTTCAAAATACCCACTTTGATATGATTTTTTGAAATATATTCAGCTTCCATCAAAAAATCGATCATTGCGGTACATTATATAGTTTCTGAATAAGCGAATCTACCAATTAAATGCGTTTGAGAGCAAAAATGAATTTAAAAATGAGTCAGAAAATAAGCAGTTTGGATTTGAGTGCATCCTTATTGCAATAATTTTTCCAACACAATCCGCTTCGGGAAATTCGGTTCAAAATGCCCACTTTAACAGCGTTTTTTAAAATATATTCTGCCTCTATCAAAAAATCGGCCATTACGGTACATTATATAGTTTCTGAGTAAGAAAACGTACCAATTGGAAGCCTTTGAGAGCAAAAAAGAATTGTAAAATGAGTCAGAAAATACGCAGTTTGGATTTGAATACACCCTTACTTAGATGATTTTTTTCTTCAACCGCTAATTATTTTTCTATTCATCTTCTTTTTAATTCTTAAAAAAAAACATTTCGAGTTCGTATTTCACATGGAAATCCTTAACTGAAAATTAATTCCACCCAGCAAAGGCATTTTATAATCCGTTTTGACCTTGAAGTCAGGCAAACATTTTCCAACATAAAATTTATAATATTATTAGAATTAGCAAGAAGTGCAAAAATTACGTGGCATCAGAAACGAAACGGTTTGAAGAAACCAAAAAGTGATAATATCCATAGGCTTTGCTATATTAAATTAACATTGAGTAGTCACACTGGAAATAAACAAGTACTGCGCTGCCGCGCAATGCTTAAATAAGGGCAATAAAAGCACAGGAGAAAGCACAGATCCACCATCGTTATACATTTCGCAATATAGCGATCGTTTCTCACAGCAGTCTGAAAATGAAGAATGAATTTACGGCGACGATGAAAGAGAGCATAATGAAAGACATAAGACTAATATTTAATATCGTGAAAAGCAAAAGCAAAAGATATCTGTTGTATAAATATGTATTTAAACATTTTTTTTAAATGGGTATAATAATTTTTAAATTAGCAATCTTTCAATCTTAGCTGACTTTTGATATTTAAAGTATATTTTACCCTATGCAGCTACCCAGCAAACACAGAGCTATCGGTAAGCAATCGGCTGACAGCCGCTTGCCACTACCGGCGGCATTGGCACGATACCGGTACCGGGTCCGTATCTTTTTGATACGCCACGCGAATGCGGCCCGATTCATGAGGCACGCAGCCGGTCCAGTATTAGCAGAAAACTATGCCGACAACACGCCGATAGCTATCCATATGAATGCCGGCCGCAGCCCGACACCAGCATAAATTGAAAATAAAAATCTGTTTTGATGGCGCCATCTATGAGCCATCGTGGAATGTATATTTGAAAGGAACGTGTTTCGGCGCTGGAAGAGGCGGTGTTTGACCCGACCTACCCAAGGACAGAAAGCAGAGAGCTTAACCACTTAGCCATTGAAACCTGATCAGGGGAGTATTCAATGAGGTAATAAGATGAAGGCATATCGATAAGTAATGATTGTCGTTGAAGGTAAGTGGTAGATGGGAAAATTGGAATTTTGAAGTGTTTTTATTTTATTTATTTATTTATTTATTTGTAATTTTCTTACGCACTTATATTTAAAAGCTAATTTAATATTTAAATGAATGAAATAAATATCTTAGCGAATTCGTTAAAGCAAACGAATTTAAGAATAAATTTAAAAATAATTAAGGTATAGATATAATTAAGAATATGTATAAATTTAAAAATAATTAACTATTAAAAAAATTGAGGTTTCAGTTAATCAATTTTTTTTTTTTTTTTTTTTTTTTTTCTTTTTAGGATTTATAATGTAATTACATGCGTTGCGTTAATTTATAAAATATATATTTTTAACATGGAAAAATTTATTTTAATAAATGAAAAGTTGGTAATTAATAATTTGTAATTAGAATAGGAATTCATTTTATGTCGTTTTGATGATTTAAAGTAGAACATATATTTAATGAGTAAGTTGCAATATTAATTTGTTACTTATCAATAGTTTTAACTTAAAAATAAAATAAAAATATTAATTTACATATTTTTTTTCTTTTGGAAGATAACTTTAAATAGAGGATATTTCTGAATCTTTCTTATAAATTTAAGAATGCTTATTAAATAAAATAAGTGAATTTCGGAGGTGTTTCTCTTAATACAATTCTCTCTTTAGGAATTATAATGTAATTAAATGTGTTAATTCAATAAATATATATTTGAAACATTGAAAAACTAATTTTAATAAAAAAATAAGTTGGTAATTAATAACTTTTAATTAGAATAAGAGTTCATTTTTTTGTCATTTGATGATTTAATGTAGAATATATTTTTAGTGATTATGTAGCAATAATGATTCTTTTAGTTATCAACATTTTTTAATCAACAAATAAAATAGAAATATTAATTTATTTTTTTAATAAGTGGGAGAATTTCTGAATCTTTCTTTAAAATTTTAATGCTAAAATGTTGGGTAGTTTTTTTTACATTTTTAAAGCTTGTAAAATAATTTTAAACAATTTTTTAATAATTTGATTTTTAAATAAAATAAGAAACATAGCTATTGCTTTTAAAATGAATTTAATAGCTGGAAAATAAGTTAAACTGATTTATGAAGTTTTTTTTTCTACGATTAAATTTACAATAAATAATAATTTTAAGGAGCGATTTTAAAAACTCTTTTGATGATTCAAATAATTGTAAGTCCTTTTTAAAATGAATTCAATAACAATTTATTTTGAATAAATAAATGTAGGCCATTTTTGACATTTTTTTTATCACTGTTAGAATTTTATATGAAATACATGCAATATACATATCTTATCAAAACTCAAACTCAAACCAAATTAAGAAAAAGAAAAAAAATGTCGGCTAAGACTAAAAATTCCGAATTCGGACCGATGTTGGTAAATCTAATCGTGCCACTATCAGAAATCACATATCGGTCCTGCGTCATTTGCCGGTGTAAGTCGTTTACCGATATATAACCATAAAGGCACCGATTATGGTAGCCGGCAGTCGAAAAAGCAGATTCTTAAGTATGAGTTGCTGACATGCTGCCGACACTTCACCGAAACCACTGTGCCCATGCCGACACTTAACCGACATTGCCGGCTGCGTTCCGATCGTCTGCCGAAAGGTATGTGTTTGCTGCTATGTGAAAGTTAAATTTCACCTAAATTTATCTCATCTTATGTTAATTAAAACAGTACTTCCTTGCACTAAATAACCATTAGGTAAAAGTAGAAAACATTTATAAATACATTAAACAAACGCTTATATGCAGCATTAATATGTCCAACTTATATATAATTCTAAAAATGTGTACAAAAATTATAAATGATATCTCTAATATTCAGTACATTTTAAAAGTATAAAAAGTTTTCTCTGTAATTTTTTTTTATATTACAAAGAAGAATAATGACAATGAATGCTTCAAAGGAATTTTAACATGTGGTAAAAACATTTAGTTCGAAAATTAATTTAAATGGGAAATAATATGTTAACGTAACGCAATATGTAATGCAGTCACATAATTAATTTCAGACTTGAGAGCGTAGTATTTATCACATAATACTGTAATATTCTACAGTTTGATGCACCAGAAAATCTTCTTACAGCAATATAACTCCCCGAAAACACAAAAACACAAATAAATTCAATACGAGGTAATTCTGAGAATCTGAAAAAAAGTTAGTGGTTAAAAATATTCGTACTTTTACTCGAACTTCTAATGTAAGAAACTAGTAATATTCAAGAGACATTTACGCCTTTAGCTTAAGCAACTGCAACTTAAGAGTAAAAGCACCTCTCAGAAAAGGGAAAAGATTCCACGACCATGTAGGACAAGACTGATATAGAAAACTTCATGACATGGCGGTAAATGTACGGGTAGAGATACGTCCTTATGATTGGCAACTTATTTCACCAAGCGTCTTAAACTCAATGAATGAAAAAGTATTGAAATGTAACAGCTTTTTGCGGAAAAATTGGAATTTTGCAACTCTGCAACTTAAGAGTAAAAGCACCTCTCAGAAAAGGGAAAAGATTCCATGTTGGATTCCGACTGCGAATTGATTCAGCCGATGTAGGACACGACTGATATAGAAAACTTCATGACATGGCGGTAAATGCACGGGTAGGGATACGTCCTTATGATTAGCAACTTATTTCACCAAGCATCTTAAACTCAATGAATGAAAAAGTATTGAATTATAACAGCTTTTTGCGGAAAATTTGGAATTTTTTTTTTTAACCGTGACGTCATTTTTCAATAATTGATTTTTGAATTGATTGTCATTTTTCAATTCTCCTTGAATTTTCTATTCAAGGAGAAAGAACGTGTAGAACTCTGTGACTAGCTGGTGGTAGCTGTGGTAGCTTAACCCCTTAACATTTTTTGACGAGCACCGATCCGTAAAAAAGAATTTACTTATGTCGTTACTAAAAGCTTTTGAACACCACTAATTTTTAACTATAACTTTTGCTTTATTAATTGACAGATATTTTTTGATTATACAAGGCAGATATTTCAGTATAGAAAAAGTGTTACCATCTTTCGATTTTTAGTTTATTGTGGAAAACAAATGAAACTGTTAAAGGGTTAATATTTAGATCATTGCTTTGGAAATCAAAACACCGTAGAATCGGAAACTAGCCGTTTTGAATCAGGACAGAAACATTGAAATATAAAGTTCTTATCAAAATCAATAAGATTTCTAGAACCAAATTTTAAGACAGGTGCTGGACAGATAATTACACTTGTTTATTTTCTATTTAATTTACATCTAAAATTGTTAATTGGTCCAAATCATCCAAGCAACCTCATAGTAAATTGGCATATAATTTTATATACCTTAGATAAATTAAAATAACATAAGTGATCGTAATTACGTAATTCTAGTAGAAGAGCATCGCGAAGCATTAATAAAATTAAATTATAATCCGCGTAAAAATGTAATTATTAAATTTAATTAATTACGAATAAAATTAAGAGTTTGCGTTGTGAATTATTAAGACTCACTCTTCCACCTATGAATTAAACTAAAATTTAAGCTGTAAAAATAGTTGACACACCTTAAACATTATCAATTAAATAATTACAGAAACTTTTTAAAACTTGATTAAATATTTTATTTACATTGAACACAACTATATACAGAAATACATAATATAAATTCAAAAAAAAAAAAAAAAGAAAGCAACATTTTTGTTTGCTTCTCATTATTTTATGTATATTTAATCTTAAAAAAGAAAGACAATGTTTTCATCTACATTTATTATTATATATTTTTCTTTTTTGCTAAAAAGAATAATTCTTTTTCATTTTTAAATTACCTTAATTATATTTAATTATTGGTTTTGTTGGATCTCAGATTGCTCTCTACCATAAAATATCAGAAAAGGATATTTATAAATTCTCATATGATTTAAAGTGGTAAAAGAAAAAGATAAAGGTAATACCTTATATCATAAACGGGATGGTGGCCTTTATTCATCAAATTCAGAGTTGTCGCGTTGCTAAGGATCATATCCATATGTCATCTGGAATCCGCTTCTTATCAGAGCGGCGATATCGGGATGGCAGGATGCATAGCTACGGACCTCAGTAGAACAATCCACTTTATTTCAACATCAGGAAGACGTCCTCAATTAGGCTTGCTTAGGCTCACTCCGATATGTCCATCTCGCCTGGGCATTACTAGGGCTTTCTGGATTCATTGCACGGTCTTTCAGGAGAGCTCCTGCGTCTTCGACATCTTTTTTTAGACTGTCTTTTTCAAACCTTTTTCTTCTGGCACACCAACTCTTGCAGTGGGTGGAACTATTTGTCTAGTCACCCTTATTGGATGTGAGAAGATTTTGCATTATCCTTCGATAGGCCTATTAGCTAACAGTCTGCAAATGGCCCCTTACATATACTTTAATATTATTATATGCCTTAAAGTTTGGGTGGTCTGAAAAGCCATAAATTTATCCCAACACTTTTATTAAGGCCATAAATTTATTCCAACATTTTTATTATTTTACGATTTCTAATTATACACCACTTTCCACTGGCTTGTCATAAAACGACACCATGGCGTCTGGCTATTGTTGTTATCTGAGATCCGAACTACATTCAACATTATACATTCATTTTACAATACAACAATTTTTTAAAAAAATATATATTTAATATTTAAAATCAACTTAATAATTTTTGTATGAACTTACACTCCTATTTTACTTAAATATATAAACATTATAATTTTACACTCATAATTATATTTTATAAAAAAATATTTATACAAATAGAAATAACAAATTATGCAATTTTACTTTGATTTAACCAACATGGTGCGGGAACATATCATTGTTATATGTTGCCCAGCATCTCTCCCGGTGGTCAGAAAAAAAAATAAAAACTGATTGCTGTTTTTTTTTTTTTTTTTTTTTTTTGTAAAGCATAAAAGAATGTACGCGTCCATATGACTGTGTATCTACACAGTTTTTGAGCTAAGTCTGTAAAGTTCAATTATAAATGGTTCTGGTATATTTTATAAGAAGTTCTTCTATTTTTCATAACAGAAAGTTCAACACATGATAGCATAGTTGTCTGTTGACATTCACATTTATAGAAGACATCTGTACTGAAAATCTGACATCTTTCTCGAAGCCTTTTTTCTTTACCACACACATATTTAATAATTTTGTAACTTTACAGTTTAAGTGCCCAAAAATACACTCAAAGCTATAATTTTGTATGAAACTAGTATGCCGAAATAAACCTAAATACAGGAAAAATAACGGCATACACATTTGACATATTACTTCATCACATATAATCTTATGACACAGTGTTTTATTTAAAACACATTTTATACTGAATGAAAGTAAATACAATGCTTGTAGTATGACATGTTATATTTTCACATAATTAATCTGATGTATTCAAATTATAATCAGAAAAATATTGTATACAAACTGGTTACCTTATTTTATTTATTTATTTGTTACTTCTAACATGTATGATATGTCAAAATATACAAGCTATATCATCTCCTTTAATATATCATTACGTAATGCTCTCCATCTTTACCCGAGACGAGAATCAAAACAGGGTAGAAAAAAAGGAAAGAAAAGAGAATAAAACCCGTTTTTGACCTTCCCCCATCCTCCCAAAACGAGGGGTCGATCAAGCTACTAATCACTTTCTGCTGAGGTGATTTGGGCTGTGACAAAATTTTACGACTTCCAAAAGTATGTATTTAAAACCATTTCATGCTTGTAATTACCTTATTAACTAGTATAATTTCTTGATATACTTTCTTCTGAACTAACTGTACATGCCTGTATGTAATTTTTAACATAATCTATGCATAAACAGTGTATGTATTTGTATCATATCTAATGTAAACCTTCTGCTTTTTTTTTATTATTTTGCAGGGGGAAATGGCGACTGTAGCATTTGAATTCTCCAGCCTCGCACTGCAACTGAAGCGAGCGTGCCTTTTATGCTGTCAGGTTCAAATCTAAACAAAATTGCCTTTCAGGATTTAAGAAAAAATGCATATAATTTTCTTTAACTGATTACATTGTATATTTTTAGACCTTTCTAACAAACACAAATTTTGATTCATGATATTGTTTACTATTAAAATGTAAACAACACGGAAATATGACTTCTACGGCCTCTCAAAATGCAAAATATGCATTACGCTGACCTTAAAAATGCACCTTCATTTAATACTATTAAATACTGTTGTCAGAAAATGCCATTGACGAAGAAGAGAACAATTTTTTTGTCTTTAATTATTATTTATTTAGCCAACAATTCTATCTTAAAAGATTGTTAAATTTTCATATTTATTTATTTATTTATTTATTTATTTTTTATTTATTTTTTTTTTTTTACTGGATGAAATAAAAATTTATTTATTCAAAATTTTATTTATCATTAACATTCCGTATGTGAATTCTACTGTCTAGAATTTAATGATATGTTTAAAAAATAAAAGATAATACATTATTATTATTAATCAAACATTAATAATTATTATTTAATTCTAAAAAAATGTTATTAATACACTTGTATAATTTTAAAATACAAAAGCAAATGATAATTACTACGTAAAATCGTATGTAGTAACCCATGAGTACTCGGCCGAACCAAAGAATTTCTGCCAGCAGAAAAAATCTTTGTATACTCACAAACAACCACATCCAATTTTTTTTTTTTTTTTTTTTTTTTTTTTTTTTTTAATAAAGATCAAGTTTTTAAAATAATTACTGTACGTACTATAAAAAATTTCAGTAAATAAATTTATTAAGCCATACTACCTATTTTAATAAAAATAAGGCCAATATGTAAAAATATATTTATTTATTTATTTTGTTTCCTTATGTTAAATTGGCCAAATTATATAAAAAAAAAATTTATGAACTCACACACTCAAATTTATCAATTCTATGTATATTTATATGTGTTAAATTTAGAATTGCATTTAATTCTAAGGGAAAGAAAAGAGAAAAAGAATGCTTAAATTCTAAAATAACATAAATTTATAAAATATTTTATTTTTAAAAAAATCTAATTTCTAGCTGATTTCAGCAAGATGTCATTTAATATTTATATTAAATAATTTTGCTAATACATTTTATTAATTGTTAAATTTGCATATTTTTATATATACAATAAAAATATAATAGTCTTACATAAAATTTTACACTACAACAATGTTATTAATTAATTTAACTTGGATTTAAGCCTACTTTAATTCTAATTGAATACCGTTAATAAAAGTAAACTAGTAAATCTGCAGATCAAGAGCCTCAACGTCATCTCTGCAACTTATTGTTTTTAGCAAATTTTGCTTAATATTAATCTTTCTACAAAAACAAAATTTAAACTATTAAATTACACAAACATTTACAGAAGGAGAAAAAAATATTTCGATGGTTTCAGATATTAGAAGCGTTAAATTAAACACGTTGTTATGTAATGATATTCTGAAATTCTCACGAGCTACTTATTCTAGTAATTTTTATATAATAAAGCAAATTTCTTCAGGGGGGTGCCCCCCCCTGAACCCCCCGTTGTGTAATTTATTTTGCATTTGTAATTTTCTATTGATTGAGTTAATGATTATCCTATATCTTAGATTCATTTTTACACTGCGATTTATAAGGATAAGCAACAATTTGGTCAAGCATTTTACGTTATCCTAATATCCATACAGCAGTATTTACTTGCCTGCTAACCACAAACATCTGTATCTAATGGATAAAGAACTTTTGGAAATGTAAACTGAGACATCTAATTTAGAAATCTAATAATAATTTTGATTACCATTCTGCAATATTTATATCTAAGATCTAATCTAAATATCTAAAAATGTACTCGATAGCATTAACTTACTAAAATCACCCTAAAGTAGGGGGAGTTCTAAACCTAACGGTTAATAATTCATCATCGTGTCCACTTCCAATTGACTAAATAGATAAACGTGATATGGCGCCGTTAAGTATTTTTTGTGATAGCCTTTTAATAGTATCCACATTTAATTTAAAATCGTGATGTTACAAACACCGTTGAAATTTGATGCACACCTGTGTTCAGGTCAAATTACGAAAGGTTAACTAAACTTTTATTTCCCTTAGCCGGGCATTTTGTTTCATTTTTCGTAATAGGGATTATTTTAATAATTTATTTTACACTCTACAAGCTGTTACACGGGACGTTGTTCACGTAGCATTAAAATAGAGATAAATGCATTAAATAAAACATTTCACTCACCACCAGACATGGCAAGCCTCAGGCTTTTTGCACAACACTATTACCTTACAGAAAATGTTGTTCTTTTAAATCGCGCAAATGTTTCAATTAAATAAAGTAACATTTTTTGTATTAAAATACTGGTATCCAGAACGCCGGAGGCTTGGCAGCCCTGCTCCTCTTAATAGAAACATATATAGTTAACCAACACTTTATCACATTTTATAGGAAACAATACGGAATTTCTTATTTGTATGGCCTTACATATACCTCAGTCATAAAAATGTAAAATTTTGTGCCAATTAATATACGCAATTGCGAAAATGAAATCGCAACCAATGAGAAAAGGAAGGCCAAGTAAAATCGTGTAAATCGAGGAATCTTTCTTCGTAGTGTGGGAAAATACCACTACAAAAATTAATTTAGGTGGTATTTGGTGTGAAATGTTTATATGTATTCATTCCTGTCCTATTTATCTTTTTTATTATTTGTAATTTGCTGCATTTTCCCTTTGCACGTGAAAATCTTACAAATTAAAATGAACTCTTTGGGAGAAATTGTTATTCCCTTTTTTTTTCAATAAAGTTTATAAAGTTTAATAGAATAATGTCAGTTTATTCTGTATGAAAATAACGAACTTTTTCCTTTATAATCAAAATAGTTGAATACATAAATAAAGATATTATTCTATATAGTATATAAATACTATTTTCATTTCTGCGTTTAAATCAATTTATATGCAAATATCTATACAAAGGCATTCATTAATTCATTCCTTTTAACTTTGATTAGACTTTAAAAACCATACATACTTTCACATTTATGATATTTTTAGATGAGATATAGTTGCTACGCAACGGTTAAAAGAAAAAAAATGAAATATAAGTAAATTCATAAAATAAAATGTTTTATATTATTCGAACACATGTATAAAATTCCATCATAAGTTATACACCTAATTTAAAAGCTCTGACAAATGTTTTGACAAAATTGCAAACTAATAGGAATAATTTACTACTCTTATTTAAAAATTTCAGCATCAAAAATTTACCATTTAAATCCATTTTTTATATGAGCCATTTCTTTCAACAAATGAAAATTTGAAAATCGTCTGACTTGCCATTGAAAAGCATTACAGAGCAAAATAAAATATTCTATATTTCCCGAACGAATGAACCAAATTTAACCAAAAACCATACAGCTAAGTCCGAGTACCTCATCAACATGCCACATTAATTCCAAGCAGATCGGATGCTTTTTGCGGCAGTTATCGCGGAACAGACGGACAGACAGACAGACAGACAGACAGACAGACAGACAGACAGACAAACGGAAATCAAAACTTTTCGTGTCTCCACAGTAAGCCTTCACTGACGTTTCGGCAATTAGCTTATCAAGTTAAATATAATATAAACTATGTTTGTCTAATGTTAATTTTGCTGAAAATTCCATAAATTTTAACTGTAAATGCTAACTGCTATACTTTTTGTTATTTATTTTGAAAACAACACGAACTTATATTTTTATTTATTATTTTTTGAATTAAATCTAGGAACTATACACTGAGCTAGACACTCCATAAATGTGTAAAACCTAAAAATCAAAAGTTTTCCTAAATAAAACTCAAAATGCTGCTTTTTACAATATAATATTACTAATTTTATTGTTTCTGAGCATAACATCTAGTAATTATACCATACTTAATTTTTTCTTCGATTCCTTTTTCAGCCAAGAATCCTGAAGTGAATGACCAAGTGATGACCAACACCCTGATTTACCTTTGAATAAGTTTACTACAAATATTTTGTTGGTGTTGGTGCATACCCAGCCGTAGGCCAAAATTGCACCCTATACAGAAAGCCTTTGGTGAGAAAATTTTAATTTTGCTTCAATTAATTATTTGTGTAATTGATTACTATAATTTTGTGTGCAATCATATTGAAATAACTTGCCTTGTCCATTGTCATATATATATATGTTTTTTAAAAACCAATGTGCTACACCAAAATCCTTTTTTTTATTATTATTTTTTTTTATAACACTTTTGTTCATAAAACTTATCCCTGCTGTCTAAATTCTAGACTTTAGCATATAAGTTGTAATTGAACTACCGGAATAAATCTTAGCACTTTTTGTATATTTTATTATATTTAGGCTTATAGCTGACCGCTATCCTAATATAGAGTGCACTAATAATTTATTCCTTGTCAACCATATATTTATATAAGAAAAATATATATATATATGAGTATGCTATAAAGCTGTTCTAACTACCCTGAACCTAATAGCTTACACCTACTCATTTTAAAGAGTAATTCTGAAATTCTGTCATCTAAATTGTAAGGCTATTAGCAAAGGCTACCCTTATAGAAGACAGAAAAAATTTCCTTTTTTTTTTTTTTTTTTTTTTTTTTTTTGAAAATTACTCCAACATTATTCACTATGAAATTAATTAAGTTTTAATGTTATTTGGCTTTGTTAAGATTTTATATTTTCTAATTCATATTCGAAAAAAATATATATATAACTTTTGCCTGGAGAGAAATATTTCACTGCTCCAGTGAAGTTTTGTGAAGCACATTACATAATTTTATAAGTATGTTTTCGTGTGCGCCCTGCACATTTGCTCAATATTGTAACCCTGAGACAAATTGGCGTTCCCATGTTCCTATCCTTTCTTATTATTATTTTGAATTTTAAAAAGGCAAGTTATTAATTTTGTTTCAACCCTTTTTACCTAAAAGAGAAAAATTCATTTTTAAATTTTGAAAATTTTTAAATTTTTAAATTCGATTAATTATGTATTTTGATTTATTTTTAATACCAATTCATATCCCATGGATAATACTGGGGAGGGGGGAAAAGGTAATGATCTTGTATAACATCCCCGTATAAGTTTGTATATGATGTATAACCATATAACGACATATTTTTATCATCCTTAATTTTTTTCTGAGACCCCTGTAAATTCGTAATTTCCGCCTCTGTATGACCTGTTTATCCTCACCCCTTTACTTGTCCCTTTTATCATCAGTTTTACCCTTGTTTTGATACTTTTGAGCATTCTCTTTTAAATTCTCATTTTTATCCTCATTTGGATAATAACTGGCATGACTCTGAGGTTGAGTATTCCTATATGGCACATGCTGAGGGAAGTAATTTGGTGGGGGTGGGGGATATGGAGAATATCCATAGTAACCACCTGTGGGTGCATAAGATTGAAAATGCAATTGCTGGTTTGGGTTAACAAATCTAGGATTAAAATTCGCTCTCGGTTGATACGGTCCATTATAAGAGTACCTTTTATTAAAATGCCGACCTGCGAAATCTCTGCTACCCTTATATGTATTTTTATTATCATTTTTGTACCAGCACGTTTCTAAAGTATGCGAATTTTTTTTACATAATTCGCACCATCTGCTTGATGCAGTATCTTTTGTTTTAACTTTCAAATTGTTTATTTCGGAAGTCAAAATTTTAATTTGCTCCGCGCTTTCCATATTTAATTTTAACAATTTGTCCAAATTTTCCTCAGTGGAGGTTTTTGTAATCGAATTAATTTCCTTTGATGCAAGTTGATTGTATGCATCTTCCATTTGTTTCGCAAATTTACATGCGTCGTTGAAATTTTTCGGCGCCATTCTTCGAATGTCCAAACTTAAATCTGCCCTAACTGATTCTAAAAATCTTGTGAATTTTATCATTTCAGATAAACTACCATTACCGTTGTCAATATTTTGGCCACTTTTATCTAGGTAAAGTTTTGCAGCCGCATTGAATTCACTGATAAAATCAGCGATAGCCTGCGCAGGTTTTTGCCTAAGAGAAAAAAAATTGCTTTGAGCCGCAGAAAAACTTGTTTTAGTAGAAAAAGTATCGATTAATTTTTCTTTAAATTTACCATAGTCTTTTTCTGTATTAAGATTTTCTTCATTAGCTAATTTATCTCTAGCACTACCAACTAATTTTGTTTTTAAGGGCGCAAGTTTCGAAACATTCTCTAATTCCGTTTGTTTAATTAGATTATCGAATTCGTTCACAAAAAATTTAATATTAGACTCTTTCTTTCCATCAAAGACGGGGATACAATTCAACAGCGTATCAACACTAGGTTGAGTCATTGTATTCTTTTTAGTTTTTTGTAGCGAATAATTTAGAGAAATAATTTTATTTTTCTGTCCTCTGGTTTTAACTCCAGAGGTATTTAAATCTACACTTCTCCTTTTAAATTTTCGCTTATTGTTGGGCATAACCTTTTAACAGAATATTTCTGTTTATCATACTTTTTTTCTCTATATTACAACATATGTATGAAAATATTCTAAATTGCATAAATACATAAAAACAACAGCACTAAAATTTAAAATTATTTCTTAGCAGATGAAGTTGTTTTGTAGATTATTCTTTTATTTACTTTAATGAGGGGGGATGCTGGACAGATAATTACACTTGTTTATTTTCTATTTAATTTACATCTAAAATTGTTAATTGGTCCAAATCATCCAAGCAACCTCATAGTAAATTGGTATATAATTTTATATACCTTAGATAAATTCAAATAACATAAGTGATCGTAATTACGTAATTCTAGTAGAAGAGCATCGCGAAGCATTAATAAAATTAAATTATAATCCGCGTAAAAATGTAATTATTAAATTTAATTAATTACGAATAAAATTAAGAGTTTGCGTTGTGAATTATTTAGACGAACTCTTCCACCTATGAATTAAACTAAAATTTAAGCTGTAAAAATAGTTGACACACCTTAAACATTATCAATTAAATAATTACAGAAACTTTTTAAAACTTGATTAAATATTTTATTTACATTGAACACAACTATATACAGAAATACATAATATAAATTCAAAAAAAAAAGAAAGCAACATTTTTGTTTGCTTCTCATTATTTTATGTATATTTAATCTTTAAAAAAAAAAAGACAATGTTTTCATCTACTCTTATTATTATATATTTTTCTTTTTTGCTAAAAAGAATAATTCTCTTTCATTTTTAAATTACCTTAATTATACTTAATTATTGGTTTTGTTGGATCTCAGATTGCTCTCTACCATAAAATATCAGAAAAGGATATTTATAATTTCTCATATGATTTAAAGTGGTAAAAGAAAAAGATAAAGGTAATACCTTATATCATAAACGGGATGGTGGCCTTTATTCATCAAATTCAGAGTTGTCGCGTTGCTAAGGATCATATCCATATGTCGTCTGGAATCCGCTTCTTATCAGAGCGGCGATATCGGGATGGCAGGATGCATAGCTACGGACCTCAGTAGAACAATCCACTTTATTTCAACATCAGGAAGACGTCCTCAATTAGGCTTGCTTAGGCTCACTCCGATCTCGCCTGGGCATTACTAGGGCTTTCTGGATTCATTGCACGGTCTTTCAGGAGAGCTCCTGCGTCTTCGACATCTTTTTTTAGACTGTCTTTTTCAAACCTTTTTCTTCTGGCACACCAACTCTTGCAGTGGGTGGAACTATTTGTCTAGTCCACCCTTATTGGATGTGAGAAGATTTTGCATTATCCTTCGATAGGCCTATTAGCTAACAGTCTGCAAATGGCCCCTTACATATACTTTAATATTATTATATGCCTTAAAGTTTGGGTGGTCTGAAAAGCCATAAATTTATCCCAACACTTTTATTAAGGCCATAAATTTATTCCAACATTTTTATTATTTTACGATTTCTAATTATACACCACTTTCCACTGGCTTGTCATAAAACGACACCATGGCGTCTGGCTATTGTTGTTATCTGAGATCCGAACTATATTCAACATTATACATTCATTTTACAATACAACAATTTTTTTAAAAAATATATATTTAATATTTAAAATCAACTTAATAATTTTTGTATGAACTTACACTCCTATTTTACTTAAATATATAAACATTATAATTTTACACTCATAATTATATTTTATAAAAAAATATTTATACAAACAGAAATAACAAATTATGCAATTTTACTTTGATTTAACCAACATGGTGCGGGAACATATCATTGTTATATGTTGCCCAGCAACAGGTTTAATTGAAATTTCTCTGCGTAAAAAGCGAAAGAAAAGTTGAAGATGATTTTGCAAGAATTACATGAGTTGTTAGCTTTTTCCTCTGTTTTGATGATGTTCCAAAACATCTATCTGTGATTGGGTCATTGAGAAGGTTGTTGGTATTGCCTTTAAGAGCGATTTTTTTTTTTTTTTTTTTTTTTTTTTTTTTTGTGAGCTGTGGATCAAAAGTTGGGAATACTCGTATTCTAGATCACTGTCACGCTGGAAGTTGAGACATTTGAACTATCATACAAGTTGACCGAACTTTGTTGAATTTGATAGCAACTTAACACAATATTCTAAAATGAATGTGGAAAAATACAAAATCCATGTGAATTCTCCCCTTTGTTAACATACAATTTTTATCCCCAAAAGGGTACCTGAATACTTAGCTCACCACTGAAAAGTATCAATGTTTCATTTAGTCGTTAATGTCATTGTAGAAATATTTTAGATCATAGTAACTGGATGTGTAACTTATTAGACTGAGTTAGAGCAATTCTCCATTCACAATTGGTGGATAAACTCGCATACCTTAGCGAATTTCTAGAGGATTCTTTAAAAAAAATTTTGAATGCGTGGACTTTTTATTTATTTCGCATGTTTTATCTTTTAACTGCAACATAGGCCTATGAACATAAAAATAGAAGTAAGCCATTATATAAAAAAAATGCTACATATCTTAGTAAAATTACGACTTAATTAAATGTACATAAGAAAGTATAACAAAGAGCATTAGAAAGTAAAATAAAATTATAGCATTATAAAATACTTAATAAAGATATACAGAACAAATGGAATTTGCATTAAACTTTCCTAAATTTTTCAATTTAATTCATTTAAATTGGAAAAATTAACTTTTCTGTTAAAAGCTTGTTTAAATAGGCTAAATATCTTGAAATTCCTTTAAAATAGTTATTTGTATCCTAGAAATTTAAATTGTTACATTATTTCAACAATAAAAATTGCGTATGAAAAATAACTCGCAACATACATCGTTTATATAGACAGTGAAATTAATTTTCCTTCAAAGTAAACTAGCTTTATCCTTAGGCTCATATTTTCCGTTTAAATCGATACTTAGATTTTAAATGTGTTTGCTTGTTGTGTATGATATGAATATGCACTGAACAAATTTGAATATAAATTGCACGATTTCATGTAATTGACTAACAATAATTGGAACGAGTGTTTACTGATATCACTATTTTTAATTTAAAATATCCAATTTTCCCTTAGGTAAAATTGTAATTCAAAATATATTTGTTATGTTACCACATGTATTACTGAGGAATTAATTATTCCTTAAAGGTATTTATTACACAACTTTAATGTTTTCTCAGTAAATGCAATTTTTGTGTCTTAATGCTTAAACATACAGTTTCTGGAACATGACAGCTTTGCAACTAAAAGTTGATTTTAAAACTTTCAAATTTTGATAAAATATTTAAGTTTTATATCTCTTTGTATTTATTTATACACTTCGCTGTCTATAATTTCTATCTACCATTGCACATTTTCATTTCATAAAGATTCAGCTTCATAACAAAACATGCTCCAGTCAATATTACACGACCCTGACAAAAATTCATTCACCAGAATAATAAAGGTTATTAATCATGAATTTTCATTCAATTTTGGAAAAAAAATATTTTTTCACTAATAAAATTAAAAGTAGCTATCAAAATCACAAGAGTTAAGCTTTATGTTTGTTTGTTTTATTGAACACATACATCAGGCTTGTGTGCTTGACACCAGGGCCCGCTTATAAGTCATCGTCGATATGCAGAGACGAGATAGCACAAGGAAATTTACACCACCAGAGAATTACATCCTGGGAGCTCCACAAAGAGTGCGGAGCGGAACCAGCGGGATTCGAACCCGGCCCCACCTACGCTTTCGAGCGATTGGCGGCGTGGTGTCTTATCCACTCAGCCACGGTTAAGGTTTACTGAAATTTAACGGATATAATATTTACTGAAACTAATAGACCGGGAGGTGGCAGCGCAGACAACCACCTCATCGAGTTCGCGGCTGAAATTCCAGAATTAGTTAAAACTCGATTTGCATATTAAAACGCAATCGGTTTGCCAAGTCATATCTTGGTGCAAAACGCCTGAAAACCCGATTTTAGCGGTTGACTCGTAGGTTTACTATTGTGTTTTTCTGCACCCAAAGGTATGAAAACATGGAGGACTGGGAGCAGGAAAACTTAATAAAAAGAATTCTTGAAAACGTTTGGAAAATGTCGAATTTCAACACGATTAAACAGACATGAAAAGTTGCTAGTATTTTTTAAGTTTTATCACAAATTAGTAGTCTGTCAAAAAAGTCCCTAATTTAAATTTAAAGAGTGGAGCATAAATTTGAAATCAAAGAAACGTCAATGGTTTAACGATAATTAAGGAAAATTTTACTATCATTATTATTATTGTTCTTATTACTAAATGTTGAAACATAAATGAAGTCATAATAACTAATGTTTAGACATGTGCTATCACTATTAGACACTGATATTAGCAAAAACTTTATGATAAAATAATACTCAATGAAACACATGTCCTAATAATAGGACGCCAGCACAAAACGGGTTGAAATGAATTATGACCTGGTTCTTAAATTCTACTGAACCAGGTAGAAATATTACCATAGTACTTTTGCCGTTTCATAATAATATTGGACAGCCGTCCGATACAAAAGCGAGATGTCCCGGCTAATTCACAAATCACCCAGTTAGCCAGTGTTCACGCGCCATTTGAACTCTCTAGTTCGGAACTGAAAAAAGAAATTTTTTGTTGAAATGTAGAATTATGAGATGCATTGCGTCACAAAGAGCTAATACCTTTTTTTATGTTTTTTATTTGGGATTAAATGTGTGTTCATGCCCTCAATATATCGATTATTTGTTGTTTAATTGCCAAATGTTGAAACATAAATTAAACTAAAATAGTAAATGTATAGACAAATACTACTATCATTTCTACATGCAAAAAGCAACAAAAGGATTTTTAAGACAAAATTAAAGGAATTTAAATCAACAAGTGCTTTTAATTCCCGTTACTCCCGAAAGGGTTAAGGGGAGGTTCTACTTCTTCATGCCGAAATCTTTTATTTCTTATTTTATGCAAGAAAGGCCCAGTTCCTTTATCGCCCTAGCAGCGCTGTAATTCTATTCACCACTCTCCCTCTCTTGGAGTTTTTCGAAGAAATTTTCAGCGGTTAGATAAAAATCTACACAGTAGTTGAATTATGAATACTTTTCCAATCTTTTAATTGGGATTTTTAATTCATAACTAAGCTAATTTATTAAAAATTTAAAATTCTGAGTCTCAGGTGCATCAGGAGACACTATGGACTAGCCTCACAAAAATTTTCATCCTCGTATGTGTGGTAGATTTGGCTATCCATCGCGAACAGACACATACATACACAGACCCACAGAGTGAAACTTTCTTTTATTAGTATAGATAGATTTCAACAAGAAAAATTTTCAAGTAAGGTGCCTTGCAACATTTAATAGAGAAATAAATCAATTTTAAGCAGCAATTGGTAAGGTGCTATTAAAGACAACTTAAACACATTTGGTTCTAGTATTTTGGTAAAACAAATAAAAACAGATTGTGAGTATGCTGGAATACTTATGAATTCACAAAACAATAAAATTTTCAACCTTTAAAAGATGATCCTGGGAAATATTTCGTAATATAAGGGAATCTTATCAATTTATTGGACATTTTGATCGCCGTTTGGTAGAATGCTGTCTTTGTTATTATAATGCTTGTTTTGGCGATTGTGTGTGTGTGTGTGGAGGGATTCTTTTCAAATGCTGAATTACAAAATTGATTATTCTCTACTTGTTTTTAAAGTAACATCATTTTATTCATTTATTGGAAAATGAGAAATTTCAAACTTTGTTAATTGTGTGTAAAAGAATCATAAGCAAAAGTTGAAAATAGAAGATGGATTGTTTCACTGTAAACAAGCTATTCTTGACTTAATAAGAAATTCTTAATTGGATACTGAGAATATGAAATGTTGACTTGACCAGGAACTGTAACAATAATGTATAATAATTTATTAAACTTATTTATGAAATGCTATCAAAAACGAAAATAGAATAATCCTAATAAAAATGATTTTGAGTCATACATTGAGAAATACACTTATTTTTAAGTATTTCCTTAAAATAACATTAGAAATAAGTAAAATAGTTTTGTAATATATATGGTGCTAAAACAAATAAAAATTTAATCAACGGAAATGTTTCTGCATATAAATTTTCATAAATAAATATGTATCGAGAAAACAACTTTAAAAAAAAAGCATAAATATTGTTACATAACTTCCAGAGACAAAAAAAAAGTTAATTAAGTGTAGTGAAATTTTGTGCTTTTCTGCCTTAAGACAAATTTTGAGTTTCACTAATCAAAATGTTATTAAAACGATATTTCTTTAACACAGAAATGTAAAATATAGATACTTATTATTTTAACAAGTGTTATAACATTTTATTCTACTCGAAAATGTAAATTTTTCGAGAGAAAGGTACAAAATTATATATGTTTTACTATTTTACAATATAAAAAAAGAGTGCAAAAAAGTGCAAAATAAATTAAAAGTGCATTTTTTATTGATAAATTTAAATATCGTTTGAGATGGCATGCGATAAACCTGTTCCATACAGAACTTTTTAACTAAATAACAGAAAAGGTTGAATGTAAACTCCAATAGCGGCTGAAAATGTCAGATTCTTTTTTCTTTTTTAATGTACATAAGAAATATTGTTAGGTAATTTTACAGAGTTTTACCGGGGTTTATTTTGGTATTTTACATTTTCTGCACAAAATATAATGTTTAATAATTGAGTATTAAACAGGTATGGTGCTTTAATTGCAAAATCATTCATCATCTTGTACAAATTTTTACAAACGTTGTACTGTGATATAAATTTTGACCAATGCCCCTAACTCATAAAATTAGATGCTGACATTATTTTTTATCTATTTTTATGGTATTTTTCATTATCAGAAAAGATTTTACGCTCATACTATTATCGTATTGGAAAAAAACCCAGTAAACAAACTTTTCTTGATGCATTAAAGCATGGCATTAGATTAGTTTAACATTTTCCCCGTCAGATTACAAGAAATCAAAACCGCGAATGAGCTATTAAAATTGTAACAAATGAAAAATGCAAGAAAATATTCCTAAATTAGAAAAATGCATTCCATACAAATTTGCGTAATGCAGCAGTATTAAAGAATGTTAAATATATAAAATACCTTTGAAATAAAAGAAAAACCCTTATAAATTCGTATAAAAATGACTGAATCTTTTTTTAAAGATGGAATATAATGATATTTTACATTAGGTGTTATAGAAAAATAATTATAAGTATAGAAAACATCTTGTTTAGTAAAACCTACCAAGAAATCTCAATTTATTAAGAATCATAAACATCTTAAAAGATAGATTGTGCAAAAGAGAAAAATAAATAAAAATCATATTATTGGAAAGTGGAATATTAATGGAATAAGATCAATTTTGAAAAAAAAAAAAGATTAAAAAACAAAGCAACACTTGTGTGTTTAATCATCAGACAGGAAATAAAATCCACTTGTCGCAAAAATGCATTATTTCATATTTAATATACTAACAAAAGTAATTAATTTTTAGTGACATGTGGATATTATTGTTGATTTATGATTAAACTCTCATGTGTTGCTTTGTTTTTCATTTTCCGTCATCATATTCCTTTATTCAATTTCTGTTCCACTTTGCGGATAAACCTTATTTATTTCATTTTTTCTTTGGGAACATCTATTTTAAAAATATTTATGATTCTTCATATATTGAGATTTCCTGGTAAGTTGTGTTTAATAAGTTTAAATAATAACTTGTTTTCTTTATTTATATTTTCTTTTATTATAACAATTAATGTAAAATATTGTTGCATTCTATATTTAAAAAAGAGATTTGGTACACTTTTATACTAACTTAAAGATATTTTTCAATTTCAAAAGTGTTTTACACAGACATATAATAAATACATATATTGGGCAATAAATTAGCCATTTATTTATTTATTTATTTATTTTTTTGGTAAAACCCCTGTGTTCATTTTTCGTACTGTTCGAATATAATTTAGCAACATTTCTAGTTTATTCTATACAAACAAACGAGATATGTCTAGGGAAAAAATAAAGCCCTAGTTACAAAAAGAATTCCATTATATTAGTTTTACACGAGCATTTGAAACAAGGTAGTAAAAATCTTTGAATGACAGTAATTAAAAAAGTGGATGCTGAGCTTATTGCGGATTTATTTTTCTATTTCTTTTTATTTGCAAAAAAAAAAAAAAAAAAAAAAAAAAAAAAAATTATATATATATATATATATATAGAGAACCTTTAGAACTTTTTTGTTTTTTACTATAACATAAGGTTATCCCTTTCTTTATTAGTAGAAAACCGTTTTTCTGATACTGTTACTCTGAGTAAAAATCTATGTATTGTGTTTGAAAATTAGCGTCAGAATTCTTTGTAATTCTCGATGATTTCACTGTAGTTTGTATTATGAATGAAAGAATAATTTTAAGTAAATTTGCTTTTCAATGCACCATGAAGAATGAATATTCATTAAATTAAACATTAATATTTTAAGTGGAATATCGAATTTATTTTTCTTATTATTTGAAAAATACTTCTAGTACTTCTAGTACTAGACTTCAAGAGTGCTACTTCTAGAAAACTTCTAGTTATTCATAAAAAGGCAATCAATATAACTAGTGTTTTGTTTGAAGTTTGTATTAGGAATAATAATAAAATTTTAACCCAATTATGCCATTTTTGGGACGAATTTTAATAAATTTGTATAATTTTCATCTTCTTTATAACATCAAAATTGAATGAAATAATTATTTATAAATGTCTGTATCTGCTACCGAGAGATGACAGCATAAGATGGATATTTATTTGCTTAAATGGAGGCTTTTTATGGTCTTTATAGATTTTCCATTATACAAGATGGCGAAATGTAAAAAGCGAGTTTATTTGTATTTTTTTGTCAAGGATTCAAATAAATAAGTCATAATCTTAGCTTGTAGGCTTCTTTGAAATACGCATTTTTTTTAAATTGTGAAATTACATGTTCAAGCTTATTTTTATGCATTTTTGTAACTTACGAAATATAGGGCGCTAGGCTTGAATGAGCACATATTTGATTAGTCATTTTAGTCATTTAGGGGACAGTTATTTATGTAAAGTCCTTTGAAATAAATGTCTTTTACGCCCCAAGAACGTTTATTCTCAGTTTATTATTAATAATAGATATAAAGTTATAGAGTCTCTGCAAAGAAATAAATATATATTTTTAAAAGTTCATATAAATACGAATTATATTATGCAATATACAATTTAAAAGCTAATTTATATATCAATTTAGACAAAAGAAATAATTATGCATATTATACTGTTATAACTATTATGAATATTGCCGTATTTAGTATGCTTACATCTTATCAAATAAATACAAGAAAATTTTAGCGTATTTTTTTTAGTATGTTTCCAGTTCATTTTCCGATGCTGTAAACTGATTTTACCAACAAATTTTAGAAAAAAAAATCAGGCACAAATGGGTTAAATAAATTTACACCCTTTCATGCACCATGAACAGCGTTAAATTAGACATAAATTTTTCAAGTGGAATATTATATTTCTCTTTTCTTATTATTTGAAAAACAATACTTCTAGTTATTCATAAAAAGGCATTTTATATAACTAGGTGAATAAAAAGGTCAAGTTATGAATAACATACACCTTCTTGTATTAATTTTTCGAAAGTTCTTTTCCATAAAATACTACAAACCTACATTCGTCTAGAACTCTGAAACTATGTAATAAAATTAGGCGCTGATCTCCTTTATTGCGTTCATAATTATATATATATAGGTAGCACCTATAGTCATTGTCTGATCCGTCCGTCTGTTCGCATATAACAGCGCAAAAACTACCCAACCGAATGATTTTAATTTTGATATGTATCGTTGCAGAATTTCGTCGGACCATTTCAAATTTTATGAAAATCGAATCAAAACTTAAAATGATATTAATAAAAGTTTTCTTCATTCTATTAAATCGTATCATACATAATTAATTCAGTAATATCCCATAATAGGTAATGACTCTAGGTTTCTATGGTGATGACGTCCTATTTAATCTGGAGTGCAATTACTTCAGTAATGCTGAATTTAATATACTATATAATCGTTGCAAATTTTGTATTCAAGCATAAGAGTTTAACAGCTATTGCACAAAGATCTGAATATTAATAAAACTAGTTATAGTACGCATGCACCTCATTTGCCGCCTTTGACGTGCAATTTCCGACTTGTTATATAACGTAAGATTATATCTTTCTTCATTATTAGAAAACCATTTTTCTGATGCTGTTGCTCTGAGTAAAAATATATGTATTGTTTTTGAAAATTAACCTCAGACTTCTTTGTGATTCTCGATGATTTCATTGCAGCTTGTATTATGAATGAAAAAATAATTTTAAGTAAATTTGCCTATTATTGCACCATGAAGAATAAATAGTCATTAAATGAAACATTAATATTTTAAGTGGAATATCGTTTTTATTTTTCTTATTATTCGAAAAATACTTCTAGTACTTCTAGTACTAGACTTCTAGAGTACTACTTCTAGAATACTTCTAGTTATTCATAAAAAGACAATCCATATAACTAGTATGCATGAAACCAGTTTCAGTGGTATATTATAATAGTTTAATTTAGACTATTTACAACAAATCATACATAAAACTGAAGGTAAACCCGCCTAATTTTTCATTCAAATTTTCAATATATATACGGGTAAATATCACAAAATGTGAGATTTTGAAAAAATAAATTTTGAAAATTTGAATCGTTCCAAAGCTTTTAGTTTTTTTTTTTCTTTTAAATGTTGGTTGAACAGCTGAATAAAGGAATTTATATGTAAAATTGTTAAAATTTCAAGATCTTAAGTTCATCTTTATGTAATTATAATTATGTGTCATTTTCATGGCATATGTATGCCAGGATAATGACAATTTCATTCTTAAACATTTTTCACATTCTTGGTTTTTTTTTTTTTTTTTTTTTTTTTTTTTAGGTCTAACGTTTTAATTTTATTTAAAGGAACATGTTTCCTCTATAGTACCTCAAATTCAGTGTAATGTTCAGATTTATTTGTAATTTACAGAGGCCAGGAAAGTGACATAATAAAAGTTTACTCAATTTTTACAAAGACTTTAAATACATTATTTTCAAAGAAATATCTAAAAGATCTTTGCTGGTAGCAATGATTTTACTACTTCTGACTTGAACTATGTCAAGAACGAGAAAAATTACTCTGCAGCGCCAACTTTATGCCTCATAAAGAACTAAAATGAGCAGGCCAGGAAAATGACATTCATTTTCATTGACAATCATATTTTAATTATGTAAAATTATTTGTAAAACACACAAATTGTTACCTTCCACATATATGTGTTATATAAGGTATAATTATTAATTAGAAATTAGAAAAAACTAGAAAAAGATATTTGTACATGATAGGAGAAAGCCTTTTACTTTGCACACATCACAGTGTGGCATGCCAGGAAAATGACAATCTGAAATTTTAAGTCTCTTAATTGCTTTATTTCTGTGTTATTATAAATATATTATCTCTTGAAAATACTTCTAAGAATATTTTTTATTAGAATGTAAAAAAGAAAATTGCATTATATAACATTAAATACAAATTTTATTGTGCAGACTGCAATTTTCGTATTTTGTGATATTGACCCATACACCTTTAGTTATATGACACACATCCAAACTAAAGGCAAATCCTTTCAAACTTCGGTTAACAAGTCCGAAAAAATGGAAGCAATAGCCTCTTCAGTTATGTTTCTCAACTTTGGAAATTCATTAGGTAGTGGCGGAACGTAGACACGATCTTATATAAAGCATGAAAGGAAAATATCGCATGGCTCTAACAACTTTTAAATGTTCAACCCAGCAATATCGCTTTACGCTCAGGAATCGCCATTTTGCGTATGTGGAACTGCAAGCGATTCAATAACAAAGCAGTACTCGAGCATGCGCTTATCTAAAACTGTTTCAGTTACTCTTTATTTGTGATCTTGAACGAACATTATACTACAATGCTTACAGTTAATACTATTGAAATTTACAACTGGGACAATGTTTTATGGGAATCCTATACTTCAAACCTACATTAGTCTGCATCTCTGAATGAAGTTATATAATAAAATTAGGAGCTGATCTTATTTGAGATCTGTTTTTATATCTCTTTCCATTGTCGTATAAGGAAATATCTCTTTCAAAAATGTTATTCCCGTATTTAAAATATTTTTCTTCCTATATATAACAATAAAATATTGGATGCGTGAAAATTTTCGACTTCCGGTTTTCGACATGTTTATACGTTTTAGAAGGTCCTCGCCACGATTTGACTGTTTTTAGAAGATGTCTGCCCATGAGTCTGTGTGTATGTGACATAAATTTTGTATGCGCTCTAACTGCGCTCAGGTACATTTTTCATGATTTCCAAAATATCTCCAAAACTAACGCTCGGAATGTCATCAAACTGCATATTACATTAGACGTTTACATAAATAGCTTCTAAATCTTTCGTGTATATCGCCCAACAAGGGACTCTACTATGCAGCCTTCATCAAGATTTTCAAAAGAGCTATATCTCACGAACTGCAGCACGAATTCAATAAAACTACTGATTCATTTAGATCTTGACATGAATTGGTGTTGAATAGGTTTTGGTGTGTGTCACCCAATAGGTGGCGCTACTATGCTGCATTCTTCACTAATTTTAAAAATAGCTACATCACAAACATTAAAGCACATACTTTCATAAAACTTCATATTATGTTAGATCTTAACATAAATAGCTCAGTGCATGTCTCTCAACACGTGGCGCTGCTATGCTGTATTTTTCAGTCATGGCTATATCTGGAAAACTAATCCACGGAATTTAATCAAACTTTATATTTTGTTAGAAGTTTACATAAATACACTGTAAAAAAAAATCTGTGAAGTTACTAAAGTTTTTCTAGGAAACTGGGATTTCTAGAACTTTTCATGTAACGGCAACAACAAAATTTCATGTAACAGACACACTTTTGCGCCGAAAATCAAAAAGTCTGTAAGGTTACTAAGAATTTTTTTGGAAACTGGGATTCCGAGAACTTTTCATGTAACTGCAGCCAAGGTTACAAATAAAAGTTTAGTAAGATTACTGAAATTTTAGCAGATTCATTTGTAAAGTTACAGATTTTTGTAGCTTTACAAAAACTAGTTTTGTAGATTTGCAGCTTTTTTCGTACAGTTACAGGTGAAAGTTTAGTAAGCATGTAACTTTACATCTGTAGAACTACAGATTTTTTTTTGACAGTGTAGATGCTGATTCAGTTTTGACTTTTGTCAATCAACAGAGGCGCTTGTATCCTGCGATTGCGGAAATATTTTTTGATGTAAGGTATATATTGATGTAAAGTGATAAAAAGGTAGATTTATGTAATTTACAGAGCGTGATTTTATCTAATATTAGTAACTAACCACTATAATTATATGCTAAGTTCAAAAAAAGGAATTGTACTTTATATATCCATAATTGTGGCTGTATGAGTTTGAGTATGCTACTTAAATTCATGTATTATATTGTTATAGAAAAAAGAATTCTGATAGCAACAACATATTAGTTTAGCAATGTAAATATAAATAAAAGTGAAAAGTCTTAACTAATTCTACTAATAACCATAACATATTAATAAATATTCCAAACGAAAAAGTCAAGTACATGCACAAAAAATATTTATTTGCTTAAAAGACGTCACTTTACTAGAAACCCATTAAAGATATATTAAAAAACCTATTTGTTTTTAATATATTTTTAATGTGTTTTTAGTAAAGTGATGTATTTTAAGCAAATAAATATTTTTAGTGTATGTTCTTGACTTTTTCATTTGAAATATATATTATTATGATATATTAGTATAGATTTATTTTTCATTTCCCGTTGAAATTTCTCGAGGACAAAAAAGCAAAATCATTATATTTAGCCTGAAAATTCATGTTAGATATGAATTAAGTAAAAATATTGATCAATCAGTCTGCTTGTAATCTGAAATGATAAAGAGTTGTAAACATATGCTTTAATGCAACTTGAAGATTTTTGATGCAAAATGTTTGGGATTTTTTCAGGGTATTGTATTTTTTTTTTTATTATTATTAATTCGTAAAGATGATAACAACAAGGTTGAGATAAATAAGAAAGTCTTATTAACAAAAGTATATCCCTTGTTATACTAATTTAAAGAAAGTTCTTCACTCATAAAAACATGCACACCTGCATCAAGATTCATCTATGAAGGGAGTTAAAGAATAAAATTACATGCTGAGCTCCTTTAGGATGTATTTTTGCATTTCTGTCTATTATCTGAAAATCTCTTTCACTTACACTGCTGTCATATAAGAAAAAAATGTCATGGAACAAATTTTCCATCCATTACAAAAGACTCTTTTGAACTGTTTTTGGTTTTCATCTAACAATTTTCTTGAAATTGAAGCAATTGAATTGATCAATAGATATTCAGCCTGAAATGTGAAATGAAAAAGTAAGTCCTTCCAGTGGTCCAACATCTCTTTTCAAATTGTTTATTATTTAAAGTATTTTCTGATCTTTTTAATATTCTTTTAACCATAAAAAATTTAAACTAGTTCAAATTTATTCTTTATTTCCCCTTCACATTTCTAGAGGTCAAGTGATTCAACATATTTATTTGAAAATTCATTTTAGATATCAAGTAACACCGATGAATCAGATTGCATGTAATTTGTAATAGTAGGCAGTTTTAAAAAATTGCTTCAATTCAATGTGAAATTTTTTTAAGCAAAGTATTTGTATTTATTTTTTCATAGCATTATAAATGCGTTTTTTATTTTTTCATAAGGGTAATAACAGCATGGTTGTGATAAATAAGCAAGTCCTACTAACAAAAGCACGTAGCTTCTGGTACACTGTAAAAAAAAATCTGTGAAGTTACTAAAGTTTTTCTAGGAAACTGGGATTCCTAGAACTGTTTATGTAACGTCAACAACAAAATTTCATGTAACATTCACACTTTTGCGCCGAAAATCAAAAAATCTGTAAGGTTACTAAGAATTTTTTTGGAAACTGGGATTCCGAGAACTTTTCATGTAACTGCAGCCAGGGTTACAAATAAAAGTTTAGTAAGATTACTGAAATTTTAGCAGATTCATTTGTAAAGTTACAGATTTTTGTAGCTTAACAAAAACTAGTTTTGTAGATTTGCAGCTTTTTTCGTACAGTTACAGGCGAAAGTTTAGTAAGCATGTATTTTTACATATGTAGAACTACAGATTTTTTTTTACAGTGTAATAACTTTTACCAATAATCTTCTGTCATAAAACCACGCAAACTTAAATCAAAATTTATTTCTGAAAGACACTAAAAAATAAAATTAGACGCTGAGCTTATGTCGGATCTATTTTTATATTTTATTTTTCCCTTGTGAGAAAATTCCTCCCACACTGTTGTCATATGAGGAAAAACATCATTAAGCGTATTTTTCCTGCATTACTAAAGCGTCTTTTAGAGTATTATCTCTTTTTCTCTAGCAATTTTCTAGGAATTAAATTATTAAAATCAGTATGTTCAGCCTAAAACGTTAAATGAAAAAATATATCCTTGTGACAGTCAAACATATTATTTCAAATTGTTTGTAATTAAAAGAAATGTGGCTACTTTCGCATTCTTTTTAACTATAAAAGAATTATACTAGTTTAGATTTATTTATAATTTTACTTTCAAATTTCTAGAGGCTAAAGGACAAAAATCTGCATATTAATCTTGAAAATCCATGCTAAGTATCGTGAAGATTAACACTCATGATTCAGACTTCTTGTACTTTGATATAGTAAACAGTTTTAAATATTTGCTTCAATGCAAAATTAGGATTTTTAGACAAAATATTTAAATATATTTTTTCATAATATTTTAAAGACTTTAAAAAAAATCATAAAGATAATAACAACATGTTTCTGAAAAATGAGAGAGTCCTAATAAGAAAAGCACGTAACTCCTTTTAACTTTTACGAAAATTCTTTTTTTATAAAACCACTCAAACTTAGAAAAAAATTTATTTCTGAACATTATAAGAAAATCCATTTCTACCACACTGTTGTCGAATGAGGATAAATGTCATTAAGCGAATTTTCCCTCGATTACTAAAGCATCTCTTACATTGTTTTTTAATTTTCTCTCACGATTTTCTAGAAATCGAAGTATTAAAAATAGTAAGTTAAGCCTAAAATGTTAAGTGAAAAAAAAGATTCCTTTCTGATGCTCAAAAATACATTTTCAAATTGTTTGTAATTAAAATAAATGGTTATTCATTTTAGCATTCTTTTAACAATAAAAGAATTATACTAAATTCGATTTATTTTTAATTTTCTTTTCATATTTATAGGGGGTAAAGAAGTAAACTCAATATATTTATCTTGAAATTTCATGTTAGATATTAAGCAAGGAATGACATTGATGTTTCGGGCTGTTTATAATTTGAAATAGTAAACAGCTTTAAATATTTGCTTCCATAAGGAAGATTTTGTTTAGGCAATAGGTTTGTGTCTACTTTTTCATAGAATCTTAAATACATTTTCTTTCTTTTTTCGTAAAGTAATAACAACATTTTTGTGGTAAATTCGAAAGTCCAAATAACCAAAGTACGTACCTTTTTTTATTAACAGCTTTTATGAAATTTCTTCAGTTATAAAACCGTGCAAACTTACATCAGGATTTATCTCTGAAGGGCACTAAATAATAAAATTAGACGCTGAGCTTATTTAGAATCAATTTTTGTATTTCTTTTCATTATCTGAAAATCTATTAATCTCACATTGTAGTCATATAAGGGAAAATGTCATTGAAGGAATTTTCCATTCATTACTAAAGCATCTATTAGATTCGTTTTTCTGTACCTCTAACAATTTTCTATATACGAAAGCACTAAAATCAATATATTCAGTCTGAAAAGCGAAATGAAAAATGAAATCCACTGGTGATCAAACCTCTCTTTTCAAATTGTTTGTAATTTGAAATATTTGCTTCTCAATCTTTTGACCATAAAAGAATTATACTAGCTTTGTTTATTTTTCCTTTTCCCTACACATTTCTAGAGAGTCAAAGGAGTAAAATCGTTATATTTTATGAAATTTTTTCTGATATAAAACCATGCAAACCTACATCAGGATTTATCTCTGAAGGGCACTAAATAATAAAGTTAGACGCTGAGCTTATTTAAAATAAATTTTTGTATTTATTTTCATTATCTGAAAATCTATTAATCTCACATTGTTGTCATATAAAGGAAAATGTCATCGAACGGATTTTCCATTAATTACTAAAGCAGCTATTAGATTCGTTTTTCTGTACCACTAGTAATTTTCTAGATACCGAAGCATTAAAATCAATATATTCAGTCTGAAAACCAAAATTTAAAAAAAAGGAAATCCATATGTTGATCAAACATCTCTTTTCAAAATGTTTGTACTATGAAATATTTGCTATTCTACTTCCCAATCTTTTGACTACAAAAGAATCATGCTAGTTTGGGTTTATTTTTCATTTCCGCTACATATTTCTAGATGCCAATGAAGTAAAATCATTATATTTACCTTTAAAATTCATGTTAGATATCAAGTAAGGTATAACATTGATGGATTAGACTGCTTGTAATTTGAACTAATAATAGTTTTAAATATTTTCTTCTACACTGTAAAAAAAAATCTGTGAAGTTACTAAAGTTTTTCTAGGAAACTGGGATTCCTAGAACTGTTTATGTAACGTCAACAACAAAATTTCATGTAACATTCACACTTTTGCGCCGAAAATCAAAAAATCTGTAAGGTTACTAAGAATTTTTTTGGAAACTGGGATTCCGAGAACTTTTCATGTAACTGCAGCCAGGGTTACAAATAAAAGTTTAGTAAGATTACTGAAATTTTAGCAGATTCATTTGTAAAGTTACAGATTTTTGTAGCTTAACAAAAACTAGTTTTGTAGATTTGCAGCTTTTTTCGTACAGTTACAGGCGAAAGTTTAGTAAGCATGTATTTTTACATATGTAGAACTACAGATTTTTTTTTACAGTGTAATAACTTTTACCAATAATCTTCTGTCATAAAACCACGCAAACTTAAATCAAAATTTATTTCTGAAAGACACTAAAAAATAAAATTAGACGCTGAGCTTATGTCGGATCTATTTTTATATTTTATTTTTCCCTTGTGAGAAAATTCCTCCCACACTGTTGTCATATGAGGAAAAACATCATTAAGCGTATTTTTCCTGCATTACTAAAGCGTCTTTTAGAGTATTATCTCTTTTTCTCTAGCAATTTTCTAGGAATTAAATTATTAAAATCAGTATGTTCAGCCTAAAACGTTAAATGAAAAAATATATCCTTGTGACAGTCAAACATATTATTTCAAATTGTTTGTAATTAAAAGAAATGTGGCTACTTTCGCATTCTTTTTAACTATAAAAGAATTATACTAGTTTAGATTTATTTATAATTTTACTTTCAAATTTCTAGAGGCTAAAGGACAAAAATCTGCATATTAATCTTGAAAATCCATGCTAAGTATCGTGAAGATTAACACTCATGATTCAGACTTCTTGTACTTTGATATAGTAAACAGTTTTAAATATTTGCTTCAATGCAAAATTAGGATTTTTAGACAAAATATTTAAATATATTTTTTCATAATATTTTAAAGACTTTAAAAAAAATCATAAAGATAATAACAACATGTTTCTGAAAAATGAGAGAGTCCTAATAAGAAAAGCACGTAACTCCTTTTAACTTTTACGAAAATTCTTTTTTTATAAAACCACTCAAACTTAGAAAAAAATTTATTTCTGAACATTATAAGAAAATCCATTTCTACCACACTGTTGTCGAATGAGGATAAATGTCATTAAGCGAATTTTCCCTCGATTACTAAAGCATCTCTTACATTGTTTTTTAATTTTCTCTCACGATTTTCTAGAAATCGAAGTATTAAAAATAGTAAGTTAAGCCTAAAATGTTAAGTGAAAAAAAAGATTCCTTTCTGATGCTCAAAAATACATTTTCAAATTGTTTGTAATTAAAATAAATGGTTATTCATTTTAGCATTCTTTTAACAATAAAAGAATTATACTAAATTCGATTTATTTTTAATTTTCTTTTCATATTTATAGGGGGTAAAGAAGTAAACTCAATATATTTATCTTGAAATTTCATGTTAGATATTAAGCAAGGAATGACATTGATGTTTCGGGCTGTTTATAATTTGAAATAGTAAACAGCTTTAAATATTTGCTTCCATAAGGAAGATTTTGTTTAGGCAATAGGTTTGTGTCTACTTTTTCATAGAATCTTAAATACATTTTCTTTCTTTTTTCGTAAAGTAATAACAACATTTTTGTGGTAAATTCGAAAGTCCAAATAACCAAAGTACGTACCTTTTTTTATTAACAGCTTTTATGAAATTTCTTCAGTTATAAAACCGTGCAAACTTACATCAGGATTTATCTCTGAAGGGCACTAAATAATAAAATTAGACGCTGAGCTTATTTAGAATCAATTTTTGTATTTCTTTTCATTATCTGAAAATCTATTAATCTCACATTGTAGTCATATAAGGGAAAATGTCATTGAAGGAATTTTCCATTCATTACTAAAGCATCTATTAGATTCGTTTTTCTGTACCTCTAACAATTTTCTATATACGAAAGCACTAAAATCAATATATTCAGTCTGAAAAGCGAAATGAAAAATGAAATCCACTGGTGATCAAACCTCTCTTTTCAAATTGTTTGTAATTTGAAATATTTGCTTCTCAATCTTTTGACCATAAAAGAATTATACTAGCTTTGTTTATTTTTCCTTTTCCCTACACATTTCTAGAGAGTCAAAGGAGTAAAATCGTTATATTTTATGAAATTTTTTCTGATATAAAACCATGCAAACCTACATCAGGATTTATCTCTGAAGGGCACTAAATAATAAAGTTAGACGCTGAGCTTATTTAAAATAAATTTTTGTATTTATTTTCATTATCTGAAAATCTATTAATCTCACATTGTTGTCATATAAAGGAAAATGTCATCGAACGGATTTTCCATTAATTACTAAAGCAGCTATTAGATTCGTTTTTCTGTACCACTAGTAATTTTCTAGATACCGAAGCATTAAAATCAATATATTCAGTCTGAAAACCAAAATTTAAAAAAAAGGAAATCCATATGTTGATCAAACATCTCTTTTCAAAATGTTTGTACTATGAAATATTTGCTATTCTACTTCCCAATCTTTTGACTACAAAAGAATCATGCTAGTTTGGGTTTATTTTTCATTTCCGCTACATATTTCTAGATGCCAATGAAGTAAAATCATTATATTTACCTTTAAAATTCATGTTAGATATCAAGTAAGGTATAACATTGATGGATTAGACTGCTTGTAATTTGAACTAATAATAGTTTTAAATATTTTCTTCTACACTGTAAAAAAAAATCTGTGAAGTTACTAAAGTTTTTCTAGGAAACTGGGATTCCTAGAACTGTTTATGTAACGTCAACAACAAAATTTCATGTAACATTCACACTTTTGCGCCGAAAATCAAAAAATCTGTAAGGTTACTAAGAATTTTTTTGGAAACTGGGATTCCGAGAACTTTTCATGTAACTGCAGCCAGGGTTACAAATAAAAGTTTAGTAAGATTACTGAAATTTTAGCAGATTCATTTGTAAAGTTACAGATTTTTGTAGCTTAACAAAAACTAGTTTTGTAGATTTGCAGCTTTTTTCGTACAGTTACAGGCGAAAGTTTAGTAAGCATGTATTTTTACATATGTAGAACTACAGATTTTTTTTTACAGTGTATGCAGTGTGGAGCTTTTTCGGGCAAAATGTTTTTATCTATTTTTTCATTGTATTTTAAAGATTTTGTTTTTACTTTTAAAGTAAGAAAATGGCTTTGATTATCACAACAAATTACTCACAATACTCACAATATTACCAAAAAGTTTAAGATAAATGAGATAGACCTAATAAAAAAAACACGTACTTGGTTATTATAGTATTTTTATGAAAGTTCTTTTGCCATATAACCATGCAAACCTACATCAGGATTTACTTTTGAAAGGCACTAAAGTATAAAATTAGATGCTAAGCTTATTTGAGAATTATCTTTGCATTTCTTTTCATTATCTGCTTTTCAGTTATTTAATTATTACAAAACTCACAATATTAACAACATGCTTAAGATAAATGAGAAAGTCCTAATAACAAAAGCACGTACTTTGTTATAATACTAAACATCAAGAAATTTCTTCTGCCATAAAACCATACAAACCTACATCAGAATTTATCACTTATGGGCTCTAAAGAATAAAATTAGATGCTGAGCTTATTTAGGATCTATTTTTGCATTCCTTTCCATTATCTACTTTTCCATTTAAGGTCATTGTGCCTAAATGAGACTCGATTCCCCATAGATTTGCCTCATTTAGGGTATATTTGGCATTTTATTATATAAACATATATTTATTAAGCAGCAAATTACTGAATACTGTAGCTATAGTTCAATGTTATTAAAATTAACTTACTTAACGGCATTAAAATAAACATTATTTAAGAGTTTTCAATTTACACAAGATTTTCCAAAATTTTCATCATATAAAATTATTGAAAATTCCTTTTTCATGTGTATATATTATGTTACTGGAATATAAAGATATACAGATTTTTAAAAAGTGCTGACAAAAATTATGGACTCCTAAACCAGGACAAAACTCAATTGAATCCTGATTTAATCAGCGACAGAATTTAAGCTACCGAATGGCATAATGTTATTAAAATTAACTTACTTAACGGCATTAAAATAAACATTACTTATGGCCATAACTACATTTAACCATAGCAACAGTTAACTAATGTGCAGAAAATTGCCACATAACAATTGTAAGCGGTCTGCGAAACCATGCGATTGAATGATGAACAAAAGTTGCGATTAATCATAAAATACAGATTTTGCACTAAACTATTTGTACAGCATTATTTCTAATAAAATTTTGCTTTTTCAAACATTTCCAACAAATGTACTCGGACTCCAAACGAAGCAAAATTTCCCTGTATTGATAGTTAAACTGGAAATTATAAGTTAAACTGTGAAAATTAAAAAAAAGTAGCACTAACAGCAGTTAAGGGTTAATTGCAATTATTTTTTTAATTATTCGAATTATTTAACCCTTAACTGCTGTGACAGGAATTGTCGCATAACTACTGTGAGCGGTCTCTGAGACTTCTTTGTTAAAAGGTGAATGAAAGGCTGTATTAACTCACAGGGTACTGTTTCTGTACTACACTAGTACAGGACTACTACAATTAAACTTCATATATTAAACTTCTCTAACAATAGTTCTATGGCTCCAATAAAAAGAAAATTCCACTAGTATCCATAGATGAACTGGGAATTATACGTTTAACTGTGAAACTTGAAAAATGTAGTAGAATTGAAATACATAAAATTGAAAGGTAAATAGCTTATTATTGAACTGCTAAATAAGCTTTATTTAATAGTAATTTAAATAATAAAACATTAACTGAGATGCATAATATTAAATAAATTGTGATTAAACATCGCACATTTCAATATTCATACTTTACAACAGATCCATCAAGTTTGATTTGTTTATCACGTTCTGTTTGCCGATTTTACACCGCTAATATGGAAAAGCTCCGTATTGTTATTTGCATGTTGTGTATAATGCTTCTGTTCCTAATATAAATAACTCTCATCCCTCTTTCCTACAGATCTATGGCCATAACTACATTTAAATGATAGTCGCGGAAAACTTCGTTTAAAATTCGTGGAATTCGCACGTGAATATTAACCCATAATGACTACGCTAGTACGATTTGGGTTTCAGCAACTTCAATTCCGCATAATTTTGCTCACAATCTAGTGATAATTTGTGTCAAAGAGAAACCCTGTGCCTGACATTCTGTTGCCCCCACCCCACCCCTATTCATTTTTCTTGCACTTTCAAAAAAATTGAAAATTTTCTGTACCTAAAAATACGTGTATGGAAACAAATACTCATTTAGATAAACATAGTTTCATTTTTTTGTCGTTTTCTAATTTGAAAGTACAAAATGTCGATTATAACGAGTAAAAAGGGAAAACAGAAATAAGAAATCAGATTTTAAAAAGTGCTGAGAAAAATTATGGACTCATAAACCAGAACAAAACTCAATTGAATCCTGTTTTAATCAGAGACAGAATTTAAGCTACCGAATGGCACAATGTAATTAAAATTAACTTACTTAACCGCATTAAAATAAACATTATTTAAGAGTTTTCAATTTACACAAGATTTTCCAAAATTTCCATCATATAAAATTATTGAAAATTCCATAATCATGTGTCTATATTATGTTACTGGAATATACACCAAGTTTCTTATACCTTTTTTTTTAAATTAAAATTTTTAAATAAGCATATTTTTCTATTTTGATCATCTTAAAATACATATTTAAGTGCCAAGTTAAAGAAAAAAATTAATGGAGGATTATACTGATTCAACACAGCTTAATTAAACATCATATTTGCTTTAACATCATTTTAATACAATATATGAAAAATACCCTATAAACTTACCTCGTTAATCCCCTAAATGTCTCTACGCATTTACAGCAATCGCTACGTTTCTATTAAGTACATGCAGAAAACATAGTCGCCTAAATGCGTAGACTGTTTTAAATTCTAATCCGAAAACTGGTCGTTATTCCTTAAGTTTAACTGGTCATGGTCATGGTAATTGAAACAGACATCGTAGTTCTTAACGTTCATAAGGTTATTTGAGCTTCAAAGTTAAAAAAGAAAATCTGTGAGTCAATTTCGGGAATTTTTGTCGCATTCACGAAACACGGGGGCACAATAAAATGAACTATGTCTATTTGATTGAAGATTTCTTTAGGGAAAAAAAAAAAAAAAAAAAAAAAAAAACGTTTTAAATGCAGAAAAATGTTTCGGGTTTTTTTTATTCAGATCGGATGCCTCATAATAGAAAATTTATTTATAATTCTTCGATTAAGGTTTTAATTAAAAGAACATTATCGCATTTAGGAGCACTGACAAAACTCACAATATTAACAATATGTAATATTGTGACAATATAACATATTGATATAACAATATTAACAAAAAATAATAAAGTCCTAATAACAAAAGCACGTACCTTGTTGTTGTAGTAGCATTTACGAAAATTCTTTTGCCATAAAATCATGCAAACCTACATCAGGATTTGTCTCTGAATGGTGTCTAAAGAATAAAATAATATGCACTGCTTATTTAGAAGATATTTTTTGTATTCCTTTCCATTATCCACTTTTCCATTTAATTATTACAACACTCAAAATATTAACAACAGGTTTGAGATAAATGTGAATGTAATAATAGCAAAAAAAAGTACCTTGTAACACTAACTTTTACATAAGTTCTTCTGTCATAAAACCATGCAAATCTACAACAGGATTTACCTCTGAAAGGCGCTAACGAATTAAGTCAGATGCTGAGTTTATTTAGGAGCTTTTTTGTATTTCTTTCTATTATACTAGTCTGCATGATATCAGATGATTAAAAACCAATGACTGTCTTTAATGTATCTTTTTATGCTGATTACAGAACTCTTCATAGATTTCTTCTATCGCGTATAGTTTGTTTGCAATCGACCCAAGTTGATTTCGAAGATTCAAGGGAAATATTCCCTTCATCACACACGAAAAGTTAAAAGATGGAATTTTCGTTGGTCCTCTAATCAAAAAACTGATATGGGACAAAGATTTCGAAAAAACTATGAAAGAGATAGAAAAAGACGCATGAACCGCCTTCAAATGTGTTACCGAAAACTTTCTAGGGAATAAGATGGATCCAAATTACAGGAATATTGTTGAAACAATGCTGGAAAATTTCAAGTAGTTGACCTGTAATATGAGTGTAAAAATGAACTTTCTGCATTTTCATATCGCTTACTTTCGAGAAAATCTGGGACATTACAATAAAGAGCACAGTGAGCCCTTTCACCAGGATATCAAAGAGGTGGAGATTAGGTAATGGGGAAGATGGAATGTAAATAAGATGGTAGACGACTGTTGGATGTTGAAGAGGGGCATAAATGATGAAAGAGGATCTGCAAGAAAGACAAAAAGAAGAAAGTTTGTTTAACTGGGCACTATTTGCTTTTCGTTTCATTAAAGAAATATCATGAACTTATAAGGACATATTTTACAGTATTTTTAACGTGTTTAATGAAGTACTTTGAATGAAATTGGGATAAATTTTTGATTGCATTAATTAAAATATTCAAAACACAACTTCTTGATATTTTGTAAAATCATAACGTGATAGACAAAAATTGAAGTCATTTCCTGAATCAGCATCAAATATTGATTCAGGAAAACTTGTTCATAAGAAATCATCTGACAAAAAGTTTAAAAATGCAGACTGGTGTTATCCACTACTCCATTTAATTATGACAATATGAACAACATGTTTGTGATACATCAAAATGTCCTAATAACAAAAGCAAGTAAGTTGTTATATTACCCTTTACTACCAAACTTCTTTTACCATAAAACTAGGAAAACCTTAAACAGGATTTATCTCTGAAGGACTCTAAAGAATAAAAATTAGATGTTGAGCTTATTTGAGAACTATCTTTGCATTTCTTTCCAATATCTACTTTTCCATTTAATTATCACAACACTCACAATATTTAATAATATGTTTGAGATAAATTATAATGACCTGATATAACAGAACGTACATTCTTATACTAATTTTTACAAAAGTTCTTCTGTCAAAAACCATGCAATCCTACGACAGGATTTATCTTTGAAAGGCTTTACAGAATAAAGTTTATTTAGGAGCTTTTTTTTTTTTTTTTTTTTTTTTTTTTTTTTTTTTTTTTTTTTGTATTTCTTTACACTCAGAAAATCCATTTCTTTCACACTGTTGTCGTTTAACAACAAATGTCATTGAACTAATTAACTATCTATTACTAAAGAATCCTTTAGATTAGATTTTCTTTTCTTTCTTCTGACAAATTTCTATAAACCAAAGGGCACCTTTTTTTTTTTTTTTTTTTTTTTTTTTTTGTATTTCTTTACACTCAGAAAATCCATTTCTTTCACACTGTTGTCGTTTAACAACAAATGTCATTGAACTAATTAACTATCTATTACTAAAGAATCCTTTAGATTAGATTTTCTTTTCTTTCTTCTGACAAATTTCTATAAACCAAAGGGCACCTTTTTTTTTTTTTTTTTTTTTTTTTTTTTTGTATTTCTTTACACTCAGAAAATCCATTTCTTTCACACTGTTGTCGTTTAACAACAAATGTCATTGAACTAATTAACTATCTATTACTAAAGAATCCTTTAGATTAGATTTTCTTTTCTTTCTTCTGACAAATTTCTATAAACCAAAGGGCACCTTTTTTTTTTTTTTTTTTTTTTTTTTTGTATTTCTTTACACTTAGAAAATCCATTTCTTTCACACTGTTGTCGTTTAACAACAAATGTCATTGAACTAATTAACTATCTATTACTAAAGAATCCTTTAGATTAGATTTTCTTTTCTTTCTTCTGACAAATTTCTATAAACCAAAGGGCACCTTTTTTTTTTTTTTTTTTTTTTTTTTTTTGTATTTCTTTACACTCAGAAAATCCATTTCTTTCACACTGTTGTCGTTTAACAACAAATGTCATTGATCTAATTAACTATCTATTACTAAAGAATCCTTTAGATTAGATTTTCTTTTCTTTCTTCTGACAAATTTCTATAAACCAAAGGGCACCTTTTTTTTTTTTTTTTTTTTTTTTTTTTGTATTTCTTTACACTCAGAAAATCCATTTCTTTCACACTGTTGTCGTTTAACAACAAATGTCATTGAACTAATTACTATCTATTACTAAAGAATCCTTTAGATTAGATTTTCTTTTCTTTCTTCTGACAAATTTCTATAAAACAAAGGGCACCTTTTTTTTTTTTTTTTTTTTTTTTTTTTGTATTTCTTTACACTCAGAAAATCCATTTCTTTCACACTGTTGTCGTTTAACAACAAATGTCATTGAACTAATTAACTATCTATTACTAAAGAATCCTTTAGATTAGATTTTCTTTTCTTTCTTCTGACAAATTTCTATAAACCAAAGGGCACCTTTTTTTTTTTTTTTTTTTTTTTTTTTTTGTATTTCTTTACACTCAGAAAATCCATTTCTTTCACACTGTTGTCGTTTAACAACAAATGTCATTGAACTAATTAACTATCTATTACTAAAGAATCCTTTAGATTAGATTTTCTTTTCTTTCTTCTGACAAATTTCTATAAACCAAAGGGCACCTTTTTTTTTTTTTTTTTTTTTTTTTGTATTTCTTTACACTCAGAAAATCCATTTCTTTCACACTGTTGTCGTTTAACAACAAATGTCATTGAACTAATTAACTATCTATTACTAAAGAATCCTTTAGATTAGATTTTCTTTTCTTTCTTCTGACAAATTTCTATAAACCAAAGGGCACCTTTTTTTTTTTTTTTTTTTTTTTTTTTTTGTATTTCTTTACACTCAGAAAATCCATTTCTTTCACACTGTTGTCGTTTAACAACAAATGTCATTGAACTAATTAACTATCTATTACTAAAGAATCCTTTAGATTAGATTTTCTTTTCTTTCTTCTGACAAATTTCTATAAACCAAAGGGCACCTTTTTTTTTTTTTTTTTTTTTTTTTTGTATTTCTTTACACTCAGAAAACCCATTTCTTTCACACTGTTGTCGTTTAACAACAAATGTCATTGAACTAATTAACTATCTATTACTAAAGAATCCTTTAGATTAGATTTTCTTTTCTTTCTTCTGACAAATTTCTATAAACCAAAGGGCACCTTTTTTTTTTTTTTTTTTTTTTTTTTTGTATTTCTTTACACTCAGAAAATCCATTTCTTTCACACTGTTGTCGTTTAACAACAAATGTCATTGAACTAATTAACTATCTATTACTAAAGAATCCTTTAGATTAGATTTTCTTTTCTTTCTTCTGACAAATTTCTATAAACCAAAGGGCACCTTTTTTTTTTTTTTTTTTGTATTTCTTTACACTCAGAAAATCCATTTCTTTCACACTGTTGTCGTTTAACAACAAATGTCATTGAACTAATTAACTATCTATTACTAAAGAATCCTTTAGATTAGATTTTCTTTTCTTTCTTCTGACAAATTTCTATAAACCAAAGGGCACCTTTTTTTTTTTTTTTTTTTTTTCTTTTTGTATTTCTTTACACTCAGAAAATCCATTTCTTTCACACTGTTGTCGTTTAACAACAAATGTCATTGAACTAATTAACTATCTATTACTAAAGAATCCTTTAGATTAGATTTTCTTTTCTTTCTTCTGACAAATTTCTATAAACCAAAGGGCACCTTTTTTTTTTTTTTTTTTTTTTTTTTTTGTATTTCTTTACACTCAGAAAATCCATTTCTTTCACACTGTTGTCGTTTAACAACAAATGTCATTGAACTAATTAACTATCTATTACTAAAGAATCCTTTAGATTAGATTTTCTTTTCTTTCTTCTGACAAATTTCTATAAACCAAAGGGCACCTTTTTTTTTTTTTTTTTTTTTTTTTTGTATTTCTTTACACTCAGAAAATCCATTTCTTTCACACTGTTGTCGTTTAACAACAAATGTCATTGAACTAATTAACTATCTATTACTAAAGAATCCTTTAGATTAGATTTTCTTTTCTTTCTTCTGACAAATTTCTATAAACCAAAGGGCACCTTTTTTTTTTTTTTTTTTTTTTTTTTGTATTTCTTTACACTCAGAAAATCCATTTCTTTCACACTGTTGTCGTTTAACAACAAATGTCATTGAACTAATTAACTATCTATTACTAAAGAATCCTTTAGATTAGATTTTCTTTTCTTTCTTCTGACAAATTTCTATAAACCAAAGGGCACCTTTTTTTTTTTTTTTTTTTTTTTTTTTTTGTATTTCTTTACACTCAGAAAATCCATTTCTTTCACACTGTTGTCGTTTAACAACAAATGTCATTGAACTAATTAACTATCTATTACTAAAGAATCCTTTAGATTAGATTTTCTTTTCTTTCTTCTGACAAATTTCTATAAACCAAAGGGCACCTTTTTTTTTTTTTTTTTTTTTTTTTTTTTTTTGTATTTCTTTACACTCAGAAAATCCATTTCTTTCACACTGTTGTCGTTTAACAACAAATGTCATTGAACTAATTAACTATCTATTACTAAAGAATCCTTTAGATTAGATTTTCTTTTCTTTCTTCTGACAAATTTCTATAAACCAAAGGGCACCTTTTTTTTTTTTTTTTTTTTGTATTTCTTTACACTCAGAAAATCCATTTCTTTCACACTGTTGTCGTTTAACAACAAATGTCATTGAACTAATTAACTATCTATTACTAAAGAATCCTTTAGATTAGATTTTCTTTTCTTTCTTCTGACAAATTTCTATAAACCAAAGGGCACCTTTTTTTTTTTTTTTTTTTTTTTTTTTGTATTTCTTTACACTCAGAAAATCCATTTCTTTCACACTGTTGTCGTTTAACAACAAATGTCATTGAACTAATTAACTATCTATTACTAAAGAATCCTTTAGATTAGATTTTCTTTTCTTTCTTCTGACAAATTTCTATAAACCAAAGGGCACCTTTTTTTTTTTTTTTTTTTTTTTTTTTGTATTTCTTTACACTCAGAAAATCCATTTCTTTCACACTGTTGTCGTTTAACAACAAATGTCATTGAACTAATTAACTATCTATTACTAAAGAATCCTTTAGATTAGATTTTCTTTTCTTTCTTCTGACAAATTTCTATAAACCAAAGGGCACCTTTTTTTTTTTTTTTTTTTTGTATTTCTTTACACTCAGAAAATCCATTTCTTTCACACTGTTGTCGTTTAACAACAAATGTCATTGAACTAATTAACTATCTATTACTAAAGAATCCTTTAGATTAGATTTTCTTTTCTTTCTTCTGACAAATTTCTATAAACCAAAGGGCACCTTTTTTTTTTTTTTTTTTTTTTTTTTTTTGTATTTCTTTACACTCAGAAAATCCATTTCTTTCACACTGTTGTCGTTTAACAACAAATGTCATTGAACTAATTAACTATCTATTACTAAAGAATCCTTTAGATTAGATTTTCTTTTCTTTCTTCTGACAAATTTCTATAAACCAAAGGGCACCTTTTTTTTTTTTTTTTTTTGTATTTCTTTACACTCAGAAAATCCATTTCTTTCACACTGTTGTCGTTTAACAACAAATGTCATTGAACTAATTAACTATCTATTACTAAAGAATCCTTTAGATTAGATTTTCTTTTCTTTCTTCTGACAAATTTCTATAAACCAAAGGGCACCTTTTTTTTTTTTTTTTTTTTTTTTTTTTTGTATTTCTTTACACTCAGAAAATCCATTTCTTTCACACTGTTGTCGTTTAACAACAAATGTCATTGAACTAATTAACTATCTATTACTAAAGAATCCTTTAGATTAGATTTTCTTTTCTTTCTTCTGACAAATTTCTATAAACCAAAGGGCACCTTTTTTTTTTTTTTTTTTTTTTTTTTTTGTATTTCTTTACACTCAGAAAATCCATTTCTTTCACACTGTTGTCGTTTAACAACAAATGTCATTGAACTAATTAACTATCTATTACTAAAGAATCCTTTAGATTAGATTTTCTTTTCTTTCTTCTGACAAATTTCTATAAACCAAAGGGCACCTTTTTTTTTTTTTTTTTTTTTTTTTTTTTGTATTTCTTTACACTCAGAAAATCCATTTCTTTCACACTGTTGTCGTTTAACAACAAATGTCATTGAACTAATTAACTATCTATTACTAAAGAATCCTTTAGATTAGATTTTCTTTTCTTTCTTCTGACAAATTTCTATAAACCAAAGGGCACCTTTTTTTTTTTTTTTTTTTTTTTTTTTTGTATTTCTTTACACTCAGAAAATCCATTTCTTTCACACTGTTGTCGTTTAACAACAAATGTCATTGAACTAATTAACTATCTATTACTAAAGAATCCTTTAGATTAGATTTTCTTTTCTTTCTTCTGACAAATTTCTATAAACCAAAGGGCACCTTTTTTTTTTTTTTTTATTTCTTTACACTCAGAAAATCCATTTCTTTCACACTGTTGTCGTTTAACAACAAATGTCATTGAACTAATTAACTATCTATTACTAAAGAATCCTTTAGATTAGATTTTCTTTTCTTTCTTCTGACAAATTTCTATAAACCAAAGGGCACCTTTTTTTTTTTTTTTTTTTTTTTTTTTTTTGTATTTCTTTACACTCAGAAAATCCATTTCTTTCACACTGTTGTCGTTTAACAACAAATGTCATTGAACTAATTAACTATCTATTACTAAAGAATCCTTTAGATTAGATTTTCTTTTCTTTCTTCTGACAAATTTCTATAAACCAAAGGGCACCTTTTTTTTTTTTTTTTTTTTTTTTTTTTTTTGTATTTCTTTACACTCAGAAAATCCATTTCTTTCACACTGTTGTCGTTTAACAACAAATGTCATTGAACTAATTAACTATCTATTACTAAAGAATCCTTTAGATTAGATTTTCTTTTCTTTCTTCTGACAAATTTCTATAAACCAAAGGGCACCTTTTTTTTTTTTTTTTTTTTTTTTTTTTTTGTATTTCTTTACACTCAGAAAATCCATTTCTTTCACACTGTTGTCGTTTAACAACAAATGTCATTGAACTAATTAACTATCTATTACTAAAGAATCCTTTAGATTAGATTTTCTTTTCTTTCTTCTGACAAATTTCTATAAACCAAAGGGCACCTTTTTTTTTTTTTTTTTTTTTTTTTTTTGTATTTCTTTACACTCAGAAAATCCATTTCTTTCACACTGTTGTCGTTTAACAACAAATGTCATTGAACTAATTAACTATCTATTACTAAAGAATCCTTTAGATTAGATTTTCTTTTCTTTCTTCTGACAAATTTCTATAAACCAAAGGGCACCTTTTTTTTTTTTTTTTTTTTTTTTTTTTTTGTATTTCTTTACACTCAGAAAATCCATTTCTTTCACACTGTTGTCGTTTAACAACAAATGTCATTGAACTAATTAACTATCTATTACTAAAGAATCCTTTAGATTAGATTTTCTTTTCTTTCTTCTGACAAATTTCTATAAACCAAAGGGCACCTTTTTTTTTTTTTTTTTTTTTTTTTTTTTTGTATTTCTTTACACTCAGAAAATCCATTTCTTTCACACTGTTGTCGTTTAACAACAAATGTCATTGAACTAATTAACTATCTATTACTAAAGAATCCTTTAGATTAGATTTTCTTTTCTTTCTTCTGACAAATTTCTATAAACCAAAGAGCACCTATTTTTTTTTTTTTTTTTTTTTTTTTTTTTTTTTTTTTTTTAACTACAATTTACGTCTTTCCCAAAAACTTTTATTACAATACATTAATTTGGCGATGTCACCAAACTCGATTATCAAAAATTCACTGCTTTTTATGCTTTGGCAAAAAACTCAAACAAATGAATGAATTTAAATATTTATAGTTTTAGTTCAATTTCTTCCTTAAGATTGAGTAATAGTAAAGAAAAAATTAAACATTATTTAAACTATCCTTTAAAAATTTATAAATTGATTTCACCACGTATAATCGTAAATTAAATGATATTAAACCATTAATTCATAAAAACGTATTTTTTGTATATTACATTCTTCATTTTTCAATTCCTACATTAGCCCACACTCTCCCTATATTTATTTATATATTTATATATTTATCTTGTACAAATTTTCAATCGTGAATAAAATACTCATTATTCATCCTATCAGGTTGAAATAAATTTTTTTAAACTTGTACTGGATGACAATTGATGTTAATAAAGTTTTTTTCAAATATTAATTAATTAATTAAATTTTAATTAATTAATTTTAGTTTTGCATAAGAGACAAAATGGCCGCCATTGGTTATTGAATTTCAATGAAAGTATTTTCAATAAGGGTTACCATAGGGGGGACCCTGTTCTGTCGCCAAATACCGCCAAGTTTTTCGGCAACTTGGCGATATATCGCCAAATTTGGCGGCCAAAATGAGTCGCCAAAAGTGACGCCAACTTGGCGATATCTGTAATATTTCGCCAAATTCCCATAGAGTTCCATTGTAAACCTACTTGCTTATAGAAAATCAACAAATTGAGATATTTTAATGCAACAAAAACTCATATTAGCTTGATTATATTAAATTTTTCTTTGATGGCCTAAGTAGGAATTGACTTTAAAACAAAATTTTTATATTACTTGTTATTTATAATTTTTTTTCTACTTTTTAGATGTTTCATTGTTGTAGTTTCACACACATTTGGTCTATTTTGGCAAGCGTTTAGTGGCACATCATTAAATCAATTTTTGTTTCAACACATCTATAAATGCACGAGTTGTAAAGATATTTGGCGACTTATCAACGGGGATTGCGCACTGGAGGTGCATTAAAATTAATGATAAATTTAGAATTAAGATATAAAACATTAAATCGTTATTGTCATCAGAAACACACATGTGAATATAATTTATATAATTCTAGCATACCAGGAAAAGGATTACAAATCGATTATAAAATTCCATTTTTACATACAAAAACTAGGTTGAGTAAAATAAAAGAGCATAAGATGAAATCCTTATAACGGTCAAACACCTCTTTGAAAATTCTTTGTTGTTTGAAATATTGGATATTCTTTTTAGCATTCTTTTAAACATAAGATATTTTTATATTTTCTTCCATTTTTTTGTTAAAATGCTTTTATTACTTTCAAAAAATGATATTTCTACTTATTCCATAAAAAGTATGAAATCATACGTCAAACGTGGCAAATGAGGTGCGTTCGGACAGTTAGTAGTTTTATAACTATTCAGATCTTGAAGCAATAACTGTAGCACTCTTATGAAAAAATGAATGAATACAAAATTTATTACGATTATATAGTATTAAATTCAGTAATACGGGGATAATATGACTCCCTCTTAAATAGGACGTAATCACCATGACAACCTAGAATCCTTACCTATCATGGGACATCATTGAATTAATTATGTATTGTAGAATTTATTAGAATGAAGAAAACTTTTATTAATATCTTTTTAAGTTTTGATTCGATTTTCATAACTTTTGAATTGACTCAACAAAATTCTTCAACGATGATATATATTAAATTTCAAACCATTCGGTTGGGTAGTTTTTGGTCTGATATATGTGGACAGACGGACGGACCAGACTACGACTACAGGTGCTACGTATTTTACGAACACACCAAAAAATGTATACGAAATGTGGGTTGTTTACAATGAAATATGTACTGATAAACATACTGGAAATAACTAGGGCGGTGATACTGCAAGATGTAGAGGATGAGTCAGACAGAACTACGAACGCACCTAATAAAAAAGTGTAATATAAAATCATTATAAAAGCCAAAAATCTCTTTTCAAATTCTTTGTTATTTTAAATATTTGTTATTCTTTTTAGCATTCTTTCAAACATAAAATATTTTTGTATTTCTTTCAATTTTTTTGTTAAAATATTTTTTGAAAAAGATATTTCTACTTATTCCATAAAAAAAAACGGACAGCATGTGCCGGAAAATAAGAAAGGCTCATTATAAAAGCACTTATTCTCTTATACTAACTTTTACAAAAATTCTAACTTCGTAAAAAATTTGCAAACCTACGTGAGATTTTCTGCAGACTTTAAAAATAAAATAAATAGATTCCATTAAAAAAATTCTCGATAAAAATACCTGTAATAGTCAACATTGTGTTTCGGAATTCTTGTAATTTGAAATAAAGAACAGATTAAAAAATAATAATAATACAAAGTCATTCATTAAATTAGGCGTTTACATTTTATGGAAAATGTCTATACTTCATTTTTCTTAATTTGTGAATCACATTATTTCCAGGTGTTCCCAAAGAAACAAAAAATATATCTAAAATAAATAAACAACTCGCACTTACAGAATTTCCTATACCCGTATTTTTACGAAAATTCTCATTTCATGTTATGCAAACTCTTAAAAGTATTGACCTCAGAATGACGCTAGATAGTAAAAGTAAGTAATACGTTTATTTCGCCTCAATTTTTAACACTTTCCAACAAAGCTAAAAAGTGTTTACGCTTTCGGTTTGTCTGTCCGTCTGTCCGTAAGTCCACGCTCGAACACCTGTAAATATACTCGGATTTTCATGCAACTGATAAAGGTTATTTAGGTCCACCAAAGCATGTTTGGTATTGTAATATGAAGTATGTGGGTTCATTAATAGTTCATTTACAGGTGCACTCAAAATAAATCCATTACATTATTGGTATATGCAAAAAAATCGTTTGCAGAGTATTTTAATGGGATTACACTATTTCAAATGCATTGAAACTGATATAAATCGCTGAATTTCACTGCAAGGTGATTACGATACAATAGGGCATTCGTAGCATTTCTCGTTCACTTACAGAGACACACAAAATAAATCGGTTACAGTACTGTATTTGAGTAATAATTGATGGAAATGCGTTTAAAAATTCGGAATACGCTTTTAAATTTAGCTAATTTTTTGCATGTTACTCGTTGTATATAAATTCTATACATCATATACATGGCTTCACAAAGTAAATCACGTAACATTCTCTTTATTAGCAGAAATTGCTGAAGGGAAATTTTAAACAGAGGTATAAGTATTTCTTAACTGAACTAAATTTTTCCATGCATGTAGTTAATAGATATAAATCTATATATCATATACAGGGCTGCTCATTGAATTCGGATAATTTTCCTATTCTAGATAAAGAACAGTTGAAATTGTGTCATTAAAGATGTTATGCGGTTCCATATGGTTGAATTAGACATAATATTTTAACTTATTAAACGGAATTACATTATTCTGAAAAAGTTGGAAAGTGTTTCATAATCTATGCTTGACGCATGATTATTTCTTTCTTATTATATTTATTTCTCTTATCAGACGACCTATTATTCTTGCACTGATATCATATTTAAAAAAAATCCCATTACGTAGATTTCCTCTCTTACAAAATTCTCTTTTAAGTTCGCTTTCAAAATTTACACATTATTTTCTAGAAACTTTAGCAATAAAATCAATATCTTCAATTTGAAATTCCACGAGATTAATCCTCCTAATGGTCAGCGTTTTCGTTTCACAGTTCTTGTAATTTGAAACCATGACGAGTTTAAAATAAGAAGGTCTTTAATGCACTAGCAATAAAAGAAACTGTAATAAGTTTTGCATCAAATGATTTAGGAAAAATAGTTGTATTTGGTTTTACTTATTATTTGAATTAAAAGTACAGTTAGACCTCTATTTAACGAATCTCTATTTTGCGAACTTTTCCTTGGAACCAAAAAAGTTTTGCGAATTTCTTCGTAAAGTAATCTCCAAATAGCGAAGTGCATTCTCTATTTAACGAACTTTTTCTTGTGATCTAATTTTTTTTCTCCCCATTTCTCAAAACATTTCTGAAGATTTCAAACTTATTCTTTCTTTAAACACATTTTATGATGTTCAATGGCCTTGAACTGGTTTTACCAGGCTCTTTCTTTGTCAGCAGTGAGAATTCGGTAAGTACGGAGGAGGAAGACGATAATCCCTTAGAGTAACTTTTAAAAATCTGGATACAGATGAGAAAAAAAGAAGAAATTAACCATGATGTGCTGATTGATTATTGTATTTCACTTAATTCTGAAATTGAGACCTCGGAAACACTATCGGAATTGGATATTTTCGACAGTGTGAAAAATAAGAACAATACAGAAATGAATTGCGATGAAGACGAATATGATGATAATGGAAATGATCATGATGCAGGAATTAACAAAACTTCGTATGATGAAATGAATCATTTGAAACAATCCGACGCGGATTATAGTTAGAAGAAAATACGCATGAAGGGGTTTTTGGTGCATTGCAAAGATGCGAGACGTATTATGAGATAAAGCACTTTTAAAAAGGCAAAACTCTGTCAAAATTAACAGAGTTCTTTAGAAATTAAATTTAAGGACGCATATGTTAATGTATGGTTAAAATTATTTGTTATAATAATAATAAATACGATAATGTTATTAAAATTCGTTAATTTTAATGTACAACTATTACTTTAAACAGAAAATACAGTGTATTCCCCGAAAATGTTTTGTTTTCCTTGCAGATTTCAAAGATTTAAACACATAGAAAAAATGAATTGATGATGGATATTGGTGGGTAAAATAAATAAAACAAATATAAATATAACGAAAATAAACGATATAATTTATTAAAAAATGTGATTAATTAAGTTAGTAAAAATATTTAGTGTTTATTAATTTAAAATATGTTTTATGTAGTTTAAAGTATTTTAAAAGGTGAATCTCTATTTAACGAATCTTCCATATAACGAACTTTTTTCCGGGATTTAGCGATTTCGTTAAATAGTGGTTCGACTGTGCTTCTATTTATTTCTGAAAAAACAAATGTATACCTAGGGTATATGAGAAAGTTGAAAAAACAGTCTTGTACTAACCGTCTAGTACTAACATTTACGAAAGTGTCTATTCATAAAATATTACAAAACTATATTACTGTTGATCTCTGAATAACGCTAAATAATAAAATAAGACGACGGCGAGTTTACTTTCAGATCTGTTTTTAGGTGTCTTCGTAATTATATAAATACGGAGCACCTATATTGTCATCGTCTAGTTCCTTCGTATGCCTGCCTGTCTGTTTGCATATAACAGCACAAAACTACCCAACCAAATGGTTTAACATTTAATCTATCTAATTTTTGTAGAATTTTGTCGCGTTATTTTAAATTTTATGAAAATCGAATAAAAAGTTAAAAATATATTAATAAAAGTTTTCTCCATTCTATTAAATTCTATCATACGTAATTAATTCAATCATATCCCATGATAGGTAATGATTCTAGATTTCCATGGTGATGACGTCGTAGTTAGGCTGGAGTCATATTATTTCCGTATTACTGAATTTAATATATATAATCGTAATAAATTTTGCATTCATGCATTTTTGCATAAGAGCGCAACAGCAATTGATCTGAATATTTATATAAAGCTAATAGTACGAACGCACATCATTTGTTACGTTTGACGTCTAATTTCCTACTGCCCCACCAGTGGCCGAGAGGTTCTGCTCTCGAAGCTGGTAGACGGGAGGTGCTGGGTTCGATCCCAATCGCGCCCGTCGGCCTAATCGTTCGGAGTTTTCGTGGTTTTCTTCGAGCCGTGGATCTTCCATGCGTTAATACGGATTAGGTTCCCTTAGAAAGACCCCCACGGAGGGCACTCCCCCCGGGCCTATATCCCTCGTGTAGATAATTGGCCGTCAAAAATCAACCCAACCCAACCCTAATTTCCTACTAGTTTTTACTTGTTATTTGAATTAAATTTACTTATTTATTACTATTTTATTATTTATCCTTAAAGAAACAAATATACACTTAAGGTATATGAGAAAGTTGCAGAAACATTTACCGTCTTGTGCTTTTTATGAATGTTGTCTATTCATAAAATATCACAAAACTACATTAGTATTGATGTCTTAATAACGCTAAATAATAAAATAAGACAACGAGTTTATTTCAGATGTGTTTTTATGTCTCTTTTCATTACCAGGAAAGTCATTTATATCACTCTACTATCGCATCTGCAAATATGCCTTTGAGCAAATTTTCCAATTATAAATAAACCATTTTTTAGCTTTCTGTGATTGGTTTTTCAATTTTATAGCGGCCAGATGAGTAAAATAAATGTAGTCAGCTTGAAATTTCATGTTAGATATCCTTGTAATAAGTAGCATTTTTGATTCTGACTGCTTTAAATTTTAAATAATATTTTCAATGCAGTATGAATAGTGTAATGTCCAATATTTCAGTCATTATTTTTTTTAGGAAAAATGTCTGTATGTACTGTTTCATTGCATTTAATATATATATATATATATATATATATATATATATATATATACATTATTTTACTTAACTGAAATGATAATAATGAAATGTTTTACGGTAGAAGAGTTTTAGGTTTAAGAGAAATTTCTGAATACAAAAGCAGGTACCTCGTTATGTTAACCTTTACGAAAGATCTCCTGTCATAAAACCCAGCAAACGTACAGCAAGATTTATCTCTCAACGGCACTAAGTAATAAAATCAGGTGCCGAGCTTATTTCAGATATATTTTGATGTTTCTTTCTATTTTGGGAAAACCATTTTTTTTAACCATTTGGAAAAATGGTTATTGTCCTCTGTCAGGGTAGGAAATCAAAAATATATCTGAAGCTTTTATTAGTTGAATCCGCATTTTATTCGTTTTCTGATTGGTCTATACAGTAATCTTTATTTATCTTTACTTTCAACAGAGATGGATACTTCTGTTGCCACTATGACAAAAAAGTAATAAAAACTACAAAAACAAAACTAATAACTCAGAAACAAATTGAGATACATCTTTCAAACAAATTGCATTTAAAAGTACATTTTTTTCTCTATACGGCGGTGTAAAAAGTAATATTGTGGGATGTTTAGAAGTTTAAGAATGAAGTTTCATTTAAAATTGGTCCAGGAATATTAATGTTTAATCCATGGAATACGTAATGTATGACCAGCTCCATAGAAGTTTAAAAATTTACTGTATCGAAAAATGTAATCCATGGCGTACGTAATGTATGAAATTTCATTTAAAATTAGTCCAGGAATATTAATTTTTAATCCATGGCGTACGTAATGTATGACTAGAAGTTTAAAAATTTACAGTACCGAAAATTGTAAAACTGAAATTTCTTTTAAAATTTGTTCATGATGGATCCAGGAATGTTAATGTTTAACTCATGGCGTATGTAATGTATGATCAGCTCCGTGCAATTTTTTATGTCTTCGAAAAAATAATTTTTCAAATGGTCTTGTAATTTATTAAATTACTTTTTTTTTTTTTTTTAACTGTTATGGTAAAAGAAAAATCCCTTCAGAGAAGTTACGTTTCTTTTTAAATTGTTTGTGATTGGAGAATTTTTTTACAATATTTCCTCACATTACTAATTTTAGATTAGTTTTCCTTACTTTTGTATAATTTTCAACGAAACGAAGCGTTATAATTTTTCTGTTTATATTGCAAACCATTGGGATGGACAAACCTTTCGATTTAAATTATCTGTGATTTGAAATTTTTTTTACAATATTTCCTCCCATTATTAAATTATCTTTTAGACCGGTTTTCATTACTTTTTTATACTTTTCAACAAAGAGAAGCATTATAATCTTTCTGTTTATCTAGGAAACAATTGTGATGGTTAAACCTTTCGTTTTAAATTATTTATGATTTGAGAAATTTTTTACAATATTTCCTCCCATTACTAAATTATGTTTTAGACTCATTTTCCTTACTTTTATATAATTTTCAATGAAACTAATCACTATAATCTTTCTCTTGATATTGGAAACAATTGTGATGGTAAAACTTTTCGTTTTAAATTTTTTCTGATGTGAGATATTTTCCATTAGTTTCCTTTCTTTTAACCAGAAAATATTTTGAAATTTGGTTTAAAATTTTAGTTAAAATAATTTTATTACTGTGAAAAAACAATATTTGTACTTAATCTGTAAAGAAACAGACGACATGCGTTGGAAAATAAGAATGACTCATTACAAAAGCACGTGCCCTGTTGTACAAGCTTTCACAAAAGTTCTAATTTCATAAAAATTCTGCAAAACCATATTTGATTTTCTGAAGACCATAAAAGCAAAATAAATAATGTTCAATTCAAAAATTAATGATATAAGTACTTGTAATGGTCAACATTTTGTTTCGAAATTCTTGCAATCGGAAATAAAGAACAGGTTGAAAAAAAAATAATACAATGTGAATATAAAAATATCCGTTAAATTAGGGATTTAATTTTTTGGGAAAATATTTGCATTTCTGTTTTCTTATTGTTTGAATCAAAATATTACTACTTATTTCTAAAAAAACAAGCGCATATCTAATATAAATATTAACAAGTTGGAAATTGCACGTCAAACGTGGCAAATGGAAACGTTCTTACTGTAACTAGTTTTATAAATATTCAGATCTTGGTGCAATAGCTATTGCACTCTTATTTAAAAATGCAAGAATACAAAATTTATTACGATTTTCATATATTAAATTCAGAAATAATATGACTCCTTCTTAAATAGTTAATCTCCATGGCAACTTAGAATCATTAACTATCATAGGATATCATTAATTTAATTACGTATGATAAGATTTAATAGAATGAAGAAAACTTTTATTAATATCTTTTTAAGTTTCGATTCGATTTTTATAAAATTGAAAATAAATCGACAAAATTCTGCAACAATTATATATATTAAATTTCAAATTATTCGGTTGCGTAGTTTATGCGCTGTTATATGCGGAAAGACGGACAGACAGAAAGACGGGCCAGATGACGACTATAGCTACTACTTATTGATATAATTACTAACGCACCTTATAATCGTAATAAAAATACTTACTACTAAAGCTCATATACTCGCATGTAACTTTTACGAAAGTTCATTTTGCAAACCTGTATAAGTTTTGATCGCTGAATAACGCTAAATAATTAACTAGTAGTCAGCGTTTTCATTTCAGTTTCTTTTAATTTGAAATAATGAACATTTTGAAATAACAATGTATTTTACGCTATATCATTTATAGAAAATTTAATTAGTTTGACATTAGGAAGACTATTTGTATATTTATTGTTACTTACTATTTTAAAAACAATACTTCTATTTATTCCGATAGAAACAAACATATATCTGGGATATATGAGAAAGTTTCAAAAATATTTACTGTCTTATACTAACTTTTTGGAAAATTGTCTACTTACAAAATCTTACAAAACTATATTAGTTAGATATCCTTCTAATAGATAACATTTATGATTCACTCTACTTTAAATTTGAAATAATAAACACATTGAAATATTACTTTCGATGCAGTATAAATAGTGTAATGTCCAATAAATCAGAGTTTTAATTTTTTAGATAAAATGCTTGTATTTATTTTTTTAAGTATTTTTAAAGTATTCTATTTAACTTACTCGTAAAGTTAACATGTTTGAGACAAATAGAAAAGTCTAAATTAAAAATAGTGCGTTCTTTGTGATACTAGCTTTTGGGAAAGTTCTGCTATCATAAACCCCTTCACGCGTACACTAGGATTTATCTATAAACGTTGATAAATAACAAAATTAGGTTCTGAGCTTATTTGAGATATATTTTGATTCTTTCTTTCATCAGAAAACTCATTTCTTTCGAACTGTTATCGTAAAATGAAAATACATTTACACAAATTTATCTTTCATTAGTAAATTATCTTTTAGACTCATTTTAGTTACTTTCCTGTAATTTTGCAGAAACAGATGCTCTAAAATCACTATTTTCATCTTTGAAAACACCGTGATGTTCTAACTTTTCGTTTTTAATTGTTTGTGATTTAAAACATTTTCCAATATTTTTTATTCTTTTAAACATAAAATGTTTTATATGTTTTATAAGAAGGAAATTTATCCGATTATAAACTGTAGCGTAAACTTTGCGTCTTATTTTCTCGAGACCCCCTGGGTAGTGCGCTTTATGTCTGTCATATATTTATATACTAACTATACTGTATCGATACACAAACATTCGGTGACTCCAACTTCGGATCCTCTCTCCTTGTAACTTACCCTGGTCGACGTCGTAGATCGTCAATTTCTCACAAATAAACATTGTTCGAACGAACCCAGATTCGAGTCCTAGCCGCGGCTAATTTTTCACGGATGTTGGGTTTATAGTATCCCTTGTGTCTATGTCTGTAATAATATAAGTGTACCTTTAATAAATTAAAATTTATGTGCCTTAAACCATGAATTGTTGTCATGAAATTATACATGATTTTTAAGATAAACATTAAATGCTTAGAAAAGAATGCTTTAGTGAAAATTATTTTTACTTTATTCTGATCTATTTTTATTGTGTCTTTTCCTTATAAGAAAATCAGTTTCTCTCTTAGCGCTATTGAATAAGGAAAAAAAATCCCATTACAATAATTTTCTTTGCTTTAGTGAAGCATGTTTTATTTTCTTTTTCCGTTTCTTCTTACAATTTCCTAGAAATCGTAACAGGAAGATCAATATGCTCAATTTGAAAAATCTAAGTTAAAAATCCTTCTTATGGCCCACGTTTTTGTTTCAGATTATTTGTAATTTGAAATATTGAATAGTTGAGATATCTGCCTACTTTCGAAGGACTTTTTTTTTGAAAAACTTTGTAAAGAAACATTGCATTTACCTTTTTTGATTTCATTTTAATAAAAATTAATAATTTATCTTTTAAATTATATATATGTAGTATATTACAAAATTTAAAAATATTTCGCCAAGATTAAAATTATTCTATATAAATTTTCCTTTTAGTAATATTCCATATATTATACCGGATTATTAAATTAAAAACCTAGTCTACTATTTTCCATAAGATCCTAATCCATGTAATAAAATTTTTCCGAATTGCGTAAATCTAAAAATGGCGCTAACTCTTTATGCTCCTTTAATAAAACCTTTTAATATTTAAATTCCTATTAAAAGTCGCTATTAAATCCCGTTATATCAAACCCCTCTAAAATCTTTATTTAATTGCTAAAACTTATAACTCATAATTTATTCCGTCTAACAAACCTATTTTAAAATCATTTTTCTATTAAAAAATATCCAGGTGTCTACTAGAATATACCAATGCTTTTAAAACTTATTCCGCAGCTATAAGTTCATTTTTTTCTTTTTTAATTATCGTCTGACGGGCAAAAAAGCTATTTTTAGATGCAATGTCGACAGCAGAGACTAAATTTTGTTTACACCTTGTGCGTCTGGTTTCAGAGTTTTAGAAAGTTCTGGAACAATGTTTTGGCTCCTGGAAGCTCGTTTACTTCGATATTAATCCAACCGGAAATACTAATAAATTGTCTAAAAAGCTATTATGATTGAGAGAAAAGGATCAGCTGACTTATTTTGTAACAATGAGCCGAGGTAGTTAAAATACAATCGCAGAGCCGGATATGGAGAGATATTAGACATACCATGTATCTGTACAATGTTAATGTAGAAGTACGATGGATGGATGTTAGTGAGTTTACGAATGTACGGATGTACAGAATGAAGAGAAAAAATGTGTCGAGCCGGGTAGAGAGATGTTTACGGAAATATGTGTAAAAACAACGGAATAAGGTAGAACTGTGAAATGTAGTGGTGTACGAAACAGAATGAATAGGGTGATAGTAAAAGGAGGATTAGATTATCGTGTGGGTATCGCCAGAGAGATTGATCATTGTTTAAGCTATTTGTTTGATTCTAGTGAGCTCTACTTTTTTTCTCATCGGCTAAATTAAGCATTCCCCCTAGAACCAATCCTGATTGTGAAAATAAAGCTGATAAAGTCTCAATCGACTGTCTTGTTTGTGTTCTTTATCTATTTTATTCTTCAACAAACCAATCTGCTAAAACGCCTGTGCATTTTATCTGGGAACCCAATTAAAACCGATAAACGCCAACTGCTCTTAGTCATTTCGTCACATATATATACCTTCTAAATTTACAAAATGGTAAATATGTATTGAAATTTGAAGAATGTTTTGTAAAAATTGAAAAATACTACATGAAAAACAAATATATTTAGTTAAAACAATATTACTAATGAAAGCTATAAACTTTTATCTCTAGAAACTAATATAAGTTAAATGATATCTTCGTAAATAAAAATTTTAGAGATGATCGAAGAGATAATAATAAGATAATGATAATTATAAGATTTACAACAATTATACCATGTTTTATTCAAATAACAGGCCATAATATTCTTACAGATTATTTCAAAGCTAAACAGTGTCAAAATAACATTGTTTTATTTCTTTACAAATATTATTTTCATTCGTTCGGGACCATGGGTTCATATATGCAGTATGGACTCTCAAACAGTGCTTAAAACACTTGAGTTTGATACCAGTAAAAAAGCAAAGTAAAATTGATTTTATTTAATTACGAACAATGGAACATTGTGAGCAACTGAATGGATTACCTACATATTCATGATTTATGAAGTTATGTCAAATAATTAACAAAAAGTGGTGCAGAACGAATAAAACTCGTATAAAAGATGACGATCATGAACGAGTTAACTACGAAACTATTTTTGCAATTACTTAATTTTCTTATAGTAAAATATTTCTACTTCTATTGGTAGACAATGTTTCTACTTATGGCTAGAAGCAAACAGCATGTGTATGCATATATATATATATATATATATAAACTTAATTACATTGATATTTCTTTATTTAATCAAAAAATTTCTTAGCAAGTTTTTCAATTCTAAAATAATTGTATTTTACTTGCACGCGGTGCACAAACAAAGAACACGTATAACATACATATATAAATATTATTTTCAAAATCTCTATCGTCTTATTTAATTGAAAAGTGTCTGACACTAAAGCACTTTTCTAATTTGAAATAGAGACATTAAATAATAAATTTATGATTTTATTACTTTTCTAAATGGATTTTTTTAAATTCTCGACCTAAGCTTACTTCTGATTTACTTTTCTTTTCCTACGTGATATCAGGCCCCACCAGCGGCTGAGAGGTTCTGCTCTCAAAGCTGGTAGGCGGGAGATGCTGGGTCCGCGCCCGTCGGACTAATCGTTTTGAGTTTCCCATAGTTTTCTTCCAACCGTGGGTAATCTTGCATAAATACGAATTAGTTTCCTTTAGAAAGACCACTATGCAACTCCATCGCCTCATTTTCCTCACGTAGATGTTCGGCCGTAATAAGCAACACTGTGTGCTATCAGATGCTACCTCTCTCACACTGTTACTATATAAAGAAATATCGAAATACGCAGTTTTTCTGTCTTTGATAAAGCATTTGTATATTAATTTCTTTTCCTTCTACAATTTTTTAATCACCGAATAAATAAATTCAATATCTCCAGTTTAAAAATTCATGCTTATATGTTTTAAATAGTGTAATATCATTAAAATACACCGTCAATGATTTTAATCCATAGACCATAATGTAACAGTATGCTTTTGTGCGTCCCTATAAATCAAATATAAATCATAAACATTTTGTTTTCATTTCCTAATAGGTCATAATAAACCTCAATAACATGTATGAATTAAATGACAGCAGAGCTATACAGGGTTATTACAAATGAATCATCGGGTTTTGATACGTTACTATGTGCGAACTAGGAAACGTATATGTTTCCATGACAACTCAAACGAGAGGGCGTTAACTACAGTTTCGCTCTGCGTATGTGTCATGCACGTGTGGTTGCCATGGTTGCTGCACTAACGTCACATTCAAAATGGCGACTGGACAGCAGAAATTTTTTCCACACAGTTGGCTGTGGAATGGAAAGTTCGCGGCTAGCGCGATTTGTTGATTTCTTGGGACTACGGACGAAACTCTATCTAACTCGGTTCACTGTTTCTTCAATAACGCTTGGTCGGCCGGAACTTTTCCCTTTACATTAACAAGCGGTTTCTTTGAATTGTCGGAATTGTCGATACCAGCGCATAATGCTTTGTTGGGTTGTTGGTCTGCATTTGTATGCCTTCCGGAATGCTCTCTGAACGGTTATGTTTCGCACTTCGAACATTCTAGTACACAAAACGCTTTCTGCTGTCCAGTCGCTATTTGAATATGACGTTCGCGCAGCAAACATGGCAACCACACGCGCAGGACACATACGCAGCACGAAACTGTAGTTAACACTCTCTCGTTTGAGTTGTCATGGAAACATATACGTTTCCTAGTTCGCACGTAGTAACGTATCAAGCCCCGATGATTCATTTGTAATAACCCTGTATTTATGTGAGTTAGAGCACGAACAGACGACAGCCAAACCACCGAATTCATAAACATTTTTAAACTATGGTAGAAAAGGGTTAAAAATATTTTAATTCAGATTCAATAACCTAATATCGATTTAATTAGATATTTATTTTTTATGCAACTATATAGTTTCTATTTGTATTTATTTGTTCTTATTATTTAAAGACAAGAGTTTCCATTTAATCCAAAACAAACAAAACATTGTGTAAAATAAATAACAAAAGCTTAATTACAATAACTTTTATCCTCTTGTCCTAACCTTTAGCAGAGTTATATCTTCATAAAATCCTGAAATTTCATAACAGTACATCTAAATGAGGCCACATAATAAATTTATGGGTTTATCTTTATTTCTGATCTATTTTTATGTTTATTTCCATTATCCGAAAAGCCATATCACTCATATCACTGTTATCGTATAAAGAGAAATTCCATTACACAAATTTGCCTTCCGTTGCTAGAGCATCTTTAACGTTCGCTTTTCTTTTCTTACAACAATTTTCAAGAGAACATCACAGTAAAATCAATATGTTCAACTTGGAATTTCACGTAAGAAATCATTGTAATGGTCGCCGTTTCCGTTTCAGATTGTTTGCAATATGAAACAAAGTATAGTTTTGGCAAAAATATGCTTTGAACGGCATTAATCACGTAGTACAAAAACAAAAAAAAAATTAGATGTATAAAATATTAGTTTGTATAAGGCAACATAGTTCAATAATATTTTTTTCTTTATAAAAATAATTTTGAAATCACTTTAGTATATGATAAAATATTTTTTGTTTTTTGTTTTTTATGCTATCAATGTTTTCCTGGCATATACATTTAGCTATTAGGGCAATAAAAATAAATAAATAAATAAAACAATGTATATGAAGGGAAAAAAATGAAAAAACACTGTACACTATAAAATACATTATATGAACTTTAAAAAGTTCACTGTTTTACTTAAAAGGTGACTAAAATAATAAAAGAGATGTTACAAGTTAAAAAATATACATTTTATTTAAAACTTCTTAGTACTTTCAAGCTTTTCCAAGCTCTTCATCAGAGAATATTTTAATAATTAATAGGTGTTTATTTATACAAATACGTCAGATATAGTTATTAAATGTAGTTATTGATATCAGATATAGTTTAATATATTTATTGAAATATTCTCTGATGAAGATCTTGAAAAAGCTTGAAAGTACTAACAAGTTTTCAATAAAATGTATTTTTTTTTTTTTTACTTGTAACATCTCTTTTATTATTTTAGTCACCTTTTAAGTAAAGCAGTGAACTTTTTAAAGCTCATATAATATATTTTATGTTCGAATCAATGTGAAATATTGCATTTCTTCTTAAGATATTATTATTCACTGTTTACTATTTTATCATTAAATTATTGTACAGACAAGAAAAAAGTGCTATTCGATCGGAAAATAGACAATTATAGAAAAAAATTCCCAATCAAATGCTACATTTTGCTGGCATCTCGTAGCGACAGTTTGGTGATTACATTATGTAGGACAGGGCTGCCCAACCTTTCAGTAAAAGCGGACGTACCAGATCTAGTGCCAAACATTGAACAACCATTATTCAAATGTTTGGGAATATAGAACGATATTGCCTCACTATAGTAGAGGGTAGGGTGCCAGTTAGGACTCCGTTTTTATTCAGAAATTCCGAATTCGTTCCGGAAATTCCGAAAGATGATTTTTTTACTTTAAGTAATCCTAAAATGCCTGTCATTAAATAAATTAAAATGTACTATTGAGAATTTGTGATATGAATTCGGATTTTTCTGAATAAAAAATGAGGCCATCCTTGCACTGTAAAAAAAAAAAAAAAACTGCGTTAAAATACGGAAATTGTACTGGCAATAGAGGCGCCAAAACTACTTCCGTATTTCAACAGAATTTTTTCCCGAAACTTTCAGAAAAAAATTCACAAAATTTAACAAATTTTGCCACAAAATTTGCGGAAAAAAAATTCCGTTAAAATACGGAAATAGTACTGGCGTCTCGATTACCAGTACAATTTTCCTATTTTAAAGGAATTTTTTTGGAAGTGTGGAGTTTCGATATAGAGGCATCTTATAAAATGCACCGACATTTCTCAATTTGATACTTTGCGCACCTCGATGTGAAAAATAATTGCAGAAAAAACAAAAAGTATAGTAAATTAAGAATTAAGTTGTTTTCAGAGAGGGGAGTATTAAAAAAGTTTTGTAGAGAAAGAAGTTGAAAATTTAACACAGCCTGTAATTAAATTATCTTGTAGAATACTAATGATTTTAAAGAAGCATATTTCAACACCTTGAGGATGTGTCATTTTTCGAAAAGGATCACGAAATTTACGTTTACAAATGTTCTTAGAAATTAAAATCTGCTCACAACCAATCAGTAGTAAGCATGCATGGATTACACCTTGTTTGTCATTCTTACAAAATTTCCGGTACAAGTAATATTTTCTTCCATCAATCCCCGAAAACCCCAATTCACGTGACCCGTCCTCAATGTGTTAAAATGGATTTTTATTAAATATATATATATATATCATATAAATAGGAATCATTCGAAGGGGGAGGCCATGAAAACCTTCAAAGAGTGTCATGGTTCCCGCAGGCCCCGCGTAGAAACAGCCCTGCTGTAAGATGTTCCGTTTTACTTTAATTTGTTTTATTTTATTATTTTCTTTTCATGGGACATTATGCATTTCGTCCTTTTTTTTCATATCCCCATACATAAGCTTTTAAAGGATGCTTCAACTTTGATAATTATTTTGTTGTTGGAAAAGGTTTTTTTTTTTTTTTTTTTTGGAATACGGACAATTTTTCTCAGGATATGGAAAATGGTATGTTTGTCTACCTGTCTGCATTTTTTCCCTCTTTTCTAGGACCAGTTTTCATAAAGGTTGTCCATTCACCACCAAATTTTGATGCGTTGTTAAGATACATTGTTTACCATTTTAAATTTTAAGAATAAACGGGCAATTTAACTCTGCTACCGGGGTAAAAGGTTGAGGATATATTGTCCAGTGTCATCGTAGATGAAAATCGTGTTTAATGGAAAACTCTAATAGATATTTTACATTTAGTATATTTTATCAGAATACCCACCAGCTACAAAAGAAAAAAACCCTTTTTGGTATACCAAACAGTGCTTTAAGATTGGCCACATGACAGCGCTCTATTGCGAAGCATTTTACTACTTACAGAAACTATTGTGATTCTGATATTTCAGTGTTTATCGATTTACGTACTGACGATACTTAGTACCATTAAAATAACTTGTTATAAAATTCATTTAATGTATTGATTAGTAGTATACAGTTTAGAATGAGTTATAGATGCATTACTTTGTCTTGTTCCAAAAGTATTATTGGTTACAAAAAACAAAACTATTTTTAAAAGGATTATTTCATTTGCCTTTGCATCTTTTCAGCTTTCTTAGCGTTGGGGGGCGGGTGATTTTTCAATCCGGAAATATTTCTCTATTTCTATTGTAAGAACATTATATTTGTACATTTCCTGATTCCACAAAACACTAAGAAAAATATTTAAAATAAAATATTTGAGTGGGGTTATAAATATTGCACAAAATCCATATAAATTCAATTTAATGAATTCTTCTAAATCTTTCAATCTTTCTAAAATCCTTTTAAAATTTATTAAATGATTATCTAAATCTTCTAAAGTAGTTTAAAAAATTCACGAAAAATGCTTTAGAAGATAAAATATTCATGAATTCTTAATTCAGTACATAAAGGGTTAAGACCGTAGTTCGATTATATCTATAAATCTGTAAATTCGTGTTTTATTTATTTATTTATTTGTGAAGCTTTCTTTCGTTTGACATTTCAGTTAGGAAATATTACATGGAAACAAACAAATGCTAAACTATTTACATTTTTTAAACTGTAAACGGCTTAATCTTTAAAGGAATGAACCCTATTCTTCCTCCCGGTCCGAGGGTATAAAAAATAAACGTTATGGAAAATTTCGAGAAAATCGTTCCGTTGGAAATCAATACGGTCTTCACGAATTCACTTATTTTTTGTTCTGTTATTAAAAGGATTGAAATGTGTGTAATAGATCTGAATAATATAAGTAATATTAATTTAATTTCACATTAATTTTGTGTCAATTATCGAAATTATTAGAAATATAACGTTTAAATAAATTATGTTATAGTCAATGTTTGAATAAATGAGTGAAATTTAAAGCGTTTAAATTCAGGTTTATTTATAAATTATGTAAATTAAACTTATTTTACTTAAGTATGCTTTTACTTTCATAATTTCAATGTTAATTTTTGGTATTTAGAAACTTTTTCATTTAAATTCAGGAAATCATGCTTTTATAAAAATTTTCTTTATTTAATTATTAAATAATGAAAGAATGTGCTTATATTTTCATTAATTTTGTTTCTGAGTTCATAAATGTGACAATAAAATAACGTTGAAAATCGAAATAGCGAGAAAAAACCTTGGTGAATGCAAACCTTAAACAAACGACCACGCATCCATTTTAACTACTGTAACGTCACGAGAATACTGTCCATTGGATTGAACACAGATTTAAAAATATTCATACTTAAAAATTATTTTAAAAACCATAAAAAATCAGTAAATCAGGATACAGTTTTTTTAAATTTGAATTTTAAAGAACATTTTACTCTCTTTGGTGTTTAAAAATTGAAATTGAGGAATGTTAAGAATAAATAAATTAATTAATAAATTAAAAGTCAGAAAAAAACAAACTTTACTAATCAGGACATTGGCACCATGTATCATCTTATCTATATTCATTCTTTTCTTGTTTGTAGTGGCTTACCAAAAATTTTAAGGTAAGATTGTCTAATTACGTCTGCAACAACATGGTTTTAAAGTTTACACTGATAAAAATAAAGGGTTATTCTAAAAACAATATGTTACACCAAAGCAATCATGATCAATTGAGGCAACTAGCAAACATTTTAAAAAGAATTTGTCCACAATTTTGTTATAAATATTTTTTTACAATTTTAAGAAAGTGATAACTTAACAGTTACCTATAGATATTTATTGTGATTTGTTTTCCGATTCATGCTGTTATTAAAAAAGTCTTTTTGTTTATCCTAAAAAGTCAACGCCACTGCAAAGAAAAAAAGAATAAATATAGATAAGATGATACATGATGGCAATGGCCTGAATAGTAAAGTTCGCGTTTTCTGATTTTTTATTCATCTTTTTTTTTTTTTTTTTTTGACAGTTTGGTATTAGATTACGCGTCGGTTGCACAAACCATCACCTCATCCGGTTTACGGTTGAAATTCCAGGATTATTTAAAACTGGATTCGCATTTTAAATGGAACTGATCTTCCATGCCATTAACCATTTCGTGACGGGTGATGCATATATGCATCGTCAAAAGGTGCATGTGGAATTTGTTTTTGGCACCATTAATAAATAACTGTAATATTTGTAGTAGGAGAGCTGTTGAACATTTTTGAGTGGGTATTTGAGGCACCCTGAAAATTTGTGCAACACTTCTTTTGTAATGCCTGAATACAAAATCGAATGTCTGGCTGAAGGATCGTGGCTCAAAACCTGTGCCAGACACGTGTCAAGTGCCATTTTTTGACACTACCCAAAAAAGGTACTTGAGGCACGCTGAGATTGAAACAGAATAATATTTATACTTAGAAAAAAATATTTTGAAAATGACAGACACTTTAGTCGGCCCAAAAACTGTGCCAGACACGTGTCAAGTGCCATTTTTTGACTACCCAAAAAAGGTATTTGAGGCACGCTGAGATTGAGGCACAATAATATTTATGCTTAGAAAAAAATATTTTGAAAATGACAGACACTTTAGTCGGCACAAAAACTGTGCCAGACACGTGTCAAGTGCCATTTTTTCTCTGGCACAGGTTTTGGGCCACGATCCATCAGCCAGACATTCGATTTTGTATTCAGGCATTACAAAAGAAGTGTTGCACAAATTTTCAGGGTGCCTCAAATACCTTCCCTAAAATGTTTAACAGCTCTTGGACTATTGCCTTTTTTAATCAAAGCATTATTTGGATTATCAAAAGTAAAGGGAAGTGTTTAATCCCTTGTGGGGCGGTGGGGTATATTAGATTCTACCTAATTTTAATTCATATTGGCACCAGAAAAATTTATGAAGTTTTAATTTTTATAATTTTGGTGAAAAAAAAAAAAAAAAAAAAAGTTAAAAAATTGCTTGCCTTATTTTGAAATAAATTTTTTCCCAATTTTCAGTTGGAATTCAACATTACAGAACCACAATTGATTGCTCCTCAAAGGGTTTAAAAAGCGATTCTTACCCAAATAAAATTTGTGTAAGGGATGCCATCTCGAAATGGTTAATAGAAGTGTGTAATTTGTTATCTCTTCAAAAATTCAAACAAGTGTGTGAGCATAAAAAATTGTATGGATTTGGGATGTTAATGTAAATTTACAATTTCTCCATATTTCACAATTATCTGTGTATTTTGAAAATTACACCAAAATCTCTGCAAGAATATTACACAGATATATGCGTAAGAACATAATATTAACAGAAATATGCGTAGGAATTTTACACAGCCATATGTGTAAGAACCGAATATTACAAGAAGAGAGTAAGTATATTAAACTAAGAGAGTAAGTATAAAAGTATGTTTAAGAATATTAAACAGAAATATGTCTAAAAACAGACTGTTACACAGAAATAAGTGTACTTATGTGAACACAATAAATATCGATTCTTGAAAAGTGGCTTGTGTAACAGCAGCTGAAAGGTCAATGCGGTACTTTGGAAAGTGTCAGTTCCTCAGTTCGTATTCCGTTTCGGTAAGATTTGCTTCTTTACTGCAGATTGAATTAAATAGAGAATTTCTTCTCTCGATGTAGGTGTATCTTTGCAAATTTGTGACTTAAGTTAATAGAAAAAAAACGTCTAAATACGGAAATAGTATTGGCGTCAGAGTTTCTGTATTTTTACGAAATTTTATTATACAGTGTATTTATTAACATTACACAGTTCTGTGCATACAATTTTAGAACTTTAAAACAACTCTAATAGAGAGATGGCATACAGTAAACAGAATTTCAGATAATCCTATTTCTTGTAAATTGAGATTATACTATTTTGCGGTGTTAAAATAAATTTGGTAGAAAGAGAACAAACACGCGAAGCACATGTGTTTACTCTTCATTCAAATTTGTTTTGCAACCATGAAATTATTTATTTCGAAATTTACATCCCAAACTATAAGGTTATGTACTATGTAAACAAAAGCCGTCGTTTTTGTATATTACACTGATATATGATTAAGCATGTGCAATTTCCACTTTAAACTGTATTTCAGAGTTATCAGACATATTTTTACGCAGTTAAGCAGCTTAATGTGTTGTCATCAAAATACACAGAACAACGTGTATTTTGAAATTGACACACAAGGCGTGTATTTGAAAATTTACACGTATGGACAAATCGTTTTTTATATCATCATCATATCTGTTTTAATGTGTAAATTTACGCATTTATTTTTTAGAGTGTGCATCCACCGCCCACTCTATACGCTTACGCAAAATTATTGCTGAGTGTCAAATATCCACCACGATTACACGAATGCCAAATTTTCTCGCTTTTAGAAGAATAAGATAACTGCTAATAAAAATTGGGTACCATACTAGCAACAACAAAAAAGTTATAATATCAAGACTAATGTTGTGCCTCTGAAACTAACATTATGTTCTCTTTCTGATTTTATTATGATAAAAAGACTTGCATTTGAAATATCGATATAACTTTTCGCTGTATTTAATTTTAATATTTGCGTTCCTCTTCGGATTGACTTTATTTCAAAAAATATTTACAGCGTTATTTCTTGTACAAATAAATTATTCTGCAATTTAGATATAAAGATTTTTACCCTTTGTAACAGATCTTATTATAATTGAAAATATATTCAAATTAATATTGAAATCATAAATTTTAATTATGGAAATGGTTTTAAAAAGGTATTTTTCCGTTACTTTTAAGAGTAATATTACATAACTAACTAAGCAATTTTTTAAACCCATTCCAGATATTAAATTGAACACATTTTTTTTAACTATGCTACATTAAATGTATTATATGACTGAGAAGCTTTAATAATTTTTAAAATCTTTCCATAAGCCTACATTTAAAATATGTTTAATATTTATACTCAACAGCAAAAATGATAAAATTTGTGTTTGTTTGTTGATGACTTAATTTCATTTCCATTAAACATATTCAAAACTAAAATAAGTCAATTGGTTTAACTATATCTATAAGCCTATTTTAGTTAATGATAGGGAGCTTAAAAGTTTTCTTTCATTCAAGAAATTAATGTAACGTTTTAAAATAAAAAAAGATATATTAAGGTACCTATTTAACATTCCAGACATATAAATTGAAGTAAGGTAATTTTAAATTACTAAAATTATTTATAAATTATGCAGCTTTATTATTTCTGGTATTGAAAGCACATGATCAGAGTTAATATGAGTGTAATTGATATGTAATAAAATATTTTAAAGCTTAATTTTAGGATGTATATCCAACTTTCTTCTGAAAACGTGTCTGGCATTTTTTATTAAAGCTTATTTAAAATTTATTTCTAGAACGTACCACCTAATGCAAATTATTCCTTAAACCACCTCTCGCAATTGATAGTTAAATATACATATATATATTTTTCGATTCGGCGCTGTAATAATTAAAATTACTCGATTAAATGTATGTTAAATATGTATGCTATTTTATTTTATTTCTATTTATTATTGATTGATAAAGTTTTAATTCCGTTATGGAAAATTAGCCGGAACTTTTCTGCTCTAATCAGGTTTAATTAGCAGTGACCAACAATTCCTTTATTTCTAGAATTATAAATTCTCAATAATAATACCATTTATTCTATTGTATTAAAAAGCGCTCTTTCCTACCTCAAACAACACACTAATGTTTGCCATATTTTCTTGGTTTCACCATTGCTCTCCAAGTTCGGGGAAGGAGCAGAGTTCATTCCCTTCCGGAGCATCAAAATATTCTTTCCGCCGGAAGATTACGAGTTTTGGTCTAGAAAAGCGAATTCTCCTTCGAAAATCTGAAACTTCTACTCCAAAGTCGCATAAGTCCCTCTGAGGAAAAGAAGTCGTGATCTAATACTGCTTGATACCTTCTTCCAAAACCCAACAAGACAGCAGAAAAAAAAAAACTTGTTTCGTCTTCAATGTCTGTATTTTTTGTATTAGGGGTTACGTAATAAAACATTATTTGGTTATCTAAGACACATTTGTTATATTTAGTCTTTTTAACTCAATATTCTAGACAACCACACAAGCAAATCCTTTCTAAATCTCCAGTGCATAGTTAAATAAAAATGAAGCAAGGCTGGAAGATAAATCTTCTGAAATGGAAGAAATCCTTTAAGGACCATGTTATACGGATGTTGAATTGTAATATCCAGATAACTGTTTTTATGTTATATACTAAAAAAAAACCTTATTCACTAGAAAAGCTTCTTTTTTGCTCCATTATATAATAAAATAAACTTTTTAAAGAGTACTCTATTCTACATTTTCACCATATTAAGTGACTGTTAAACAATAAATATTTTAAAGAAAATTATTTGAAAGGAATTATTTTAATCATTCTTCTATTTTCGGGGAATAAAAACCTATTTTTTAAAAGAAATTTTGAAAATTGAACATTTTATAAAATATACAAAATGAAACTTCTGAATTATTTTACTAAAAAGGTTCTAAAATGTTTAAAAAGGACTTTATAACGTAAAAACCGACAAATGATGTTATTAAGACCGTTTTATGCATTGTAGCACCATTATAGTAAAATAAATCAGAAGTTTCATTTCGTATATTTTTCATTTAATGATCAAGGCAAACATTACCTCCGAAAATTATAATTTAAACTATATTTTATAATAGTAAGATTTTTTTTTTCCAAGCATACAAACTCCATTTGTACTTTCTTTTAGGTAGATTTCGTATGAAATACTACCTATTACATTCTCCCCTATGTTGGAATTTCTGAAAATTTTTTGCAGATCTACACCGATCATGACCCTTAGAACCCAAAACCACCCTCAGTAAGAAACTTTATATATATATATGGGGCAACTTTTGACTTTTGGGGAAAAAAAAATCTGACAAAATTAAACTTGCTAAAATAACATTTTAATCTGATAGACGAATGACTTAATGATTCAAAATAAAGAAAAAATGGTCAGCAGCGAAAAAATTCTTATGTAACTGAGGTTTAAGTTAAACTTGCGAGTTTAATTTTCCTTACCATTTTACCCCTATAAATTTTTATTTTCTACTAAATTTTTACTTATAATGAATTTGCATAGTACCCACATGACATTCAAATAAGAAATAATAACAATGTAGTACTTTTAATACAGAATTTTTATATAACATTATCTTAAAGGGGTGTTAAAGAAGCGACGGTAAGGTAAAAAAGGGGATGGTATTGGAAAAAAGGGACGAAATGCTAAAAAAAGGGACGGTAAGGATGGAAGGGTAAGAATAATTACCACCTATTTTTAGGAAAATCATGTTAAGACTAAGTGATAGCCACAATGTTCATTGATTTTTAGAAACAGTTGTTAACCATTGGATTAAATATATATATATTTTTTTTAATTTACCTCGAAAAGTGCAGGAATAAAACTTGGGGACGGTGAGACAACCAATAAAGCCACGATGCTTGAAATTGATATTTAAATACTGATTTAAATTCTACAGCAAATTTCCTGCCAAAGAATTTTAGACATTATTTCTCTAGCAAACTTCTGCATGAGAAATAACTTGAAAAAAATTCTGTGTCTGCATCTGAAATGATTTTCTGTATAATTTTAGAAGAGGGATGGTAAGGAATCTAAAACCCAGAGACAGAGTTTAAAAAATAATAAAAACCCTAAAAATGTCTGCAGGTTAATTTTTAGCTACATATTTATATAAAAAAATAGTTCCAGTTTCAGAAAAAAGTTACATCGAATTGTTTTTATTGAAACAATTTTATCCAGACAGCTCCAAACTTAAAAATCAGCATCAGGGACACGGGACGGTATAGGAGTTTTCCAGGTGTTTGGACCCCCAACATCGTCCAGAACTTATTTATCTCCTTAATATTGTTGTGCAATCATGCAATGGGATGTTCCCCAGTATATGAAATATAAAAAACACAAAAAAGTGTATTAAAATAAAAATTATTATTCAGGGACATGAAAGTCAAAAGATTGTGAGAATGCCCCATATATATATATATATAACTTTCTTCTGGACACGATAACTTCCACAATTCTCCACAAATCTCTTCCAAACTGATACATAAAATCCAGAGTCATAAAATCTCGGTCAAGTACGTTAATGGGCAAAATTGAACCAAGGGGATGGTTATACAGAGGGGCTTTGTGAAAATCGAAAAAAACCCATAACTTCTTAATTTTTGTACATATCAAATCAGTTTAAAGTTTTTATTACTTCCAAAAATAGGGCCAAAAATTTCTCTATCATAGATTTTTGATAACATTAAAAATGGGCTCAAGGGGCGTGAAAAAATAGGGTTTTTGGGAGAAAAAAATTCATAACTTCGTCAATTCTCAAGATATGAAATCCAATTAATTTTATTATAAATCTCCTTGATATTTTTTACAACTTTTATATTCACAAGTTTTTGATAGGACCAATTCGTACCGCAAATAAAAAATAAAAACGAAAACAAAAAGGGGGAGGGGGGTTGAAGATTGAAAAAATCCATAACTCCGCCAATTCACAAGATATAAAATCCCCATGAATTTATCATACATCTTCTTAATATTTTCTACAACATTTATGTAGACAAGTTTTTGATAGGACCAATTCTTACAGCAGAAACAAATTAAAAATACATAGCGGTTGAAGAAAAAAATCATCTTATTAAGGGTGTATTCAAATACAAACTGCTTATTTTCTTACTTATTTTTTAATTCCTTTTTGCTCTCAAACGCATCCAACTGGCAGATTTTCTTATTCAGAAACTATATAATGTGCCGTAATTATCGATTTTCTGATAGAGGCAGAATATATTTCAAATAAACGGTCAAGTGCGAGTATTACTCGCGCACAGAGAATTCCGTACAATAAATATATGAACTTGTAATTGTATTATTTAAAAAAAAGAAAAAAAAAAAAAAAAAAAAAAAAAAAAAAAAAAAACGTTGCTAAAAGAGTACTAAGACTTTGTAAAAAATTATACAACGTAGGGTTAGGTATAACTGTATATACTAGAAAAGTGTAAATAGATATACCATAAAAGTTCAAAGAGGTATGGAACCTCAATAATATCAAATATAGCTATTCTGTATAACATATTTTTAATATTATCCTAATCTGTTTATGATGAACTTAATTCGATACTGACAATAAAAGCAGTGCGTATTTAAACTTCAATTGATGTTTTATAAAACTAAATTCAGCGTAGTAATAACCTTTATTTCTACTGTGTAGCTAAAACAAAACCTTTGTTCAAAGTTGAAATTTGCATTATGCTAAGCTTGCTTCCAAAGGAGGTCACAAAGTTGCAACGCCGCCTAGGTCCTTGCCGCGTTTTTCCAAATAGGTTTTTGATTTAATTTTAAAGTCACTGGAGGTGTATTGAGAGATTCACTCAATGCAAACTAGTCGCGAATCACATAATATTTATGTGATTGATTCTAATTAAGCGTTAAAGCTTCAAAAAAATTTTAATTTTTTTGAAATTTTAATTTTTTTAGATGTTAAACTCTTACTTTTTTTTAAATATTTTGATACAATTGTTTCCTTGAAATTCCCACCAGAACAGAAGTTATGGCTTTTAGAATTTTACCCGCTCACTATCTGAAGCGGCGTTTCCGAAACTTTAAAATAAATTTCCTCCAAATGATATTTTTGGGGATAACGTGCAGGATACCTCAAAAATTTCAGAATATTTTTTCATGAAATTTTCAAAACATATAGTTCTGTATAAACTGAACCTAAAATTTCCTTTTTATTGTTCAAAAAAAATATTTTTTTAGCTGATTATACTGTTAATTTTTTTTAATTTTCTATTAGCTAAATAAAACTTTGCATTAAAAATATAAAAATGCTTTAAAAACAAATTTATTTACGTTCAGGCTAATTATTACAATTTGAAGTATAAGTAGGCACCAAAATTTTTATTCTAGTTGCAATGTTTATTTTGTAATCCTGCGCATAAGCTGTTATGCCAATTTTCTGCACGACAAATGTCTAACAGTTCCGAACCTCCTATAGGTACTAATTCTGCATCTTGCAATTTTTTAAGTACATGAAATGAAAGAAAATATTTATATCTTTCATCCCAATAAAAATTATGTTTTAAAATCATATTCATTTTAAGACATTAAATGTTGAAAATGGCCTTTTTTCCCATTTTTTTCCAATTTTAAGAGTCCTGAGACCCCTTAAATTGGTCTGTTTTTAACAATTTGACGTTTATCCCTTTTATACTGCTACTGAGCATTACATTACACATATATATCATTAAAAGTTGTTAACTAGGAATAGAGTGCGCCGCCCCTGTCATTATGTATGCCCAAACTGTCCGTATCTTTAAGGGTTCATATCTCGGCTAATTACTGAGGATTTTTTTAGAAAATCATTATCAACAGTGCTTTTATACTTCTGCTATTATAGGTACCTGCAGCGTTGCTCAAGACTTTTGCTGAATGCCCGTAAATCGAAATTTGTGTGTAACAGAAAAATATGATTTTCTTAAAAAGTATGTAACCTAGGGTAATCGCTATAATTTTCCATCAAGGTTTAAATTAAGGTCTACTACTTCTACTTTTTTCACAATTTTAGTTTCAGTAGATTCGGAATTAGATAGGGTGGGAACATATTTTTGCGCTATATTTTCAACAATATCTAATACCTAACGAAAATAATAACGAAAATATAATACCTAAAATGAAAAGGAATGTATTTTTGAGTTCAGCGTTACGAAAGCTTTCAAACGATATCCCACACGATACATAAAGAAAATATTTCTTTTTTTCAAGTAGCGTAATTCGGCCTTCTACATTTCTACTAAATATATTTATGAATGTTTAATAATCTGAAAATATGCGGGTCAATAGTCTTTATTACTTCCCCGAATTTGAACTTTCCACGTTCCATAGTTTACGAGTAAAATGGCTGTGACAGACAAACAGACAGACACAGGAGTGATCTTATAATGGTTCCGTTTTTACTTTTTAAGTACGGAGCCCTAAAAATGATGTCAAAGTGGGCATTTTGAACAAAATTTCCCGAAGCGATTGTCTTAGAAACTAAAAATATTTTCCCACTGAAAAAAGAATTGTATATAAATCAAGTTTTAATTAATTGAACGAAAAATAAAAACACAGGTCGCTTATAAATCTCTGCAAAAATCACGTCAGCAAGTTTCATATTTTTTCTATTAAAAATGAATCTGAAAATGTGCCAGAAAATTTCGACTTGTTGAGCATGGAAAAGTATTTTTTTTTTAATACCGCCTTAACATGATTCTAATAAAACCAGCTATTATGTAAAAACTAGCCGCTCTTAGCGACCAGTTTGGTCTGCCTTAAATGTATGCTACGCATTGTATCATTTTACATTTATTCATAATTTAATTTACATGCTCAAGCTCAATCCATCGCCAAATCGGAAGATTCTGATACAGACATCATGAACTCGGTATTTTTATGTTAGACGGTGCAGGTGATAAATCGCCAAACATTGTTCCCGTCGTATTTTTTCGTATTTCATTTAAAATATAATACATTTACACATTTTATTTAAAATACATAACTTTAATTTAAAACTGAAAATTTTAAATTTTATGATTCTCAATTATTTCTTAAAAAAAGAAAAGTAATAAATAACTCCATAAACCATGATATTTAATTTTAATTTGCCACGCGAAACACTGTTTATGACAGTCGCATGAAAAGGACTATTATAATACTGATCACATGATGGCGGTGTAACAATATTTGGCGATTTATCACCTGCATCCGGCTAACATTAAATTACCAAATTGTCCGCCTAGCATGTAAAAAGCGAAGCGGTCAATCTGGAACTGTTGATGACAGTCACATGACTTAGGCTTTTATTATATAGATGAAATAAAACTCGTGAAAAGCGGCTAGATAAAATTGTTAAATCGGATTTATCTCTAATCATGATTTAGTTTTTGTTGGTGAAATTAGTATACTTAAATTCGAAATCTACATCCGCCTGTAGGCCGGACCGGCAAGGATTTTTTTGTTGTTTGGTCGCTTACTTTCTGATTAAATTTCTTATATATTCTCATTTGTATTATAGTCAATAGTTTTATGAATAGGAATTTCTTGTAAAAAAATCTTCTAAAACCAAAATAAACTAAGAAAAGATTAAATCAAAATCATGAATACACATTTAAATTGTTCACAAGAAGAAATATTTGTATTCTGATTCTTGACTTTTTACGTATTATATAATATTCTAAACTAGAAATCAAATTCAAATTCTTGTAATCATTTGAGAAATTTCTAATTTAATCTTTATCGCAATTCCAAAATTATTTTAATTCCTACACTGAAAGGAATTTTGAGACAAAAAATGAGTCAGAACAATGTGTCAGATAACTAATAATCGAACAGTAACTTACTCATTATACTTTTTTAACTTAACTTCGTTTATGTTTGTAAAGATAATTGTGCTATGATAATTACGTAGTTATATGCTCTTGATGATTATACGATGCACACCTGTTTTTCATGGATGCGATGAGGTTATCGATAAGATTTTGGGGAATACTGTTCCACTGCTCAAGAATTGCAATCTTCAAGTCCCGGACAATAAAAGAATGCCTCGATCTCGCAGCAATGCGTCGTCTGACTATGCCCCAAACATGCTCCATCGGATTTAGGTCAGGAGAGCATGCTGGTCATTCCATACGCTGTATTGTTTTAGCTTCAAGCATGTTTTGCACAAGACGAACTGTATGAAGTGTGGCATTATCATGCATGGAAAAAAAGAAATCACTACTGACGACTCATAAAGTATGGAACGGATACTTCAAAACGTTAGCAAAAATAATTTTGCGAATTGATAATGTCTATGATTTTTTTAAAACTATTTAACACCTTTTTTTTCTATAAAACATAAAAATAGTAGTAATAGTTTAAATCAATTGCAGGCTTCTTAATCTACAGTCAAACTTCAGTCAATTTTCGTCATTTTACTCTTTATCGGGCGGTGTCAACAAAAAAGGACGCCTAATATTTAGAGTACTGACACCAAGTATATTTAATTAAAATTCCCTTTCATAATGTGCGTAAAAATAAGCAAGTTTTTATTTTCTAATAAATTCGTTAGTAAATTCTGGTGTCAGTCTATTATTTCATCAAATTATAAACATAATTATTCTGCGCCGGAAAGGGTTGAAACCTTAGTGGTCCTCTTATGAAGTGTTTTAAGTATTTCTGAACTGAAAGGAGCTTAATGTTTAGCCATTATGCAATGTTACTTGGTAATTCTTCGCAAAGAAATTTTTACCGAAATGCTCTCTCCAAACAACAGTCACTTAACAGTCATTATGTAACTAGCGAAAATTTCCCTTTTGTTCAAGTTGTAAATGTAACATTAGTGACGTCATTCTAACTTCACATCGATTGACTATTCTATTAAGAATACTAATAATAATAATAACTACTTGCTAAACAACATAAAAGTGAAAATACTTTTAGCTATTTAATTAAAATGCAAGACGCCAAACTGGAAAATATATTCTTAAGTTTTTAATTTTTATAAATTAACAAAAATGAATGTAAGTGAAAAATCTCTATAATATATTAAAACACTAAAAAAGCATGGAATTCACTTTCAAATTAATATTCATGCCCTTTTAAGCTTTTAATTACCTTTTCAAGTTACTTTAACCGCAAACAATGTGCGTGTTGTACATAAACATAATTAAATTTGCTATCTATTTAAATGACTTCTTTGGAAATAAATATTCGTTTTCTTAGAGCACGTGTAGTCTATAAAAATTTAATATTTATTTTAATACGTGAATGCAATAAATTCTATTAATTACTTCAATAGATAATTGGTTAAAAAACGTTATTACCATCATATATACTTAATTGGGATGCAGCCAAAGAAATAAATGGTTAAAATTTAAAAGTGTTACTTTTTCTGAAGGAAAATGAATGTCTTATTGAGCGGGATTTTACATTAGTAGTAATTAATTACTTCACCAAATGTAAAACAACCACGCTAAATGCCATTACCAAATAGCAATTTTAGTTATTTTCTAAAAAATGGTTTCTTTTTTAAATAATTGTTTGAGTATTTGAAATATGTGAACAAATTAGATCGAATTCATTTTCAACATTGCATAGTATTTCTTTTTACTTTTACTCATCAAATTTTAATGCAAATATTTATGTAACTATCGGCAAAAGAAAAGTATTTATTTCCTACCAAGCTTTTTAAACGCTTTGAACAAACAGAAACACCTAAAAATCAAAAACCCTTAAAAACTAGTTGGATGTGCCAATCCCAAAACTTTCTTTTATCTCATATATTTTAATATTTCAAAATGTTGTTACAGATGTCAATATTTCATTTTTATTAGTTCAATACTATATTAACTTTGACTTTCATCTTAAATTTCTGCTTCACTCAATTAATCGGAGTAAAAGCGAGTTAATCTCGATCATGATATTTTTTAAAATCACGAATAGTCGGCTTATCAGGATGGGAAGTTCCCGTCGATTCACGAGCCACTGGTGTACAATAGAACTAAGAAAAATTAAGAATATTGCACAAAAATCGCTGTTACAGCGCCTCCTTTCGACGGAGGGAGGACCTTCTTGCTAGGGCCAAAAACGTACACAAAAAATTTGGTTCAATTCTACGCATAACTTCATACACTTTTCGACGGTACAATATTGAAAATGACGCAAAAATCGCTATTACAGCGCCTCCTTCGGTGGAATTTTTCCAAATTAAGGAAGGACCTGTTTGCCATAGCCAAAAACGTTTTTAAGAAAATGTGGTTCAATTCTATGCATAACTTCATACACTTTTTGATGGTACAATGGCGACAGACAGACGGACGGACAGACAGACATTTTCTATAAACTTGTGTTTTGGTATCTGTGATCCCTAAAACATGTAAATCCGTCGAAAACCCGAAGTCGAAAAAAATTTCGATTACAATACTTTCTTCTATTGAAGGTAGAAGAAAGTAATAATACGTAACATAATTTTTTGGGAAAAAAAAAATAAATCAACTCTATAAATGAACTCGAAGATGTGTTTGTCAAAAATTACTGTTTTTACAAGATTTTTATATGAGTAAATAAGCAAAGGAAAACATTGCAATAACGCACGCAATTAACAGAGAACAAATTAACAAAGAAACATGAACGATATCGATCTGGTATGATAACTCATCCCACACGTTTCTCAGCATGATTAAGTGCGTTCGTAATTATATAAATATGTAGCACCTGTAGTCGTCGTTCAGCCCGTCCGTCTGTCCGTCCGCACATAACAGAGCAAAAACTACCCAACCGAATGGTCTGAAATTTTAAATATATAATTGTTGCAAAATTTTGTCGAGTCATTTAAAATTTCATGAAAATCGGATGTACAGTTTAATTACGGGGACAGTCAAAAGTTTTCCGTTACATTACAGCCAATGGCAAAAAACTATTGCAAGTGCATTTTAATAATGTTACAGCCTTCCGAATGATCTGAAATTCTAAATATATAATTGTTGCAAAATTTTGTCGAGTCATTTCAAATTTTATGAAAAATTGAATGGATAGTTTAATTACAGGGACAGTCAAAAGCTTTCCGTTACATTACGTCCAATGGGAATAAATTATTGCAAGTTAATTTAATCGTGTTACAGCCTTCCGAATGGTCTGAAATTTCAAATATGTAATTGTTGTAAAATTTTGTCGTGTCATTTCGAATTTTTTGAAAATAGGATGTACAGTTTAATTATAGGGACAGTCAAAAATTTTTCCATTATATGACGGCCAATGGGAAAAAAATTATTTCAAATGCATTTATGCAGTTTAATGATGTTACAGCCTTTCGAACAGAATGAAATGGGTATGCACTTAATGAAGTGCAATAAAATATAGATTCAGTACAATACACGGTGCAAAAAATATTTATAAACTAAGTTATTGTACGAACGCACCTCATTTGACACGGTTGACGAGCAATTTCCAACTTGTTTTTTTGTTGTTGTTGTTGTTTTCCTTGTGAGGTCTTATCAAAGACCAGGTATTTGTTTCACTGCTACCAACTAACTTTGACGAACTAAGGATACGCATATCTGCAGCCGTTCAAAAAGTCACACCAGAAATGCTGAAAAAAGTGTGGTATGAGCCATCGAACCGCCTCGATATCGTTCGTCTTTCTGGAGGGGGCCTACATCGAACACGTATAATTGTGTTGAATTTAAACTTTCAACTGTTATTTTTGATTTCCGATGTAGAACAAGGTTGTACTTTTTTTTTTGTTTTATTTTAATAATCCTGTAAAGTTGGGATATCCGTTCATGTACACCCTTTATAGAACAGAAAACAGGATATTTTTCAACTATTTTTATCTATTTTAATGTATATTATTTATGATGACAAGATCCTTTTTCCTATACACATACATAATGTACAACGATGAATGAAATATCATTTGAAAGGTGTTTTAGCACACTTTTTAGCTCACAGGCTATCAAAGCCTGAGAGCTATGGTGCCCGCTGGTCTGTATGTACGTAAGTATGTACGTATATATGTACGTACGTAACGCGATGCCTCTTGATAGAAATATCCGATTTGCTTCAATTTTTTAGGTTCATTCTGATAAGGCACTTCCCTGATTAGTTTTGGGGGTTCATTGGTTAAATATAAAGAGGGGGAAGGGGATACCCCCTCCCCCGTTAATTTAGATAAATGTGTTTTTCAGGCAGAATTTTCCGATTTGCATCAAATTTGCAAATAGGTTCATTCTGATAAGGTGCTTCTCGGATTACTTTTGGGTGTTCATTGGTTACGTATAAAGGGGGGGGGGGGACGGAGGCTAACCCTTAATGTAGATAAATGGGGTTTTCAGGTAGAATTTTCCGATTTGCATAATTTTTTATAAATAGGTTCATTGTGATAAGGTGCTTCTCCGATTACTTTTGGGGGTTCACTGGATAAGTATAAAAGGGGGGGGGGGCAGGGAAACCCCCTTAATTTTGATAAGTGGGTTTTCAGACAGAATTTTCCAATTTGCATCAAAATTTGTAAATAGGTTAACTCTGATAAGGCTCTTCCCTGATTACATATGGGGTTTCATTGGTTAAGAAAAAAGTGGTAACCGGTTTTTAATCCGCCCCTTAATTTAGATAAATGGGTTTTTCTGCCCGATTTGCTTCAAATTTAGTATATCGTTTTTTTCTGATAAGACGCTTCACTGATGAGATTTGGTGGCTCATTGGTTAAGTATAAAGATGGGAAATAGAGGGGTGGGGGCTAATCCCTTTAATTTATTTTTTGGGGGTATCGTTCTTTAAAATAAGGGTATAATATACAATTAGTGTGAATAGCCTGAGAGCTCAATTCCATTAGTTTAACTGGGCAATTTGCTTTTTATTTCATATCCTTTCGTTTACGTCGTTTCATTAAAAATAGCAGCAAAATAAATGTTCATGATAAAACATATTAGCAAACAAAAAATTGAACTGCGGTCCCCTGGTATTCTACTATTATGCATAATTGTATGTCACTGAACCCATATTGAAGTGCTACGACAAAAATTATTTTGACAGAATAGTATGCGTAGTTTCATTATCTACAATGTATGCAACTGGATTTTAATGAAGTAACTGCTGATATCAACATAGTCTTCGGTAATCCAGGCCCTTTTCAGAGATTTAGAAATGTAATTAGTTTATAACCCAGATAAGCATTGAATAGCCATCTGTTGTACTACGATGATTGATCATTTGAATATATATAGACGAAATGAAATTGTATAGGTGGAATTTCTACACCTTATTTACCAAATCACATTATACAGGCACAAAATTAATGGCTATAGCGATTATGTAACATTAGAATTCATGTAAGTGGAGTTAAAAATATGATATCAATATACATATTTAAACGATTAAACAAAATAAAAGAAATCTGCTAGCAGTTTTTCAAAAGGTAAAATTTCGGATCTAGTTAACCTTAAACTTTAACTATAAACTACAAACTATACTCTATACTAACTGTACTAATGCATAAATTATATTTCTTAAAATCATTTATAAAGACTTAAATCATCACAGATTTTAAAAATAATGCTTTAAATGAGTTTTTAATGAAAGCCTGATTTTCCATTAGACATGAAAGACTCAAGCATAGGGGTTTTACCCTTATTTTTTATCGTAGCTACCCAAATATTGAATTTTTTTCAATCTTTGTATTGTTTAGTGAAATGAGAAATTAAATCAATATATTGATAATCTAATAGAATATACTATAATTTTCCCCTATTTTCAAGGCAATTTTTTCTTTTTCATTTAACAATGAAACGTATTAATGTTTACCAGAATATTAATTGTTGTTTTAAGTATGTAATTTTAGGGTTATTTTATATTATCCATAAATTTATGTCACTAAAAGCATATTCCAGCGTCACGATCAAAATTACTTCTCTTGACGAGCATATGTAGGTTCATTATCTACAAATGAACACAACTGAATTTTAATGACGTGTCAGCTGATGCATGCAGCATATCAACACAGACATCAGTTATCCAGGTGATTTTCAGAGATTAAGCAGCATAATTAATTTAAAACTCAGAAATTGATATTGAATAGCCAACACTACAAGTTCATGATTTATCATTTGAATATACACACAGGAAATGAAATGGTTATAAGTGAAATTTTCACACCTTATGTTCTAAATGAAATTATACAGGGCACAAAATTAATGTCTGTAGCGGTGATGTAACATTAACATAAATGTAGATTGCGTTATAAATATTATTTCCAGATAAATTTAAATAAATAGGTTCGGAATAATAAAACTCCTAGTAGTCTTATAAAAAGTAAAATTTGAGATGTTGTTAACTATGCTCTTCGAAATTTCTTAAAGACATTTACAAAAATATAGTTTATAAAAGATTAAAAGAAAAAATCACACTAATTAAATAATGCTTTAAATGTATTTTTAATGGAAGCCTAATTTTCAGTTGGTTCCTGTGATAGACCTAATCATTAGGTATTTACTAGTGCTCCCGATAGGATACGTATTTCAGTTATACGTTTAAACGATATACGTATATACGTATAATACGTTTCTATGAAATACGAATGCCTTAAAATATACGTTTAAACGTATCCGGATACGTATAAGGGTACATCGGTTAAACGCATATTTAAGGATACGTACATTTAAGGTATACGTATATTTCAAGTATCGTATTTGCTTTTAATGACAATAGACCTGATGAGTCTTACGTCACTGAATGGAGAATAAGCTGGAAATCGGTGGCATTACCGTGGCAATCTTCATATTATATTTCAAACATAAGATTTTGTTATTTTCCTCTATAAATATTTTAATTAATTTATGTTTTTTCTAATTTCATCTCATAGTATTGAGACAAGATACCCCGTTATTTTTGTATTTTGTGTATAGAATACATACAAATTGTATTCATTGTTAGTAACCAGGAAAGTTAAACACTTTTTCAGCAAAGAATGAGAGTATAAATGTTTCAGCTCTTTTGTGAATCCTTGTTATGTACAGTTTTTTCATTTTATCTTTTACGAATTCTTTATTCGTGTGTGTTATACTCAAGATTGCATCTGGCTGCAAGTGTTATTCTTTCCACGGAGCAAACGTTTTCTACCCTGTTAATGTATAATGCAAATCATTTTTTTAAATCATGGCACTCATGGTATTTTTTATACAAAATGCTAGGGCATTAAGTTTAAGATTTGTTAAGATTTGTTAGTATTCACAAATATAATTTCTGTCCCTGTGCCGGCGTGTTCGTGTGTCTGTTGCCATTGTACCATCAAAAAGTGTATGAAATTATGCATAGAATTGAACCAAATTTTTTTTCTAAGTTTTTGGCTATAGAAAGCAGATCCACCCTTAATTTGGAAAACATCCGCCAGAAGGGGGCGTTGTAATAGCGATTTTTGTGCCATTTTCAATTTTGTACTATCGAAAAGTGTATGAAGACATGCATAGACTTGAACAAAGTTTTTTTTTTTTTTTTTTTTTTTTTTTTTTTAGTTCTTGGCTATGGCAAGCAGGTCCTTCCTTAATTTGGAAAAAATCCGCCGGTAGAGGGCGCTGTAATAGCGATTTTTGTGCCATTTTGTATATTGTACCATCTGAAAGTGTATGAAGTTTTACATAGAATTGAACCAAATTTTTTGTGTATGTTTTTGGTCATGGCAAGAAGCTCCTCCTTGAATTTGGAATAATGCCGCTGGAAGGAGGCGCTGTAATAGCGATTTTTGTACCATGTTCAATATTGTACAATCGAAAAGTGTATGAAGTTATGCATAGAATTGAACCAAAAAAAAATTTTTTTTAAGTTTCTGGCTATAGAAAGCAGGTCCTTCCTTAATTTGGAAAAAATCCGCCGGAAGCGGGCGCTGTAATAGCGATTTTTGCGCGATTTTGAATATTGTACCATCGAAAAGTGTATGAAGTTACGTATAGAATTGAACCATTTTTTTTAAGCTCTTGGCTATGACAAGCAGGTCCTCTCTTAAGTTGGAAAAAATCCGGCGATACGGGGCGCTGTAATAGCGATTTTTGAGCGATTTTTGTGCCATTTTGAATAGTGTACCATCGAAAAGTGTATGAAGTTATGCATAGAATTGAACCAATTTTTTGTGTACGTTTTTGTTCATAACAAGAAGGTCCTCCCTGAATTTGGAAAAATTCAATTGGGCGCTGTAATAGTGATTTTTGTGCCATTTTTAATACAGTGAAACTTGGATAATTCGAACTTGTTTAATTCGAAATTCTGGCTAATTCGAATTTTTTGCTTGGTCCCTAGAATTCTGTATTAAAATAATGTTAAAAAAATGTGGATATTTCGAATTTTAGTTTGGATAATTCGAATTTTTCGTAGGATTGCCTTTCGAGTTTTGCGGTAAATATTACTCCTGAGACTTTTTTCAGCTAAGGTTCAAAATAGTAAAACAGTTTATTTTAATTGTCTTTCTATTTGGCAAAATTCCAAGACTTAGCCGCACCCTTTCGTCTGGGGAATCTATTTCACTGCGCATTGAAAGGATCGCAGCTTAGGTGTTGCAATCACAGATTTTCGCCAACCCTTCCCCTCCCCCCCCCCCTTTTTTTTTCTCCAGAAGCGCAGCTACATTTCTTTCTATCTTAGAGTCACGAGCACTTTCACGTGAGTGAATGATTTAACGCGGTTGTAAGTTTTTGTTGTAAGTTTTTAAGAGAAATTATTCAGAATAAGGAACCAAAAAATATTTTTAATGTGGACGAGACTGGACTTTTTTATAAGTGTACTCCAAATAAAACTTTTGCTTTCAAAGGAGAAACATGCAGTGGTGGAAAACTAAGTAAAGACCGAGTAACGTTGCTTGTTGGAGCAAATATGGACGGGTCCGAAAAGTTGCCACTATTAATGATTGGCAAATCGGCTAATCCACATTGCTTTAAAAATGTTAAGTCTAAGCCTGTCTCCTACGATTCAAATACAAAGGCATGGATGACGTCCGAAATTTTTCAAAAATGGCTTTTAAATATAAACAAGAAATTTGAAAAACATTGTTCGGCTCACAACAGCATTCCCAAAATGAAAAATGTGGAAGTCATTTTTTTCCCTGCCAACATGACATCTGTGGTTCAGCCAATGGACCAAGGAATCATCAAAAACCTTAAACATTTCTATAGGCGTCTGTTGGTTGAAAGCATCCTCATCGGAGATTTTGACATTAAGAATCTCAACGTTCTTCGTGCTTCAAGAATGTGTAGGCAGGCATGGGACAAGGTCAGTGAGATAACGATTATGAAATGCTTTCATAAGGCGGGATTTGTAAAGAAAGAAACAGAAGGAGTAAATGTAGTGGAAAACTTTGACGAAATTGATCCTGAACTTACTGTCGATAATTGGGAAGATGTAAAATCGGATCCATCAATCTTGTACGAAGACTACGTCAACGTGGACCAAAATGTGGCTGTGTATGGCGAGGTAACTGATGCTGACATTGTTGCTCAACTGGCGGAAAACAACCAAGCTGAGGACGGACTATCTGAAAATGAACAGGACAATGAAATACAAGAGAAGCCCTTACCTAGTTGCTTAGAAGCTATTATGCATATACAAGAACTTCGACGCTTTTTTGAAGGTCAGTCCAATGTAAAAGATTCTATTTTTGTGTCAATCGATAAGTTGGAATCATATGCTATGACTCAAAGATTGCATTCGAAAAAGCAATAAAAAATATCTGATTTTATTCTTAAAAGTAATGAATAATTAAGCTAAATGTTTGATTTAATGAAAAAAATGTAGCAGTATCCTTAGATAAAGTTTATGTGTTAAATATTTCATTATGGAGTTAATCTTTTTTTATTTATCTCTTCTTTTTGAGCGAATATATTTAATTCGAATTTTTGGATATTTCGAACTTTTCTTTTGGTCCCTTGAACTTCGAATTATCCAAGTTCGACTGTATTGTACCATCGAAAAGTGTATGAAGTTATGCATAGAATTGAACCAAATTTTTGTGTATCTATTTGGCCATGGCAAGAAGGTCCTTCCTGAATTTGGAAAAATTCAATTGGGAGCTGTAAAAGCGATTTTTGTGTAATCTTCTTAATTTTTCATAGTTATATTGCACACCAGTGGCTCGGGAATCGACGGGAACTTCTCATCCTGATAAGCCGACTATTCGCGACTATTCGTGATTTTAATAAATATCATGATCGAGATTAACTCGCTTTTACTCCAATTAACTGACTGAAACAGGAAATTAAAATGAAAGTCAAAGTTGATATAGTATTGAACTAATAAAAATGAAATATTGACATTTGTAACAACATTTTGATATATTAAAATACATGAGATAGAAGAATGTTTTTTGGAATTGGCACATCCAACCACATATTGTTTAGTGAATTGAGAAATAAATCAATATATTGATAAGGTAATATAATGTACTAAATAATTTTCCACTATTTGCAAAACATATATTTTTCATTTAACAATTAAAGTAATTAACGTTTACCAGTTTATTAATAGGTGTTTTAATTGTGTAATTTTATGGTTATTTTATATCATTCATAACTTTATGTCACTGAACTGTTGCTGCTTCGCGGTCTAAATTTCTATGAGAGACGACCATATGTAGGTTCATTATCTACAATTAAAGCAGCTGAATTTTTAATGAAGTGAAGCATATCAAAAGAGGCAACAGTAATACATGTGATTTTCAGAGATTAAGCAGCATAATTAGTTTAAAACTCAGAAACAGATATAATGCGTCACAAAAGTTTATAGACAATCATTTTTTTTTTAATTTAAAAGCTAACTAAACAAGGTAAAAAAACGAAATAAATTATGCAAATACATAATGATGAAATAAAAATAATAAAATACTCAAACAACATTTAGTAGTCATATATTTAATAGAAAAAAATAAAAACAGAAAAATGCTGTCCCAAAAATATATAGATAACCGGTGTTAAAAACTGATTTAAGTACTAATATCCAAAATTTACATATTCCAAGGTCATGTACTTGTGGCACAATAATTTTCTAAGATAAAATCGAATCTGTTTTATACTTTCCGACTGATTACAAAGATGCCTTGCAATGCGTAGTTTTCCAAAAGGGAAATTTTGGAAATCTATCGTTTAAAGGCTCGTAGATGGAAAGTTGTGGACATTTCAAGAAAAATTAATCAGTGTAATTAATTAAGTTATTATTTAAAATATGTTAACCAATCACTCGAATTAAAATTTTAAAGTTTCATTTTTGGCATAACTCAATTATAATGTGCAAATTTGAAATGCTTGTAACTTCGCTAGGAATAGTTGTAATTGCTGCAGTTTTTCTGCTAATGATGCAGTTAAGATTAAAATATCTCTCTATTCTAAAAAAAAAAAAAAAAAAAAAAAAAAAAAAACCGTAACTAACGCTGTCACCCGCACCGCCGCCGGTTTTGAATTTTTTGTGACCGGCGGTCTTTCTTCATTAATATTAAGAAAAATATTGCATACAAAAATATGAAAGTGGTATTATAGAGAAATGTTTGATAAACACTCTGATGCAGACAGTTTTCAAATCAAAGAATTATTTTAAGAGATATTTAATGCTAAAGTTGGACAAAATCGTTCCATTAAAAAGTTTTATAGGAGCAAAACTATAGATGGGAATTTAATTATTTTTAGATCATTTTATACGTTAGAAATTCCCGGTGTACAGGCTGCATTTATTTTTTTTTTTAATTTGACTCATTTTTTGAGGTTTTATTTCTATTTTAATTCAAATTTTCAGCATTTCGAGAGACATTTTTTACATATTTTAGAAAATGGTATTAATTTAAATTTTTGCCAGCTGTATAAACAGCGCAAACAATAATGTTTGCTTCAAATAAAAAAATTATTTATACGTGACTATTATAAACAGAAGGAAAACCCCTTCAAATTATAATTAAATAATTACGTATAAAAAGCAGAAACTTATTGCAAATTACGTTATAAAAACTATATTTACACGTGATTTTTAAATGAGAAAGGATATTGTAAAATAATAAATTCATTAATAAGCGTTAGGTGTTTTAAATAGGAGAAATTACGTCACATTACACTTACTACGTAAAATGAACAAAATATAATATTGCAAAAAAGTTTAAATTAAAAAATTGAGAGACATTTATTTGATACTTTGAGATGATCTTTTCAACTATTTTTGTTAGGACAGCGCAAATAATATTTCATTTCTAACAAAAGTATTTTCACGTGAATATTAAAAAGAGAAAGAAAAGTTTGGTGAAAATTACGTCAGATTAAAACAGATACATTTAAAATGTCTTATTTAAAAGTACTTTCTTTTCGCTTTGTTAAAAAATACCGGGAGACAAAGGCTCTGTTTACTTAATTCATCTTATATTAGCTTATTTTGAAATGTTTAACTGATTTTATTTAACCCGTTAATAGTCGCGCGTTGGTCTTTTCCCCGCCCGAAATTCGTTATCTTCCTGTAACTCATTTCCCATTAAAGTTACGATAGCCAAATTCCGTGTAGCTGACTTTGAGTGTTCACACTCTTGTGTAGTAAAATTGCAAGTCATTCCTGCTATCTCTTAGCATTTTATCGCATTCTTAAGTTTCAATCGGTCTAAATGACCGCGTTGCGACCACTTACGTTAGTTGTATTTTTCCTCCTCGTGTTCATCCTTTCCCATTTCCGCGAAATTTGTGGGGGAAAGTTTCTTCGAAGTACGGACTCTCTGTCTGTTGTTATTTCGTTTTTCTTTCTTTCTGCTATTTTACCCGTTCATAGAGTACTTTTTTACTTTTAGAATGTGACTTAAAATTGTTTTTTTATACTAGTTGTGAAGTCAGTTCGCACAAAAAACTGATGGATGGCCACTTACATTTTTTTTTCATTGTCAAATATTGCGGGAATAAATTCTCAAATTGATAATAATTTAAATATGGAAAAAAAGGGAAATTCATCATCATTATTTGAAAGAACTTGCTTTTCATTTATTACCCGAACATATAAATGAAAGAAAACAGACAATAACACTGCCAAACCATTAAAAAAAAGAGAAGATAATTTTGTGGGAATCGGTAAAAAAAATTGCCGTATCTCCAAAATCTGAAAAGTATCGTTTTTGTACTATAAAACAAATTCGAAAGATAAAAAAAATTTCTCAGAAATGTAGTGTGTATATTTACGAAGAACATACATATAATTTATTTGTACAATAAGAAAAATTATGAGAATTTTATAATGTAGGTTAGAAATTACGCAAATAAAAATCCCTTTTGGATAATTCAGTGAATGTTTATACTATGATTTAAAAAAATATTTTAAGTATTTTTCTAAAATTTATCTATTTTTAAATTTTCATACTGTAAGTAAAAACACATTTTTTTTAATAATGCCGCAGAAAATGTTTTTTTTTTTATTATTATTATTGAAATCCAATAGAGGCTTGGGGACAGTATCTAACAGATTTAAATTTGTTGTCCTTCATCAATTGTTCAAACTATTTTTCAGAATAATGTTTTCCAGAATATGAGGGAAAATTCATTTAAATTAAATTATTGCTGCATATTTATAATTTCGGAGAAAATTTTCTTATTGTTTTTATTATTTTAATGAACGTTATTATAAAACAATAAATTATAGCATTAATACCTTATTATGAAATGTACAATTGAATATTTATTTTAATTAAATAGTTTCTGTAAAATACATCCCTATTAAGATGAACCTTTCAGTGATTCTATTAATTAAAATAATTTATCCATCTTAGGATTTAAATTTACAATTGCAAATGTATTTAAATTAAATATATAATTTCAATAACTTATTTATTATTTACTATATATAAGCGAAGTTCGTATCCAGAGTTTGTATTCAAGGGCGCTGCTCCCACCCTGAAATAAGTAGAAAAACTACAAATCATGAATTTTCATTTGAAAAATGGATTTAATCACAAAATCTCGAGAGCCCCCCCCCCCTTCTCCTCTCCCCCCTCATACACACACAGACACCCCACTGTAATTCTTTATTATATATATATCTTTAATATATATATCTTATGTATATATCTCTATTTATATATATCTTATGTTCTTTATTATATATATATATATATATATAATTATACATTTTAAATAATTTTTGGTTTATGTGGTATTTGTGATTACATAATTATTGGTCATTTTCCTTATTTTTCAATGGTATTATTGTACAGAAAGTTTACACATATATATATATTGTCTTTAATTGTTTATGGCATCAAATTTGATGGTTTTTCATATGCTTTAAATGAATTAATCGTCCGCAATATGCTGGTGAATTAGTGGTATTGTATTTGATTTTCTGTTGCATGTCATAGGTTCCATTTTTATTTTCAATTTAATTGTTCAATTTAATGTCAGTGTAATATATTGATGCTAAATTTATTAATTTTATTTTATTAAATGGATATAGAGTGCCGGAGTATAAAAAAAATCTACCTGACTCTGATTCTGTCCTTCCAAAAAAAATAAAAAATAAAATAAAAATACTCCTATCATGAATTTAGATTCATATTAGTAAATGTTTTCCTACTAATTATTGATTCATAGTAACATCAGAAATTCAGTCAAATCATTTACTATTTACTTTTAAGTATTTACGCAGAACGAAGAAAGAGTTATTAAAAAGTTTTATCTAGATGCCAACTGAATATATACTTAAGCGAAATAAATAATTGCTGTAAAAGGTTGTAAAATGAATAATTGCTGTAATCGTTTAAAGTTCAGTCAATATTTTCACCCTACGTTATCCGTTTTCGATCATCTGATAACACCGGCAAGTTTCCCCTTCGTTTTCGGCCTGCTGGTAACGGCGGCAAATGGACCGAACGCGACTACTAACGTTCTAAAAAATGTCGCGACTACTCTCGGGTTAATCAAAGACGAAAACGGCCATTGTATCTTTTAACAGCAGCTGATTTGGCTTTAAAATTCCCCAATCAAAGAGAAATGAATAGAAGCCCGTTTATAGGGAGATCGCCGCTGTTTTTTAAATTATAGTTCAATCTTCTGAAATCTTTATAAAGCCGATTAAATTAGCGTGCTTTTAGAGTCTGTGATGTCTAAACGGGGTTTGGCGAGCTTAGCTCGTAGGGGGCAGATCCCCCTAGTATTAAAAAAAGAAAAAAGAAAAAACGATTTTTTAGTCGATTTTTGCCACAATGAAGGTCTACGGTCCCCTTAAATGTGATTTTGATGAAAACCTGATTTTCATTTCATAACTATAAGGATAGGATTTTAACCCTTGACTTCTTCAACGGGATGCCAAGTTTTGAATCCCATTTTCAATTTTTTGTAATGTTTAGCGAACTGAGAATTTAAATTAATGTTTTTAAAAATGAATAGTATGCACTAGATTTTTTACCCTATTTGGAATGTATTTTTCTCCATTTAACAATGAAAATGTATTACGGTAACAGTTTACTGATTGGTGTTTTAAATGTGTAAATTTAGGGTTATTTTATATTACGCGTATACTTATGTCACTGAAATATTGCCGCGTCAGGTCTAAATTTCTCTACCAGACGGCCATACGTAGGTTCATTAGCTACGGTCAAAGCAACTGATGAAGTGGCAGCTGATGCAGCATATCAACACACACAACAGTAATCCAAGTGATTTTCAGAGATTAAGCAACATAATTAGTTTAAAACTCAGAAAGTGATATTGAATAGCTGACATTACATTACTATTTTTTATCATTTGAATACATACAGACGAATTGAAATGGTTATAAATGGTATTTTGACACCTTATGTATCAAATAAAATTATGGAGAGCACTAAATTAGTGGAATTGCTGTAGCGATTATGTAACATTACAATTCAAGTAGATAGAGTTATGAATGTGATATAAGCATACATTTAAATGATTAAATACGAACTAATAAAAAGCCTTGCAGTTTTCTAAGACTTAAAACTTAGGATGCAGTTAACTGTACTCATAAACTATAATAGATTTCTTAAAAGCTTTTATATTGAAGCTGTTTATCACAGATTTTAAGAATGATACTTTAATTAAATGTTGCTTTAAATGTATTTTTAATCAAAGCCTGATTTTCCATTGCTGATAATAAACTCAAACGTTGGAATTTTATCCCTGATTTCCTTCATTCCCACATATTCAATCACATTTTTCATTTTTTGCATTGTTTAGTGAATTGATAAATTAAGTAAATGTTATGATAACCTAATATAATGTACTATAATTTTCTATCTATTTGCAAAACTATTCTTTTTCTTTTTAATTTAACAATGAAAATGATTATCTTTTACCAGTTTAAGAATTGTTGTTTTAAGTATGTATATTTAATGTTATTTTATATTATGCATAATCGTATGTTACTGAAAACATATTGCAGGGTCACGATCTAAACTCCTCAGCCAGACGACCAAATGTAGGTTCATTATCTACAATGAACATAACTCAATTTTAATGAAGTGACAGCTGATGCACCACATAACACAAAAGTCAGTAATCTAGCTCATTTTCAGAGATTAAGCAACATAATTAGTTTAAAACTCATAAAGTGATATTGAATAGCCGACACTACATTACGATGATTGATCATTTGAATATATACGCATAAAACGAAATGGTTATAAGTGGAATTTTCACACATTATTAACTAAATCAAATTATACAGGGCTCAAAATTAATGTCGTTAGAGATCATGTAACAGTCCAATCCATGTAGGTAGCGTTTTAAGTATGATTTCTATATATATTTAAATGATCATGTTTTAAATAATAAAAGTCCTAGCAGGTTACGGGGTAAATTTGGTATGTTCTTCAATTAACTATGTTCTTAAACATTTCTTAAAATCATTTAGACAGACGTAGTTCATCAAATATATATATTTTTAAATCATGCTTTAGTTAATGATGCGTTAAATATAATTTTAATGACAGCCCGATTTTCAGTTACGTATAATAGACTCAAGCATGGAGTTTTTACCCCTAATTTCTTCTTCGCAGTTCCAAATAATGAATCACATTTTACAGTTTTTATAATGTTTAGTGAACTTAGAAACAAAATTAATATATTGATAAACTAATAGAATGTTCTAGAATTTTTCCCTTATTTGTAAGGCATTTTTTGCATATTTTTTCCTTTTCATTTAACAATAAAAATGCTTTATGTTCATCAGTTTGTTAATTTAAGTTTTAAATACGTAAATTTAGGAGTTTTTTTATATAACGCATGACCTTACGTCACTGAAAGTATATTGCCGCGCTACTATCTAAATTACTGCGGCAGACGAGTATAATGTAGGTTCATTATTTAAAATGAACAAAACTGAAATTTAATCAAGTGACAGCTGACGCAGCATATTAACACAGACATCACTAATAAAACTGAATTTCAGAGATTAAGCAACATAATTAGTTTAAAACTCAGAAAGGGATATTTAATAGCTAACACTACAAGTAATAGTATGATAGATGATAATTTGAATATATACAGACCAAATGAAATAGTTATAACTGAAAATTGCACACCACCAAATAAAAGAAAATAATGTAAAAAAGGGCAGCAGATGCATAGTTAATAAAATAAAAGAAGAAAAATTTAAAAGAGCAATTATAAGAGTGATTTTCAAGCGTTCAAAAAGATTGGGAACTAAGTGAGATTTGCAAGATATGTAGAATTTTGAAAAATTAAGAAATGCCTTATGAAAATTTAAGTGGCAGATAGGTAAGAGATAACATTAGACTTTAAAAAATAAATCCAGTAATGAGTTAATAAAACCAAAAAAATAAAGCCAGCAATGTGAGGCAATTGCACATTTGGAAAAAAATCGATTAGATACATATTGGCTATGCTCATTTAATCTATATTAGAAAGTTCAGTTTTTCCAGCACAGTAGAACTCCAATTATCTGAACTCCAACTAACCGAATCGCTTTCAAAATTTGAGAAAAATAATTAAGACTACGTCCTGCGATTCGCAAAATAATGATTCTGTCTACGCGCGCTATTGTCATTCCCTTCGCGAAGACACGGAGACGCAGAGCGAACATTATGGGGATTATAGTGCAGTTCGATTATTGGCTGTCGTTCGTCACGAGGTGGCCGGCCCGGCCCACCTGTCTCTGTTCTTTTTGATTAGTCAGTCAGTCTGACGTGACCGAGTGTGATCACATGTAATTTCTCACTGTCAACCGGATGAGCGACTTGACTGCCGGAAAACGGATGAAGATTGTCAAACAGCTGACCGAGATGTTCGACTTTCATTTACAGTATGGTGCATACATACTGTACTATGTACAGCACTTGTAAGTACGCTTAACATGTAAAAGCGTTGCCTTTTCATTTTTTAATTAAAAGCTCTTTTTCTTTAAAAATAGTTTTTACTCCATTTTTAACATACATACAGTAATTAATTAAAGTAGACCCTTTTTTCGGAAAATATCCAGTTATCCGAATTTTGATTATCAGAATGGTGTCCGGTCCCAATTGATTCGGATAATTGGTGTTCTACTGTATAATCACAATGTCTCAAAATCATGTCTTCCAAACTAAAGTTATATTTAATTTCTGGTATTGCCTCAAGAATAAGAATATGCGGAGAAATAAATGAATTGGAAAAATACGTAAACTAACGGAATTTGTTTAATTTTTTATACGGCCTAACACTAGTAACGTTGAAAGTAGGGGATGCCAAAAACAAATCATTTATTCATTCAGTTAAGGCCCCGCTGCAGAGAAATTTATTTTCGTCTTTCAGAAAAAGCACGTCTTGTAGAAGTTTCTGGAGGTGTCAACAATGTACCAATGATTGACAGAAAATCCTCCAATTGAAATAGAGGGCGATTTCAATAGGGTCAGATCAACCCTCCGTATGGTCAGATATCAGTTTAGGGCAGTGGTTATCTTTCCTTTTGAATGTAGCGCGAAAAATCTCCCCTCTCTGTGAGGCTCATCTCTTGACCTCAGAATAAAAGGTGAGATTAATTTCAGGTGTGTTTCGAAAAGCAGTAATTCTATTTCATTTTGTTCAAAAACAAAGGAAAAAATAGTGTATAATATATGCACTAATAGTAAGAAGAAAAATTCCATCAATCAGCCACAGAATTTTTAATATTTGGCTAATATGCATATATTTTAGAATAGATGGGATACCATTGTTATTTAATTTTTAAACTATATAAAGAAATTCACTATGTTTTCACTATTTTCGAGTTTTGTGTTCGAATGCAATTTTCCAGATGAAACGAAATAAACATTTTCGGAGATAAAGATCAACTTACGACGATCTCGTGAAACATTCTCCAATCATCAATTAACGGTAGTTATTTATGTTAATTAATTAATAATTAAAAATATTGAATTTAATAACTAATATAATTATTAATTTAGATTTAATATTTAGTGTGTTATCGCAGTTACTATTTTGATATATATACATGCATGAGCAGGATACCAAATTTAAAGTAGAGACACATTTCATCCCAATTCAGATACGCATCGTTGACACGTATGAATCGTAAAATTTAATTAGTAATAAAACAATAATAATAATGAATAAAATGCAAATAGTTTAGAGATTCTGAATTTCAAAACATTAATGCAAACCACATATGAAATCATAGTATATTTCTAATACAGACAAACTTGGTTATAACGAGAACGAATCCACAGTATTTTCGCGTTATAACAGAGTTATATTTCAGTCAAGTTTAAAATAAATAAGTAAAAGTTCCGTTTATTTATCAAAAGGCAGAATTATTATTGTGATTGACACAATTTTCTATTTATATATTATTGATGCCTCCTTGAGATTTATCATAATTTTTTCTTTTCAATTCTAAATTTATAAATAGGATAAAACTCTATAAAATTGATTTAGATATAGATAAGAAATTAAACAGATCTTTAAAAGTTACTATTATTTTGTTGTTGTTGTTGTTTATTTATTATTATTATATGTATTTATTTTTCTTCTTAACATTATTATTATTAATATTAATACTACTATTATTGTTATTAGTAATAGCAGTAATATTATATTTATTTATTTATTTTATTTCATAGCACAGTTTCTGTTATGTCTGTTTATAGTCAACAAAAGATTTCTTTTTGCTCATTAAAACCTGTACTCGTTACACCCAAGCCAAAATCAAATTAGACTATATTATTTAAAATTAATAAATTAATAGAATTAATAACTAAACACTTACCTTTTTCTCCATGTTGCAAGATTTTTGCCTCTATTTTTTTTTCTTCTGGTAGTTATTGTAAGATGCTGTCCTTTTTGCTTTTTATATCGGTAGCTCATTTTTTTAAAAAATATAGTATATGAATGACATTTATTTAGTAAATGAACATATAGCTCAACATTTTCTGTTAAAATACAAAAAATATATAAACACACATTTATTGGAAAGTAAAATTTTCACACTCGCATATGTCAACTAAAAAACAAGAAATGCTTTCTCTTTCTGACCACTGTTGACCACGCTGAAAATTCTATTTATAAAACTACATCCATGGTAAGAACGTTTTCTTTCACGGGAGAAAAACCTAGGAGATAAGAGTGTAATAGGACGCCTTTCTTGAGTCCTCGATCGGGAGAGGCAGGGGGTGCGAAGTTTGATTTATTCCAAATCCGCCGAAAAATCTCCCCAGAACCCCCTGCAGTTTCTTGGTAGGTCCTATTAACAAACGGCGATGACACGTATGAAGCGAAAAAAAAAGGTTAAAAGCACAACACAAAAAACCCAAATGCTGATCTTCACAAATGCGACATTTCGATCCTTTTCAGAAAAATATTCTCCCCCAAACATCTGCAAATCCAGGTGGTCGCTAATTACAAATACTCAACGAGGTTCTGGGTGATGGTTATTCTCAAGATGGCACTTCTGAAAACCATTAATCGTTTCCTGTTGATTATCTTTCTTAACAGTTCAACTTGAAAAATTCCATCAAATTTTATATTTTTCAGCTAGAAACAAATATGGTTATTTTGTATAAGTACTAAATTATTAAATTTTAATACTTGTATTTTATATGCTTCGTCTGAAATACAAGTGAGAAATTCGTATGTTTTTCAGACAATTAAAAATGAATTTGTAACAATCTTCTTTGCTAAAAATGCTTAAGAAATGTCTTTATCGCGAATATTTAATGCATGGATGATAATAATAGTAATAATAATAATTAGTAACTTCATGATTTCTTTATCTTAATTGCATGTTAATTGTAACGTATATAAATAAAGTTTAATGTCTCAATAATTATAAAAGTTGAAATTAACACTAGAATGATGGTGAGGGGCCATTTTGGCCCCTACCAAATGAATATACTTTGTTCCGATTCAGAAATTTATTTAGGAATTAAGTTTAAATGATACAAAGAAAGAAAGGTTAATTAAATAACTCAAACAGTTTTAAATAAAAATTCTGGTATTAAATATTTTTATGAAACTGGAGTAAACATTCCGGTCTTTCTATGTTAAACTTTAGTTTAAAATAATATTTGTTTTAAGAGTTAGGTTAGCCAATATAATATTGATTAATTATTGTAATTATTTTTCTTAGCTTTTTATAAATTCAGTCAATCACTGTCTTTTAAACATTTTCATTCGTCGAATCCGCCAAGTTATTAGTGTGTCGACTCGCAATAATAGTAATATATAATAATTATTATTTAATAATAAAATTATATAATAATTATTATTATTACATTATTATTATTAGTAGTAGTAATAGTAGTAATAGTAATTTCTACAGATTAAACAAATATTGAAAAAAATTGTACTTAGTTTTTGTTACTAGAATAAAAATAAAAGGGGGAAAAAAGACCTTTCTGTCAGATTTCTCTCTATTCTAAAAAAAATATACACCACCGCCGCCGGTGTAAATGAATTTTTTTGTGACCGGAGGTCTTTCTTCGCTAATATTAAGAAAACTACTACACACAAAAATATGAAAATTGGTAGTATTATAGAGAAATCTTATATAAACACGCTAAAGTAGACAATTTTTAAATCGAAGAACTATTTAAAGTGATTTTCAATGTTAAAGTCGGTCAGAATAGGTCCATTAAAAAAGTTTTTTAGGAACAAAGCTATGCATAGGTTGGTTAATTTTTGACGGCCGATTATCTACACGAGGGATATAAGCCATAGGGGATGTGCCCTCCTTGGGGGTCTTTCTAAGGGAACCCAACCCGTATTTACGCATGAAAATCCAAGGTTTCGAAGAAAACCACGAAAACTCCGAAACGGTTAGGCCGACGGGCGCGATTGGCTTAGAACCCAGCACCTCCCGTCTACCAGCTTCGAGAGCAAAACCTCTCAGCCACGCTATGCATAGGAGTTTAATATATGTTTCTAGGGTTATAGTTCTCAAGCTAGTGGTGTGAAAATTGCGCTTATTTTTTTTTTAAATTTTACTAATTTTATGAAGGGTTTTTTTTTTCAATCTTTTATTCGAATTTTCATTATTTCAAGAGAATTCTTTTCATACTTAGAAAGGGTAATTTTTTATGTTGATGCTAATTTGTAAAACAGCAGAAAGAATTATATTGCCTCTCAAATAAGAAATGTATTTACACGTTACTGTTAAAAACAGAAATGAAACTTTAACAAGGTCATTTTTACATTTAACAAGGTTTAATTTTTAGGTCAAAATTAGCAAAATGTTGATAAAGTTATGTATGGACACTCCACTCCCCCTCTCCCCGAAAGTGGCTACCTTCTGTCACGATTGCTCAATTGATTTGCAATCTTAAACTGAAAATATCTTCAGGTATTGACATTCACAAACTGGGAAATCGTGCGGTGATTTCCAATCTTTGGTAAAAGCAAAGGAAATTTCATAAAATCCGTTAAATTTGGAGCTTATTTTGAAGTAAACATTTTAGTAAAATTCATAATTTATATTATATAATGTAATAATAATAAGACACGGTATAAAATAATTAAAAAGAACACAATTTCGAAGCAAATCGGTATGTTCTATCTAAATTATATATACCATGTACCTACATATAGGGTGGTTCGTCAGTAATTGACCAGTAGGAAATGAATTTTTATTTCTGAATTCTACAATGGAAAAGAAATATGCAACTGCTGACGGAATTTCATTTTTCAACAATTACCGTAAATATAAATAATGCAGAAAATGAGATAAGGAAAAGCTTCCGATTTACTAAACTAATATTTTCTTTATATTTAGGAAATTTGCAGAATAATGCTTTAATAATTTTGTTAGAAGAAAGTATCTGGATAAATTTCTATTAAACAGTAACCGTGAAAATATGGTACTAAGCATATGAAATTAGTCTCGCATTATTTGAAATATAATATCAAGAGAAAGTGCTTTTATATATATTTTTATATTTTTATTAGAAAAAAAATAGCTAGATAAATTTCTGTTAAATAGTTAATAACAGTGAAAATATTGTACTAATAATGTGAACTTAGCCTCACATTATTTGAAATACAACATCAAGAAAAATGCAGGAAGAATGCAGTAAATCAGTGTTAAAAATAATAGCAATCATATTCAATGTGCAGTACATGTTCTTGTTGTTTGAGCGCGAAACGTGAAAATTTCTGGAGCTTGTCTTGATCTTATTTCATTTCTCATAAAGCAAGATCAATCTCTTCCAAACTTTATTTCAATATTTTCACTTTTCTAAGGTTATTAAAAGAAAGGAGAGAGAGTAAACATATTTTATGGGGGAAAAATATTTAAAAAAATGAAAAATTACTGAAACATTGTAATCCAAACTGGCTGCTTTCTGACATATTCACAAAGTTATTTTTAATGCAAAAAATGCATTAGTATTAGTGTAGTGTAAACAAGTATTAGTATTAGTGTAAACAAGTGTATTAGTGTGTAGTTTATGTTAATGCAAAAATTGTTCTTCATGAACTAAGAAATCGAACAGCATTTTTCATCTTTTTATAAAGACAAAAATATTGCGGAATATGCCCTCCAAGTTTGTGTTTTAAGCCGATTTTCTGGATTCTACAGCCCGGGAAAGCTTGTTTTTAGAAAACAATTAATTAGAACTTAATATGATATACAATCATCGAAAATGCAAAATGTTGTTTGATTTTAAATTATCTCAATTGTAATAACTGATATTTCCATGCATTTATGCATAAAATGAGTCGGTGAATACGTCAGTTTTGAGTTGCTGAGTTGTGAGAGAAAAAAAAAAAACGCTTTAAGTGTTATAGTCGTGCATAAAATTTCTAATTCTAAAGTAACGCATTTCAGAGGTGAGGGAGGGGGGGGGGGTGAATTAGCAAGTATGGAACATTTTTATTTTAATCATATGTTTTATTTCAAGGAATTATTACATGATAATATCTTGAAAATTAATTACTTTACTATTTCGATTCATTCAAATGTATAAATTATCGTCAAAATAAGAGAATTTTCATCTTTTATTAACAGATTACCGATATTTCACTGCAAGAATATGGTATTATCAAATTGTTTCACCCACAATAATAGTATTGCAAAGAGTAATTTTTAATAGAATTATAATCCATCATAACATTTGTAAGTTTAAATCACATGCTGCTAATTATTAGAAAGTACCTCGTAAATTATGCGCCATATAAGTATTGTGTTAAATCAACTGTTTTTTTTTCTCAATCCCCTCCCCCCCCCCCCCCTCTTCTTCTTTTTTAAGAACAACTCTAATACAACATTTCTCCCTTTTTTGTAATTTAATGTTCCAAATTTTATGATTAAAATAATTTCTACTTTTAATACAGGCTTTTTTCTACAACCAATAACATATATAGTGAGTCTAAAGTCAGGTTTGTATGCATATAGTATGAAAATTAGCAAAAATTAATGAACAGAACATATCTGGTTCCCTGAAGAGTTTTCTTAAAATATTTGTTAACGCGAATAAACACTATGCAGACTATATGATACAACTATGAGAACACAAAATAGATAAAAAATATTCAACATTTAGCCTAAAATAGTTTCATTTTTTTTAATGAGCATATTTATAACAATATCGTAAGATGCTTTTAAAGGATTTGATCATGTTATAAAAGAAAATCAACTCGATTTATTTTTTAAGAGCTGTTACTAATTATGTTTAAATTATAAATAATTTAAATTTTCTACAAAATTGACTGTAATTATTTAATTTAAATTATTTTCGGATGAAGTACTATTACTTATGTAATGGTTGTTCCTATCAAAAAATATGCATGTATTTGTAATAGGAGGCATTTAAAAAACAAATACACAAGGTTTAAATAAAAGAAAAACTCGTTCTTGCTTAATACACATTTTACTTGCAATTACTTTCAACGTGTCTTTTAAATCTATGAAAATATGCAACAAACCAATATAAAAGTTGTATAATCTTGCATTACACTGTACAGTACATTTTCCTTTCTTCATTTGTATGATGCAGCTGTAATATGCGTTTATGGAAATAATTTGATGAATTAGGGGATTACGATTGGGAAGCAAAGAGATCCTGCGATATTAACAATTATCTTACAATTACCGTCTAATAAAAGTGTACTATTATGCACATATTTATGCAAATATTAGAGAATTTTCGAACTGAAAAATAGCAATAAAAATCTTGAACATTTCACACACCATTACAGACAACGTAGAACGCGTTAGTGTAAGATAAGTTTCAATTTCATCAGACTTCGGTGCATATGATTTATTTGACAGAAAATTAAAGTCATAAAAATTTAATAAGCAGATCGTGAAAATTCTTATGTTCAATATTTCGCAAAAACTAACATCCGAATACATGAAACAGTGCAGTGCAACTGAGACGCATTTGTGGTTCGCAGTTTCGCAGTAGCACCTAAACTAGAGTCCTGGGTGGGCCCGGTCGTACCCGATCTGAAACCACCAAAATAATTCTCATCAACCCGCAACCCGACCCGAACCCGAAATGAAATGAAAGTAAATCATGTTTACTTTCCTAAATCTAGAATTTATCTCCTATACCAATCTTAATTTTTATTATTAAAAAAAAGGACAAATCTATATTTTTACTATTTAAATATAGTAAAACTTCTAAATATTGGACACTCCGGGATTGTTGAATAAAAGTCCTACATCGGATCGGGCCGGGTTGTCCCTAATTTTCTTTTAGGCAGATTTCTTATGAAATACTACCTATTACATTATCCCCTACGTAGGAATTTCTGAAAAAAATTTGCATATCTACACCGATCATGACCCCTAGAAACCAAAACCAACCTCAGTAAAAAAAACTTTATACATATATAATATCACTTTTTTATGGACACGATAACTTCCGTAATTCTACACAAATTTCTTCCAAACTGATGCATAAAATCAAGGGGCATAAAATCTCGGTCATGTTCGTTAATGGGCAAAATCGGACCAAGGGGATGGAAAGTTTTGTGAAAACCGGAAAAATGCCATAATTTCTTAATTTTTGTACATATCAAATTAGTTTAAAGTTTTTATTACTTCTAAAAATAAGGCCAAAATTTTATATATCACAGATTATTGATAAAATTAAAAATGGGCTCCAGGGGCGCAAAAAGATTTTCCGCCCCTTGATTTTATGTATCAGTTTGGAAAAGATTTGTGCAGAATTACGAAAGTTATCGTGTCCATAAATAAGTGATGTATATATATAGATATAGTTTTTTGGGGGGGTGGTGTGGTTTTGGGTTCTAGGGGTCATGATCGGTGTAGATCTGCAAAAAATTTTCCGAAATTCCAACATAGGAACGATCCCAATAGGTAGTATTTCATACGAAATCTACCTAAAATCATCGTTTGAAAGGTGTATTCAAATCCAAACTGCTTATTTTCTGACTCATTTTTAAATTCATTTTTGCTCTCAAACGCATCCAATTGGTAGATTCTCTTATTCAGATACTATATAATGTATCGTAATGGTCAATTTTTTGATAGAGATAGAATATATTTCAAAAAATGATGTCAAATTGGGCATTTTGAATCGAATTTCCCGAAGCGATTGTGTTGGAAACGAAAATATTGTCCTACTGAGAAAATAATTGTTTATAAATCAAGTTTTAATTAATTGAAAGAAAATTGAAAACACAGGTCACTTATAAATATCTTCAAAAATCACGTCCGCAAGTTTCATATTTTTTCTTTTAAAAATGAATTTGAAAATGTGCCAGAAAATTCAAAGTTGTTGAGCATGGGAAAATATTTTTTTTAATACCGCCTTAACATGATTCTGATAAAACCAGCTCTTATACAAAAATGAACTAAAAACTCGTCAACAGCGGCCAGATAAAATTGTTAAAGTGGGTTTATCTCTAATCATGATTTAGTTTTTGTTGTTGACATTAGCACTTAACTTCGAAATCTACCTGCGCCTGTAGGCCGAGCCGAAAGAGTTTTTTTCCAGGTTGGGGTGATTCTTATTTTCTTTCTGCGAGTCGGGTTCAACTTAGAATAATTTTTGCGTGTCATATTAATATTTCTTGCAAGTAGTCAGGTTGTTAGAATTTTCACAAAAAGTTTAAGCAGAACTATGCTTCAGATGAAAATGAATTTTTAATATGCACTACTTTTATTGTCAGTACCGAATTAAGGCGGCACACGTTGGTTGTGTTTATGACGGCCAATTATTAGCACGAGGGTATAGGCCATAAGGTGGAGAGTGCCCTTATTGGGTGTCTTTCTTTCTAAGGGAATCTAACCCGTATTTACGCTTGGAAAACCAAGGTTCAAAGAAAACCACGAAAACTCCGAACGATTAGGCCGACGGGCGTGATTGGGATCGAACCCAATACCTCCCGTCTACCAGCTTCGACAGCAGAACCTATCGGCCACTGGTGGGGCTAACGGGGCACAGTACTTTTGAGTTTGTCGAAACGATAAAAAACATCGTCTTTTTCAATGTATCAAAACACAAATAATATGGAATTAAGATCCCTTTCTGCCTAAAGCATATATCCTTGGCTATATTATCCAGAAAAATAAATGCTGTATATACAAAATTCATATTTAAAATTAAAAATTTAACTCACTGATGCGTGAATTAAAATTATTAATTGGTGCGGGCATGATAAAACTCTAAATTATGCATATAGAAAACAATTTTTGTACAAAATAGAATCACAACACACCTACTTCTAAAGTAAAACCATAATATATGCAAACAGGTTTAAAATTTAATTTTTGCACAAAAGAAAAAAAAAAGTAAGTTTTTCAATTGCCAAAAAAACTAAATAAATAAATAACCAAAATATGTGATTTTTTTTGGTTTTAGCATGAATACTATAAAGAAATGGATATTTGGCTAATTTTCTAAAGCTGTAGCTTGCATAGTTTGAAAGTAATAATAAAGTAAAAATAATACAGTTAATTAATTCATATATATATTATGCGGAACTCTCTGAGCGCGAGTAATACTCGCTCTTGGTCGTTTATTTTGAAGAAGTTTCCTTTTTTTTTTCAATTCACCAATAAGAATAAATTATTTGTAAAATGTCTTAAATTAAGATTCAAGGTGTAATAAGCCACTCAAAAAACCTCTTGAATCTAGTTATAAAGCTGTTCTCAAATACATACTTGCTGCTTTCTAATACAATCAAAGAATTTATGATTATTTGTATAATTTACGAAATTTGCAGAAATTTTTATTTGGATATCAAGAAATCCCAATACATTTTTTTTCTATAAAGACAAATTACCTTTCATAAAATAGTTTCAAAGTCGATTTTCAATCAATTATAACTCAATATGTAATAAATTTATCAATAACTGAAATCCACTGTTTGATTCCAAATCATTTGCATAGTTTGGTTCCTAATTTTATGCTTTTAATAAGATAAATAAATGAACTGTCCGTCAACAATATTGAAAGATTTTAAATTATTGAGCGTTATTTTTTTAAATCAGCATCCATGGTTCAGCATTAAGAACTGTATTTTAATTCAAAAACGATAAAAAAAAAAAAAACAATTTTGTCTTTATTTCGATTCGTTATATAAATAGTTAAACAAAAAGATGTTTACGAAATCTTTTTAACAGGAAAAGGTAAGCACGAAGATACGCGGGAGAAAGATGGATTGGTGTTTTGGTGATTTGAAACATTATACTTATTGAGTAGGGTTACTCCCTAATGACATTCACTAATGGATTTCTGGTTTTGGGGGAGATTTGAAATAGTTAAGTTTGCAGGAGAAACAAAATGGCCGACTTGGTATTTTTTTTAACCTAAAGTACATCGAAGACGACTTCAGGTCCCTTTCTAACGGAAGTACTTGATCGATCACTTGATTGACATTCATGGATCTAAATTCGGCAGGTTAGGAAAACATGGCGAAGTTTCCCCAAAAGCACAATTCCATCCCACCCACACGGATTTCACCCCTACTACTTCCCCTTAACCAGTAGGGGCGGATTTCTTACGCAAAATGCTGCTTTTTCACAAGATTTTTTTTTAATTCCAATGCAAATCACGCTTATTTTAATTTGCGCAGAATTAAAAGAAAATTATATTTATAAAGCTTGAACTTTCATGAAATGAGATTAGTTTTTCAAATTCTAGAGATGCTTGTTTTTCAGTCTCTTTAAAGCTTTTTATGGAAAAGTACCTCAGTTTTTGTCGAACCAGAATTTCATCCTATTTTACCATTGAATGACAAAACAAAACAAAAAAGTTCAAACTAACTTAACTCAGAAAAGGCTTAAAGTATCTTGTGCAAAAAAAAAAAAAAAATTAGGAAAATCTTTAAATGCAAATGAGATATAGCTATAGGAGTTTTACATTGGTTTAACATTAACTACGAAAGTCCAGAGGCTCTGTGAAGCGGAGCCTTAATTGTTTTGTTGTTAATATTATTAGTTATTTTCTTTTTTTCGCCAAGTGTTTGTAGTGCATTCAAATCGCAATCCGCATTTTATATTGTTCTTTAATGTCATATAAACAATACTATTTACTGATTATAAAATTTCTTCTAATGAAAATAAAATAGCCCCGCACCCAGATTGGGTAACCTGAGAGCTCTGTAGGATACTTAAAAAATTATAAATAAAAAGTTATAATTTTTTAAGGGGGAGTATACTATTTTGGGCAAAAAAAGGGATTTTTCTTTTTGAGTAGGGGGGAATTTGTTTCTGGAACTAAGATAACAATATTGTTTTCTAGAATTCTTTTATTGAAGTTTAGGCAAGCTCTATGAATTTCTTTTTCCGAAAATATCTCAAATTTGCTTCATGCATCGCAGAGTATGTTTAAGTGCACACCGCGCACCTCGGCCGGTTATTTTTATAAAAACTTAGTCGTCTGAAGTCAGTATTAGAGTTAGATTCTGAAATATTATGATATTCTCAGAAGCTTATACAAACATTTATTTTAAAAAATTCATTATCTATAAAATGGCTACCATATGAAAAGTTTATTTTTAAGTTTAGTGTAGTAAAGGAAAAGAAAAACTAAAAATATGTATAACTTTTAATAGTTTATTAATGTTTTTTAAAAACTCCAGCATAAAGTACCACTTTTCCATTTAAAAAAGACAATCATCCGAGTAGTTCCGTATGAAAGTGACCGCAAACTATTGAAATATCTGTACATGCTCTCTATCATATAAAACACAGTTTCAAATTATTCGATTAGATAAAATTCATTTCCTAAACATCAATAAATGAAATTCGAAAACACTTGATTTGATACCGTTATCATAGTTTAAGAATTAAATTCCCAAAATGTATGTCTTTTGGAAGCCAGATATCGTAAACCTCCCTTTGCTGAAAAATTTCATTAGTGAATGCTGAAAAGCCTAAATTATTCTACTAAAAGAGCATATTTAGGTGTATTGATTGATCACAATTGAATTTTAATTAACTCATAGTTGATCTTGCATTACAACACAGATATTATTAAGACAGGTAGTTTACAGATATTAAACAGGATAATTAATTTATACCCAGAAAGTGATATTAGATTGGAAGCTGTTAATTTACGATGACTGACTATTTGCATATATATGATGGGAATGGAATTATTATAAAGCAATTACAGTTTGCACACCTTATATTCCAAATCAAATTATACGGGATACGTAGTTAATAATCCATGCACCTATATAACTATTAGAGGTACTGCATATGTAATTATATTGTGCAAGCAGTATACTATTTATACTTGATACAAGGAGACTACAGCAGCTCCTTCAGAAACGAAATTTCGAACATACTTTCTGAAAAGGAAGATGTTCATAAGTGCATGCTCAAAAAATTTGAAAAAAATAGAAAATTCCTGTGTGCATACCTATTTATACAGGGTGATTTAAAAGAACGTGGGCCAAAATAAAAGGGAAAAGATGGCATACATAAATAATAAAAAATCACATCGGAACATAGGGTCGCAAACGCCATTTGCAGCAGCTAGAGGGCGTCCGCGATCACCAGATTTGTCTTTAGTAGACTTTTTCTTGTGGGGTTTTGTAAAAGGACTTATTTACGAAACATCTGTTTCAGCGCCGGAAGACTTACAAGGGAAGCACTTTTAGTGCTGCTTGCACCTAGCATTGAAACCTGGTGCATTGTAAAGCCCTACACTACAAAGTTTGAGAATCAATAAAAAATTTCTGTTAAAATTATATTTTTTTATTTTACAGCAGCAAAACTGAAAATGCTATTTTAGAGACCAGTTATTGGACTATTAAGATAGAATTTTTTTTATTAAAGAAAAGCATTTAAAATATAAATTAGTCAGTAAAAAATATAAAATATTGAAAAAAGTTAAAAAATTCCTACAAAAATGTATCAATTTGATTTTAAAAAATTACAACATTATATTCACATTTTAGGCGGGTAAAAAGTTGGCGTTTTTCAAAAGCAGAGTTTTCTGGCAACCCTAGTCGACTGTCATAGCGTTTGTTGTGTGTGAAATGACCTGTGGTTCGGTAGAAATTGTAATGTCCGACCTAATTAAGCACATAATATTTTCTAAACTGTATAAAAATATTAATTTACTTTTTGAATACTTTTACCAAAAGACACAACATTTAATAAAAAAATATTTCATTTTAAACTTTCGAATCTTTATTCTATCCTGCTTCAAAAGAAAATAGATTGCTTATTTTATAAATAATAATAATAATAATAATAATCTCAATGATCTTGAAAGCTTTTAACAGAAAAAAATACTATTTATATCGTCTGCATAAAAAAAAATCTAGTTCTTCTTTCTTATGCTACCAATTATCAAAGAAATCGCAATCTGATTTAATTCTAATTCGAACCGTACATATACGCCCGGGATAAAGCGAGCGAAAATTTCTTAGAGCCATATGTGGCGACTTAACTCACTTTTGGCGTGCAATAAATAAATAAAAATCCAATAATAAAAAATTAAAAGTATAAAAAAATATATAATATATGATTTTAACAGAGAATTTTTATCGGTTCTCTAACTTTTATGTATAGGGCTACAAAATGCCCCAGGTCTCGATGCTAGGTGCGAGCAGCACCAAAAGAGATTCCATTGTTAGTAGAGAGAATTGCTGAGACAGCAGGATGTATTCGAGATCGAGATACACCTGATACGTTTAAGAAGATGAGCATGTCAATGCAGCGTCGATGTAATGCGTGTCTCTAGGCATCTGGCGAAAACTTTGAGCATGTCCTGTAGTAATATTGGTCATAAATGTGAAAATGTATGGAAATACAGTATAAATAAAATGATGTAGAATGATTTTTGCTTATTCTTCTTGTATTATATATAATTCGAAACCCCCTCTCGCGGCCTAGAATGACGTTTGTGACACTGTCTTCTTATGTGATTTTTTATTATTTTTGCATGCCTGCCTTACCCTTTCATTTTGGCAAGGTTAATTTGAAATACCCTGTATATAAAAGAAGTATTTTACGGACTCTCAATTATACACACGTAACAAAATTACGAAAATTTCGTTATTAGTCGTTTTATTGCTGATTGGTGACACAATGAAGTATAAAATGCAATATTCTTTAAAGAACATTGACCTTCCATTCAACCGGTTGGCTAAAATGAACCAAAAATACCAAGAATTTTTTGTACTTTACAAGCTGAATTATTTATATATCCATTATTAAAAATTGTAACTTTACAAAGATCCCATTTTATAAAAAATATAATTTTTAAAATTAAAAAATGAGGTCTAAAGCCTTAATTTTACTACACAAACGATTAGTATTTGCAGTTTGCAAAATGAAATATATTAACATTTTTTCAGTGATGAAATTGACTAACTGAAATAATGCACACGACTTACATGCATTATAGTATAACCTTACACAGAAAAGTAGTAAATAGTTACATTCTTTAGATTTAAATTCAGTAAGCACTGGAAATTCAACAGTGTATTTGGTGAGCACCAGACAGCTTCTCCAGATCGTGTGCTGTCAAATCAGTTTCGCTGTGAAATTTTCTTAGAAATGTTTTATTTAAATACCACAAATAAAGTTTCCTGATCTTATATTTGAAATATATGAGGTATATATGTATTTTTTCTAAAGATTCTGAGTATGAGCTTTAAGAAGACTTTCCTTAAAAGTTCTCAAACCCTTGCAAATTTTTAATCATTGAATACATACTGAATCAATCAAATGTAGAATATTCTACAGACAGTTTAAAAGTGTGGTCATTTATATTCACGTTGTCAAAGCATTTGATTGCCTCTTGCTCTCATTTGGGATTAATAGCACCTATCGAAGAGGTCCAATGGCGGGTACTTTTATATATTTACTTGCTTACAATTTGTACCAATACTAAAAATCAATAATTGCCTTGGTTTATTTCTCTTTCAGAAATTGTGGAATGTCATTAGAAATCTAAATTAATTACATTTTAATTCTTCCCTTATCTTTTCTGGTAAACAAAATTATATATAATGTGTTGAATAATTGGTATTTAATAATCTTTTAATCTCTACTTATACCCCGGCGGTTAGGGGGTTGAATTCGGAATTAATTAGGGGAAAGCTGGAAATTGTTTTAATTCCTTCAGTTTAGGTCTAGAATAAATATGCTATGTTTTCCCCCTTGTACTAGGAGAGCGTTATGTAATATTTATAGATTTATAGCCAAAAAACATGTTTTTTTTTTTTTTTTTTTTTTTTTTTTTTAAATACTATATCAATATAGAAAAAGAACTAACCCTATCAAAAACATTGTCAGTACAAATGTTGTAGAACTTAAAATTCTGAGTAAAATGAGTACCTACAAATAATATTTTTATTGAACATTAAGGTCACAATCCGACTTCAAAGTTTTAGCCACGTGGACAGGGGGTTGAACTCAGAATTAATTAGGGGAAAACTGAAATTTTTTTTTAATCCCTTCAAATTAAGATTTAAAATGAACGTGATATGTTTTCTTCCTCTTACTTGGTGAATGTTAGAAAATATGTACATATTTATTTTCGAAAAACACGCCTTTTTTATTACTTTAACAATATCTCAAAACAACTAACTCTTTATAAAAAAAACATTGTCAATACAAATGTTATAGAGCTTAAAATTCTGAATAAAATGAGTTCCCACATTAATATTTTTGTTTAACATTATAAGGTCGCAATTATATTTCAAAATTTTGCCTTAATCACTAGTCAAGAGCTTGAAGCCAGGAGAGACCATGTTAACTTAACAATATCTCAAAAAATATCTGACGCCAAAAGAAACCAAATTATCAATCCACCTTGCTTCCAATTTTTATATAAATGTACTTTTGTTAATTTTTGACCTATGTTGAAGGGATTAAAACAATTTCTAGCTTTTCCCAAATTAATTTGGAATTCGGCCTTTTTTTCATCCCGTACCACTGGGCCCGTAATCAAGAGGTTAAACCATAATTCTCAAAATATCCAAAATAATGAGCTAAAATAATTACAGAAACATCGTAAATGCCGCAATAAATAAATAAAAAAAATACATATATATAAAAATTAGAATCAGGGTGGGCTGATAACCGAGTCTGTTCTAGCTTGAAGGTCTTGATTAGCGATTTAGGCTAAATTTTGAAGTAGAATTGTGAGCTTAATCTCCATCACTAGGGTGTAGCATGGAGGGAGAAACGGGTTATTAGCGGGTGCCAGAAACTTCTATCACTTTTGAATTTTTATCTTGTGCATCTCTCCAAACTCTTGTATGCGCAAATTGTAAATAGTAGGTGTGTTGTAATGTGTTTCTAATTGTGATGTTCAATATTGTGTGTTTAATGTACTGTGAAATCCCTGTAAATCCATGAAAAATGTAAATAATTATGCAACCACATTCAAATGATCCTCATGTAATCACTACATACAGTCATGTAAATAGTAGATGTTTGATATTGTGTTGTAATGTGTTTCTAATTGTCATGTTAAATACTGTGTGTTAAATGTACTGTGACGTATATATATCCAAGAAAATTGTAAACAATTATGCAATCACATTAGGTGAAATGATCCTCATGTAATCACTACATACAGTCATATATCTCGATGTGAAATCTTCGGTTCGCCCAGAAAAATTGGGTAACCAATTGTGATTGTAATTGTAAATCTCACAGTAACCGAAATAAATCTCAGCAGCTTGATCAGAGACCCGACGCTCCCTCTCAGACTCTGGTTGAGAGTCGGGAGGAGTGGATGTGGTCTACCCCTCGGGATTGCACTAACACTCTAAAGCGAAAGCTGAGTTCCCGAGGTGGTCATCGCTGTCATCGCTGTCGCTGTTCAACAAAAATATTAAGTGTAGATACTCATTTTACTCAGAATTTTAAGGTCTAAAACATTTGCATTGACAAGGTTTTTGATAAAGTTAATGTTTTGGAGGTATTATTATGGTAATTAAAAAATCTGGTTTTCGACTATAAATCTGTACATATTTTCTAAAGATCACCTATTACAAGGGGAAAAACTTAAGTTATTTATTCTAGACCTAAACTAAATGGATTAAAACAAGTTTCAGCTTTCCCCTAATTAATGCCGAATTCGACCTTTTTTCCCTCCCCTACCACTAGGTTATTATGTTGTTGTAGTAGGTTTTTTTTTTTTTTACTTTCAAATAGTCTTATATGACAGACCTAGTCTAAAATGCAAGGGCATGACAAGGGATGACCGCCCCGAGAACTCAGCTTTCGCTATAGACTATAAGTGCAATACCGGGGGGAAAACAAAAACTCACGGCTCACTTTAACACACATTAACAATACAGTCAATCATACATTGCTAGTATTTACAGTATGATATACCAGTTAATAATTTATAAAATCCTTTTGCGACCAAATTAACTCTTTTACAAATGAAAGGTATTTAAGACAATACTGAATACCAATTTACGTAGAATGCTCTAATGAGAACATTATGTTATTAACATGCAATTAACTATTCTATGCAAGTACAGTAGAACCTCGATTATTCGAAGTAATTGGGACCGACCATCTTTCGGATAATCGAAATTTTCGGATAATCCAGAATGCTTCAATTTTGAGATTAAGGAGAAATATATGCACTATTTCTTATTATGGTAACAAGTGCTTAATTAGCACTTTCATCGCGGCAATGGCACGCCTTTGTCTAATCCTCTGTGCTAAGATCCTGAGCCACCCCTCACAACGCTCAAATTGAAACAAAGCACAAATTCATTTAAAAATTGTTTATTTTACTTTGAAAAATAATAATAACAATTCTCACTCTAATGATTTGTTTGAGCTTACAAACATCATAATAATAATAATAAAATAAAAAATAAAAATCCTAAATATTGCATAAATTAGGGTGTCTCTGAACTCTGATATTTTTCAAAACGAGGTACTACACATAATGCTGGCATTGATGTGCATGTTTTTGCACAGATGCTCATTTTAACTTTGGTCAAAAAAGCGTACAAATATGCATAACCTACGCGAAACGTAATAAAAATGAAAGCACTACAAATTGTACTCCTGGCGCCACCTTGTAGAAATGTTGTAAAGAGAAAATATTAGGGTCCGCTATAGCTAAAATGTTGATAATATAAGTCGCGACATACGCTGCAATAATAAAAAAAAATCTTGAGTAGAGAACGAGTTATCTCATCCATCGCGCATAGCAAATATTCCTGGAAGACGAATTATCTCGTCCCTCGCGCATAGCGAATATTCCTGGAAGACGAGTTATCTCGTCCCTCGCGAGGAAAGTGTTAAAATAAAGCAATAGCAAAATAGAAGCAAGACTAAATTACCTGAATTTTAATTTTGAAATTAAGTACCTTTTACATATTTTACAAGGGTTTGAAATAATGTTTTGTTTGTCGCAGTTTCGATTGCCCTTGCTTTGAAGCTCTATCACGAAGTTTTTAAATATTATCAGTTTACCACATTATATAGTCTTTCTGCTGCTTTAGCCATGCCAAAACTTTTGCAAAGCATTCAAAAGCTTCAGAATTGCTAATTTATTCGTTCCACTCCGCAGAACGGGAACGAACACGGGAACTCAAGTTAAATTTCAATCTAATCAAGTTACGGGAACTCAAATTAAATTCAAAGGAATTCTAAGACAGGGGATCAAAAATATTTATATGCACTCGGGGTTCGGAAAGGACAGCTTCCACACAAGGAATCTGGAAAAAAAAAAAGCTTTCAAAATGGATTTTGCACAAAAAATGCAATTGTTAAAAAAAAAGCAGCTTTAAAATTGGATTTTGGTTAATCGAGAGTTACGGTTAAAAGAGATTCTGATAAAAGAGTAATCTGTACTTTAATACTTTTTTTGCCTTCCAAAATTTTGATACTCTACACCATAAATCGCAGACGTTAACTTGCAGTAAATATATTTATATTACATAAGGCACAATGCTTCATTATGAGCATTAAGACATTGATATACAGTCAAATATTAAATACCAGTAATATTGTTCTTTACATCCATAATTTTCCTATATTGCGCTGCGAAGCATGGTTATCAGTTATAATCATGCTTTGAGTTAACCGATATTTAGAAAATAATTAACTTCGGATACAGCTTGTATTTAATAGGTACCATAACGGTAAAACACTGCCTAGGTTTCTCCTCAATTCCAAGTGTTGTCGGAAGAATGGACCTACCGTTTTAGTGCGCCACTCCCTTCTATTGACATAGCAACGACAGGATTCTACCTAGTATCTACATGAAGCCAATAGCAGTAGAAATCTCCGTAAAATTCACTACCCGAAGTATTGCTAACGCTCGATGTTGTTTCACTTCGGTTTTAAAATGGGAACCGTTGCTTTACAGAATAGTTTGCCTTTGGACCCTTTCTTAATTGATATATTTTCCGCAGTTGTACTACATTTCCGCTAAAGTTCAAAACTGCAGTTATTTCTTTACGTTTATGTCTGATTAATCGATTCAATATTTTAATTTTTATGATCAATAAATATACAATACAGCGACAAACATTTTCCGAAATAAATTTGAAAATGTCAAGCTCATAGAATGTCATTGACTTCCTGTAAAACGATGCTCTAAACATGGTACATAAACACTGGACTGCAAACTTTAGGAGGTATTTTAGCACATTACTACAAATAGTTTTTGCACAAGATAGGAATTCGTTAAATCAGTCAAAAATAAAGGATGCCTCACTTGAAAACGAACGTCAATTTTCGATTATGACCTTTACAAAAATGGACATGTTGGTACGATATTTTAAACTGATATTATTTGTTTTGTGTGAAATTTGATAATATTAAGAAAAGGACTTGATGTGCACATGAATTTGGACAACAATGTCATACGTAAAACATTACAAACTACAACTTACGATCAACTATATTTATTACAAGCGTTTAATTCAACAATGCTTAACTGCGGGCTGTAGCCACTTACACCATTTCTTGCGATACCGTTACATTTTACTGAAGTAAGATAAGTATATTAAAGATCTCATTTAAATATTTTCGTTATTATTAGAGTTAGGAAGTTATTGTTAAAGAATAAAAATCCGGATTCGGATTGGAGTGTAATTTTGCCTGATTAAATGGTTTGCGACCTAATTTTCTTGCGTAAAAATTGTTTGTTGTAGTATGCTCTGCTGTTAAAATAACCTCATAACTCTAACTAACAAAATATTCGAAAATGAATTTATTTTTTGATTGATGCTGCAATTGGTGCAAAAAATCAACTAAAATTATGTTCTATATGCGAATGTTTCGCAACATTTCGTTTACTGCAGAAATCCCACAAACGACGTGATTTATCCTCTTCGTTCCCAAAGCTAAAATAATACTAAAAATACTCATTCATTGGTTTTAAACAAACAAAATGAAATCATAGATGACAGAAAAAAAAACTTTTCGGAAATTGATACTTTAGGGGACTAGTAATTTAGGTTTACATATAGGGATCAAAAATTACAAATTCCGTTAAAATATCAATTTAATTATCACTAACCCAAATTCACACAGTCACAAATTTAAGGCCTTTAATCAAGTGAATGATATACAAGTCCTCAAAACATTTTATTGTAAAGGATTTAAGTTAAATAAGTATAAAAATTTCTCAATTTCTTGCTCACACCCTCTTGAAGGCGTTTTGCAAACTCAGATGAAAATAAGATCTATTTTATGAGTAAATCAGCATAGATTTTGCCATTTATTGGTTTGCTTTTAAAGTAAAAAACATTCAGCTATTAAGAAATGAAGTCAAAATGTAAAAAAGTCAAACAGTTTAGTTTTTATGAGGAAAAGACTAGAGGTCCACATATGTGGACCCAGGTAGCGAAGAGGTTATAATGAAGTTTTACACGCGTGTCTTGCGATCAACAGGGGACCTTCGGTGGTGCATTAGTGGCCCGCCTGATATTTCGAATATTAAGAACGAAAGGTTTTCAGCGACAGGGAAAATCCACAACTGTTAACCTTTGCATATTTTTTTCTTTAAAAAAACTTGTTTTGACAATAAATTAATCTTTTGCACTTCGGCGTCTCTTACACAAATTTTATTCCGTCGACACCATTTTTAGGTGCGTTCGTAGTTATATAAATACGTAGCACCTATAGTCGTCGTTCAGTCCGTCCGTCTGTCTGTCTGTCCGCATATAACAGAGCAAAAACTACCCAACCGAATGGTCTGAAATTTTAAACATATGATTGTTGCAAAGTTTTGTCGAGCCATTTCAAATTTTATGAAAATCGGATGTATAGTTTAATTACAGGGACAGTCAAAAGTGTTCTGTTACATTACGGGGAATGGGAAAAAAATTATTGCAAGTGCATTTTAATGATGCTACAGACTATGCACTTTATGAAGTGCAAAATATTATACATTTAGTACAATACGGGGTGTAAAAAATAATTATAAAACTAGTTATAGTACGAACGCACCTCATTTGCCACGTTTGACGAGCAATTTCCAACTTGTTTTGAAAGAAGTTTCCTTCAAGTACACAATTTCAAAAATGCTCTAATTAAATAAGGCAAATATTATTTTCCTTTATTACTGGTGTTAAAAACAAATTTTGCAAAGAAAGATGATGTTGCCGCAGCGGCGACAACGGAGTGCAAAGGGTTAATAAAATGTTTTTATTGTTTTTATTTTGCACTTAATTGATTTAATTTCGTTAAGTAAGATTTAGCGTTCAAAATGTTTAACTTAAGAAAAAGTAACATTCAGAAATTTTTGCAAAAGTGTTGGTAAACTTTTGAAGAATGATCAGGAAACAGGGGAAATACAACCGGTGCACATAACGTTTGTCCACAGTGACTCAAATTCTAGCCAATAGTAACTCAAACGCCGACGAATAAAAAGGAATTTGCTTCTTTCATGTAGGGGAGACCTGGGGAATTTCACCACCCGGGGTTATGCCGCCGCTCCGCCTAGTTTAAAAACCAACGACAGTTTGAGATAGTGAATGCGCCTGCACTACACTGGCCAACAATAGAAACAGCACCTAGAGTGAGAGTAATTTTGCTGCACGTCGTTCCTTTGTTCTAGAGAAAAAATTAGTTTTCATCTAGTTGATTCTTATTTTTGAGCTTCAAATGACTAGAGGTAAGTACTTTTTCTTTTAACATTAGGTATTTAAGATAATATTACCCGCAATCTACATGCGTTCTCCGACGAAGCTTTTGACGCAATGTGTTGAACAAGCTCGGTTTTTCTTTTGTGTTTGTTTGGGGATTACTGTCATATTGTCCTCTCGAGGTAATACCGCGACCAGTTTCACAGTTTTTACAGGGCGGGATAACGCACCATCGGCATAGGCTTCCACATCCCGCACTGCTAATTTATTTAAAAAAAAATTACAATACAGACTAACAACACATGACAAATGTAATCAGATGCAGATCAAATGCATGCACTTTGGATTTCATAGTATCTCTATATGGATCTATATCCATAGGATCTCCATAGTATTTCTAAATCCATTGGAGTGAATGAATAGAAATATTAATTAATTAATATATAGTTGATGGTTATATTATTAAAGCTGATTACAATACATTTTCTGACGATTTTAACACATTTGAAACACATTATTCACATAATTCAGGCACTTAAAAATGTCTTCACATTACAAATGTAAATAAGTGCGAGTAGTAAGTGAAAATTACGTCCACTACTAACCATATCACAATATTAAAATATTTACTTGCTCAAAAGACGCTATAAAAACACATGAAAAGCAAACTAAAAATCCACACCTACACGTTTTAACTCTTTTACCGAGTCGCCATCAGAATGCATAACAGAAAATCACTGGCCAAGGTGGCAAAAGGCAAAAAGGAAAAGCCACTTAACAATACTAACGACAAGTCCAATGAAGAAAGATTTAGAAAAATCAGCCGCTAAAAGGGAGGAAAATAAATAAAAAAACTAGTTGGATGTGCCAATCCCAAAACTTTCTTCTATCTTATACATCTTAATATTTCAAAACCTAGTTACACATGTTAATACTTCAATATTATTATTTCAATACTATACCAACTTTGATTTTCATCTTAAATTTCTGCTCAAGTCAATTAAACGAACTAAAAACGATTTAATCTATATCATGATATTTGTTAAAATTATTAATTTTTCCTTATTCTGTCGTTATCAGCTGTTTGCGAATAGCCGGCATAGCAGGAAGCGAGTTCCCGCCGCTGCATGAGCCGCCGATGCACAATAGAACTACGAAAAATCAAGAAAAGTACACAAAAATCGCTAGCACGGAGCCCCTTTACCGCGCAATATTTCCAAATTCAAGGAGAACCTGTTGGCCAAAGCCAAAAACAAGCACAAACATTTTGGTTCAACTGTATGCATAATTTTATACGCTGTTCGATGGTACAATAATGAAAATGGCACAGATTGGAATTATAGCGCCCCCTTCTTTCGGAATTTTTTCAAGTTCACGGAGGACTTGTTTGCCATAGCCAGAAACATGCACAAAAAATTTGGTTCAATTATATGGATAACTTCATACACTTTTCGATGGTACAATAATGAAAATATGAAAATGGTACAGACATCGCAATTATAGTGCCCCCTTCCGGCAGAATTTTTCCAAATTCAGGGAGGACCTTCGTGACATGACCAAAAATAAACACATAAAATTTGGTTCAATTCTATGCATAACTTCATACACTTTTCGGCGGTACGATATTCAAAATGGCACAAAAATTGTACAAAAATCGCTATTACAGCGCCCTCTACGAGCGATTTTTTTACAAATTAAGGGAGGACCTCCTTGCCATAGCCAAGAACTTAAAAATTTTTTTTTGGCTCAATTCTATGCATAACTTCATACACTTTTAGATGGTGCAATATTCAAAATCGCACAAAAATCGCTATTACAGCGCCCCCTAACGGCGAATTTTTTGCAAATTCATGGAGGACCTGCTTGCCATATTCAAAAACTTAAAATAAAAATTTGGTTTAATTCTATGCATAACTTCATACACTTTTGGACGGTAGAATATTCAAAATCGTACAAAAATCGCTATTACAGCGCTCTCTACCGGCGAATTTTTTCCAAATTCAAGTAGGACCTGCTTGCCATAGCCAAAAACTTAAAATAAAAATTTGGTTTAATTCTATGCATAACTTCATACACTTTTGGACGGTACAATATTCAAAATCGCACAAAAATCGCTATTACAGCGCCCCCTACCGGCGAATTTTTTCCAAATTTAGGGAGGACCTGCTTGCCATAGCCAAAAACTTATAATAAAATTTTGGTTTAATTCTATGCATAACTTCATACACTTTTTGATGGTACAATGGCGACAGACAGACGGACAGACGGACAGACGGACGGACGGACAGACGGACACACAGACAGACAGACATTTTCTATAAACATGTTTTTTGGAATCTCTGACCCCTAAAACATGCAAATCCGTCGAAAACCGGAAGTCGAAAAAAATTTCGATTACAATACTTTCTTCTATTGAAGATAGAAGAAAGTAATAAACGAGCAGAGCTAAAAGCTGCATCAAACCTTTTAGGCATGAGTCCATCAAAAAGACCAAAAACAGTTATAAGAATGGATAAAGTGATGGCAAAAAATAAAGCGGGGGTGCAGCTAAGAAAAGGAAGTCTTCAGAGAATTTCAAGTCTTCCGATGCTAATAATACTAACGACGACGATCAAAATATTTGTGATGACTACGAAGATGATGATACGTTTGACATTCGTTCAAAAGAAGTTGTGTGGTGTATTATTTGTGGGGAATATGGTTTAAATGAACTTTGGTTTAGATGCAAATCATGTGTGAAATTGGCTCATTTGAATTTAGTGGAGCTGATTCAGCAGAGATTTATATTTGTGTCTCTTCCAATTTGAGTTAAATTGTAAGCTAACATATTAATAAATCTAGCTAATTAAGAAACATTGTAATTATTCATTATTCTGCAAAATTACATTGCTTTTTAAATATTTTCAGTAGGTTATGTGTTTTCTAGTATCCATTTGATGTATTTACTAGGTCATTAAAAAGTAGATCATTACAGTGGCAGGATTACCCCAGTATCCTGGGTAATCTCGCCACTGTGAAGAGGTTGAAATATATATATTTTTTTATGCGTGCTTACATTACAATTATAATTACGATTAAATTTATACACATACTAAAGATCATGATTCGGCTTTAGAATTTTTACTGTTTAAAAATAAACATTTTTTAGAGGTAAAAAAATTAAATTAGCTTAAGGTGGCGTCATTCCCTCCGGTCTACCCTAGTATAAAGCAGGAACGATTTGAGACTGGTAATATTACTTTTTGCTACCAGGTCCTTATGGCATATACATATATTTTCTTTTGTATTCTATATTGCCATTAGAAGTTTATATGATGATACTGTAGTAAATATAGTAGTGAAAGTCTATTGGTGTTTTTAATAAACCCTTACAGTGAACAGCGAACAGCAGACAGTTCCAGGGGCTTCCCATTTGCAGAGCAAATCCACGCCCTGTCGATGAGTATTTGTGTTGCACGTCATAAGAAAAAAAGAGTAAATGTTAGTCTAAATGTAATGAAAACACTACTGTAATAGAGAGTGTCGATAACTCCTAGCATCACTGCCGAGAATCAAAGACAGAATGATAGGAAAATAGAGAGGAAAAGTCTATTTAAGTAAGTGGCTGAACTGGCAGCCAATACGAAAATAGGAGGGCAGGGCTTCACTGTTACATCAGCAATGGAACAATAAAGCAGGTGTGTGGATTCCTTAGTTGCTTGGCAACTTTACATCCAGCCTAAGAATATATCGTGTTACAATGCAATGGGAGCCATAGAAAAAAGAGCGTTTAAACGCGGCTGGTAGCCACGAGAAAGAGAGAGTAAAAACTAAGAAGATAGACAATTTTTAAAAAAAAAAATTGTTAGTATAACTAGTAGAAAAAAAATGTTCCATATGATCCACATTAATGTCCAGGACAGGCGAAAAAGCTACCAAAGAAAGCCCCATAAAAAAAAAGACTCAATTCAGAGACCATACATTTAATATAACTTGATAAGCAAAAAGTTTAACACAGTGAAGAAATGAAAATCAACAAAAATATATACATAATTATTTACAGGAGAGTTTAAATTATTCTAAGGAAAAAAGAATAAAAATGCAATACACTAATACTATAACTAAAAATCAAGTAACAGGCTAAATTTTCCGGTTTTGGTATTAAATATTGCGTTTAAATATAAATTTAGTTTTTATGAATCAAGAAAAAAATATAATTCTGTAACTCTGCAGTCTTTTATACTACTCGTCAATAGTCTTGAGACCTAGATGTGTATATATTTCTTGCTTATACTGTTAGGATTGGTCCGCGCAGAACTTTAATTTAAATGGACCTCGAGAGTAAAAAGTTTAAGACTCCCAACTTACAGGCTTAACACTGTATTTAAATTTGAGTTTTAGAGGATGATTCACTTGTTCATTGCTTTTTTCACTAAGCTAATTTCATTGAGCGTCACGAAAAATGCTTCATTCACTTTTCTTTAGTTATGGCACATTTGAAATTCGTAGATATCTGAATTTTTTCTGAAAAAATCAAATGTACTGGAAAAATCAGTTAAAGCTCAATAAAGGTAGTGTTTACCCTTCATTCAGCTCAAACATGTCTTTAAAAAGTGTAAAACGTGTAAATATAGATGTAAAATATATATTTTTACAGAAACCCCAAAACTTGTAAGGCGGAAATTATTTCACAGCCTCCTCTGAAGCTCGATGAATAAATTAATTTATAGTTGTTTGATGTAGATAACCACGCTTTATTTTCTAGAAATTTTTCAGAAAAAAAATCTACTTTTAACTTTGTTAGAGAGATTTAATTTCATTATCCCATAAACTCAAAATTCTGTAATTAAAAGGGGTTTCCGAAATAAATGATTCAGTGCACTAATGATAGAATGTAATTATGTAAGTTAATGTGAAAAAACACTGCTGTGTATTATGAGACGAATTCTGTTCATAATTTAAATATCCTTTAATTTATAATTAAACTTGGTAAATGCTGTAATTGCAATTATGACTATCTCGTTAGGTAAGGGCATAATTAATTTGTCGCAAAATAAACCAAGTTATTTCAGTAGACATTTACGCAGATTCATGTTAAAGGAATTTATATAACCCTATTCAATTTTGAAATATTTTATTTACCACGAAAACGTTGAAAACAATTACGTAGTTTTGTACGCTTATGATGCCTTTATACGATCATGCTTTTGAAACAACTGTAATCATAAAAATTATACAGATTGTGCGTTGCATTTGAATGTATAATATTTAGACACATGTAGTAAGTTTGAAAATAAATGTTTGATTACGCAAATAAATGTTTAATTATTCAATAAAAGCTAATTACAACACTCTACTAAAAAATATATATTGAATATGTTCTTTGATTTACTGATTCCTACTGTCAGACTATCATTTTAAGTTATTTCCAAAAGATGAAAGCCTACAATTTTTAATCTAAATTTTATCTAATTGATCCATGCACATGAATTAATTTTAATGTTCAACTCGAATCGCTGAGCATATTTTTAAATGCACAATTTTGGCATTAATTAATGAAAATTAAGATTTCATTTAATCTCAGATAAGATTTCGTTTTTACTGTTTTTCTACATAAATAATGGGAAGAAAATATTGCAATCGTGAAAATTCTCGAATTACATATTTCGCTGTATAAGCACGTGTTCTGATAACCTGATTACAATTCTTTTTTTTTTTTTTTTTTCTGAAAATGTCTGTATGTCTGAATGCGTGTGTTGCACAAATATGGTGGCCGCTTTGATTCAAGAATATAGGGGAGACCGGAAAAATAGCGCCACCCCCCTCCCTAGTTTAAAAACTAAGGGCAGTTTGCGATATTGAATGTGCCTGCACTATAGACGCCAACAATAGAAACAATGCCTAGAGTGAGAGTGATTTTACTGCACATCGTTCGTTTGTTCTAGTGAAAAATTAATTTTTTATCTAGTTCCTTCTTATTTTGGAGTTTCGAATGAGTAGAGATAAGCACCTTTTATTGTAACATTAGGTATTTAAGATAATATTACACTTAATCTACATATATTCGCCGATATTTTGATGCAATGTGTTGAAAAAGTTCGCTTCTTCTTTCGGCTTTGCTTGGGGATTTCCGCCATATTGTCCTCTGGGGGTAATGCCGCCAACATGCAAATAGGGTGAGAAATGGCCTCATTTGAATGTAGCGGAGCCGATTCAGCAGAAATTTATATTTGTGACTTTTCAATTTGAGTTAAATTTTAACTGATAAATAGCTTTTGCTTCTAAATTACTTTCTAAATATTTTCAGTAGGTTATGTGCTTCCTAGTATCAATTTGATGCATTTACTAGGTCATTAAAGAGTGGCGTCATTAGCCCGATACAGTGGTGGAATTACCCCAGTATCCTAGGTAACCCCGCCACTGTGCAGAGGTTGAAAGAAGATTTTTTTTTTATGGGTGCTTATGTTACAGTTATGATTACGGTTAAATTTATACAGATCATGATTCAGCTTTAGAATTTTTACTGTTTAAAAATAAACATTTTTTAGAGGTGAAAGAATTTAAATTTTCTTAAGGTGTCGCCATCCCCTACGGATCTTCATCGAACTTTGTACTTAAGTGGAGCTCGACAAAAATTGGTGCATATTACATTTTGGTGCATATCACCTTAAAAGTAGCGCTGCTATGCCACATTTTTAACGTTTTCAATTATAGCTGATTCTCGGCAATGTGTTTATTTTTCTCAGCAACTATACGGATTCGATTTAATTGGGCACAGGACCTTTAAACTTTGAAAAAATCAATTTTCCGTTTTTGTTTTATTCCGAATTTTTTTTTAATTTCTGAACAATATGTAAAAAACCCGATTCAAAAATCTGATATATTTCTCGAGTTATAATCATTTATAGACTTTTAGTATAATTGAAGTTCCGTAGATATTGAAACTTTAAAACGCGTTTTCTCAGATTAGTAAATTTGGAGTTTGCGCACACAGTTACTTTCAAATTATGCAAGCTACAGATTAAAAAAATTAACCAAATATGCGTTTCTTTATAGTTTTCATGCTAAAACCGAAAAAGTTCACATATTTTAATTATTTATTTTGTTGCATTTAAAAAACTTCAAAACTTCAAAATTTTTTGAATTTTTTTAGTTTTTTTTTTTTTTTTTTTTTTTTTCACTAAAAATAATCTTTTAACAAAACTTTCTGTGTACATTATTATTTTAATTTAGAAGTAGGTGTGTTATGATTCAACATTTTTCAAAAATTGTTTTCTAAATGCATAATTTAGAGTGTTATCATGCGCGCAACATTTAATGACTTTAATTCACACGTTAGTGAGATGAATTTTTAATTTTAAAATTTAAATATTTTGTATATGCAGAGGCTGTTCACATATTTTTAGACGATGTATATTGTATTCACAAACTAAATTACATAAAATTCTTGTGTTTTAAATGTTATGTTTGACGGCCATTATTCTGAACTATCTTTCGACACCGCAATTTATAGGATAATAATGCCTTTTGAAGTGCCAGAAGAGGTATTCTATCCCATTCCTCCTGAATAGCTTATTAGAGTCCTGAGTAATGTTTGTTGGACGACGTTTGGATAATGGAGATTTTAAAAGTCCGAAAGCACAAAAATCCATAGGTGATACATCGGGAGATTTAGTAGGAATATCAGTGAAGGGTATGGCCTTGATACCAGTTTTTTGTTACATTTCTTTTAGGAAATTTACAGTGGATTTTGATGTGTGACTGCTAGCTTTGTCGTGATGGAGTTCCACAGAATGACAGCACTGTGGGTAAAGCGATGGTATTTCATTCAGAAAAATTGGCAATAAAATATGTTCCTGATAGTATTTGGAGTTAATCTTGACACTTGTTTCCACTCCCTTTATCTTTAACTTGCCATTATATGAAAAACCAGCAACAATCATGAATCCCTTAGAAAAACTTTCTTTCGATTCTTTGAACCATGTACTTAAATTTTTTCTCCCTCTTTCACGATAATAAATGGATCTTTTTTTTTTTTTTTTTTTGCTGCAATCATTTAAATACACCCATCTATTGTGACAATTGTTTTCCATTTTTGTTCATTATCATCGTTTTTTGGATAATGTAATATGAATATTTCTCTTCGGAAAGAGCGTAAATATAGCCTTCGAACCACTGCTTCGTTAAAAACGCCATTTTGAATAAAAACAAAATTCTCAAGCCGCAGACGATAATTTTGACTTTTAAAAACATAGTACGATTGAAATTATTTCTTTTGCAGCAAACGATTTTTTATTACCTCTAACTAAAACCACTAACTGCGGACAACCTCTGTACGACATTTATTTGTCTGGGTAAGTTAGATAAAGATATACATTTTAGGCAGAAACGGTAAAAAAAGATCTTAATTGCATATTATTTGTGTTTTCAAACTTTGAAAAAGACGATGTTTCTGATCGTTTCGACAAACTCAAAAGTTCTGTGCCTCCTTAACTAAATCATAGTGATTGGTAAAGTTATCTACGAAATGACATTTTTCCGACTTAGTGAAAAAATGGCCAATCCGGGAGTGGAACTCGAGACCTTTGACTTCAATTGCCAACGCTCTACCTATTGAGTCCGGTCTCGGATTCGACTCCTGGCCAGGAGAATTTTCACTCAGTTTTAAAAATGTTATTTTGCATGTATCTTTACCATTCTGCATGATTCAGTTAAAAATAATAAAGTGTATCTACGTTTCCATCATTTAATTGAGTTCCAATATTTGAAGTATAGAATGTTGAGTTCTCTACGTGCAAACAAAATGCTATCTCCAACAAGGTTATCTGAGTGAAATGTGTCGACCGGTTGTCGTTCTAGGTAGCTCAATAATCAGAGTGTTGGCAATTTAAGTCAAAGATCTTAGGTTCGACTCTCGGTCTGGACACTTTTTCACTCAGTTAGAAAATTGTCATTTGGTATACTGATTTAGTTCTTCCTTTGAACATAGAATGGATGGCGCTGTTACGATATACTTGGTGAAGACTTCATAACTGGGGTAAAAGTAAATCGCCTTTAAAAACAGTTTATTTTACAGGAAAAAATCTGTAGATAATACATTGTGTCCGTATAGTTTTTTATTGACATTTTTACTGGCGAACTCTAATTTTCTGTAAAATCAAATTTTTTATATACAGTTCAGAGCAGTCTGATACAAAATTAGAAATAGCAGATATAAATCTGGAATTTATTATGTTGAAATTTCAACATACACCTGAGAAGATTTTGCTGTATTATAAGCATATATAAAATATTAGTGTAGAATCATATTAAGATAATTATTTTACTTTAGATTCTTATTAATTTACAAAAATATTATATTAAAATAAATTATTTCAGTTAAGTTCTAAGAAATAATTAATTTATCAGCAACAAGTTAAAATTTAATGTTATAACTCAATTCACATATGAAACACTCAAGAAGTTATGGCCGAAACTTTAAGGGATTGTGGAATTTACTATAAAAATTTTCATTGCATAGGAAATTAGAATCTCAAATCATTTATTACGTCAAAAATAAAGGGATTTTTCACTCGAAGCCGAACGCTGATGTTCTTTTATAACATTAATCATAATAAAGATATTGCTGCTAAATTTTCAACAGAATAACTTTACGAATTGAAATATTTCCAACTGTGCGAAAAAATGCCCAGGCCGGGAATCGAACCCAGATCCTTGGCTTACAGGGTCAATGCTCTACCGTTTAAGATAACTGGGCAGACAACCAGTGACCATATTTCACTCAGATAACCTTTTAACATCTGTTCTGTCATGTAGACAGCTCAACAGAAAAAGCCGTAGGTAAAGAAACTCCCTATAAACGATGGGTACGTAGATAATCTATTATTTTAACACAATAACTGTTTGTTGAACTTATCATATGAATTGAAATATTTCCAACCGAGTGAAAAAATGCCCAGGTTGGGAATCGATCCCAGATCCTCTATCTGGTGGTAGGCTGACGTCATCTGAGCGAAATATGCTCGCTGATTGTCAGCCCAGTTATCTTAAACAGTAGAGCATTGGCTTTATAAGCTAAGGATCTAGGTTCGATTCCCAGATTGGACATTTTTTCGCTCAGTAGGCAATATTTCAATTCGTATGATAACTTCACCAATCAGTTTGATTGTGTTAAAATAATAGAATAACTTTACTTTGTGAAATATGTAATATTTCCGTCGTATACATGAACTGCGTTCAGAGTTTTAAAGTGTCTTGCTGACAAGGAAGGTCTCCGTACTGGGCATACTCAGAATATTTTGAAAAAAATACCAATTAAACTACTTATGTATGTAATAAAGGATCAGTCAAATTTAGCGGCGGAGTTACAGTAGAAAGTCTGTAAAAAAATAAAATACTTTCGAGTATTTGGCGCGAAAAGGCGAAAGCGTCACGCGATTTGGCGAGCAGTACTTTTCCTCACCTTAAGCAAACGATTTTAAGGCATCTGAAAATTGTTTGTTAATTGATTTTTAGAATGCGTGTAAAAAGTATTTAATAAATTTAAACATAAACAATGAGAGAGTTTAATAAATACATTTTTTCGTATTACATATTTATGTTACTTGTTATTTAATTTTATTACTTTAAAAACAATTTCATCTATAAAAAATACTTTCATATATTTAAGCGTATTCCAAAATATAGGCAAGATTCATTTAGCAGTTATTCATTTCAAACCAAGGAATTCGTCGTTTCCATAGCAACAAAATTGAACCGACAGCGCTCAATTGGACTTAATTTTGAGATATTAAAACAATTTTAATTTTGTTTTAATTCATAAAATTTGATATTTAACTTTCATTATAAATACATATATGACACAACTATAGCAAAATCAAACTAAAACTGGCAAAACTACAGTTATTTAAGCTAAATTTATTTAAACAAGTTCAATATGAAATATTTTTATCTTAAAGAGTATTCGACATGAAAAACTATTTTTCGAAATTTCATTTCATCGCCAACCGATGATAAATCGCCAAATAAACGAAAATTTCATTATTTTTTTACGAACGTTTTATCGGGGTTCCGCCCAAATTTTTTTTATAAACATATATATCCACATGAGACGAACACTCTGTAATTTTTTCTGAATTTTCTGAATATGCCCGTATGGAGACCTTCCTTGTGAGTATTTCTTGAAATCGCATGGTAGCCATTTAGAGCTCACATCGTGATGTCATCATATTTTAAAGAAAAGAAAGAAAATGAGTTACATGTATCCTTACAATGTCTTCATTATTGTTAATTTTATCAGTAAAATTTTGGTTCTACTTGAAATGATACCTCCTATATTTTTTACTGGATAAATATATCGATCGTGTTTTCTTATACAAAATATGTTTGTTGTATTACTTACTCATCATGTGTAGTATAGGGTAAGTCTTATAATCGTTTTTAAAATCGAAAAAAAATTTTGTCGAATTTACACGTTTCAGAAACTGGAGATTCCGAAAAACATATTTTTAGAAAAAAAAAAAAAATTGCCGTCCGTCTGTCTCTGTGCGTGTGTGTGTCTGTGTGTCTGTAAACGCATTATCTCCCGAACAAATAGAGATAGAGACTTGAAATTCGGTGTGTAGTTAGTTTGTAATAATGGGAAGAAGCCTATTGAATATCAGTAACCTCGACTATCCGGCACTATTTTTTTCGGACTCTCAAAATATTCGTTCTGATAAAAGGTATATAAAAAATTTCGAAATTGCTTATTTTAAGGAGTGAATGTAAAAGACAATAAAAAAACATAAATTTTGCATAAAGGATGAAGTCGCTCGGATAATTAGTTGCCAAGATATTTGGAATCCTATTTTTCACACTCTTCGATTTTTCATGACCCTGTATTTCATTCAAATTTTAATTCAAAGATGTAATTTAACGCCTTGAGGGGCAAGCAAAAATGTCTCTAGATATTGAATTCTCACCGGAATAACCGAAAAATTTTATTTTTAAATAAGGAAAAGCAATTTTTCAATGATTTTCCTCCAAAGTTAAAAATATAAAATTTACTTAAAATTTTCTGGTGAGAATCTTGTTTAAATTAGGTGGGATATATTTTATTCCACCGCCCCTCAAGTGGTTAATTGGAAATAAGACGCTTAATCCAGTGATGTAAACTGTTAGTTAATATGATTATCATTTTTGGTGTTATAGGGATGTTTCTTTTACGTAATTGGGTACTACTCGGTTATCCCGTCGACCAAAAAATTATCGCCAAACTATCGCTAAACGCCGTCAAGTTATATATAGTGGCGATATATCGCCAAATCTGGCGATAAAAGTGTTCGCCAAAAGTGACACCAACTTGGCGCTATCTTCGGTATTTCGCCAAATTCCCATACACTCCCATTATAATACAATCAGGGTCCTGTTTTGTTAAAACTATTTAAATATGCCTTTAAATTTTAGTTTGGAATTGCAATGCATTTTATTAATAGTTTAAACACATGTTTTATTTTTATATTTTATATTATGCATATCCATGATGGATAAAGTAATATGGTGGCCCCCAACGACTAGTTTTTTCTCTACCAGTCCTTAAAGTTTTGTCTATGAGTTTTGAATTATCTTACATATTTACATTTAAGTAGAAACTTTAATATTCGAATGAGTATCAGTATTTGTTCTGATATTTTGGGGAATTCCATTAAGTATTCTCTAACTTTAAAATTCAGTATTTCAATGACTGAAACAAATATTAAAATTAAGTGACATACTTATCAGACTGCTTCTAAATTTTGTATACAGTAATTTTAAAATTAGTTTATTTCTTTGTTAACATAAAGCGCTGTGTTGCCTAAAACCGTAAAAATGCTCAAATTTACTTCAATATTTCGGATTGCAAACATTTTTTATATTATTATTAGGATGAACGAAGCGAATCCTCTACTAGGCTATACAAATTTCATTTTGTCGTACACTTTACAAAAAAAACTATTCATTATTTTGGAATTGAAATTAAACATAAAAATAAATTATGATCTGTAGATTTGCACAATATTTTTTTTTTTTTTTTTTTTACAGAATAACCTTAAAATATTCTTATTTTAATTAATTTATTTTACATGTTGTTTTTCCATTATGGACGCATTTTTGCAAATGAAAAATGAAACACGCATATTTTCAGAAGAAAGAAAATAAATCATGTGGTTAGTAATTATAGATAGAATCATCATTAATTGAATAGTTTCACGAATTCTTTTATGAAATTTTTAAAATTCCTTTTTTATGGAAATTATAGCATATTTTTAATGAATTAAAGTTTGTGAAAATTCAATTATTTGCATTCAGTTATAAAAGCATTTTTCAGTGTTAAGAATTCAAATACACAATTTATTCTTACTCTGTGAAATCATTTACGCAGACGATACTTGCGCATTTTAAAATAATTATATTATGATTTTTTTTGTAAAGTGGCAACAAAAGAATTGTAAACAAATAAAATTAATTGTTAAATTCGTTATATAAAGTGTTATTCGAATTCGAAGGTTGAGTAATAACAATAATATAATAAGTTAATAATCCTTAGTATCAACGAGAACAGATTTCAAATGTTTTTTTCCAGAAAATAGGATTTTGAAGATGTAACTTTCTTCAAATTCTCTTCGAATATATTATTCTAAGATTGGTATCAAAGAATATTTGATGTGAATTACAAAGATTGGAAACATACCTTTCAAAACAATTTGTAAAAACCCCAGAGGCTTTTGGAAAATGTAAAAACATCTTTAAAAGAACTTTTAGTTGAAAATTTAAAAATATTTTGTAAAATTTTGCATCGAAAATATTTTTATTTATATCAGTCTTATATCATAAATAAAAAATTCCGAGGAAATTCTTAGTTATTTGACTGAATTTACATTTCTAAAATTAAAATGCGCCAAAACATAAAATAAAGTTTTTGCTTAAAAAAGATGCAAAAATAATATAAAAAAATATTGTTGCTTTCAAATATTTAACTTATTAAATAATGCTTCGCGAATGTCTTTTGCAAGTTATTTTAAGTTTCATTAGTTATATACAGAAAAAAATTAACACTGAGATACGTTTGAAATAATTTTACATATTGGTTTGAGACTGAGTTTTTGAACATATATTTTCGAAACATTTAATATTGCTAATATTACTTTAAAAGTATAGCTAAAATAGACCAAAAATTGAGTAAAATACGACAACTGGTGGCCATTCACAACGATATGGGAAGAACTTAGTTTTGGCACCAGAATTGAAGATCTGATAAGTCCCCAAAAGATAGAGATGTTTTACCACGAGGAGCAAAAAGGGGCTTTTTCAGACAGAGCCACCCCGCTCTGTCTTACTCAATTTTTTTAAGTATGTCAAGTGGTATATAGTTTACCATGTATATTTTGATTCTTAATTCAATGACACCCTCCGCATGTCGATATGATCATATGTTAAAAAGTTACAAATGGATTTATGAATACAAAGCCGAAAATTATACTTTTAGTGCAGGTAAAAGATATTTTTACAACAGCATCTTATTGTTATCCGCGAAAATTTGGGGAGAACTTTATTTTGGCATTATAAGCGAAGATCCCGTGAGTCTAAAAAAAATAAAGATGTTTTAGAGTATTTTTCTTTGGGGGAGGCAAAAGAGGGCATTTTTACTCGCTGGGGAAAACCCAATTTTTGTTAAATATGTCAGTTGGAGTTTCTTTTATTATAAATGTTTTAATTCGGAATCGAATGACACTATCCGAAAGTCGATGCGATCCTTTTTTACAAAGTTACGGTAAATTTTATGAATCCAAAGCCGAAAATTATAGTTTAATGCAGGAAAAAAATGTTTTTATCGAAACAACTGGATCTCCATTTACGAATATCTGGGGGAAATTCGCAATGGTACTAGAAATGAATGTCCGATGAATCCCCAAATATATAGTTTTTTTTTTTTTTTTTTTTTTTTTTTTACTTGGGTATGATAAAATTGTACTCTCTCATAAAATATATTTTTCGACTTTATATTCATAAAACCTGTCGTAACTTTGTAAAAAATGATGGTATCATTCGATTCAGAATTAAAATGGTCGTGATAAACGATAGCTCACTTGACCTATTTAACCCTTAAATGTCGGGTGTTGCTTTTCTGGCAACATCCCAATTTAGGCTTCTAAAATACTATTAGAATAATTTTGAAACTATAATGTCTAATGTTGCCAATAAAATACATTCTGAAAATATTATTAAACCGATTTTCAACATATAGAGGGCAACACTTGTGCTGTTTAAGAATAAAGATAGATTTATTTTTTCAATTGTTGCTAGATGTTCTTTTTGTTTCCTTTGGAAGCTTGCGAAATACCCTATTTTCTTCTGCAGTGAGCAGGTAAAATTTATTCTTTACCATAGTTCCTAAAATTCTTGTGTGTTTAATATTATAGAATTTTATGGAGGGAAATTATTTTTTCAATTAAAGACCCGCATTGCCGATTAGTAACAAACAGTTTTTTAGCCGTAAACCATACTTAAAACAAAATATGAATTTTTAAAGTATTTTTCCCATGATTTATTTAAAAAATGAAAGCCGAAAAACATTATTAAAATGATTTTTGAAAAATCAGGCATTTAAGGGTTAAAGAAAATTGAGTTATCCCGATTCGCACCCAAAAACACTGTAAAACAACTTTATCTTTTTAATACTCATCGGATATTCATTTCTTGTGCCAAAACGAAGATCTGACCAAATTGTCGAGAATGGCCATCACTTGTTGCAGCAAAAACCTATATTACCTGCCCTAAAGTATAATTTTTGACTTTGTATTCACAAAACCTGCTGCAACTTTGTTAAAAATGATCGTATCGACTTTCGATAATGTAGTTGGATTCAGAATCAAATATGTATGCATAAAAATCTATATACCACTTGACATAATTAAACACATTTGAATTTCCTAGCCCTCCCTGTGTTAAAATACCCCATTTTGCTCCACAAAAACATGCTAAAACAATTTTGTTTTTGGGGGACTCAACGAATCATCATTTCTAATGCCTAAACAATGTTTCTCCCAAATTTTGGTAAATGGCCATCAATTGTCTCTAAAAACCCCTATTTTACTGTACTGTTTATCTGCTGATAAAACATTTATCAGCTACATGATGGTAGTTCTCTTATTTCATTTTTATATTTATTTTTGTTAATCTATTAATTTACTTTATAGTTAGGGAATCCATTACATTACACCTTGAATTATTAAATCCATTATTAAATATTTTATATCTATTTTTATTATTAAATATATTAAATTTATTTATATTATTAAATCAGTTATAATTATATCGCAGATTATATTAATCAAGTATTATCATAAATTTATTAATCTATTATTATCATTATTTGTCACTGTTAACACTATTATCAGTATTATCAGTATTATCACTATTATAATATTTTATTTCATTATTTAATCAATTATTAACTTTATTAAACTAGTGTTATGTTTATTACTCTATCATTATCAGTAAAGGTATCTATTATTATTCTTATATATGTATTGTTATAGTAATCTATTATATTACATATATTGTTATTAAACTTGTTATACTATATCGATTATTATTATTAAATCTATTTATAATATAGAATCTATTTATTAAACTTTTCAGTAACATAACAGTAATTTCCATCCATACAATAAATTAATTCAATAGCATACATTATTTATTGGTTACATAAAATAACATTTTATCCATGTAAAATATTCCATTCATCAAAAAGTTATTGATAAAAATTTCTTCAGTAATAAGATAATTTTATTAAATATTTTTTGGTAAAATTTACTTCAATTTCAGCTGGCCCACATGCATTTTAAAGGTTTCCGATACTTATGGAATGAATAATCTAAATTTTGTTTCCATATAATGTTTAAACGATGTAACATAATGACCCATGGAGCGTTCAAGCATTTATTTTTCATCAATTAGCTTCCCTGTTTTAAAAGAAACTGCATCAAATTAATGAATGTAATTTAAACTTTTCCTTTTAATAAGACACTTATAAACTAAGCAAAATTGTTATTACGCTTTTATTAATTAAAGTAGCTCGGCACTAGTTCTATGTAATATGACAAAAAGGGAAAAAATTCATATTAAGAATGGATATTTTTGGATGTTGCGTAGGTGATAACTATAGATATTAAGAAGGGTGGACATAAATTAGTTAAGGGGCCTTGTATCTTTTAAACGCGACTAAATTTAACGAAAAAATTCAAAGTTTCAATTAGTCTATCTTCAAAACTTTTTTATGTATAAATATGAAATTTTGGATATTGATTAAACATATTGTGCTTTGTAATATGCTGTCATTAGAAACTTATTCGCCTTTTACAGAATTTGAGTATTGTTGAAATCAAAATAGCTCCTTTTTTTCACTCCACTAGGGGACTCGGCCCCCTACGAGCTACGCACGCCAACCCCCGTTCAGACGCCGCAGTTTCTAAAAGCACGCTAATTTGTTCGGCTTTAAAAATATTTTGAAAGATTGAATTATAATTTAAAAAACAGTGGCGATATCCCTATAAACGGGTTTCTATTCATTTCTCTTTGATTGGGGAATTTTAAGGAAAAAACAGCTGCTGTTAGAAGATGCTATAGTTGTTTTCCTCTTTGATTAAATAAAACCAGTTAAACATTTCAAAATAAGCTAATATAAAGTGAATTAAGTAAACAATCTTTGTCTCCCGGAATTTTTTAACAAAGCGAAAAGAAAGTTCTTTTAAATAAGACATTTTAAGCGGGCTCTAATGTCAAGCACACAAGTCGTAATTTTGTTGTTCAATAAATAAATAAATAAATGAAAGACATTTTAAATGTATCGTTTTCAATCTCACGCAATTTTCACCAAACTTTTATTTCTCTTTTTAATATTCACGTGAAAATACTTTTGTTAGAAATGAAATATTATTTGCGCTGTCCCAACAAAAATAGTTAAAAAGTTCATCTCGAAATATCAAATAACTGTTTCGCGCAATTTATTAATTTAAATTGTTTTGCAATATTATTTTTTGTTCATTTTACGTAATAAGTGTAATGTGACGTAAATGTGGCGTAATTTCTCCCATTTAAGACTTCTAACGCATATTATTGAATTTATTATTTTACAATATCCTTTCTCTATTAAAATTCACACGTAAATATAGTTTTTATGAAGTAATTTTCAATACGTTCCTGCTTTTTATACTTAATTATTTAATTCTAATTTGAAAGTTTTTTTTTCTGATTATAATAGTCACGTGTAAATAAATTTTTAATTTGAAGCAAACATTATTGTTTGCGCTGTTTATACAGTTGGCAACAGGTTAAATTAGTACAATATTCTAAAATAAGTAAAAACTATCTCTCGAAATGCTGAAAATTTGAATTTAAAATAGAAATAAAAGCTCAAAAAATAAGTCAAATTAAAAATATAAATGCATTCTGCACACCGGGAAATTATAAAGTATAAAATGATCTAAAAATGATTAAATTCCGATGTACAGTTTTTGCTCCTATAAAACTTTTTTAATGGAACGACTTTGTCCAACTTTAGCATTAAATATCTCTTAAAATAATTCTTCGATTTGAAAACCGTCTGCAGCAGCGTGTTTATCAAACATTTCTCTATAATACCGCCGATTTTCATATTTTTGTATGCAATAATTTTCTTAATATTAACGGAGAAAGACCTCCGGTCACAAAAAATTCAAAACTGGTGGCGGCGGTGGCAGCGTAATTTACTTTTTTTTAGAATAGAGAGATAAGTCATAGCGCGCATGATATCTTGAGAAAGTATGAATGGATTGTCATGAAATTTGCTAAAAATACTAAACATATATGTGTGCTTAAAATGAACTACTCTTAGGCCAAATTAATTTCATTAACTATATAAAAAATATTTAAAAAAAATCAAAATTTCATATTTTTAGTGAATAAAAATAGTCATAACTAAAAATATTACAATTGTAAATACTTAAAAGTAGTTCATTTTAAGCACACGTATTTGTTTAGTATATTTACCAAATTTCATGACAATCCATACATACTTTTTCAAGATATCATGTGCGGAATGATTTCTGGAGTAAAAAAAAGAGCTATTTTGATTTCAACAATACACAAATTCTGTAAAAGGCTAATAAATTTCTAGTGATAGCATATCACAAAGCACAATCTGTTTAATCAATATCCAAAATTTCATGTTTATACATAAAAGGTTTCGAAGATAGACTAATTCAAACTTTGAAGTTTTTCGATAATTTCCGACCCGTTTAAAAGATACAAGACAACTTAAACAAGATTAATGTTTTTATGCGTAACTATAGAGGTAAACTCGAGAGTACAGATGATTACAAAATACCGATACTCACAAAGTTTACTTTTAGTATAAAAGTTCCACTGGGTTACCTTTCGTTACTGGACCAATCCGTGAAAAACGGACAAAAAGTCCTGCACGTGACACTTACAAAAATACTCATATTAACTTATAAGTTGTTAAAATATGAACTATACATTAAAAATGCCACAAAAAACCCTAGATTTTCATATTAGCATAGCTATTTAAATGTAAGGATACAATAGAATTGTTAAAACAGTAGTAATATGTAGAAAAGCTGTCCCACACGTGATATGAAATGTCCCTTTAAGGGGACCAGGAAAGCAAGATTCAACCAAAAAATCGATTTTTACATTTTTATATCATTAAATAGTTTAAACTTTTATCTTTCCAACGGTGTTGCACACATGTTTAGATATAAAAAAAAAAGGTGTTGAAATTATTCACTCTTTCTAAGAGTCACAGCTTAATGGCCATTTAAATCTTTTATTGACTTTTTCTCAAAACTTGGATTTTTAATGTTTATGTTCCTTTTTTCCCAATATCTATTAAAGTTAACTCAGATATATATTTTTTAATACTTATGTTATATTGTATACTTTAACACAGGAATTTAATGATTTGTTGAGAATTATTTATTTTAGATAGTGAAATCTTACCAAAAATGCTAATTTAAAAATGACTTTCAATAAATAATTAATAATTAATTTTGAGTTTCACTTAGAAAGAAAATGGTCTGTTAAAATACGCAAATCATGTTATTCTAACTACTCTAAAAAATCTAGACCTCTATCTTTCACCATTTCTGAGAAAAATGTACATAAAGTTGGTGAATTTAACATGGCGAAGATAAGGCTTTCCCGGTCTTTTTAAAAACTTTTTAGAACGTTTGTTATTACTGCCAACACTAGATGGTAGTTGCACCGGCATAAAATATAGCCTCTGTAGCATCAGAGACTGTCACCATTGATTCGCAACCATTACTTTTGTAATCGGTTCATCGTTTCCTCAGATAGAAGGAAATCGTAACTTAAGACTTTTGTAGATCGCTTTTCACTCCTTCCCTTCCCTTCACCCCTTTCGAATTTCTAATTTGTTTTCGACTGTTCATAGACGGCATTTATATTTTATAGGTAACTACCATGCCATATTTCAAGTTTCTAGATTCTTACGCATCACAGAAATCGCAATTTAGAACGTTTTTTGCTCCTGCGAACCTTTAGTGGTGATGGCACCGACGTAAAATATAGCTTATGTTTGAGCAGCTTCTGTCACCAACAATTTACATCTATTATTTTTTAAAACGGTTTGGTATTTAATAAAATTCCATAAAAATCATAATTTAGTACGTTTTTAGAGTGCTTTCACCTCATTTCATCCGGTTAAAGTTGGAATTTTCTTTTGACAGTTCTTAGAAATCATTTGCATCTTTTATGTGCCAAATTTCAAAATGTATCAGTATCGCAAAAAACCCTCAGTATCACAAAAAAGCAATTTAGAACATTTTTTGCAACTGTCACCCCCAGGTGGTAGTAATGTCAACTAAAAGTATAGTCTATATTGGAGCAGGGACTGTCACCATCAATTTGCAACCATTACTTTTGAAATCGGTTTGATATTTCCTAAGATTGCGTAGAAATCGCCATTTCGAACGTTTTCTAGAACACCTATCACGCATTTTCACCACTTTTAAATTTCGAATTGTTTAGAAAATGTTCTTAGACATCATTTATATCTTATAAGTAATTAATATTCCAAATTTCATATTTCTAAGCCCTTCAGTAACACAAAAAACGCATTTTTTAGAACGTTTTTTGATCCTATACCCACCTTTGGGCTAGTGGCATCGACTTAAGGTATAGACCCTGTTCTGAGATGGACTAACACCATCATTTTCATACCATTACTTTGTAAATCTGTTCGATAGTTCCAGAGATTACCTCGAACAAAGAAACAAGCAAACACACTTAACTTCTTTATAATATCAAGTATAGATAAATTAAAAATAACAAACAATCCTAGATTTCATATTAGCATAGTTGTTTTAATTTGAGGATACAATAGAATTCTTAAAAATCAGTACTATGTAGAAAAGCTGTCCTACACGTAACATGAAGTGATTTACGTACACGAACTATGCAAATGTCCATTAGTAAATTAGTTCTTGTCATATGTTTGTGAATATATTTACATCTATCAAGGCAAGTGCAGTGCTGATTCGTCATTTTAATTCAGGAAAGAATTTTGGAAGCGGCGGACTGTAAAACTGATCTTAACCCTTAAATGCGTGATTTTTTTATTTTGTGTCCAAAAAATTATATATGATTCTCTGAAAGGTTTATTACACAGAAAAAATAATGAAAAAATCAAAGATGCATTTTTCATATAATACGCCAATCTTTTCTTCTGTTGCACATCTGCAATAGAAGGGAAAACCACTGTCGTGTGGCTGTTTGACGCTAAAATATTGAAAATTAGTAAATATTTTAATAAATATGTCTCCAAATACCTTATTCTATATAATTATTTATTTTATTAAGCTTAACTTTTAACCCATTAATTTCCATGATAGAATACGTTCTAGAAATTACGTAGCCCAGGGAATCTGACTTTACACAATAAAGTTTTGATGGTTAATATCACTTTATTTAAATACGGAAAGTCTGTTGTTATTTAAACCAAATATTGCTATTTTAATTTTCTGGTGTGAATTAGATATATACGAATAAAAAAATCTATTAAATTCAAAACACTCTTGTTTGCATATATGCAAAGCTGCGCACTAAAGGGTTCCAAAAAAATACGGTTCCAAAAAAATATTTTTCACCGCTCCACAAGAAGAAATTTTCTGACATATTTTCTGACTCATTTTTAAACACAATTTTTAATCCATGAGTAAATTCATTTTTCGATAAATGATTCACATCTTGAGTTATAAGCATTTATTTTCTCACAACATCAGCTTTTCTTTTCTTTTTACTGCGCTGTCGCGAAAGGAATTCGGTTGAAAATGCCAACTTTGGAAGCATCTTCTGCAAAAATCGTCTGTATTTACCGATAAACGGAAAATGTTCGATTATACAGTGTTTCTAAATTACAAACAATTTATGAGTTTAAGAACAAAAATGTATTTAAAAATGTGTCAGAAGATAGAGTAAGACTTGAGAATAACAGCTTTATAAGAATATATATAGAGTTAAACCTAAGGATGAAAGGTCTGATCATTGTTAATGATGATTTTCGAAGTTCCCGTCTGGTGACCTATGGTTTCGTATAAATTTAAACTTGGTCTTTAGAAGTTAGTTAAGAAACATAACTGCAAACTTAAGTTACAATACTACTGATCTATCATTTAAACTTGGTCTTTATAAGTTAGTTAAGAAACATAACTGCAAACTTAAGTTACAATACTACTGATCTATCATTCAATTCGCAGCTTACAATTAATATTTCGCAAATTATTTACTTAGTAAATTTCCCAACTAATTTGTGCCCATCATGTATTAATGATAAAAATATAATTCATTTTACTATTGCTTACTTGCATTTCAATATTTATTGAAAGGATGAAGAATGTATTTCCGTAGATTCTATTTCTGGTTCATAGATTATAACTTATTTCTGCTATGTTGGATTTTTTTAAAATTCTTAAATAATGTTTTTCTCCTACTTAAATATTTACTTGAAATTCATGCAATCAATTCAAGCTCTCCGTATGATTAAGATTTTAACCCCTTCGCGACGGGAGCCTTTTACGAAATTTTTAATCTTTTGTCACCGTTTTTTAAAAACAGAAATTTGTGTCTTCTTGAATCCAGAAAATGCGCTGATTAAATAAGGTAAATTTTACAGTAAAATTTTACTGGTGAGGAAAAACAAGGATTCTGGGCGCTTCATGCGGCACGTATACGTGCCGCTCGTCCCCAAGGGGTTAATAACACATAGAACATGGTTAGTGATTTAATGAGTTATTAAAATAGCTTTGTAGTCATTCCATGTAGCGTTTGTAATGTACGAAAATATAACACATCGGCTGATAAGTTCCCGGTCTAATGAAGAAAACACACTTTTTTTTGGTCAAATTCGATTTTGTTCATCAACATAGTCTCCTTTAAGAGCGATACAATCATTCCAGCGCCTCTCTAACATTTCAATACCTTTCCTGAAGAACGAATTATCTTTCGCCACGAACTAGGCTTGTGTTTCGGCTATCACCTCCTCATTCGAGCCAAATCTCTTGCCGGCGAGCATTTATTTTCAGATCTGCGAACAAGTAAAAGTCGCTGTGAGCCAAATCTGGAGAATAGGGTGGGTGCGGAAGCAATTTGAAGTGTAATTTGTGCAATTTTGCCATCGTACCTAAAGACCTGTGACAAGGTGCAGGAGGGGACACGGCACCCACTTCGAAAACAGCTTTCTCATAGACAAATGCTCACGCAAAATAAAGCCTACACGTTGTTTTGATATCTTTAGAGTGTCTGCTATCTCTTGCAGATTCACTTTACGGTTTTCTAAAACGTTTTTGTGGACTTTTTTTTATGTTTTCCGGTATAACCACCTCTTTTGGGCGACCAGAGCGTTGCGAATCATCGATGTTTGTACGACCACGTTTAAATTCAGCAAACCAGTCAATAATGGTTGATTTTCCTGGTGCAGAGTGAGGATAACATTTATCAAGCCAAGCTTTTGTTTCCACGGTGTTTTTCCTCATCAAATAGCAATGTTTTATCAAAGCACGAAATTCATTTTTTTCATTGTTTAGAAAATATATAAAATTGTTTCACTAAAACCACTGTAACTTTTGAAACAACTGTCAGATCGTCATAAAATGTTTACAGTTACCTTTTTAAGGTAAGTACTTACTAAACACAATATTAATTCTGTATTTGTGGCGCCATCTGTGTGTCAGACCTGGAACTTATCAGCCAATGTATTATAATTACTTGGCTCACACTAAAGTCTTATCCAACCCATTAACCTCAGAACGACGGCAGCTATATTCATAATTGTAATGCCTAGGCATACTAAATTGACTATGTACTATACGATGACACGGATTACAGGGCCATCTAGCGAAACCTACTGATTTAGCTATGCTATCTTGAAAATGGTAAGAAATATGAGAAAAAAGTCAATTATCAAATTGTGGAGTGATTTCGATATAGTATGAAAGGATGTCTTACGTGTAATTATTTTATTAGAAACCCTGAAATGTATTTTTAGGAGCGTTCTTAATTATATAAATACGTAGCATCTATAGTCATCGTACAATCCGTCCGTCTGTCTGTCCGACCGCACATAACAGAGCAAAGACTACCCAACCGAATGGTCTGAAATTTTAAATATATAATTGTTGCAAAATTTTGTCGAGCCATTTCAAATTTTATGAAAATCGGATTGTATAGTTTAAATACAGGGACAGTCAAAAGTTTTCCGTTACATTACGGCCAATGAGAGAAAATATTGCAAGTGCATTTTAATGATGTTACAGCCTTTCGAACAGAAGGAGAGTTGTATTGCAATTTGAGTTGTATTACATGGAGAACATATTATAGTATTAACAAATAAAAATGAGGTGATTAGTGCAAAAATGGGTGCATGGCGCCACTTTAAATATTTGTCTCCGAAGTCAAATTTTTCATCTGTTTAAAGGGTCCCTTTAAACATACACAAGCTGGACAAGAAGCTGGACGTTAGAACCTCTATTGTAGTTGAAAGCAAAAGCAATATTTTTTGTAATTTCTTTTTCATTTTTTGTAATTCACTAACATTTTTAGAACGCCTTGTATGATTTTGCAAATTATTTGATAGGATTAATAGGATTATTTATTAAGAATTCGAATTATACTATCTTGGCTTGTATATATCGATTTACAAAAGCAACTCGTCATAGTTTATGTGATTTATGATACAAACAGAAATGAAAAATATTGAAGTAATAGCTTTTCTCTAGAGATGGTGCATATGTAATGGATTTATACAAACAGATAATAAATTATGCGCAAAATAATATATTTATCTTCAAACACAAATGTCTGCATTGATTTCAGAAAGTCTTATCATTTATAACCCTACCATATAAATTGATGTTACGATAACATTTATGTAATTTATTTAAAGTGGTGAAACTTTTTAGAATTATTATCGTGACACAGGAGAATTGGAATACAATTCATAAGTTTTGAGCAGTTTTAGATAAAATTTTATGCGGATGTAATAGGAATGCTTTGTGGTTTCACAAATATGATAAATTTAAAATGACAGAAGATTCTCCCAATTAAAGTTGGGAAATAGACGTAATATAAGCTAGTAAGGGTGAATTTTTCTTTTATATTATTCTAATATGATTTTATTAGTGTATACAGTTTAATTCATTAGTAGTAAACTATTAGTTTTGCGTTACATAAAGTAAACTGAAATAAAACAGAATATTGATATATTTCCTCAAAAGTTGGGAAAATTTAAGACTATGGTCTAACAGATAATACGTTATTTAAAGAATAAAACATATTTTCTACACACACATTATGTAACAATTTCAGATAACCTTATCATCTGTAAAAATAAATTATGAGAAAATCTAAACCAAAGCGCTAGACTTGTAAAACCTGGAACTTATCATCTGGTCTTCCTAGACCAGATAAGTCATATTCAGATAACGATAATTGGATCTATTTAAGGTTTGGCTTTTATCTGATAAGGTCTGGTCCTACTGAGCATGCTCAACGTTATCTGGATCCGGATAAGGTCAGTCCTTATCTGTTCCAGGAATCTGGATGAGATCTGGTCTTTATCTGGTTTAGCTGAAACTTCAATTAAAAAGAAACCCACAACCATATAAAAACGCTGATGGAAATTTATATAAAACTTACACATATGATCGCCATGTGCAACAGTGAAACCTGTTGCGTTTGCGGCTAAACTGTCATAATAAATAGCGATAATAATAATCTTGAGATACGTCACATGCGTACGTAAGCATGGTATGTTTCCGAGAAAAGTGTAGTTTGGTTATACAAGTTTACTCTTTTCAACAACAAATCGCTTAAGTAGTCTCAGGACTCTTAAAATTCGAAAAAAAAAATTTAAATGCCATTTTCAACATTCAATATCTTGAAATGCATATAATTTTAAAACGCAATTTTTATTGGAAAGAAAGATATAAGTATGTTCTTTCATTTCATGTATTTAAAAAATTGCAAGATGCAGAATTTGTGTTTAAAGGAAGCTCCAAAGCGTCAGACATTTCACGAGTAGTAAATTGGTATAACAGCTTACGCGTAGGATTACAAAATAAATTCTGGATTCATAATGAAATTGTCTGTGCCTAATTATACTTCAGATTGTAATAATTACTCTGAACGTAAATAAATTTGTATTTAAACCATGTTTATATTTTTAATACAATGTTGTATTTAACTAATACAAAATTTTGAAAATTTCAACAGTATAATCACCTAAAAAAATATTTTCTTGAACAATAAAAATGAAATTTTAGGTTCAGTTTATACAGACTAATATGAAACATATGTTTTGAAAATTTCATGAAAAAATATTCAGAAGTTTTTCAGATACCCTGCGCGTTATACTCAAAAACGTCATTTGGAGAAATTGACTTCTAAGTTTTGGCGTACGCTTCAGCTATTGATCGGATATAATTCTAAAAGCCATAATGTCTGTTCTAATGAGAATTCCAAGGAAACAATTATATCAAAATATTTAGGAAAAAAAGGAGTTTAACGTCTAAAAAAATTAAAATTTCGAAAATTTTGAATCAAAAAAGTCCTGAGACGCCTTAGAAGTGAGATGGCCTTTTCTTAAAAAGTCTGGTAAACATTGCGCTTTCCGACTCAAAAGTTTATAGTATAATGCAATGGTTTCGTAATAATCATGCAATTATCTGACATGCTAAAAAATTTTCGTGAGCTTCATTATGCACAAACATGCGTGTCAAGAAGTTGGATGAGATCCATTTTAACATCTATTGTAGTTAAGAAAAAAAATGTATTTTTGGATTTTCTTTGTATTTTTTTAATAATTATTATTTCACTACATTTTTGATTAATATAATTTATTCAGAATCATACTATTTCTAGCTTGTATATTTTTATTCGCTAAAGCAGTTTTCATAGATCTATCTAATGTATGATGCACACAGAAAAAAAATATATATATATGTATAGAATAGATCATTTCGCTCAAGACATAGTGCATAAGAAGTAAATTTCGACAATTTTGTAATAAATTACTTGCAGAATAAAATATTTCTCTTCAAGCGCAAATGTCTATATCGATTTTAGAAAGTCAACATTTATTACGTCGGTTTAATAAATGATCTTACGATAATATTTGTGTAATTTATTTAAAGCGGTAAAAATATTGCGAAGTATTTTTGTGACACAGGAGAGTTCGAATAAGATTTATGTTTGTGGATTTCATATGAACACATTGCAGATTCACACAAAGGATAGTTATATAATGGCAGATATTTCTTTCAATTAAATTTATGAAATATGTATAATATTTTGGAAAAAGTGGATGTGGTTTTTTTTAGTCATTCTAACAAAATTTTATGTTCGGCTTTTCTCGTCGCTAGATATTTTCTAATACAGTTTCCAAAGACCATAATTTGCGACATATTATTACTATTTATTCAGAATACGAATTGTTATATATATATTGACGGTTTCTGCTTCGGCTAAACAATAATTTTTTTAAGTCCTTAATAAAGGAAACCATGTAGGGATATTATGCTCTCCAGACTTGGTTTTCTCATCTGAGCAGTTCCTCTTAGGTTATCAAATCAAATTGTTTATTGTCAGGTTCAGATCCTGCTTAAAAATATAATGCATTTTTATGTCCTTATTAAAGGAAACCGGGAGGGACATTATACTCTACAGACTTGGATTTCTCGTCTGAGCAGCCCCTCTTAGGCTATCAAATCAAATTATTTTATATAGGTAAATATTATTGATTCATTAGTTTTTCAGCATGCATCTGTATGATGCATGGTTTGATTTGGTTAGCTTGCGCGCTACTTTCGCTAAACTCTTTAGGCTAAACGGACTTGGACTTCAGTTTGAGTTGGTAGAGTTTGACTCACTACAAACATCGCAGTGCTGGATTTCGAGTACAGCACCCTATGTCCACTAGTAGGAGCCCTAATCCTTAGATAAGCAGGTGGTCTTCTATGATGCACATTAAATGCAGAAATGGAAAATAGAGAATAGTTGTTTCTTTTCTAGATGTTGTATACTGTAAAAAAAAAGACAAATATTTAATCTACGAAAATTCAATTTAACTTCGAACAAAATCATAAAACAAGTTTTCCGTATTATATATGATTCTGAACAGGGTTTTTTATTCTTAGAGACTTCAGAAAACAAAATATTTTCAAAACTTCATCCTTTCAGGGGCAAGTAATTGTATTTCTGTAATGTTGAATTTACACAAGAATTTTTGAAAATTTTTATTTCAAGATATGAAAAAACACTTTTACAACTATTTTTTTCCATTAAAGTTATAAAATTTAAATTAAATAAAAGTTCCGGGAGCATATATTGATTAAAATTGGAGATTTAATATATCCCACCACCAGTGTTGCCAAACGAGTACTAAAATTTTATTTTGAATACCACTATTTTCGTACAGTATTATTCGTTTGCTTTAATCGCAAAATTTTTGCAAATAAATAAGGCGACTAACTCTCTATGAAAATGGTGGTATTCAAAATAAAATTTTAGTATTCGTCTCGCAACACTGCCCACCACCCCTAAAGGGGTTAACACTAGAAAAGCCGGAAGTTTCAGTCAAGTTTTATAAAAAATTATTCCACCCCAGAATTTTGATTTAGAACAGTTTAGCTTATTTATTTATTTAACATTTTTCTTCTTTCTTTCTTTCTTTTAAACTTCTTTTATAATGGAATTTCTGGTTTGAACCGAAATATATTCATATGGTAGCGGTCAAAATGACCGCTTACAGCCGTTCTAGTGTTAAAGAAGTATTTAAAAAAAAAAAAAGTTCTGATGCTTCCCAGTGATTTTCGGAAACGCTTCCGAGTCATTTTTAGAGAATATTAGATTGTTTCTAATTCCGAAGTATAACTTTGTCAGATACTGTCTTTTATTTTTTATTAAAGATTTTCAGCTGCGTAATTGAAGTTATACATGAAAGAATAACGTAATAATAATAATAATAATCTAATGCTGTTTAATTACGTTTGTGTATGAAACATTTTTTTAAACATGAAAATATGTACTTGAAAATTGATAGCATTCAGAAAACCTTGTTAGAAAAATAATTTTCGGAAACGATTCGAAGTTGTTTTTAACGAACATTAGGTAGTTTCTACGTCCGAAGTACAGGTTTATCTGATGCTATCAGTTCTTCATTAAACATTTTTTTTCAGCTGCACAGTTGAAATTATACATGAAAGAATAACATAATAATAATATTAATAATAATGATAATGCTGTTTAATCAACTTTGTCTATGAAATATTTTTAACATGAAAATATGTACTCGAAAATTGATAACATTCATAAAACCTGTATTCAAGGGTTAGAAAATGTAAAATACCCTATAAAAACTTCTCGTAAACGTTACCAAAAATCAGTGGCAGCAAAAGAAAATTTATTTTTCTAAATATTTTCTGAAATCTTGACAAAAAATTGGTTCTGAGGTTTATAAAGAATAAAATACGCTTTTCAGATTTGTGAGTAATTCGAAAGAGATTATTGTATTTTCCGTGGGTGGTTGTCTTATATTTTTCTATAGGGTCAGGAGGGGTAATTATGACCACTTTGTATATTTTAAACATTGTTATTTCTTTTCCTTTTTTCTATTTGGAAAAATTGTGTTTTTAGTACATAGGAAGTAACTTTGGCCTTTGAAGAACACCTTATAAAAGTTTTAATTGTCATGGCTGTTTTATTTAAGTTAAAAGGATGGTTATAATTACTCCATCAAAAACTCGCAATCACAAAAGTTTGGGGGTAATTAAGACCTCTAGTGAGGAAATTATGACCACTATATTATCTCTTTATACTTGCCTATACACATTTGTTTGGGGTAATTCAGGCCACTTTGAACTCCAAACTGACAAATCCGTTTATCGAAAATTTTGATAGAGTTAGTTTGAAATTGCTATTTGGATCTCAAAAAAGCTTCAGACTAGTGATAAAGAATATATAAAATGAAATATACATTATGAGGTTAATATGAAAACTTGAAACAAAATTTTAACATACACAGTTTTTCCAATAGGCGGTTACAGTTACCCCTTGGTCATAATTTCCCCTCCTGACCAAATTAAGAAAACATTTTTTACGGTATATTGGTTACAAAACATGTTATTTTACTAGCAGAATAAATTAGTTCGCTTCAAAAACAAATGTCTATATCGATTTTAAACATTTAACAATTTATAATCCTAGCCTAATAAATGATATTATACGACAGTAATTACTTAATTTATTTAAAATAGTAGTACATTTTCGAGATATTTTCGTGGCGGACAACAATTGTGATAAGATTAATAATTCTGGATATAATGTGAATAAATTGCAGAATCTCATAAAATATAATCCCAAATGGTAGATATTTCAGTGAATTAAATTTATGAAATATGTAGGATATTTTTTACCATAAGTTGTAGATCATTTATAGAAAGATATATATGCAGCATATTTTTCGATTTAAGTTGTTAATGTGGATTTTTCTTTTACATTACTCTAACATTATTTTATTTCAGATTTTCTCGCTTCTACTTATTTTAAATACAGCATTTTCCAAACTTTCACGGTCCGCTAACATATTTTTTTCATCAGAATTACGAATTGTATTATATTAGGTTGTACTTTTGGATTCACTAAATATAGTCCTCAAATTTGAATGTTCTTTATGTCAAACACAAATATGAAAATCAAAGAAATAATATTTTTTCTCCACAAAGAGATGTTTTAGTGAAACAGATAATAATATTAGTTCAGAATAAAATGCTGAGTTTCAAACGCAAATGTCTATATCGAACGCAAAAAGTTTTCTCATTTACAAACCGAGCCTAATAAAGTACCTTACGATACAATTTGCGTAATTTATTTAGAGAAATAAAAGTCTTTTAAAGTATTTTCGTGACCTAGGAGAAGAGTGATAAAAATAAAATTTATGGAAGTTACGGGAATTCATTGCAAATTTTTGTGAAGGATAATGTAAAATGGCAGACTGAGTGTTTGAAAGGCAAATATCAGTATGGAGTACTATTAGATAAATATTCCCAAAACCTCCTCATGAATGTTTATCTCAATTTCCATATTTTCGTGTCAGTCTATTAAATGCGTTTAAAAAAACTACATCATATGTTGAATCGGAATGGAAAGTGGCAGTAACGTTAAATTCCCTTCGCCGAAAAGTATAATATATATTTAACCCCTTAAAAATCGCTTAATATTTGGAAAAACCATCAAATAAGTACCTATTTTTTATTACAGAAATTGAATACTTATAAGGTTTTTTAATAAAATATGCAATTAGTTTTTTTAAGGCGACAAAAAAAAAGATGTTATAGAACAAATTCACATTTGTAGAAAAGCCATCATGCGAGAATTCTGTGTCTTAATATTTGTTTTACACCATACAAATTAATGCGAATAAGACCTTTCTTATTCACATCTTAGATCTTTATTTATAATCATCACACAATTTTTTACAAATATTATTTGAAATAATATATATATACGTTCTATTTTGATTATTAATAATTTTTTGAGTGTGATATATTTCGAAACATGAAATACAAAGTTCAACATCACAGTAAGCGCCAAAAGCCAAGGCTTAAAAGCAATATTCAAAGATTTCCCACGGAAATGTCAATTAAATTTTTCTGGTTTCAGAAGTTTTTCCAGCAATTAAATCTCCAGCCCAGCCCTTGAAATTGACAGGAGCGAGAATTAGCGGTTAAACAAACTATAGTAAATTTAGAATACTAAAAAATTGTTTTTGTATATTTCCTTTTGATTGTGAGTTTCAAGGTATTCTTTAAGGTGATTCTGAAATTCCCTGCACAACAACGCAAAAATTTATGACGCATATATTCTGACTCATTTTCAAACGTAAAGGCCTAAAATTGGTAAGCCTGACTATTGAAATGAATTGTAATCGAATAGCGTTTTCTATTTCCTGATAAATAAACTACTTATCTAGTTTAAAGCGATTCTTGTAGGCTTTTACACTTTCTCAAGCTTCTACGTAGGGGGTTCGGTTCGAAACGCCCATTTACAAAGTATTTTTTGAAAGAAATTCGGCATTTACCAAAATTTGTAAAACACCACTTGACTGCACAGTTTCTCAATAGAACGCCTTCTAGTTTCATATGGTTCTGAACAAAATTGATGTCAGAAAGAAATGTTTCAGAAAGGAGTGGAGTTCCTCTAGATTTGAGAACAGTCTTAAACAAAACTGAATTACTGCTTTATAAATCAAATCACAGTCACTTAGAATCAGAATAGTATTAGAATGTAGTATTACGCTTTAAATAATATACTGATGTTTTATGGAGGTTCCTTGTTTTCACAAGAGAGTTTACATATAAACTTTCAAAAGCTAAAGGACTCCTAATATATAAGTTTAATACTGGTTATATTAGGTAGATTTCGTATGAAATACTACCTATTACATTCTCCCCTATGTTGGAATTTCTGAAACATTTTTGCAGATCTACACCGATCATGACCCCTAGAATCCGAAACCACCCTCAGAAAAAAAGTATATATATATATCAGTTTCTTCTGGACATGATAACTTCCCCACTTCTGCACAAATCACTTCCAAACTAATGCATAAAATCAAGGGGCATACAATCTCGGTCAAGTTCGCTAATGGGCAAAATCTGACGAAGGGGATGGAAATAGGGAGGGGTTTTGTGAAAACCGAAAAAACCCCATAACTTCTTAATTTTTGTACAGATCAAATCAGTTTAAAGTTTTTATTACTTCTAAAAATAGGGCCAAATATTTATGTATCACAGATTTTTGATAAATAAAAAATGGGCTCAAGGGGCGCAAAAATAGGGTTTTGGGGAGGAAAAAATTCATAACTTTATCAATTCTCAAGATATCAAATCCAATTAATTTTATTATAAATCTTCTTAATATTATCTACAACTTTTATATTCGCAAGTTTTTGATAGGACCAATTCGTACCGAAAAAAAAAATTAAAAACGAAAGCAAAAAGTTGAAGAAGAAAAAATCCATAACTCCGTCAATTCACAAGATATAAAATCCCAATGAATTTATCATATATCTTCTTAATATTGTCTACAACATTTATATAGACAAGTTTTTCATAGGAACAATTCTTACAGCAAAATCAAATTAAAAATATATAGCGGTTGAAGAAAAAAAATCTTAATAAAGGTGTAATCAAATCCAAACTGCTTATTTTCTGACTCATTTTTAAATTCATTTTTTTCTCTCAAACACATGCAATTGGTAGATTTTCTTATAGAGAAACTATATAATGTACCGTAATGATCGATTATTTTGATAGAGGCAGAATATATTAAAAAAATTATGTCAAAGTGGGCATTTTGAACAGAATTTCCTGAAGTGATTGTGTTACAAACGAAAAATATTGTCCTACTGAGAAAATAATTGTTTATAAATTAAGTTTTAATTAATTGAACGAAAAATAAAAAACATAGGTCGCTTATAAATCTCTTCAAAAATACCGTCAGCAAGTTTCATATTTTTTCTATTAAAAATGAATCTGAAAATGTGCCAGAAAATTTCGAGTTGTTGAGCATGAAAAAGTATTTTTTTTAATACCGCCTTATTATGATTCTGATAAAATCAGCTATTAAATGAAATAAAAACTCGTCAAAAGCGGCCAGGTAAAAATGTTAAAGTGGGTTTATTATGATTAATTTTTTTTTTTTTTTTTTTTTTTTTTTGAAATTAGTATACTTAACTTCGAAATCTACCTCCGCCTGTAGACCGGGACGACAAGGATATTGGTTAGCGAACCATTTACAAGCCACCCCTATCAAATTATCTTAGGTAATATTTATGTAATGAATTTAAAGTGCATATTTTTTTTTCATTAAATAGTAGTATTCGAATAATATTTATTTTTGCGAACACGCTGCAGACTCTGACAAAGGAAAATTGTAGAACTTTTTCTCAATTCAATCTCTAAAATGGGAGGGATGTTTTTGAAGATATGGATGGTTTTTCTATTAAATTACTCCAAAATCTTTTTTCAGCGTTTATTGCCTTTAGTTACATTCCCACACAGTAATTTCCAAACTGTGATCCTATTTGAATTTTTATTTTATAAACCGAACATCATCTTTCTTTTTAATTATTTAATTTATACAACATGTTTATATCCCTGTTTCACTGTGAAAAAGTTTTCGATTCCCAAGGTTGATCATTCTCAAAAAAGAGAAAGTTAAATAGGTACTTTTTTATGACAGAAGCATAAATTTCAAAATCACATTTTTATAAAAACTATTTGATATATGGGGCATTCTCACAATCTTTTGACTTTTATGTACCTGAATAATATTTTTTATTTTAGTACATTTTCTTGTGTGTTTTTTTTTTTTTTTTTTTTTTTTTTTTTTTTTTTTTTTTTTTTTTTTTAATTTCATATATTGGGGAACATCCCATTGCATGATTGCATAACAATATTAGCGAGATAAATAAGTTTTGGACGATGTTGGGGGGTCTAAATACCAGGAAAACTCCTATACCGTCCCGTGTCAATGATGCTGATTTTTAAGTTTGGAGCTGTCTGTATAAAATTGTTTCAATAAAAGTAATTCGACGTAATTTTTTTCTGAAATTGGGGCACATTTTTTTGTATAAATGTGTAGCAAAAAATTAACCTGCACACATTTTTACGGTTGATGTTATTTTGTGAACTCTGACATGGGTTTTTCATCCTTACCGTCCCTCTTGCTAAACTTATACAGAAAACCTCTTCAAATGCAGCCACAGAATTTTCTCAAGTTTTTTCAACAGATGTTTTTTCTCATGCTGAAGTAAGCTACAGAAAGAATGTCTAAAATTCTTTGACAGGAAATTTACTGCAGAATTTAAAGCAGCATTTAAATAACAATTTGAAGATCGTGGCTTTATTCGTAGTCTTGCCGTCCCCATGATTTATTCCTGCATTTTTCATGGTAAATTATTATTTTTTTTTAATTTAATCCAGTGTAAATAACTGTTTCTAAAAATCAATGAATATTGTGGCTACCACTTAGTCTTAACATGATTTGTCTAAAATAGGTGGTAATTTTCCTTACCGTTCCATCCTTACCGTCCCTTTTTTTCCCATTTCGTTCCTTTTTTCCTATACCCTCCCCTTTTTTTACCTTACCGTCCCTTCTTTAACACCCCTTTAAGACAATGTTATACCAAAATTTTGTACTAAAAATACTACATTGTTATTATTTCTTATTTGAATGTCCTGTGGGTACTATGCTAATTCATTATAAGTAAAAGTTTAGAAGAAAATAGAAAGTTATAGTGGTAAAATTATAAGGAAAATTAAATTCGCAAGTTTAACATAAACCTCAGTTAAATAAAATATTTTTCGCTGCTGACCATTTTAGGTAGCATTCATTACAAAAAGCTACCTATTGCAGCCGTTCGGAGGAAAGCGATTTCAAAAAAATTTGGTATATTTTCATCGATCATGACCCCCAGACCCCGAAACAACCCTCCGTTCAAAATTGATATATATATATATATATATATATATATATATCTGACCTTTGTCACACTGTAACTCTCGTATTTATGAACCGATTTCGATGAAATTCGGTGTGTACATAGTACATACCAATGTCTCGACCGAGTTCGTTGGCCAGCTTCATCCGCCGTTTTGTTTCAAAATGGCGGGCATTTAATTTTTTTTTTTAATTTAAATCTTGAAATGTGGTACCAAAAAATTGAAAATGGAAACATATTTTTTTCTTATGTATTTGACCTTTGTACAAAGACTCCGGAGCAGTTTTTGTTTCGTCTATATCTTAAAAAATGGTTGAGTTATAGCATTTTGAATTTCTAGCGTGGCTGACATTTTGAAACGTCCTGAATTTTGTCACGCGATAAAAGGCGTATTTATGAACCGATTTGGATGTAACTTCGTTTATACATATTACATACCAATGTCTCGACCGAGTTCGTTGGCCAGCTTCATCCGCCATCTTGTTTAAAAATGGCGGCCATTTAAATTTTTAAGAAAAATTTAAATTTGAAATGTTGTACCAAAAAATTGAAAATTGAAAAAATATTTTTTTCTTATGTGTTTGACCTTGATAAAAAGATTCGGGAGCAGTTTTTGTTTCGTCTATATATTAAAAAATGGCTGAGTTATAGCATTTTGAATTTCTAGCGTGGCTGACATTTTGAAACTTCCTGATTTTTGTCACGTGATAACAGGCGTATTTATGAACCGATTTGGATGTACCTTGGTGTATACATAGTACATTCAAATATCTCGACCGAGTTCGTTGGCCAGCTTCATCCGCCATCTTGTTTCTAAATGGCGGCCATTTAAAAAATTTTAAAAAATTTAAAATTTAAAATAAGATACCAAAAAATTCGAAAATGAAAAAGATTTTTTTCGTATGTGTTTTAGCTTAATAGAAAGATTCCGGAACAGTTTTTGTTTCGTCTATATCTTAAAAAATGGCTGAGTTATAGCATTTTGAATTTCTATTGTGGCTGACATTTTAAAACGACAAGATTTTTGCCACGTGATAACAGGCGTATTTATGAACCGATTTGGATGTAACTTGGTCTGTACATAGTACATACCAATGTCTCGACCGAGTTCGTTGGCCAGCTTCATTCGCCATCTTGTTTTAAAAGGATTGCCATTAAAAAAATTAAATTTAAAATTTAAAATGAGGTATTAAAAAATTGGAAAATGAAAAAGATTTTTTTTATGTGTTTGGCCTTGATACAAAAATTCCGGAGCAGTTTTTGTTTCTGAAAATTTGCTCTTTTGTTTATATCTTAAAAAATGGTTGAATTATAGCACTTTGAATTTCTAGCATGGCTAACATTTTGAAACGATCTTGTATTTGTCACGCTATAACACACGTATTCATCTATTTCGATGTAAGAAGGCATGTGGATAGTATACATCAATATCTCGACCAAGTTCGCTGGCCAGATTCATCAGCCATCTTGTTTGAAAATGACGGCCATTAAATTAAAAAAATATATATATTTAAACTGAGTTGCAAAAAAATTAGAAATTGAAAAACGTTTCTTTCTTCAGTATTTGGCCTTGATATAAGGATTCAGGAGCCTTTTTGTTTGTCTTTATCTTAAAAAATGGCTCAGATATAGCAGTTTCAATTTCTAATGTGGGTGACATTTTGAAAAATTTGATTTTTTGCCTGCGACAGCACTCGTATATATCAACCGATTTCCGATGTGAGTGAGCATGTGCACAGCAATTACTGAGGTCTCGACCAAGTTCACTGGTTAGCCTCATCCACCATGTTGTCTTAAAATGGCAGGCACTTTAAGAAATCGCTGAATTTGGCAGCCAAATATAAGTTACTTTAAAGAAAAGCAGCTTAGATAAAGCTGACTAATTTCGCGAAATTCTCATTCATTATATTGATAAAAATTAGTATTGAATCTCCTATATTCAGTTTCCACTAAATTGAGCTTCGTGTGTTTGAATAATATAAGTTGGCTTTATTAAAATAAGGAATATGAAAGCTACCTCTTCCTCCCGGCACTGGCCGGAAGGACTTTTTTATTTATTTTGAATCATTAAGGTTTTCGTGTATCAGATTAAAATGTTATTTTAGCATGTTTAATTTCACCAGATTTTTATTCACGAAAGTCAAAAGGTTGTGAGAATGCCCCATATATCAGCGTTCCCAAACTTTTGAGACCACTTAAACCACGAAATTAAAAACTTAAAATCCTGCGAGCCAGTAATATGATTTTTTTTAAACAAAAATACATTTTTACAATATTGACAAGAGAACTTCCAGTTTATACGTCATAAAAACGCATATTTAACAGAAACAAATCACAAAGGATTACTAAGTGGAACTATAGGAAACTAGAGGAAATTTGTAAATGCTTTTTAATCATAAGAAATCCATATTGCAAAACAATATCGTGTCCGTAAGTAACACTGATGTTATATACACGGCGGCAACAAACCAAAGAATAATAGCAATAAACTTTGCTTTTATCGCAAATTTATTAACTGCTAAACATAGCATATTTGAAATTTTTACAATCCCAAATACGGGCAAAATGTACTTACAAACGCAATGCATTTGATAAGTGTCAAATTTTGCAATTATTTTTTATGTTTTTCAAAATATTTTTGAAGCATTATTGTTTCTTTTTATTTATTTCGCGTGAAACCCGATTACGGAAGATTGACCTGTTAGCACTTAAGACAATATAAATAGTTCAGCATATGTCTTACTCTGCGATTACATAACGATATTAAAAAATCATCAATAAGTAAAATACAAATTTCACATGCCATAGTATTAAGCAGTGTAGTTGTATAAGTATAAATTGTAGTAGACCCGTTTTCTATCACTTTGCCTTCCCCTTGATTCGAACCAATCTACTCGTCTGCAGAGGATGAATGTTTTGTATCCTACATCAACTGGCCACATCCAACGACTTGATTTTTTGCTAAAATTTTTATATCTATACAGGGGTTGGACAAAAATATGGAAACACCTAAAATAAAACTTGTCACACTGCCTCATACGATGTAGGGAAAATCGTTGGCATTTAAAACAGCTTGCAGTCTACTCCGAATGGAAATATACATGTCCTATATCGTTTCTAAGGGAATCTTATACCATTCTTCCGGCAAAATAAATGTAAGTTCAGGTAACGAGGATGGAGTTGGATAGCGATCACACCCCTTTCTCTTCAAAGTAGACCATAATGTTTCAATAATATTGAAATCTGGTGAATGTGATGGCCAGGGGAGATGCGACAAAGCACACCCATCCTCACAATTCCAAAATGTATGAATAGGGGCGTTGTCGTCTTGGAACACAGCATCACCATTGAGGAACAAACATATTATACGACGGGATGGACATGATCAGCCAAAATGATTACATAATACTTGCCAGTAACGCGGCATTGCAGAGTAAAGATGGAGCCCATGGAGTACCACGATGTGGCTGCCAAAATCAGGACCGAGTCCCCGCCATATTTTACTCTTGAGAACGAGCAGTCTGCAACGTAGGCTTGGAACGGCGTCGCGAGACGTAAACTGGAGCAGAAGTGGGAAATTGAGTGAAACAAGACTCATCCGAGCAAATGACTGTCTTCTGTTGCTCCATAGTCCAGGTTTTATGACTTTGCCACCACGCTTTTTTTTCTTACTGGCATTTGCATCATTGATGAATAGTCTTGGAATTGCAGCTCTTCCTAAAAATCCCTGCTTATGAAGCTTACCTTATTTCTTACTGTTTTGCTGTTGACAGGCCCGACATACAGTTCAGCAATGACTTTTGCAGCCGCTGTCTTCTTATTTTTCGTCACAATTCTCTTCAATGACCGTCTGTCACGATCATATAACAGACATTTTCTTCTGTGTTGTGACTAAACTGATGATGTTTTTCGCTTTTCCTGTATGCGGCATAAATCTTCAATGCGGCCTTTTGAAACATGAAACACTTTGACAACATTGGTAACGGAAGGACCCACCATACGAGCATCAACAATTTATCCACGTTCGATGTCATTTAGCTCAGACATAATGCACTCGCAACTAACACAGAACACTGTTCTGACAACGACTGACACCTGCAACGTATTGAGGACACTGTACAGGTGGCGTTAGTGGGAAAATACAACAGCAACACATACAAGCTTGCATAAAAACAACATTTACGTTCAACCAAGCATTTTACGCAGTGTTTCCATATTTTTGGCTAACCTCTGTTTATAAAATAAAAATAAAAATATATTTCCGGCTGCTTTTAACTTAAGATATGCTGAATAATTTTCCATAGGAGTTGCACTGTTTAGTTAGGTACTTTTTCAAGGAAGGCTTTAGTATATTGCATATCGTTTTATGTTACTTAGTTATAGAATTATGGGGGAAATTCTATAATCATTAGAACCCGATTGCGAAAGATTAGCCTTTTAAAAAGTAGTACTCGACGGATTTTGATAAGATTAGCATTGTTAATTAGCTAATTTATCATGGATATTTTTAGAACATTGCATATCGTTGTACATTAATTAGTAATAGAATAATGGCGAAATATTTATAATCAAGAGAACCCGATTGCAAAAGGTTAGACTTTTAAAACGTTCTACTGGACGGATTTTGATCAGAATTGAATTGTTAGTTAGATAATTTTTCAGAGATGACTTTAGTATTTTCCATATTGTTCCTTACTAAATCCTAGTGTAAATAATCAACTAAAGATTAGGAGCTTAACAACCCAAATTTTGTCTGACACATTAGAAATTATAATAGCACAATGGCGTTAGTATCGTTTTTAGAAATGCAAAAAAATATTCCACATATATAATAGGTGTATATTGCTTTAAAACACAAAGTTGAATTTACTAATATATTTCGTTTGATTCAGGGTTCGTTTGAAGAAGACGACCGGCGTAGCGGGCGAAGCCTGCTAGTCTATTTCTAAAATTGAACTTTAATTTTTTCATTTAATATGAACTGAAAAGAAAGATTTCCGCTTGTCGGCCTTTGAAGAAAGATATCCGTTTTTAACAATCAACGAACAAGGTTAAAAATATTTTTTTTCATCTATTACAGAAAATTAACGATTTCTACTCAAGTTAAAATGTTTGGTTAAAAGACTGAAACTTAGAATAAAATCACACTTATGTATACGGTTTTTTTTTTTTAAGGTGTGACTAAATTTATTTTTATGCAGGAATTTTTCCCCAGATTTCGAGCTATTCAGTTTTATCAGGTTTTAAAATTTTATTTTCTATTCTCGAACACTTATAATTTTTGTACTTGAAACCTAATAAAAGTAATCTATTTATAAAGAATAACTTCTTTTAAACACGATAAAAAATGCTTTTTTTTAACAAAACATGCGTTTTTGAAGATAAAGTGCAAAGTTATCCTGCTTTCTATTTTTACACTCTTTTATTTAACTCAACCTAGTTTTTGTATTTAACCTCTTCGGTCCCTGTGTCCCCATACGGGCCCCTCTGTCTAAAAACTGAAATGTCCGATTTTTTTACATTTCACATCACTTCTTAATAGCTGATTTTTTTTTTTTTTTCGTTTAAACCAAACGCATAAATGGCAGCAGCTACACTGAAAAAAATGAAGTACTCAAAAATGAGTAAATCGATGTACTCATATCGAATTGAGTATGTTTGGATCAAAAATGAACCTATTCTTTTCTCAATTTTGATCCATTACATGTTATCAAACTAAAAAAAAAAAAAAAAAAACAATAATTATGTACCCTGTAATGGTTTATTTCATTTATGGCGGCATAAAAGATATTTATTAATATGAATATTAAATTATGCACAGTATTCTAAAATAATTTAAAAGTGCTTGCAAATAATGCTCTTGTCATAAAAATATTCGATTTGGGTATCTTACTAATAATTTTGCTATTTTTCTTAATTAATAATCAATTAATCATTTCTCTTTAATAATTGTGAACGGGAAATAAATGTCAGTACATTTTTACTTTAATTTGAAGGTTCTGCTGAGGGCAGTACATAACGATTCATATTTGAACACAACCATGGAATCAAAAATGAGTACATGTGTTTCTCAATTTTGAGTACATTTGGATCGGAGCTATTTTGAGTATGTGATGTATTTAAAATTGAGTACTTTTTACTCAATTTTGAGTACTCATTTTTTTCAGTGTAAGCTGATTCCCACATTTAAAAAAAAAAAATGATATTTTTATCTGAGTTTTCAAAATGTCTAAAAATGCCCAGACGATAGTGTTACCAAGAAAGTGAGAAATTTTCAAAAGTATTTAACTTAAACCTTTTCCAATAAAAATTTTTGAGAATTTGTAGATTAATTACTTGTTTAAAGCTCTTAAATTTGTGATTGCGTTAATTTAGGTTAATAGTTATTAAATTGATGTTGTTAAGGGGGTTTGTAGTTTTAGGTCCATATTTTTGAACCTAAACAGGTCTATTCTAAACTCCTAAAGGATCAATTTCAGAAAATATATTTTTTCTGTCATTTACGATGTCATTTTGTTTGGAAAAAACCGATAAATAAACATTTGTGTTGTTATTTTAGCTTCGGAACTGGAAAGGTTAGAGATGGAATTTTGCAATACTGATTTTTAACCCATTTCCTGACATGTTAGAAATATAAAAAATACGTACTAAGATGTGTTTCCGATGACAAAATAATATTTTAATATTTTGGTAACTAAATTATAAAATAATACATTCATTTTAAAACATTTTTCAAATATCGTGCCAAGGGTTCGTTGATATATATCGATGGATATATATCATGATATATATCTTGATATATATCCGATATTTATTTTTAAAATATCAAGACTTTTGATATTTTCGATATTTTCAAATTCTTGATATTTATTTTCAAAATATCAAGATGTTTGATATTTTGCATATTTGATATTTATTTTCAAAATATCACTGAGCAAGTTAATTTTTATGTTTTCTACATTCAAAGCAAGTGTCAATGAAATTTCTACCTGTTATTGACTGTGTCATTCTGTAGATAATGAACTTTTGCCTCTGGCAATGACTTTTTTAGGAAAAGAAATCTTTTCCAAGCTTTATGTTTTAAACTTTTATTTTTAAATGTAGAACTAATAATTATATGAGACAGTTAATTCAAAACAGCCATTGAAAGATAAAATGTAATTTAGATCATCATTTATATACAGCCAGTGTTCGTTGATATATCATCATCATCAACCATTTTCAATCCGCCGCTGGATGTAGGTCTCTCCCAGATTTTTCCAATGCTTCCTGTCAAGTTCTTTAGTCATCCAATTTACACTGGCTACTTTTCTGATTTCATCACTCCATCTTACTTGAGGTCGTCTTCTTGGCCGTTTTACATCTCTGGGATACCACTGTAGGGTGTTTGTGCTTTATCTATTGTCGTTGATATATATCAGTGGATATATATCATAAAATGTAACCGATATTTATTTTCAAAATATCAAGATTTTTCATATTTTTTGCATTTGATATTTATTTCCAAAATATGAATGTGCGCTAGATATTTTGATATTTTCAGTCGTATGCTGTATTTGTAATATTTCAGTGTAAATGAAATGAATTTTCAACTGTTATTAACTGTGTGAATCTGATAAAGAACTTTTGTCTCTTCTGGATGTGACTTTTTTACCCAAAAAAGAAAACAAATATGTTTTTCAAGCTTTGGATTTGAAGCTTTTATTTTTAAATGTTGAACTAATAATTATGTGGGACATAATTAATTCAGAACAACCATTGAAAGATAAACTGACTAATTTAAATAAGCAGTTATATTAGAAAATAATCTTTTCTCAAGTTTTGGTTCAGTTGAGCTTTAACTATACAACAAATTAGGAAATGTGAAATAAGACCTTTTATACTTTATGTTAAATTTTTTCAAGTAAAAATACTTTTTGTTTTTAAAATTTTGTTTTAAAAATATCTGATTTTTTTATACTTGATCTTGATACTGAATCCTATAGTTAGTTTTTTTTATAAGTGTATAAAGCCAATTATTACTGTTTTCAATTAATTCATCTTCAATTTTGTTCTAAGTAAAAAAAAAAAAAAAAAAAAAAAAAAAAAAAAATTAATAAAAAAAAAGATAAATGCATTTTTAGAATATTTTTTGATTAAGTTTTCATGTTAAGTGCAATATATTTTAGTTTCTAATCTATATTCTGCTCAAAAACATTTATTATCAGCGGTAAGTTGGCTGCTTTGAAAATATCGGATATATATCGAAAATATCGGATATATATCAAAATATCGGATATTTTTGATATTTTCGAAAATATCATGATATTTACGAACCCTGATCGTGCCACAGGTGATAAATTGTCCAATATTCACTCTGGAATTCGGTATCAGAGTTTTAAAAGCAATTGCTCTATTTATGCTGAATAAACACTCGCCAAAATATAGTAAATATTTCTGAAACTGCATTAATGAATCATTTTAAAGACTAAAAAGTAGAAAATAGAATATTTAAAAAAAATTCGCTTTTATCAATTAATAGTTTAATAATAATTAATTTATGATTATTAGGGTGGGTCGAAAAAAACTTTTTTCGATTTTCGATGATGAGTAGTGCGAAAATGTTGCCACCGGTGGCACTAAGTACACAAAAAAATTGAGATTTTTCGGACAATTCCTTCATTCGCCGCAAATGGCTTGAAGTTTTGCTCCAATGTTGATTTTTGAACTTTTTTAGCAAAAATTTAAAATATGTTAAATTTAAGTTATTTTAGCTGAATTTACTTAAAATCTCACGTTTAGTGCACGAAATGTTTAACTAAGCTCTGATTATGTATTATTTAATAGTTATGTGCATTTTGAATTAGGTGACTTTTCGCGTATAAGTGAGCGAAAATTGCAGGAATTGTGACAACAGAGAATAAGGATCTTGTCATCTATAAAGACTTGGTCAGGAGGCAGAAAAAGAAACTTGGAAAGAAGATATAGGAGGAGGAAGATCTCGGAGGAAGAAAAATTACAGGCATGTTTTTTTATAGTAGAAAAAATAAAACGATCTTCATAGAAAAAAAGGGAACTAGCAGCACCGTCGACAGAAAGACGAAACAAATATCACCATGTTGTGTGAACGTGATTGGGAATATCTGTGACACTTGACACCTCCTTCTGGTCACTGTGGAAAATAGCAAAATCATTATATAATTTTCTAAGCCAGAATAAAGTCTGCTTCTGAGAAAATCAAGAAGAGAATTGCAACATTTGATATGTATTCTTCATAGAGACAAGCCCCCACTCTGACAGCGACATCAACTGTCTAAATAAACTAGATGATAGAACCACTTGACCTAATACCTTTACCAACTGAAACGGAGCTAGATTAATAGAGTACTCAAATCTTCTGACTTTTGCATTTCTGATGTCCATGAAACAGGAATAGGTCGTAGAAATGGATACGTACATGTTCGGACACCATTAGTGATACGTGCTTCGTATTTCCCTCGACGATGCCGCTTGTTTCCCTTTTTCTATGAAGATTGTGTTATTATTTCTACCATCAAAAAATATGGTTGTAATTTTTTATTCTCCAAGATATTCCTCGTCCTGTACCTTCCTTTCAATTTTCTGTTTCTGTCTACTGACCCAAGTCTTTATCGATGGCGTGATCCTTATTCCTGGTTGTCACAATTCCTGCATCCTGAAGTACAGATGAAGGTCTTAACGTAATTTACCTATATGATATACCAGTTCTAAATCCGGCGAACGCTGTGTGAGAACGGCATATGCGTTTGGGAGCGTGTGCTTTTGAAGACCCTTGTTCAAATTCTGATTCAGACGAACTGCCTGCTTCAAAATTACCTTTTTTAGAATCTTTTGACAATAGCTGTATTTTAAAGCATAAAAATAATTAACATCCCATCTCCTATTTCCTCCCTCATACTCATGATGACAGATTGCGTATTCATTGGTTTCTACTCCACATTCTCCTCTCCTTCCAGAATTGCTGTCAAGACATGCTGTGCTCCGGCATTTAAATGTGACTCTGAAGGCATCGAGAAACCGAAGTAAGAGCGATGAATATGATAAAGACAAAAGAGAGGAACCGACGAACGATCCAAACAATACTTACAATTTTCGCTCAGCTATACGCGAAAAGCCTATAAAAATCGCCTAATTCAAAATACACATAACTAATAAATAATACATAATCAGAGAGTATTTAAACATTTCCTGCACTAACCGTGACATTTCAAGTAAATTCAGCTAAAATAACTTAAATTTAACATTTTTTAAATTTTTGCTAAAAAAGTTCAAAAATCAGCATTTGAGCAAAATTTCAAGCCATTTGCGGCAAATGAAGGAATTGTTCGAAAAATCTCAATTTTTTTGTGTGAACTTAGTGCCACCAGTGGCAACTTTTCCTCTCTAACCATCCTCGAGAATCGAAAAAAAAGTTGTTTTCGGCCCACCCTGATAATTATCCGTTAATAAGTAAATTTAGAAAATCTAAAAAGATAGTTTAAAAAATGTTTCCTTTTTAACTTTTGCGATGAAAAGAAATAGAGAAAAATTTATATATTTTTTTAATAAATTCCCTTGATTGTGCTTTTTACCGAACGCAAAAAAGAAGCGAATTTTTCATAATCGAGTGCTCACGCCAAATTAAAGAATTGTAACGGAACGTTTTGGAAAATAATATAAATTACTGTCAAAGAATTAGGCATGATTTTCAAGATGGACATTGAATGCTTGTAAAACAGTGTTTTTGAAAACCATTTTTACTTATACATTTATTTAGAATTTTAGCAGTCATGTGATTCTATAAACACTTCAAAATTTTATATTATAAATATGTACGATAAAATTGTCATTATGCAAGCTCTATGAAGATTTCAAAATCATATTCCTATCTTTTAACAGCACGTTATAAATAAAAAGCTAGAACGGAAATAGAGTGTAAGCCTCGCTTATCTGCTTATATTCCACTTACACAGCACTTGAAATAAATCAGAAATCCGATAGCAGAAGAGATAAAAGCCTAAATTAGAAACAAAGAACGTAATGACATGTATCTTTGAAGGTTGTTTCATTGTAACAAAATAATTGCAGCTTATTTAAGCGTCATCAATTTTTAGCATGATATTGTTTCGTGCTCGTTTGAAAGAATGCAGTTTTGGTTCTAACGACGTTAACCACAAAGCAAGACGGATATCCATTTTTATTTAAAGCTCAGTACAGAACCGTTTGTTTAATCACCAAGACAGATGTAATTTGTGTTTTCTCACAAATATGTAGTTGTAATTTAAACAGAAATTTTCATTACTTAGCAATGGGTATTTACTTTTTATAGAGAACCAAACACTAAAAATTACTTGTTTTAAAAATAAACGGCAAGTAGCGTTTATTAACATAATTATGAATGGGTGGTATCATTTAAATTTTCAAAACAAAACATCTAAATTCTGATAAAATAATAACCAAAAATTGTTTGGCTAATGCCTGTATTACTCTATACAACTAAATCCATACCGATCATCATCAGGCATTACTGTATTGACCAAGTCGGAAATTGTACGTCAAACGTGGCAAATGAGATACTTTCATACTATAACTAGTTTTATAAATATTAAGATCTTGGTGCAACAGCTGTTGCACTCTTATGCATAAATGCATGAATACGAAATTTATTACGGTTATATAAATTAAATTTAGTAACACGGAAATAATATGTCTCTATTTTAATTATGACGTAATCACCATGACAAGCTATAATCATTACTTATCATGTGATATCATTTAATTAATTACGTACGATATGATTTAAGGGGACAGTGAGTTTAAAATCCTTAAAAATACTTTTTTTTTATTTTTGTGAATTTCAACTTAAATATTATTCAAGGGTGCATTATATACATTATGGCATGCGTTTATCACAAATTTTTTTAAAAAAAATTTTTATTTTTGAGAAAAAAATGAAATTTTACGCGTCGTGTTAGAAATCTTCGAAATGCCCCATGCGTCTTCCATATCAATGAAAATCCCCAATATTTTTAATAAAAGTTTGGTTTATATATAGAAATAAAATTGAGCATCGAATTTTATATATTTGAATTTAAAAGTTAAAAAAAATTGAAAAATTTTCAAAATTTCAATTTTTTTAAATTTATTTATTTATTTATTTTTTTTTTGTAAATTTCAACTTAAATATTATTCAAGGGTGCATTATATACATTATGGCAAGCATTTATCACAAAAAAAATATTTTTGAGAAAAAAATGGAATTTTACGTGTCGTCTTAGAAATCTTCGAAGTGCCCCCTGCGCGTTCCATATCAATGAAAATCCCCAATATTTTTTATAAAAGTTTGGTTTATATAAAGAAATAAAATAGGGCATCGAATTTTATATATTTGAATTTAAAGGTTAAAAAAAAATTTTTTTTGAAAAATTTTGCAATTTTTTCGAAAAAATTTTGAAATTTTGAATTTTTTTCTTTTTTTTTTTTGCCTTTAAATTCAAATATATAAAATTCGATGCTCTATTTTATTTCTATGTATAAACCAAACTTTTATCAAAAATATTGGAGATTTTCATTGATATGGAAGATGCATGGGGCATTTCGAAGATTTCTAAGACGACTCGTAAAATTCCATTTTTTTCTCAAAAATAATTTTTTTTTTACATTTTTTTATGATAAATGCATGCCATAATATATATAATGTACCCTTGAATAATATTTAAGTTGAAATTTACAAAAATAAAAAAAAGTATTTTTAAGGATTTTAAGCTTCACTGTCCCCTTAAGAGAATGAAGAAAAAATTTATTAAGATCTTTTTAAGTTTTGATTCGATTTTCATACAATTTGAAATGACTGGACAGAATTCTGCAATGATTATATATATTAAATTTGAAACCATTCTGTTGGGTAGTTTTTGCGCTATTATATGCGGACAGACGAACGACTCAGATGACGACTATAGGTGCTACGTACTTACATAATTACGAACGCACCTAAAACATAATTACATAATTACGAACGCACCTCAGTTAATGATACTATATTTCAAAGGATTTCGAGAAATCCAAAAGATAATCTTAAGAATTTATCATACTTGCATGCATTTGAAATTTATTTTAATGAAATGTTATATTTAAATTGATAACAAGAAAGTACATCTTTGCTTATAAAATGAAATAAACAAGTTTCCTATAAGGTGATAATAAGTGTATTTTTAAAGACAGAATTAAAGATGTTTTTGGAAAATATATTTTGATTTTTTGCAATAATGAAATATTTCAGACACAGACATACACGAGCCTCCCATTTTTCGATACAGTAATGCCTTATAAGAATGGATTTAGGTGTATAGTGTAAATATCTAAAGTTTCATAAATATAGAATTTCTAAGAATATTGTTTCTTGCTTTATTATTAATAGTGCTAAAAAATTAAAATAATGTACATTTTTTTTTCTGCAGACAACCAATGTATCCTACTGGACCACAGGCTGGCGACTTCTGATCTATAGCTTTGTAATTCAGGTATGTTTCAATTACCCTTGTTTTACGATAATTCAACCTAATGTTAAATAGCAGGGTTTATATATAATTGTATTTTTTTTTTTTTAATGTTAGTTAATTTGGTATACGATCTACTTCTAGAACCTAACGGGATGAAAGTGTAAGGACACTAAAAATGTAAAGAATCATAAACTATATGTATTTATAATCCAAAAAAAGCTACATTGCTCAATTTTATATTTAAAACAAATATATATTTTACATAATATGAAGTATTACAAATTGTTAATAGTTGTCTTAATTATTAGGACGCGGATTATAAGTTCGGATAAATACAATTTTAATAAGAAATGCACCCACCTATTTTTGGACACTCAGCCAAATGCTTGGACATACTTTGAACACATTTTGATAGTTATAATGTGGACCAGTGTTGCCAGTCGGCTACTTTTTAAAAATTGAGATTTCTTGATTGGCACCACATTTCTGAAATGGTAAACTTCCCCTTCATTCACACCACAGAGTATATAGTTACGGGGGTGTACTATGCAGAAGGTATACGGCGTATACCACCGTATACCCTCCTCTACATCCCTGGTGTGACCAAAATAAAAATGTTTCTTATTAAAATTGTATCAATTCGAACTTATATGCAGTCTTTATAATTATACTGATTAAAAAATTGTTATTTTTACTTTGTAAAAATGAGCAAACTTCGTGGATTATAAATATATATTTTATGTTTATTATCACCTATAATTGCATAAAATTTATGATGGTTTTCACTTTTTGTGTCTTCATAATTTTGTCAAAGGATGCATAAACTAATCTACTTATTCCTTTCCAGACATGCATCGCATGTATGTAAAGAAAAGATCTATGAGATATGATGGGAAGGACCTCTAAATGACCGTATAAGATGTCCAGAAGGACTTATAAGAGTATGCTGCAATAATCAGCATACGCTGATTTTACTAGATGTAGGCATAAAATTACATCATAAATCTCTAAAATGCCGTCTGCATTACTTATCTTATACCTAAATTTACCGATAAAGTTTTAACCTAAATGTAGATAAAACGTATATTTTTTGTTAATACATAATTATATGCAAACGCTCCCCTTCACCATGCAGTTTGAATGGAGTTATTTTTTTAAGGTAGTAAAAGGGGCAAGAAATGTAAGACTTACATAGTTTCATTCTAGGAGACCACATTGCTTAAATGAAACCGATAAAAAAGAAATTATATCATTTGTATTATGTGTAACATTTTAAAGTTAAGAACGAACTAAATAATTTTATGTTGTTTCTATTTTTGGTTTCACTAAAGTATTTTAGCATGGCTCAATGTAATGCACGTTACATACATAAGGGAAACATGCAGAAAATTTGCATTTTTAATCTAGATAGTAGTAAATTTAGGCAACCATATAATACATTACTTGGAAAATAAAATATTTCTTCATACAAATGTCTGTTTCGATTTCAAAAAGTTGTATCGTTTATAACCTCAGCTATATAAATGATCTTAAGACATAGTTTACGTTATTTATTTACAGTAGTGAAAAGTTTCGAACCATATATATATATATATATATATATATATATATATATATGTTATATAAAAATTTTTACCTTTTACTATTCATTTAAATTATTCTAAATTGCCGACCTGTTCATTATTTTCTTTTTTTTAATACTCTCTATTATTTATTTCTAGCTAAATTCCTATATTTTTAAAACGCGTATCTTAATAATAGATTTATTCCAAAACATAATCTAAACTTTTAATCCCTTCATTAATTTTTATCGTCTACCAAACTGTAAAGTTCTAAACGCAGTTACTTATTTTTCGAATATTTATCAAAGCCATTTTTACTTTTTTATTCTATTTCATCTCATTTTCCCGCTCGCGAGGCACCAGCCTTTTCACATCGAAATCATTACATTAGCGGCGCTGGGATTCTTTCCTGTGACGTTTCTTGATCGCTCTCCATTGGCTGAGTGTCGGATCCCAGTTTCACTTCGAGGCTCGTTCGTGATTTTCGTTGGTTTAGCTTGAAGTTGTCATTTCAATCGGAATTCTTCCGCGCATTCTCATAAATAGCGAGAGCATGAGCTCAGAGGAAGGAGATTTTTGTGCTGTGATTGTTTACAAACCCTGTTACCCGGTGTCCTTAGCCATGTGGAATATTCATTTCGTAAATTAACATCTATTTAGCATGAGTACTTAGTTTATGCTCGAGTGAAATGCTCTGGTTTCTCATCTGCGGGAATTGCTCAGTGTTGGTATGTTCTGCTGGAATAAACAGTTGTTCTATGACTACGTTTCCATGTGTTTAATTGGGAAAACTCCATATTTCTTCATACGCCTTTTTTCGCCACTCAAGCTGCCTTGTTTTCATAATGAAATAATAAGTGTTTGATTGGACTATACCAATATTATCATCGCTCTACAGCTGCTATATTTTCAGAGTTGATACCTCCGCCAGCAATGCTTGTGCTAAGTGGTAGGATTGCTTACAACATCACCAACGGCTGATTAAAATGTGGTATGACTCCAGTAATACGCAATAAGCACGATTTCAACTACACCCATTAAATTGTTTCGTAACATATCTATATATATATTAAACAACGTCAATATTGGGAAGCCTTAGATAAAATTTCCAAAATGCCCTGATAAATGTTAACTAAAACTGCAGATTTCATGTTCATCTATTATCCACTTACCAGTATAAGTCGTCAGACATACGACTGAGTATTTTTTTACAAAATAGGCTAAACTTGTTGTTTTTCATACGTATGCGCACGTTTAAAGTATACGTTTCATATCACCTAAACTAAGAGCCACTTCATAACAAGTAGGAGAACAGCTATTCGGTATACGATACTTTTTCTTTCATATGCATGCAAATGCCGGCGAAGTGAATTTAGCAGTTAAAAGCTGAAACTTTGTAAGGCAGACAGTGACGCTTTATTCTAATAGATCTTGAAGGTACACATTAATATGATAAAGCATGTGCCAAAAATATAGACAGGAGCATAAAATGTCATTCACAGAGAAAAAGTAAATTGAATACAATATGTGTTGTGTATGATTATAAACAATATAAGAAATGATATTTAGGATAAATTTATTTGAAAATTCAAAATCTGCGTATTTATTTTAATAAGACACAAAACAGTGTATCTCAAAATTATAGTTAATAAAATTTCAAGGATAGTGTTTTTTTAAGTTTAACAACAGACTTACAAATGTTAAAATTTAATAGTGTTTCATTACTCTTTATCATAACAAAAACGCGATTTCCCATTGAGATTATTATGTTTTCGATAAATTCTGGGGACAGCTCATATCATGCTATGCCAATCTCTGTTTTAAGCTCATTGATCGAAAGATATAGGGGACCATTTTCATACACTTTTCCTTCTATATTTCTTCACATCTTCTCTTAATATATAAGATCAAAATCTTACTTTCCATAATGAATTGTAATTTTAGATTTTACATATTTGAAGATTTTAGAATTGAATTTCTATTTAAAAATGCATATGTTACAATACTCTTTTTTTTAAAATATTAATCAAAAAATATATAAAATATGAAAAATGTATATTTAACGTATACTTTTTTAACAGAAATAGATATCTAAAAGCTGCAAATATGTAAATCCAAACTACAGCTCATTCCAGCGACATTCATTTTTGAATGATGCTTAAAAAAATCTGCAGTCACTGCAGTTTTTTTTTTTTTTTTTTTTTTTACAAATATTAGAAATTAATTTGACATTAGCAGCTAAAAACTTCAAACCTGCGTGATTCCCAAACTGAAATTACACCCCGTTTGATATCCTTGAATATAATTTTCTGAAAAATCCAAATCTAATGTCGAAATTGGGTATTCATATTGAAAATTTCAGAGTTTGGTACAATTTCTCTATGAATTCTCTGTATCTTTTTCTTAAATAAAAATTGAAAGAAGTAGTTTTTGCATAAGATGGAAATTATCTATAATTTAACACCTAAATCAGTTTTTAAATTTTTTTTTATAAAAATAGAATCTTTCTCATGAAAATATTTTTTTTTAGTTTTACAGACGGGACAAAAATTAAACTAGTTAGGGTTTAAAGTCTATTAGAATTCTTAGTAAAATGACAGCAATAACGAAATTGACTAGATATCTACATTCATATTGTAAAGTTATATCATTTACTTCAGATCACTTAATCGATTACAAGATCTTCAAATTATAAAATCAATGCATTTCAACCGCATATTTAACTCAGGATACGTACACATTAAGGGATTCAGGGGGATTTTAAATGTTTTAGTACTAGAAATTTCGTAAATTACTGGTCGGTATATCCGAAGTTAGAATCCTTTTTCATTAAATAAAGCAAATATTACATTACGAAAATTCTGGTAAAATGTCCTTGAAAGTCCTTGAAGTGTACAAACCCTGTAACTGATAATACTTATTAACCCTTAAAGCTCCGGCGTCTCTTGCACAAATTTTATTCGATCGGCACCACTTTTTAAAAAGCACTTTCCTTCAAGTACGCAATTTCAAAAATGCTCTGATTAAATAAAGTGAATTTTATTTTCCTTTAGTACTGGTACCAAAAACAAATTTTGCATAGACTTCGGATGTCTCCGCAGCGGAGCCAACGGAGTGGGAAGGGTTAAAATGATGAAGACTTTAAAAAGTGCTGTTTTGACCACAGGAATTAAAGATACCGCTAATTTTACTCAAGTTTTATAAAAATATTCTATACCAGAATTTTTATTTAGAACTAATTAACTTATTTCTTTAACTTTTTAATGTATGTTTTATATGATTAGTTCATTTTCTAGAAACTTCTGGTTTGAATAAATATTTTGAATGTACCTGCCGAAGACCCATCTGGTAAACGGAGGACTAAATGAAAACCATTTTTAATTAAATTGAACTATTGAGTAATGCGTATCAAAAATTGTAACTTTAAAGGAAAATAATATGTGCCTTATGCGCAGTTAAGGTCAATAAATTTCTAATAACACAGACTTTGAAATTTAAAAAGAATAATAAAATAAAACAATTACTCAAAAAAAATGCGGGCAATGACTATATCATCAATGAAATCGGCTAGGTTTGAACCCTGAAGCTTCTTCTTAGAAGCTGGCGATACCACTGCTAAGCCACAGAGGTTTGCTGAATTCAGAGCAATAATAAAGCAAATTCTTAAGTATTTTGGAGATTTCAGCAAAAACACGCTTTATAACTATAGCGTTTGACTCTCGGAGTGAAAGGGAAAACGTTTCGTTAACACATTTGCTAAGAGGGCACAGAACCTTTTAGTTTGTCGAAACAAACAAAAGCATTGCCTTTTCAAAATATTAAAACACAAATATTACGCAGTTAAGATCTTTTTTTATCGTTCTGTGTGAAGTATATATCCTTAACCATATTATCCAGAAAAATGAATGTTGAATATACAAAATTAATATTTAAATTTCAAATTAAAAAAAAATTCTCTAATTAATGCGTAAATTAAAATCATTAAGAGCTATGCGCATAATAAAACTGTAAATTATGGATATAAAAAAGAATTTTTGAACAAAATAGAATCATAACACTCCTACGTCTAAATTAAAACCAAAATATACACAAAAAAGTTTGTTTAAAATTTAATTTTAGCTCAAAATAAAAAAAAATTAATTTTAAAAAATTACGTTTTTTAAATGCAAAAAACTAAATAGCCAAAATATGTGATTTGTTTTGGTTTTAGCATGTAGTCTATAAAGAAATGCATATTTGGCTAAATTTTTAAAGCTGCAAAGTACATAGATTTAAAGTATTAGTACGTAAATCTCCAAATTTACTAATCTGAGAAAAGGCGTTTTAAAATTTCAATATCTATGGATCTTCAGCTATACTCGCCGTCTGTAAATGAGTATAAGTCAAGAAATAATGCAGATTTTTGAATGGGATTTTTTACATATTGTTAAAAAATTTAAAAACATTCAGAATAAAGCAAGAAACGAAAATTGATTTTTTGAATCTTTAACCCTTGAGAACGCGCGTATTTCTAGGGTATGAATGGTTTTTACTTTGTCACCAATAAATACAAATAATAATCGTCGCCTTATTTAGTCGGAGACAATTGTTAAAAAGTTTGCGATAAAATGAGTTGAAGATTACTTAAGATAGTGGTCACAATTGTATAAAACCATGCGCATTGTGCGTCTATCAGGCCCGGCGCGTGTTCTCCCGGGTTAAAGGTCCTGTGCCCCCTTAAAATCGATAAAATTGATCTCCATTTCAATTTTATCAGCAATTAAAGACTTGCATTGTCTATTGTCCATTGTCTACCGCCAAAATTTGTAATATGGGTTATCATAGTTTGAAAAAAATAAAAAAAAACTCACAATATGATATGCATATATCGCAATTTTTTTATCCTTTTAGTCTAGTATTTTCTAAATGTATACTTAATTAGGTTACTGCGAATTTATGTGTCTGTTGCACCATTAAGAAACTAATGGGTGACTATTAAGACGACTGAAAACAATAAATTAGTATAATAAGAGTACTGAAATGTAATTTACTACTAGCGCTTAATCGCAGAGTCAAATAAGAGCACAGGTGTAATTTACTAAAAAGGAACATATTTAACTTCATGTTTATCTCACTTAGTTAAGTGGGCGGACTATGCAATAATTCACTTATTCTTAACACGAAAGTTGAGAAAACAATGTTTATCTTTTGTGGAATATAGGAAATCGAAGTCCCTAGAACATAAGACCCGGATTACGGGCTGTAATGACTACAAATATTAATCATAATATTTGGGTCAATTACCTATTTGTCAATCCTTTCTATCGTGTTGTGGTTTTTTATTAACTCGACAGACATAAAGTAAAGTTTAAAAGCGCTAAAATTAGCGTAACGTATCGCAGTATTAAAGATTTGGGATTTGCTTTGTAATATGTTCCATCTTTTAATGACATTTTCTACTCAAAAATCTCAAGATTATTTTTGGACATTAAGTCTGATCTCAAAACCAAACAGACAACATTCTGACAGATTACTGAATTAATTTTTTTATATAAACACGTGATATTGGCAGTTACTCTTATTCAAAAATTATGAAATCGAATAGTTAGACGTTTTTTATCGAATTTTGTATATGTTGATAAGAAATTTTGAAGATAAATAATTGTAATTCGATATTTTGCTGGAGAGAATTCTCAAAACGTTACACAGCAGGACATATTTGACAGTGCAGGCTTAATCCTGTGAATTTTGACTCAGAGAATCTGATAATTGTAGCTACCATGCTAACTATTGAGAAAATAGGTCTGAAAATGCAAGTCGAATGCATGATTAAATACAATTGAAAACAAACATCTATAGTATAAATATAGTTTTATCTGATATGTGTCAAATATTCTCTGCCAATCAACTTATCGTTTTAACAAAACGATCACACATAAAAAAGCTCTTTATGTATATTAGGTATACTTTGTCTCCCATGGCTTCATTACGTACAATTTGTCACCACGGTTTAAATTCAGTTCTACATATTAACAGGAAAACTCATTAAAATTTATAAAAATTATAAAAATAATGCATAAATATTTATATTAATATATTAATTAAAGAAACATAGTAGAGAGCAATTATAATACTATACTAATACATTGAATATTATAGAGAGTAATTACATTACTATATGAATTGATCGATAGTTTACTGAGTAATTATAATTCAATATTAATAAAAATTATATATGAGTAGAAATATATTACATTAATTAAAACAAACCTTATTTGAGAATTTTAAAGGAAAATCAACTATAATAAAATAAAACAAAGTTTATACACAAAAATATAATAATTATCATTTAGTTAAAAGATAATTTAGAAAATAAAGATATCTTCAATATTTTCTGGATCAAAGGAATATTTTTCATGTAAATTGTGGAGAAAAAAAGCGTAAAGTCTTAGAATAAAAAAGTAATGCTTCAAGATATATTTTCCCCTCTTATTAATAAGATATATTTCCACACGCATACTTATTGCCAAAAAAGTTTTTCAATTTATAGCGATTGAACAGAAGAAGGTATTTGAAGAATATTTCAAAAAAGATATTTTTCAAAAATTCTAACATTTTCTATTTTTTATAAAACTAGGAATGCAATCTTTTTTGTCATTTAAAAAAGAGAAGAAAATTAAAGACGTCTAAAAATAGCATAGTTAACATTTATTCGAGTTCTTTTCTAGCTAACATTTATTTTGAGCCACATATCCATAACAGATGTTTCAAAAAAGCATATAAATTGATTCTCTTTTTTTCTTTGTTAGTTTAAGAATTCGAAATGATATTACGTCATAATAAAATACCTGAAAGAACTTTAAATTCTGTGAAATCAATCATGCAAAAATATAATCTTGAACATGTTCTCTTGTTGGGGAGCAGCGGAATAAAAAAAAAACGCTAAAAATCAGCATGAAATGTTGCTAAAAATTAAAAAAAAGCAATGGACAAAATTTACTATAGTAGTCGAAAACGTTGTAAACAAAATTATTTCATGGATTTCTAAAAATCTACGCGGAACGCGAAAAATTGCTAAAAATCACTAAATATAGTGTTGAAAATCGATAAACATGAAAATTTTCAGAGGACAAAATTTAATATGTTAGGCTAAACGTTTAAAACCAAAGTTCTCTAGCCAATGTCAAAAAATCGTCGAGAAATACCAAAAAACTCTTAAAATAGCTGTGCGAATTCCGAATACACTTTATTAAAAAGAAGTCAAAAATCACTTCATTGGGTTAAAAGTTTTGAAACCGGACAAATTCTTTATTGTTTTATACTTTCTATCTATACTGCATCACTAGAATCACTGTGACAGGGTTTAAATAAAAATTGATTAATCTTACAGAAATTATATTATTTCTGTTTTTCTGTATTTCATATCTCGTTTCATGACTTAATTAGAAAAGTTTTTTTTCAACTTTTACAATTTAATTAATATTCTGAATGAAACTTAAAGTTTAAGTTTATTTCCTCTTATTTGTTTATTAGATTAATTTATTGGTATCACGTTTAAAATATACATGTTTTGGTTAAAATTTTAACTTCAAGTTTTTTAAATATTTATAATCGCATAAGATGTGATATAAGTCATACTTGTATGTATGTCTGTAAATCTATTAAATATATATTGATATTTCATATGAGCATTATAAATTTCAAGATCAGTTCTTGAAGAATTTCTCTACTTCTATCGCCTGTCTTAAATGTTTAAGCACTCGCATAGAACGTCGATTTTTAAAGAATAATAAAAAGTTAGAGTAAATAACATTTTAATCTGCGGAATTTGCAACTTCATTTAAATAAACGATATCAAATGTTTAAAAAAAATTATGTAATAATGGTAAATAATATAATTTGAAATATGTTCAAACAAAACTCTATCACATTTTATGAACAATGGCAAAATCATTTATAATTTTTATAAAACTGTTATATACAAATTGATTTTTCCGTGATTTCAGATTAGTCCAAATAAATGTGCGTACATCGAAATTATGAGATTTTGTTGGATTTCTGGTGGCAAAGAGAACCACGTCTTCTCAATGGCCTCGTGAAGTTCTTCAAGAGAGTCATACTGTTTCCCATTGCTATAATATGATGGATTAAAATGTTCCAGACATTCTCAATCGTGTTTATTTCAGGTCTTAAAGCTGGACATTCAATAATTAAAAAAAAATTCAGTGAAAGCAACTGTTTTGTAGAATGTCATATGTGGATAGAGGCATTATCTTCTTGTAGGATCGTTCAGGACACCCCAAATTGTCCCCGAATGGAAGCAAATGTTGTTTCAACGTCTCTTGATATTTTTGGGTATTTTCTCTTATTTTTAGAAAAGACGTTGAAGCTGACTGCCCCCTGTGACAGCGTTTCTGTCGCATAGCTATCATTTTATTCAAAAATTAATTTGAAACATAATTTTATTACGTTTATATCATATTATCCCCCCCCCCCTTTTTTATACTGAAATACGTAATTAATTTCACTTCTCAAAACCATACAGATTTTTATTAAAGTGGATTTTTTTCCTCTTTCTAAAAACATCTTTAATTCAAAGCGCTCAAATATTCATTTCCTTTTTTCCTTTCTTATTTTAATCAGTATCTACCCGTTGCCGCTGCTTGTGCAAAAAAATAAATAAAAATTAGATTCGCAGCTGCTGGTATCAAGGTCTGCGTTTAATAGCATCGGATTTTTGTCCGCCACATTGATAAGAAATTCTTTATCTCTACTAATACTTGAACGTTGAATATGTATTAACAATAAAAAGTAAAAATGAACGGATCTTATGGGAAGCAAGTATTTTTCGTGTATTGGGGTCGAGCTAAAAGCCAGGGGCCTGTGATTTTCGGCATTCTTCTCAGGCGGCGGTCTGCTTTGTAGAGTTTTGTGAAAACAGTTGTTGGGCAAAGGCCTATCTGTTGTATAAGCAATTTTTTGCTTTTTCTGAGGCATTTCTCATCGTAATTAGATTGAAGACCGGGTTCTAAATGAAAAAAAAAAACTCCAACTATAAATTTACTGGAACTACTCTTTATTTAAAAACATTTTTTTAAAAGGTGGTTCAGTTAGAGAAAAATGGGAGAGAGAGACCCCCATAATACATGGGACGCCAAAGCGCCTTTACTTTTTAGACAACTTTACATCTCGAAAGCTGAAACAGAAGTCGCAGTTTTCGCTAAAAGTCCAGAAATCTTGGCGTTGCACAGAATCGCCAACTTACAAACTTTTTGGTGACTGCGCGAAAATGAACAAAGGTTTTTGGCGATAAACATTACCGCAAAAATGTGGTGTCTCTACCGGACGGGTGACGCCGAGAATGCAAGTAAGCGCTTCTAATTACGATGAGAAATGCCTCAGAAAAAGCGAAAAATTGCTTATACAACAGATAGGCCTTTGCCCAACAACTGTTTTCATAAAACTCTACAAAGCAGACCGCCGCCTGAGAAGAATGCCGAAAATCACAGGCATCTGGCTTTTAGCTCGACCCCAATACACGAAAAATACTTGCTTCCCATAAGATCCGTTCATTTTTACTTTTTATTGTTAATACATATTCAACGTTCAAGTATTAGTAGAGATAAAGAATTTCTTATCAATGTGGCGGGCAAAAATCCGATGCTATTAAATGCAGATCTTGATACCAGCAGCTGCGAATCTAATTTTTATTTATTTTTTTGCACAAGCAGCGGTAACGGGTAGATACTGATTAAAATAAGAAAGGAAAAAAGGAAATGAATATTTGAGCGCTTTGAATTAAAGATGTTTTTAGAAAGAGGAAAAAAACCACTTTAATAAAAATCTGTATGGTTTTGAGAAGTGAAATTAATTACGTATTTCAGTATAAAAAGGGGGGGAGGATAATATGATATAAACATAATAAAATTATGTTTTAAATTAATTTTTTAATAAAATGATAGCTATGCGACAGAAACGCTGTCACACCCCCAAACCATAACACAATTACCGCTTTGCTGCCTGCTGAAAAAATTCTTGTTTCCTTTCATAGATCATACCAATACTCATTCCACCCACCAGGGCCATCTAAGTTCCAGTTTTTCTTATCACTGAAAAACCAATAAGCCACTTGTCCTTGTATGACATGAGTTTTTTAGAACAGTCCATACTTTCCTGTTTGTGGTGTAGTTTGAGACACGGTTTGCGAGACATTTTCTTTAGTATGATATAATCACATTCTTTAATACGTCTATGTACAGTGTCTTTGGACACTTGTTCACCAAGATTATTTTTAATTTGCCGTATGGGCATATTTTATCTTCACATCGATCTCCGTATTCTCCGATCCATTTGAACAGTTGTCATACGTGGTCGTCCACATCTTGGTTTCTGGTTGAAATTATCATTTCTCGAGAGTACTTGATAAATACCTCGCTTTGATCTATTTAAAATTTTTGCAATTTCGGAAACAGTTTTATTTCAATTTTAAAACTTTTAAAATCTCACCTTTTGTGAATTCTTTACAATTCGGTATTTTTAGAACGAGTGGAAAGGATTTCTCCACTTATATACTTTTATAAAACTTGAATACGATGTCATACAACGTCATACAACGTCATTACATCCGTCCAATCTCGTGTTTCTAAAAAAAAAAAATGCATAAAGTGCTTAAACTTTTGAGACCGTGTTTCTTCAAGAAAAAAAGTAAATTAAAATTTAGTGTAATTTTTACTTTATCCAACAAAAATTGTTTTTTTTTATTTTATATTCATTAAATGTCGAGTGTTTATTGCAAACTGACTTCATGTATTCCCTTCTTCAAATTTTTTAAATCAGATTTACAGAGTGCTGAGATATATATAACCTTCAACTGTGAAAGAGACGTTCGTACTCCAAATTATAAAAACCCTATATGGACTCCGTTCTGAATGCAAACGTTTTATATTCGCTTCTAATCTTCTGCGCGTGAATAAACACAACTATGCAATGAAGATCTCTCAGTTTTCGAAATGTGTGCTCGGCAGAATATGGGTTTTTATGGAGATTACATAGTATTCTAATTTAGTTTCAGTACGTAGTTCTCCGGTTACTATTTTAGAAGAGAATTTTGCGGAGATAGTTGGTGTGTTTTGCAGACGACATTTCTGCTCCGAGTATACTTCTATTCTAGCGTACTTCAGAGACATTCTGATTGGCTCACCAGATTGAGCTATCTAAAACATACTGAATTTTAATGTCTTGCAAACGTTGATCGATTGCATCACTCAATGATGCACACAATTTACTTATAACACTATTTAATGTTGATTTTGAATAATTTAAAAGATACGTATTTAAATAACGTACGTACACTTACATATATATATATATATATTTGCATTTCTACAAAAGCAATAAAGCAAATTGCGTTCTTGTTCAAAAACCATGTAATCGAACTGGCTTTTTTTTTTTTTTTTTTTTTTTTGCAAACGCAATAGATTTTTCAGAAAATATTGTAAAAGTGGGCGTTTTGAACCAAATTTTCGCCCGAAAGAAGAATAATCACTCAAGAAATTGTGAAAAATGAATTTGGCACGTGATCAAAATCGCTTATAATTCAATATGTAATTTTTTTATCAAAAAAAGGAAAACACAGTTCGATTCCAAATCGCTTCCATAGTCACGCCTTCCAATTTTAAATCTTTCCGTTAAAAATGAATTTGTAAATGTGTCAAAACGTTTTGCGCTTGTTGAGCAGAGCAGTTGAAAACATCCTTAAGTTAAACGTTAGTTCATTGTGTAGGTTTATTTCCAAAGAGTTTCTAACTTTAAGGTTAACTCCGCCTACTTCATCAATTTTTTTTGTGCGATTTTTAATGAATTGTTTTTGTTTTTAAACTTTCATTTTTGTGTATTCGTTTAGCTTGAAATCGTTACTGATTGGGCGAAATGTCTCAAAGTTTCATTTGACATATTCCAGAATAGTATTCTCAGAAAATGTTAATACGTTTTCAGAAATCTCTGTGTATGCCAAATAAAACGTCTACCTACTAAAAATGCAAATAAAATGCTTTCTTCGAAACGATAATTTAAGATAGAAACTTTCGACAGATATTAAAATTTATTAGATTTTTTTTAACTTTTTCATCGATCATGAAAAATATAACTAATATAATAATTCAATTTCTTGATATCTCACATTTCACTTAATTTGTAATTTGAACTTTTGCAAATATTTTCACAAACGTATGTCACTGGAAAAAAAACAATGTAAAAATAAACAAATTTAAATGCTTCGAGAAAAATATTTTATAGCAGACGCACTGAATTTCAGACATTATTGATTTTTCCTTTATACAATATTTCTACATTCAAAATATTTTAACAAAAGAATGTATTTTGAGAAAACAAATTGAACAAAGGACACAAAGATTTATTTCTCCCATTATAAATAAGTACAATAGAGAAGTTTCAGTAATTAAATTGTTCATATTTCAGCGTTTTTTGAATAGTGTATCTGAAATTTATTTTTAAAGGCATTTCTGTTCGTATAAGCATAAATCTCCAATTACTTATCAAATATTAATTTTACTACATTTTTAAATTCAGTTTATATTTTTATTTAAAATGACGTTAGATAGTATAAAATTAAAAATATGTTTTCATCTTTACTGAAATAAAAATTTGTGTAATATGCGTATTTGTGTAATTTGAAATACACGATGTCCTAAAAAAGATAAGAGTTTTAATTTTCTTTTAGTGGAATTCTAAACAAACGCTATAAAATTTATTTTGCATGATATAAATATGTGAAATTATAAATTTGTTTAGTATCCTTCCATGTTTAGTACCAAATGTCTCCATCAAATGGTGCTGTACTGTCTCAAACTCTAAGAATGACTAAAATAACCTTACAATTTCAAAAACCAAATCTCTATGTTCTGCGTTTCATTAGCTAAGTAGAGTTAAGGGTAGATGTGAGTGAGCTATGATCCATTTTTAGTGTGAGTTAAAATATTATGAGTTAAAATATGAGTGAGTTAAAATATGAGTTAAAATATTATTTTAGTTTGAGATAGCGCAGCGCAATCTGTCGGTGACAATTGGTTAAACAAGGAAACCTATTGAAGCCAAATCCCGGCATCATACATTAATCTTCTGCAAGAATTCCTTCAATCACAATCCCCGTTTGCCTATTAGTTCATTTTGAAAACTGTCATTTACCCCTGTATTTATATAAAGAATTGTAATTACTGTTTATGACGTTATTTTCGGAAATTTTGTTTTAAACATTTGGATACCAAATTAATCGGTAATAATTTCCTATCCATTCTATCATTCCTATACTGCGTTTCAAAATTACAAGAACACTCTTAATTTTGGGTTATCACTGCAAAAATACATAAGTAATTATTAGATAAAGCCATTCTGGGGACAAGTACGATAATCTTACTTAATAGATAGCGACAAAATTAAAATCGGAGCATATAAACGAGCATATATAAGCAGGAGAATCGAATGCTACTTCACGAAGAAGAATCCGAAATATTCAAATTAGTTTAGTATATAACAGCATTTCGCAGGCTTTGAAATTTTGAAATGTGACCGCAAATAGAGTGCTAAGCGTATGGGTCGCGAAAGCGCTATAATCGGGTTTGAGAAAGGAAAATTTGTGGCTTTTAAGGATCAAAGGACTTTCAGTAAGAGCTATAGTAAAAATATTAAAAAGATTTTGACTTGCATTATTAAAGTTTCTCGTATTACAATTTCGCAGGCTTTGAAATTTTGTAATGTGACCGCAAATAGAGTGCTAAGCGTATGGGTTGCGAAAGCGCTTTACTCGGGTTTTCGAAAGGAAAATTGTGACTTTTAAGGATCAAAGGACTTTCAGTAAGAGCTATAGTAAAAATATTAAAAAGATTTTGACTTGCATTATTAAAGTTTCTCGTATTACAATTTCGCAGGCTTTGAAATTTTGTAATGTGACCGCAAATAGAATGCTAAGCGTATGGGTTGCGAAAGCGCTTTACTCGGGTTTTCGAAAGGAAAATTGTGACTTTTAAGGATCAAAGGACTTTCACTAAGAGCTATAGTAAAAATATTAAAAAGATTTTGACTTGCATTATTAAATTTTCTTATATTACAAGAGTATTTTGGAGTGACGAAATCTCCAGGAAGTCCGCCAATGTTGCCGAATAGATCGGAAAGAGCCATTGTAAAGAGATTGAGCGATGGAAAAAAACTTTAGGTGAACAGATAAGATATCCACTGAATAGCAGTGTCAAAAATTATTTTGTTAAGAGTAGCCAGAAACTCTGGGGTATTAAAATATAAGAAAAGAAAACCCCAAGGACGAATAACTAAAAAGCACCAACAAAATCGCCTGGATTGACGAAAGATCACACGTCTTTGATATTCTAACATAAAAGAGTAATATTTTCTGATGAAAACCAATTCAATTTGAATTATCCTGAAGGTGTGTATTATTATTATTAGCATGCTCTGTGAAAGGTACAGTCGTGGGGAAAAAAAGTAAACACCCCCTACTAACTCTTCAACAAATTATCGTAGACGGAAGTTACTGGTACCGAATGATTGGAAATAAAGTCTACTTTTAAATGATGTATATAAAATTTGCTTAGGGGGCCATCTACAGATTAAAACGAACCCAAACCTCATTTGTTTCAACGGCAATACCCAATTTTAACGAGATATTTCAAATCTTCGGTTCAAACTATGCCCAGACACGAAATTTCAAGTCATTTGAATGATAAGTTTTTGAATTATAAACATTCAAAATTTAGTGCTTCTAATGTTAAATTACATTTTCATATATTTATGTATATCTCCTGAAATTATGCACCTGATGTGCTAATTTTTTGTGTAGCAATAATACTAATGTGCCCAAACATAAATACGCTGAATTTGCAATTTTTATAATTTTATGATATGAATTAGGAATTATGAAATTAATATTCGAAAAAATTATGAGCTGTAACCTACAATTTTTTTGATGGATTTAGTCCTGCTTTATGAAAATCCGAAATTTCACATTTTTCTTCCAAATAGTTTTCAAATTATGCTTAAAAAACGGCAAAATGATGGTTTAAGGGGCCGTCTATGATAGAAGTGAGTAGATGTTTTGAAATTTCTTCTGCTGTCCCATTGTCTAACAGGCTTCATTGACTGCTTAAGGTGCCTTAATCAAGAAGGAGGCTCTCTCGGTTAACAATCGACTGCGGAACTTCAATTTGGATACAGCCCTTAAAATACGCACGTTTTATAATAATTAATTTCTCGGAAACTTATGGTACGAATTGCATAAAAATTGGTTTTTAGGCTAATTGAAAGGTGTAGAGTTCATTTATGCTGTCAGAATTGGGTATTGCTATTGAAAAAAATTGAATTTATGGTTTATTTTAATATGTAGATGGCCCCCTAAGCAAAATTTATATACACCATTTAAAAGTAGACTTTATTTCCAATCGTTCGGTACCGGTAACTTTCTTCTACGATAACTTGTTGAGGAGTTAGTAGGGGTTGTTTACTTTTTTTTTTCCACGACTGTACCTGAAATATTTTCAAATCGGAAAGCAACGTGGAGGCTTATACATAGCTTGGGTTGCATTTGAATTTGGTGTTAAAGTCAACGTTTTGGTTCCTCTCGCCAAATGAATGCATTAAGCTAGCAAAATCTACTTGAAGGTAACTTATTGTCTTTCGCTGCGGCAAATGATGAACCGTTTTGGGTATTCCAACAGGACAATACATCCATTCACACGAAAAGTAGCACTTGGGAATGGTTCTTAATAATTAGGAGCATGTAATACCATGAAACAGCACCCAAAACTGGCGATAACTCACAATAAAATACCAAAACTTCGTAATATCCACCATAAGAAAAGCACACACAAAACGCGTTTCCGGATGGTAATTTTAACAGCCCGTCATCATTTTATTTAAACACGTGTTCTTAATGGGACACGGTCACAAATGATGTGTTTTTGTGCATTTCATGACCTTGTCCCCTTACGTAAACGTGTATACATAGGCTGATGACAGACTGTTAAAATTTCCAATCCGAAACGCGTCCTGTGTGTGCTTCTGTTTTTAGGTGATTAATACAAAGTTTTATTATTTAACATGTCATACCATGGTCATTGATTTCTCCTGATTTAAACATAATGTGAAAAGGTGTAGAGTCTGCTGGATAGTGATTTTTATTCAAATAGAAAGTAATATCCGATAATTCCAGAATTAAAAGCTGCTAATGTCTCCAACTGGAATGAAATGAACCAAAATACATTAAGCGGCTTAATCCATTATTTTCCTGATCGTGTTTTTGCACCAATTAAAATATCTGGTGCATACACTGGCTACTAAGCTATATTTTTGGTCAGTGTGTTCATATCTTTAAGCAACACCTCAAAATATTTGAATGAAGTTTCCTTCATATAAAATTTATGTTTCAATTGTATTTTAATAACCAAATAAATATTAGTGCTATTTCTAACATTCCTGAGTCTTAAGTTTCTTTTGCAGCATTTTTCTTTCTTTTTTATGCCTGAAAAACTGGATGTTTATATCATTTTGAAACGCAGACTATTACCGGATATCGTTCAGATTTAAAGAAAGTTCCACAATATCGCTACTTCTAAATATTTTGATTTGACGATTTATTTTTTTGTGCAAGATTTTCACAAACGATATCGAAGAACTTCAAATAAAACATTAAAACTTAAAAAACTAATAAACTGCTGTTATGTGTTTAATTCTGGTTTTACATCCAAAAATGTTGATCAATCCACAATGAAATTTTACCTTAAATCAAAATGGAGTCGGAATTACACAGGATCGAAATTGAATTTCAGACTAATATTGTTCTTTTAATCCCTTGGTATTCGATGAAAATTTGTAGGATTTCTAAGATTTATAATTTTGTCGAAAATCTTCAAAAATGTATCTTGAGTAATACTTAGAAACTTTTAGAGACATTTAGAAACTAACTGCTGTATTTTTCTTTGGTTTCCTGAGTATATTAACATGGAAAATACAGTAGTTGCGTAAAATTAACAGCACAATGTGCTGGCAATTTGGACGCCAGCAGTTTGTGCTGTAAAAAAATGCGTCCAAATTGCCAGCACATTGTGCTGTTAATTTTACGCAACTACTGTATTTTCCATGTTAATATAGTCAGGAAACCAAAGAAAAATACAGCACATTCACTGTGATCGAGTTTGTTCTGGCAAATCTACAGTGGGTTTTTTTTACAGTGCATGTCCTGCAAGCAGACAAGGTCACAAATGAACAGAAAGGGTAAGCAGGAGATATTGCAAAGAGTGCGAGAGGTTGCGCTAGCACTAAGGTATAAACCAATCACAGAGGGTCATATAGAATTGGAAAGGTGATGAATAAGTTTTGAAACTTATTAGAAGCGATACTTTTGCACTAAGGCGATTCTTAAGTGCATTGCCAAACAAGCCCGAAAGTTTCTGACACATTTAGCAACTCATTTTTAAATGTAAAAGCTCAAAATTGGTAGGGCTGACGATTGAAACGATTTGGGATCGAAATGAGTTTTCTTTTTTTTTATAAATAAATTATTTATCGAGTTATAAGCGATTTTGGTACAAACGGATTTTCTCGTATCTCTGGCTGCTTTTGCTCCTTTCGGCCGGCTATTCGTTTCAAAGGCCCACTTTTACGTTCACCAAAAAAATGGAAACCATCTTTCGATTACATAGTGTCTGAATAGCAACACCTGCCAATTTCATGCGCTTCCGAACAAAAATTAATTTAAACTTTTGTTATAAATTTGTTCCTTTGAATTTGCGAATAGCCTTAACTTCGTTCCAGGAGTTAATTGCCAAAGAAATTGCCAAAGATTTCGAGACTTAGAGCAACCTTTTTATTCTGAAAATTTCGGTGGCTTAGACTCGTTGTTTGATTGCATGTCTGAGAAAGTTGTGGTTTATTTATACTATTTTATTTATTTATTAATGAAATTTTAATTTCGTTATGGAACATTAGCCGCAAACAGATGCTGAACAGTTTATGTTGTTTTAAGTGCAAACGACTTACTTTTTATAATTTGGCTGCAAATGATAGACTGAATTTTAAAAAAAAATCAGGATTTAATTAAAAAAAACCCATAAAAAATCAATAAATTTAGATACAGTGTTCAAACAAGTTTAATTTCAAGTACAGTTTTTTTCCTAGTCGACACTCTAAAATATTGAAATTGTGCGATGTTTAGATGTTAAGCAATTCCAGCAAAAGCGAAATTTATTTGTCAGGTGTTGCCGTTGTCATGTCATAAAAAGCCATAAAAAATCAGTAAATTAAAATACCGTTTTCAAACAAGTTTAATCTGAAAATACGTATTTTCCTTTTCGATGCTGTAAATATTGAATTTTTTTCGATGTTTAGAAGTAAAAAAAATTCAGTAAATCGAAATTTATTCGTTAAGTGTTGTCATCGTGTCACTGACATCTTGCGTTGCCATGTCAGGGTTAATCACGACCATGGTTTTGCTTTATAATATAGATTCGTTGTTTTTGTGAGATTTTCTACTAAAAGTGCAACCGTAAGCAGGAAACAATGCAAGAGGTCAGAGGCTACTGAGTTCCGGAGATGTTGAGTAAGATGCATTAATTATAAGAACCAACATTTTAAGAACCGAACTTTAAGAACCAAATAGAGAAAACAATGCAAGAGGTCAGAGGCTACTGAGTTGAGGAGCAACTTCATGTCCAGATGTTGAGTAAGATGCATTTATTATAAGAACCAAAATTTTAAGCACCGAACTTTAAGAACGAAATAGAGAAAACATAGCAAGAATACTAAATTATAGCAATTGTACTACTTTAAAAAGACAAATTAAATTCCCTGAACACATGGTCAAAGTTTTGTATCAGGGTTTGCACGATTGGTCAGTATTTTGATTGTAGACTGTAGCGTCTTTTGGGGATTAACTTTGCGCGTTATAAGCAAATGAATATGCCTTACTTATATCGTAGCCATCGGATAAGTTTTATTGTATTGTTTTTATTAAGCGCTAAATTTCAACTGAAAAATCATATCTACAATGAAGGTTAAAAGTTTCCTGACAAAAATGCTCGTTTTTATCCCTTCACAAATGCAAGGAATATACGAAAAACTTTACCATTTGTGAATTTGCATGAACGCATGAAGAGTTTTTTACTAACAAGGTCTTTGAAAATGTATTGTAAGAAGGTTTTCAAATATCTATTTTAGGTGATGCGGGATGATGAAATAAATAATTTCGTTCACCATGCTTTTAGAAATCGCTTAATTAGGAAGTAAATGAATTTGTTTTTTCAAAATTATCAATTTAAATTAATCTGTAATATGAATAGGGAAATTCTACTTAATATAAGTTTTGATATATTAAGGTAAAACAGAATACAATCCATTATTTATCATATTTTGATCTACATAAAAAAGAAAAAAAAATGCTTTGTTTATCGTGCTTTGTTTCTAAAGTAAGTAAATTAAAAAATAATAATAATTTCCAAAGTCGGAATCCACGCCAAACGTGATACATTAGGTTTGCTATAGTTGGATGTTTCATCGCCTACCTTCCATTTCAATTCTCCCACTGAACATGCGTACTGAGTTCATGAATTTTTCTCATTCCAGAGGTTCTCTTTCTTATATATATGTTATCAAATACTTATTATACCATAGCTCGACGCTTTATATCCTTCATTTAGTTTTAATCCATTGTATCCATCCAATCCACATTGCTTAAAATACTGGAAGCAATGATTTGTAAACTCAAAGTGAACAATTGATTTGCAATATACAAGATGGCCATAATTAAACTGACAGTACTCAGAGTGTTCTGTAGCGCGATCTAACTGAGACAATGACGTCAAATTTTGTAAGAATATTAAACAAAACGGGGGACGAAAGATTCGCGAAAAAAAATTAGTTCCAAAAGTCACCGCTAGGGAAATATGTGGCGCTGTGTAACAGGAAAGACAGTTTTAAAAAATACAGAATCAATACTGAAATAAAATTACCTTTTATTTAGCACATTTAACGATTTTAGTACTAATTCTGCTTTTTTTTAAACTCTTATTTTCTTTTACACAGCGCCACATATTCCCCTAGCTGTGACATTTGGAACTATTTTCTTTTCACGGAATCCTTCGTCCCCCGTCCTGTTTGTTCTTCTTACAGAATTTGGCGTCATTCTTTCAATTAGATCGCGCTAGAGAACACTCTGAGTACTATCAGTTTAATTATGGCCACCTTGTACGTAGATTTAACATCTGAATTCGAAACTTTTAAAAAACTAAATAAAATAAGACATACTTGAATACAGTTTTACTAAACATTAAAAATACATTCAGTAAATGTTTCGCCAAGCAACCGCAATGTAACCATTGTAAAAACAAACTACAGAAAAAATCAAGTACAGTTAACTTAAAATTATTTTTTTAAAACAAACAATATTCACCAGGAATGGTTCAGGCTTCATTCAATATTGGCGAACGTAATTGAGTAAACCAGGTTTCTACTAGGTTGAGCAAAATGTTCTGGGAAATTTGTGAACGTTGCGTTGTTATACGCAAATTAACAACAAAAGCAACAAGGACTATTATTCAAAGTGGATACCATCATAGTTCACGAATTTCTGCCATCGTTCTGCCAGATTGAGGATTTGCTGGAAGTATCATAGCTGCTCCTCGGAATCCAGAAATTCTTGATATGCTTCTTCAACTTCACTAAAGGATTAAAATCGACGGTCCTTGAGAATCGGCTTTCAGAATAGTTAGATCTTTTCTCCAATAATGCCGGATCAATACTCGCAAATCATACTGTTCAGTAGGCATTTTGAAAAGTTCTTCATCATGCTTAATATATTCAAGAAAATTCCTTGTTTTTTCTCCAACATTTTTTCTAATTTCTTGTGTGATAAATATATGTCATAAGGTGTGTCCTTCAGTAGTATTTAAAATGCAATAAAAAATAATTAAAAAAAAATAGTTTGAAGGCCTTTTGTCCCCTTAACTCTAGAAAGCAGGGAAATTTTACGAAAGTTTTATAAAAATATTTTAACCAGAAAATTTACTTAAAATTATTTAACTTAATTAATTTAATTTTTTAACATATTTTATAAAGACATTTCTGGTTCGAACGACAATTAGTCCATTGGTCGGTGTCAAATTGGCACCTGTTGGGCGTTTTAGTGTTAACATAAACTATATTTTGAAGAAATACTTTTCTTTCATTCAACTTTTCTTTAACGACTCTTTTGATACAATACTGTTCTTAGAAATTTAAACAATTGGGTACTGACAGAAAACAAACATTTGTTTTTTATATCATATTTTTCTATTGCATATCTCAAAATATTGATTAAAATCCAAATTAACCTTGCATTTTTAGATAAGGTCTTTTGACAAGGCACCAGCGCAACTTTTCACGTGAGTGTGATTTAAATGTACTTGTTATTTTCTGATTAACGAAGAGTCGCTAATGACATCTTTGCGTCGAGAAATAGATTATTTTTTTATATAAAGAACTGTAACGCAAATAGTATTTATTCTATTAAATATCGTAACTTCATTATTTTTTCCGGTTGAAGTTTATTTAAAAAAAAATTTTTTTTTTCATTATTATTTAATAAAAAAAAGACCGATTTTTTCCCGCATTGTAAGTCATTTTTTCTGACTTTTCCATATAAAAAAAACATTTAAAAACTTTAAATCAATGCATTTCAAATTAAATATGTTTCATTTTTCATTTTTCTTATTTTAAGAGTTTATTTTCTGGCACATGAAGTATTACATTCTAATGTAATTCGAGAAAACTGTATTTGGAAGAAAAGAACGTTTTTTTTTTTTTTTAATCCAGTGATTGTATATCAGAAAACGTATATTTCAGTTCTTCGAATAAAGTTATTCATGCATGCAAAACACCTGTTTATACTAAATCGAAGACGCTCTACAAATTTGTAATTGATATTCTTTTGCTCTTTCTTGGAGTTGTGGAAATTGGGATGGTTATTTACCAATTTCATATTTAATTTTCTTATTTTAAGAGTTTATTTTCTGGCCCATGAAGTATTACATTCTATTGTAATTCGAGAAAACTGTTTTTGGAAGAAAAAAAAAACGTTTAAAAAAAAAAAAAAAATCCAGTGATTGTATATCAGAAAACGTATATTTCAGTTCTTCGAATAAAGTTATTTATGCATGCAAAACACCTGTTTATACTGAATCGAAGACGCTCTACAATTTTGTAACTGATATTCTTTTGCTATTTCTTGCCAGTTGTGGAAATTGGGATGGTTATTTACCAATTTATCGATCACTCATTCGAATCTCTTCTTTCATTCTCATATAATAGAACGTAGTCATTCTACTATAGATCAACATTTGTTCTCTCGATATTTATTTCTTTATAATTTCTTTTATTATCCATTCTCATTTTATTATCCATGTTATTTGAAGTCATGCTTGGGATATTTATATTTCAGCCAGGACGAAAACCGTTGGTGAAAAATTCCTTTACTCGCATAAATTAAATGAGAAAACAAATTACTGTATACTTCGGCGTATCTCTGCGCTATCTGACGCATAACGCACGCCATCGATTTTGAAATATATGTTTCTATTTTATGTATATTCGCTATATGCACTCTTCCGTAAATTCTTCAAAAATTTTAAATTAATGGAAACATGAAAGTATACGATCAAGAACTACCCCGACCCCCTTCAATACACAAAACCTTCATGAGATATCCTTAAAAAACAATAAAGGTACAGTCGCGGAAAAAAAAGTAAACACCCCTTACTAACTCCGCAAAAAATTGTCGTAGAAGAAAGTTACCGGTATCACACGATTGGTAATAATGTCTACTTTTAAATGATGTATATAAAATTGGCTTAGGAGTCCATCTAGATATTAAAATGAACCATAACTTTGTTTTATTTCAATAGCAGTACACAATTCTGACAGCAAAAATTAACTCTGCACCCTTCAATTAGCCTAAAAACAAATTTTTATGCAATTCGTTCAATAAGTTTCCGAGAAATTAATTATTTTAAAACGAGCGTATTTTAGGGGCTGTATCCAAATTGAAATTCAGTACTCAATTGTTGACCGAGAGATCCCCCTTCTTGATCAAGGCTTCATAAGTGCCACTTAAGCAATCATTGGAGACTGCTAGATCACAGGATAGCATAAGAAATTTCAAAATATCTAGTCACTTCTATCTTAAACCATGATTTTGCCGTTTTTTAAGCGTAATGTGAAAACTACATGTAAAAGAAATGTGAAATTTTGGATTTCTATAAAGCAGGACTTAATAAATCTAAATCCATCAAAAAAATTGCAGGTTGCAATTCATATTTTTTTTCGAATATTAATTTCATAATTCATATCATAAAATTATAAAAATTGCAAATTCGACGTATTTATGTTTGGGCATTTTAGTATTATTGCTACACAAAAAATTGGCATATTAGGAGTATAATTTCAGGAGATATTAATGAAAATACGAAAATTTAATTTAACATTAGAAGCACTAAATTTCGAATGTCTATAAATCAAAAACTTATCATTCTAATGACTTGAAATTTTGTGTCTAGGCATAGTTTGAATCGAAGATTTGAAATACCTTGTTAAAATTGGAATTTGCTATTGAGAAAAAAGAAGTTTGGGTTCGTTTTAATTTGTAGATGGCCCGCTAAGCAAATTTTATATACATCATTTAAAAGTAGACTTTATTTCCAATCGTTCGGTACCAGTAACTTTTTTCTACGATAACTTGTTGAGGAGTTAGTAGGGGTGTTTCCTTTTTTTATCCACGACTGTACATGCGATTTTTAAAAAAACTTCTAAAACGGAAAAAAAAAATAGCAATTGCGAAATGAAGACATAAGATATTGCAAAGCCTCTCTGCTTATCTGAATTCACAAAACAACTGGAGTACAACTCTGTTAATCTCGCCTTCTTTTTGTTGTTTATAATCTGCTCAGCGCCTCGAACTGACATACAGGATGTCCCAGAATTATTGGGACAAACTTTAGGGCGGGGGGGGGGGTAGGAGACATCACAAGGATTCAGAATTGCACAGCAACCCATGGTCTGAAACGGCTTCGTTCGCCGTCATGTGGTGTTGTTCATACTTGCTCTCCTGATTTAAGCAGCATACATTTCTTTCTTTGGGCTACACTGAAAAGTGTTGTGTACACAATGCCTATGGATTCCGATATGGATCTGGTTGCAAGACTAGTCTGTGCTGCTGTGGATATAAAAAAAAAAACGTAGGTGTATTTGAGCGAGTCCGCCAATCCATGACCTGAAGGTGTAATGCATGCATCGCTAGCAATGATGGAAACTTTGAACATCTTTAGTGATATTTTCACAAATCATCTACCACAGCACACACTGTAAAAAAACGGAGATTCTACTGGCAATCGAGACGCCAGTACTATTTCCGTATTTTTACGGAAATTTTTTCCGATAAATTGCAGAAAAATTTCCGTAAAATATCCGAAAAACGGAAAATTTTCTATAATTTATGGTGAAAAAATTCCGTTAAAATACGGAAAAAGTACTGGCATCTTGATTGCCAGTAGAATCTCCGTTTTTTAGTCCGTTTTTTTTTTTTTTTTTTTTTTTTTAGAGTGCATGTGATATCTTTGACCAATAAATTATGTCAGATGATCTCAGTCTTATGTGTCTTCGTTTCTTTTACCTGTCATACTGCTTTCGTTTTGATGACGTTTGCATGACATACTGCATGACATTTCCAACCATGGGTTGCTATGCAAATGTGTATCCTTATGATGCCTCCTACCTGCCCTTAAAGTTTGTCCCAATAATCCTGGGACGCCCTTTATACGTTCACTAAGCTGTAGATTGCACTGCTGTATTATTTAAATTAATATAATTCTACAGATATAATGCAATTTTTAAACATTAAGTTATGATTAATACGTTCAAGGATTATATTCCTATACGTAATTAATTTTTTATATCATGTTAGGAAAATCACCTTTTTATAGCGTTTAAAAAATTTACAAAGAAAACAACTTTACAATTTTGCCTTTTTGCTCGGCAGTCAAGGTTGTTTGTCTGTCAGCTCGCTAAGGGGCTGTGCATATATAACGTTTTCTTTTTAGGTGGAGGGGGTCTGGCACATGATATCGTAAGATATCTCTAGGGAGGTTTTTTTTTTCTTTTGATATCGATATCATTTTTGATCCAACCAAAATTTTCTCTTTTTATTTGTACCATGGTATTTTGTTCACATTGAAATATTATGCTATCTTTTTCTTAGTCTGTTATATATTTTTATGAAAATACGAATTTATTATTAAAATCACTAAACTGTTATAAAATGATTTAATTCCAAAATATAGAATACCCTAACGTTTGACATTCCTATACTTCGTCATACGTGTATGCATATATAATGTTCGAGGAATAATGCTGTTCGAGGAACCACATGTGAAGTATATTTGAAATGAAACTTGTGGTTACTAAAAAATAAAAGAGAAATGAAAAGAATGTTGTCCATACTTATTTTGTTGATAAAAATTTCTATCTGCACCCCTCCTTCTTTGTGAGGGGCAAGTACGAATGCATTGTGTAACAAAAAGCTATTATAAAATACATTTAAATAGTAACTGTTTCTTTTAAGTGTCATTTGATATTTTATTTCATATATAAAGTGATATTTTGTTGACTTCTCTTCATTTGAATCAATAAAGTATGCGAAAAATAAATGGAACAATTTTTGTATATCACTCCAAACAAAAGAAATAAATTCTAAAAAAAAAAAAAAAAAAAGCAATTTAACAAATTACAACAACCATTTGGAAAATGATTTTTTCAAAGACTAAAATTTCAGACGTAAAAAATCGCACGGAGTTGATCATACATTACGTACGCCATGGATTAAACATTAACATTCCTGCACCCATCATGAACAAATTTCAAAAGATATTTCAGTTTTACAATTTTCGGTACTATAAACTTTTAAACTTCTACGGAGCTGGTCATACATTACGTACGCCATGGATTAAACATTAATATTTCTGGACCAGTTTTAAATGAAATTTCATTTTTAAACTTCTAAACATCCCACAATATTACTTTTTATATCGTCGTATAGAGAAAAAAATGCATTTTTAATTGCAATTTGTTTGCAAGCTGTATCTCAATTTGTTTCTGAGTTATTAATTTTTTTTGTAGTTTTTATTACTTTTTTGCCATAGTGGCAACAGAAGTATCCATCTCTGTTGAAATTAAAGGGTAAATATAGATTACTGTATAGACCAATCAGAAAACGAATAAAATACGGGATTCAACTAATAAAACGCTTCAGGTATGTTTTTGATTTCCTACCCTGACCGAGGAAAATAACCATTTTTCCAAATGGTTAAAAACAAAACACTTTTAGATATTGATAACGATATTGCTAGGGGGGGGGGGGGTGTCCAGAGATGTTAACATATGATATCGGAATGGGGGGGAGTCCAAAATTACCAAAAACTTGATAACGTTATGTATGCACAGCCGATAATTCCCCTCGCTAATATAAAACCTATGGGAGTAGAATACGCCCGTATATTTAAAATATCCGCTCAGAAAATTGACATTTCTTTTTTCTTTGTACTTTTCTTAAAGTAGTCTCTTGTTTTCATAATTGAAGAGCTAAGTGGAAGAACATGTTAAATAACAAAAATTACATTTAAAAAAATTTGAGGTGAAAGTTTTTGCTGTAAATTTTAATGATTTATTTTTTGTTTGATACCATGTGTTTAAGGGGGTCCGGGACACAAAAATTTTTTAATTTTCTTTAAATTTTCTATTACATTAAACTTTCTCTGTTTTTTTTTTTTTTTTTTTTTTTTTTTTTGCTTAAAATGAAGTTTAAATCATGTTTGTTTAGAACAGGAAATATTCATTTTTTCGTTTTGATTTGTTTTCAAAATTTAGCTTTAAAGCAATGGTTGTCATGAAAACGACTTTTGCGAAAATGCGTTTTTCTTCATGACGGGCTTTTCCACCATTTCTCATATTTAAATTGTTATAAGTCAAGAACCGTTAAAGATGAATGCTGCAAACTTGGAACATGTCTTTTCCAATTGTTTTACTTTAATTTTTATTTAGCAAAATTAAAAAAATATTTACTTTTGGAAATATGACTTTTTGAAAAAAAGTTGCGTCATTTTTTTTTCAAATTTTTAATTTAAATATTTTTTTTTTATTTAAATTAATATTTTTTTTAAATGCTGAATCTAAATTAAAATTCATATATTTCTGTTGATTTAAATATAAAAAAATTGAAATTCTACAAATAATATTTCGAGCTATAACGATTTTAAACTACCCCACTTTTTTAATAAAATTTAAAATTAAAATTAAAAAAAAATGACAAGTTTTATCATGTGATTTTATTTACAAATGATATGGTTAACCATCACAAAAAATTTCGAAATTTTAGCTCAAAAAATAAAAATGTTTTGAAAATGTGTCCCGGACCCCCTTAAAATACTAACAGGTATGGTACTAAACACTCTCAGAAAAACTTATTCATATTTAATTTTCAAATATTGCAAATTATTAATATTATTGATATTATTAAGTCTTAAAATATTAAATATTAATTAATGAATAATCTCTTAAAACTTCAACACTAAATAGAATCTTAGTATTTTAGCTTCACCATGTTATAGAATACCTCATAACGCTTTCATCCAAAAGATATATATATAAAATAATAATAATAATAATAATAATTAGAAAATGTAGTATAACATGTTCATCCACTCAGCTCTTCAATTGTCAAAATATTTCTAAAATCTATGCCTAATTTATTTATTAATGTGTTAAAAGATGGCGAACTATCAGTAAGATTTTAACACTCCAAATAAAATTAAATATCTATTTTTAAAATAATTTGTCAGTTAAATAAAGGAGAAATATATGAGTACACAGAAAAAAAAAATAGATACATTTCCTCAGGAAGTATTTTAATTACACAAATGTATTTCATGCTCATAGGTATAAGGTATCTGTATAACTTTAAGTGTCAATTTCGATCAAAATTTCAATTAATATAAAATTTCAATAATTTTCTTTCAAGTTTGAAACTTTTTAAATATTTATATTTCGTTCAAACTATAAAAACTAAGTTGAAATTTATTTTATGATGTTTCACTTTTTTTTTTTCCTTTTTGTAAAATTAAGTTTGAAAAATTGCTATAACTCAATAAATAATAGTTCAATTACCACAAATTTTTTATACTAATTTAATAAAAATTTTATGGTTTGCACAATTTTAAGTTATAAACGATCATTTTTTTTAGGAATTTTCAGCGTTGATTATATTTTTATACCTATAACTTTTAAAATATTCATGTTATTGTAATAAAAATAATTTAGTTCCTGTAAAACATTATTATATTTATTATGGAATTCATAAAATATATTTATATTTAATAATTTTAAAATTTAAATAATTAAAAAAAAATCAATTTATTAATTCCTTTTATACTATTTTTTTTAATAAAAAATAAATTACTTTTCTGTATGTTTATCAAATTACATATTTGCATTAAATTACTTATTTGTATGCCACATTTTTGTCACATGTTTTAATAATTAGAAATTTTAGATATAAAATTTATAATATTTAAAAAAATTGTTCGGAGGCTTACAGCAGGATTCGTACGCATCAGGTGATTCGTGAGATTTTAAGTGTTTTAGTACCAGAAATTTCGTATTGTACTGGTTGCTACATCTGACGATAGAAATTTTTTTTTCGTTAAATAAGGCAAATATCACTTTAGAAGAATTCTGGTAAAAGGTGCTTGAACGTCCTTGAAGAGTACACTGTAAAAAAAAAAAAATTGTAATTCTACAGATGTAAAGTTACAGAAATCTGCATGCTTACTGTAAATTTTATCTGTACACTGTACAAATATTATGTAAATCTACAAAACTGGTTTTTTAAAGCTAAGCTAAAGAAAGCTGTAGATTTACAAAATAATCTACTAAAATTACAGTAATCTTACTAAAATTTTATCTGTAACCCAGGTTGCAGTTACATAAAAAGTTCTAGGCATTCCATTTTCCTAGAAAAATTTTAGTAACTTTACAGATTTTTTTTTTTTTTTTTTTTTAATAGATACCTTAACATAAACGAATGGAATTGGGCTGGCCAACAGTATACGCAGATATGTTCCAAATTTTTAATGTTTCCTTATAATACAAATCATATAAAGCGCACCTGTAAATTTTGAGCTATTTTTTGGTTGAAAAATTCAGCTTTATACGCCTTTATTTTAGGTACTTTATAATTCATCATTTCATTCCAATTCATTGCATTATAATATATTCCTTCCGGGATAACTTGTTTGATGTCCGTGAAATATTTCGCTTCGCTGCGGGTAACAAGGCTTCATAGGAATTACAAACAGTTCAGAAAATACATTATTTAGTTAAAAACAAAAAAATTCTGGTTTATAGAAACCGTCTCCTTAATTAACAAATAAATTCATTTAACCGTTTCAAGGGGGGAGGGAGCTATTGCCTGTTATGTTAAAATGATTGAATGTTCCTAGTATTTAGGAACATGTTGAATTGAAAATACATAAATGCTTGACTTAACGTGCATTATACAAGGCTGCCGCGAACGACTATGTTTATACTCTGTTCGCACCACTATTTTAAAATAATACGTTTTGTAGTAAAATTTGCAAATCTTGTCAAAGCATATGTAAAAGATTTTTGTTTTATAAGAGTGGTTTGAAATAGAATTAAAAAATAGCAGCCTGTGGCAGCCCTGTTTTTAACCCTCTCGCTGCGCAACCCGAGATATACTCGGGCATGCATTTTTCCGTCTAATTAATACTATTTGGTTATTCCCACCAGATATTTTTTAGCGAAAAATTTGTCTGATTTAATCAGGACATTTCCTCCGATTACGATAGTCCAAATTTTTTGCTTTAAAGAACCGCTGATAAAAGATTAAAAATTATGTAAAAGACGCTCATCGCGAAGAATTACTTACGCAGCGAGAGGGTTAATAGTGTTTTTTGTAAAAAAAAAAAAAAAAAAAATTAAAAGCATTTACATCAACATCAAAATTAATAATATGTTCTTAATGAAGGCAACGAATATTTTTTTTCCAATTGGATTAAATCATATTCAAGGCTGGAGTAGCACAGTTGACGTTTATTCCAACAGAGCGAAAAATGTCCAGACCAGGAATCGAAACTGGATACTTGGCGTGCCGTGCCAATGCCTTACCTGTTAGGCTATCCGTACGATACCTGGCTGACATAATTCAGGCCAAAAAAAATAAAAAAATATTCGTTGCCTTCATTATAACCTAATTACATGGTATACAGGAGTTTCCGTGTTAAACACACTTTTATCATGTAAATGTTATAGTTATAGCTCGGATGAATGAAACTAGCGCTGCAGTTCGCAGTCAAGTGCAACAAATAAGAGTGAATTATGTCAGCCAGGTATCGTCCGGATAGCCTAACAGGTAAGGCATTGACACGGCACGCCAAGTATTTAGGTTCGATTCCTGGTCTGGACATTTTTCGCTCTGTTGGAATAAACGTCAACTGTGCTACTCCAGCCATGAATATAATATAATAATATGTTGTTACTCTTGCACATATAAATTTTGTTGCGCAGCTGAAAATGTTTAATTGGGAATTATAGCATTCGTATAACCGATATTCCAGGTTGAGAAAGCTAATTCATCTAATATATAAAAATGAAAATTTGTCTGTCTGTCTGTAATTCCCCACAGTTTGAAAACCAGAATTGTGAAATCTTACGTACAGTATTAAAACACGGCCGAGGCAACTAAAGTAATCCGGAATCGAAATAATTTATAGTTAACATAAAATTAATAAAAAACACCAATTTCCTATTAAATTTAAATATTTTTCATTATAGCAGTTGCCAACAATTAAAAATCCACAATAAAATTCTTACCTCAACAATAACTTTTCTGTTGTAAGTTTTCCACGCGAAAAATTAAAATGAAATAAATAGTTTGACGAATTTAAAAAAAAGTTAATATTACGTCTTAACAAGATATCCAAGTAAAAAATAAAAATGAAATAAATAGTTTGATGAATTAAAAAAAGGGTAATGATTACGTAATATTGGAAATATAATGTACATCAGCAAGTGAATATGTAACGTCTTACGATTTTGAAAAAACGTATTGAAACATGTTATAAAAGAAAACACAACTAGGGAAATATTGGCATATTTTAACATTTTGAGGTTCTCTGAATTTGTTTTCGCCATTTTTAAATCTATTCCATATATACATGTGTGCGTGCGTGTATATTAGAATTTCCACAAAGGTTTAGGTCCCTGGAGCTCATTCTTAGTGAAGAACTGAAATAAAGATAGCTTTACTGATTTTTTGTTGTTATTTGTTTGTTTTATACTGTATGTTTAATTTTGAAAGTGATTTCTCAAAACAAACACTCTTCAAATTCCGGGCAACGCCGGATACATCAGCTAGTACATTATAAAAACTACTTGGAGACCTTTTTGAAAATCAGTGGCGCTCTAGAAACCTTGTTTTTATAAATAATTCTTTAAGGAGGTATTTGCTGTTTTCTGTTGAAAAAATCGATTTATTTTTAACCCTAGATCTACCGGGAATTTTATTCAAGTTTTAATAAAACGTTCTACACCAGAATTTTTATTTAAAACTATTTAACTTATTTATTTACCTTATTTTTGTCTGATTTATATAATTAGTTTATTTTAAAGAAATTTCTGGTTTGAATGAATATTTTGTATGTACCTGTCGGGTCCAATGGACCCGTCTGGTAGACGGAGGGTTAATTCCATATAGCAGTGTATTCCTAACGTGGCGTTTTCATGGCGCTCTTTCGTATGACACTAAATCTTTGCAAGGGTAAAGATAAATTTTAAATAATGCTTTTTTAAAAATTGTTTCAGGGGTCTCAGGAATCTTAAAGCTTTAAAATTTTCAAAATTTAAAATTTTTTTAGATGTTAAACTCTCATCTTTTCTGAGCATTTTGATACAATTGTTTCCTTGAAATTCTCATTGGAACAGAAGTTATGGCTTTTTGAATTATACCCGATCAACAGCTGAAGTGACATTTCTGAAACTTTAAAGTCGTTTTTCTCCAAATGACGTTTTTGGCCATAAAGCGCAAGACATCTCAAAAACTCCCGAATATTTTTTCATAAAATATTCGAAACATATGTTTCATATTAGTCTGTATAAAGTGAACCTAAAATTGCCATTTATTGTTTAAAAAAAATATTTTTTTTAGGTGATTATACTCTTCACATTTTCAAAATTTTGTATTAGCTAAATGCAACTTTGTATTAAAAATATAAAAATGCTTTAAATACAAATTTATTTAGGTTCAGGGTAATTATTACAATCTGAAGTATAAGTAGGTACCAAAATTTTCATTCTAGTTGGAAAATTTATTTTGTAATCCTGCGCGGTAATCTGTTATGCCAATTTTCTGCTCGACAAATGTCTGACAGTTTGAAGCTCCCTTTAAGTGTTAATTCTGCATCTTGCAATTTTTTAAATACATGAAATGAAAAAAACATTCGTATATCTTTTAATTCCAATAAAAATCTTATCTTAAAATCAAATACATTTTAAGATATTAAAAGTTGAAAATGGTCCTTTTTTTCATTTTTTTCCAATTTTAAGAGTCCTGAGACACCTTAAATAATGTTTTCGCACACACACACATGTAATTACTTTCTATTTATTTTATTTTATATTATATTAAAAGTTGTTTAACATTTATTTCAAAATGTATTAACTGCATCCTATGGTATCAATTACTGTGATTTCTTAACTGTTTTATTCACCTTAATCTTTACGATATTTTGGGTGCCATGTGCGCGTGGATTTATTCTAAAATATTAAAATATTAATCGGTATGGTGTTTATTATTTCTATTTTATATCCTATAAATATTTAAATAGGTTTTATTGATTTTTCCATTTCATATTATTTGTTTCTATTCTGTTTTCATTTTTAATCAATTCACTTGATTTTAATGGTTGTTTGGGCACAGGGGAAAATAATTTTTAGCTTTAGCTTATTTTTCTCACAGAAAACAACCATTTTGCTTATATCATTGAATTCTGTGCCCTTGACAACGTAATTCAATATATAAGCATTTCCATTATTTATCGGTGTCCACTTTCTTATTTTTCTTCCATAATAATTCTTATAATAAATTAATAAAAGAAAAAAAAATTATACTTACAGCTTTAATTCATAATATTACGGTTTTTGATGGTGGTAGGTTATGTTTAATTAATGGTTATATATATATATATATTTTTTTTTTGAGATGTTTCTGACTCCTTTCCATACAAACCATTTTACATGGTTCCCACTCCCTTAATCTCTTGTCCTCTAAAAAAAAAATTCATTAAAAAATTTACTACTTTATGTTATCTATTCAAATTATTTTTAAATAGAATTTATGCATCATTGTATAGGCCTTACGTCTACCACATGAAATAAATGTTCAACGTAAAAGATGCGTACGTATATATAGGGCTATCACTACTCTGGGCGTGATTATCACAGAAGCAAACTTCCATCAGTATTTCCAAATGGTAAATGTTCGCCATATTTATCACAGAACTTCTACATTTAATTAAGGCGACGATTACTAATCAAAAATGCTAGTGGAAGTTAGCCCTTGCGATAATCAGATTCTGGCGACTACAACAGTGAAATATTGTTGCATGATTTAAGTCATGTGAATAATGGCGCTCTTCATTGTTTGTATCTAACAAGGAAGGTCTCCATACGGGCATACTCCGAAAAATCTGAAAAAAATATAGAATGTTCTACTCATGAGGATAGATATGTTTATAAATTTTTTTTTTGGCGGAAACTCAATAGAGTGTCCGTAAAAGAACAATGAAATTTTCGTTATTTGGCGATTTATCACCGGTTGGCGATGGAATAAAATTTCAAAAAATACATTTTTTATGTCAAATACTCTTTAAGATAAAAATGTTTCATATTGAACTTGTTTAAATATATTTAATGTAACTAAGTTTATATATATATATATATATATATATATATTGAAAAATCCAAATTCACATAATTTATTACACGAAAAAACATCTAACAAACTGTAACTAAAACAATAATTAACAAAACCAAGAGTAACTAAGAAAAAACTAAACATGAAGACAAGTGGTCAAGGCTTATGACTTGTACTGCGGGGTTAAACATGTTTTACGTGCACAACATTCCCCCTCACTTGCCGAGACCAAACAAATAGAAATTGAAAGAAATGAAAACCACAAACTAACCCGAAAGCCGTCAAATGAAGTCTGTGAATATCCTCACCGCTAAGCTATTTTCGATAGGAATCACGTATCGATAAATCACCATCATCGAACAATTCCAATATTTTATTTCGATAGCTTTTTTTCTTGATAAAATTGAAAGTTAAATCATTCAGAAAATGTATTGGGTAATTTTGTTTACCCCTACATATATATATATATATATATGTTTACATTAGGTTTTAAAATCTGTGTTAACTTAACTGTAAAAATAACCTTAAACTTATCGTCTTTGTATACCATGTGCTGATGTGTACTTGTATAAAATAACTGGGATTTTATTAGGTATTTAATGTAATATTACTATTTTTCCTTGCTATTAATTAATTATTTAAAAGGTTGTATTGCTTTTTCCATTTCATAGCATTTAATTTTATTCTGTTTTCAGTTTGAAACTATTATTTTGATTATATTTGTCGTTTGAGTACAGGAAAAAAAAATCAGCTTTTAGCTTTTTTTTTTTTTTCTCACATTGATGAATCTCTCACACTGACTGATTTTGCTTATATAATTGAATTCTGTACTCTTGATAACGTAATTCAATATGTAAGCTTTTCTATTATTTTTATCGAAATCCATATTCTTCTTTTTTTTCTTTATTATTAATTCTTGTTATATATTACAAGGGACTTTATTTTATACATAGTAGCTTGTTTGTTATGTTTTTGCTACCCATTCAGTGTGTTTGGGGACACTGTATTGTTGTAAATTCATTCATACTATCACAATTATTGATGGTGGTCAGTAATGTTTAATTAATGGTTATATATATATATATATATATGTATGTATGTATATACCCTCATAGCATGCATGGTCACAGTGACGTCGTTGTGACGTCACTGTGAGTCACTGTGGTCACGTCACATCTGTGACCGAAATGCCACCACTCAGTGATGTCACATTGTGAATGAGATGTGAACTTCTTAGAAAACTTTAAAAAATTACAAAAAATCTTCAAAACATGTTGTTACTGTAAAATTTTATTTTTCTGGCAATAAAAAAGAATTGTTATGTCACTGCATGTAACGTAGGTCACGACACACTCACACAAAAAAAAAATTGTAATAAATTGTAAAAAATTGTAACCCATATTGTAAGTCACAGTGTGAGAAAAATATGAACTTCAAAAATCTTTGAAAATGAAGAGAAATGTTTTAAAAAGGCCCGCGTTACAGCGGCATAAGGAATGAAAATATATTAGTGGGTAGCAAGTAGTAAATTCAGACACGAAAAGATGGTGGGGGGGGGGGGCATATAAAGGAAAATGCACGGTACAAGTATCAACAAACTAGATTTCCATGCTATATTTTATCAATTTGATATCTAAGAGTGTGAAAGTATACTTTTTTCCTGATTTCAATTTTATCTAGTATTGCAATTTAATATAATAATCCTTCTCTTATTCTTATTATTATAAAAGTGTTTCTCGGAAAAATGGTACGTGCTGGAGCAATTTAGAATTAGGAATATTAAATATATACACTTTACATATTTAGTTTGCAGGAAGGAAAATTTTTAATTTATTTTTACCGACCACTGGTATTCGAAACACTTGTGTGGCTTCAAACAAAAAAAATTCTATTATAGTTAAGTCTGCAGCTTTTAATGAGCACGTAGAAAGAGTCTTCAGAGTTTAGTCATACATACATTTCTTGCTTTATAATTTGCATTCAAGTCATATTTTTTCCTGTTAGTGTACCTATTTTAAGTAACTATTTTTTTAAAAATTCTACTTCTTTCAGACTTTTAAAATAAAATTAGCATTTTCCGAATAAATAAAAATAATACAAAATTTATGCAAAACCCATGATATAATTTATTATTCGTATTTCAAATTTGTGTTTTAGAGATATGACTCTAAAAAAAAGTTATTTTACGAATTGTTTTATTTTACAGGAAATTAACATGAAAAGAATGACGATTGACAAAGAAATTTTTTTTTATCCTCGATATTTATTTATATCTTTTTATTTTTTAGGAAGATATTTTGTATTTGTGTGAAACAATCTTTACTTAGAAAAAAGGAGGGGGGGGGGGTTAAAACTGATAAAAAGAAAAGGTAAAATACATTGGAAAATTCTTCAAATACAAAAATTTAAATACAGACAGTCTCATAAAATGATTGCACATATAAGTTTCATATCTGTTTATATAAAAGGAAATAAACTCACACCTGCCCCAAATCGTCTGCCACGATACCGCAGGGTAAACAGAGAACTTTTTATTCTAACAGATGCGGTAAGTTACTAGTCTAAAATTTAAGCTTTTGCGTGTGCTTTTTTTAATGGAAGAAAAAGACGTCGCCATTTTCGGATACACACGGATATTAATAATTAATTTATGGAGCTCAAAAAGTAAGTCTTATTTAATTTAAATTGTTTGTTCCTGTTTTGTATATTTGGTGAGATGAGTTAAATAGTTTTATATTATACCTATAGAAAGAGACTGTTCTGGGATTGTTTTTCAGATTAGAAATTAACATTATACTGAATGGGAAATGCCGTTTTACATACTATAGTAGTGAAACTTTTGAAAGACTTTTTTTCATTGCTAATAATATTTTAAATTATTATTTAAAATCCTAAATCTTCATATCAATGTTTTCAGATTTAACATTTGCCAAAATTATAAAATAATAGGAATTCCTTGTAACATATGGAGAGATTTTTGAGAAATTGTTAAATCTAATAATACATTTAATTCATCTATTGTACTTTGTTGTTGTTTAATAGTACAATTATAAATACTAATTACATAGTGTTTTTCAAATTGGTATATTTATTTTTTTAAATTGTATGTAAGCACGTTTTTGCTGTTCGTGATTTTAATCAAACATTTAATTGTAGACATTCAGAATCAGTTATTAAATTTTCTTCGATTGTAAACTCATTTTCTACGTTTTCGATACACGTTCGATACTTCGCATTAAAAAATAAAATATGACAATTAAGCATTGAAATAAAGTGTTTTTCATGCCTGATAACAAGTTTATAGATTAAACTGCTTTACTATACTTTTGAAATTTGATATTTATAATATTTATAAAAAATATTTATAATTTATGATATTTATAAAAGTTGATATTGTACTGTTCATTAGCGATAATTGCTGGAAATGCATTTTTAATTATAATATGCGCTTTTATGATCCAATATATTTATGCGTAGTATATGGTGTATATAAAAGCTATAATTCATATACAAGGCTACACAAAAGTATACGTAAGAGTTAAGGGGTATGGGCGCAAATTGCTTAAAGGTGTTTTTTAGATGAGTTATGGATTTTTTTTGTTGAACTGCATTTAATTTACTAAGAAATGTTTGTAGAATATGGATAAAATGATACACAGGGTCACGCAAGGAAATGGATATACGGCCGTCTATAAATTATAGTTTCTGGAAATGTGATTTCAGCAGTTTTAAGAGTGTTTTAATTTGAATTAAATTTTAACTAAATAGTGGCGTGTAATAAAGATTCTAGGTAAACTACAGGGTTGTACAAAAGTATTCAAGTATGTTTTTATATATTAGTATAAATTTTTGAATGAGAATTTCAACCTGTTATGCATTTTCTTGCTAAACTAAATTTTCACATTATATACTAGTATATATCAACCTACAGATTAAATACAAGGCTATTCAAAAGAATTGGAAAACATATTTGGCTATGAACGGTAACTGCTGAAATCAGTTTTTCAAATGTTTTATGCGTTTTCTAAAATATTTGCTTAGTTATCTTATTTACGTTATTTCCTTAAATTACGATGTCTAGTTAAAGCATTCAGGAAGCGTTGGAAAGTGCTTTATAATCTATGCTTAACGCATGATTTTTCTTACTTGTTTTTTCAATTTCCCAGATCAGTCATTTCCTATAAATCATACCAAGTCTATTTAGCTCATATTAACAAAATACAATATACACGGGAATAAAAAATTTAAATAAATATGGCTTATCTTATTCTTCTTTAAATAGGAAATGTATTAATATCCGTTAGACTCCATGTTCGTATTTAATAAAATAATAACAAATCACAACACACAAAACATTCTTAATATAAAGCTTGAACTCAAGATCAAGCTTAGAACTTAATAAAAAAGGATGCCAGTTGATAAGCATTGTCTTTTTCAGTGTAAAAATTAAAAGTATTTTAGAAGAATAGGACTCCAAAATAGCGATACATTGCTAAAAAGTACGGTAAAAAGATAATATTGTATATTTCAAACAAAACTTTATTTTAAAATTCATCACAGTGTTTATAACAAGAATCATCACAGTATTAATGCTTGGAAATTTTTCCAGAGAGAAACATTCGCCATGCAAACAATATTTTAAATAGAAATCAAATTTCAAATTGATTGCTTAAAAGGCGCAAAAGCCAACATAGAGAAAAAAATTCCATAACGGTACTTGAATCCGGGCCATCAGTATAGCGCACTGACCTTCTACTGACTAAACCACATGGAACGAGACCCAGCCTGGAAAATTTCTTACTAGTACATGTTGGCAAGGCTACAAACGCAGCACAAGATGGAATATTTATCATGAGCCACCGACATGGGGCTAACACGAAACTTAATTAAATCCAGCAGCGATTCAAACTATATGAATACTTGGGAATTTTTCCAGAGAGAAACATTCGCCTTGCATACAATATTTCAAATGAAAATCAAATTTCAAATTAAAATTGCATTTTAAGCAATTCATTTTAAATTTGATTTTTATTTGAAAGATTGTATGCAAGGCGAATGGTTCTCTATGGAAAAAATTCCAAGTATTTATATAGTTTGAATCGATGCTGGATTTAATTAAGTTTCGTGTTTACCCAATGTTGGCGGCTCACGATAAATATTCCATCTTGTGCTGCGTTTGTAGCCTTGCCAACATGTACTAGTAAGAAATTTTCCAGGCTGGGTCTCGTTCCATGTGGTTTAGTCGGTAGAATGTCAGTGCGCTACACTGATGGCCCGGATTCGAGTCCCGGCTTGGAATCTTTTTCTCTAAGTTGGCCTTTGCCCTTTTAAGCAATTAATTTGAAATTTGATTTTCATTTGAAATCATCACATTGTTTATGACAAGTTCGTCACAAATGACACATATTTCACAAATTAGTCACAGTGTGACGTCAAAGCATTGTCGCTGTCGTCACAGGTTAGTCACAAAGTTAATGCCAAAATAGTCACAAATGACACACTTTTCACAAATTTGTCACACCGTGACTTCACAGAGTGGTCACAATGTGACGTCACAAACGACCTCTAAAACGGCCATAACGACCTCGCATTCTAGTCACTATGACGTCACATCGACGTCACGTGACATCACATCGACGGTCACAAAATCACAATGTGACTTCACAACGACGTCGCCGTGACGTCACCATGCCTTACGGGTATAATGAAAGTTAACTATCAAATTTTATGAATTAAAAAAAATTTAAATTAATTAAAATTGTTTCGATCTCAAAATTAAGTACAATTGAGCACTGTCGATTCAATTTTATTGCTATGGAAACAGCGACTTCTTTGATATTGAAATGAATAACTGCATCATTTTTCATCTTGTATTTATTGTGGAATACGCTTAAATATATGAAAATATTTTTGATATATGAAATAGTTTTTAAAGTAATAAAATGAAATAACAAGCAACATAAATATGTAATTAAATAATGTATTTATTAAACCCTCTCGATGTTTAAGTTTAACTTCATTAAGTACTTCTTACACGCATTCTAAAAATCAATTAACAAGCAATTTGCAGGTGCATTAAAATCGTTTGCTTTTGGCGAGGAAAAGTACTGCTCGCCAAATCGTGTGACGCTTTTGTCTTTTCGTGCCAAATACTCGAAACTATTTTATTTTTTTACAGACTTTGCACTGTAATTTCGCCGCTAAATTTGACTGATCCATTATTACATACATAAGTTGTTTAATTAGATTTTATTTCTTTGCAATATTCTGAGTATCACCGGTAAGGAGACCTTCCTTGTAAGTGAGGAGGAGTTCCCCTGTTTACTGAAAGATTGGACAGGCCTGCCCTATAGTCTGTAAATTATCCCTGTAAAACGATTTGAACAAATTCGAAGTATTTTCAAAGTTATTTAATGCTTTAGTGCAACGCGTCCGTAGGCTTAAGCCGTTTTGGCGCATAGAAGCGCATTTTACGCGAAATGACTTTTTTCAAACTGGGCTGATCAGCAAGTAAAAATTATTAATCCCATCTTGCAAAATGTTTTTTAAATTAAAGGTAATATAATTTATTGGAGCTTACGCCACTTTCAGCCATTTTTATAAAAAAAAAATAAAACATTTTTAGAAGCACACTAAAGTGCGAAAAAAGCAATCAGAGAGAGACCTTTCTTTCAATTAGCTGCCCGTTTGTTTTATTTCAACTTTTTAACAAAAATGTTCAAAGTTCCAGACAATATTATCTACTTTCGTAAACTTTAACGAAAATTGATAGCAGATGAATCTGACGATCTATCGGATCCCGCCCGATTGGAAGTGCAAGGCGCACACCTAGAGCATAAATCTCCGCAACTGGAGCTACATTATCAATTTTTTATTGCAATAATTTTGCATATTCTTCAATTGATAATAACTAACGATAAAATAAAAAAGAAAAGTGCCCAGATAAACTGGTGGCATTGACCTCACAGACTATTCACACTGTTTATTATACTCTTATTTCAAAGAGTAATGCCCCTCGAAAAATATATTTAGTGGGGGTGCCCCACGTTTTCCCTCTATATATTAAACCAATGAGCCTCCAAATGTCATCAGGGAAGAGCCTTATCAAAATAAACCGGTATACCAAATTTGAAGCAAATCGGATAGAAAAACCCGTTTATCTAAATTAATGGGGGTATTATCCCACCGTTCCCCCCCTTTATATTTAACCAATGAACTTCCAAATCTATTCAGGGAGCGGCTTATCAGAAGTAACCGATATACAAAATTTGAAACAAATCGGATACGAAAACTCATTTATCTAAATTAAGGGAATTGGCCCCCCTCTTTGGTTCTCAGCAGGATGAAAATAGGATTCGTTTTACAAGTTTACTCAATCATTGAACTTACGTTAAATGAAATTTAACTAATCAGATGGTGATAAAACAGGAAAAAAATATCACTTACTTCATAAAATTTTAAAAAATCATGGTGTTCAAATATTTATTATTTATTAAATAATTAACAGCACTTAGTTTGCTCAGTCACACTTCATTTTCTAAAAAGAGTCAAAAACTATAATTTCAAAAAGTTTTTTTTCGTTTCAAATGCTATGACTTGTAATAAAAACAACAAAAATAACGAAAGTTTTATAATCAGAAATTAATCACTTTGAAAACTTTGTAAATTTTAGATTATCTCTAACTCTCATCTCATGTCTAGCTTGTGTTTGTTTATTATTAACGTTGTAAATTTCAGCTTATGTCCTTTTAACAAAAAATTTAGGTTTAAAAAAATATTATTTTTATTAATTATAAAATATTATTAAATACTATTTTTTCCCATGTCATAGTTTCTTTTTTCCTCTATAAAATAAGAAAAATGTGTGTTCTAATTTTTGCATTTCAGAGAAAAAATGTGCCCTGACTGTAAATCGAACCCAGAACCAAAAGTCCTTCCGGCCAGTGCCGGGAGGAAGAGGTCGCTTTCATATTCCTTATTTTAAAAAACCCAAGTTATATCATTTAAACACACGAAGTTCAATTTAGTGGAAACCGAATATAGGAGATTCAATACTAATTTTCTTCAATATAATGAATGAGAATTTCGCGAAATTAGTCAGCTTTATCCAAGCTGCTTTTCTTTAAAGTAACTTATATTTGGCTGCCAAATTCGGTGATTTCTTAAAGTGCCTGCCATTTTAAGACAACATGGTGGATGAGGCTAACCAGTGAACTTGGTCGAGACCTTTTTAATTGCTGTGCACATGCTCACTCATATCGGAATCGGTTGATATATACGAGTGCTGTCGCATGCAAAAAATCAGATTTTTCAAAATGTCACCCACAATAGAAATTGAAACTGCTATATCTGAGCCATTTTTTTAAGGTAAAGACTAACAAAAAATGCTCCTGAATCCTCATATCAAGGTCAAATACTTAAGAAAGAAACCTTTTTCAATTTATAATTTTTTTGCACCTCACTTTAAATATATATATATATATATTTTAATTTAATGGCCGCCATTTTGAAACAAGATGGCTGATGAATCTGGCCAGCGAACTTGGTCGAGGTATTGATGTATACTATCCACATGCCTTCTTACATCGAAATAGGTGAATAGGTGTGTTATCGCGTAACAAATACAAGATCGTTTCAAAATGTTAGCCATGCGAGAAATTCAAAGTGCTATAATTCAACCATTTTTTGAGATATAACAAAAGAACAAATTTTCAGAAACAAAAACTGCTCCGGAATCATTGTATCAAGGCCAAACACATAAAAAAAATCTTTTTCATTTTCCAATTTTTGAATACCTCATTTTAAATTTAAAATTTAATTTTTTTAAATGGCAACCCTTTTGAAACAAGATAGCGAATGAAGCTGGCCACCGAACTCGGTCGAGACATTGGTATGTACTATGTACAGGCCAAGTTACATCCAATTCGGTTCATAAATACGCCTGTTAGCGCGTGACAAAAATCAGGTCGTTTTAAAATGTCAGCCACAATAGAAATTCAAAATGCTATCACTCAGCCATTTTTTTAGATATAGACAAAACAAAAACTGTTCCGGAATCTTTGTATTAAGGTCAAACACATACGAAAAAAATCTTTTTCATTTTCCAATTTTTTGGTATCTCATTTTAATTTTTTTATTTTTTAAATTACTTTAAATGGCCGCCATTTTGAAACAAGATGGCGGATGAAGCTGGCCAACGAACTCGGTTGAGATATTTGTATGTACTATGTACACACCAAGGTACATCCAAATCTGTTCATAAATACGCCTGTTATTACGTGACAAAAATCAGGACGTTTCAAAATGTCAGCCACGCTAGAAATTCAAAATGCTATAACTCAGCTATTTCTTAAGATATAGACGAAACAAAAACTGCTCCGAAATCTTTGTATAAAGGTCAAATACATATGAAAAAAATATTTTTCCATTTTCAATTTTTTGGTACTACATTTCAAATTTTAAATTTTTAAAAAAAATTTAAATGGCCGCCAATTTGAAACAAAATGGCGGATGAAGCTGGCCAACGAACTCGATCGAGACATTAGTATGTACTATGTACACACCGAATTACATTGAAATCGGTTCATAAATACGCCTTTTATCGCGTGACAAAATTCAGAACGTTTCAAAATGTCAGCCACGCTAGAAATTCAAAATGCTATAACTCAGCCATTTTTTAAGATATAGACGAAACAAAAACTGCTCCGAAATCTTTGTATAAAGGTCAAATACATAAGAAAAAAATAGTTTTCCATTTTCAATTTTTTGGTACTACATTTCAAATTAAAAAATTTTTTTTTAAATTTAAATGGCCGCCATTTTGAAACAAAATGGCGGATGAAGCTGGCCAACGAACTCAGTCGAGACATTGGTATGTACTACGTACACACTGAATTACATCGAAATCGGTTCATAAATACGCCTTTAATCGCGTGACAAAATTCAGGACGTTTCAAAATGTCAGCCACGCTAGAAATTCAAAATGCTATAACTCAGCCATTTTTTAAGATATAGACGAAACAAAAACTGCTCCGGAATCTTTGTATAAAGGTCAAATACATAAGAAAAAAATATCTTTCCATTTTTTATTTTTTGGTACCACATTTCAAATTTTAATTTTTTTTTTAAATTTTAAATGGCCGCTATTTTGAAACAAAACGGCGGATGAAGCTGGCCAACGAACTCGGTCGAGGCATTGGTATGTACTATGTACACACCGAATTACATCGAAATCGGTTCATAATTACGAGAGTTACAGTGTGACATAAGTCAGATATATATATATATATATATATATATATATCAATTTTGAACGGAGGGTGGTTTCGGGGTCTGGGGGTCATGATCGATGAAAATATACCAAAATTTTTTTGAAATCGCTTTCCTCCGAACGGCTGCAATAGGTAGCTTTTTGAATGAAAGCTACCTAAAAATGGGTGCTGGCTGCAAATCGAACGCAGAACCAAAAATGCGTGCTGGCTGTAAATTGAACCCAGAACCAAAAATATTTACTGGCTGTAAATCAAACCCAGAACCTTTAGAATTGAGCTATCTGGACGACATCCCAGTTAATACAGCATTCGCTCAGGTAAAAGACCAAATAGCTCAATTGGAAGAGCATTGACAGTTGAAACCAAAATTTCTGGGTTTGATTCTCAACTTGGACACATTTTTGCTCTGATGGAAATATTACCGCTCCTATGAATTATTTACCAATTATTTGATTCTGTTAAAAAAATAAAGAAGAAAAATATAGTTAATTTAATTTCAGATATACTAATGCCTGTTATTATTTTTTTAACCTTTAGTGATCTCCAAATTCTGAAGAGTTAAAAAAAGTACTTTTTATAGGATTGCAAGCTTTAAATTTATCACATTCATTCAGACGTCGTATAATATATTTTCTAAAAATATAACCTTCACTTAATTTAACATTTAGGTTTTACTACTTTTGATAAAACACTATATCAACAAATGTAAACAAATGGGGCTGACAGAAAATACTCTTTTCCTTTATATTTCAGATTTTTCCTTTTTTCTTTCATCACAAAGAAGAAAAATACGACCAAATTTCCTGCTTATACCTCAAATCATGACATTCAACGAAATTCCACAGGGACAGGGTACATCCTCCATCACATTTTTTGCTGTCCTGTTTTTGGAACTGATATCAAAGTAAGTGTATTTCCACTGAGTGTAAATATTCTGTACTATTTATTTATTTTGATTTATTTGCTAGTTATACTGACTAAAAGGAGATATATATTTTATTTCTATTCTGTTTTGATTTCTTCCATAATGTATAATGGTTAATGTATTCTGTACATAAACAAAGATATTGGGAAAATGTAAATTTCTTAAATAAACATGAGCTAAAAGTAATTATAGAAAAATTGTATTTTTAAGGGATTCAGGAGACATTTTTCAGACGGAACAAAATTTTTTAGAACATTTCAAGAAAATTAATTTATTTAGTTAAAAGTTATTATTATTTGTGATAATAACTGTTGTAATAATTTGTGGTTAAAAACTTTTCAAACGACATTTTTTATTTGATCCCTTTTCTTCCTTTCTTTCTTTTGTTTCTTTTCGAACAAATAGTGTTATGTAAGTATTACAGTCATGATTTGTGTGTGTGTAATTAAACACGATTATTTAAGAACACTACTGCCAACTGAGCTCCCATATGATGAATATGTTATAAAATACTGTTGCAAAATCTTTATAGGTTTTCGTACAAATCGTCTGATTGTCTATGTATATGCGCATAACGTATGTATATGCTATGTATATAAACATATAATAATTGGAAAGCTGATATTTTCTTTAGTATACGCAAAGTGGTGGTTACCGTATCTCCTTAAATAATCGGTTAGAATTTGCTTTTATGTATTTAAATAAATATATAAACAAATTTCAACTTGGAAAAATATAATAATGTAAATAAAAGTTATAACAAATTCACGCACATTTACGTGAATTTAATTGGAATATGTATTTTAAAAATTATTTTTAAAATGGAAATAAAAACCAACTTACATGTGTATCTTGTCTTATCCAAATTAGATACAGACAATTCTGGAGAAAATTATGTTTATCGATAAATGTTTTTTCTTTCTTTTTCATTAGATGTTTATTGATTATTGCAGCAGTTTAATTTTTATTATTTTTTATACTCGACAGGACTGTTTGCCACGGAGAGAAATTGCTTCAGTTTTCAGATATACTTCCAGAAGATTCTAAAGCGTATGATAAAATGAAACCACCTAAAAAAGACGGTTAGTTCCTTCTCTATTTTATTTTAACTAACTTTATAAATATAACAGTAAAAATTGTTTTAAAAAAGCACTCTCTTGTAAACAATTTTATCTTAAAAATCACATGTAATTCGATGACAACAATTCATATGTTCCAAAGCATATTTTCGTTACAATACGGTAATTTCGCATGACCCCCCCCCCCTCCCCCCTTGTTAAAAAAGTCTTTTCGATTTATGCTTGATAGACAGCGCGAATTACTGAATTTATTTGGAACTATAATTTTTGCACTTTTGTAATATAATATATATATATATATATATATAGGGGAGAGTAGTACACAGTGAGACAGTTGATATATAGTTGACTTTACCACTTATATATATAGTTGTAACTTTTTCGCCAAGCTGGCACACACACATAACGACCTTATCTTATGCAACACGTGGGTGTAGTTTCGGCACTTCAGTTACTCGTCGGACAAAATAGTAAATAATTCTTTATTTTATAGTGGTTAAAGTTACATAAACGTCTGTTTTAGAGTTTATTTACTTCAATATGAGCTATATTTACTTAACCAAACATAGCTATATCTAATAATAGACTATTTCGACAAAACGACGTAAACTTTTTAAAGCGATGAAATTGATGTAACAGATGTGGCATCCATTTTGTTACAACATAACGAAAGTACACAGGTTGTGGTACACAGTGAGACGTGTCTCATTCTGTACTTACTATGTGGTTCTGATGTTAAAAAAGTTATTCATTAGGCTGAAAATTTGCATGAAGGTAGCCCAAGGTCTGCCATTGTCTACCCAAGGCTCATATTTTTGTATTTTGAACATCTAGAAATATTAATTAGAAATCATAAACTGCAGAAAATTATTGATAGAGTGTAAAAATATATGATTTACGAAAATATATACATTGTCTCACTGTATACCACAAGTGGTACACACTGAGACAATTTACGATACTCCGTTATGCTGCTTCTGTGCTTTTATAAATGACTTTTTTAAAACCATTTATACATTAATGTGTAGCGTATTTGTGTAGCTTAAAGATGTAGCAAAAATGTTTTCAAAAGAATACAAATCGTTGCCATTCGTTAAGTAATAATAATTTTCGACTCACTGTGTACTGCCCTCCCCTATATGACAATATGAAAGAATAAAAAAGCACTTATTTTAAAATATCTATTTAGGATTTCGAAATTGTTTTCTCAACATATAATTATAATATAATTATTATTAAACTATTTATTGATAAAAGAGTATTTAAAAATAAATATATTATTACCTTATGTTTATATTTTCTACTTTTTAATGTTCTGTTTTTCCTGTTATACAGCCAGTTAGCCTGTTTTGGTGGTTTTAGTGGTTTGGCGCATTATCAAATCAATAGTTTTTGTAAATTGTGGTGATAGATAAAACATAGTATACAGTAGAACTTACAGCGATAATATACAGAGATCTCAATAGAACCTATAGTGATAACATACATAGATCTATATAGAGCTTATGGGGATATACTAGGGCAAGTCAGTAAGTAAGGTTATAAAAGCCAATAAACTAAAGGGAAACCAAGTTACGTACTTGAAAAGCATGTTTATTTCTCAATATAATTGTAGTTTATACTGTTACGTTTGTCTCATCTTTCTTTTGCGTTTTCCAATACCTGCAGCATAAAAGTCTCTGGGCTGCTCTGTCAGTCATCTTTGTACTTCTCAGTCAAAGTCTGCATCAGTCGGCTGTAGGCTAAATGTTGTGAACACCCTTTTGCAGTTGCTATGCTGTCTAATTGTTGTTCGACTGTCAGCTTTAACCATTTCCTCAACCATCCGCACTGTTTTTAATGTCGCAATCTCAACAAACGACAACTTCGTTCTTTGTCAACAAAATTTTGAACGCCCCTGCTCATCAAGCTGTAAACATGTTATCTCATATATTCTATATTAACATACTACAATTGGATAGTGGTGTCATCTATTGGCATATTTTGAAACAATTAACTACTAATTTTAGAATTGTCTCATCGGTTAGTAATCTACTTACTGATTTTCCCTCGTTTAAAGCGATAGTGATAGCTGTAATCAAAAAGATAATTTGGTTATTTATCACCTGCGACCAATTAATGGAAAAACGCCTTAAAATTAATTAATTTATAATTAAATTTTTAAAATATTAGAATGTTGCATTGTAATCGGAAACACTCCTGTGTACATAATTTCGAATTCTATCATATCAATAAGTGAGTAAAAAGTGAGTGCAAAATTCTATTTTTACATATAAAAAACAACTTAAATAAAAGGGTTTAATGATTTTACATATAGAATATGTCTAAAAGCAAGATTTGATTTCACTTTACCTAAATTTTATCTGGTAAACGTTCAGTCCGCGGAAAAAAAAATAATAATTTTTGTATAATGCAAAGTTATGCGTTTGATGTTAAGGAATTGTCAAGTTTATTTCTTTAATTATTCTACTAATTTTTTTTTTCAGTTCATTTTTAAATGCAGAAACGCTGACGAATTTAACTTTTCTATATAAAATCGGTATTTTATATATATTTACATTAGATGTCTCAAATCCAATTAAGAAAATTACATAAACAAAATTTAAATAAACAATTAAAAAAAACTTATTTAACTGATATTATTTGACTGATTATCGGGGTAAGTAACAAATGCATATATTTTTTAATGAAAAAAAAAGGGTATCACTTATCAAAATACCGTACATGTCAATGCAATTCACAAAACGCAACGTAAATCTTATGAAAAGGCTGCTAATATATATCTATTATATTAGTATTTAAAACTAGCTGACCCGCCAGGCGCTGCCCGAGCCCGTTGTAATAACTTTAAACAAACTCAAGTTTTGTAGGATTTTATATCTTACCTTTATTATATATATATATATATATATATAAACTGTTTCTTGTTTCTTGTAATGCGCGCTATCATCCGTTAATGATTTTTAAGGCTGTTATAAATCCATAGGAGCTACTTTCTGACTCATTTCTGAATTCACTTTTGTTAGGTAACGCATGAAACTGGCAAATATTCATGCACAAACAATATGTAACAATATGAATCTCATTTTCCATTTTTCGGTAAAAGCAGAAGATCTTTCGGTAAATACTGTCAAAATTGGCATTTGTAACAGAAATCCTGACGCGGCAGCGCGAGAAAAGGGAAATCGTTTTCTAATTTTATGCCTTTACTTTCAAAAATGTATCGGAAACTTTCGAATTGCTTAGAACGGAATTTAAGAACGACCTTAAGGACTTTTGAAAAACATTTAACATAGATAATAAAATTAGAAACAACACAATGGCATAGCCTGCAAATCTCTCAATATTTTTCTTTAAAATGTGGCTTAATTTAACCCAAGTCAATAATTTTTCGAACGAGAAATATGTTTTTGAAATAAAATTAAGTAAGTTCCGCGTAAATGTATAAATTTTATGAAAGATGTATGAAATAAGTTGGATGGATTCAAGCATGTTTAACCTCGGTCAAAGGAAAACACATTTTACGGAAGTACAATTGCGGGTTGGCAAGAATGGAGTAAAGCCATCAAAGCTGCTCGGAACAAATGGATCGTGGTTTTCTCTTCTTTTGTGGTTAACCCTTAACCCTTAAATGCATGATAAAAGATTTTTACCCCCCAAAAAATATTTTGTCTCATAAAGGCGTAACATTTACTGAAAAAATAAAATAAAAAATCTATATTAGTGAGAACATTTATTTTTTTATAAAAATATTTTTGTATCGTTTTCGATACAGTATGCATTAGCTTTACAAAATAATCATGATTTTACAAAGTTGAAGAATTGTGAAAATGGGTGAAACAATCTTTGGATTTCTTACTACATAAGTGAACATTGCACTTAGAACATTTAATTATACTTAATTACATGATGGCATCATACATCGACCACGTGTTTCTGTTCTCATGATGTTATGATCCATTTGGTCGAGTCTAACTTCAAGGGGTGGCAAAACATGGCAAGGTTTCCCTTTTCGCATTTTAAGTGGGGGTTGATCTTCCCTAATTGCACTGGTTCTTGGGTTCCTCTGTTGTTAGCGGGACTATATTTGCAAAGAGTTTCTGCCAACTCTGATCGAAAGTCTGCAATGGTCATGATTTTTTTGTGGTTTCCTTTTTTTTCTTAAATTTTTTTTATATAACACCCACGAATTTATTACAGTTAAATCAAGCAGGTGATAGAAGATTCTCATGTACCACTTTCTGCTCTTCATTCGAATCCTATTTCTTCCTAAAAAGGAATCCATGAGGTCTACACCACCCATGTGCATGTTATATTCCCTGATTAGCTTTGGGCACGTGATAAGAATTCTCTTTTTTTCTTTTTTATCGAATCGTTCGATATTCCCTACGGGACATGCTCCAACGTATGTCGACGCTAATACAACTTGCTTATTGTCCTTCCAACTTACTGTTGTTATGTCAATGCCTTCAAAATTTGTAACATACTCTTCATAAGACCCTCTTGAAATTGAACTCTTCATAACATCCCGCTTAGTTGGCAACTTGCAAGTTTTTCCCAGTCGGTTTCTTTGACTAGTGCCTAGGGAATGTATACCTTGCTTAGCAAGTATACACATCAATGGCAAAGATGTGTAGTAATTGTCAAAATAGACAATATGATTTCTTTGCCTGGGTACCACACTCAGCAAATTCATAACTGTTTGTCCCACAACTCCCAGGTTTTGATTGTTTGAGGATCCTTCATTAGCTTCTTTCCCAGAGTAGATTATGAATCTATAAGCAAAACCGCCCAAATTGCATAAAACAAACAATTTAAAACCCCATTTGTGGAGTTTGTTGGGGAGATATTGTTTGAGAAAATGTCCAACTATGGTGGCGCACATCTGTTCATCTATGAATAATCGCTGCTCGATGGTCACGCTAGAGAACTTTTCATTTAAATGGGTGATTATAGGACATAACTTATGAAGCCTGACATGCTGCGCGTGGTCTACTGGCAGATGATCATCATTATTATTGAAGTGCATTAACTTTCGTATTTTCTCAAATTTATTTACTGGCATTGCTCCTTTGATGGGACTGAAGCCAAATTTATTAGACCAATACGACCTTGTTCTCGGATAATGGTAAACAGACATAAATATTAAAATACCAAAATATTTGCAAAGTTCACCACTGTGAATATTTCAGGTCTGTCAGGTTGTTTCTGGACAGCATAGCGTGCTGATTCAGTAACAATGTTTTCCATAAACGGATTCGTGAAAAAGTAGGTAAAAAACTGATACGGACTTTGCAGTTCCATTATAGATGAAGGTAACTCTTCAGACCCACCAAATTTGATGTTATTCTCATCAAATAGAAAAGACTGTTTTCTCTACAGTAAATTCCTCAAATTCATGAGAGATTCAGTCGGTTGTGCTTCCACTCGCTCCAACGACTGTGCTCCTTGCACAAGCTGCTCATCCTGAATCAATGGAGGGTCCAGAAAATCTTCTGAATTGTCCTGTCCCGTAAGAACGTCTTCATCGTCCTCTAATTCAGCTGCTAAGGCTCCTAGAGATGGGTAATAAGGAATATCTTCTCCATCTGACTCTAAATCATCTTCCGAAATGTCACCATTCTCCAACCTCCTAAGCATATCCTCTATTTGTTGCTCTGAAAAGAAGAAATATGCATTCAGCTATATCTTAACAACGTAAACGTATAGTTTAGTGTATCTAAAAGCAAGCAAAATCATAAGCAAAACCGTTATGAACAAACAATTGAATTGGGTTTAGGTGGGAATCAAATGCATGCTGTATCGTTTTCGATACAAACATAAAATGCGATATTTGCTCACGTAAACACATAAAAGTCGTGCAATTTCAAATGTTTTCAAGTAAATGAAGGACTTACCATCCATTTTGTGTTTTTTATTCGTAAAAATTCGACTTATTTTCGTTTTCGCCGCTAAATGAAAAACTCAGTTTTATGATTATGCGCACCTCGTTGATGTCCTTAGCACAGAGAAGAAAATCATCCTTCAGAAATGACATTGACACATGACATTTTTTTTTTGTGTGTGTGTGGGCAATAAGGCAAAGAAATGTGTAAACATTCAGCCTATGCTGTACTTCAAATAAAAAACCGGTAAAAACGATTAGAATGCGATGTATCAATATCGATACAAGATGCATTTAAGGGTTAAATGCAAACTGTAGTGCAGGAGTAACATATTTTTTTTTTTCATTTAGAGCCCTCTATTTCGTTTTTGGCGAACTATTACGTGTTACTTACGTATGATAACATGCATTTAAGATCGTAAAGTCTGTTTTTAAAGTAAGTATACTAGCAAAAGCCATGCTTTGTTTGGATTTGCGAAGCATTATTTAATAAGATAAATATTTGAAAATAACAATTTTTTTTTTTTTTTTTTTTTTTTTTTATCTTTATTAAGCAAAAACGTTATTTTATGTTTTGGCGCATTTTAATTTTAGAAATGTAAATTCAGCCAAATAACTAAGAATTTCCTCGGAATTTTTTATTTATGATATAACGAATTTAACAATTAATTTTATTTGTTTACAATTCTTTTGTTGCAACTTTACAAAAAAAAAAAAAAAAAATCATAATATAATTCTTTTAAAATGCGTAAGTATCATCTACGTAAATGATTTCACGTAATAAGAACAAATTGTGCATTTGAATTCGTAACATTGAAAAACACTTTTATAATTGAATGTAAATAATTGAATTTTCGCAAAATTTTACTCATTAAAAATATGCTATAATTTCCATAAAAAACGTATTTTAAAAATTTCATAAAAGAAATCGTGAAACTATTTAATTAATGATGATTCTGTCTATAATTAAATCCATGATTTTTTTTCTTCTGAAAATATACGTGTTTCACTCAAAAATGCGTCCGTAATAGAAAAAACATGTAAAATAAAATAATTAAAATAATACATTTTTTTAAAATTATTCTGTAAAATGAATAATATTGTGCAAATCTACAGATCATAATTTATATTTATGTTTAATTTCAAATAAAAAAATACCAAATAGTTTTTTTTTCTTTGTAAAGTACCGTCAACCGGTTGGTCCTTGCGGGGTTACTTTGGTCCATCCCATAAAAAAAGTTTTTATTCTTTGTATTGAACAAACAATACAAGGTAATTTGCAGTTTTTGCCCTTGAAAAATATTTTATACCCTACTATAAGTTATTTGAATAGTTTGGGGGTAATTTAATTTTTTAGTGACAACACTGGATGTGTGTAAACAATTGTTTTCGTGAGTAAATTTTAACTCTCCAAACTTTCTATAGTGGAATAATCTGGATAAGAGCTACAAATAAGGTATGTGTCAAAATATTACCTTTAGTAACCTGTAACCCATGTGTGATCACAGTTTTTCCTTTAACTTTTTATTTTGACAGGAAATGTTTACGTTTTCATAAAGCTAACTTGAAAACTAGTATTTCCGGGCTACTTTGTTCCAGGCTTTTTTTGGTCCGAAAATAGCCCAATTACTTAGAAATGCCTTTTATATAACCAAATCTCTTAAAACATGTTTTAAGTAACATTCTTTTTTTTCAAATGTTACTGTAGAAAAATTAACATTAATTGTTTTTGTTCCAGTTGCTGAGAATGACATGACGAAAATTGTTTCTCGTTTCTTTAATATTAACAAATGGTTTATTGTGTTTAAATGTTAAAAAAAAAAAAAAAAAAAAAAAACTTTGTTTATCGAGTTTGGAGTGTTAATTTATTAGCAAATGATATTGCAAGGGGGTTTCAATAAAAATGTATTCATTTACATATGAAATGTTTTCATTTTATATGAAACTAAGTGAATGGGCCAACGTAGAGGTCTGCACGGGCCGGAATTTCCAGGCCCGGGCCCGGCCCGGCCCGAACGAAAGCTATCTTGGCCCGGCCCGGCCCGGAGTAAAAATTGGAAGTTCGGCCCGAGCCCGGCCCGGCCCGGCCCGTTTGCATTTTTACAGTTCTCGGCCCGGCCCGGCCCGGCCCGTACAAAAATCAGTGAAAACAGGCCCGGCCCGGCCCGACCCGACACAATTTCTACAAAAAAAAAAAAGAAAAAGAAATCCATTTTTTCTCAACATATAATTAAGATTCTTTTAATGAATACTACATACATATTTATGGGAACATTTTACAGTATATTTTACATTACTATGATGTTCGCAAAACAGAAAACACACAATAGTAAATATTAACGGTTACTTACAGTGTTTTAGTCATCGTGTCTACAGACATTTCAAAATGGAAATAAGGATTCATTAAAAGATTAATGTACTTCAGAATAAAGGATTAAAAACATGATAACTTTTGAAGCTGTATAATAAAAAGTAGATTTGTGAAAATATTTCTCTCATTTTTAAGGCTATTCTCAAATCCAAAGGAGCTACATTTCGACACATTTATGAATTCTTTTCTTTTCGGAAACGCGTAAGATTGGCAGGTATTCTAATTCAGAAGCTATGTAAATGTGTTTTTTTTTTTCATAGATAAAAGCAATATATCTTTCTGAAAATACTATCAAAGTTAGCGTTTTGAATCGAATTTCCGGAAGCGATAGCACAGGAAAGGAGAAAAAGTACAGTCACGTGACATGAATCTCTGTTATCTCTGTAAGTAATTTATCAAATATGGAAAAAGCTATTGGTTTCGAAATGCCTTCAATAGGCAGGCCTGTCAATTTTATGCCTTTATAGTTAAACATTTTGTCAGAAAATGTGTCTGAAAGCTTCGCATTGTTGAGCAGTGAATATGAGAACCACCTTAAGGTATATTTCCAAAGATACTGTTAAGAGAAGTTCATTATCACTATTAATACTACAAAACACTGTTCTACACATCCTGAGATCGATTAAGACCACTTCCGTCCCGGCACTAGTCTGCTGAAAAAAAAATTAAACTCGGAATCAGACATTTTGTAACTGTACAATGCCAGTCTCTACGATGGTCGTGTTACATTTCTGTATTGATGTTGTTAAGCTCGCATCGGCTCGTGACACACATTTATTCTTCTCGAAAAAATCATATTCATTGGAAACGGCTCGTATTTTATCTGCTTCGCTTAAATTCTTATATCGGGCCGTTAGGCCCGATTAATTTTTTTGCCGGCCCGGCCCGCTTATTTTGTCTGTCGGCCCGGCCCGTTGAAAAAATTGTCCTAATTCTGCCGGCCCGGCCCGGCCCGTTTGAAAATTCGCCTTCATTCCGCCGGCCCGGCCCGGCCCGCGGGCCGGGCCGGGTACGGGCCTCGGGCCAAGCCCGGGCCCGTGCAGACCTCTAGGCCAAAGAAGCCCCCAGCAGGGTTACTTTGCTCCAAAACTTAAAAATAGTGAAGAAATAAAAAAATAAAAAATTTCCTCTTTAAAACCATACAGTTTGCTTCATTGTTTCATGTTAATTGTTTACAACTCCATTTCGACGTTGAAAAATCACATATAATATTTTTTTAATAATGGAAATGTGAGTTGAATCAGGAAAAAGTGGCTCAAAGTATCCCCGGTTGACGGTATACGACAAAATGTAATTTGTGTAGCTTCGTAGGGGATTCGCTTCGCTCATCCTAATAATTTAAAATAATCATATTTTGAGCAATTTTTGTTATGTAACTCAGGGGTGACGTTATGAAATGATGTCAAACAAAAACATAAATAATTTTTTTCACTATTTTTCTAGTGATTAGCTGACAAAAATAGACTCAAATATAATGTTTTCCGAACAAAATAAAAAATCATGCATTAAAGGGCTAAAATACGAATTAATCATAATTCGTTAACAAGGACTTTAACATTGAAACGAAACTTGATTTATAGTACTGTTCTTCATATTATTTTATATTTTGAAAATCATTTCCGTTTTCCACGCATATAATGAAGGTTACATTTTTCAGTGATAATTTAATCATAGTTATTTATGGCGTTTCGAAATTAACAACAATAGTTTTGAAAGAGTTACAATATTAATATAAATAAGCATTAATTAACATATATATATTTTTTAATCTTCTATTTTTAGGTCATCCAACGACTGTGAGATATCATGTGACAGTTATGGGGTTAAATTCTATAAATGAAGAATCCATGGTAAATACTTTCTCATTTTTCATACTAATACTTTCAGTTTTCAGATCATTCCACGGTTTCCATAATATATTATTTATGTATTTTTTCACGGCAAAATAAATTAAAAGAATTGCTAAAAAACAATTAACATAATAATTCACAAAAACTACATTGTAAAATAATTCCGTAAAAACTCAGAAATTGTACCGGTATTTCAAATGCCAATACATTTTCTGTATTTCCAAAATAAATAAATAAATGCGATGTAAAAGGTAAAGGTCATTCTGAGATCGGGTGAAGAATGATTAATTCTTTTGTTGTTACTATTCTAAGCGGCCATTAATTCCCAGCACTAATCTAATAAATCCAGAAAATATTATATGAAATACATATCCATTTAACATTTTTCGAAGTAATTCCCATTGCCGTTATGTACTTCTGTGCTCGGCTGTATAGTTTCGAAAGCAAATTTTAAAGCCCTCTTTCGGAATGATTTTTAATGTGGACGTCACCGTTTTCTTGGTGGCTTCAGCATCCTCAAATATTGTTCAAATAGGTCTTGTGTCAAAATTTGCCAAACCGCCTCCTTGGAAATGTTCAATTCATTGGCGAGTGCTTTAATTGTCAATCGGCGATCCGAAGGGACAAGCTCAAGTTTTTTGTCAATTGTATCTAGCGTGCGCACGGAATGCGACCGTCTAGTGTCTGCATCTTCGGCACATTCGCGGCCGTCCCGAAAACAACTAAACCTTTCAAAAGTGCGTGAACGGAATAGTGCTTCCTCTCCGTACGCTTGTTTCAACATTTCATGGGTTTCTGTAACAGTTTTGCCCAATTTGAAGCAGAATTTAATGTTTATCCTCTGCTCCCTATCGATTTCGACAACACAAATTTAACAGCTACGTTTCAATGCGTGTTTCAACGTCAACCACTTGCTTCTGAAGGGCGCCCACTTCGTTGGACATGCGCGTGTAAACGTCCTTCCAAAAACAAGCATTACTGAGTTCCGACGATTTCCGGTTCTAGTACAACTATGTCAGTCGTGGAAGTAATAGCGTACCTTATATATTGTACAATTTTTTCAATCCGCTAAACTATCTTCCATTTGATATAACGATACAAATAAAGATATATGGCCAAAACTATAATTGGTATGTCTTTGAACTAAAAAAATCAAATCGAGTAAATGTATGTTATTCAAAGACCAAAATACATACATGTAAAATATGCTTGTGAAAATATTAATTTATTTCAGTTAACAAACGAACAAAAAAAAAATGAACAAGCTAATTATAAAAAGAAGGTAAATGAAGGATATAAGATAAGTAAAGGAGTTGAATATGACTTTAAACAATTTTCTCAACTACATTTATTAATTATAAAAAAAGACGTCGGAAGTATCAAAGACCTATTATATATATGTTCCGTGTTCACCCGTCACTTCGTGAATGGAAAGAAAAATCCATACATTAATTAAGCAAAATTATTCACTCACGACAATAAAAAACATATACAATTAATGAACTCTTTATCAGATTTTGCAGTAGAAATTACTTCCATTTGCATTTTTTTATTTTATATATGAGATCAATTTAATTTCTTCCACGTGCTTGAAATTTCGAATGATCTCTCTAAGAGTGAGTCTTGAGTATATGTACTTGTTATTTCTCTTTTATTATTTTTATATGTTATATTTTACTTTTATTGCGTTTACATATATTGATTTAATTTTTTTGTGCCAAAGAATATTATTTAAAGTCTGTAGAGAATTTGAAGAAAGAAATCCTAGAAATTTTCTTAATTTTATTTCACAACACAAAAACAAATCTTGACATTCACGAAAACTTAACACACAATGAAACATACAGTTCTGGTTTCAGAATCAAATTTCTCTAGTTAAAATTAACACTCTAATTAGTATGCTTTCATCACATGAAAGCCTTAAATTACATTATAAAAATATATCCCCTGCCTAAACTGGGTGCAGATAATTAAATAGAATAAAGAAAGACAATAATGCAGCAGGAGCAACATTCTCCATGCCACACTCTCAGTAAAACCAAACATCAAATCACTGATGATGTCATAATTAAGATTTCACAACAGCACAGAATGCATAGTGCTGCCATCTGTCAAAAAACAGAATAACTAAATCTTATATTTGATTCTTAATCAGTTCAGCACTGAACATACTCCCACCCATCAAGAAACTATTCTTGATGCAAAGGAAGTAAACAAAGTTTTACAATAGGTCTTTTAAAAATACCCCTAGCGGTTTTAACAGTTACTACACGGACTATACCATCCTTACCTGGATGAATTTCAATAATTTTGCCTAATGGCCAAACAGAAGGAGGAACATTATCCTCTTTCAAAATTACTACATCATTTACTTTAAAATTTTCAGTATTTACTCTCCATTTTTTTCTATTTTGCAGAGTACTCAAATAATCAATACTCCACCTTTTCCAAAAACATAATTTCAATTTTTGTACAATATCCCAACGAGATCGTAAAGACAAATTTTCCTCATTTAAAGGTTCAGCTGGGGAAGTTATGACATCACCAGTTAAAAAATGAGATGGAGTCAATATATTTATACCATCTGAATTGTTATCACTATCAATTGCCACTAATGGTCTAGAATTCAAAATAGCTTCAATTTGAGTTAAAAATGTATAAAGTTCTTCAAAAGTTAAATTAGTATTTCCAATTACACGTTTGATATGAAATTTTACAGAACGAACAGCGGCTTCCCACAGTCCACCAAAATGCGGACTCACTGGAGGAATCATATGCCACTCAATGTTTCTTTGAGACAAAAAATAACAAATTTTTTCATTTCTTTCAATTGAACAAATAAATTTATATAAATCTGAGAGTTGCCTTTTAGCACCTACAAATGTTGTGGCATTATCACTATACACATGTTGAGGAGCTCCTCTTCGAGAGCAAAATCTGTTTAATGAAGATATAAACGCCTCGGAGGTTAAATCACTCACCAAATCTAAATGTAGAGCTTTAGTTGCAAAACAAACAAATAGAACAATATAGCATTTAGTAGTTTTCGCTCCTCTACCTCGATATTTCAAAATATTAATAGGTCCTGCATAATTGATTCCACATGCAGAAAATGGCCTGTTAGGAGTGACTCTGTTAAGAGGAAGATCTCCCATTAACTGTTTGGAAGAAGCTGCTCTATATCTACAGCAGGTAACACATTTATGAATACAATTTTTAATTATCTTCTTGGCACGTAGAATCCAATAACTCTGTCTAATGATACCCATTAACAAATTTAACCCAGCATGAAAATGCATAACATGAAAATATTTAATAATTAACACACTTAATTTATGTTGAGTTGGCAAAATGACAGAATGTTTTGCATTGTACTGGAGGGGTGAATTTCTCAGCCTACCTCCCACCCTAAATAAACCATCACTGGTGTTCATTTTGCCAACTTTCTGTTTGCAATTTCTCACAAACCTAATACAAAAAGCTAAAACAACAACAATTTTAGTAAAAGAAGAATATTTTTCAAAAAGTAAATCAATCAAAGAATTATTCACAGTTACTGGAAAACAAAATTTAGAGTTCTTTTTCTCTTTATTTACAGTGTCTAAATTAGTTTTTATTTGAGGTTGTTCAGGCCAATGTTCTTGACTTAAAGAAAGCCACTTTGGGCCCTCCCACCAAAGGGAACAATCAGGAAGATCCTTAGGAGATAAACCTCTAGAAGCAATGTCAGCTGGATTTTCCTTGCCTGGAACATACCTCCAACAGTCAGATGGAACAGAGTCTAGAATTTCTGAGGTTCTATTGGCCACATAAGGTTTCCAACACCTAGGATGAGATGACAGCCATGATAGAACTACTTGCGAGTCGGTCCAAGCATAAAACTTAATAATGAAGGTATTCAAAATAGTCACTAATGCAGAATATAGTCTGGAAAGTAGTAAAGCACCATTGAGCTCCAGCCTTGGAATGGAAACTGATTTAAGGGGTGCTACCTTGCTTTTAGCAACTAAAATGGTCACCTTTGACTTCACTTCACCAGGTTGAACCACATATATGATGGCGGCATATGCTGATTCTGATGCATCGCTAAATCCATGTAAAATGAGCTCTTTACTGGAAACTTGGATCCATCGGGGAATTCTAATAGAGCAAACTTGTTCAAATTCCTCTTGGAATTTCTTCCAATTTGCTTGGAAATTTTCAGGAAGAGCAGTATCCCAGTCTAACTTCATCAACCACAATTGCTGGTAAAACATTTTTATAGAGACAGTACATGGAGCCAAAAATCCTAATGGTTCAAATAATTTGGCAGATTGTGAAAGAAATTTTCTTTTAGTTATGTTATCATCAAATTGTAAATTAACTTTAAAGACAAAAACATCATTTGAAGAATCCCAAATAAGCCCTAAGGCTTTGGAACAGTCATCAGGATGAATTTCTAAATTTGTTGACTCAAGAGAATTTGAAGATAAATGATTCACTACATCAACTACATCGGAAGAATTAGATCTCCACTTCCGTAAATGAAAACCTCTATTTTCTAAAGCCAGTGAAAGTTTCTCAACCATTTTAATAGCTTCTTCGCTTGAGATTGCACCGGACATACAATCATCAACATAGAAACTATCTTTAATTATTGAAGCTGTTACAGGATCATTCTTTTCAATATCCTTTCCAATTTGAAATAGGCAACGAGTAGCTAAAAATGGGGCTGATGATGTACCATATGTAATAGTTCGTAGCCTGTATTCCTTTATAGCTGAGTATGCTGAGTCACGCCAAACAATACGCTGTAAATCTTGATCTTCTGGAGCAATCAAAACTTGTCTATACATCTGCTGAATATCAGCGGTAAAAGCAATAGGATTTTCTCTAAATCTTATCAAAATGGTAAAAAGATTTGGTTGTGGAATTTGTCCAACAGCTAAAACAGAATTTAACGAATTAGCATTAGGAGGTTTGCATGAACCATCAAACACCACACGTAACTTTGTTGAAATAGAGTCGCTTTTTATAACAGAATGATGCGGAAGATAATATACTTTGTTGCTTGCAGGATTTGAGTTTTTGTCGATAAGTGTCATATGACCAAGGTCTTTATATTGCTTCATAAAATTTCTATACTCATTTTCAAAATTTTTATCAAATTGAAATTTTCTCTCCATAGCAAACAAACGTGACACTGCCATGGATTTAGAATCGCCTAATGACATCACATCTTTATAAACTGGCAATTTAACCTCAAATCTACCTTCTGGTGTTACCTTGCAAGTTGAACAAAAATGTTGTTCACAAAATTCTTCTTCCTCAGACAAATAGGGTTTATTAACATCTATTTCTTCTGCTTGCCAAAATTTTTGTAATAATAGATCAACATTGGATTCGTTTTCAACACTAAGAAAATGAGATTGAATACTAGAAGAATATTTACATTTAGGTTCCAATTTTCCGGCTACCACCCAACCAAACATAGTGTTTTGGGCAATTGGCTCATTCTCGGTACTAACAATTCTACCATATCTTAAAATAGTAAAGAAACAGTCAGATCCCAAAATAATATCACATTCCTGTGGTTTCATGAAATCTTCATCTGCTAACGTAATATTTTTAAGGTACTCTATATTTTTCGTATCAAGTAATTCTTCAGGTAATTGAGATGTCACTTTAGGCAGGATGTATGCCTGAACCTTTAAGGACTCAGTAGAAAGCTTTGAACCTACTGTAAGAGTTACTGAACCACGAGTTTGTCCAGCCAATACTCCAGCAATTCCATTTAATCGAATTCTGACATTCTTTCTTTTTAACCCTAAAGTTCTTACGACATTTTCACTAACAAAAGAACATTCCGAACCAGAATCGAGTAGAGCTCTAAAAGAGTAAGGTTTATTTTCATTATTATATAAGAGAACTTTAGCAGTAGGTAGGAAAGAAACACATTTTGAATTATTGAAAGAAGCACTAGAATTAATTTGTAATTCGTGAGATGTTGACTCCTGTACAAATTCTTTATTTGAATGTTGGTTTTTATTCTCAGATGAATTTGGAAAAACTTTATTTTCAAACTTAGCAGTGCAAGCATTATTACCTTTATTCTCTTCATGTAAGAGTGTATTATGTTTACTTTCACATTTAAAGCATTTCAAATGAGAATTTCGACATTCCTTAACTTTATGAGAGTTTAAACATAAAAAACAACAGTTATTACGCTTAATAAAGTTCTTTCGAGCAACAACATCCATGGATTTAAATTTAACACATTTATAGAGCGGATGTATTCCTTGACACCTTAAGCACACCTTTGATTGCTTATCATTAGAACTGTACTTGGAACCAACAAAATTTGAACTTTTGGAATGTTTCATATCACTTTCATTGTTAGAGATGAGCTCTAAAGAAGAACATCTTACACTTAAGAAATCAAAAAATTCTTTCAAAGTGGGAAATTCATTTTCTGTACTTTCAATGGACCAAAGTCTTCGACTTTCCGGATCAAGTTTTTGAAATAACAAATATATTAACCATGGGTCTCTATTTGTAGCTTCATCACCAACAGCTTTCAAACCCCTAATAACTTCATCACTAGTATTCAGCAAATTTCTTATATTTATGCTATTAGGATGCAGAACTGATTTTTGTTCTAAAAATAATTTAATCAAAGAATTAACAATTTGTTTCTTTTTATCATATCGATTTAACAACTTTTCCCAAGCTTCTTGATAAGATTCATTAGAAAGGGGAATATGCTTAATTAATGTAGCTGGTTCTTCAGAAAGTAACCCTTTAAGATACTGGAATTTCTGAATGTTACTTAAACCTACTTGTGAATGGACAGTGGAAACAAACATATCCTTAAAATTTGTCCATTCTGAAAACTTTCCAGAAAATACTGGAATATTCAATTTTGGTAGTCTAATATTACATTGATTAGGAATAGTAACAGAAGAACCTTGCACAGAATTGTGTGTTGCAACATTAACAACTTCTGAAGGATTCAAAGAATCTAGTTTGTTTTGATATTTAGTTTTTAACTGAAAATACCTGTCTTCAAATTCTGCTAATTCAGAATCATCATCATTTAAACAAGAATCTAATCTTAAGAACTCTTTAAGTAAATCATCTAATCTTTGTAATCTAATCAAAATTTCATTTTTAGTATTCACGTTATCAAAACTATTCTCTAATCTAGTTACAGAGCCTTTCACCCTACCTCTCTCAATTTTAATTTGAGCAGATTTTTTTTCATAATCATCCATTTTATACAATAACTTATAAGAATAATTTCCAAAATAAAATTAATCAGATAACTTCAAAACAAAACTAATCAAAATTACTTCAAAATCAAAAGTAATCAGAATTGCTTCAAAACAAAACTAATCAAATTAAGTTAAAAAAACAGAAGTAAATGAATTAAATTCAAAAACAGAACAAATCGGATTCAAAAACAGAACTACTATAAAATGTTCATAATTATTCTTTCATACAAACAATAGAATTTTCTGTTCTCAAATGTGCATAAAATTAAAAATCTTCAAAATTCTTCAATGTAAACTAATAATTCACCATAATAATTAAATATTCAAATATTTCAAGCAAATAAATCATAATGTTCTTGAGAACAACAAGTAAATAAATCATAATAATCTTGAGAACAATTTTCTTTTTCAAGAACTATCAAAACATAATATTGTAGAATACTATTTTTTCTTATTTTATCAATTCAATAAAGAAGATACTAAATTGTTCTCATATTCTAAAATAATATCTTGCTAAATGCAACTTCAGTAGAAAAAATTAAGCTTTAGCATCAAAGAACAATTTCAAAACAAAGTAAGTACTCACATATCACGCCTAAGTGCCTCCAATTTTCTTTATGTAGAGAATTTGAAGAAAGAAATCCTAGAAATTTTCTTAATTTTATTTCACAACACAAAAACAAATCTTGACATTCACGAAAACTTAACACACAATGAAACATACAGTTCTGGTTTCAGAATCAAATTTCTCTAGTTAAAATTAACACTCTAATTAGTATGCTTTCATCACATGAAAGCCTTAAATTACATTATAAAAATATATCCCCTGCCTAAACTGGGTGCAGATAATTAAATAGAATAAAGAAAGACAATAATGCAGCAGGAGCAACATTCTCCATGCCACACTCTCAGTAAAACCAAACATCAAATCACTGATGATGTCATAATTAAGATTTCACAACAGCACAGAATGCATAGTGCTGCCATCTGTCAAAAAACAGAATAACTAAATCTTATATTTGATTCTTAATCAGTTCAGCACTGAACAAAGTCAATATGAGATTTTTTGAGACAGTCTGTTAATTAACAGGTCACTTCAGACAAGATATTTAGGTGATTAGAATAATCGAAAAAACAGCACTGTAAAAGCAAGATATTAAGAAGTAAAAAATTAATGAAAGCTTAACAAAATGTGACAACAGGGGGGAAAAGGAAGGGAATTCATATAGAATATATCAAATAAACATTTTATAAATAAAATTAAAGAGTTCCTTTGCGAGCTTTAGCTATCAATCTCGTATCCTTACAATGTACACTCAAGTCTTGTTACAAATATCTTATATTTAAATATCTTCAGAATCTTCAGTATTCCATATACGAGTTGACAGTCAGGTGTCACCAACGTAAGCAGAAATAACAATACATAACATAAACAAACATTCCGGTGAATTAAATTACAGATAAATTTTAGTGTAAAAAAGTTGCGATTCATTCTGAGAAGTATTTATTTGGTATACTTGTTTATAAGGTAGTAGAATTTCCTAATTCGTCAAAGTTGCTGGCAAGATCAATTGCATTCTCTAATTTATAATACAAAAAAATAAATAAAATATTTATTTTAATTGAAAAATAATGACCAGAAAATATATAAAGTAAAACTATAAATTAAAAGAATATAGTACTCAATGTCTGTTTCTGGTCTGCTTTTCCCGATTTACGTAGAAGCTGTCGTAGCGATGGCTTGTGAAAACATTAAAGTATCCTGAATAGGGAGTGGTGTGATGGGGTAATTTCCGCACTATTTTTTTTCATTTGTATGGAAAGTGCTTTCCACTAGTGTCATTAGCTGTATTTGCGACCAGCTAACTTTAGTCTAGACTAGGATCGTCCAACTTTTTGGCTTTCTCGAGGGAAGTTTGCAAGGAAAAATTTGTTTACGGCTGCACTTAGAGGAAAATACTGTCTTGACTGCAAATAGACTATATTAAAGTTAACAACAGTTGTTAAATAAAGTAAGTTGCTAGTAATAAAGTAGTCTTACTAGTATTGACTTTTTTATAATAGAAATGCTTCTAAAATTATTGAGCAGGCGATCTAGACTATTCTAACTACTCGTATTGTTTTGTTTTGATCCAACTTATACATGCACAAAATGTCCCTTTTTTCTTGGAATGGATTCTAAATGTCATTAATGCGTCCAAAAGTTCCCAAAAGATATTGTATCAAATATTCAAGCATTAGTCATTCAATTTTACTTGGAGGTAGTTTGTAAGTATTCAGCTCAGAAACTTCAAATAAATTCATTTTCAGCAGTCGGACAGACTTGACCGAAAACATTCAAACACACGCCACTTTGATAACGCCTCCACTGGTTCAAAAAATGATACCACTACATCTCTTGAATGTCTTTCCAAATTTATCACGCGGAACTATATTTAAGAAAAGCGCATTCATTAGGATCACACATGGGTTATAAAATTTTCTATGATAGATATAATGCAGAAATGCATTGAATTCATATTTTCAGCAGTAAATTTATACTTTTCACGAATAATTTACTTGAAGTTTTCAATAACTGTATTATGAAACCTACAAGTTTAATTATGTTAAAATCTTGAATTTTAATGCAATTTTCGATTCTATGCTTTGCCGCTTTCACTACAGCATTGGGCCGTAGATTGGACAGTCGCTGTCTAAACCATTTTGCCGTTAGGTATTCTCCCACCTGCTATTTCAATTGTTAATCGTAAACATTTTGATCTTGTGTATTTTATTTTAAATTTTAAATCCGTGAAAGAAATCAATTTCAGAAGTAATTTTCTAACATTAAATTAAATTATTCTTTTAGTTTTATAGATAAAATTGTACTTGTTAGTTATCCCGTCGACCAATTTCGCCAAATTATATAAATCGCCAAACCACTTGCCAAATTATACAAATTGACAAAATTTTTATTTTAAATAACGAAAGAAAAAACAAATTAGTATAACATTGATAAAAATACAAATAAAACGTCGAAATTAAAAAAAAAACTTGATGACGTAAACACGTGTTGTCAAGGGAATGTGACCTTTACTATCAACCATTACTGGCATTTAATCTTACAATTTGGCGACAGTAATTTGGTCGACGGGATAACTAACAAGTACTGATAAAATATATGCACTGTTGCCTTTTTGAGACTGATTATATTTTCTGGAATAGAATTATTATAATAACCTTATTAATTAAATTAAGTTAAGAAATTTCCACAATTCAACTTGATCAGCCGGAAGTTTCTTGCATACGCATGCAAGACATTTCTTGCATGCATTGAGATAAACGATCCGTGGCACAAAACTTAATTCTTAGAAATAGACAGGTAAAATATTCCTCAACTTTTCTTTGTCTATTTCTAGTCCTTTTGGTATACTACATCAATGAAATCTGTACTTTTAATGTTTTGTTTTTATTTCAAAACAATTATCCTGTGAAGATATGTATCGCGACGGAATATAAACTTTCTAAGTATTTCAAATTTTTAAAGTACTTTTCTTATTATATGAGTGTTGTTCTGAACTATAAGTAAAAAATGTAAAGGCAGGTAGAGGGGAGCTAAATAAGCAAATTTCGTATAGGAATGTGGGTACGGAAATGCAGTGTTGAGGCAGTATGGGGCTCTGTTAAGTTCAATCGATGAAAGCACTTCGTTGGCACGAATTGTCATTCTCCGCACGGATTTCGAACACCATGCGTTGTCACACGAATGCGGAGCTTGCTGACATGCATTTAATGTATGGGGCTGCGCCAGGAAATGCAGTGGCTGCTCACAGGATGTTACGTGGAACGATTCCCGGGTAGGAATCTGCTGGATCGCCAAACATTTCAACGTTTTCATGGAGAGTTTAGTGCGAGTAGATCGTTTTATGCTTCGAGTCGTGATATGGGAAGATATTTCAGACTTCTTGCTATGAAAGAAGCAGAATTACGCGCAGTAGAGGGTAGTCGTTCATCAGGCTCAAGAGCTGTTAGACGTGCTGTGTGTGTGAGCCATTTCCTTGTGCAGCCCCATATATAAAAGTCATGTCGGAAAGCTCTGTACTGGTGTAATAATGCATGTTGTTCGAAATCCATGCGGGGAATGACGATTCAAGTCAGCGAAGCGCTTTCATCCGCTGAACTCAACAGCGCTCTCTACTGCCATAACGCTGCATTTCCGCACCCACATTCCTACACGAAATCTGCTTATTTAAGTCCCCCCTACCTGCCTTTACATTTTTGACACATAGTTCTGAACCAACCTGGTATAATAGACTTTTGCCAAAAGTGTACATGAAAAAAATAAGCTGTAATAAGAATGTTTTTCAATAATATCAGTTATGTTAGACTTTTCCACCCTTAGAACATTCATTAAAGACACATTTCGTTTTTTATAAATATATTTTTTTCCGCCTTTTTTATTATTTTTTTTTTTATAAAACATTATTACAGCATTTCCTCTGTTTAAAACTGATTCAGGCAGAAAGCGTTATTGACATATTTGAACATTAAATATTAGATTGTATTTATCGCACATTTTTAACGATTTCTTCCTCTCTTTTGAACTCAATAAAGATATTTTTAAACTAAAAAAAAAGTAACGTTTCAAGTAGCAATTCTCAGAACCACTTGCGCATTTCACTTTTTAGAGGATTATGTATGATTTGAGAATACGTAATTTTAATGCAATTGATTCTGAGATAACCCCGAACTTTTTGCGGGAATATATAAAAGAGGAACAAACGCTGCGCACGTAACAATAGTCAGACGCTTAGATCTTTATCAGTGTCATTATCATCTTTACAAATATTTGCAGGGTTCGTTCGGCTGCTTACTTTTACACTTACTTTTTTTTTTCATTTTGAATACCAGTATTATGATAAAGAAGATTTTTCTGTACATACAGCATAATTGCCTTACAAACGTCGGTGTACAAGGGGAAAAGAGAAAGTGAGAAAGCGAGCACTCATACGAAACCCGCTGAAATAGTTTTGGATCTTTTAAAAATATATTTTTTGAATTATGATTATATATTATTATAAAGGCCGTTAGATTTAAGCTTTTCCCATTATTTAACAAAAACAAATTCCCTATTCACCCACCTTTTCCCCTACCCTAGAAGTTGGGGGGGATTCAGTTTTTAGATGATTTTAGCTTGATGCTACTACTCAAAACTGAACACTATCCACGATTTGAGTAACTCAGACACATTTTCACTTTCAGCAGACGAAAATGCGTGAGAAATTATTGCTTCCGATAGTATATTGTGGTGTCATGCAAATGTAGACTTAAGGTCCAAATAACTGTCGTGCAAACTTAAACTGCCGGCGTTTTTGTTGTGGTGAGGCTGTGTCTTTCATTTTTAATTGCACTTCAAGTACGCTGAAGTATCATTCTGTAGGACGAAATACACAATTTTACCCCAAACCTTTGTTGAATCTCCAACATACTTTTGTTATCAACCGCAATCTGTTGCAGAAGAAAGGGTACAATCTTACTTCAAGTTGAAAGAAAATAAAAAATCTTGTAAACTCTGTCTTAATCTCCAGATAGACGTGTAAATCTACTGAGGATTTCGTTGTTCTGGTCAGGTGGCATTTTTTTTGTGGTCTCGCGGTGTTTTTCATATTTAATGGATTTAAAAGGATACTGAAGGCCATCCTGCAATATGGAAACCTTTCATTCAGGTTTATCTAATCTTTTTACCTCCTGAGCCATTGTTGAATTTCCCCGTCATTTTATGAAAAAAAACCACAGAAGAGTAGAAAAGAATACTTTTTCCTGAAAACTTTTGGATGATGGTAAAACAAGTATCTATCGCAGCTGAGTTACCGCCACTTTTGTTGATTGATCTCATTTGTCCCACCAGTAAATTGGACCTGTTTTTCAAATTGTTTACAGAAAGCCTTTTTATGTGCTGCTTACAATGCACGCATAGGAAACTTCGACAAATGGTGGTGGTAATTTATTACGCAGATCTTTTACATATTACGGTTCTTCTTGGATGGTCACTAAATACATTAAGATGCACAAATTTATGGATTAGTAGTTGAAACATCCTCACTCATACAAGAACAAAAAAAGGCTGCTAAGAACTCGTTCCATAATTAGTTTTAACGAAATGATTTTAATTATTATTCAATCTTTTTTCATAAAAATGCATTTTAATACAGTGCTTTAAGAAATTATAAGACCGCTTTGATTTTGAAAATTATGAAGTAAATAAAGTTTCTAATTATAGTTTAAGCACATGAGATATGAAAATACAATATATTGGTTAAAATTAGTTTGCAATAATTTTGAATAATGCAATAAATAAGTATGTTAACAAAAATATAAGCAATGATTGCAAAGTACACTGTTAACAAATTATAAGACCACTTGTCTAAAAACAAAAATAACATGTAAATTAATGCGATATTTGTCCTCCATTTTTCCTTATATCCTCAAACACTCTGTTTGAGGACCAGATGATTACGTACAGATTCAGAAATATTCTGCCATTCTTTTACAATGGCGACTTCTAGTTCATCTGCAGATAAAAGCTGTTTATTATTATTAGCATTAACTTTACGACTTAATACCCCCCAAAGATTTTCCGTAGGGATCAAGTCTGGACTTCGACTTGGCCATGACAAAGCATGAAATTTTCCTTTTTCAAACCATTGCGGGGTGGATTTATACAGATGGCAAGAAGCATTGTGCTGCTGAAACATCCAGTTAACACCACCTAAAAAAGGTCCAAACGGTGTCAAATGATCATATAACATAGACTGATATGCGCAGAGTTCATACGTCTTGAAATTTGGGTTATGCAGCATAATCCATCATGACTAAAAGCTCATCAAACCATTACTGATCCTCCTCCCATTTGACGACTGAACCGTTGTTTCAGTTTCTTTCCTAAATCATGCCAATAGTGTTTATAACCATCCGGACCGTCAAGATTAATTTTTTTTCATCTGAAAATACCACATGTTTCCATTTTTTCTTGACATGACATTTTTAGCCCATTTTAGTCTTTCTTCTGTATGATGTTCCATTAACCTCGGTTTTTTTAACAGTTTCATACATTTTGCATTACTATTTGATTTCAGACTCTTCTAAACTGTTACGTGTGAAGTTCTTTCGCTGAAGCGGTTCGAAATTGCCCGAGTTGAAAAACCTTTTTGAGATGATAGTCGAAATATTTGTCGATCATCCCGTGCTGTCAAAATCCTTTTTCTTGGAAATCGTTTAATTTTATTTGAAACCTTTTTTCTAATTATTTCATTTTGAATAGCAATTTTAGAACGCTTCTTTAACTGAGCTATTTCTAGTTCAGATTTACCAGAACCCTTATAAAATAAATTTTTCTTTCTTCTATCACACACAACTCTTTACCCCGCGGCATCTTCAAATATATCGTAAATAACACTATCTAAACCTGCACCTTTGCTTCTAGGGAATACTTTCACGATATACAAACGTTTTATAATGATTCTGATGTGACGTATAATATGCTAATTTCCTCAGATGGTCTTATAATTTCTTAACAGTCAACTTATTTATGTTTAAAAAAAACTAAAAGATTTTAATAAAATGTAACTTAAATTTTAATGTTGCAATTATAACAGAAAACGTTATACGATCAATTTTAAACATACACACTAAAAATTTGAATATCGTGTCTTCTTCTTCAGAAGTGCACCAATTTGTTAGTGGTCTTATGATTTCTTAACGCACTGTATTCCTTAATGAAAACTAGGTCAGAAATATAATAATTTAAATATAAAATTTTAGATGAATGCAATTTTTATATTTAAGCCGTCAAAATGCAGCAATCTGACAATCTCCTGAAACAATAAAAAAAAATTTCCATAGATTCACAAATTATTGACTGTGTGATTGACTTTTGGGGTTTTACTAAAACTGATTTAATGTATAGTTTTACCGCATGCTATGACTAAATGAAGTATGAAAGGGATGACTAAATAAAGGATAATCAGGGCTCGCAGCGTTCCTAAAATTTTCGCACTTTGCTACCACTAAATTAAAACCATAATCTTTGTTGTATAATTCCATTATAGATGTTAAAGGAACCTATCACGACGAATTCTTATTTAAAATACTGGTAGCAAAGTGCGAAAATTTTAGGAACGTTGCGAGCCCTGGATAATCTACTTTAAAAGTTTAACCTTTAACTGATGTTACCGGTCTCACAGACCGGTGTTTTTTTTTCCATTTTAATAGTTTAACTTGCAAATTTCATTTTATCTACAAACACTACTGAAATTCTGTTTCGTTTGGAACTTTAGTAGTAACACCAGAGACTTTTGAATAGGTGAATTTTAATTATAACACTCCTTTACAAAAAATTTAGTACAAAAACTACATCCTATGAGTTAATCGCGACTTTTATTCATATTCCGATGGAGAGGTCTCACAGACCGCTTCACACTAGTTATGTAACATTTTCTGTGACATCAGTTAAAGTTTAAATAAATTACTGCAAAACGGAAAATATTACTTTTATTAAAATGAACAATGTGTGTACATTAATAGTATATGTTTCGAATCTTCTTTTCTTTCAGTTATGAAAATTCAGTAATTTTCTTTTTCAGACATATGCAGCAGACATATTTTTTGCCCAATCATGGAAGGATCATCGCTTGCGACTGCCAGAAAACATGACGACAGATTATAGGCTTTTAGAAGTCACTTGGCTGAAAGATATATGGAGGCCTGATTCTTTCTTCAAAAATGCCAAATCCGTTAAATTTCAGACGATGACTATACCTAACCATTACGTTTGGCTGTATAAAGACAAAACAATATTATATATGGTCAAGTAAGGATAAACAGAATTTAAAATACTGTATAGTCCGTCTTATAACGCGCAGTTTGCATACAAGGAAATGTGTCAAAATATTTATACGCAGATTATACGCCAAGTATATAAATGAAAGGGTAAAAAAAATAATAATAAAACAGGAGCGAAAAATCATCCGTCAAGCTTAGATTATGAAGCACCTTCCAACACTTACAGAATTCTATATAAAACATTACTTTTTAATAATGTGAGATATGTTGTCTAATTAAACAAATTGCCGAACGCATAACACATTTGAAAACACAATTTCAGAAATTAGCGTCACTAGTCTGAAAATATTCGAATTTGTTTGTGCAACCGTGTATATATTCTATAGATTTGTATATATTACATTGCATAGTATAATAAAATTTAGATCAGATTCACCTTAGCAATTTCCGTCAATAAACGGAAACGTACTCGAGATTTTTCGTGCAGCCCTGTATTTGATCTATAGAATTTATACACACCAAATAATATGCTAAAAAATAGTTACATTTAAATACGCTTACCACAACTGAAATGCACTTTCAGCAATTATGCTATCTACAATACTATAATCGAATTATTTTGTGTATCCCTGTAAATGTATGATGCATACTTAGCACACTATACTCTGTAATAATCCTGAGTTATATATATATGTATATATATATATATATATATATCAATTTCAAAATGTTTGAAATCGGGTGACAACATTAAAATACACTGCGAACTATTTTCCCCCATAGACCGTAATATAACGCAATTCGCTTGAATCATCATGTAAATTAACCTCATTATTAATACTAAACGTGATTTAGTAAACAATAACGCACATCAACAGCATGGTAATCCAAGAATATTTACGCGAGTTAGAGCACGGACAGGCGGCAGACAGATAGAGAGACGACAGACAGACAAACCGAACTCGTTAACACTTTTCGACATCGTTGAAAAGATGGCTGTAAGAATGTCACATTTTTAGATTGACGAGCATTCTCTTTTGTTTACAAAAAAGTTTAACTTTCATTGTTGAACTTTTCAATGTCATTTAATCCCTCAATGGTCGCATTAAATTGCGGTTTAACACGTTCACGCCGGCGCTGTGGGTCACACCCGACTGTCTCAGAGTTGTCAAGTCTCCGGCTTTTTGCACACCACTATTATTTTAGAGAAAATATTGTTCCTTTAAATCGCCCAATTGTTCTTATTAAATAAAACATCATTTTCTGTATTAAAATACTGGTATCCAAAAAGCCGGAGACTTGGCAGCTCCAAGACAGTCGAGTGTGACCCACCGCGCCGGCGTGAACGTGTTAAAAATTCAAATTGGTTATTGGCACCACTTTTTTGAAAAAGAAATATTCTCCTTATTTAAGGACGGGCCCCACCAATCGCCGAGAGGTTCTGCTCTCGAAGCTGGTAGACGAGAAGTGCTGGGTTCGAACCCAATCGCTCCCGTCGGCCTAATCGTTCGGAGTTTTCGTGGTTTTCTTCGAACCTTGGATTTCCAAGCGTTAATACGGGTTAGGTTCCCTTAGAAAGACCCCCACGAAGGGCACTCCCCCCCTTTAGGGCCTATATTCCTCGTGTTGATAATTGGCCGTCATAAATACAAACCAAACCAAACCTTATTTAATGACAGGTAAAATGATACCATAATAAAGCCAATTACACTATTTTATAAAACTGGTGGGAATCAAATAATCTGAATAAAATACACAGTCTGTGAACATCACGGGAGCAAGAATTAAGGGGTTAAAATTATATTTTCTTCCTACATATCTCATAAAATTTCATTTTCAAAAGAACGTATTGAACCTAGTACATACGGCAAATCTACATAAAAATAAAAATATACTCTTAAATTTTAGATACGAATTATATCGGAATATACAGTATTTATTTTTTAAATATTTACAGACGTATTTATTTTTTAAATATTTACAGACGTATTTATTTTTTAAATATTTACAGACGTATTTTTTAAAAAATGCTAATTTATTTTAATGCTGAAAATAATAGAAGATGAATATTGTTAATTTGAAGATTTCTTTCATATAGGTTGACATTAATATTATCATGTGCCATGAATTTTGCAACATATCCGCACGACACACAGCACTGTTCTCTAGAAATGGAAAGTCGTGAGTATAACTATGCATTGTATACCTTATCGTAAGTATTTATCACACTGTGAAAAAAGACAAATGTTTCTCAGAGGAATTGGTAGCCCCTATTCCTACCATGTTAAATTAATGTACCTTTTCTCAGAAACTGCCAAAGATATTCGCTTGAAATTGTTTATATATATAATATAAATAATTCGTAATAAAGTGAAGTCAAATATATAAACATATTTTCTTTAATTATTTCTTTAAAAAAATCAGGAATAGAAACCACTTTTAAATAACAAAAAACTTTTGAAAGAAAAAAAAAATTAATAGAAATTTTGTACACACACTGTTAACAAAAGTTCACTTCAGATTAATCAGGGTATGTGTCAAATATTGTGGCAAGGTTACAGACAATAATATGTAGTAGTTTCTATAAAAGGGTACATACATCGGAGTTAAAAAAAAACATTTTGAGGAAAATCAATTTAAAAATTAGGTATGTAATGTTTATTTGATTTTTTTTACCTTTAGATTTTACCTTTTTACTTAGATATATATTAGATTTATATTTAGATTTACCTTTTTACTTTTTAGTACCGACAAATGAATATACCTTCGAGATTTAATTAAGTACTTATAAACACAGTTTCTTCCTTTTTAATTTTCGGAAACATTTCTCAGTGGTTTTTAAAGTATATTACTACGTTTCTTGAACTCAGAATATAGAACCTTTTAAAGTATACCACTGTATTTATACATGGAATGATAATAAAATTGAGATTACTTTTTATGTTAATATTAATTCTGTTAAATTATCAAGTTTATCAAAGAAACATGTTTGTTGACTCGAGAATTGGACAGGTTGACTTGAGAATTGATCAAGAAAAACATATATTCCGGGTTGAAAAACCGTTTAATACGCTATAAAAAAACTACTCGGAAAAGTTTCCCAAAATTAGTGGCAGAAAAAAGAACCTTGTTTTTATAAATGATTTCTTAAATCTCGAAAATATATTGGTTGTTGAGATTCCTAACAATAAAGAACGCATTTCGGAATCATAGGTGACTCGGAAAAGATTATTGTTCATTTTCATTCTCGGTTATATTATAGACGTTAAAAAATATCTACACTTTTTTTACAGTGGACGACATTCTTTTGCTGTTGTTTGTAATTTTGATATTTTTAATAGTAACGTGTGATGATGATACAAGCACGCCACCACTGAGCTCCATATATAACGCCACCATTAGAAAATACTCTACGTGTCTTTTTAAAGTAATATAACAATCTTTACACTGTAAAACCTGTCTATAACGCATTGTATGCTTAAAATTGCATTTTTGAAGAATAATACACTATGCAAAAAAAAAAAAAAAAAAAAAAAAAAAAAAAACACAAATTAAAACTATTAGGATTTATTTTACAGTATTATATCTGTTTGCCTGTAAAAAAATGATTACGGTACAAATGTCTTTAAAAAAACAAAACAAAAAAAAAAACGTTTTTATGATAAAATTACATCCATAAAGTGCAATACACTTTGCCAATAAATTTCTATATCCATATAGTTCAAAATGATTTGGATACTTTATTTCCATCTGCATAAAAAGAAAACCTCCTAATAAATATAATAAAATATACTTTTGTTATTGGAAAAATCTCTTAATTAGAATTATTTTATTTTCAACCACTGTAAAAGAGTGTGTAATCAATATATTTAACATTATTTTTATTAATGGAAAATCTCTAAACTAAAATTAATTAAGAAAACACTGTCAGCTTATGAATAAATGGAGAAGTAGTAATTAGTTAAAAGATTTTGCAGTAAAATTAAATAGCTCACTAATAACACATACACGATACATTTTTTTATTAAGTACTTGCATTTTTCATTACTATTAGGCATCATTAGAAAGGAATTAAAAATTGACCCGGGTTTAAGACATGCAGTAGTTTGTAAGGGAATGAGAAAACTTCTAACAATTACGTAACTTCCAGTCGAACTTGATTATTGTTGTTATTGTAAATATACAGGGTGTCCCAAAAATGGCGGTTGCATTTAAAAAATAAATGCAGAAAAACGGAAAACGATACAAGCACTGCAATTTACTTGGGAAACCAAGTAAATTTTCGGCCATATAGATTATCAAATTTAGTTACGAAATTTGCAAAAGATAGCGCTGTTAAGTCAGAAAACTTAAAAAAATGTATGAACATATTACGAAGAAGTCTGCAAAACTCTAAATAACGATATTTTGAATATGTGGACCATTTATATAAAAAACAAGTGTCAGCCTGAGAACAAAATTTGCAGAAACCCATGCTAACGTTACAGAATGAATGGTCTCTCATGCAGCAGAAATATACACGTTTAGATCGTCACTCTTTGACGAAAAATAGCGGTACTCTCCACATTTTAGATGCTCTCCACAAAGAAAAGTCACAAGGAGTCAAAACTGGAGAATACGGATGTCAATTTATTCAAATTACTGGATGTTTCCAATAATAAACGTCAAAGACACCATCATCAAAGTATTTTAAGAAAGAAAAACGACGTTAAAAAGCACAAGTAGAAGAATTATAAACCGCATACAGTTGTTATAAAGCCTATAGGTCTTTTCCTCATCAGTGCTTAAAATTTTAATTTCAATTTAAGCACTGAAATTTTTTTATCTTGCACTTTTTTATCTTAATTTTAATTTTAAGCATAGACGAGGAAGAATTAGACAGGGTTCGCAGCGTTCCTAAAATTTTCGCAATTTGCTACCAATAAATTAAAACAATAATCTTTGTTGTATAATTCTATTATGGATGTTAAAGGCAAAGAATTCTTATTTAAAATACTGGTAGCAAAGTGCGAAAATTTTAGGAACGGTGCGAGCCCTGATTAGAGGTATTGAAACAGCTGTATGCGGTTTAAACATGCCTCTATCTGTGCTTTTTAACGTTGTTTTTCTTTCTTAATATATTGGCACAAAGTACAATCCTCCCCCACCCCTTTTTTATACATCAAAGTATTCATTGGAGTAATGTAAGACTTCAGCCATTCGATGTGGACGGGCGTCGTCTTGCATGAACCACGAGGTGTTCCCATTGTCCTCCAAAGCATTTTGTACTGCCACAAAATCATGCAAAATGACCAGATAGAGAGCTGGATTAATTTTTTTTTGTGTGTCCAAATATAGGCGAATGAGTCCTTTAGAGGAAATGGTGGCCGAAACCAGGACTTTTAGGGATACAGGAACTTGGGGATTTTAAACTCCCAAAATGTGTCAGTCCGGTTTATTGAAGAAGCTGTCCGGAACAATTTACCCTTCATGGAAGAAAAAATGTTTCCCGCGTCGATTTTCCCAGCATGGTACTGCTGTAGCAAAGGGTTCGCGATCTTCTCGCGGGCAATAATAGTTGGAGCACTAAACGGCTGGCAGAACTGAATATTTTATGGAAACAAGCGGATGCTGTGACGTATGATACGGTACGTAGACATGTGTTGTAGTTCGGCCTAAATTGCAACATGGCGAACAAAAACAAAGGGTCTTTGTTCGTTCCCATGCTGACTTCTTACTTCACCTATGTAACTGCAGAACTCAGGTTTTCGAAGATACCAACATGTAAATCATAAACATTCTCACTTCGTTGAAATGAACCAGAAGCTTTGTTCTATACATTTTCGGTCCTTTTGTGTCATTAATTATCTTCTGAAAACTGAGCCTTGTGTCAACAATACTGTGTTCACTGAAAAAAATGAAGTACTCAAAAATGAGTAAATCGATGTAATCATATCGAATTGAATATGCTTGGATCAAAAATGAACCTATGCTTTCTCAATTTTGAAACATCACATGTTATCAAACACAACGAAAACGATAATTTTATACCTTGTAATGGCTTATTTGATTTATGGTGGCATAAAAGATGTTTATTAATGTAAATATTAAATTATGCACAGTACTTTAAAATAATTTAAAAGTTCTTGTCATAAAAATATACGATTTGGGTATCTTTCTAATAATTTTGCTATTTTTTCTTAATAAATAATCAATTAAACGTTTCTTGTTAATAAATTTCAACGGGAAATAAATGTCAGTACATTTTTACTTTAATTTGTAGGTTTAAGGAGGGAGTACATAACGATTCGTATTTGAACACAACCAGGGGCGCGCCGACCGGGTGTGCAAAGTGTGCGGTGCACACAGGCGCCGAAGTAGTAAAGGCGCCAAAGATTTCAGTTGAACAGCAAATACTTGAAAAAAAACTTAATTTAATTAAACTATAAAATGTATTACCTTTTCTTGGCATCTGAATTATGTTTTATAAATTTGCCTGAGACAAACTTTCTTGTATTTATTATTATTTTTTTTTTATTTATTTCGTTTCATTCTACTTTTGGGCCTCCTAATAAGAGATTTAGATGTAGACCTATTCAACCTTTCAATAAACAGAAGCGCATCTTATATCGGTGCAAACAATGAAGGCCGTCATAATTCACATGGCTGAAAACATGCAACACTATTATCTCACTGTAGTAGTGGTAAAGCATTGTACAGTTTTATTACAACAGGGACTAAATTCAGGGCTGCCACAGGCGACTAATTTTTAATTCTAACTGACACCACTTTCTTAAAACAAAAATCCTTAACAAACACTTTGACAACATTTGCAAGAGAAATATTCTTCAAAATTTATATTAGAAAAATACTGGTGCGATCAGATTATAAAAATAGTCGCCTCTGACAGCCCTGTAAATTGTACCTATTTTTGTTATTTTTAAATAGCAATCTTCTTACTGGAGAATTTCTGTCATAAATAAGATGAAACTTACTATCCGGATGCATACATATCTCACGGGCATATAAGCATAAATCCCCTAAGACTCAGAAACTCTATTTAAAAATAATTTGCAGAAATAATATAAATCATAGTAAATTCAAAATTACATTTTTCAGAGATTCAACCTATTTCAAAAGTTTTGTAGGTGAACAGGACAGAAATCTTAACTACTAAATAACAAATTAATATAGCCTTAAACTCTCCAAAGACTAAAATAGCAAAAAAAAAAAAAAAAGTTAAATTTAGACAATTAAGTTAAGACTGTTAAAATCTACAATGATCGCTGCAATACGAACAGAAAAAAATGAAAAAAATATTTTTAAATTTCCATGCTATGCCCTACTAACCAACCCGCTCAACATTGCAAATGATAATAACCTTAAATACGCCTAAAATCCAATGTTGAATGATTTTATATTTTAAACGAAAATTTTTCCAACCGAACCTAGAGATAGGGAGGGTGGGAGGGCGCAATGTCTTCAGCAGCATATACACCGGACATGGCACACACTGTCCGGTTTGTTTTGATTTTATATTTTTAAACGAAAATCTTTCCAAACGAGCCTAACATTGTCATCAGCACTGCCTTCTGCAGTATGCAACTCCGAATTTGTGTGACTTTTTTCTTTCTTTTTTAAAATGAAAATCCATCCAAACGAAGCTCGAGTTGAGGCCACAATGCCTTCTGAGGCGTATACCGCAGCTGATATCGAAGCTCCGATCTGATTTTTCAAGTGAACTTCGAATTTGTATTTAATTTCTGGCATTTAGATATATGAAACTTTCAATTCTGACCAAAAATTCTTGATAAAACATAAAAAATATACCATCCCCTCACTATTTTAAAACGCGAAGTGATATTCAAAGCACATATCTCTGAGACGGGAAACGATATCTTGAGAAAACGTGAACTGGGAGAAAAAACATCTCTGGCGAATACTTGAAATGACTTAAAGATTTTTTTTTAGATAGTAAATATTAATATTTTTTCACGCCAGAGATATCGTTAGATTCGGAAAAAATACCAAGAATGGTATATAGCAGCGTTTCTTAAACTGTGGTCCGCGAACCCCTGGGAGTCCGCGAGCTTACAGACGGGAGTCCTCAAGCTCAGAGTTTAATTCAGATTTTTTTCTTTGGCAGGAATTTCTGTATCTGTAGTTGTGGATAAATGCAGAACTAGAATTCTAATCATAGGGGTAATTATAAACAAAAAATAAACACCTAAATCTAAATCTTTCGAAGGCGAAATTTCTATGCTGGGGAAGGAATTTTATAAGATTGATAAAATTCCTCCTGAAGACTTTTGCGGTATTTACAATATACAATGCCAGTCTGGATTGTCCTATATTGGACAAACTAAACGACAACTCCGTTACTGAATTTATGAACACATAAATTATGTTAGGAAAAAATCATTACAAAAATCCGCTGTTGTTTCTCTTTGCTGGGGGGAGGACGTAATTTCAACTTTGATTCGGCCACTATTATCAGGAAATGCAATAATCTTACAGATTTAGATTTTTTTTAAGGTGTTCATATTCATAAATTAAGAAACTCCCTGGTCAACGATTTTTCCAGTGTTCCTTACATCTCACCTTTCTGGGTGGATTTTTTATGTCACGATGCTTCACGTCCGCTTTCTTCAAATTGGCTATTGGAAAATGGTGGTCTTTCGGTTCATCGTTTACTGACATTTGGGTTTTCGTCTTTCAATTCCATGTGTTTGGGGGAAATGTTGATTTTATTTTATACAGTGATGAATGATGATGTGAGTCCTAGTACTCACAAAACGTCTACTTCTGTTCATTTTCATAGAGCTTGATATGTGTTCGAACGTTGGTTTTTCTGTAATTTAGTTTTCCAAACAAGTTTTTTATTTAAAAAAGGTCTATACCATTAAATTATTATTTTTCTTTAATCTTACATTAAGGAAAAATTTGTTGAGGGTCCCCGAAATGCATATCATATCAAAGGGGATCCGCGAGATTACAAAGTTTAAGAAACGCTGGTATATAGTATTAATACTATATACCATTCTTGCTATTTGGGTAAACCTGGGTAATAAATATTACACAAGAAAAATACCAGGATTCGGAAAAATACCAGGTATCAAGTATTAATATCTGTTTCTTCTTCTTTTTTTAAACGTTTTAAACTTTAGCAAAACGGGAAAGCTTAAAAACTGACATGAATCGCGACCAAATAAAAAGGTGTTTTGTAAGAGTAAAGAAAGATACCGTTGGAATCAGAAAGATAAGACGATTTTCTTTATCCCCCCCCCCCCACTTTTTTTTGTAACTCGACGGGGACCCGGCCATCCTAATTTCAAAATGCAGTGAAAATCAAACGCTACACTTCCGTCAGTGTGAAGAACGGCTTAACGTCTGGAGAAATGCAGAGGCATGATTTCTTTCAAGAAAGAAAGTTTGCCATTTTGCGATTAACATTATGGCTTTTAATTATATTTCGCCTAATTATCAAAAAATGAAAAATCTGAGCCTCAGGTGCATTTAGACCTATTATCTTTTATCCTTATTAGAATTATAGCTATCGACAACACATGCAGAATCTTTTATTAATATATATATATGCAAATTAGAGATGACAAACAATTTTTTTTATTCGTTTCTTTTATTTATTTACTATTGTATTGTATTATTTTCTTTGAATGAAATTAATTTAATTTAATTTAATGAAATTTGACCGTTTAATGCAGAATTCTGATACAGACAGGTTTTATTTTCAGAGGCTTTACTGTGTTTCGAATTTTATTTACATAGCTACCAACCTTCCTTATTTTTCAAGTAATTTCAAATTGTTTGGAATCAGAAATTTCATTTAATAAAAGAAAAAAATACGAACCCTAAACAAGACGCATTTTATTAAATAATTTTCTGGTTCAAAAAACTTTATTTGGTCTGTATAAACTCCAGCAGCATGGCATCTAATGCGTTTATAGACACTCATATTTTTATAAAGTTTTATTTTCGGAGGTGGGGGGGGGGGGGGAGAGGGTTAGGGCGCCACGCCTATTGAAATTCTGCACACAGGCGCTGGATACTGATGGCGCGCCCCTGAACACAACCATGGAATCAAAAATGAGTAGATATGTTTCTCAATTTTGAGTATATTTGGATCGGATCTATTTCGAGTATGTGATGTATTTAAAATTGAGCACTTTTTACTCAATTTTGAGTACCCATTTTTTTTTCAGTGTTTCAGGAAGGCAAATTACAATTCAGGAAATATCCGCTGTTCTAATGAATAAAACATTTCAGCACAGCAATTTGCAATCTCTGAGTAATACACTCTAGCAGTAGGACCACAAAGTACAGGATGGAGATCCGGGGTATAGCATTTTCCTGCAGACTTTCTGCATCCCCATCTGTTGGCGAACTTCATAACTATATTCCAAAATCTTTGTGACTGAAAATTTACTAATTTTCCAATTAGAACGCAGCAAACTGTGTATTTATATCGCTTTCCGTTTTTCTGTATTTTATCTTTGAAATGCACCAGTAATTTTTAGGACACCCCGTATGTATGTGTGTGTGTGTGTGTAAATTGGAATATATTGCTTATATTCTATTGCACAATGCTTGGCATAAAAATGAGACTTGGCAAAAAGTTGCAAAATTTGTTTTAAAGAGAGATTAATATATATATATTTATCCTTTGTGTAATGATGACTCAATATTGTCGATGGCAACACCTGGGCAATAAATTTCGCCTTTATTGCAATTTTTAAATTTTCCAAGTATCGCACAATTTCAATTTTTACATGTCAAATAGAAGGAAAATGTGTTTTCAAATTTATTGTGTTTAAAAAATAAATCTTATATATGGGTCATTCCATACAAAATGAACAAAAATTAAAAAAAAAGTCGTGGCTGCATAATAACCGATTTCAATAAAATTTGATACACAGATTCAATTAATATTCAAATACAGCATTGCAAAATATTTCGACAAAAAAATAAAACATTTTGGAAGTTCTGGACATTTAAAAAACTTGTGACATAGCATGTGTACAATCGTTCAAAGTTGCAAGTTTGAAGTTCCGTATCTTGAAAACTACTTAACATAAATTAAATATTTTTGTAATATTTTAATCTCTGGAAAATTATCTTCATATTTATTTAGTAATGATAACTTGGTAACATCATGATTAATTTTAAATTTGTTGTAAAAATTGAAAATTTGTCAATTTTGAGAAAATTAAAAACGTTATGAAAATTAAAGGAATTCAAAAACATCTGTGAAATTGATGCCTGATGTAGTGTTACATACTAAGATCGAATTGCTAAAGTTTTTAAGTTGCCATGTATTTCCTTCACCTTTAAAAAAAATTACAAACTTAAAAAAAAGACAAAATCGTAATTTATCCTCAAAAAAATAATAATGAAGGAAAGGTCAGACATTACAGTTACTGCACAGACATAAAGATCAATAAGTCCATGATATGCTAAAAAAAATTCAAGATTGCCTTTTGATTCCTAACGTCACAAAATTGGGTTAAAAAAGTAATATTTGTTGCATTAGGGGCTTTCCTCTTTGAATCCACGCTCGTTTTTTACAATATTGCACAATTTCAAAGGGGAAAAAATGTAGTGTTACCATCTATGGATTTAGAGGATAAATTTATAATTTTTTGTTCAACGTAATATATATATATATATATTACTGTGGTTTAAAATAAATGTATTAATAACCAAAAAAAAAAAAAAAACTGAAAGCAAGAATAAAAGTTTCTATATTTAAAATATACACTTTTATCTATAATATCAAATAGTTTAAACATCTTAAAAGAGGTTTCTTTTACGTACAAACAGGCAATAGAAATAGGCGAAAAAACAGCATGTCAGCCACAGCTGATTTGCTCATTCTGTATGGAATGACCCATATATAGTTTTGAAGTATGATTTTTTTAAACAGGTGTTTAACGCGCGCAGCTCTAATTCTAGAAATAAATTAATTAAAAAATTATACAAAATTAATAAAACTTAAATTTAACAGGCACGTAATAGAACAAGGCGCTTATACCACTGAAATTATCGGAAGGCTGCTATAGAAAAAAAGCTGCTGTAAGTAGCGAAATATTCGGCATTTTTTTCTGTTTTAACTACCGGCATGCTCTTTATATTAAAGTGACTCTTTTAATAATTTCCAAACTTTATTTCAATACATTGTTTATATTTTTAATTTAAAAAAAAAAATGTTGGTGTCGTTAGGGGTACTCTAAAAAACTGTAACAAATGTAATAACTATATTCAGTGTAATAACTAAATTTAAATGTAAAAAAAAAAATGGTATTACCTATGTTCTGTAACTCGAGAATTCTGTCTAGGAGTCCACCCGTAGTATTTGTAAAAAATTTAATATTAATTAAATTTTAATGAGCTCGAAATACGTCTGATTTTACTTTCACATATATTTATTCATATTTATTCATATATTTATTCATATATATATCACATATTCATTATATATTTTTTCATATATATTTTATATTTTATATAAAAAAATAATAATCTAATATTTACACACAGTGTAGAATAATTAAAAACTATACAGGGTTCGAAAGATCGAAACGTGCTTTAATTTTTTCCTGTTCGTGATAGGAAGTGCATGTGTATTGCAAAAGTGTTCAAAACAAATTTATTAAGATTAGGGGAAGGTCCTGTACGCTCAAAATATTTCAAATTCTTAAAAATAATAATGGTTAAATTTGAAAATTTACTACTCTAATGAGAACCTTAACATGTTATTTCCATTCTTTAAAAAGGTAATTTTCCTTAAAATCATCTTTATTGTTTTGTTTGGTTTTACTTTTTATAAATCTTACATTTGACCTTTCTGATCGCTGGAGGGTCGTATCAGACATCGTGTTATGCTTGAAAAAACGTCATTTTTGTATTTATAAACAATTTAGTGTTACTATATTTGTTAGGATATTCTTTTTGTTTTATTCACTTTAACTTTTTGTTCAAATTTAAGTTTTTTTGTTTTTTTTTCCTTTTAGTGCGATTTTCTTTTCTCACCTGTCTCTATTCTTCTGCGATTAGTTCTTTCTCTTGTTTCTCTCTTTTCTTTTTCTCAAGTTGAGTTTTGAGCTGTGATGAGGTTACAATTTAATTTTTTTCTCCACGACTACGTCGTGTTACTAGCTTCGTACAAGAAGTGCTTGGAAGATGCAATATCTCCTTTAAAATCTGTTTAGATTATTTTTTCGATTATTTTATGAGGAGTCTCAGGGCTCATAAGACCTAACCTTGAGTCGTTTTCTAATTGCTCTTTCCCTGTTTATTCATGTATCGTTATGCTGAAGATTCATTCATGGGATTTGATGCAAAAGGTTTTGAGGACCCCGGTACACTATATCTTTCACTAGCTTCCTTGATTGTCATTTCAGAAAGTCGAATTTTTTATATAACTTCCTTCGAGTGATTTTCGTCGCCCTAATGACGTGTTTTCTCCATCCTAGCATAAAACAAAGAAAACCGTCATAATTTAACTTTTTTAACCTATAAATTTTGTCCGGTACAATCCTGCAACCGTTTGTCTGATACAGCCCAAACGCTGCACTCCGAACTTTGACACCTGTGTATTGCCAGTGCTAGAATTATATCCTACAGAACAAAACATAGTAACTCATAAGTACATCTAACAAAACCGTAAAAGATTTATTGTATTTGCTTTCACACAAGCTACGTAGCTCCAAAGTTAACTACGTGCTCTAGAAAACTCGCAAAAAGTAAATAACTTACTGCTACTTGCAATCGCACAGACCGTTCGGTCCAGTATGGTATGAGTGTCTTCCTACTGGCTTAATAAACACGACAGTCACGTGACAGGTGCCGATACATGTGGCCAAAGCTTGAAACACTACTTGTCCGATACAACCCGCTGAAAGATACTAACCGACCTTCCCCTATGTCGCTAAGTAAAATCCTGCTATTAATTTTTTAAACACATTTAAATTTTTTACGTTAACTGGGTCCTATAAGTATTTTTTTTTAAATTTCCTCTATGCTCTGGAAATCCAAACAGTAAAATTTACGATTTTAAAATTTCCGAAAAGCTTCAAAATTTTATAAAATTCGATGGGTCCGTTACTCGGTGAGTTTTAGTTAAAAAATAATGGAATGTTTATTGTTTTACTTTTCAAAGCATGGAAAATGATTTTTAAAATATAAATTATACGACACAAGGTCCGTGTTAAATATTAAGTATAGCGTAGCATTTTGAAAATTAGTAGTAGGACTACTGCATAATTTTAATCCCTTACATTGTATCTCCAACAGATTAAAAATAAAAGTGCGTTTCAATCTTTTTGTAACAGCCCTATTTATCTAAATGTCACGAAATTTAAACTTTTATACGGTTCCTGGAGCGTGCAAGTTTTACAGTTTTACTTCGACAAAAATATTCCATGATTTAACAAATGAATAAAAATAATCCTCTACTTTTACAACAGAAACTTACCGAGTAATGAAATGTTAATAAACTTCAGCGATTTTTTTCTTCCGTTTTTTACCTCTTTTCTCCACTGACAACGTGTTTTTTTCATTTTTAGAACCAGAAAATGCTGAAACTTAATAAATGGGTCGTACAAATTTCATTTTCTATTTGTGTGATTTACTTCTGAGCATCAATAATATTTTCTGTTCTGACCAAACAAAAATTTTAACAGTTTTATAATTACATTCTTTTATAATGTCATATATTGTATTCTTTTATAATTGTATTATTTTATAATGTCATATATTAATCATAATATTAATTTGTTCTACCAGTTTATTTACAGACATTAAAACACACTAAGATATCGCAGTTTAAAGCCTCTTCAGACCCCAGGGTTTATTATTATATTTTCTTTTACTTCAATTATGAATTTATATTAACAAACCGATAACTAGGAAAAATTAACAAGCGAAAAAAATTGAAATGTATTTTTTGTACATAAAATTCGATGATACATGTGGACCCAAAAAGTACATTTTTTGACAATTTGTTAGGATTTTTTATTTTACTTTTTTTTTTTGCATTGCATTGAAAAAACAATGCAAAACGTGAAATAATTATACATTTAATAATTTTTTTTTCTAATAACTCTACAAATGGTATCTTAACGTCCTGAAAAACTATTTACATTTTCGTTTTTGTACATTTCGTGCATTTTTGCTGCAAACCATTTTGCTATAACACGCATCTTGCTAAAAAAAAAACACTATAAGAAACAAATTGCCTTTTTTTAGTTGTGCTATCTGCAAGGTTCCATACACACCAATTTCCTTTTTTTTAAACATTATTTATATACGTGAAAAAAAAATTGTAAAGATCTGTATCCTATAGGATACATCGGGTCTGAGGAGGTTAACATACACCCAAAAAACAGTGTACATGTAAAAAATTTTTTAAATAAATATATACTCTAAAACATACATTTAAAATGGTTTAAAAATATTTTCACCCCTTCTTACAGAGGCAACTTCAGTTACTGATATTTTCGTCTCTCTCTCGCTAATCATTGCTTTCTAAATTTTTTCTGTAATTTATCCCTATTTTTAAAATGTGTCGCCATCTATTGTCAAAAGTTGCGTGCAGTACATCATTACAGGTTTCAGATTTCGATGAAATTATTTCAATGGCTTCTCTTATTAATGCGTAATTTAAACTATTGTATTTTGAAAATTTTTCGACATTTCTAAAATCTTTAGTAATGGGGGGGGGGGATTTATTATTTAGTCTTGCCATTGCCGTAGAGGATTTAGTAAGTCTTATGAAAATTATAAAATTAATATTATAAAAATTTTAATTTTGTAACTTTCACATAAATAATGCAATTGACATAAATAACTACAGTGGACCATCACATTCAATAATTGATGAAGAATTATTAGGCGAAATATTAGACTAGAGAAATATTAGAATAATTCTAGAATTCTTAGAATGCTACTAGAACTTCAAGGATGTAAAGTACATGTTTGATCTCATATTTTTCAGTGGAGGTTTACTCCTGAGATCAATAAAGGCACCAACAAAAAACTGGATAAAAAAATAATGTTTGGGATCACCCCGTAAAGTAAAATACTGGAAATGAACAGTAGCTGTAGCAGATGGCAAAGTGGGTCTTCTACATAATTTCAATTTATGTAAGATTATCATGTATATTCATTAAGATTGAAAAGAATCTTCAAAAGTTTTAGCACGTTTGTTACTTATATCTTGAAGGTTTTCAACGAAATTGAACGCCGCTTTCAAAAATCTTTACAAAATGCAGCAGAAACAATATCCTTTAAATATTTTGAATATAATAAATAATGGATTAAAAGTGAGTATGTTTATGAAATAAATTTTAACTGAGCATGCGTTTACCCTTAAATGGATAATGATGCAGATCTGCATCATTTTTTATTTAACTTTTAATAAATAAATACTGTTCTTAGCATCCACTATACAAATATTGAAATAATAATTAGAAAAAGAAACTTAAAATGCACAAGTTAGAACCCAGAGGGGTAAATGTAAAACTTTTTCAAAATTTTATGATTTGTCGTTTGATGGGAGGTGTTCAGCTATAAGTATGCAAAATTTCATGTCTTCAACTTAATTTGGGGCTCAGTTAGTACTGAAAGATTAAAATACACAAGTTAGAGCCCAGAGGGTTAAATATAAGACTTTTTCAAAATTTTATGATTTGTCGCTTTATGTGAGGTATTCGTCTATAAGTATTCAAAATTTCAAGTCTTCAACTTAATTAGAGGCTCCGTCAGAACAAAAAGATTAAAATAAACAAGTTAGAGCCCAGAGGATTAAATATAAGACTTTTTCAAAATTTTATTATTTGTAGTTTAATGTGAGGTGTTCAGCTGTAAGTATGCAAAATTGCAAGACTCCAACATATATAGTTTCTGAGAACGTGCTCTGTAACGGACAGATAGAGGGGGGAGACGAATAGACGAAACACTAAATATATGCTTCTAAATAAAGTTAAAAGTATATCTTAAAATTTCTGGTGTCTAATGCTTAATATAAGAATAAAAAATCAACTCTAAAAGAATAATTCATGCATTTAACAGTTAAAGATATTTTTTTTTCATAATTTTGTAGTCAATTATAGAGAGCAACTTAAACAAAAAAAAACAGCCAAATATTATAAAAAATAGTCATTTTTAGGGTTCCGTACTTAAAAACTAAAAAATGAACCATTATAACATCACTCTTGTGTCTGTCTGTGACACAGCCGTTTTACCCGTAAACTATGGAACGTGGGAAGTTCAAATTGGTGGAAGTAATAGAGACTATTCACCCACATATTTACAGATTATTATACATTCACAGATATTTTTAGGACAAATGTAGGTTACCTCAAAAACAAAAAAACTCCTTTCTTTGTATATCATGTGGGATATCGTGTGAAAGCTTTTGTAACGCTGAACTCAAAAATACACTTCTTTTAATTTTAGGTATTATATTTTAAGAGATCGGCAAAAATGCAGTTCAAACACATGCCCCCCCTCTCTCTTTCCCAATCTACTGAAACTAAAATTATGAAAAAATTAGAGGTAGAAGACGTTAATTTAAACCTTGGTGGAAAACTACAGCGATTACCTAGGTACATACTTTTTCGGTAAAGCGCATTTCTCCGTTACACAAAAATTTCGATTTGCAGCCATTCAGCAAAGGTGTTGAGGAGCGCTGGAGGTACCTACCGTAGCAGTAACTTATATCAAACCTTCTGCCTTTATTGAAAAGAGGAAAATGCTAATCGATTCTAACTAATGCGCCTAAAATTACAAATGAGTTAGTAAATGTGTCAGAAAGTAGGGCCTTTGGATTTCGATATAGACATAAAGAGTCATGTTGGAATCGCTAGGCACTGGAAAACAATTTCCGTGTTATGCAGGTTCCCTCTCAGCAGTTATATATGTCTGGTTATCCTTACGTTTTTCGATAAAGCTGTCTTGTTTTCGATAAACGGAAAACTTCCGCAGCATTTGATACACTTTAGACATTTAGGAGAACTTTAATTTGCATCAAACCTTTTGCCTTTATCGAAAAGAGGAAAATGCTAATCGATTCTAGCTAATGCGCCTAAAATAAAAAATAAGTTTGTAAGTGTGTCAGAAAGTAGCGCCTTTGGATTTCGATACAGACTTAAAGAGTCATGTTGGAATCGCTAGGCACTAGTATAAAAGCATTGTTGATAATGGTTTTCGAAAAGAATCGTTTGTAATTAGCCGATATATTAATCTTTAAACACACGGACGGTTTGGACATACAGGGCAGCGTACCCTATGTACCATCGACTTTTAAAGCCCATATAAAAGTTACAACAATTTTTACTGATATATTTGTGTAAGGCAATGAGCAGTAAACGTCAAATAGTTAAAAACACACTAATTTAACTAGAATCAATCATAAATACATTGAGTAAAATCATAAATACATTGCATTGAGTGGATCTCTCAACTCTGGACGCCTCCCGTGTATTTAAAAGTCAATTCAAACATATCTGAAAAAACGCAGCTTGGACCAATGCGGCCTTGCTTTTTGCAACCTCCTTTCGAAGCGCTATTAACGCAATGCGAATTTTAAACTTTGGACAAGTGTTTTGTTTTAGCTACACTGTAAAAAGAAAAGATTACTACGCTGAATTTAGTTTTATTAAATGCCAAATGAAGTTTAAATATGCACTACTTTTATTGTCAGTCCCGAATTAAATTCATCATAAACAGATTAGGATAAGATATAAAAAAGAATTACACAGAATTAGCAATTTTTCATATTTTTTAGGCTTCATATCCTTTGAACGTTTATGGTATACCCATTCATAATTTTCTACTATATACAGCTATAAACAACCCTACGTAGCATAGTTTTTCACAATGTCTTATTATTTTTTTAGCAACGACTTTTTAAATGATATAGTTAATAATTCATATATTTATTGTATGCAACCCTCTGAGCGCTAGTAATACTCGCACATGACTGTTTATTTTTACCTTTAATTTATTTTTTATATTGATATTTTAATTTATTTTAGTTCTCCTTGAAAAAACCACAGGAATTAGTGAAAATCTACAAAAAATAAATTATCGAAATAGAAGCATCTATTCAAAAGCTACCATAGGCATACGTGAAATACGTATTTCTTTGTTGGAAGTCAGTTGAAAAAAAATGACAATTTTGGAACAATCCTTTGGGATCTAATTACTTTTAGAAAGCAAAAATGAAATTAAGCTCACTTTATTGCAGATATCTTTCTTAATATTGAGGATAATCTACCGAACTTTTAATATTAGTTGTCTTATATACGAGTAGTTACCACTGCATACAAAGTTATTGAATAAAACATTTTACTGTTTGCGCATTCGCAGTAAAAGTATTTCCTACAAATATTCATATTTTTAAATAAACTTTTATTTCTCCGTGGATATACGTGTTATTATTACGCAAATGAACACAAATGGTGAGGAGTACCTACTATGTCATCTGCTACAGCTACAGATCATTTACAACATTTATTTTTTATTTATTTTTTTATTTTTTTATTTTTTTTTTAAAGGGTGATCGCAAATATTACTCTATTTGTGTAAATTGGTAGTTTGTATCCTAATTGCCCTCGTAACTAAATCTGAATTTGTTGAAAAATATGAGATAAAATATGTTCTTTAGATCCTTGAAGCTATAGACGAATTCGTTAAGCATTTCTCAAAACATTATAGTTATTCTTCAATTATTGGAAGCGGAACTAATAATATAACCAACCACTCATACTATAGCTTTTAATATGAAAATTATTAATATTTGAAATTTTTTGTAGCTGAAAATATATCTTAAAACCTAACAGTTCAGAAAATATGCATGTATATATTTATATGTATTGCTGACTAAACACAATTATATAATGCTCGTGATCCTTCGTTGAATTTAAATTGTACTCTCTTTACATATTATAATGTAGCAGCTGTGCTGCATAAAATTGTTAACTGTTTATCAAACGTTGACAATAATTTAATTAAATTTGTCAAATGCTTTTGCATTGGTCAAAACAAACTAATGATTGAATTTACACTTTGAAGATTCCTAAATTGAAAGTTTATAGATTACTATACGAAGAGCTTGAATATTAATGATATGACAGTATCGAAGATTATTAAATGAACAGTTTCAAATTTATTAAATTGACATTCATAAATTATTTTTGGTAGTTACATTTAAAAAAAATTGTCAATTTTATTTAGATTAAGGCGGTTCTCAAAAAACTATTTTTCCCGCTTAAAACCGCGAAATTTTCTGACACATTTTCAGACTAGTTTTTAAACACAAACACATGACACTTGCAGGCATGATTGATAAGTGAAGTAGAACTTTTATAAGTAATTGTTGTGTCAAGACGTCAATAAGAGCACCTCTCAATTTCATGCGTTTGAGAACAAATATAAACTTTATTGGGATAAAGGACCTTCAAACTCATTTTTTTTTAAAGTGCACCTTAAATACTGTTCAAGGGTATACTATATGAAATACAGCATATATAATATAGCATCACACAAGAAATTTAAAAAAAAAATTTTAGAAAAATAAGGAATTTTCCTGAATCTTGTAAGCATTATCAAGAACTTTCAAAATGTCCCAACCTCACTCCATATCAATTAAAATCCCCCAATATTTTTTTTATGTCAGTTTGACTTACATATACAAATAAAACTGTGTATCGAATTTTATATATTTGAATATAAAGCTAAGAAAAACAAATGTTTTCTAAATTTTATGAAATTTTCAGCATTTTTACATCCTATTTCTGCACTTACCTACATTTAACTTTTCCAATTATAGTTAGTAAAAAAAAAAAAAGTATGCACAGATTTATTTGTATATCTAACTAAACAATCATAAAACATATTGGGGATTTTAATTGATATGTAGTGAGGTTGGGACATTTTGAAAAGTTCTTCATAACGCTTAAAATATTCAGGAAAACTCTTTATTTTTCTCCAAAAAATAATTTTCTCTTTAATTCCATGTGTGACAAATATAAATTCATATAGCGTGCCCTTGAATAGTATTTAACGTGCAATAAAAAAAATTATTTGAAGGTACCTTGTCCCCTTAGAATGTGTCAGAAACTAGACTGTTTGGACTTGAGAAAAACATTACAATGTTTTTTTTCCTTTTTTTTTTATACTTTACGTTTACTTTTTTTTTTTTTTTTTTTTTTTTTTTTTTACTTTACCAAGTCCAAATATTTAGGAACCTTAAGGGTTCTTGTACCTTTTAAATGCGTCGAAAATTAACGAAAAACTTCAAAGTTTGAATTAGTTTATCTTCAAAAGATTTTATGTGTAAACATGAAATTTTGGATATTGATTAAGCAGATTGTGCTTTGTAATATGCTACCATTAGAAATTTATTAGCCTTTTACAGAATCTGTGTATTGTTGAAATCAAAATAGCTCTTTTTTTTACTCCACAAGTCATTGCGCGCATATCTTGAAAAAGTATGTATGGATTGTCATGAAATTTGATAAGGATACTAAATAAATATGAGTGTTTAAAATGAACTATTTTTAAGTATTTACAATTGTAATATTTTTAGTTATGACTATTTTTATTCATTAAAAACATAAAATTTTTATTTTTTATTTGCAAAAATATTTTTTTATATAGTTGATGAAATAATTTTGGGCTAAAGGTAGTTAATTTTAAACACACATATATTTTTAGTACCTTTACCAAATGCATGACAATCCATACATACTTTCTCAAGATATCATGCGCGCAATGACTTGTGGAGTAAAAAAAGAGCCATTTTGATTTCAACAATACACAAATTCTGTAAAAGGCTAATAAATTTCTAATGGTAGCATATTACAAAGCACAATCTGTTTAATCAATATCCAAAATTTCATGTTTATACATAATAAGCTTTTGAAGATAGACTAATTCAAACTTTGAAGTTTTTCGTTAATTTTCGTCGCGTTTAAAAGGCATAAGACCCCTTAAAAAAAAACATTGGAGTGAAAATGAACAATATGTTATACTGTTAAAAAATATGACTGTCACCCTTTAATGAATCTCTCTTTATATATATATATATATATATATTCTACATGCATAATAAAAAACTATAAACCTTTGGTTTTTACATGAATTTTTAATTTTTTTCCAAAATGTTTCTTGTTACTATTTAAACATGTGTTTTGCAGTTTCTCACACGACAGACGATCTTATTTTTGATTGGCACGAAGAAGTTCCCCTGGTTGTCAACACAGATATTGAACTACCACAACTGGATCTGATTGAGACTGATCGGAAAGATTGTACCCAAGTGTATTCCACAGGTAGACATCTTAAATCAGTCATACACCATTTATTCACACTAATACTAAATTAACTGGAGATATAAATTTATAGATATTGATATCCTTTCTTCGCCAGAAATTGAAAAAAAAAACCAATTACGGTTTTGAAAGCAACTAATCAGCAGTTGTCTTCATCAGATGTTTATTACCAGACAGTAAATACGTCGGCAAGTTTAAAACAGATTGTGAGAGGAGATTTTCGATTAACTAATATAAATATGAAAGCGAAAAGGTGAGGGGATGAAGCGAGTAATAAAATACGAGGGCTGTATGATAAGTACCTGGCCTTGACAAGAAAAACACATTTTTATGCCAAAAATGTACTTTATTTTTCAACATAATCTCCTTTTAGTTAGATTCACTTAGCCCAACGCGTTTCTTTTTTTCTATTCCCTCTCAAAAATACGATTTCTCCAACCCTTCAAAATAGGCGTTTTTTTTTCAGCAATAACCTCATCGTTAGTGCCAAATTTTTTTCCACCTAGCCGTTTTTTCATATTTGGATATAGAAAATATTCGCAGGAGCTAAATCTGGCGAATATGGTGGATGCAGAAGCATTTCGTATCCTAATTCATAGAATTTTGCTATTGCGATGACACAGGTGTGCACGCATGCATTGTCTTGATGAAAGAGAACTTTTTTCTTCGCCAAATGCGGATGTTTTTCTTTCACAACATGGTTGAAACTATCCAATAAGTTGGAATAATATTCTCCATTAATCATTTTACCTTTTTCAAGGTAATCGACGAGAAATATACCGCATGAATCCCAAATTACTGTAGCCATGATTTGTTTGCAGATAAAGTCGCTTTAGCCTTTTTTGGCGTAAGTTGGCCACGCAAAACCCACTGTTTGGAGTGTTCTTTAGTTTCTGGTGTACAGTGATAAATCGATGTTTCATTAACAATTATGAATCGATGCCAAAAACCATTTGGATTTCACTTTAACTTCGCCAAACATTATTTTGAAATAGGCTTACGAGTGTGTTTAATGTCAATAGTGAGCAATTGCGGCACCCATTTTTCGGAAAGCTTTTTAATTTCCAAATTTGTTGTTAAATTTTTTTACACCCATTTAATTGAGATGCCCACAGTCTCAGAAATCTCGTGCATTTTCACTCTCTGATCGTTTATCACAATATCATGGATATTTTCAATCGTTTCTGATGTCGTAACCTCAGTTGGGTGACCTGGGCTTTCTTCATCAAAAATGCTTGTACCGCGCGTTTGAATTCAGCTGTCCAATATTTCATGGTTGGTAAAGAAGGTGCAGAGTCCCCATAAACTTTTCTTAGTTCCGCTTTAATCTCATCAGTTGTTTTCTTTTTCAAAAACAGGTTTTTTATTACTGCTCAATCTTAATTTTTTTTCATTTTTCAAATATTACCAAAGTTATTTTCTTCAAATGGCTTCCACTCGCAAACTAAACAACTTAGTGACTTGGCAAATGGCCAGATTTGATGTGAAAGATCACTTTTTCGAAATAAATCCTTTTTTTAAATTATAGTAGCAACATCTCTGGCCGAGGCCAAGTACTTATCATACTGCCCTCGTAGTTAACACGAAGAAGTATTCTAAAAGTAATACAGTGGATGAGGTACACAAACATGCACAAGAGAAAGTAGGTGAAATTACATTCAATTGATGAAGAAAGTTCTTAATTAATTGCATTCGAAACTAGTTTCTTTAATCATATTTCATTGCAAGTCAATGTTCTAGGAATTCTCAGCATCTCTTCTACACCCCTTTTGGATGTGTGTGTATGTGGCTAAGAATCTGTGTTAAGATTCTGTTTTACCATTTACTAGGTAGCTAGTCTCTGATTATTTGATAAAGAGAGCTGCTAATTTACTGCTCTCGAAAATATAGTTGTTATTTTTACATAATTTGAAATATGTTCTATTCTTATATCTATAAATTATACTGTGCCTGAAAATTTTTGTGTTTGCATTATAAATGGTAAAAATAGTGTACATTACTTTAAAGTTAGTAACGTATCATTTATATTATTCTTTTATAATTTTAACAGCGATATATTAAAGTGTAATGTATTATTATTGCGGTTAGCAAATTTTAAAATCATAACAGCAAAGAGCAGATATTTTATAAAATTTTTACTAGGGTGGTTGATTCTATTTATTTATTTATTTTAGTAAACTAATTGTGCTAGACTTAAATAAAATGCTATTAACTCGCACGTCACGAAAAAAAGGGGTTCTTTGTAAACAAAAGCCAATAAAAACAGCAAACAAGACAAACAGAAAGAGAACGAGAACACCAAACCGAGAAGTTGACAGATAGGGTTTAGAGGAGGGTAAAACGTTTATTTTCGGCCAGACGATCTCCTTTTTATTGTTTACAATTTTTTTTTAAGTATTTATAAAAGCAAACAAATCATAAAATATCGACAAAAATTGTACACAGTCATTTATCAGAAAATTTTCATACAAAATAAGAAAAGACGTAGTATGTCCAAAATAATTATTGTGCCTGTTGTCAATAATAACTGAACTACAAAAACAGTATAACAACAACAACAGTGTATGAATAATATGAAAGTACAATTACCACAATGCAAACTAGATATAGGAATCAATACTATTAGACAGGGAGGTGACAGCACAGATAATCACTTCATCGAAATCACGGCTGAAATTCTAGAATTACTTAAAACTCGATTCGCATATTAAAACGCAATCGGTCTGCCGAGTCGTATCTTGGTGGAAAACACCTGAAAACCTGATTTTAGCGGTTGACTCGTAGATTTATCATTGTGTTTTCCTGCACTGAAATGTATGACAACATGGAGGACTGGGAGCAGGAAAACACAACGGTAAACCTACGAGTCAACAGGTAAAATTGGGTTTTCAGGTATTTTCCACCAAGATATGACTTGGCAGACCGATTGCGTTTTAATATGCGAATCGAGTTTTAACTAATTCTGGAATTTCAGCCGTGAACTCCGTGAGATGATTGGCTATGCTGTCGCCTCCCGGTCTATATTGTCAACATTAGTCTAGTGGAACTTGTATTAGTGACAGTTATAATAAATTTTTAGATATACGTTAAATTACAATCGTTATATCGTCGTATGACATTATTTTTGATTCATATATTTAAAAATTAAGATATGTTATTCAAGTTGTTACTATTTCGTAGTTGATTATTTCATAGTTGATTATTATATCTTTATATTTGAATTCGCTAGTTACTTTGTTGATAAACTTATAAATGAATTTGTCCGTTTCAAATGTTTCTCAATAATGTAGCCAGTCCGTTAATATATTTAGTCGTAATTTTGCTTAAATTATCTGCTCTTTCATTACCCATTACTCCCGAGTGTCCTTTTAACCAAATTATCACTATTTTGAGTTCTGGATGTTCAGTAATACATTATTGACTATTTGTTACAATAGAACTTTTAGGCTTTAATTGTTGCAGTAATTAAATTATTTTCAGTAATTGTTTGGACTTCATTGGGAATACTATTTGTACTTCATTTTATTGCTTCATAAATTACAAGACCTTCAGCTTTAAATATGAAATTATTCTCTTTAAGCCTTTTGTAATTAACATAAATGAAAGAATTGTTATATTCTCTATATGTGATCTGCTTCTGTATATTACATATATTGAATTATATTTGATATGTATACTTCATTTTTCATTTAATAATAGACTATACGTTGGATAGTTTGATGAATTATATACAATTTATTTTCACTTGCAAAATCCGTTACCTAAAATTTTAACTGTTCGTGAATTATATCTGATGAGCCTTTTTATATATTGTATTCTGATGTACAGTAGAACCCCGCTAATCCGAACTAATTGGGACCGGTGCATGTTCGCATTACAAAAAATTTGGATTACCCGAAATTCCTATAAAAATAGAAAAGAAAAAGATGCGTGCTAAAATAAAATGTAAGTTATAAGTACTCAGTAGTACAGTAAACATCCTCTAATCCTGCATCCTAAGATCCGGTATGCTGAATCCAGCACGACTTTCGGAAAAAATAGTGTTCCTTGTTTAATCACTCCTGATATTTATAATAATCCAATGGAACTTCGGAATGAAGAATTACATAACAACCCATTATAAACGGTTCAAAATCGCGAATCTGTAAACAGCTCAGTCACCTATTCGACGAGGGTTAAAAAAAAACGTTTTTGTAGATAATTTGCGAAATCAAACTGTTGAAAGGAAAAATAATTTTTTATCATCTGAATTAAATACTTTTTGCATTTTAGAAAAGAATTTTATAGTGACTGCATAGCAAACAAACTGGTATTCGATAATTTTTAAGTTGGTTTTTAGGAGTTGGCCTACAGTGCACGTTTTCATTTTATGCATATGTTGTACGTTTACATTATTGAGTATTTTTGTATTCTATTCAAGCTGTTTTAAAGAATAATTAATAACAATAATAAAAAACATACTTTATTGCCATTTTTTGTTTAATTCTAACTTTTACATGTTTTTCCTGACATTCGTCCTGTAATCTGGAAAATTTCGTAACCTTATTTTTTCAGTTAATCTGTTCAAGTGTAATTTTCGAAAATAAAATTGGTTCGGATTAAACGAAATTTCTGATTAGCGGGGCTCTACTGTAGTTTGTTTAAGAGTAATGTGTATCGAAAGAAATACCATATACAATTTGTAGGGCAGATATGGCTGCCGAATTGTATATACCAGCTATTTCTAATAATGCCGATTGTACAGTATTGGATTCAATTTTCTTAAACCAGTTTAAATCGGTGTCCCAAATTTGAGCAAAATATTCTTTGTATTTTACTACTACCGTTTTATATCACAGTTTTAAAAGATGTCAGCAAGTGAGTCCCCTAAAAATATTTTTTATTTTGTATGAGTTTGAGTTAAAATGGGCTATTTTCTGTTGTAGGCGTCTCAAGCGTGGAAAGTAGTTATTTTTTTTATTCGAAGATAAAGCCTTTATGTTTTAATTCATTAACTATTTTAATTGTTTTATTATGTAATTTAAATATTGGATGTATTTTTTAGATAAGAGTTTTTCCAAATAATATGGCCTGAGTTTTTGTTTGTGAAACTTATAAATTCAGCGAGTCATACATGTCTATAATATTCCTTATATATGTATTAAATAATTGTTCTCGATGTGATCTAGTGTTTGCTGAGTAGATTATTCAAAAATCATCTGACAAAAGTCCAAGTTAGATCATTGGTTTTATGGTGATCGTATAAAATTTAATTTGCTATTAATAACCATAAAAATGGAGTTAGAAATGATCTTTGTAGGCAGCCTTTGTGAATATTTATTTATTTAAGTCCAGTTTTTAAAGCAAAACAAATGGCTCTATTGTCGATGAATGATATCAATATGTATTTCAGGTAATCGTCGATACCTAACTGTTAAATAATTCTTTTTGAATTTGTCCACGAAATGACATCAAAGGATAAAAAGATCATTTATTTTTTATTTAAGTATGTCTATTACCATTATCGTACTTTTACACATTCAAAAGCCGTATTGATTTGTATTTATACATTTTAAAAAGATCTTTTATTTTTTATTTAAGTATATGTATTACCCTTATTGTGCTTCTACCCATTCGAAAGCCGTATTGGTTTGTATAAAAAAGATATTTGGTTTTTACTTGTGCAATTTATTCTGGGATTTAGAATTCTGTCATAAACTTTACCGAGCATGGGGAGTAGACAGAATGGTCTGTACACATTTGTTTGCTTTAGATATTTATTTTGATTGTGAAAGAAAACAACCTAGAGGTAAATTTGACAGTTTTGTACAAGCATTAAAAATAGTTTTTAAGAAAGTGTAAAAATTTTCATACAGATTTTTAATCATTCATCCCGTCAGTATTGCAAAATCCCAGGGCTTTGTTCGGATTTTATTGTGTAATAGCATGGCGGGGTTCTTGGTAGTGGTGATTAAAGTATTGTATTTTTTAGGAGAACTTGGTTAGAAATTTGTGAAGTAATCACAGTTATTTTAAAATACATTTTAAGTAGTACTTCCTAAAAGATGCCCCCATACGCGCCATCCATATTAAAATCTTGCAGTACTGTATAGATCATATCTGAATTGTTTAAAAATTTGTTTCTCATTAATTTGAAAAATTTTCCATAAAAATAATTTTGTTTAATACGGTAATCAATCCAGGGACTTGATATTGTATTTCTATTTTTTATTTCATATTTTGCTAATTTTGTGTTACAATGTTCTTTGATTGTTTGTCTTTATACATGGTTTGAATTATGAACTGCAACAGACGGACGTTTAAAATATGAGAATAATGGCTTATCATGAACTTCCGCAGCGCTCGTTTCAATTATTTACCAGTTGGAAATTATTATATGGCCTTAAAGCTGAGTATTTACAAACTCTCTGCATTTGCAAGTCGTTTATAGGATTATTATGCAGCGTTATTTCAAATGAATCATCGGGTTTTGATACTACTACGTGCGAACTAGGAAACGTATGTGTTTCCATAACAACTCAAACGAGAAGGCGTTAACTACAGTTTCGCGCGGCGTATGTGTAATGTTCGTGTGGTTGCCATAGTTGCTGCGCGAACGTCATATTCAAAATGGCGACTGGACAGCAGAAAGCGTTTTATGTACTAGAATTTTCAAATTGTGGATCTCTTATAACCGTTCAGAGAGCATTCCGGAAGGCATAGAAATACAAACCACTAACCCAACAAAGCATTCTGCGATGGTATCGACAGTTCAAAGAAACCGTTTGTTTATGCAAATGCAAAAGTTCCGGCCAACCAAACGTTACTGGAGAAACAGTGAACCGAGATAAAGTTTTATCTGTAGTCCCAAGAAATCAGCAAATCGTGCTAGCCGCGAACTTTCCATTCCATAGCCAACTGTGTGGAAAATTTCTGCTGTCCAGTCGCCATTTTGAATATGACGTTCGGGCAGCAACCATGGAACCCACACACGCATGACACATACGCAGCGCGAAACTGTAGTTAACACCCTCTCGTTTGAGGTGTCATGGAAACATATACGTTTCCTAGTTCGCACGTAGTAACGTATTGAAACCCGATGATTCATTGGTAATAATCCTGTGTATTACAAATAATTTGAATGCAGTAAACTCCCGACTATCCGGCCTAATGTGGCGGAAGGCTAGACCGGATAACAAAAAAGCTGGATAGGCCGGAGTTCAATAAATATTTACACACTTCCTGCACACCTCCATTATATTAAAAACATATTTTAAGATAAATTTTATATATACAGTACACAGAGTTTCAAAATAAGCAAAACATTAACGTAAAACGTAAGCGTAATTTGTAAAAAAAAAAAAAAATAATAATAATAAAAATTAAAAAAAAAGACTAATTCCGATTTTACTGTTTATTAATAAATGATTGCACAAATATGAAAAGTTATGCATAAGATAAAAGAGTCAAAACTTAGTTTTTAGTTTTCGAAAAGTAGTTTATAGATGACTGCTTCTCCCTGTTAGCGCTCTTCCGCGACGCAATGTCCCTCCATTTACAAAAGCAGATATCATCTGGCGTCACTTCCTCCTGCTGACTCGTAGTTTCTCCTCCATAGTCACTACAACCTTTTTTCGTTTATCACCCATTTCGTTAATCTTCAATAAATATACACGAAGCACACCAAAAGACTATACGAAAGCAACCGGGATAAGCGAAAAATAACGTCCGGACTTGTTAACATCCGTTGCACAACGGACGAAACAGGTTATCAAGCCTTAACACCCCCCTTCCTTCATGTCTGTCTCTGCTATTGCATTGTGCAATCCCTTCGTGCTCTTTCTTGTCGTGAGTTAACACTTTCCTAGGGACGGGAACCTGCCTGTCTCGGCCGCTTGCAACATGCCTCATTTCTTTTTACTAGACCGGATAGTTGCGAGCCGAATAGTCTGGAGTTTACTGTATTTTATCTTATCAAGAAGAAATAGACATTGTATTTTCGAACTTTTAATTGCTTAAAAGGCGTAGAGCCAACATAGTGAAAAAGTGACCAATCTTTGAATCGAACCAGGGTCATTGACTATACGCGCCAATGCTTTTGCCACTAATCTACCTGGATGGCTATCTGTTGGCAAGGTTGCAAACTACAGCACACGATGGAATAATTCACTCTTTATTCCTCTGTTGGCACTACTCCTTTTAAGCAATTAAAAATTAGAAAATTACTAAAATTCAAGGTGTGTGAATTTTTTTTCATGAAAAATTTCCAAAAATATATGTATACACATTATATCTTTATTAAATAAGGGCAAATTTTAAATGACCTAATCGATTTGGGTCCACTAACTTCCCATGCCCGAAAGTCTGGGCCATGTAAGCTTTGACTAAAATCAGTCCTGTGCACTACTTATGTACTTATTGAAAATTTTGATCATCGCATATGAATTTAAAACAAGTAAAAAATAAATAAAGTTCATTTTAAATACAATGTTGAAATAATTAAATCTCTATAACTTCATCTTTTGTGAACTTTTATCACGTAACCGTTTTGCAGATGAAGAATATTCTCCTTTGCGAGATTTTTAGAGAAGCATGAATGTATAGCCTATTTTTCATATGGTTGATGAGAAAAACATACTACCACCAAAAAATGAGAGTTAAAACTAGAAAAGTTTGTAAAGTTTAATATAATTACATTTTCATATATTTTTAACGCATTTCCCGAATATCGCCGGCAACAACGGCAATCCTGGCAACTAGATCCATATAGGTTTCAATGGGACACTCGAAGATTAGGCTTTTCATATGCCCCCACAGGAAAAAGTCTAAATACGAGAGATCCGGCGATCTTGGGGGTCAAGCTATGGGATCACCTCGACCAATCCATCGCCCTGGGACATTAAAGCTACCTTTTAATTTCTCACCTCTTGAGTTCCGACCATACATTCGATGACGAAATTTGCTCTTATAGCTGCGTTCTATAAAGTTTTGCCCAATTTTCAGATACACCCTGTATCGTTTCTGCCGTTTCTTATTTTATACATAACTGTATACATGGAATTTCTTACGTTACATCTTATAGTATTATCGTATCACAAAATCCTTTCTAAATGAAAAGTTTCATGAAATAGGGTAATAAATGTAAATGACGAAAACATAAAACAAAATTTAAACTTTATTTCCGATAAGTAATACACAAAATAAAAATTAAATTGCTTCTTATTTTGTTATTGAGAGTGTAAATTATTTATATCCAGCAGTCTTAATTAGCAACAAGCTAATGCACAATCGATATTTATAATAACCCAAAATGCATCATTAAATTCTTGGTGTAAGTAAGATTTATTACAAAGTTATCAAGCTAAGTAAATATGATTACTCTTCGAAACTGTCGATATTCAAAAATTACTTTCGTAATAGTCTTAAAACTTAGTTGAATCTTATCAGTTTTACAGAAGATGCAAAATCCGTAATGACCTGTAAAGATACCTGTGAAGCGGTATCTTTAAAGCCCTGGACAGGGATTCTCTGCTAATTATATATGAGTGCTAATTTCTATACCACATATTGTTAAAAATTGTTCTCATACAAACACTGCTATGCAACTTAAATAAAAATTAAACGATACTAATTTTCGCATCAACCTAAAGAAATTATTGGGATTATCAGAACTAATTTAAGATTCCTTATTAGTCACTGTTACTTTCATTTGCTAAAAAAACACGTATATATTTTGCATGTATTGAAAGTTACTGTATATAACAAAACTTTTAGAAGTAGGGGAGAATTGTATACAGTAAAACAGATTTAAAAAAAAAAATCATTAAAAGCTTGATAAAATCGACTACAGAAATTTTAGCTATAACACACATAAATATCCTTATTACGAGAATCTTGAATACCGAATTTAATTACACACATTGAAAGATTACTTTAAAATATTATTAACGTTCATCTCATTGTGTACCACACTTGGTACACACTTAGACAATTCTGAAATTTTATGTGCTTTACTGACTTAATCACCATCCCGGTATATGATATTGTGTACCTGAATTTCTGAGTATCGATGTATCGATACGTTTTGTAGAACGCATTAAAGTAGATGAAGCCAAGCTGGGCGTACGGACCGCACGTTACCCACCGACATTTTGCGTGTGGACTTAGACACAATCACAAATGTACAGGGTGTCCATACAGGGATGTCCCAGTTATAAATTTTAATAGTATCAACTGTGAGCGTTATAAAGTGTTGGCTCAAGGTCACAAATAAAGAGTAACTCAAACAGTTTTAGATAAGAGCATGCGCGAGTACTTATATGTTATTGACTAGCTTGCAGTGCCACATACGCAAAATGGAGACTCCTGAAAGTAAAGCGTTATTGCTGGGCTGAAGATTTAAAAGTCGTTAGATCCATGTGATTTTTTCATTTGAGGCTTTGTAAAAGATCGTATCTACGTTACGCCACTACCTAATGTTTTTTCATAGTTTAGAGACAGAATTGAAGAGGCTATTGCTTCCACTACTCTGGACTTATTAACCGAAGTCTGGGAAGAATTGGCCTTTAGGTTAGGATATTTACCGTGCAACTAATGCTTCCACTACTCTGGACTTATTAACCCTAGTCTGGGAAGATTCTGCCTTTAGGTTAGGTTGTGTACCGTGCAACTAATGCTTCCACTACTCTGGACTTATTAACCGAAGTCTGGGAAGAAAAAAACCTTTAGGTTAGTATGTGTACCGTACAACTAATGCTTTTACTACTCAGGACTTATTAACCGAAGTCCGCGAAAAAATTGATTTTTAGGTTAGGATGTGTACCGTACAATTAAGGGTGCACATATTGAACATTTGAAAGACAAATTAGGTTAGTTTACTTCCAATTTGATGTATGATTTGTTGTAAAGAGCCTAAATTAAAGTATTACAATAAACCATTGAACCTGTGACATTCTTTCATGGACAACTTGTATCTTTATAAAGTTTGACATGTGCATGAAAATTGGTTAATTAGGCTCAGGTTTCTTTCTTATTTTTATGAGAAGACAAAATACGAACTGTTATTTATAATTAATTTCAAATAATGTTAAATCATCTTAAATGTCACTTCTTTAGCTGAAAGCTGTTTTTACATGTAACAGCTATCACAATGATGTAGAAATATATAACGATAACGTTATATGGGTGAAAATAAGTAATGTAATAGCTAATATTTCAATTGATTCTAGGCTTCTCACACTGGTCGTAGTAGATGATCGTTATGCCGATAAAAATAAGAGCAGCAATAACACCTTGACAATCGATAAACAGTGGCATTTGATTATTTATTGTAGATTGATGCAAGTAAGTAAACGAAGCTTAGTAGTCATCATCATACGTTCCACACTTAAGATTATTGCAATCGAGTGGCAGATGGTCCAAGCAATGGATGTTTTCACTAGTAATTTCTCCCGGAGACAAGGAACGAAGCATTTTATGGTCACATATTTTTATTAACAACACCGATAAGCAGTTCTCAATAGCATACTGGCAGTGCCATAGATAAACTTGATGAGTTATCAGTTTATATTCTCAACATCCATCGATCATTACTTTCAATAAGTTGGAGGAGGTAAATCTTTTAGGTAAATCTTTAGAAACTTTATAGCGTCGGACACTCAGCCAGGAGACAGTTTACATTTTGAAGATCGAGCAAATTCTACAAAATCTCTCGAAGCATCGCGCGTAGCCGTTTTTTACTCACCGAGTGTAGTAATACAAATATGACTTAACACGCGCTCTGAACCAATGAAGAATTGAGGAATTAGTGAATATAGAGTAGTAATTTAGAATAGAACAGGGAAATCGCGATGGAAGATCTAATAATGTAACATATATGTATGATAAAATCTTTAAAACTAATGAAATATTTTCTTAAATTAACTGAATTCTCTCTCTCTCTCTCTCTCTCTCTCTCTCTCTCTCTATATATATATATATATATATATATATACATTTAAAAAGATAAAGTACTTTGCATGTAAAAAATTTCATTTCTTAAACAAAAATCTCCTGATTTTTTATCGTTAGAATTTCAAAATTCTAATATATTATATCATGTTTTATCTTTATTATGTAGCTAATACTCATTATATATATTTTTTTATATACTACTTTCTTATACTGCTTTTGATCTGATTTTATTTCGTTTACCTTTGTAATTACATTTCTTCTTTTTTTTTTCATTATAGTACAAGTTCTGTGTGTTGCAATCTGCCTAAAGTTTAAATTTTTGCAACTCGCGAAAAAAAAAATATGTTTGAGTATTACTGCTTTCAGGGGTGCAAAAACTGATAAATCGAGAAACTAGATATTGTTGATTGAATGTGGTTGCTATGTGAACAAAGGGACCCTTATCTCTTGGTGTCTATGTCTCCAAGATGTAAAAGAATATTAAAGTAAAAATTAATGCAAATAATCCATATACAGATTATATGTAATTATAATATCCCACAGGTAGACATTGTTTCACTGCATACAAGAGCTAATGTCTCACTAGGTACCACGTTCATTTCATAAAAAACAAGTCGGAAATTGTATGTCAAACGTAGCAAATGAGCCCCTTTTGTACTATAACTAGTTTTATAAATATTCAGATCTTGGTGCAATAGCTGTTGCACGCTTATGCAAAAATGCATGAATACGAAATTTATTACGATTCTATAATTCAGATGTAATACGATTTTATAATATATAATATTAAATTCTATAATACGGAAATAATAGGACTCCATCTTAAATAGGACTTCATCACCATAGCAACCTAGAATCATTACCTATCATGAGATATCATTGAATTAATTAAGTGTGAAGGGATTTAATAGAATGAAGAAACTTTTATTAATATTATTTTAAGTTTTGATTCGATTTTCATAAAATTTGAAATGACTCGACTAAATTCCGCAACAATTATGTATATTACATTTCTAATCATTCGGTTGGGTAGTTTAGCACTGTTATATGCGGCAGTCGGACAGACAGACAGACAGACGGACCAGACGACGATTATAGGTGCTATGTAATTATGTAATTACGAGGTTGGCTTTGTTAGAATTAAATACAGGTATTAAGTAGAGAAATAGTTCAGCACATGTATGATTTTGAAAATAAAATGGCACATTAAATTATACTGGAGAAATATGATCTAAATATGGATAAATTAGTAACATTTCGATAAAAAATTACCTTACTTTTGTAGCTTCGAAACAAAAGAACAATCATTCACAAAATGTGGTCGGTTATGCCTCCAAACGAAGTATCACTGAAGGGTCTAACATCTACTGGTGGAAACCACTGTACAAACACAAACATCGTTTTAATGGTGTCTCTGCTTTATCGTGTACGCTATCTAACTATGTGCGTCTTTCCTCGATATTAAATAAATTCACGTATGAAAGATGTTTGTAAGCGTGTATCGTATCTATGTAAGGATGGAAATAAGGAAAAGATGTGCCAAAATTTGCATGTAATTTTTTAATTATGGAACATTTATTATGAAATTCATTATGGTAGTTCAAATATTAAAAAGTATTTGTTATATTTAACAACTGTAGTGCATAAATGAAATCTCCTACTAATTTTTTTCTGTAATTTTTAATTGAAATATTTTTTTCTTTTTAACAGAGAATTTTACTTGTCTAAAAACAACATTTACTTTGAAAAGTAGTTTGAGCTTTGTTTTATATTTAAATACCAACGTGGCCCAGCCTTCTGACTTAAATTCAATTCTATCATACGAGTTCCGATGTCGCAATGTCTTATATTTTAGCTACCACTATTTTCAATTTTTAATCTTCGTGGTAATTTTTTTTTTTGAAAATTTTGAAGAAATCTTCCACAAAGATTCTTGTTTTAAAATATTGGTAGTACCTGGTAAGTGGACATTTCAATCACTGCCGAACTAAATTCTTTTAATAAATATATAACCATATATTCTTTCAAATAATTTCTATAAAATAATTTTTTTATAAATTTGAATGATATAAATCGCATGAATTTAAAATCCTAAAAATTTAAATATGTGATTGAATTTACCTTTAAATAATAACAACTAAGAAAATAGCTTTTATTGATATGCGAAATAAATATATATTGTCTTTTGTCTAATGCTATTTTTACCCGTTTGTCAAGAAGGGTTATATGTTTCACGCGTATCTGGCTATATGGATTTCTTTATACCCTCGACACATCCCAAAGGTTAGATGGACTTTAATGAATGACGTATCTATCGATTCGTCTTAACCGTTCGATGATTATAGGCTAGATTTTGTTTTCATAAATTGAAAATGGCAGCTGTAAAATACAAAATGGCGGTAGAGACTAAAAATATTTTTACGCACCATATTGAGTGGCATATCATTTTATAGATCTTTCAAAATGAAGGCGATGTTTCATTGACTATTTTACAGTCAGAAGCTCCATTTAAATATTACACAACCTGGAAGTTGTGTAGGTAGGATCTCTAGCTTTACTGCAACTTTAACCTTCATAGACATCTATAGGCCTCATCAAAACAGTGTTTATAGATAGGAACTAAGAATTAAACACAACTTAAAAGTCATCAATACAAGTAAATAAAAAAAAATAGGTAAGTAATATAAAACATAGTTTAACATTGATGAGAGATCATTAATTAGTTCGCTTTTTACGCTATCGGGTTTTTTGATTTTTTAAATTTAATTTTTACTTGTTGTTCATATTCATTTGGTTGTTATTTTACAAACACTTTTTAATATAAAAAGTTTTTGATAACTGACATACGATTGTCTTTTAACAGGAAATTTCACTTGTCTGAAAGTAACATTTACTTTAAAAAGACGTTTGGGCTACTACATGTTTCATACTTACATACCAACGTGCCTCATCGTCATCATGTCCTGGGTTTCATTCTGGATTCGTCCAGAAGCTGTGCCAGCAAGGGTGACACTGGGCGTTACCAGCCTTTTGACACTTTCAACTCAACATGCCAAAAGTTTATCTTCTCTACCACCTGTGTCCTATATCAAAGCCATAGATATCTTTATGGCTTCTTGCACAATCTTCGTTTTCCTGTCGCTCATGGAATATGCACTGGTGAATGTATTGTTAGAAAAATGTGCAGCGATGAAGCTAAAGCAGAAACTGTCATGTCATAAATTCGAAGAATCACTGAATGAATCTGATATTCAGGTAACAATATTACAACAGTATGTTTTATTAAACCTTATTAGTAAGCTAAACCTGTGCCGTTGCGATCAGTTAAGAACCAGGGAATATAGTGTCCAATCTCCGTTTTCTTGACCGTGTACCCTGAGGTGCTATACAGCACTTGTTCCAGTAAGGTGGTCGTCCTAACACAGAACTCTTAGTGTTTAGTTCACAAGCAAGTTTGGTACTCATTTTCTGGACCACAAGCGGATGAAAGGCTGAGTGAACATTGTCCCGCCTGGAATTGAACTCTGGACCTGTTGCATGCTAGTCAGACACGTTTTCGCCACTGTGTTTAAGGGGTCAGGTACCCTTTGAACCAATAAAATACATGGAGAAGTGACCTCTATAAGAGCTGCAGTCTCTTTTTAGCTAATTGACTTTTAATTAAAAATACATGTTAGGAACTATTTATTTTATGAATTAAAAATTGCTAAAAAAGGTACACACATATATCATTATTATTATTTTTTTTTTTAAAGATAATACAATTTCTACGAAAGAATTGCTCTTGCATGCATTGCGCGCATGATGTTTTCCATTCGAATGACTGAAACAAGCCAAGGTTTTTTTTTTTTTAATGGGTACAGATATAAAGTGTTTTTAAAGTGACCTACAATGAAAAAAATAAAACTTGTAGATCCCAAGAATTTTTTTGTTTTGAGAAATTTGAAATATCGAGACTTCTTTTATACAAAAGTAGTCGTGAAATCTAAACTTCTAACTTGAGAAACATAATAATAGGTCATTTTGTGCTTCTGTACGTTTAATACATATAACGAAAATTTCGTGAAATTCTAGGTAACCGTTTTCCAGAAATCGTGCACACAATGATCAAAATCGCTGTTTTACGGAAATTGACTTTAAAGATTAAATCACCCCTTGATCATATAGGAAAGCTCAAAGTGTTTTAGACATAATTTCTCTTCTAATGCGAATTTTTGCATGGGGTTTGTTTTTAAATGTTCCTAATGAATCCTATTTAATTATAAGCTATTTAAAAAATCGATTTTTGGACGCTTTAAAGGGTACCCTGACCCATTAATGCTTATTTGTGACAGAGTTTATATTTTTTATAGTCATATGTTGCATAGTGCTTATTAGGGGAAAAGTCTTATGTTTTACATTACCATTTTCACGTTTTTATCATTCCAGCTTGATTATACTTCATTTTATTTTGAGATGTAAGTTTAAATTAACCTATAGCTTTGAACCGAAATAACTTCTTAGAGACGCACTAGATGTAGCTATGAATAGGTACAATGAATGATGGCATGAAAGGATATTCTTTAACATCACTACCATTCTTGTTCAGACTATCTTTAAAACAGTCATATTCAAGAACAGATCGTATTTTTATTGTTAAAAATTGAAATTTATGCGCTGAAAATGCAACACTATTTCTACGAAAGTGTTTTTAACACCATAAGAGTGAGTTTGGTATCACCTATCAATACCCAAATCGTTATTTTAATGCATTGGCCACCTTATTCTGTAGATTAAGGTCCATGTGATTTCCGTATTTTAGGTCATTTGAAAAAAGTGGTTTAATGGATTTTTAAAGTTTTTGTATATGTCCACAAAAAAAAAAAAAATCGCATGTTTTAACTTTTATGTAAAAAATTTTTAAAATAATAACCTTTGCCTATCATATGAAAAACAGTTGACTTTATATTTTATGTCCGAAACGATCGTCATCTGTTCATTACACTGTAAAAAAAAATCTGTAGTTCTACAGATGTAAAGTTACATGTTTACTAAACTTTCACCTGTAACTGTACGAAAAAAGCTGCAAATCTACAAAACTAGTTTTTGTAAAGCTACAAAAATCTGTAACTTTACAAATGAATCTGCTAAAATTTCAGTAATCTTACTAAACTTTTATTTGTAACCCTGGTTGGAGTTACATGAAAAGTTCTCGGAATCCCAGTTTCCAAAAAAATTCTTAGTAACCTTACAGATTTTTTCATTTTCGGCGCAAAAGTGTGTCTGTTACATGAAATTTTGTTGTTGCCGTTACATGAAAAGTTCTAGGAATCCAAGTTTCCTAGAAAAACTTTAGTAACTTCACAGATTTTTTTTTACAGTGTACAATGCAAAATATCCACAAAGGCGGTTTTATTACTATAAAATTTGGTACTTTTTTGGTATGTCTCACAATAGTCCCATTTTTTGGATGTCTCATTTTTGCCCTGAATGACCCTATTAACTTTCAAAAAACAAAATTCATAAAACTTTATTGGAAAATGTGTCTCAAACTTTATTGGAAAATGTGTATTTCATCTGAAAGCAATAAAGCAAAAGATCGTTATAGTATGCAGTTGTCTACTCTAGTTCTTTGTCGGTGACATTTTTTTAAATTTCCTTTTTTTTTAATGGCGTATTGTTAAATTTATTATATCAGTTTTCAACAAAAAATATTATTTTGTTTTGTTTAAAAAGTGAATGAATAAAACCTTTAAAAAAGCATCTGTAAATGATGACAATTATGTAAACGGAAATCGGTTAATTCAATGCTGAGATATATCGGATATTGATTTAACCTATTGCAAAAAAAAAAAATTCAAATTATCCTGAATTTTATGAGCATTTAAAACCTTTCAGGTGCAAGGCATTTCTGCTCCAAAAATGTTCAAAAAATTTATTGATACCGCAATTTACGAACAAATTTATTTGAAATAATAAAAAGTTTTTTTTCCCCCCACGTATATTATGATATCGAAATTGTACTAAAAAATTACTGGTGCCATTTGGCAGTTTGGGCATAAAAATTAAGCGTTCGCAGACTGCAAACGGCGGGTTGAGCCACTGCAATAATATCCCCAGATACGGAGGAGGTTTAAAACACTGTTTTCATAAAATCGCTTTTAAAATATACCCATAAGGATTATTTACATGAAGAGCATCTGACATATTTTTAGTCATAACTAGCATAATTATAAAAATTTTCTAGTGCTTTTTTATTTATTGGCACAACATATATAACTTTTCTTTTTCCGAAATGCTAGATTTATTTTAAGAATAAAAATCCCAGTCCTTGTAATTGTGCGATATGTTATTGATGCATTTATTTTTTTCAGATACATAAAATGTTTTTGTTTTTACTTTTCAGAAAGAAACTCACATAATACGTGTGGACTTTCAATCTGACGAAGTAACGTCTGATATACAACGGAAACAGATCTGGGCTACAAGGATAGACAAGATGTCAAGAATTCTTTTCCCGCTCAGCTTTCTAATACTTACATGTGCTTACTGGATATATTATGTTCTGTGCATTTAAGACATCTCAACTAATCACGTGCTATCAATAGGTTAAAATTAAATTTTATCCTTTATAACATAATCTTTTTTCTACAAATCTTCACATACCTAGTAGATAGATATTTAAAAATAAATATATGCTTCATGTTTAATAATTAGTAGATAAAAAGAGGATAAATATATGACACTTCATTCTTTTTCAGGGAGGTATTTTAATATATGATACTATTTACTACAACGATTACGTAATAGCCTGTCCGTCAAAGAATGGTGCTCCAAAGTTTTTTGTATCTATTACAGCTGGTTTGGTATGTGCCCCTGAAATATCACTAATGTGTTGGAAAAAACTATGGCATTATACTCAGCATATTATTCAGTATTTTCAGAAGAAAAACAGATTTTGTATTTGATGAAAGTCAAGAAAAGGCCTTGAAGTGTCTAGATATAGTCTCCTTCAATTACTCTAAGCGAAAAAAAGATAGGTGGTTAAAAAGGTACACATAGGTGAAAAATGTTACAGTTAAGTGACAGTAATGGCTGTTGTATATCTTCACAATACAATTTATGTTAAAGATAAACTGTGAGAAAACTCTCTTGTAATAATAAGGACGTGAATTTTACTAAGATTTGCTTTTTAAAATTGTTTTATTTGGCTTTCTTAGATTGTGCTATGAAATTATGTCCCTCTCATAGATGTAATGAAATTTAAAATCTACATAGAATGGCTTGAAAAGCTTTTACTAAATCAAGCATCAATATTTAGAATACACTTACTCTCTGTGAAAAAAGTCATATTTCTAAATTAAGTGCAGTTAATTTTTCACATTAAAATATTTATTTCCTTCATGCATCTACCTGTTCTAAAACAGATTTAAAATTAGTTGGGCGGTGTAGAATTTTACTGAGACACATTAAGAACAAGGTATAATTGATAAGTGTACAGTAAACAAGCACTGACGCCAAAAATTATTTGTACAGTGCTAAAATAAGAAAAAAATCTGAAAAAATAATACCAGGGCTTTACAATTAACCAGCAAGGCGCTAATACATCGTACAAGATTGCAATTATCGAACATCGATACATGTAAAATGCATTCACATACGCTAAGCACTTTATAACCTGATTAAATGACGAGTCTGTCTCATAGAGTATGTGAATGCATTTGCGTGCAATCGATGTCAGATAATGACAATCGCGTATAATTTATCGGTTTTTTTCTGCTAAACAGAAAAGTACTCCAGCTTCCGTTAAACCCACGTAACTCCTAAAAAGTCGTGCTATAAAGCTATTTGCACAACTTATCTATAAATTTTTATATTACTGTTAGAGTTAAATTTTATTATGGAATCGTATATTTTTATCAGAACATTGTAAATCTCATTACTAACCATAAAAGACTTTTTTTTTTCATTCGATTCTTCCTTCCGCATTTAATCTTAATACAAACTTTCAAAACCTTTTTTTGGAAAAACGATAAATATTTGTCAAAATGTGTTGTGGTTCATATGTCCGATCTTGAATGAGTGATATTGTCACTAAAATTATTTAAACAATTATACAACAGTTATTTTATAATGAAAATAACAATACAGATCAGAAAATACATAAATGCACAGTTCACGTGCGTGTATGTAAAAAAATTATGATGCTACTGTTGAACTCTTTTAAGTTTTTCTATTGTATTTTAACGGCGTTACATTGTATGAAACATAACAAAATTGGTATGCATTTCTGATGTGAACTAAAACATGTTTTTTGTAGAATGTGGTGTGCATTTACGATTCATTTACAGGTTCATTTAAAAATATTCGGTTATCTACTGGTCTACGGAAGAAAAAAAGTTGCAGTGTATTTTAATAATTATTACTACCATAACTTCAAATTTGTGCAATCTTTTTTAATCCCCCAGTACATAGTGGGTCAAAAATGATGTCTTCAATTTTATTACATTTTTATATTTTATTTTCTCATAGGTTAAGACTTTGAAAATTGTATAACTTCTAAATATTTAAACTGGAGTATCGGGTAAAAAATTGAAAGAAATGACAGTTTCAGAAAAGGCTCTACATATCGAATGTCTATACATGAAATTTGTTATACTGAAATGAAGATAGATATAATATGCTGTATATATAGAAAGAAAATATTGTATAAATTAATCTCTTAAATTTGTATGAATAATACTAAATATTTTTATCGTTAGCACATAGCTAAAAATATAATGCAATGACAAACTAGCATTTTATTTGTATTTAAAAATTCAGTAGGTTACTACCATTTTTCTAGGATTCCGAGAATAAACCTGAATACATATTACACTGAGTAGATGCGAAAGCGCATTAACATAACTAAAACAATGCTTTTTATTCGAATGAAATTTATAAAATTTAAATTTATTGGTTAGTAGTGTTTTACTTTTCATTTAAATTAGTTTTATACGCATTATACGTTGTTAACACTTTCCAACATAGTTGAAAAGTGTTTATGACTTCGATTTATCTGGCCGTCTGTCTATCTGTCTGTTGTTCTAACTCGTGTAAATGTGATGTTTAAGGTTTACTATGGCATGTTTTGCGTTGAAAATAAAGTGTGTAGTCTTTATAATTCGTTTACAGGGGTACTCAAAAGAATTCCTTAACTTTATAGTCTATCGGGGAATATCGCTTGCAATGTATTTTAGTAATTTTACACTATTTCAAATATTTTGAAATTGATATACAGTGAAACCTCCCTGTGCGACTACCTCCATTAAGCGACCACATTCCCTGAACGACCATTATTTATTGGAACGAAATTTATTCCCATAGGCTCAATACTAAATTTACCTCCATTCAGAGACCATCCCAGTTAAACTCCCTCCATGGGCGACCCATTTCGCTGAAGAAAATGAAACAAATTCCGTTTTTCCTGGTCGCTTGAAGAAGGTTTTATTAGAAAAATGATTCCGGGGAGCGCATTATTCATCAAACTTCTAAACTAAGTTTAGAATTTTTTTTTATTCCGGTAAATTTTAAGTGTAAACCCCTTTGTGCCTTTTTAGGTAATGAATTTAACTCTGATGACAAATTAAGAATGACGGTCAATAAACTCCCCTACCCTATTCTGTCAGGAAATTCTCAAAGAAATAGATAAATTAATGAAATCGTCATTATTTGTTCCCGTCCAAAAAAAAAATGTATTTATTTACTGAACTTTGAAAGGACATGGAAATAAAAGTTATAAAACATAAAACCGTAAAATCAAAGCAAACGTCAATGTATTCATTTTTAAACTCTATTGTAATTAACTTACGTAATTAACTTTTGTTTTGATACTTAAATTTTCATATTTTTTCCTAATGTGAAAAATAAATTTTAGTAAAAGTAATTGTTACCTTTTTTTCAATAATTAAAATCTAGATTTAAACATGACCTCCATTAATAGATCACCTCTCGGAGAGACCAATTTTTATTGGAACAGGACGTGGTCGCTTTAGGGAGGTTTTACTGTATATCACTGAAGTTTACTATAAGGCCCTTACTGTAGAATATGGTGTGAATAGAATTTATCGTTCATTTACAGGGCCTCACAAAAGAATTTGGTTGCAGTACTGCCCGTGAACAATAATTACTTGAAATGCGGGCGTTTTTTACTGCTGTACGCATTTTTACATTTAACTATTTTTGCACATACTACTTGGTGTTTATAAATTTTAAGGTTTCCTTCAAGATACTTACTGTAGAACATAAGGTGAGTAGTATTTATAATTCATTTACAATGACACACAAAAGAATTTGATCATGGAATTCTCTATGAGCGATAATTGTTGGGAAGTGCATTTTCAGTTATGGTATGTGATTTTAAATGTAACTATTTTTTTTTGGCATGTTACTTAGTGTTTGTAAATTATATAGATTAATTACAGGGCTTCACAAAATAATTCTAGAACATTTCCCTTTATTGACCAAAATTACTTCACGAAAATTTTCAATTGTGCTATGTGTTTCCCAACTAAACTAAAAATTTTGCATACTATGTAGTACATATATATAAATGTATAAACCATATACATTACTGCATATAAGAATTCGAATACTTTACCTATTTCAGATAGTAAATAATGGAATTTTGATATTTGTTATGAGTTTTCCAAATTGTTTAATTAGATATGACTATTCACCGTATTAAACAGCGACATTTTGTTACGGTATTCTGAATGTTTTGGAAAGTGTTTCACGATATATCCCTGGAAACATTAGTTTTTTTTATTCCAGATTAACATGACTTCTTTTAAATAGCAATGCATATGCAATTTTTACTATCTTTTTAAACAAAAATAGTATCGTATGCTACAAAAGTGGTTTTTTAAGTATTTTTATGTCCTTATATCCTATATACAAATATTTTCCTCTTCAGTAAAGGAAATTAACTCATTAATTTTTGAATAAAAAAGCAATTCCACAAAAGTTCAGCAATTTTTACTTTAAATACGATTAGGTCTTATATTTTTGCTTGGCGGAAATATTGATATATATTCAAAGGTAAATAATAAGAGTTCAATGAGAAATCAAACTTATTCTAAATAAATTTGTCAATTATAGAATTGGGGTAAAGACAGTTAAGAACATAGAACAACTACGCGACTATATTCGGAAGCTAATGTGAAACCTATGAAAGAATTCTTTACAAATTTTTCTATCGCATTTTAATATTTTTAAATAATTTTCTTTGACATAGGATATTTGATGTCGATGTCTAACATGATATATTTCCAATTTTTCGATTTTAGTTGTAGTTCAAGACTCTTTTAATTTCGGTTCAAATAATCTATGTAAAAAGTATAATTTATAAATATTGAAATACAAAAAGAAAAATTGTAAAAAAAAATCATTTTGATTAACATTAAATTGTAAATATCGTCGCGTAACTAGCATAAATCCTTAAGAGTCCTAAAGACCTCTTACTGAAGCCTGAAAATTGATTTTAGGTACACTGTAAAAAAAAATCTGTAAAGTTACTAACATATTTCTCGGAAACTGGGATTCCAGGAACTATTTATGTAACGGTAACAGCAAAAATTTCTGTAACAGCATCTGTTACAGGAATTTTTCTTGTTGCCGTTACATAAAAAGTTCCTGGAATCCCAGTTTCCTAGAAAAATTTTAGTAACCTTACAAATTTTTTTTTACAGTGTACTCTGCTCTCAAGTAGACAATATTATTATAGTATATAATAGGTTCTTGTAAATAGTACTTCATGATAAAAAAGAGTGATGGTGAAATCCTAAGTACGAATTAGTATTACCCAAATAATATGCTATAGCATTCATTATAAACTTTATAGAAAGTTTTAATATTGGTTAAATATAGGTTTTATGTTGAAGATATTTAGGATGAAACACCAATATTACAGAAAGTTTGCCTTTATGAGAAAATTTTTGCAATGCAATAACAATATTTCAGAAATATTAACATTATGGTAGAAGTATTTATAATTACACTGTACTGAAATGACAATAATGGGAAAATATCCATTTTAAAATGGAAAAATTGGTTCATTCCATTTTTGGTCAATCATTGCCAAAATATAAAAATCTCATTATTGGAGCAAAACTTCATTAAAATATTTAGCCAATTAGATTAATATTGACCCAATATAGTTTTACTATTAGAAGTGTAACTAAAGCAGCCATCAAAAACTTTAGTCGATTTCCTTGTATAGTATTCTATTGTGCATCTTTGAGCAATAACCAATTATACTAACTTCCCATCAAACTTGACACCATTTTCAAACTAGCACTGAACTTTAATTAAATATTAGTAATGTGTAGTCTTGTATAAATAACAGTTCAAAGCATTAATTATAAAGGAGATATATGGAAAAATGTACCCGTAAAGAACTTGATCGAAAGAACAGAAATCAAATAAACTTTTCATTAAGATGTTAAGATATTTCAAGAGCTTAGGGGAATATGCTGTTATAATATAACAAAAACTAAATTTCAAACGAATTGTACTAAAAACTTTTTATTATAAATTTTATCAATTTATTTTCTTTTAATTAACTCATGTTTAATATGTTAACATGTGGTACTAAACATTCTCAGAAAAGCTTAACATTTAATTTTCAAGAATTAAAAATCATTATTATTTTGAATAATCTTAAGTATAAATAAATAATACAAATTAGAATCTCACTATTTTAGCTTCGCCGCATGATAAAATACCTCAATTACCTTCATCAATAAGTTAAAACAATTTTCGAAAAAATTTAATGTAACATGTTCTTCCACTAAGCTCTTGACTTATGATTCGTTATTTTCCTCTACAAGGCTGCATAAATTTATGCCACAGAAGGACAATAATGCAGAGTTATGAAATATCGAAAATATTTTTATTCAATAATCACAACAAATGGAACTGCTGCAAAAATTTCAAGTCAAAGATAGGAATTGAAAGAAATATAAATTTTCCAACCACATAAAGCTGCACGCTTATCTGCTAGTGTCAAGTTATTTTAAAGAAGTGCCTAAAAAAGTGAAAGACAAGCATAAAACGCACAGTTATGATATGTAAAAATCTGTCTCAATTTCTGTCAAAGAAGAAATATTTTATGAATATTTGAATAATAAGTTGTCCTATTGTCTTATCAGTGTCTGTGAAATATTTCTTTCATTTTTCAATAAATACGTTTGCTTTCCTTCTTGTGTCTATTTAATCAAATTGTCATTTTATCTATCAGTGTGCATAACTAAAAGATGTGTAAAGGTTAAATTACTTCATTTCTATTGGTATATTTTGAAAAATTTTTCAAAAATATTTCTCTAATGAATAATATTTTATCTTATTTTTTAAATAATACAGAATTTCTTTAAAGAGACTTGCTACGCTTTTAAAAATATTTGAAATTTAAGTGTTTTGCAATTCCATATTGGCACATTGCACTGGTTGTTAAATATAAAGGAACAACCGTATAAAGGTTCTTCATGTTAAATCTATTAAATGAAATTCAATCATTGGTAGTAGATTGGTATCTCAAAGATCAGTGTTATTACGTGGAACAATAAAATCTCCCTTTGCTCCAAAGCACATGCAATAAACCTTTAAATATCAGCGAATAACATCGGTACAAAGCTGATGGAACCATAGTACGGGCAGGTAACATTTTGAATGCCCATACCAACCTAACTTTTTCTAGTAATGTAACTATGAATACGTAAATGTACAGAGTAGAGATGAGATGGGCTGTGTTTAAAATTTAAGTGTTTTGAAATACCATCTTGGTATATTACACTGTATCTTAAATTTATAAGAACAAGTTATAAAGGTGATTTATGTTAATTCTATTCAAAGAAATTCAATGAATAGTAATAGATTGGTAACTCAAGGTCAGTTTTATCACGTAGTCCAATGAGATTCTCCTTTGTTGCAAAGCAAACGCAATAAACCTGAAAATATCCGTGAATAGCATCGGTACAAAATATATGGAGCGCTACAGCTAATAAGAGTAATCTCTCACTTATATGTCGCCTCTTTTATGCGTCTGCCTCAGTTATAAGTCGATTTTTGATAGACCCGGATAAGCATATTAGCGAAGCAATGCTATTTTTTTCGTTTATGCGTCGCAACGTTAAATGCATCTCTCACATATGTGTTGGAGAAATTTCAAGTTTCCACCACAATTTCTTCTTATTCAATACGTGTCCATTAGAAAAAAAGTTCACATCAGCTCGTAAAAGGAAAGTCAATTTTTTGTCTTTTGCTTTTGTTTTCGAAACAATAATTGGAAGCTGCATTCCTTTGCCACACACCTTCGCACCTGCTACTTCTAGAGCAGGGGGAAGTGTGAGAATGACTTTTTTTCCGGAAATGAAGCAATCGAAATCTGTCTTATTAGCCCGCACATATTAGTCTTTTTTGTTCTTAAATTTCTGTCCTCGCTCGGAACGTTGAAGTATCTTTTTTTTTTTTTTTTTTTTTTTTTTTTTTTCATTATTGAAAATGAGTAAGAGAACAAAATTACCGATTTCTTTTAAAATGGGGTTTATTAAAATGCGTGAAGAGATGTCTCATGTAACGATAAAAATCTTTAGCAGAACAAGTCAAAATTCCTGCTACAACTTCAAAAGCGATTTTGAAAACAAAGATGCAATTAAGGCAGTCAACAAAGAATGTGGAATTCATTCCAAGAAACGGAGTAGAATACAGAGTGGTAAATTTGATCAATTGGAAAAAGCTTTAGTGCAGTTGCTTAGAGAAGATCGTCCCTCTCTCCAGTATACCAGTCTCCAATATATCGTCTCTCCAATATACCAGTAAATTGTCAGTTATTAAGGGAAAAAGGAATTGAAATAGCACAGACTTTTGGGATAGAAAATTTTTCTTCGTCCCAAGGTAGGATGGAGAAACTTAGAACAGGCATGGATTAGCTCTGCACATTATTAGTGGTGAAAGTGCAAACGTTAATTAAGCTAATGTTGAGCAGTGATTAAGTCATCTGCCAACTTCATTGAAAGATTATAAGCTTTGTGACATTTTTAATTGAGATGAAAAGGCCTCTTTTTTAAAATAATGCCCGATAAAACTTTATCTTTCAAGCGTGAAGTGTGTCATTGCGGTATAAAAATAAATAGAGATTCACAATTCTACTTTGCTGTAATGCAGACGGTACTGATAAATCCTTTGGTCATTGGAAAATCAAGAAATCCTCGTTGTTTCAAAACGCAAAAAAAATTGCCATTTGTATACGATAATAGCAGTAAAGCGTGAATGAATGCTAAAATCTTTTTGAAATTTCTTCACGGTTTGATCCAAAGATGGAAAAGGAAAAACGATAAGTTATTTTATTCATTGAACAGTGCCCTGCTCACCCTTTGGACTTCTCAGAGCTCAGCACTACAAAAGTTGTTTTCTTCCCTGCAAACTGCACAAGTAAACTTCAGCCGTTGGATTTGGGAATTATTCGTTGTATGAGAGTGAGTGACAGAAAATTTTTAATTAGAACAATTCTTGGTTCACTTTAATTAAAAAGTGCATTAAATAACTAAAAAAAAGTATCCGTACTTGATGCAATAAATATGCTCTGTTCATCATGGGAAAGTGTCAATGAAACATGCATACAAAATTGTTTTTAAAAAAAGGCAGGATTTATTCTGAAGGATGTTGAAAATGATTCATCTTCTTCCAAATATCAGCCGCTATTATATGAAGAATGGAATGCCGTGTGTGGGGGAAGGGGGGGGGAGATAATTAATTTTAACAATTTCTGGCTATCGATGAAAATGTAACAACGGCAGAAATGAGAGACATACAATAAATAGCCGCAGAAATTCTACGCTAATGCACATGAATCAGATAACGAAGACAATTTAGAAATAGATCCACCGACTTTTGCAAAAGCAATAGATGCCCTGGAAACCCTTCTTTACTGCATTCAACGAACTGATGCTTCAGGTTCTAAATATTTTTGTTTCAAGGAATTTGAAAAAGCTATTTTTAAGGACAGACATCAATCTCATAAACAAACTTCGATTTTAGACTAAAAAAATAAGGTACGAAATAAAAATTTTGAGATGTGCATATTTTAGATTTGAATTAGTAAATAATTAACAATTCAAGTGAATCGTATTTTTTATTATTATTCTGCTTCCTATTTAACCATTTAAAGATTAATATTGCCTTAACATTTATTTCAAATTTTATTTTTACCTGAATTTCATTTATACGTCTCTCTCGTTTATGCGTCGTTTTTCATCAGTCCCTTGCAATGACGCATAAGTCAGAGATTACTGTATTTCGAACGGCCACACAGACATACTTTTTTATGTAAACAAATACTTAAAGTACAGAGTAGACATGAGACTGGCTGAGTTTGAAATTTAAGTGTTTTGCAATATCGGCTCAGCATATTACATTAGCGCGGCTATTAAATTTATAGGAACAACTATATAAAGATGCTTAACTTAATTTTATTAAGGAAAAATTTCTTTGAATGGTAGTAGACTGCTACCTTAAATCGGCGTTATCACCTATTCCAATGAAATTCTCCTTAGCTCCAAAGCAGACGGAATAAATGAGAAAACATCAGTGAATAGCATTGATACCAAGTTAATGGAGATATAATACGGGCAGGTAACGTTTGTCACACGAATCAACCTTTTTTTATGCAATATAACTATGAATACACAAATGTTCAGATGGAGATGAGACGGGCTGAATTGCTAATTTAACTGTTTTGTAATACCATGTTTACATACTACACTTGTTCTTAAATTTAAAGAAACAACTATATAAAGCGAGTTTATGTTAATCCTACTAAATAAAATTCAATGAATGGTAGTAGATTGTTAACTCATGATCTGTGTTATCACGTAGTCCAATGAGATTCTCCTTTGCTACAAAGAAGAAGCAATACATTTGAAAACGTCAGCTAATAGCATTTGTACAAACTTGGTGGAAACAATGTACGGGCAGGCAACATTATGAATGGCGACACCGAACTACATTTTTTTTACCAATGTAACTATATATATATATGTGAGTGTGTGTGTGAAAAAACGTGCTTCGAATGCCGTATGTGCCAAAGAGATTATAAATTATGAAAATCAAATATTTATATATAGGTATATTTTATAGGTGCAGATTCCCAAAAGTTTTAAGGAGCCAGTGGCTCTTAAACCCAAACAATCCACTCTCCACATTGTGATAAAATTGCATAAAAGAAATAACGTTTATATGGGAAAAAACTCAGAAATTCAAGGTGAAAAATAATTTGTTTAATGTATGCACATGTACAACAAAACATCGACTAAATAAATCAAATGTGTGCATTTTATTTAATCACAAAATTCTTTTAATCTGGGTATAAATTAAAGGTAATATAAATTTTAAACTATGCACAGTTCAGAATATAAAGATGGGCAAGATATAGGTTTAAAAAAACATGCATAAGCTAAGCAATCACGGTAGTGGAGAATATTGGGAAAAAAATACTTCTTATTTTCATTTTGTCCTACAAGAATACATTTAAAAAAAATTGAGAATTTCTGAGTATTATTATTTTGCACTATAAAAATCAAAATACAATTGAGATACTTGTTTTTGAAGAACACAAAGGAAAGCTATCTTTAAAAAAATCTTATCACAAGCTATTACAGTGGTATTCTGTTCTGAATTTTCCGAAAAGTCGAACATAAAAAAAAAATATCGCGAATTTCGACAAATGGTCGCGAAAAAAATTAATTTCAACAATCGTACGCAGAAAAAACACCAATTTCGCAAAAGGATCCAGAAAAAAACGCGAATTTCGTGAAAGGATCGCAAATTTCTTTAAAAATAGCAAAAATCCCGGAATTTCGTCAGAGGATTGCGGAAAAAATGCTAATTTCATTAAAGAATCGCGAAAAAAAAACGCAAATTTCGTCAATTGATCACAAAAAACCCACTGATATCATTAAATGACCGAGGAAAAAACTCTAATTTTGTGAAAGGATAGCGAAAACAACGCTAATTTCGCCAAAAGATTGCAGCAAAAACGTGAATTTTGTCAAAGAATGGTAGAAAACCTCCCACTAATTTCGTCAAATGATCGCAAAAAATGGGTGTTATTCCCGTTTTTTTCTCCGACAAGTTAAAATTCAATTTTTTCGAATGTTGTATTTTGCGGGGGTTTTCGGGACGGAATGATGGAATTTGCCTCTTTTTTTTTTCCTTTGACCGATTGACAAAACTCGCGTTTTTTTCTATCGACCGATTGACAAAAATTGTGTTTTCCTTTCTATTGACCGATAGCCGAGAATCACGGTTTATTTGACGATAGATTGACGAAATTTGCTGTTTTATTTCGTGAACGATTGATAAAATTCGTGGTTTTATTTGGCTAACGTTCAACAAAATTTGCCGGATTTTTCCATGACGGTTTTTACAAAGGTCGATCACCGATCGAGGAAATTCCCGATTCATTTTCATGACCGATTGACAAATTCATTTTGCGGAAATCTGCTAAATAAATAAATAATAGTTAAAGGAAGTCTGCTAATTCGTAGAAGAATCGCATGCCGATATCTGGTGTCTACCTGCAAGAACATATCTGAATACTCCCAGAGCTACAAATTTAATGACAAACGTATTCTTTTCTCGGCTCAAATTTTTCTGAGTCGCAAGCTAACTGTTGAATTAATTCGCGACGCACATCAAAGGTATTTTTTCCCCGATCCCGCGGACATCGCAGTTTTTTTAGAAGAAAACAATAAATTTACGATTCCCCGGAAATGTGACGTTTATGTTTAATCATATTTTTTAATAATGGAAAAAAAGAAAAAAAGAAAAACGGTAAACATTGCGGGGTTATGGAGGAGACATAATCCCGTGATTGATAAGAAAAAAAATCCAAAAATCTTTCGGCGAAAAAGGGGCATCCCTATAAGAAGCATGGCGAATTAGACGCCGAAAGTTAGTCGAAAAATAAAAAATTTAGTCGCCACGTGGCGACTGGCGACCGTGAATCTGCACCTATAGATTGCAAATCAAAGTACAGATAATTTACATATAAACCTGAGGTCTTCAAAGTTTTTTGGTAATAGTAATAGTATTTTAAACTTTTCATTAACACCTCAATGACAAAGTTAAACTTTCTACATGATATTAATACTAAAGATTCTCGTTTATCTCTCAAGGGACCATAAATATGTTGGATAATTTACATTATCGAATAATAATGAAGACATTTTTAGACGCACTTTGTAAATGTACTTGAACTATAAATACAATTATCATACATAAAGTAAATATTTACTAACACAGTGTAAATAAATAAACACTGTCATAAAATAAATATTACAAACAAATGCATAGCGAGTTTAAAGAGGAAATTTTGTAATTGCATCTGTTTGCATTTTTAAGACAATTTCAGAGGAAAAATCATCAATACAATTAGTTTTCGCTTTAATTGTGATTTGCTTGCAGAGTTATTTTAGATTCTAATACAAAATCTGTTGCATTGTACATTTTCCTTCCATGTTTTCAAACTTCGTATCCAAGGAGAAATAGAATAATCCAGAATGTTTATTACTTCTAATTTATCCGGATTTTCTAAATTTTTCAGCCTTTTTGAAATTATTATTGCGAAAACAATCGGTTATGCCTTATCAAAATTTACAGTATGTTGCAGAATTTAACAATTAATTAACTGTAATTAAAGTTAAGTAAAAAAATAATGCTTTTATGTTCAGCTATTCCCACACAAACACTTTTATGTTGAAGTTTGTGTGGTTGTCGTATAACCAAGTGCTGTCTGCTTTTAGAATATGACAGCAGTTTTTGAAATAAGGTACTTACTAAAAATTTCAATATCTTTCAATTTTCAAACGGTAACAGCTACTTTTGAAGCCATATTTCAGTTCCTCAGATATAAACAGCTTTGAAAGGGCATATTTTATATACATTTTCTTAAATCTTTATAGAATTTTAAAATAAAAATGCGTTAAGAGTTTTTGCATTGTTAAAAAAAAAAATATGTATAATCTTACAAGTAGAAGTATTGAGATAATATAATCGAGCTGCTGTAACCGTGAGTCTTAGTGTATTTTACTCTATATCTAGTGTATGGGAATTACATCCATAAAATTACAATCTTCTCTGATTAAGCTTAACGGAATAAGCATCATTTTCTTAAATGTTTAATGTATTTTCCTTTATACTACTAAAATTGCTTTGTCTCTCTAGTATTTGTGTACAAATATATATGCGTGTAAATACGTTATTATTAAGTATTCTGTTTACAATTCACGCATAAACTTACAGGCACACTCTTAGATAAAAAATGTAAAACCTGGACATCCTGTTATAATATTTTACTTTTTCCAACCAGCTAAAAAGCGTAGGTTAGCAGCTTGATAGAGATGAATGGAAAGATTAATTGGTTAAATAAATTATTATTTTTATATTTTAATATGTTCACTATATTTTTTCCGGTATATATTTTTAGTATATCTTTAAAATAAAAAAGTAAAAAACAAATGCATCTATTTACCGTCGTATATTTTCTAAGGGTCCAGCTCATTGGTCTGGATAAAATTCTTCAGCCCTCCATCCTAAGCAGTCTCAACCTCCGTACAATTTTATCACCTAATTCTCGCGGAGAGACTTGAGCGATCTCTTTCAATTATGAATGGTGAATATGAGAAAATTAGATCAGTTTTTGAAATAAGGTTTACTATTAAAAATTTCTGTCTACATATTAAAAAATTCAAACAACTTTGAATTTTCAACCGTAACACCTTCTTTTGACTCCATATTTCAGTTCCTTAGATACAAACAACTTTGAAAGGGCATATACTATGTAATATTTCCTCCATCTTCATAGAAATTTAATAAAAGTTAAGGGTTTATCCATTGAATTCGAGAAAGATTAATAATCTTTAAAGTTCAATCAAGTTAAATTCAAAGGAAAATAACAAGTTAAATTCAATTAGTAACCAATAAAGTTTTATAGAAAATTTAAATACAAAAAATATTCACTTTCTTTTAGATACTTATGCAATCACATATGGACAGAGACAGAAGTTGCTTCGGAACTGGGAAGCCGCTGCCAATTCTTACTGTTTACTGTATAATCTGAAGTATTAATACTAGTGCTAAATATGATTTTATCATGACTCCCTAAGATAAGATATAACACAATTACATACATACAAGACTAGAGCTGATGTGCAACTTGAAAGCTCCTAATATGTCATCTACTGTTCACAGGTCAATATAATTGTAGTCAATTTAGTTTGGCATAAGCATGCGCATTTTAGAAACAACTGACTGTTATGGAATGAAAATTAAAATTTTCAAAATCCGATTATTAAACCTTAATAATCAAATAGCAAACTACCATAAACATTTGAGAATAAAAATAAAACTTTTAAGAATAATCAGTAAATAATCACGAGGTGCTAAATTCGTACTCTCACATACTCTAGTGTGCAAGAGTGCGCATGCGCAGGTTAATCTTTTGGTATCATATAATATATATTTTACATTTAACATCCTGAATCCTACATAGCGTATGTGTTTTTGTGAAATCATTCTTATAGCTGCTAAACATCACCTTTTTTATTACTGCTATTTCCGAGTAGTAACCGTCGCCCTTTTTTATCAACAAATTTTGCTATGTCTATAAATGATCTCAAGCTTTATTATAAAGTAGTGATTTTACCAAAAACTTTTTGACGTCCGAATATATATACTTGTTGGCACCACTTCCGATAGTGACATTAAACGATCTGACTACATAGCCGTGTTTGAAAATTTGTCAATGCTAGTTCCTGCCATCACCTACATATCATTGTCGCCTTCAAGATCATATTTTTCCGTGACTCTATTGGATAAGAAATCGTCTTTCTTGAAACTTTCGGTATTCAGAGATCCTATACCAGTTATCTTACATAGCAGATACAACTGTTACAATTTTGTTGTAAGCTACTGTGAAAGTATCGGTAATATGAAATATTGTTATCTTTTCATTGTCTATTAGATACCATGGATATTCCATTATCTTCCAAGTTCAACATACAATGCACAGTGAGACAAAGGCCTGAAAAAGATGGACAAAAGTCGAGAAATAAAGTTACTATTTATGAAATTTTGATTATGCAGTTGGCTATAATAATATTTCAACAGACAAAATAAATATTTAATAAAAGGTTTTCGCTTTAGTCTAATTACTTGCACCATTTCAAAAGCGAAGTTTGGGCGCGGATAATCTGAGTCCAACAAAAAGAGTATAAATATAGAAGAAATAACTGTTCCTTTAAACATGTACTACATTTTTTGTTGACTACACGTTGACTACTTATGCCGTCTTCTGTCACGCGTTACTTTGAAGAATCTACTTTTAAGAGTTTGTTATTTTATATAGTGTATTATTTTGGTGGCATCGTAGATCACAATAATGTTCATAAGGCGTTTTCAGATAATCAGTTCTAACTTTTAAAATATTTAATAATTTTAAAAGAACATTTTTCATATAGAAACAACTTTGCATTTTAAACAGAAATAAAACATCAAATTTATGCTTAAACCACTTAAAGATAAAAATAGTAGCCAAAATTGAAAACTCAATAAAAGCCTATCCCTGAAAAATGGAGGGCTTAACTTCAACATTCAAAGTAAAAATAAATGTAAGGTAGTTTAAACTACCTCATTCTGAAGATCGAAAAACGTGTAGAAGAGAATGAAATACGCATTGCGATGCACAGTTACCTCTTTACAAAGCTAGAAATTTTAGAACTCAAAAACATACGAGCAGGTGGAACTAAAATTTACAAAACTGTGTTTGTTCCCCTTTTTTGTGGCAAGCTAATGCTGTTGTTTTGTTGTTGTCTGTCCGTATCTTTCTATAGCTGCAATAACCTTAGAGATAGAACATTGCATTTAACGCAACTAATCTATTTAAGAATTCATATCCTTCCTTTCTTTAAATGAAGACATAATTTAGTATTAAATTACGTATGAAATCGTAATGGTTAAAATAACAAATATTGATGTAGACATTAGGAAGTTACACTTGGTTAAGCAGGCTCACTCTTCACAATTACCTATGCAATCCAGGTAGTGTATGCAAAGTAGTTCATATAATTCGGCCAATAGTACAGGGTGTGACTGTTAAATATCCAGTACTGGTGAAATAACTTCTGAAATATAAATGTACAGTTCATAACTGTTTAATATTTTTCTAACTAAGCACCGTCTATCGTAATACAGTTTTGCGCGCGGTTATGCAATTGTTTGAAACAACTTGCAAAGACATCTTTGGAAATCCGGTTAATTTCTGAAGTCATGCTTTTCTTTATGTTATAGACAAGGAAGCAATTGCACAGATCATCACCTCATCGAGCTGGCGGCTTAAATTCCAGGATGAGACAGAACTCGATTAGCATATTAAAATGAAACTAGTCTTCCTAGTCATATCTTGGTGAAAACCACCTGTAAATTCCATTTTAGCGGTTGATTGGTAGGTTTATCGTTGTGTTTTCCTGCACCTAAAGGTGTGAAAACATGCAGGACTGGAAACAGGAAAACACAATAGTAAACCTGCCACTCAACCACCAAAATCAGGTTTACATGTGTTTTCCATCAAGATATAACTTGGCAGACCAATTGCATTTTATTATGCGAATCGAGGTATAACTATTCTTGGAATTTCAGCCGTCAACCCGATCAGGAGATGGTTTGTGCAGGCGCCTCCTTGTCTATTATCGATATCCAGAAATCTTGTTGCCTTTAGAGAGGTTTATACTTTGGGAAACACTGTCGATGATTTCACCCCAAGTTTCCATTGACATTTATTTCGGTTCTTCTGATAAATAATGAGGGACGAATCTCACGCAAACCTTGCGTTTCCAACGTCTTTTGTCAAAATTTGTCGAATAGCCAGTCAAAGATTAGAAGTCAGAAGGTCGCGGACTTTCTCGGTCGCTTCAGATGTACGTACGGATATCGGTCGGTCCAGTGCGCGGATCATCTTCGGCACTTTTCCGGCCATCATGAAAATGTCGAAACCATTCCGAAATGCAAAAACATGATAATGCGTCATCACCGTACACTCGCTGTATCATTTTACGTGTTTGTCCAGCAATTTTCCCAATTTGAAACAAAATTTAATGTTTATTCTAAACTCCATTATTTTCATTTCAACAACAATGATTTGACACCAAACCTCTCCTGGAGTGTAAACAGCAGAGAAGAAATCGAGAATGATACGCAGCTCAGACATGTAACCATTCAAATACCAGCGTTAACTAACCAACGAACTTTCAATTCTAATAATTGGTGCTACAATCCTAGAAATTAAGAGCCACACCTTGTATCTATAAGTACATACGAAGACGACCTATATTCTACTTGGCTAATATACATTCAGAATTTAATTTCAACTTTTTTAACATGAAATATATTTTTGTTTCTTAATTTTTAATACGCTGTGTGCGGAAAACGTAAAAATTGTGTGATAGTGGTAAATCTAAGCACCGGGAGGTTTTCTTCAGAAAATAACAGCAGGCATAACAAACTTATCGTTAGTTGTAAGAGTTTAGTTTTCTAACTACAGTAATTTCTGTTACAATAAAAATCATACCAACACTTTGTTAAATCTTGTCCTTACAATGTGTTGACTTCCTTCGAATTTTATATATTTTCTTTGGGCACCGGAGACGTCCAGGGAAGTACTAGAAAATCCCTAGGAAGCATCAGTTGGGAACCATCGCCGGGACAATGTATTTTAAAAAGGGTAAAAATCATCAAAAAATACGAATTACTGTTTTTGTCTTGAAATAAAAATAAATAAATAAAAATAAAATATATTGTCAAATGCTTCGCAAAAAGTGTATTTCTATACTTCTTAAAGGTGAGTAATGAAAGTAACATATCATAATGTATTTCAAATGCATTTTTCTCAAAACAAATAATTCGCAATCTATAGATCTTTGAAAAACTTTCATGTATTTTTTATTTCTCAAAATTTTAAATATATCAAAGAGACAATTTTAATACATTCTATAATAAATATGTTAATCCATTTTGGAATGTTGGTTTATTAAGGTCTTCAAATTAGTAATAAAGATTATTAACACGCTAATTTCCCATAAAAATTCAATTTTGCATGACATTTTTACAATTTGTTTAAATAGCTTTCTGTCAGATTAAAATTTGTGCGCCCAATTTTTTAACGTAGTTGTTTTAAGTTGATTAGTTGCTCTTTGATTTTTTATAATTAGATGTTTTTATAAGATTATTTTGACGTATTTTTAAATGGTTTTGTGAGGAAAAGTTCCTAGTTAAAGTATTAACACGTAAAATTGAGAAATATTTTTGAAAATTGGTACGCTTGAAGAAATTAATTTTAACATACGTAGGACAATTGCACCATAAAATGCAATAGAAAAAGATGTATACGTTAAAACATATCAACTAGCTCAATGGAACACATAAACAAGAGCTTTTACATGAACTTGTGCAAATAAAATTAAAAATAAATCATAATAAAAGATGTTTCGAACTGCTTCTGCAGTCGTCTTCAGAATAAATATGATGTTTTGATAGCTTCCTGTCGAGTCTTGACCAATTATATGAATTTCCATACTCACTGCAGTTTTCCATTCATATCATTCACCAAGAGTCGACATGAATCTATTTCGTCTCTATACTTTTAAATATTTCAACATTATATTTATTCTACAGACGACTGCAGAAGCTGTTCGAAACGTCGTTATTATCCTTTATCGTTAATTTTATTTGTACAAGTTCATATAAAAGTTCTTGTCTGTGTGTACCATTGAGCAATTTTATGTGCTTTAACGTATACATCTTATTTATTGCAATTAATTTTGTTTAATTTTGTTTTGTTAGAAAATTGTCAAACATGTTACTAAGAATTAAATAAATAAAATTTTCAATAAAATGAGGTTTTTTTTTTTTATTATATATTGAATTTTCTATGCAGAACACTTCTTTGAACAATTTATGTTGAAATATCTTAACAAAAGAAAAAACAACCTTTAAAGTCCACCGTCATCTTATTTTATCATTCTAATGTACAACTTTAATGCATCTCAACTGAAATTTAACATCGAAATAATATTTTTTAGTTGAAATGGTTTAGTGTTAAAAGCTGGTGCCCATAAAGATAATAAAATATCTTTTTAGAAGAAACATTTATCATTATTATTAATGTCTAAATCTAATAAATAAGCAACTTATGAACATTTTTTGTCATTACAAATGCCATCCTTTGTACAATGTTTTATTACACCCTCTTGATTCAGAAAAAAACAAAAAAAAAAAAAACGGAAAATCTAATAAAATAGAATAATGAACTTAATAAAACGAATAGAATTTAGTACATATAATAATAGTCCTATATAGTGAAGATAGCTCAATTTTTTTTCGTAAATAAAATTCATAATCATAATTTTTCATCGCTATTATGGTTGTTTACTTTGATCCTTTCTTTATTAAATTAATCTTTTGGTTTTAACAGTTTATTTTGCTGGGCACTAATAATTATATAAAAATAATGAAATATCTTTAAATAGAAAGAAGCGTATCTTATATTTATTATCTATTAATATCTAAATATAAATAAACTGTAATCAGTTTTTGCCATTACCAATGTCATATTTCATCAGGTTTTATCACACCCTATTGATTAAGCAAAAGCAATGCGAAAACTCTTTCTAATAAAATGAAAGTATGAACTTAAACAATGAAACGAGTAGAATTTAGTATACATATAATAATAGTCCTACATAGTGAAGATAGCTCATTTTTTTATTTTTTTCATAAATAAAGTTGGGTATCATAATTTATCATCCTTATTATAGTCCTTTACTTTGATCCTTTCTTTATTAAATTGCTGTAACAAATTAATCTTTTGGTTTTACCAATTTATTTCTCTGACAATAATAACTAGAGATACCTCCATCAAAAAGATTGGCGATAAATATCTTGTTTGGCCCTTTTTAATTTATTTTATGATTTCTCCTTATTTCTTCTTTTTCTTATGTGAACATTTTTGTGATTACCAAAGTTATCTTATGAGGTATTAATTATAATTTTCAAGAAACAGACGCCTTTATCAATGCCTTTATCAACTTAAACTCAAGTAATCTCATGTGAAAAGCATTAAAAAACGCATTAGCAAATTGCATGATGCTAAGAAATCGAAACGAAATCAATATAAATGAACGGAAAGCTAATAAAACGTTGTTACAATTTTCACTTTTTAATGAAATGCTGTCAAATTACATTTGCTTTGTAAATTCATCTACTATATATATATATAATGCAATTAGGAATTAAAGTTTGGAGGACATTTTTACCTTTCGTTTAAATATCTTTTTGTCGAATTATAATTTGGGAGCCCAATTAGGTAGATTTCGTATGAAATACTACCTATTGGCGTCGTTCCTATCATGGAATTTCTGAAAAACTTTTGCAGATCTACACCGATCATGACCTCTAGAGCCCAAAACCACCCTCAGTAAAAAACTTTATATATCTATCTATCTATGCATGTATCTATCTATATATATCACTTTCTTCTGGACACGATAACTTCCACAATTCTGAACCAATCTCTTCCAAACTAATACATAAAATCAAGGGGCATAAAATCTCGGTCGAGTTCGTTAATGGACAAAATCGGACCAAGGGGATGGAAATAGGGAGGGGTTTTGTGAAAACCGAAAAACCCCTGTAGCTTCTTAAATTTTGTACATATCGAATCAGTTTAAAGTTTTTATTAATTCTAAAAATAGGGCCAAAAATTTATGTATCACAGATTTTTGATAAAGTTAAAAATGGGCTCAAGGGGCGCAAAAAATAGGGTTTTTGGGAGAAAAAAATTCATAACTTCGTCAATTCTCAAGATGTCAAATCCAATTAATTTTATCGTGAATCTCCTTAACATTATCTATAACTTTCATATTCACAAGTTTTTGATAGGACCAAAAAAAAAAAAAAAAAAAAAAAAAAAAAAATTAAAAACGAAAACAAAAAGGGCGTTTGAAGAAGAAAAGAATCCATAACTCCGTCAATTGAAAAGATATAAAATCCCCATGAATTTATCATATATCTTCTTAATATTGTCTACAACATCTATATAGACAAGTTTTGGATAGGACCAATTCTTACAGCAAAAATAAATTAAAAATACATAGCGGTTGAAGAAAAAAAATCATCTTAGTAAGGGTGTATTCAAATCCAAACTGCTTATTTTCTGACTCATTTTACAATTCATTTTTACTCTCAAAGGCTTCCAACTGGTACCTTTTCTTACTCAGAAACTACGTACCGTAATGGTCAATTTTTTGATAGAGGCAGAATATATTTTAAAACATGCTGTCAAAGTGGGCCTTTTGAACCGAATTTCCCGAAGCGGATTGTGTTGGAAAAATCATCGTATTAAGGGAGTATTCAAATCCAAACTGCTTATTTTCTATCTCATTTCTAAATTCATTTTTGCTATCAAACGCATCCAATTGGTAGATTCCCTTATTCAGAAACTATATAATGTACCGTAATGATCGATTTTTTTGATAGAGGCAGAATATATTTCAAAAAATGATGTCAAAGTGGGCATTTTGAACGGAATTTCCCGAAGCGATTGTGTTAGAAACGAAAAATATTGTCTTACTGAGAAAATAATTGTTTATGTATCAAGTTTTAATTAATTAAACGGAAATTAAAAACACAGGTCGCTTATAAATCTCTTCAAAAATCACGTCAACAATTTTCATGTTTTTCCTATTAAAAATGAATCTGGAGTTATGCCAGAAAATTTCGAGTTGTTGAGCATGGAAATGTATTTTTTTGAATACCGCCCTAACATGATTCTCATAAAACCAATTATTATATAAAAATGAAATAAAAACTCGTCAAAAGGGGCCAGATAAAATTTTTAAAGTGGGTTTATCTCTAATCATGATTTGGTTTTTGTTTGTGAAATTAGTATACTTAACTTCGAAATCTACCTCCGCCTGTAGGCCGGGCCGGCAGGGATTTTTTTTAACGTAGTTGTTTTAAGTTGATTCGTTACCCTTTGATTTTTTTTAATTAGATATTTTTATGACTATTTTTACGTATTCTTAATGGTTTTATGAGGAAATTTTCCTGCTTAAAGTAATAATACGGAAAAAAAAAATGGAGATTTTTTTTGTTTTTGAAAATTGATACGTATGAAGCGTTTAAATTTGTTTAACTAATATCTTAAAAAAATTGTCAGAAAAATCAACTTTCTAAAAATTAAATAAATAAATAAATAAAACCTTCAATAAAATGAGTTTCTGTTTATTATTGTATTAAACTAGTGTAAACTCCTCCCTAGGACGGTTGATAGAAATCGAGGTTTTCCCTTAAAATTTTAAGCAATTCATAAAAATATTTATATACTATTATTCTGCAATCAAGCTATTTGGTTTAAAAATCGTAAAAAGTCAGTAAATTGAAATACAGTTTTCAAACAATTTACATTTGAAAGTAAACCCTCCCTATCCAACTGCGTAAAATTTAAAATTATGTAATATTGGGAAGTAATTAAGTTTGAAAAAAAAAAAAAGGGAAAATGGATTAATTATTCATCAAATCAATTTTTCCAAAATAAATTAAACATACAATCCTGAAACAAACAAACTAAAGACTATGTTTATTACATTAATACTCAGAAAATAGAGTGCTTTTATGTTAGCTTGGCGATGTGATAAATCGCCAAATGTTCTTTCCATTGACATCATTCATATTGCATTAATTTCGCTTAAAATATAAACCTTTAACCCATTTCATTTAAAAAGCATAACTTTTATTTAAAATACACACATTCAAAGTACATATATTGCATACAATTAAAATACATGCCTTTCACTCATTTCTTTTAAAATACATAACAATAATAATATTTAAAGCATTGTTTCTAAATCACACACGCGAGAAAATAACTACACTGTAAAAAAAAATCTGTAAAGTTACTAGAGTTTTTCAAGGAAACTGGGGTTCCTAAAACTTTTTATGTAACGGCAACAACAAAAATTCCTGTAACAGACGCACTTTTGCACCGAAAATCAAAAAATCTGTAAGGTTACTAGAAATTTTTTAGGAAACTGGGATGCCTAGAACTTTTCATGTAACTGCAACCCAGGTTACAGATAAAATTTTAGTAAGATTACTGTAATTTTAGCAGATTCATTTGTACAGTTACAGATTTCTGTAGCTTTACAAAAACTAGTTTTGGTAGATTTGCAGATTTTTTTCGTACAGTTACAGATGAAAGTTTAGTAAGCATGTAACTTTACATCTGTAGAACTACAGATTTTTTTTTACAGTGTACTATTGTCGGAAAAAAACCTGTTATTGGTGATTTGCCCCCGGATAGCATAAAAGTACCGAAAATAGACTTAAGTTTTCTAAAACTTCGCTTTTAAATTGAAAAATATTTTCATTGATTCATGGGCGAATGACGTCAAAGGCATATTAATACTGCAGAAGTTAAAATATTCAATGTGCAAAAGTTTTTAAATTTTTATCAATGAATTTTCAAAAATGAATGATTAACTACACATTGTTTAAATTTGTAAAATTAAGCACAATTTCTGAAATGTCCATTTGTTTATATCGGTAATTTGTTGTTGAAAGAAAAATGCAATTTTTTAACTTTCTAAGGCAGTTTGTCTAACAATTTTCTGACAAATACTTTTCGAACTGTTAATTTGTTCAGTAACTTGAAATGTTTCCTTTTCTGAGCTTAATCTGTGACAACGATTAGCGAAAATGCCAATCGTCAGCAACGCGTAGTTTTTTATTAAAGAGGATTTATTATGCAGAACACTTCTTAGAAGAATATCTTGTTGAAATAACTTAAAAAATTGATTAAAGAAAACATTAAAGTCCACTGACATCTTCATTTAATTTTTCTAACGTACTTTAATGCTTCTTAATTGAATTTTAACATTAAAATAATATTTTTTACTTAATATGGTTTAGAGAGAAAAGCTTATGTCCTAAAAGATAAAAAAATATCTTTATAGGCGGAACCTTTATTATTATTATTATTATTATTAGTGTCTGAATGTAATAAATAAAAAACTTAAAAACATTTTTTGTCATGACAAATGTCATCTAATGTACAATGTTTTATTACAACCTCTTGATTAAGAAAAAGCAATACGGATAAAAATTCTAATAAAATAGAGTTATGAACTTGAACAATAAAACGAGTAGAATTTAGTTCATATAATAATACTCCTACATAGTGAAGATAGCTCAATTTATTTATCTTTTTTCCTAAATAAAATTGATAATCATAATTTACCCTCGTTATTACGATTCTTTACTTTGATCCTTCCTTTATTAAACTGCTGTAACAAATTAATATTTTGGTTTTATCAGTTTATTTTGCTGAGCACTAATAACTAAATAGAGATACCTCCATCAAAAAGATTGGAGATAAACTCATTGTGTGGATTTTTTTTAAATTTATATTACGATCTGCCAGTTATTTCTTCTTTTTCTTACGTGAACATTTTTTGTGATTACCAAAGTTATTTACTGAAGCATTAATTATCATTTTCAAAAAACGGACACCTTTATCAACGATCTATAATTTAAACCCAAGTAATCTCATGTGCAAAGCATTACAAAACGCATTAGAAAATTGCATGGCGCTAAGAAATCGAAACGAAATCAATGTAAGTTAATGGAAGGCAAATAAAACGTTCTTAAAATTTTCACATTTTTAAAGAAATGATAGATTCATTTACTGTATACTATATGTGTATAAAACGTAAATGGGAATTTCGTTATGGGTACTTATAACTTGAGTTCTGCTGTATAAATTTTAATAGGACTTTCAGTGTTAGTTGGATAATTTTACAAGGAATGTTTTTAGTATATTACATATATTTTTATGTCTCTTAGTTATAGAATTATGGTGGGGGATTAATCAGGTGAACCTGATTATGAAACACTGGCCTTTTAAAAAATTCTACTGGATGAATTATTGATGAGACATGCATTAATAGTTAGACGATTTTTCAGGAATGATTTCATTATATTGCATATCGTTCGCGTTTTTTAGTTATAGAATTATTGTTAAAAGATTTTAAAATCAGGTGAACCCGGTTAAGAAAAATTAGCCTTTAAAAAAAATTCTACTGGACAATTTTTTATTTGACTCGCTTTGTTAGTTAGATAATGTTTTAGAGATGGTTTCAGTAAACTGCATGTCGTTTTGTCTTTCATTACCAAATCCTGCTATAAATGATCAACTTAAAGAATTGGTCCTTAACAGCCATAATTTTGTCTGACACATTAGAAAATATTATAGCGCAACTAGCGCCGGTATCGTTTTCAAAAATGCGGAAGAACATGCCCGGTAAAGCTCCATACTATACTACTTTAAAATACAGCGTCAAATTCGCCGAGATATTTTGTTTGATTCAAGTTGGGTTGGAGAAACCGACCAGCATAGCAGGCGAAGCGTTCTAGTTGTTCATAAACTTTTCATTCAATTTAGATTATCAAAATGAAACGAAAATATTAATAAACGGGCCAAAATTTCATTTTTTTAATAAAAATATTTTTTACTGTTTTTTTTTCATTGAAATTTTACATATATTTATTTATATTTTCTAAAATACTGATGTTATCATACTGGTTTTTATATCGACATACCACCTTAAAACCCCCTCACTGACAAGCCCGTGTTAATACGTTCACTAAGCTCCAGGTTTCACTGCAATACAAGCAATATTTAAAGTAATATAATTCTATTGATTTAATGTATTTTTAATACATTGAACAATGATTAATATTTCCAAAGATTGCATTCATTTTCGTTATTAAGTTTTTTGATAAAATGTTCAAAGTATCATTTTTTTTAACATTTAAAACTAAATGCAGAGAAAACAACATTACATTTTTGCCCTTTTCCAAGACAGTCGGAGGGTTAACATACCACATCAAGTGAAATATCTTAGTTTTCTAATTATTATAACTTTATAATATGAAATATGAATTATAGAATGAAAAGACAGCACTGAAATATTTTTATTTTATGTTTTTGTGTTTCTTGGATACATTATTAGATGAGATGGGGACGTGAATTGGCGAAAATTATGATTAATATTTTACTAAATGATATAAATCAGTAAAAGAGGTATTTCCCAAAGAAACAAAAGAATTTGTGGTAAAAGAAGTACAAAAAATTTCAGACCAAATTAGGATGGCAAGTCCAGCTTTTTAGCATTTAAAATTGAGTACAATTTCTGTTCTGAATAGTCTTAATTATTTTTCATTTGTTTTACTTATTTTTAAAATCATAACAATTTATTTGCTGTTCTGTTTTACAATAGTTTATTTGAAAAAAAATATGAGTAATAATTTAAAGTCTAATTTACTAATTAATTTTTTGGTTAATTCTTGAAAAAAAAAACATGCCTTACATGTTCTCAATAAATAAATGAAGCAAGAGCGATTGCCCGTGATTTTCAAATTATTGAGCTAAAATTTATTTTTCTTCGGGGAATTTGAAAGAAAATGGAATTTTTTCTTATCAAGGGATTTAAAAAGGTAAATAATATGTTATACTTCTCAACATTGAAATCGTAACACTAAGAAGGAAAATTCGCAAAATATTAAAATTCACAAGATCCATAGATGTGTTAATGATTTGCAAATGATCAAATTTGCAAGTGCTTAGCTTCAATCAGCGTCATATAGGAGAGGATTAACGGTTATAAAACCCTGATGGATGGCAATTGTTTTCTACCACATGAAACTACCGGGTGTCCCAAAAAGGACTGACTGATTTTAAAATTCAATAACTTCCAAACGGTGACAGATATTAAAAAAATTCTTGCAGGAGGGTTATGCATAAAGTCAAAAGTTTTTTTTACAGGGATTTTCGATTTTAGTTCGAATTACAAACAATAGATGGCCCTGCGATCAATAGAGGCTAAATTCAGGCTCGACTTTTTGGTGCTTCGTGGCCCGGATAATACATTTCCATCTCCTTTTTCTGCATGGAACAACAGAAAGGACCAAAAATCGAGCCTGTATTTAGTGACTATTGCGACAGCGCCATCTATTGTTTGTAATTCGAACTAAAATCGAAAATCACTGTAATAAAACTTTTGACTTTATGCATAACCCTCCTGGAAGAATTTTTTAAATATATGTCACCGTTTGGAAGTTATTGAATTTTAAAATCAGTCAGTCCTTTTTGGGACACCCGGTATGAAGTCTTGTGGTGTGGTTGTGCGATGCATCGTGTTTGTCAACTTGTCAGTTATCATCATCTATCGCAAACCGAGAGGTTCATAATCCTTCATGTCAGACATGTTGATTTGATGGCAGAGATGTTGATGTCAGATTGCTACGTGTTTAGGACAAGATGTTAGTCTACTGTCCATAGTTGTGTATCCCAGATGTTACGAGAACAACGAGGAAATCCGGTGACAACTAGACGTGGCCTGAAACTATCTTCTGCCCGGAAGCATCGTCGGATTAGAAAAAGTAATTAATGTATTACAGAAACATGGATATTCGGAACCTCCAAATAAATATTATGACTGTTAGTCTACTATTTCACTTTCCTCTAATCTAGAGAGTATTTTATTCTGTTTACAATGGATTATTATTTATTTCTTTATAAATGGCAACGTTGCATCTCAATAGACAGCGAGCATCGGTAAATTTCTGAAGAAAAGCTACTTCTAATATAATTCAAATTGCATTTCCTCTCAACTGAATCCAATGAAACACGTATTCACTCTTGAAAGAAATTTGGAAGACTCTTACATTTTTTTAATCAACAACCATGCCCCGAAGACATAGTTAGCTCGATTGAATTTTTTTTTTTTTTGCTATTTCTCATGTATACGCATCAATTTTATTTTTTTATAAGACTTTTTCTGTTACATTTTTTCTGGTTTGAATTTTCATTTAAAAAGAATTTTTCAGCTTATCGTTTATCGTACCGACATCGTCTTCCACAAAAGAACCCTCCAGCTGTCCGCCCCGAGTCCCGACAATCTCTGCATACTCTACGGGCAGGCATGTAAATTCCATTGTTATCAGCAGATGTAGTTTCTTTTACTATCCATGTATGAAATATGAAAACTGATTGAGATGATTAAAGATGATATTTAACTCTTTCCAACATTGTTGACAAATTTTTATGACTTAGATTCGTCTCCCTGTATATCTGGTCATCTAACAGCGCTCTGACATTTTAAAATATATTTGGATTGTCACATCATTCAAATATATTACTGTAGGACGTTCCCTAATAAAAATGCAGCGTATATTATTTATAGTTTTTTTATAGGGAGATACCTCTCTATAAAAAAATCCCTATATAACTCCTCCCTATAAAAAGAATTCTCTTACATTATAATCTACGGAAATAAAGTTGTTTAAAATATATTTTAGGAATATTGAAGCACGTAAAACGTTAAGATACTGATATGCATTACCGATATTGCCTATTTCCTAAAATGTTATGCGTAGCACATTGTTCATTTAAAGGGACAAACAAAGAAACTATATTGCATTACTCTCTGTAGGATTTCAGCTGTGCTGCACATTTGTCACTTGAAATAAATATTAGTGCATTATGTACTATCTTTATTAATCTGTACATCATACACAAGAATGCCCGAAATAATTCAAATGCTTTATTATGTATGTGCGATAAATGTTGAAATTGGTGTTTTTTACTTTGTATTTAGTTTTCTAAATTGTTTATATAGATTTTTTCATTCACTGTTTGAAAAAATAAAATTTATTAACAATATTCTGTTGGTGTGGGAAAGGTTTCACAACGTATGCGTAATTTAATGATTTTTCTTTCTTGATTTAATTTGATATTCTCTGATACTTTTTGGATTTTAACATCAAATATAGATGTTGAACTTATGTTACACACGAAAAAGCAATTAATAATTTTTTTAAACAAATTTTTAAATATTTGAAAAAAAGAAGTAAATCCAAAATTTAACCCTTAACGGACGGTAGCTTCAAATAAATAATTTTATTTTTATATTCTATTCGCACCACTATATTTAAAAAGTAAATTTTTGATTAATTTTTTCTTGCACATGTTGTGAAAGTGTAAATTAAAGTGATTCTTAGAAAAAAAAAAATAGTGGTGCCAAGGTAATACATTTAGTTAAGAGTGCCAATGCCGCTTATATAGCGGCATTAGTCCTATAAGGATTAAATCCAACTGTTATTTATGTTAATGTAGTTACTCAAACAAATGAAGTCAATATTTTACAGGTAAAATTATTAGCCTGTTTACCAAACTTCCTCCAGAAAATGAAGGAAATGTTTTTAATGGTGGACAATGTACAATTTTATTTTCTGATAATATGGGAACAGATGGATTTAAGGTTAAGATTTAACAATTTTAATAAATTAAGTACCAAAATGCTTGTCTTTCTCCCTGAGTGGAATAGGCTATAGTTATATAGCCTATGATACCTGGGATCACTAAAATGCCTATAAAACTTTCTATTTAAAATTACGTATTTTAGTAATGCAAAATTAACAATTATTCATCACCAATCATAATGAAATATTAATAAATAAATAGAAAATAAATTAAAGAAACAATTGGGAATAAATCAGGAAATCGTACGGCTCAAAATATCAAAGTAATTTTGTTATATCAATAAAATAAAAATTTTGTGCTTTTCTTTTTTTTTTTTTTTTTTCGATCAATTTCAAGTAGTTGATGTAATGTCGTGTCCGTGTGCCATTTTTCATTGTGGGTTTTATTACCATTATTATTACGAAGGCATTTTCACTCGTTTTGAATTATACTGAGAATATCATCTTAAATTATTGATGTTCAACATACTCAACAACTATGAAATGATTTGAAGTTCTATTTTTGTGTTAAATAAGTTTTTTGATGTATAAAGAGTAACGAACAGAATCTGTAGAAGTATTGTTCTTACATAACATAGGTAAATTTGTCCATGTTTATAAAGAAATATCAAATGCTAAGTTACCCTAGGTTTAAAATCATTTTTTTAATGAAACAAAAATGAGTATAATGCAGACTGTTTCGAATGAATTTGCAAAAATAAAGACTATTTCATTTGTTGAAAAAATGCAATTTCTTTTTAATATATATAATTTTATAGAAATATGATGCAATGCTCTATACTTAGCAAAAAGTTTGCTGATGACAAAAATATTGATCTATTTTCTAGATGTCTACGATAATCTGAGGGGGGAAAAAACTACCAGAGTAATATAGTCAGGAGGGATAATTATGACCACTTTTTACATTTTCAACTTTGCTATTTTTTTTGCTTATTTCTATTTGGAAAAGTGCTGTTTTTAGTACATAGGAAGTAACTTTGATCCTTTAAGAACACATTTTAAAAGTTTTAATTATCATAGCTGTTTTTCTTTTAAAGTTAAAAGGGTGGTTATAATTACCCCACCAAAAAGTCACAATCACATAAGTTTGGGGTAATTAAGACCACTAGTGGGGAAATTATGACCACTATATCTTCTCTTTATACTTGCCAATACACATATGTTTGGGGTAATTATGACCACTTTGAACTCCAAAGTACCAAATCCGTTTATCAAAAATTTTATAGACTTAGTTTCAAATTGCTATTTTGATCTCAAAGAGGCTTCACACTAGTAATAAAGAATACCTAAGATGAAATATACATTATGAGGTTAATATCTAAGCTTGAAACAAAATTTTACCATCACAGTTATCTCCAGTATGACGGCGGTCATAATAACCCCCTGGTCATAATTACCCCATCTGACCCTAATTAATCAAATTATCACTTTGATGAATTTTCATGTATTTATCAAAGTTTTTTTTTTTTTGAAAATCCATAAGAAATGTTCTGCTCCAGTTTTAAAACTTTAAAATTTATATAATGTACATCCATTAATCTCCATTTTAGAAGTTCTTTCCTTTAGTAAGGCCTATAAACAAAACTTTTCGTTTACTTAAATACACGTTCTTTTACGATTTGTGAGCTCAAACAAAACTATCCATAATGATACTTCTAATAATTCTACGGAGTAAACAAAAAGTGCTTTGGTTAATTGTACAATCGTTCAAATAAAATTTTAGAAATTTCCCATTTTCAGCCAAAAATAGGTTATTTAAAGGTAGTAGAGGAAATTAAAGGAACAAGTTTAACAATTCGAGAAACTTGTATGATTTTGCAGCTAAAACATTCACCTTGAACAACATAAAGTAGAACCTCGATTATCCGAAGTAATTGGAACCGACCCTCTTTCGGAAAATCGAAATTTTCGGATAATCGAGAATGCTTCAATGTTAAGATTAAGGATAAATAAATGCAATATTTCTTATTATGGTAAAAAGTGCTTAATAAAAATAAGGCAATAGCAAAATAGAAACAAAAAATAAATTACCTTAATTTTAATTTTGAAATTAAGTACCATTTATATATGTCCCAAGGCGTTAAAAAAATGTTTTGTTTGTCGCAGTTTCGATTGCCTTTACTTTGAACCTCTATCACCGAGTTTTTTAATATTATTAGTTCACCAGTATCACAGTCTTTCTGCTGCTCCAGCCATGCCAAACCTTTTGCAAAACATTCAAATGATTCAGAATTGCTAATTTGTTCGTTTTCTTCGTTCCACTCCGCAGCTTACGGAACCTCAAGTTAAATTCGAAGGAACTCTAAGAAAGGGGATTGAAAATATTTATATGTAACGTAGTTTGGAAAGGACCGCTTGCACACAAGTAATATAATAGTTTAAAAAAAAAAACTTTCAAAATGGATTTTACAAACAAGGAATATAATAGTAAAAAAATAAAAATAAAAAGCTTTCAAAATACATTTCGGTTAACTGAGAGTTTCGGTTAAAAGAATTTCGGATAAAAGAGGTTCTACTGTGTTTTTTAACACTTTCCAACATATTTGAAAAGTGTTTATGAATTCGGTTTATCTCTCCGTCTGACTGGCCGTGCTCTAACTCTCGTAAATATAGTAAGATTGACATGAAACTGATATAGGTTATTGGGATTTACTATGGCATGTTCGTAAATGAAAATTAAATGTGTAGCATTTACAGTTCGTTGACAGGGACACTCAGTATTTTCATGATATTACACTGTCTTAGCCTGTATCAATACAGTTCTGATATACACTTATACTGCTATCAACAGAGAAACTATAAAAGTGCTGTGGAATATACCTGTAATAAAACTGTTTGTTGAATCTTTATAAACCATAGAAAAGTCAAATATTGTTGACGAGAGTTCTTTATTTAAATTCTATTTCATTCGATGTATACTTCATAAAAATACAGCTTTAAGTTGAAAAGTATTCAGAGCCAACTTTGTTTTAAATAATAACGAAGTAAATCTTTAAAAATAACTTTGGTTAAAACAGGATTAAACTTCAATACACCTGGAGCTTTTCAAAACAGCTTAAATTTAAATCATAACTAAAACCTTTCTTTAAGAACATCGTAAAACTCAAAATAAATATCTTACTGTAACTTAAACTCAAATATATTAAAATCATAACGATAACTTTAGAAACGAACAGAAAAGAAAGAGCGCGGCGTTTGATTATCGAAAGGCAATATATACCTTCGAAGAAATTGAACTGGATGATTCCACTTTATAAAAAGGGTAGGCCTGAGAATAATACAGGGTCATTCATAATTCCCTCCGGGGTTTCGAAACGTTATAGTAAAAAAACGAAGACGAATATGAAAAAAAGAAACATATGAAATTATTCCGAAACTATTCAAGTTTTAATTTAATTAGTTTCCGGTAGATGGCAGTAACATCTGTATTGAAGTTAGTTGTAGTAAAGAAAAATGGCGTTTACAGGCGAAGAGAAAGCTTTTTGTGTGTTGGAGTTTGCAAAATCTGAATCAGTGGTGTCAGTTCAACGGGCCTTTCGTAATAAATATCGAAAACAGGGACCAACTGACAAAACAATTCATGTGTGGTACCGGAAATTTAAAGAAACGGGATGCCTATGTGACAGGAAACGAAGCGGTCGGCCTGGTCCATCTGCGGACACCATAGATTGTGTACGGGAAACGTTTTTAAGGAGCCCGACGAAATCAACCGCTAGCGGAAGCCGAGAATTGGGGATCTCTCAACCAACAGTGTAGCGAATTCTGCGAAAGCGTCTTTGTTTGAAGCCGTACAGATTGAAACTGGTGCAAGCGTTGACTCCAGCAGATTGCATTTCTCGTTTCACGTTTTGCATTGATGTCCATAAACGTGAAACACTAATGTCGAAATTGATTTTTAGTGATGAAAGCACATTTCACATGTGTGGCACTGTCAACCGCCACAACGCACGCATTTGGGGCACTGGAAATCCCCATTCTGTAGTGGAACACTATCGAGATTCCCCAAAAGTTAACGTGTTTTGCGCTATGTCCTCCTCACGTGTTTATGGGCCATTCTTTTTTACAGAGAAGACCATTACCGGTGTAGTGTACATGGATATGTTGCAGCTGTGGCTAATGCCGCAGTTAGAGGAACATGAGGATGATTTCGTATTTCAACAAGACGGTGCTCCTCCCTATTTTTTGTGTGATGTGCGTGAATACCTGAACACACACTTACCTCATCGATGGATTGAACGAGCTTCTGAAGATGACGTACCTCTTCTAAAGTGGCCTCCACGGTCACCGGATTTAACACCGTTTGACTTTTTCTTGTGGGGGTATGTAAAAAACCAGGTTTTTGTACAACCTATGCCACGTGATTTAGCTGACCTGCGTGAAAAGATAACACGTGCTATCAATAACATAGACAGTACCATGTTGAGTAGAGTATGGCAGGAGCTGGACTATCGCATTGATGTATGCCGTGTGACCAATGGTTCACACATAGAACACCTGTAATGTATGTAAGTAAAACTTGAATAGTTTCGGAATAATTTCATATGTTTCTTTTTTTCATATTCGTCTTCGTTTTTTTACTATAACGTTTCGAAACCCCGGAGGGAATTATGAATGACCCTGTAGATTACGGAACAGCTAAAGCCATCTATGAAACACTTAAGTTTAATGTCGGTTCTTTTAAAAGAATTTACATTATAGGAAACAATTAACATTATATTCCAGGTAATGAAGTTATTGCTTTTAAAATAAAAAAAGTTCTATAAACATTAATATGTAGAAAGAAAAGCTATTAAATCAATATAAGTTTACGTTAAGTTTTAAACACATATTAGCCATAAGTGACAAGTAAAGCCGGCTGACTAGATAACATACTGTTTAAAACATATTGAAATTGGCATATATCACTGAAGTGTACTTCAAGTTTTTTACTCTAGAATATGGTGAGCATGGAATTACAGGGACACACAAAAAATTTTGCTACAGAAGAAATTGAACAATAATTGAACTATTGAAGCCTGCGAAGAATAATTCCTAAAAGTGCGTTTTCAGTTGTGGTATGTGTTTTTAAATTTAATTATTTTTTTAAATACTACTTGGAGCGCAAAAATTCTACAGATCATATGCAGGGCTACACAAAAGTTTTTAACATCCTTCGTTATTTGTAGGAAATTTCTGAATGGAAATTTTCAAATGTGGTATGCGTTTAAGTGAACTAGCTTTTAGCATACTATGCTGCATGCATACAAATCTATAGATCATATACAGGGTAAAAATAGCAAATAAAGCCTTTGTGCAACAATATTAAAAAGCAACGTTTAAAATGCACAAATAATATATGAAAAGTAGCAAAGTTGAAGTTTTTAAAGTTATTTTTTCACCTCTTAATAAAATCACTTTTTCAAATCTCAAACACCCCGTTGATTGCCTAGATAATTGGGACATTTACCAAATCTCTTGCCAGTGTGGCCTTTCTTATATTGGTCAGACTAAACGTGCTCTTAGATTTCGTTTAAAAGAGCATGAAAGTTATGTTAAAAATCAGGAGCTCAAACGTTCTTCTATTGCTCAACATTCTTGGTCTTCTCAACATAGGTTTGATTTTTCCTCAGCCATCATTATCCAAAAATGTTCTTCTAACCTTAATCTTGATTTTTGGGAAGCTTACCATATCATTAAAAATTCTCACTCTTTAGTTAATGACTTATCTAGTACGCCTGATTTCCCAAGTATTTGGAAAGCAATAATTTAATTCCCCCTTTTTTGTTTTCTTTTTCTCTCCTTCTCCAGTAGATGTCACTACTTGTCCACCCAGTCGTTTCCACTGCTTCTCTCTCATTGGTTGTTTTGACACCTTCGCTACCCGCATAGGGTATATAAGCCAGCGCGTCTCTGTCTATCATTTTGCTCAGTCTTGCTTTTGCTAGCACGCTGTTCCTTTTTCCCTATCTTGCACTGAAGAAGAATCTCGCTAGTAGAATCGAAACACCTGTTTGCTGCTTTTCATATATTATTTGTGCATTTTAAACGTTGGTTTTTTCTGCTTTTTAACATATACAGGGTTGCACAAAAAAAATCATATATTTTCCCGACAATTCATGGTAATAGCAGAAATTGGGATTTCAAATGCGTTTTCCAAATTGTTCCTTTAGGCATCGTGTTTCACCTAAGTTTTGTCGTAGTATTCTAATTGTGTTAGAAAGTGTTTCATAATCTATGTCGTACGCATAAATTTTCGTTCTTAAAAAAAAAATAAAAAATAAATTGCCTAACTTATATTTGAAATACAGACCTATTTGTGCAAAAGATGAATTTAAATAATAATATGGGAAATCCTTGGTCAGCGCAATGGGTATAAGCATTAACATGCATTGGACAAAACTTATTACTGACCGCACGCCTAAACATCTTATAGACCGGGAGCCGGCAACACAGACAATCACCTCATGGAGTTCACGGCTGAAATTCCAGAATTAGTTAAAACTCGATTCGCATATTAAAACGCAATCGGTCTTCCAAGTCATATCTTGGTGGAAAACACCTAAGAACTCGATTTTAGCGGTTGACTCGTAGGCTTACCATTGTACTTTCCTGTAAAAGCATGAAGGATTGGGAGCAGGAAAACACATTGGTAAACCTACAAGTCAACTGCTAAAATCAAGTTCTTAGGTGTTTTCCACCAAGATATGACTTGGAAGACGGATTGCTTTTTAATATGCGAATCGAGTTTTAACTAGTTCTGGAATTTCAGCCGTGAACTCGATGAGGTGATTGTCTGTGTTGCCGGCTCCTGTTCTATTACCATAAGGATTAAGAAATTTTCCTCTGTATTGGAATGAGTTTGGTCTCTTTTAGAGCTCGAAACCGAAACATTTTGTGTCATTAGAGACAGAGACCAATGCTGGAAGTACGCAGTAGAAACATTTTTAACAAGATTCTTAATTTTAAGCAGTTATAGTTATACATCCAATCATTGTTCTATATAAACGAAGAGGGTTTTTGATAAATGAATGTACAATTCTTCAAATAAAACTTTTTTTTTACATTTTGAATTAAAAGTAATAGGATACTTCTTTAATATAGAAGCGTGGAAAATAAAGTAACAAGTTTAAAATATCATGTAACTTGAATGACTTGGAGTTAAAAACATAGAACTTGCACAAATTCTTTATTTTTTTCATAGCACCTAACATATTTTCAAAATGCAGAAAATCCTATTTCTGAAAAAATATAATAAAATATAGGAAATATGAAATAAAGCAGCGTAGGAAAATGTTTGTTTAATTTTACAGCTTTTTAGATATACGAAGAAAACATTTATAAGGTGTGTGCTCTAACTATTTACAAGCTTACTGCTTTCCTTCCATTCTCCCCTATAAATGCCATTTATCTCAATCCGCCAAACGTCTGTCAACGGCATGTTCCACTTCCCACACGCGAAAGTTTCATTCAATTTGTATAATTCTATGTAGCGAAGGTAAAAATTATTCGATTACGTGATAATCTTGTCCTTGAACTGCCAACTAACTATCTTTCATTGGATTTTAGAAGATGGAATTAACATGAGGAACATATTTTATGGGAATGTAAAACAAGGTTTTAAGCATCTATTTAAAAGTTAAAATGTTCTGGTGCTTAACGTGTTGTTTTATCTGCCTCTACCTTGCACTGCACTAAGTAATATCTTAATTATAAAAATAGCAAATAAAGCCCTTGTGCAAGAGTATTAAAATTCAGACAACCAACCTAAATACACAAATAATACACAAAAAAAGCAGAAAACAGCTGTTTCGTATCTATAAGCAACAATCGTATTCAGTGCGACAGAGAACAAGACACAGCGTTCTAGAATAAATAAAGACAGGGCCACAAAAGAACTATCAAGTATTTTTAATTCAATCTAAATATGCAGAAATGAAGCAATATATAAATAATTACAATACAATAATCGCTAATTAAAACTCATCATCTTTATCTTTTTGCGAGAGAAAATATCTTTGAGCACATAAAAATAGCTTCAAGAAAAAAAAAAAAAAAAAAAGAAATATGTGTTGAAAATTTTCGATACGTCTATTTTTTTAAACGCATTTTTTTTTAAAGTATTGTGTACTTTATCACGATATGTGCGTTTAACCCATTTCTGCCTGAATTTTTATTTTCTCAAATTTTTTGGTAAAATCACTTTAAAATGTTTCAAAATGAACTGGAAAAATAATTTAAAAAAATTATCCTAAAAATTTTTTGTATTTATTTTATAAAGTGTAAAAGTACTAAATATAGGAATATGCATAATATTTGTAATAATATAATATGCATAATTATATGTTTTGTCTATATTTATATAACATAAACGTTTAAATTGTATATTATATACTATATTTTATATACTAATTTGTGATTTTATGAATTACTAAAAAATTATAGATATTTCTTTACAGAGACTAATATCATTATAAGTGTTAGTAATAATAAACTAAGAATAATTGTATTTGAGACTTAAAAAATTTGTTTCATAGTGATATTGAAATGGACTTTACATAAAAAACTGTCCCTTAAATGGTTAATAAAAATATGTACGCATTCATGCTTCGCGCCCTATATTTTGTACGTTACAAAAATGCAAAAAAAAAAAAAAAAAAATTGGCTTGAACATAATTTCACAATTATATATAAAAAAAATACATGTTTCAAATAAGTCTATACAAGCTACGATTATGACTTATTTATTTTGGATAATTGGCAGAAAAAACAAAAATAAACTTATTTTTTACATTTTGCCATCTTGGAAATGAAAAATCTATAAAATCCGAAAAAGCCTTCATTTTAAGCAAATAAATATCCATCTTATGCTATCATCTTTCGGCAACAGATAAAGACATTTATAGATAATCATTTCATACAATTTTCATGTTATAAAGAAGAAGAAAATTATACAAATTTATTAAAATTCGAAGCGTTCCAAAAATGGGACGCTAGGCATAAATGGGTTAATTTCCGTATATTTCCCCTTCTGATGTAAATATAATTCATATAGGGTAACTCCGGGAGAGTCGCCGCATACGGGATAGATGCCGCACCCCTTGTATTCCTTGTAATTATCGATAGATGGTCGTCAAACGCACAGTATAGGTGCGCAATGAGATTACTTTAAGCAGTGTATACGTGAATCTCATTTCTATGTTTACTTGTAGAAGTACAATTGTTAATTTGACGAGTGCATGGTTTCTCTGTCCAAACTTTAAAACACGTTATGTTTAAATACTTTTCATGCACTAATTACTAAATACAAGCATGATTTCGAAGTCAAAACTAAGTGTAGCGTTTGTATAGAGTACTGTGTGTATGTTTACACCATTCCCCTTAGCGATGGCAGGTAACTGTGATGGCCGACGTCTGCACCATGCAAAATGGGATACATGCTGCACTGCTGTTCCGGTATACATGCTGCAGTTTCTTTTGTACGGGATGGATGATTAAGTTTTATTAACTTTTCCTTTTCTTTTCGCATAGACTAACCATGTTAGGCATGTTATCAAGTTTACAAAAGCCAAAGGAGAAAAAGGAGAAAATAAAAAGTAAGAAGGGCAAGAAAGATGCGAGTCAAGATGATAATAATGAAAAATTGGATTACGCGTAACGCAGACGTTCTTTGCAAACTACTCCAGAAAAGAGGAAGCGTAATTGGCTTTATTGCATCATATGTTTAAATGTAGTTGGATAAAGACTGTACTTTCTCGACACTTTTTCTGTAGATTGTAGTCGAAAAAACAGGTCTCTTAACCCATTCGGAACCATAGGGGCATATAAGCACTTTCATAAAGAGCTTACAAAATTTGTTTCTGGCACCAGTAAAAAAGAAAAGAAATATTTGCTTTGTTTAATTAGAGCATTATCGTGATTATTTAAGTAAAGGTAATTTCTTTTAAAAAAATGGTACCAACCGAATAAAATGTGTGTAAAAGCCACCGGTCGCGAAAGGGTTAACAAATAAATTATGTAAACACAATTTCACTTTTTTCTTTTCCCTTTCTAATACATTGATGTTACGTTGTTTTTAAAATAACAATTAAAATTTAATGTAAAAAAAAAAAAAATAGTCGATAATTTTAATAGTGAAGGTAGGCAACAATTATTAATTTGAATCTATTAATACGTTTCATTGTACTTATTTAGTTTCATTTTGTTATTAAATTGTTAATTATAGTCCAGATATGATTTTTTTAAAATATTTTTATTTATAATTTCGTTCTGTTCTTATTACAAGCGCGGCATAACTACCGAACAAGTGCGGCGTCTCAGCCTGAATGTACGAATGACGCGCCGCAGTGTAACGTTTTAGAAAAAAATTGTTAAAAAATATTAATAATCTGTTTTGAATTTTTTTGTCGCACTACACACGTTGTATGTTTACCATTAAATAGCACAGCATGATTTTTTTTTTTTTTTTATGTCCACCGTGGGACTTTATATACAAATTTTTAAAAAATGTGCGGCATAAATCCCGGAATTACCCTATCAAAAAGCTTTTTGAAAAACGTTCTGAATAATAAATATTTTTGTTAAACTGCTTGAAGATAAGCTACACGCAAATATACTTAATACAAGTTCTTTATCGAAATAATCTCGTACTTAAGAATTATTTTCAAGGTTTTATGCATAACAATTTTATCAAAATTTTAACAAGCCTTTACGGCAAATTAAATCAGAAAAAGGCATATTTGTGCATTAATTTCCTGTCAGTAAGTAAAAGAATATTTAAAACTATTAATCTTCTTATATTTAAAATTTACTTAAAATTTATAAGATAATAAAGTAGAAATATTCATTAGAATTTCGGTGAAGTTATGTAAGCGGCATTGGTATATTATATGTCCGAAAATTAAAATTCTGAACCTTGATCATAATTTACAAATTCCCTCTAGGCAATATTTTATTTGTAAGAGTGATTTTATTACTTCCTTCCGAAAAAATTGTAGTTGTTATTCATTGACAAAAAAAGTATTTTTGAATTAATCAGGGCTCGCACCGTTCCTAAAATTTTCGCACTTTACTACCAGTATTTTAATTAAGAATTCTTCGTGGTATATCCTTTTGACATCTATAATAGAATTATACAACTAAGATTATCGTTTTAATTTAGTGGTAGCAAAGTACGAAAATTTTAGGAACGCTGCGAGCCCTGGATTAATGCATAATAACTTATTTCATTTTTTATAATACAGTAGACTCTCGATCAACCGGATGGTCGGGAAATGATTCGTCCCGGATAAGCGAATAACGCGGATAATCGAATTTGTACAAATTTTGATGAAAAATTTGGAAAAAGGATAGAAAATGTCAAATTATTATACAACAAGGCATTAATAATTTAATTAATACAAAAGAAAAAGAATGAACATAAATTTTAATATTTAGTTTTACAATTAGTACAATATAAAAAAAATAGAAATGTAGTTTACCTCACTTTTTTGGGAAGAATGAAATGATAGAAGTCTATTTTCGTCTTTCATTTACTATTCGACGTATGTCACTACGCAAATTTCTTGACATCATTCTTTCAGCATGTGTGCTTTCTTCTAACTCCAAGCAGTCAAGCAATGCTTCAGTGTGTACAGCTCATATTCAAAATATTAGAATAATTACTTTTTACCTCGGTTAATAATTACTTTACCTCGGGGTCAACTAGGAATTGGTTCCGCCAACGCAACATTAAGGTACTTCCTTGGCCACCAAACTCACCAGACCTTAATCCCATTGAAAACTTATGGTATATAGTGAAGAAAAAATTCCAAGAAAATCCTCCTTCAAGTAAAACTGAGTTAGTGGCACGTATAAAGTCTACTTGGGTTAATATTGACAGAAGTGTTTGTAAACGCCTTGTATATAGTACGTACGATCGATTGTACGCTGTTATGAAAGCTAAAGGGGATGCTACAAAATATGAACTGCCATTTACTTCATATTCATAAAGTAATATTGCTGCGTAAAATAAAATATTCTAATATTTTGAACGAATCTAAATTTTATTCTAATATTTTTATGCGTTTCAGAAAGCTGTATACCTAATTTATTGTACAGTATTTTATATTTTGTAAATGTTAAAATCTTATCTAAACATTCCAGATTTAATTTATAAGAAATTTAATTGCATTTACTTAGTATCAAAAATAGATAAAATAAAAATATTTTTTTCTTATTATTTTTTCTCAATTATTTTAATATTTTGAATATGAACTGTACTAATGCGTCACCGTGAGTTAATTTTGGATGAGATACAAGATTTTCTTCATCACATTCAGGACATTTATCGAATTTTTTTTTTTTTTTTTTTTTTTTTTTGCTGAGCCACAAGCGACATGTGAGGTAATATCATCGTCGCTTAAAACTTCTAATATTTCAATTTCGAATCTTCGTTAGTTCATTTATCTCCGTCTTTCAGAACAGTTTTTCTTTCTCAAATTTTCTAAGATTTCACTCTGCATATCAGTACTATCGACGTCTTCTGTAGGAATTTCATTTTCTTCATCGAATAAAATTGCCCTCCATGATTTCTTAACGGAAGTGTTTTTTACTAATTTCCATGCAGCATCAACATAATAAATTGCATTCAAAATTGTGAGATTTTTACCGTCCCGGTTAATCCGAACTCGATTAATCGAGAGTCTACTGTATATGGCTTGTATGGTATTATAACTACTTCATTAGTTTTAATCGTCTACCTTAAGGGGGTCAGAAACGTTTCAAACTCAGGGATGATAGAGCTCCGACCCAAATGACCGATTACTACCACTAAACTTTAATAGTATTCTTTGCTTTATTAAATCTAAGAAATTCTGTCATTAAATAATGCTGAAATACTATTAAAATTTAGTGGTAGTAATAGGTCATCTGGGTCGGAGTGCTCTTATCCCTGCAAATTAGATTTTTATTATTATTATTATTATTTTCATAAAGTCTGAACGATTAAAAAGGCCATACAGTTGGTCAGATAGGAAAATTCCTAAAATTGCGGTAGTATGAGGCAGGTTTGCCAGTTTGGCCTCTATTTTTATTCCGAAATTTCAAATTCACATCGTAATTAACAAAAGAAGAACATTTATCTTGTGCAATCACGAAATCGAGATGTTTGTTATTAAATAAAGCAGAAAATGTCACTCTTAACTTCTGGCATGAACTCTGGATTTCTTATTGAAAATAGAGACCAAACTGCCAACCCTGGTATGAGGAGTACGCCTTTCGCCGCGCAGGTCAGTGATACTTGCGAACAGGGTTGCAGTTTGTCCTCTAATTTTAATCCGAAATAATATTAAAAGTCATTTTATAGTTTTTATAATTTAGCATTTACTTTTCTAGGTGCGTTCGTAATTATATAAATACGTAGCACCCATAGTCGTTGTCTAGACCATCAGTCTGTCGATCTGTGCGTCTGTCCGAATATCACAGCGAAAAAACTGCCCAACCTAATGGTTTGAAATTTAATGTTTATAATCGTTGCTGAATTCAAATTTTATGAAAAGCTAATCAAAACCAAAAAACGACATTAATAAAAGTTTTCTTAATTTCATTAAATCCTATCATACATAATTAATTCAATGGTACCCCGTGATAGGTAATAATTCTAGGTTGCCATGATGATTACGTGAGATTTAAGATGGAGTCATTTATTTCTGTATTACTGAATTTAATATATGTAATCGTAATAAATTTTCTGTTCATGCATTTTTTCATCAGAGTATGACAGCTATTGCACCAAGATCTGAATATTTATAAAACTAGTTATAGCATGAATGCGCCTCATTTTCCGTGTTGGCCGTACAATTTCCGTTTTGTCATTGTTATTGTCATAAATCAAAATAAATAAATGCGAAAACAACTGAAGAGCTGAGTGGATGAACATGTTAAGTGATAAGGCTAAGATGCTTTACACACACGCACCGTTTTATCGGTTAAAAAAAGGAAAAAAAAATCTCCAAACTTGAGGAATATTTCCTTCAATAGTAACCTGGCTAGTATGCTTGAAGTAAGTTATTGCTGTTGAAATTTGATTTTGGAACTCTGGTTTGCGTGGTTCTGGAAAGACGATACGGAAAATTATTGCGAATACATTTATTACGTCATTGATGACGAAATATTGAAAATTACAGAATTTCAAAGCTTATCTCGAAATAAGCTAACTTCAACGCGTCAATTTGATTTTATACACTGTTAAAAATCTTCATCTTTTACTGCTGACTCACTCCACCGCTTTTATAGAAAACGATTATTTAACTATATTATGAAGCATTCCCATTGGTCAGAATAGAGATATTCTATAAAAGCGGTGGAGTGACTATGCAGCAACAGCTGCAGATTTTTAACAGTGTAGACACTGTAATAATATTACGTTTATATTGAAATTTTAAAAGATACCGCAGATGTCGCTGCGAGCGACTCTTTGGAATTCAGCATTGCCGCATATTTAAGAGATTCAAATTTTTAGCACTTTTTGGATAGCAGATTTCCACGCTATTTAATCTAGACGCTGTAACTTGGGTAAACAAAATAGTGAAAACTTCTTTGTAGATTTAATAATGTTTACTCTAATATAACAGTCCCCTTTAAATCCTTAAAATGACGTGATGATTTTATTTGAAAGCTTGCGAGGAATTAGGGTTTGAACTATCTGATGTCTACTCTGAAGTACAAGGGTATTTAAAAAGCACTAAATGACGCAAGTAGCAAATTTTCTATAACATTTATGTTGTAAAATATGCTTTATTACTTTATTTTGAATTTTTTGTAAAAATACATCTTTCTGTGCTTTTTAATACGTCGTAGTGCACTTCCCATGATTCAAAGTTCTCGACGTATTAAAAAAATAGGGTACTACTTGATTATCCCGTCTACCATAAAACTGTCGCCAAACCATAAGATTAAATGCCAATAATGGATGATCGTAAATGTCACATTCACTTGATATTAAACACGAGGCACGTGTTTGTTACATCATTAAACCCTTCACTCCCAGGACGTACGCTGAGTACGTCCTCTCCTTTCAATAATCAGCGACCAGGAAGTTACTCTGCGTAAGATTTCTCATTTTTGAAATCAGTGACCATTATGTTCACTAATGCGTTCACCACACATCTGGCGCCATTATAAGAATAAGGCTAATGTGTTCTGGTTGTGAAGATTTTCCAGGACTGAGCAGTAGAAGTCATTTTGATCAATATTGTAAATCTTTAAAATAAATTCCTGAGTGTTATGTATATACTGTATGTATGTATATCAGTGTATATATATAATGTGCAAGTTTTATATATTATTTTATGCGCATTATGATTATGTTGTAAATTCTTTAAGGGCCTTAAATTCATTATTATTATATAAGGGACGTTATGAAATGATTTATGAGACTCAAACATTTTACACCGTACAGCCTGGTATATAGCTCTTCACAAGAGAAATTCAGCCTGGGATTGAAGTGGTTACGTCATTTTTAATTCAACTTTTTATTTTTATTTTTATTAATGTTTTACTAATTTATTTGTTCTTTCCTTATTTAAAACAAAAATTACGTCAATTTGTATAATTTGGCAAAATTGGTTCACGTGATAATCAAGTACTACCGAAAATGGTAGTTTTTCGTCGACTAGAAAGGCACACATGTGCATTGTCGAAGCACATCTGTTCAAAAACACTTAGCATGTTCATCCACTCAGCTCTTAAATTAATGATCTAAATTCATTGCACGATTCCTAATCCACGATTAACATGTTGAATGCCATGTCAGTCACAGGTGACCGACACTGATCTTTCCGTTTAGGTCGCGTCAGTCATCGGTGACTGATACTTATAGATTCTGTAACGGGAGACTTATTTTGTGGCCTAAACGGAAAGACAGACAAAATAGACTTGGCATTCAATGTGTTAATTGTCGTCGAGTCGAACCCATCTCGTTCCGTTAAATGATAGAAATGTTGAAATTATTCGTACAATTACAAGATATGTTTCAGAAAACTAGCATCTAAATTTTAAAATTAAAAATAAATATTTTATTACAATTATTAATATTGCAATCAAAATAATTAATTCATTTATGCCTAGAGTTCCATTTTTGGAACGCTTCTAATTTTAATGAATTTTTGTTATTTTCTTCTTATTTATAACATGAAAGTTGTATAAAATAAAAATGTCTTCATCTGTTTCCGAAAGATGACAGCATAAGATAGATATTTATTTGCTTAAATAAAGGATATTTTCGAAGTTTATAGATTCTTCATTTTTCAAGATATCGAAATGTAAAAAGTAAATTTATTTTTGTTTTTTCTATCAAGGATCCTTATAAATAAGTCATAATCTTAGTTTGTAGACTTCTTTGAAATACGTATTTTTTAAAATTGTGAAATTATATGTTTAAGCCTATTTATTAATATAGGGCACAAGGCACAAATGGGTAGATATTTTTATTAGCCATTTAGGGACAGTTATTTATGTGAAGTCCTTTTCAACATGATTAAGAAACAAATTGTTTTCAAGCCTCAAATATGATTATTCTTAGTTTATTATTACTAATACTTATAATGTTATTATTCTCTGTAATGAAATAAATATATTTTTTTAGTAGTTCGTAAAAATACTAATTATAGTATATAATATACAATTTACAAGCTTATTTTATATAAATTTAGACAAAATACATAATTATGCATAGAATACTATTACAATTATTATACATATTCCCATATTTAGTACGTTTACATTTTATCAAATAAATACAAAAAAAAATTTAGCGGAATTTTTTTTTTGGTATTTTTCCAGTTCATTTTGCAACCTTTTAAAGTGATTTTATCAACAAATTTGCGAAAACAAAAATTCAGGCACAAATGGGTTAATTTAAAAATGGAAAACAGTGGTTTGAAAATTAATTGTCTTGGTTGAAAGTGATAAAACTTCGCATTTACGTCTTGTTGAATAACAAAAAATGAACTTGACTGTCAGGTTCTGAGAAACATCTGCTATTGGAACTGGGTTTATATATTATTCTTTTTACTTGTATATTGTATTCATTTCGCTTGGTCTGTGTACTGGAAATTGCAAAGTAATATTCTTTTCTTATCTAAAACTTAATCCGGTCTGGTGAATTAGACGGAGTGGGTGAAGGGAAGTAGTTATAATAGAAAAGGGTTTGCCCTGCTATTCAGTTGCCTGCCTGAGATAAGACAGACAAGGATTTCACCAGAGAGGAAAAGAGCTGACATTGGGGTCAGAGCAGAAAACCCGGTTTTATGTTGGGAAAAGAGGAGGAGTTCAGAATAAGCAAGGGGTTGCTAGAAGCAGTCGCTTTGGAGGGGAGAGGGCAGTTGAAGGCTGGAGCGCAAAGCGCAAGGTGTTTCCTGTGTAGAGCTCTTAGATAGAGCGTAGGGTTGAGTGAAGCTCGCAGAGCTTAGAGCCCATGTGTTGGGAGATTGAGATTAATCTCCGGTGAAGCTAATTTAACGTGTATAGAGTGAGAGTGATATAACTAGTTTTAACAGTACACAGCCAGAATTTACTATATTTAATTTAATGTTGAACCGGATCACCTACATCCGAATTTTAAGTGTAAATAGTGTGTAAATAAACGGTTAATTTAGTTAATTGAAAGCGTTGGTTTTCATTTAAACAATCCTCTCAGAGCGTGACCGATATCACGCAATCATATCGGTGGTGGCAGCATATAAATAGCACGGAATTTCTTCAAAGTTGTGCGGACTAAGAGGAAACTCCGACATTGATAAAAAAAAAAAAAATACGTATACACTGGAGCAGGCGAAATTCAAATTTGAGCGCCATGCACTGCAGGGATTCCGCACGCGAACGCAAGCGCTCCCCTCCCAGCCAAGAGTGACTACATAACGCATTCCAGAAGGCAAAATTCATAAACGTATAAGCAGCAAGAAAAAGAGTGTTCTCTCTGAAGCAAAAGAAAATTTGGACTCCTTTTCTTAAACAGTTAACCTACAGTACTGCACTTTTGATTTTCTACAGATTTCTTTGATCGCTTCATTCCTTGATAGTTTGTTCCCTTCTTTTCATTGTAGTACAAAATACATACATGTTTGTATTTATTCTTACTCTTTATTCGTTTCACTATGGTCATATAACCCTAGTATGATTTTTTTAAATAATCGGTTATCCGAAATTTCGTTTATCCGAATACTTCCAGTAATATATTAGCTCAGAGAATCGATGCTCCATTGTATTATTATAACTTAAGCAAAAATCAATAAATTCACCAGTTTAGTTTTTACTGTAACTTCCAGTTTAGTTTTTACTGTAACTTGCAGCTAAAATAATTATCTTTCAAACCATTATATTTATACAGTAAATAAAGTTTTAAATGGAACAGGAACACAATGCGTTGTCAATTAGCTGCCCTATTGTGGCGAACTGCAATGCTCTGGAGATCAGTATTTGTATATCAAATCATACAGGAGCCATAGGAAAAGTCTAACAATAGTACGTTACATACTTGACAACTTTCCCTTAAACTTCCGGAAAATGTTAGTTAAATTGACCCAGGTTAAACACGTTTCGAGCCAAAAATTTACTAAAAAAATTTATTCAAATAGATTTCACAGAGAAACATGATTTTAAATATATAATGATACATCAAATAAATTTTCTGGTTAGTAACGCGCATAACCTGGGTCAACTTAACTCACATTTTACGAAAGATTAGTTGAATGTTGGCAAGTATGACATTGTATTAGTACCACGATACAAGGTGTCCTCTCTTAACCCTTTGAAGGGCAAACAATAATGTTTCTGTAATATTGACTTCGTTCCGGAATAATCGAAACATTTTATTTTAAAAGAAGGAAAAGCAATTATTCACCCCTCCCCCCAAAGTTAAAACTATAAAAATTAGTTAAAAGTTTTTGGTGCAAATCTTGTTTAAATTAGGTGAGGGGTTAACGGTGTCCAATGGCTAATTCCTAAACCGTTTGGCATAGAGATATAATTCCAATTACAAAAATGTTTTAAATGAGGTAAAGAAGTACTTTAAAATCGATTTGGGTCAATAAAACATTTCTTAAAAAAATTACGAAATTTAATTTTTTTTTACCGTCCCGCGGTCCTATAAGTTATGTTTAGTAAAAATACTCTAATACACTGAGATGTAAGACAAAAAAGAGTCCCATACTTCAATACATTTAAAACTTCCCAAGTAACAGCAATTTAAAATTGAAGAATCTCTTTTGATGCGAAATATTCACAAATATACTAGAAATACAAATAATCGTCAGATAAAAAAAAAAAAAAAAAAAAAAAAAAAAGTAATTGTTGAGAGTAAAATTAACATTGTAGTATAAATTTGAAATCTATTTCTATTCTGAAATATTAAAGAAAAATATACAACTTGTACAAAAAATATAAGTTAAAAAAATAACAGAATTTCTATTAAGCGAAATGATCAAAAGCAACAGTCACAATTCTTTACAAAATGATATAGTTTTTAAAATGCTATTATAGTGTCTAATCTAAAACTCAATTAATAAAAATTAAAGTAATCTTAAAACTTGACTCCCTTCGGTTGAAATCCAGAAATATAAACGCGAAATAAATTCTTCTAATTGTTTAGGCACTTTGTATACGATCCCTCGAAGCATAGCCCAACTCATCTGTGTTCAGATGTAAAAAAACTGCGTAAGTAGTGCAATTCAAGGTTTTATAACTCGTTTAATTTTAGTATTAAATAAATGGAACTTTTTTTGTTTTTGAAATAGGAAATTTTTACTAACTATCGCTTATGGGACCGGGGAACCGCATAAAAATTTTAATTTCGTAACTTTTAAAGAAATGGTTTTATAGATCAAAACGACTTTTTAAATATTTTTTTACTTATTTAGAACTTATTTAGACTTATTTTTACTTATTTAGAACATTTTTTTGGAATTCAAACTACTATATGTCTATGACTAACGATTAAATTTACAATTGGACACTGTTGGAAGTGAACACCCAGTATAATTTAAGGATAGTAAAACATTTAAAGGTGAGGAAAACTCTACAACCCGACCCAGTGAACAGGAACAGCCGAATGCCAGTAACAGTCAATCCCAGTATTGAAAAAGACCGATCCCAAAATTTAAAATAGTACCATTCAGGAATAAATTACATTTTATTAAATAAAATTCCTGGTTAGAAATAGACATATTTGAGCTGAAGATTTTACGCCGCAAATTACAATACCCTCACAAGTACTACTTTGCAAAAGCACTACGTTGTCGGGATATATCCATTGTGGTGTAGTCGAAACGACAGTGGGTTTTCCTGGGTTTTTTACAAAGGTCCCTAAAAACCAGGTTAATTTAAATAATCGTTCACGGTTTCATTCTAAAATTCATTTCATGTAGCTTAATAAATAATTTTTGACCAAAATTATTTTGTTTATAGATAATTTAAATTGATTTCTAGAAACAGATAATTACAGCGCAGACGTTTAGAGAATTAAAATTATAACAGTTTAAAAGAGTTAAAAAAAATTTAATTTTTTAAAATTATATCATAACTTCATAACTTTGTTGTAAAGTAGATTTAAGATAATGTTTCAAAAGCTCATATGTATTTTGCTTTTTTATGCAATAAATAACACTGCATAAATATTTGTTGAAAAAATTGTAAAACAGAATAATATGGTACTTTCAATAATTCAATAATCTCACATTATTATACATTACACGTAATACGCCTGTTTAAAATTTAATGAGACAATATTCCAAAACACATCATAAAAAACATTTTTCTGTTAATAAGGAGAAGAACTTCACTTGTAACTATAAAACTCTTTTGATTTAAAATTTATTAAAAAAAAATTATAACTGTAATAAAGCTGAAATGAGCATTAAAATTTCAATAATGTTTTGCAAGCGGCATCCATATATTATTAGTTAAAAAGTTAAATTAAGGTCCTAGGTCAAACTTTTACCCCACTCTTGCCGGGAAATCTTTATTATGTAAAAGCAAATTTATTACTTCTTCAAGAAAATTATTAGCTGACATTGATTGAAAAAAAGTAGTTTCTAGATTACATAATAATATTTTAGAATTTTTGATAACGTATCGCTAGAAAAGTATTATAACTAATTCGTTATTAGAAATTTTCTTTATTAAAAGTAATTTTTACAATTACAGTAATTGGATCTGAAGAATATTAAAACCGTGTCTTAATTTAAGGGGAAATTAAGGATTTGAGAATTACCTTGGAAGCAGGTCAAGTTAATTAGTATATGCATCTTGTAAAGCAGTAAAAATCGATACACCGATAAAATTAATTAAAATTCTGCATGTAACTTGAACAAATTGTATTAACCTAATAAATAAAATGTTTTTTTTTTTTTTTTTTTAAATTATATCTTCTTTCTTTATTGATATTTTGTTTTCTATTTTTAGTGTTTAAGTAAATGTTTCATTTTTTCTTCAAATTCATAGATTGTGTTACAATGTTTTCACCAAAAACGAGAAAAAAAAAAAAACCAATTTTTATCAAAAGTAGTATTTTTATTTTCTGTGTTTAGGTCTCTTCTAAATCCCAATAAAGTCGCAACATACTCGCTTAAAATCTAAGACCAAAGATGCTTTCAAAAAAGTGTCACCTCGAGACTGGAGATGAAAATGGACGTTTGTGCGTTAAATTCATTCTTGCACTTTCACAGCCAGTATAAGCACATTTAAGCGAGTTTACTTTGGAACATAATTAATTCCTTTGTAACTTGTTGTGCAGTCGTGAAAAAAAAAGAGTAAACACCCCCTACTAACTCCTCAACAAATTAACGTAGAAGAAAATTACTGATACCGAATGATAGGAAATAAAGTCTACTTTTAAATGTTGTATATAAAATTTGCTTAGGTGGCCATCTACATATTAAAACGAACCCAAACTTCATTTTTCTCAATAGCAAGACCCAATTTTAACAAGCTATTTCAAATCTTCGGTTAAAACTATGCCTAGACACCGAATTTCAAGTCATTTGGATGATAAGTTTTTGAATCATAGACATTTAAAATTTAGTGCTTCTAATGTTAAATTACATTTTCATATTTTTATTCATATCGCCTGAAATTTTACTCCTAAAGTGCCAATTTTTTGTGTACCAATAATATTAAAATACCCAAACATAAATACGTTGAATTTGCAATTTTTATAATTTTATTATATGAATTATGAAATTAATATTCGAAAAAATTATAAATTGTAACCTACAATTTTTTTGATGGATTTAGATTTATTACGTTCTGCTTTATGAAAATCCAAAATTTCACATTTTTCTTCCAAGTAGTTTTCAAATTATGCTTAATAAACGGCAAAATGATGGTTTAAGGGGCCGTCTATGATAGAAGTGACTAGATATTTTGAAATTTCTTATGCTATCCTGTAATCTAGCAGCCCTCAATATGTCTTGAGGGGAAGAGTGCCTTAAGAGGCCACTGCAAGGCCACTTAAGATCCCTTGATCAAGAAGGGGGCTCTCTCGGTCGAGTACCGAGCTTCAATTTGGATACAGCCCGTAAAATAAGCTCGTTTTAAAATAATTAATTTCTCGGAAACTTATCGCATGAATTGCATAAAAATTTGTTTTTAGTCTAATTGAAGGATGTAGAGTTCATTTATGCTGACATAAATATGTACTGCTATTGAAAAAAAAAAAGTTGTGGTTCGTTTTAATATGTAGATGGCCCCCTAAGCCTATTTTACATACATCATTTAAAAGCAGACTTTATTACCAATCGTGTGGTACTAATAATTTTCTTCTACGATAATTTTTTGCAGAGTTAGTAAGGGGTGTTTACTTTTTTTTCCCCCCACGACTGTACATGTATTCCTTGGTTGTTATACATCTGTAACTCTAATAGAATATTTAACGATTTATTACCTATAGGGGTATTAACTAAGGGGAAAATGCTTTAACATTAACGTATTAATTTATATTAATGGGACTCGGTACCCTTCGAAATTTTTTTTTTTACTAATGTACATTTACTTATTATATGCTCATATCATTATAGGTAATACTCAGAAAAGCTGATTTTGACAAGCAAAAAAAATAATTTCGTGGGCAAAAATTGATAATTTTAATTTTTTTTTATTATTTAAGGGGGTCCGGGACACATTTTCAAAAATTTTTTATTTTTTGAGTTAAAATTTTGAATTTTTTTGTGATGGTTAACCATATCATTTGTAAACAAAATCAAATGATAAAACTTCTCATAGATTTTTTAAAAAAATTTTAAATTTAAAATTTATGAAAAAAGTGGTATAACTTAAAATCATTATAACTCGAAATATTATTTGCAGAATTTAAATTGTTTTTCATTTAAATAAACAGAAATATATATTTTTTAATTTAGAGCCAGCATTTTAAAAAATATTAATTTTTAAAAAAATTAAAAATATTTAACAAAAAAAAAAATTACAAAAAAGTGGTGCAACTTTTTTTTTTAAATCATATTTTCAAAAGTAAATATTTTTTTCAAATATGCTGGCTCAAATGTAAAGTAAAATAATTCAAAAAGATATGTTCCGGGTTTCAACCCTGTATCTTTAACGGTTCTCCAGTTATAAGAATTTAAATATGAGAAATGGTGAAAAAAACCTATCATGAAGAAAAACGCAATTTCACAAGAACTGGTTTCCTTGACAACCATAGCTTGAAAGGCAGATTTTTAAAACAAACCAAAACGAAAAAATTAATATTTCCTGTTCTAATTACGATAGAAACGTGATTTAAACATCATTTTAAGCAGAAAACGGCAGAGAAATTTTAATCCAATACAAAAAATATAAAATTTGAAGATTTTTGTGTCCCGGACCCCCTTAAAGAATTTTAAAAATCATTCTTCTCCTATAGTTTTCAAAATTCTACCGTGATTTTTTGTCAGGATATTTATCCTATTATACAGCTCATATTCAAAATATTAGAATAATTGAGAAAAAAATAATAAGAAAAAAATCATTTTTCATTTATTTATTTTTTGTACTAAGTAAATGCGATTAAATTTCTTATAAATTAAATCTCGAATGTTTAGATAAGATTTTAACATTTACAAAATATGAAATACAGTACAATAAATTATGTATTCAGCTTTCTGAAACACATCAAAATATTTGAATAAAATTTAGATTGGTTCAAAATATTAGAATATTTTATTTTACGCAACAATATTACCTTATGAATATGATGTAAAAGTAGTTAATATTTTGTTGCATCCAATATAGCTCAATAGCTATCAATATTAGCCCAAATATACTTTATACGTGCCACTAACGCAGTTTTACTTGAAGGGGTGTTTTCTTGGAGTTTTTTCTTCATTATACACCACAAGTTTTCGATGGGATTAAGGTCTGGTGAGTATGGGGGCCAAGGAAGTACCTTAATGTTGCGCTTGCGGATTCAATTCTTAGTTGATACCGAGGTATGCGCGACGCTAAATTTTGTTGAAAGATGAAATCATTTTCAAATAAATCTTCTATAAAAAATCATGTAATATTCCAAAAAAATTTTATATACCTGAGAGTTAACCTTTTCGTACACGATGCATAACTTTCCTGGTTCTTCTGCACTCATGCAACCCCAAACCATGACACTAGCAGCAAATTTTACGGCAAATTTTAAGACATTCTTTACCAAATGCCTCTTGCTTCATTCTCCAAACTCAAATACCTTGATTACCATATGAAACGCAAAACATACTTTCATCACTAAATAATATATTTTTCCAATCTTCTTCGCTCCATAAACGTCTTGATTTACACCACTTCAATCTTGTACGCTTTTATTTTGCAGTCATGAGGTTTTTGTTTTCGGTACACGAGATTCAAGCTTAAATTTATGGAGACATCTTAATGTTGGCGATGTAGAAACTTCAACTCCTTCTTCTTTCCATTTCCGGTGCAAGAATCACACATTTTTAAAACGGTTTTTCTTAACTATACGCTTTTGTTTTCTGTCATCTCTAGTAGATGGTTTTGGTTTTCAAAGGCCATTTCGGCGATTATTTTGAAATTTTCCATTTTTCGAATATTGTGTTAGTATTTTACTAACGCTTGATTGCAAACAATGTAAATAATTCGCTATATAACATTGATTATTACTGTATCGATACAAATCAACCATATGAAGTTTAGTAAGATACAGGAATATCACTCACACGTCCCATTTTAAGACGAAAAAGCATACAAACTGCAAAAAGAATACTGATTTTAAATAAATCGTCTGAATTTAGTCAATGATGCCACCAGTTATGAACTGGTGATAATTAAAGGACAATTAATGTGAAATATTCTAATATTTTGAACCACTTGAATAAATATTCTAATATTTTGACTTTTCAAAGTAATTTTTTTTTTCAGTTAATCTTTTCAAAAATGATATTAATTTGAAGATAATAAGTTCTAAATAAAAAATACCGTTTGCATATTTGCATTAAAATATATTAAATTACCAAACAATATTTTCAATTCGTAAAAAAAAGTAATTATTCTAATGTTTTGAATATGAGCTGTACTTTATGCAGGATCGATTTTATAATTAATGAATTAGTTTATGAGAAATATATATATATATGTATACAATTTGACAAAAACGCAACAAAAAACATGATTTCTTTAACGTTTCGCGTTTTACGTTTTTTTTTTTTTTTTTCTTTTCATTATATTATAAAATCCATCCCTAATTTTGTTAAGTATACTATATTGAGGTACAAAAAAATAATAATAATAATAACGGAGTGATTTGACTAATATTTGTAGAAGTTATAGTGTTTTAAACACAGTAATGTATAAAAAAAACTGAGAAAAATCGATTTACAGATTTTAAAGCGTTGCATTTAAAGGGGTGTTGATAAAATAAAAGGTATTTTTGATACACTTACAATCGTCAAATCAACTCAAAACTTTGTTCCAATATACTAGAGTTGTTAAAATATATTTTTAACAATAATTTTTAATAAGTTGGAAATTGCTCGCCAAACGTGGCAAATGAGGTGCGTTCGTACTATAACTAGTTTTATAAATATATTTTGCACCGCATATTATACTGAATGTATATTTTACTGCACTTCATTAGGGCATATCAATTTCATTCTGTTCGAAAGGCTGTAACATCATTAAAACGCACTTGCAATAATTTTTTTTCCCATTGGCCGTAATCTAACGGAGAACTTTTGACTCTCCTTGTCATTAAACGATACATTCAATTTTCATAAAATTTGAAATGACTCGACAAAATTTTGCAGCAATTATATATTTAAAATTTCAGACCTTTCGGAAGGTTGTAAGATCATTAAAATGCACTTACAATAATTTTCCCAATTGACCGTAATGTAACGGAAAACTTTTGACTGTCCCTGACATTAAACTATATATCCGATTTTCATAAAATTTGAAATGACTCGACAAAATTTTGAAACGATTATATATTTAAAATTTCAGACCATTCGGTTGGGTAGTTTTTGCTCAGTTATATGCGGACAGACGGACTGAACGACAACTATAGGTGCTACGTATTTATGTAATTACGAATGCACCTAAAAATGGGTATTTTCATCATTATAAGGGTAACAAGTCCCCTTAAGTTCTGAAAATACAGTCGCCTCCCGCTTAACTGGCCTAAACGGAACTGAGAGTTAGCCGGTTAACAGAAAAACCGGTTAAACCGAAGAAGTAAAAAATAAATAAATAAGTAACTCCATATTTAATTAATTAAATGTGTATAATGAATTTTTTTTTATTTGTGTAGTTTTAAAAAATACATATTTTCTATATTTTGTGCAATGAATACTAGTTGTAATTAACTGAAATGAAATAAAAATTGTTGTTGGTTTTTGACGGCCGATTATCTACACAAGGGATATAGGTCCGAGGGGGGAGTGCCCTTCGTCGGGGTCTTTCTAAGGGAACCTAACCCGTATTTACGCATGAAAATCTATGGCTCGAAGAAAACCACGAAAACTCCGAACGATTAGGCCGACGGGTGCGATTGGGATCGAACCCAGCACCTCCCGTATACCAGCTTGAAGAGCAGAACCTCTCAGCCACTGGTGGTTCAATAAAAAAATTATGACTAATAACAAATGATGAACAATATTTAATACAAATTAAATTGTTGAAAATCTTGTCACATACCTTTATAAGGAGTTGAAATTATTCTACATTAGGTAAATTTGAGTTAATTAACCATAAATAAATGAGAACCGAAATTTTCCTTTCTGAATTCTGCTTGATGTTGGGGGGAAAAAAGCCGGCCGGTTAAAGCGGCTTTCCGGTGAACAGGAGGCCGGTTAAGAGGAAGGCTACTGTATAAATATGCTATATTGTCAGCGGAAACACATATGTGTATACCCTTTTTAAGATTCTAGCATATTAGGAAGTTATAAAATTCCATCGTTACATACATGAACCAAGATGGCTTAAATAAAACGGTGTAAAGTAAAAACAATAAAGAGATTCAGCAATTAAATTTTAATACAAAAAATCTGAAAAATGCATTATATTCCAAATTTTATTACGGCTATGGTTGTTTTCCAAAAGTATTTTTATCACTACTCAATAAACAATGCTTTTTGAAAATTGTATGTAAAGGAATAGTAAAATCCACTTTTGGAAATGTTTTCCATTTTAATGATTCAATAACTAAAACTATAATTTCAAAAATTCTTCAATATGTAAAACTTTCAATTAATTCTTTAGTCAATGAAAAGATATTTATGTTAAAAAAATCCTATCAAATAGCTATAGCACTTGTTGTGTGTTTGAGTTGGATTTTTTAAATGTCATTAGACATTATTTTATAAGTACCTCTAAGTAGACATTTAAAAAAATGCCCTTTTCTAAACAAGATTGACAGCTGAAACAAGAAAATAATAGTACGCAAATAAAATGAAAAAAATTATTTATCTATGTGCATAATTAAATGAAAAACATTAAGTTCTTTTATCCATACCATAAATGATTGTTTTTTAATAACTTCAGCAAAAGAAATTATAGAAAAAAAACAGCATAAAATAATTATGCCTTTCTGTATTTTTTGGGTTTATATACATTTAAAAAAAAAACATATTCATGTCGTTAATTATCAACGTGTTTAGCTATCTGGTTTTTAATTAACAACTGGATATCTGTGTAGAGAAAATGATTTCTTATCAAATAATCAAACCATTGGTTGTGTGTGTGTTTTGTATCTTTAAATGTCATTTGACATCATTGTAAAAGCATTTCAATCTATACAGAAAAACAATTCCCTTGACTAAAAAAATTAACAGTTGAAAAAAGAAAATAATATGCAAATAAAAGTTAGAAATTCTTTCTCTACATGCATTATTGATTAAAAGACAATAAGTGTTTTTTATCCATAAATTATGACTTTTTTAATAAATAGAACAAAATAAATTCCAGAGATAAAATACTTTACTTAAAACAGCATAAAATAATTATGCTTTTCTGTATTTCATGTGTCTATTTAATAAATTAAAACATGGTCCAGATTCATTTATTAATTACTGATATCTAATGAGGTTAACACCTCCACAAAAAAAGATTTCATCATGTTTAAAAAATAAGCAAATGGAAAGTTTCATGTCTCGTAATTTTGTTACATTATTTTTACAGAAAGTTTCCCATAGTGTAGAAGAAATCTGTATTTATATGTAATCATTATTCTGCGCCATAAACAAAAAGTGTCAACAGAAAAAAAGACTAGTTGATAAATTTACTTGCATTTTATAAAATGTTATTACTACATTTACCTAGCAGAAGTGTTTTTAATCAAGAACGTATACATTTAAACTTAGCAAATAAAAGTTTGAATTATTTTTTAAACTGCTATAAAAAATTAAATTTAAAAAAATGTAACATTGAACTAAAATTAGCGATTTAATCTTAGATTCTCAAATTGAACGATTATTGATCATTACTGAAGCTCAGATATTTTAACAAATCTTAGATATTTTAACAGATACAAATAGCAAAACGTAGAGCTTTTTCATCTATAAGCATAAAAGCTCAGTGATAGGTAGTGATGATCAGAGAAGGAGAAGTAATGGCACATTTTCTCAACTTTCATCAATTGCGTGTATTAAATCACATTAAAACTATGAAGAAAATATACATTAGAGCCTTAATGCGAAATTTCCAATTTCAATATTATTAAAATGACGATTTCATACATTTAAAAATTGTTGGTAAAAATAATTAATATTGTTTGTGATTGAGTTTAAATACTATTTATTGTAAAATTCAATCACTTTAACTTGATTAATTTTTGGATAATTTCATATAAAAAATGGCTTATAAATTCTACAATAGAATTTATAATACCTTATCATTTTCTTCTATCTTTACAAGAAGAGATAGATGGATAGACTAATCCATCTATCTTTAGAAGAAGAAAGTATTGGATTCGTGAAGAATTTTCGACTTCCTGTTTTCGACGGATTTATACGTTTTAGAAGGTCCTGAATACTTTTTGACTATTTCTAGAATGCCTGTGAGAAACAAAATTGCGGGAGCTCTATCTCGTGAACTAATTCACGGAATTTAAAACTTTGGATTCAATTAGTCCCTGATACCCATTGGTGCACTTGTAGTGTAAATCGCCCAAGAGGTGACCCTGCTGGGCTGCTTTTTTGATGAATTTCACAACATCTACATGTCAAGAACTAATGTACGAATTTTTATCAAACTTCAGATTCAATTTTTCCCTGATATATATTGGTATTTATTCGTTTTTGGCGTAAATCGCGCAATAGGTGCGCTGCTATGCTGCATTTTTCACGATTTTCGCAACAGCTCTATCTCAAAAACTAGTTCACGGATTTTCATCAAAGTTCATATTCAGTTAGGCGTTGGAAAAAATTGTTGCTGATTTGGTTTTGGTGTAAATCACCCATCACATGGTGCTGATATGCTGCATTTTTGAGGCTTTATACGATTAAAGCGATAGTCATATCTCAAGAACTAATCCTCGGAATTTCATGAAAGTTCATATTCTGTTAGACCTTGACATAAGTTGGTGCTGATAAGGTTTCCGAGTATATCATATAACAAGCGTCGCTGTTATGCTGCGATTTTCCCGATTTTCGCGATAGTTACAATGTAAAAGAAAAAACGACATTTTTACAGTGCAAAGTACTGTTCATCTCGCGCACAAACTGGATCACAGAGAATGTGGTGTATCTTTCTTTGGTTACCTGACTATATTAACATGGAAAATACAGTAGTTGCGTAAAATTAACAGCACAATGTGCTGGCAATTTGGACGCCAGCAGTTTGTGCTGTAAAAAAATGCGTCCAAATTGCCAGCACATTGTGCTGTTAATTTTACGCAACTACTGTATTTTCCATGTTAATATAGTCAGAAAACCAAAGAAAGATACAGCACATTCACTGTGATCGAGTTTGTTCTGGCAAATATACAGTGGATTTTTTACAGTGTATATCTCAAAAAGAAATGCAGAGAACTTTATCAAATTTCATATTCTGTTACACTTTCACATAAATAGATCCTTATTAGTATTGGCTATTTGGGTTGGAAATTTTTCTTGTAGGCCCCTAATAGGGTGGGTGCCGAAATTAAATTATTTTTGTCACGTGAACAGTTTGTATATTTATACTTTCACGTAACAGTTTTATGTACTTCAACTTTAACTTGTGTGTTCCAATAAATTAATGGTTTCGTTATGGTCAGTTTAGTATTTTGTAACTATCTTATTATTTATAACATCTGAGTTAACAGGATGTTACATGGCGTCAGAAGTGTTGAAATTAAATTAAATTAAATTTTGTTGTTACTGACGTTATTAAAATGCAGAGAGAAGCTACAAACGCTCGCCTTCCGGCAGAATTGGAAGTCACTGAAGATAATATGGCCATTAAATGGAAGGTTTGGAAACAGGGATTTGAATTTTATTCAATTGCTACGCAGTTAAATACTAAACCAGCTGAAGTTCAGGCTGCTACTTTTATGTCAGCTATAGGATCTGCTGCAATAGTTATATTTAATACCTTTAATTTGACGGATCAAGAGCAGCAGAATGTCGATGTAATCAAGCAGAAATTTGATGAATATTTTTCACCTCAGATTAATCAGACCTACACTCGATATGTATTTTTTACATGCACTAGGGGGCTCGGCCCCCTACGAGCTACGCTCGCCAACCCCCGTCCAGACACCGCAGACTCTAAATGCACGCTAATGTGATCGGCTTTAAAAAGATTTCGAAAGATTGAAAAAGATTGAATTATAATTTAAAAAACAGTGGCGATCTCCCTATAAACGGATTTCTATTCATTTCTCTTTGATTGGGGAATTTTAGCGCCAAATCCGCTGCGGTACTACTTGATTATCCCGTCGACCAATTTCGCCAAATTACATATATCGCCAAACCACTCGCCAAATTATGCAAATTGACATAATTTTTATTTTAAATAACGAAAGAACAAATAAATTAGTACAACATTAATAAAAATACAAATAAAACGTCGAAATAAAAATAACTTGATTACGTAGACATGTGTAACAACATTTCAAAATAAGCTAATATAAAAGGAATTAAGTAAACAGAATCTTTGTCTCCCGGTATTTTTTAACAATGCGAAAAGAAAGTTCTTTTAAATCAGACATTTTAAATTAATCGTTTTTAATCTGACGTAATTTTGACCAAACTATTCTTTCTCTTTTTAATATTCACGTGAAAATACTTGTGTTAGGAATGAAACATTATTTGCGCTTTCCTACGAAAAATAGTTGTAAAGTATCCGCTTAAAATATCAAATAAATGTCTAGCGCAGTTTCTAAATTTAAACCGTTTTGCAATATTATTTTGTGTTCATTTTATGTAATAACTGTAATGTGACGTAAATATGACGTAATTTCTCCTATTTAAGACTTCTAACGCATGTTAATAAATTTATTATTTTACAAATTCCTTTCTCTCTTAAAATTCACGTGTAATTATAGTTTTTATGACGTAATTTTTAATAAGTTCCTGCTTTTTGTACATAATTATTTAATTCTAATTCCAAATGTTTTTTTTCTGTTTATAATAGTCACGTGTAAATAAATTTTTAATTTATTACACGCATAAATATATATATATATATTGAAGCAAACATTATTGTTTCCGCTGTTTATGCAGTTGGCAACAGTTTAACTTAATATCACTTTCTAAAATCTGTAAATAATATCTCTAGAAATGCTGAAAATTTGAATTTAAAATAGAAATAAAACCTCAAAAAATTAACCAAATTAAGAAAAGAAATACAATCTGCACACCGAGAACTTCAAATGTATAAAATGATCTAAAAATGATTAAATTCTCATGAATAGTTTTTGCTCCTATAAAACTTCTTTAGTGGAACGATTTTGTCCAACTTTAGCATTAAATATTTCTTAAAATAATTCTTCGATTTGAAAACTGTCTGCATCAGCGTGTTTATCAAGCATTTCTGTATAATACTACCGATTTTCATATTTTTGTATGCATTATTTTTCTTAATATTAACGAAGAAAGACCTCCGGTCGCAAAAAATTCAAAACCGGCGGCGGCGGCGGCGGCGGTGACAGTGGTAGTTACTTTTTTTTAGAATAGAGAGATTCAAGGTAAGCAAGAAACTTTTGATTCTTATATTACTAAGTTGCGTACAAAAATTAAAGATTGCGCTTTTGGCGATTTGCAAGATAGTTTATTACGTTATCAACTAGTTCGTGGTATTGATTCTGATAAAGTACGTGAATTACTATTGGCTGAAAAAGACTTAACGGTCAATAAAGCTATTGATATATGTAGAGCTAGCGAACAAGCTACTTTTCAATTAAAAGAAATGCATTCAGTTGTTGATAATACAGAAAAAGATATTATGATGATTCGGAAATCTAAACTGAAATCCGATACTAAATCTGATATGGTTTATTCACATAAAAATAAGCCAAAGCTCAATAAAGCAAATAAGATATGTTGGCGATGTGGTTTAACGCATGATTATCGTAATTGTCCAGCCTTTAATGTTACTTGCAATCTTTGCGCTTTAAAAGGGCATTATGCTCGCCAATGTAAATTTAAAAAGAAATACCGATCAAAGAATCGAGCCATACAGGAACTTACAGAAGTTTCTAATGATAGTGATGATGAGATTAATCATTATTTTAGCAATACATTGCATGTCGGAGAACTATTGAGCTCACAGAATAATGCTTGGTTAACAACTGTTACTTTTCAAAATAGCGTATCTGTGAAATTTAAATTAGATACCGGCTCTGAAGCCAATATTATAACAGAACGTTTAGCTAAAAAGCTTAAAGCACTTATACGTGAGACTAAAGTAAAACGCTTAAAATCTTTTAATAATGAGTTTACACCGGTAATTGGCGAAACCGATATTAAGTGTATTGTTCAAAATACGCCAGTTATTCTGAGATTTTTAGTAGTTAATGGAAATTTTAATTGTATATTGGGATGCTCTACATGTGAAAAACTTGGCTTAGTCCAACGTACTCCTGAGTCTGTACAGGTTAATGAAATAGAAACTGAAATACCAGATGCAGTTTTTAAACGTATAGGTTGTTTGAAAGATTTCGAATATGATATTGAAATTGAAGATGGTGCAGATTTGAAAATACATCCACCTCGACGAATTCCGTATGCAATTCGTGATACTGTCAAAAAAGAAATTGATCTTATGGTTAAAATGAAAATTTTAAAACCGGTAACACATCCTACTCCTGCTGTCAGCCCATTAGTAATTGTAAAAAAAGGTGATAGAATACGTTTGTGTTTAGACCCAACTGATATTAATAAAGTTATAAAACGGCGTCATTTTCCTCTCAAAACAGTTGAAGAGATAGCAGCTCGCATTGGTTCAGCAAAGTATTTTACAATATTAGATGCTAAAAAAGGATTTTGGCAGCTTCCTGTGTCTCGACGAACATCAGATTATTTAACAGTTAATACACCTTGGGGAAGGTATTCGTTCCTAAGAATACCATTTGGGCTTGCATCAGCACCAGAAATATTTCAGCAAGTAATGCATTCGCTCTTAAGTGAATTTGAAAATACTGAATGTTCTATGGATGACATATTATTATGGGCAGACACAAAACAAGAACTACGAAAATTAACTGTGAAAGTAATTAGACGTCTTTTTGATGCCGGACTTTGTCTAAATAAAGAAAAGTGTGAATTTGAAAAAACAAAAATCAAATTCTTGGGTCACCTGTTTACATCAAATGGAATCGAGATTGATCCTGCAAAAGTGAAAGCTATTGAACAACTGAAAACACCAACTTGCTTAGCTGAATTGCAAAGATTTCTCGGAATGGTGAACTATGTGTCGAAATTTATACCTAATTTCTCTCAAATTACAGAACCTATACGTAGACTATTGCACAAAAATGTATTGTGGGAATGGTCCGAAGATCAAGAAAATTCTTTCTTTAAACTGAAAGAGGCTCTTAAAAATACGCCAAAGTTGGCCTACTTTGATGTTAATAAACCTACGATAGTTTCAGTTGATGCCAGCTCACACGCTGTTGGTGCAGTTCTTCTTCAAAATGGTAGACCAATTGCGTATGCGACTAAAGCATTAACAGATTCACAACGAAGATATCCTCAAATCGAAAAGGAATGCTTTGCTATTCGTTTTGGGTGTAAAAAGTTCCACGATTATATTTATGGAAAACCAGTTACAATTGAAACTGATCATAAACCTTTAGAGGCTATTGCAAAGAAATCCTTACAGGCAGCTCCTGCACGTCTTCAAAGAATACTTTTTGACGTTCTTCAATACTCGCCCAAGATAGTATACAAAAAAGGTAAAGATATACCTATTCCAGATGCATTAAGTCGTGATTGCATTATTGATCTTGTAGAAGATGAAGAGATAGAAACTTTTGAAGTTTTATGCGATGTTCCTCTTCCATTATTGACTTTTTCAGAACTGTTAAATGCGGTTAACGAAGATTCTGAATTGCAAGAGTTAAAACGTTTAATTCTTGATGGTTGGCCACCTAGTATTAGCTCAGTTTCTCCACAACTTCGTAAATACTGGAACTTTAGAGAAGAATTGGCAGTTTATGAGAATTTGTTATTCAAATCAGAACGTTTAATAGTTCCATCTGCATTAAAGTCAAAGTATTTGAATTTAATTCACCAAGGTCATCTAGGAATTAATTTGTCTTTGCATCGTGCTCGAGAAATTATCTTTTGGCATGGAATGACCCGTGATATTGAGTTCTTTATACAAAAATGTCCTGTTTGTCAACAAACAGCTCGTTCACCGAATACAGAGCCATTACAAATGAAACCTGTTCCTCAATTCCCGTGGCAACGAGTGGCTTCTGATATGTTTGAATTTTCCGGAAATCAATATTGTCTTATTGTTGACAGTTACTCGGGATATTTCGATTTTAAAAAACTAGTGCATCCTTCATCACATTCGGTAATAGAATATTTGAAAGATACGTTCGCAACTCATGGAATACCAGACATTTTGGAATCTGATAACGGTCCACAATACTCATCAGATGCATTTCACAAATTTACTAAAGATTGGAAAATACAGCACATTCCGTCTAGCCCGCGTTATCCTAAATCTAATGGCCTAGCAGAACGCTATGTTCAAAAAGCAAAATTGATTTTAAGAAGATGCTCTATAGATCATACAGATGTCAGATTGGCACTTCTAAATTGGAGAAATACACCTCGTGAAAATTTGCCTTCTCCAGCTCAACGTCCCTTTGGAAGACCTACTCGAAGTTTAATACCTATACATCCCTCTTTACGTTTGCCTCGAATGTCATCTACCGTTCCTCTTCAATTAAGTAGAGAAAAGCAACGTGCAGCTTCGACCACTGACTCACGAAATGAATCCCCATTACTGACTAAAGGTCAATCTGTTAAGCTCCAAACTGATCATCGTACTTGGATTCCTGCTACTGTGTCAGATGTTGCTAATACTCCCCGTTCATACTTTGTTACCACTCCTACAGGCAAGATTTTCCGTCGAAACAGCGCACATCTACGTCCAACAAAGGCTGAAATTATACCAGACCGCCAGATTGCTGTTAACCCTTCAGGTTTTGTTCGATCGGAGAATGATAATAGTACATCACTTGACCCTCTCGATGTCTCTCGTCTTTCTGCTCCAGTTTTTACTCCGCCCAAATCTAAAACAGTGGTTACCCGCTCCGGAAGAGTTATACGCCCTCCAGAACGTTTGAACTTATAAAAGAACTCTTATTCTTATTTGTTTTATTGTAAGGGAAGATGTCACGTGAACAGTTTGTATATTTATACTTTCACGTAACAGTTTTATGTACTTCAACTTTAACTTGTGTGTTCCAATAAATTAATGGTTTCGTTATGGTCAGTTTAGTATTTTGTAACTATCTTATTATTTATAACATCTGAGTTAACAGGATGTTACAATTTTTTTGAGAAATGCGTTGCTTATATCTCCTTTTAAATGAACACAATTCAACGAACCTAAATATTTAGAATCCTCATGATGGGCATAGATTCGCATTTAATTTTGGCACTGTGATGGCGAAGTTTGAAATATTAAGATATGTGAGACAGAAGAAAGCTTTGGGATTGGCACATCTGACAAGTAAATTCTATAGTAATCTCAATCACGATTTTTTTAAACAGTATATCCCTTCTTATTCAAGGCAAATAGGTAACTTCTAAACCATTCTTTAAGAAATATAGTTCCAAAGGCAATAAATAAATAAATAAATAAAGTGTTTTTAATAAATATAAAATTCCATTTACTTAATAATAGTTGTTTCCTAAAAAGTTAGAAAATTTAAATTTTTATGCTGACCTTGTGTTCACTAACTGATATTTAGAAAATCCATTTTCCATTCTCTGACTAGTAAAATAGAAAACAAAATCCATTTTTTGTATGAGCGAAATTGGCCAAGTTAAAATATTTTGAATTTATGATTTTTCGTGTTTTCTGGCACTAAAGGGGGGAAAGCACGATTTTATCGCCAGAAAACAAAAGAATTCACAAAATTTAAAGTATCATAACTTGATTAATTTTGCGGCAGAAGAATGGACTGTTATCTAAAACAGTTAATTACAAACAAGTATTTACATGGTTGTTAGAGCATGCACAAAGTTTGCTGTATAAAACACATAGGACACCACACTATAAAAAAGATTTCTTAACACTTAACAGCTTAATTGTTTTGTTTGGGGGGGTGGTGTCGTAATAAACTAAAACAAAGGATAAATCACCATTAATTCCATTTACTTCACAATAGTTATTTCCAAAAAAGTTAGAAAATTTAAATTTTTATGCTGACCTTGTGTAAGTAAGTAAGTAAGCACCCTCCCTGGGAACCCGCTTTTGGCTTATGGTTAGGTTTGAACCCCGAGCCCAGGGCAGGGAAAAGTACCTGTAAAACCCTCTAGTACCTGTATTACCTGTAATAAACCCTCTATTACCTGTAAAACCCTCTAGTATTTAAGACCCTTAATAGAATTTAAAAAAAAATGAAAAAATTAAATTAAATTAGTTTTTTTTTTTTTTTTGCAGTCAGCTGCTGGCCCCTCTAGAAATATGAGGTAAAAATTACTAAAAATATTTAAAGATAAAATAATCTAAATTTAAAGATAAAATTACAATAATATATAACTTAAAGGCCAAAACAATAGCTGTAGTAATGAATTTATATGTCCAGCACTCCTGCTCACTGCCCATAACTCGGAGGAGGACCGTTGAACTGATATATTGATGTATGAGATCCACGTTCATATTAAACCTTCTGAACGATATAAATATAGTTTTAAGCTAGATTTGAGATTAATTACTGTGAGCTATATATAAGTACAATAACATATAGGGAGGGTTTATCGGTTACCCACAACGTACTAGAGCAAGATTAATGTTTTTAAGAGCTGAATTTAAAGTTTTTAAGAGTTTATCTGAAGTTGCTATATATCACGAAAAGTTCAACTGGTTATCACAGCGACATACAAGTTTACAAAAGCAGGACACCATTTTTGAAGATATTAGCCTTCGATACTCATATTAAAATCTTTCGCTATGAGTTAATGGAAGTATTTTGTAAGAGATATTACTGTAGATATTTTCAAGATGAATGAATATTTTTTTTTCTTTTTTTTTTTTCATGTAGATACTTTATCTGTACCTCCTGTCCACCAATTGAGACTGAAATATAGGACACAAACTAGAGTCTGCTGTATGCTTCCTATAGTTTTCTTGATAATAGCAATTAGTACAGTGATGCTGTGATGGATCAGTGATATAAGGACAGTTGAGAGTTTGATGACCCATGGCACATTTGGCACATATGGAGTTCCTTCTACAGTTAGTCTTTGTATGCCCGTAAAGTTGACAGTTCTCACATCTAAGTATGGGTCGATATATTCTCATACTGCAATTATTGAGGCCAATTGAGATACTTTTCTGAGCCAGAAGTTTTTTAGCTGCATTTACTTCTAAATTCAGTACCATATGATAAATTGTAGATTTTTCTCTTTGTATTATTTTTAATATTGTTAAATTCTTGTCTGTTGAACGATCCTTTAAGTAGTTAATTATGTCATCAGTAGGTATCATCGATGGTATTCCTGTAATTATTATCCTTGAGTGTTTTTGCAGGTTGTAAGTTAGTTCTACTATTTCTGAAATGTTTGGGATTTTTTCAATTCTTTTCAATAACTTCTCTGTGTTGTTATCTATATCTGATTGAATTGTCAGTGTATTGATTTGTCTTGTTTGTTTACAAAATATTGGTAGATCATTTTCTTTAATCAATTCGATATTTAACAGTTCTTTCAATTTATTTGTTGATATTTTCTTTGAGATATTTTTTATAATTATTGCCGAGTTTGAATACTTTCCTTGAGAGTTAAATTGTTTTTGTTCTTCGTTATCTTGAGATCTTTCATAATTCTTTGTATTTTTATCTATAAGATTTTCTATTATTAGTTTTTCAATTTTGTGAATCCTTCTTGATAATTGTGGTATGTCTGTATCTATATTATTTTCTATATCTCTAAGCTTGTTCATGCACTCTTCTATTATTTTGTCTTGTGCTTTTAATTGTTCTTCTCTTGTAGCTATTTCCTGCTCCAATTTGGATATTATTTCTTTGGCTGATTCTGTTGTTTGTTGTTGTTGCTTATCCATTTTTGTACCAGTCAAGATTGTCTGAGTATACTTTTGTTGTGTTTTTGTTTGTATTTGTGTTGCCTTTTCTTTTGTTTCCGATGCTGAATGCTGTTGTTTGATTAAGTTCTTTAATTTTTTTATTTCTTCTCTCATTTCCTCTTCTTTGTGTTTGAAAATGGTATTTTCTTTTTCTTTTTCTATCAGTTTTCCTTCTAGTCTTTGTTCCATCTTGGAGCTTTCTTCCAACTGAGCTGTAATTTTATCAATTTCCTCTTTCAATTGGCTTATTTTTCTTCCGTCTCTTTGTATCGTTGTTGTATTTTTATGATATCTTATTATTCTAGATTCATAATTTTTTGCTCTTGTAAATATTGCATTAAGATATTTCTGTTCTTCAAGATGTTTCTGTGCTTCCTCTGTAATTCCTCTCACCCTTTTCCTTTCTATCCTTTCATATTCCGAAATCAATTGGCTTATCGGTAGGCTTTGCAGTGGGTCCTGTTTTTCAATACGTCTTTCTGGAAGTCTTGGATATTGTTCCGTATATGACTTTTGTATGTTTATGCTTTCCGGAGAGTCCACTGTTGAGTTCAACAAGGAATTCATTGTTGAGTTCGGTGTTGTATTGTAGATTAATTGTTTTGGTGTCTGGTCTAATCTGACCAAACTAACTTTTGGGTTGTTTGTTAGAATTTCTTTCTGTAATCTTTGGTTAGGATTTATATTATTTTTCTGTGAATGTTTATCGGAATTCATTATTTGCAGTGTTTGTTTCAGAGGCAATGGTGTAAATTGAGTTGCTTCGGCCATTATCCCTTTCTTCCTTGCCTCTATTGTTCTTTTCTTCTCCTCCTTAGCTGTGTTTAGTTCTTTTTCCAAGATATTTTTCATCATATCATTTGAATCGTCGAGACCAATCAGTTGTTCGCATGCTATCATGGTAATTGCTCTGGATGGTGATAAATATTGAAATGAGTGTATGCATGATGTGTCCGAAATTGCTGAAGATCTCGTACTCGTTTCCAATGAATCTGATTTATTTCCTGACTCATTTATTGGACTTCCAGATGATTCCATGTTCCAATCTAGGTCGAGCTTAGTCGGATTTACCCTTGGGTTTTGTTGATTATCGATTATTCTACTTTTATATGGTGTCGCCATTTAGAAGATGATTTAATAATTCAACTACTAGTGGTAAGGCCATTATGGATATTGCTTTTCATTTAATCAGAGAGATACTTTTATATGGATTACTCAGAGCTACTGGTAACTATATTCAGAGAGATACTTTTAAATGATAAGATATACGTTCCAATGCCGGAAGCTAAAAATATTAAGATATATTAAAATATAATGAGATGATAATTAGAGATAAAGAACAGGGGTCCACTAGGCCCCGACCATACATCATTGAAGGAAAGGGAATATAGAAAGTAGAAAGCAAAAACCGGTAGTCGTAACTACCGAAAATGACTAAGAAAAAATTAATAGCCAAAGATGGGGAGAATTTTTGAGAAATAAAATCAAAATAAAACAAAACCATGATAATGATAGAAATAAACCAAAAAGGAGAAGAAGGGTGTGGGGGAAGGTACATGAGTATGCTTCCCGTGTCCATAAGCTCATACACTAAAATTAATAAAAACCTGGTGCCATCGTAACAAAGATCAATTGCCCTTAACGACTTGCTCAATACCCCCTTTACAAATACTCTGTCTCACACCACTGTATTGGCATATTCAGATATGCAAACAGAGCATGAGAAAAGCAAAATAAGAGATAGTGAATATGCTTATTAAATGACATATACGAGATATAAAACAAATGTATTAACAATAGATATATAGAACTGAGTATTGAAGCAATAAAACAGATTTGTTTACAATAGACATATAGAACTGAGTAATGAAACAATAAGTAGATAAACACTTAATATATACTGTAAATAATATGTAGCAATATATGTGCGATAAGCTAGTAAATATTTACAGCACAACGCGATACCAAATACTTGAAGCTGTGTTATACCTTGTAACATTGAATCCGATGTACTTGTAAAATATGTTAAACAATTTCTGTAACTCTGCACAAAAACGTGTTCTATCAGAAACTCCCATAGAGAGGGAAAATAGCTTTTACTAAAGATTTACTGGGATGACAGCGATTGGGTGGACGTAGGATGACTAGTAAAAGAGAAAAAAAAATTAAGTAATAGACAAGTAACAGCAAAACACTTACCTTACTCAAAGGTCCCGCTGCACTTGCCTGTAAAGCATGTTAGTTAGAGCATCTAGATTATTACGGAATGTTGCCAATCATTATTATGATGCTAAGTAAACACTGTAGAATACCCGAAATCAGTGCAGGCGGGACCGCCGGAAAAAAATTAGAGTGGTTTGTATAATTAATTTAACGGAAACCAATAAGTAGTATTAAAAGACTGTAAAGATAACATTTTAAGTAAAAGATGCCATTGATAGGGAAAAATATAAAATATTAAAAATTTTAAGTGGGATAAGATCTCCACTCGAAAACCCCTGTGACGTCACAAATTGGAAGGCCGTAACCCCAAAAGCAAAAAAGTTCCTATTGTTAAGCAAGTTGAGATGTAACTGGAAGTGAAATTTTTAGTGGTACAAATTATTGTAGTGAAGGCAGTTAGCTGTGAGAAAAAAATTGAGAGATAGCTAAATAAATAAAAAAGTAACAAAAGTTAAGGATTAGGCCTAACCAATACCAAACACATAGATAATGAGTGGGACAACTTTAGAAAGTGAAATTAATATAATCAGAAGTGAAACCAAGTCTCTAGCTCAAAAGCAAAAAGTTGGTAATGTTAAAGATAAGTAAAAAGGGGGAAAACAGTAGTGTCAAAGTTGTTAAAGTTGAGAAACAATGTAAGGTAATAGAAAAGTGGGCAAAAAATGAATTAATACTATAGTTATAAGCTAAGAACAATGAGAGCCCCATTCAACCCCCTCTGATGGGCCCCTAAATGAGCTAGAAATAAACGAAATGTCGGAAAAGAAAGGGGGGGGGGAGTTTCCTTAGGCGGTTTATAGCTGATTTCGGCGCGACAGAATTTCGCTAATGTTGATAGTTTACGAGATAATTGGACTTTTGTAAAAAAAAAACTCAACGAAAAAAAACCTATGAAAAAAGAGAAAATGTCGAATTCAGTGACCCCATGGTGGCTCAACGGGTAAGTAACACCACTAAAAGTTATAGACTGTCCCCCAAAACATATTTACATCGAAAAAACAATAATAATAAAATTTATAGTTAACATTATTTAGTAAAAAGAGATATTGAAAATAAAACTGATAGAAACAAAATGGAGGACTGCACCTTAACAAAAGTGACTTTTTACAAGATAATACACCATCACACCCCTGGAGACCACCTAAGTCCTAGGTGACCATTATTTTTTTAATTTTAAAAGATTCCGGTAAGCTAAATGTTACTTTAAACCTAATACATTGCTTTTCCCAAAGGGAAAACTACTGTGGGCAAAAATGGCATCAGCGGCCCGCAAAGGGCTAAGTTAGTAAACTTAAAAATACTGAATGACCTCATAAGACCTATGTTTAGTTATTAAAAGTATTAAAAAGCACTCTTAAGTGGAACTGGTAACATATTACTTAGATTAACTTTAGTATTTACTATTAAAACAGTGGCTGTCGGATAATTTTCCAATTGTTTACTAGATTACAGCCAATCACAAATCAGTAAATTTAAGTGACGTCAAATGAAGCTCTCAATTTTAAAGACAATCTAACTAAGAGTTATAATTCCGATAACAAAATGCCCTTACAAAACACAGTAATTAAATGAACAATCAATATCCACCCAACCGCAGAAAAACAGATTTTACCAGTTTTAAAACGATAATTAAAAATACTTAGAGTTAACACTTTTTAATAAAAATAATACCGCTAGATAGAACAGAATTTAAGCTTTAAGAGGATATAAATAGTTAGTGGGAGAGTAATGGTTAAGTGGGTGAAATATTGTACACAAAAAAGTAAACAGCTAATGTAACTCTATGGGAATTCTGAAAATTCTGAACAAAATTTTACACTTTTTCAAAAAAACATTCCATATGTAAAGTATCATCCTAGAAAAAAATGGGTGGAGGCGGAAGGAAGCTAAAGGATCAAAATAATTGAAACGTAGGTTAGTTTTTCAAAATAATCAAAAAAGTAAGAAATTAAGCTATGTTAAAATTGGTATAAAAAGCCTCCAATATCCCATGCTTTTCCATGGAGATGAGAGTTAAACAGAAAAGAACAAAAAGAATACTTTTTCTTTTGCATATTTTACACATAAATCCTGCAAGTTTCTCAACAAACTTGGTATTAAATTATAGCTTATGAGCTAATCTAAGAAAATGACACCATAAGTTTTAACTGAAAGCACTTTTTCATTAATTAATTTACGTAAGAATTTGGTTGTTTTGTTTGGTTTCCCCATAGGAATAACATGGGGAAAACGGAAGTACTTTCACAAAAACGATATTTTTTACATTGCTCATATTTCATATAATTCTTGTTGAAAACATAAAAAACTGTATTCTAAAATGATCTACGTATTCTAAAGTATGTGAATAGAGCCAAAGTTTTTAGTTTTTGATAAGATATAGTTAATTTACAAGCTTGTGAAAATTCATGAAATTTGAAAATGGCTCCATTTTACCAAAAAGTGTATGAGCTTAAATGGGTTAACAAACAGTGAAACAATTGTTGTACATATACAAGTTTGGTATCAAAATGTGCAGAAATGTTCATAGTACATGAAATAAACAAGTTCTGAATTTTAAATGTAAGTTAAATGGACACAAGAAGCATATTAGTAGGTGGCTAATGCCAGGTTCATCAAAGATATGAAACCAAAAGAAATAGAAAGTTTAAACACTCATATCTTTTGAACTCCTACACATAATTTCAAGTACCTTATATCAAAATGTTCAGCATAAAAAATGGAAGAGAATGATATATAGCACAAGGCTCTAGCTTACCCCATTCCCTAAAAATCTAAGTATTCATCAGGAGCTTGAATTGCAAGATGCTACTGTGTTCACGGCAATGAAGGAACTCCTTGACCTTGTGTACAATAACTGATATCCCGAAAATCCGTTTTCCTTTCTCTGGCAAGTAAAATATTTAAAAAAAAATCCATTTTTGTATGAGCAAAACTGGCCAAGTTAAAATATTTTGAATTTATGATTTTTTACATTTTCTGGCACTAAATGGGAAAAAGCACGATTTTATCGGCAGAAAACAAAAGAATTCACGAAATTTAAAGTATCATAAGTTGCTTCATTTTGCGACAGACGAATGGACTGTTAACTAAGACAGTGAATTACAAAGAAGTATTTACATGGTTGTTAGAGCATGCAGAAAGTTTGCTGTATAAAACATATAGGACACACACTGTAAAAAACATTTCTTAACTCTTAATAGCTTAATTTTTTTGGTTGGTTGGGGGGTCACAATAAACTAAAACTACGGATAAAACACCACCTTTTCTGTATTAAAATATGTGACTTGCATAATTGAAAAATGTTCGCCAATTACAAAAGCAAAAATTATAGTTAAAAATTAGTGGTGTCCAAAAGCTTTTAGCAACGAAGTAAGCAAACTCTTCTTGCCCGAGCGATGTTCGGACAAAACTATTTAAGGGTTATTCTGACTATTTCTATGAGTATTTGTCGTGTAATAAGTCACATGCTATGATTTTTGGCTACAATATTTTAGAACAGAAAAATGTGACTTATTTTATGGGAGATATCTCATTAATTGAATAAAGCCAAACAAACTATTCCAAAAGAACGGTGGCCTACAAGCATAGAAGTTATCAACTATGTGACTGACACTAAAAAAGTCCATGGAATAAAACCATGTGCGAAAAAATACAACAACCTCTTCCGAGATACCCACGGATCAGAAAAGCGTTCTTTATCTTTAGAAAATTCAGAAACATACATATTTTTGACATTTAAACTGGCATTTATAAAAACAAAATTTCTTTTGCTGCCTCTAATTTTCGAAAACTCATCCAAGTAGTTTTTTCTTGTAATTATCTGTTTGTTAGAACCAGAATATCTGTTTTAGAATGCTATCATTCCTCAATTAAACATTTTCAGCTGCGTAACTGTAATTATACATAAAAAAGTAAGAAAATATTATTAATTTTAATGTCAATGGGTCATTCCATGGTAACTTACGTTACATTTAGAACAATTTACTTCAGTAATTTTAGTAATATTACACCAAAAATAGAATTCAAAATATAAAGTTGACATAATTTGTTAATTAAACCTATTCAAAACTCAATTTAGATTAAATTTATCTTATAACTCTGGCAGTTATATTATATTATGTAGTATATAACTGCTAATAACTATTGCTAATAACTGTAATAACTATTATATTATTATATGGCAGTTATATTATGAAACTGACATTACTGAAAAAGGAACATAAGTTACCAAAAAAATATAATTTTCATTCTCATTTTCTAGGTAATTTTCATTCAAATTGAGTTTTGGATAGGTTTAATTACCAAATCATGTCACCTTTACATTTGAATATGTTTTGGTGTTATACTAGGTTGAGCAAAAAGTTCTGGAAATTTGTGAAAGTTGAGTTGTTATGCGCAAATTTACAACAAAAGCAACAGGAACTATTCTTCAAAGTAGTGACCATCATAGTCTACAGCTTTCTGCATCGTTCTGCCAGATTCCGGATTTGCTGGAAGTTTTTCGCCGAACCAGAACCTTCACCCTCATTAATCTCATCGACGTCTTTCACAATCATTAGGCCTTTTTTCCAATAATGACGGATCAACACACGCAAATCATACTGTTCAATAGGCCAGTGGCGCATCCAGGATTGCGATTTGGAAGGGGCTAGCATAATTTAGAGGCTTATATGTGCCCAGATCTGGCCCGGCCCACTGCCGAGCTCTACCTTTCTTTCATTTAATTTGATGGGACGTACCGGATCGGGTCCTGACTTTTATTTCTTCTGCTGACTTGAGCAGAGTCGTAACCAGCCAGAGAAGGCAGAGGAAGCTCTAGAAAGTTTTGATGGGTCTAATTTTGAATGCTCTTAAGATGTTAAATAATGAAATACTGTACTAAAATATATCTTAGTTTTTGAGATTTTTTGATGCGCATTTGGATAATTTTACAGTGTGTTTTGAATCAAAAAATTTTTAACAATTGATAAAGTTTTATTATTAAATTATCAAAATATTATGAAGGTTAAAGTGAGCAAGAGGTTGCACCGGGTCTTAAATTTTTAATTAAGTAAATTTTAAACATGCTATAATTTTGAATTCCATAATAAAATTTATAAAAGAGAAAAAAATTGTGTGACAAAATTAATATCTTTCCAAAAATTCCAGTTTTTTAAGGATCCTTAAAAATAATAATATATTCTTTCACAATTTAAAAAAAATATCTAGTCTAGTCTGGGAGGGGCTTCAGCCCCCTTAGTTCCCCCCGTGAGTGCGCCAATGCAATAGGCATTTTGGAGCCGGAATTCCTGAACTCCTATAGATATATGACTAGTACTCCTATATACGATGGAAATTCTGGTAACTAATAGAATTTCTATTTCCCAGAACTTTTTGCTCAACTTAATTTTACTAAAATTACTGCAGTAAATTGCTCTAAATGTAACGTAAGTTACCATGGAATGATCCTAATGTTAATGCTGCTAATTTATCATGTTTGTCTGTTAAACATGTTTGTTGAACATGAAAATGTTTGCTTGAGAACTCATCGCATAAGAAAAACCTATATTCCGGATTGAGAAAACTGAAATTGCACATTATGAAAACCATTCGGAAACGTTTCCGAGAATCAGCAGCAGAAAGAGATTTTTTTATATATAAATGTATCTTTAAATCTCGAAAATATATTAGTTTATGACAGGGTTGGCGAACCTTTTTATAACCGTGTGCCAATTTCTTTCCAAAAATATTTTACACGACCTTGACGTGCCAACAAATTTAATGGATTGAAAAATCATGAAATTTTTTAAAAAAATAATAACATTAAGATAAAAAAAGGGTAACATACAGGTGAAGTATTGCACTATTATAATCATAAAAAAATTAAATTCTAGAAATTATTTTAAAATATATGTGATTATGTTGTTGCATCTTGGAAGGAAAATAATTAATATCAGGTTCATACTCAGTTAATTTCAACAGAATGCAAACTGAACTTGATTTATATGACAACTGCTTTTTATTTGATTTTTTGTATTTTTCATTTTAGAAACTAATGACCTTGCTACATAGATAGATGGAACAAATATTAAAAGATCAAACGCCAGTTTCTTTAAATAGCTCTGAAATTAATTTCTAAGTTGAAATAATTTTATCATTGGTACATTTACTAATGTGGTAATTTACGGTATTCTAAAAAGCCGTAATTAAAATTCTTCAATTTCCAATAAATCAAATTTAGTGAAGATCAGATCATCTAGAGTTTGTGTATTTTGTGTAGTATCACTGTATATTGATTTAGTCACAAGTAACCACGTGCCAAAATTATTCTAACACGTGCCACTTTTGGCACGCGTGCCATAGGTTCGCCGTCCCTGGTTTATGAGGTTGAGATAAACAACGATTTCTGGAGTCGTGGGTCAACTCGAAAAAATTTATTCTATATTTCCGTTTGTATATTTTAAAATTTAAAAAACATTCGTCTTTTTAGGTGCGTTCGTAATTATATAAATACGTAGCACCTGTAGTTATCGTCTGGTCCGTCCGTTTGTCCGCCCGCCTGTCCGCATATAACACCGCAAAAACTGCCCAACTAAATGGTTTTAAATTTATTATACACTGGTTATCAAAAATTAAGGAAAAGTCACAAAATGCTAATTTTTAAATACGCGAATACACAAAAGGAAGTAATATAATTTGAATAATTACTATCTCAGCAGAACAGCTAGTCTATATAACATCTCATTCAGGTCACACATGGTCACAAGAGTCACAGTCACTACAGCGAAACAAAAAATAGGAAATTCCATACGTCTCTTTTATGAGTCTCAAATGACTACTATATGTGACTCCACTGACAGGTTACTGTGACTGCTGCTCTGTGACGAGTCACCAGGTGACTTTTCAATGTCGTTTCATTGAGACTCTCGTGTGACTCTCATCTGGAGATTCAATTTCAAAGTCATTGTGCACGTTGCATTATGATAAATCACCAAATAATGTCACATTAAAGTCACATGGTGACTTTCTGTCACATGACTTTGTCAAATGGTGACAAAGACCCTACTGTGAAGTCACCACTGTGAAAATTGGTGAAACGTCACCATGTGACTTTAATTTGACATTATTTGGTGATTTATCATAATCCAATGTTCACAATGACTTTGAAATTGAGTCTCCAGATGAGAGTCACACGAGAGTGTCAATGAAATGACATTGTAAAGTCACCTGGTGACTCGCCACAAAGCAGCAGTCACAGTGACCTGTCAGTGGAGTCACATATAGTAGTCATTTGAGACTCATAAAAGAGACGTATGGAATTTCCTATTTTTTGCTTCGCCGTAGTGACTGTGACTCTTGTGACCATGTGTGACCTGAATGAGATGTTATATGGACTAGCTGTTCTGCAGGAATAGTAATTATTCGAATTATATTACTTCTTTTCAGTATTCCCGTATTTAAAAATTGGCATTTTGTGACTTTTCCTTAATTTTTGATAACCAGTGTATATAATCGTTTCAGATTTTTGTCGAAGCATTTCAAATTTTATGAAAATCGAATCCAAAAATTAAAAAGGTATTAGTAAAAGTTTTCTTCATTCCATTCAATCCTATCATACGTAATTAATTCAATGATATCATATGTTAGGTGACGATTCTAGATTACCATAGTGATGGCGTCCTATTTAAGATGGGGTCATATTATTTCCGTATTACTGAATTTAATATACATAATCGTAATAAATTTTGTATTCATGCATTTTTGTATATGAATGGACAGCTATATCAGGGTTCATACGGGTATCATTATTTTGAAGGGGAAATATCAGCATTTTTTTTATAGAAAAATAAATTTGTTTAAACGCGCACAATTTCGATTTACTTAAGAAGAGATTTTCTATAAGAAAAAACTGGTACCGAAGAGCTTCTTAGTTTAAAAATTCAAGGAACCTTACGAACCTTGCTATTGCACCAAGATCTGAATGCTCATAAAACTATTTATAATACGAACGCACCTATACGTTCCCTACGTTCCTATATGCTCCCTAGAACGCACCCTACGTCTAACGTTTGCTACGTTAGACGTAGTATATTTTATGAATTGTTTTACAGTGTAAAGAACAACATTTGAAACATTTTTGCAATTGGAATTATACTTCTTCTAAAAATAATGGTTCAGGAATTGCTGTCGGGTCAAAGATATGTTGGCACAACATGTATTACGCCCTCAAAAAACACAAAATTAAAATTCTGATTCATATTTTTAGTAGTATATGTTATAATAATACCCGAAATAATTTCAGGTTTGTCTTCGGATTTACGATACAGTTCAATTATTCTCACATCAATCAGCTTGTTAGAGTATGACGGAATACGCATGCTTTGGCTAAATCCGTAATAGATTTTACCTCAATATTGCAATTGTGTCACTCCCTCTCTCTCTCGATCATTACTGAAATTTACGATAATGTGCAAGTATAAACGCATGTAAACATGCTAATGCCACGTGTTCTTCTCGCAATTGTGTAAAGCATCCAGGTACATATTTCTCAAATCGACTATAATTTGCGCAATTTATATTATTGATTAGACAGCGTTGAAAATGTTATGATCACGGTTCATATTATAACAGCTGGGTTAAATTAGTGTCACATGTTATTTAATGCTGCAAATTACATAAATAAAAAGATGAACTTGACGAAGAAATGCAGGACATGGTTGCGACATTTTGGGGTTTTGACAAGGAGGTTCTATATAAAAACTATATAGTAAAGTGAAATAATTTTCATCTATGTTTCTCAGATGATTTTTTAATAAAAAAGCAGAATTAGACAATTTAATGCCGTTATCAAAATCATCTTTTTAACACCTTCAATTGGAATTATATCTCTTCTAAAACTAAAGTTTTAGGAATTAGTGTTTGGTGAACTATAAGAACAAACACCGTAAATTGTGACCTGAAAAAACGCAAAATCAAAACTTTGATTCATATTTCTAGCAGTATTATATTATAATTATGTTCGAAATAATTTCTAGCCTATCTTCGGCTATAAACGAGAGTTCAATTACCCTCGCATCAATCAGCCTTTTAGAATTTGACGGAATGCGCATGCATTAGCCGAATCCGTAATGGATTTTCCCTCAATATAGCGATGGAATCACTCCCTCTCTCGCTAATTACAGAAATTTACGACAATGTCCAAGTATTAAAGCATGTAAACGTGCTAATGTCACGTGTTCTTCTCTCAGTTCATGTGTAAAGCATTCATCTACATATTTCTAAAACTGACTATAATGCGTGCTATTTAAATTATTGATGAGAAGAATGAATGAAAGCAGAATGAATGATTTGACTAACGAATGAATCATTCGGGCATGCCCAAAAACATAGTTTCCAACCTTTGTATACAGGGTGTATCTGAAATGCTTCAACAAACTTAGAGGGATGATAGTATACATGAAGACGAACAAAAAATGCAAAGGAGCAAATGACGTTTGAAGGATGAAAACAACCTCTGCGATAAGTGGCCATTTTCTGCAGCTTCGGCGTACACCATATGCATATCAAACATTTTGTTATTGGAATAGGTAGTCATTCCTACTAAAAGCACAAATAAAGTGTTTTCGTAATGATTCTACCTATTGTCGTTGGCGGTTCATATACTTACAATGCATGCTTGCTGCAAAGTTGCGTTTATTGTTCTGTTTCTAAGAAGATGGAAAATTTGCAGTTTTGCAATTTTAATTCCTGCTCACAGATTTGTTCGGCTTTTTTCCAAGTTTTTGTTATCCCTTTCTGACCGGATATGCACAAAGTGAAAGGAAAACGATCTTCGTGCTACTAGCCAGTTCTGCAGAAAAGCAGCATGAGAGATTTCGATATTTTTTTTAGTTTTGCGATTTTCACTCTTTAAATGTCATTTGAGACCCCATGTTCCATTGCATTTTTTGTTCGTCTTGATGAGTACTATCATCCCCCGCATTTCAGATACACCCTGTACATTTTTAATTAAATACCACCAGTGATTTAGAAAACAAAGAAACAAAATCAGTTGCCAACCTTCGGAATTTTTTTAATCAATCGTCTTCAGAAAAATCTGACATCTTAGATAACATATGTTTCAAAGAAATTATTTTCAATAGCCATGGAAAAGTATATTATATATTTATTTATAGTATAGTAATTAAAAGATTGTTTATTAAGATTTTCAAAGTATGAATTCAAGCAAAAATGTTTCACTATGTAGAGCATTTTATTCATGAAACATAAGACATAGCTTTTACTAAAAATCTTTAAATTTAAAAAGATTTCAATTTTCTACATAACTGATTGTAATTATTTAATTTAAATTATTTTTAAATGAAGTTATGTTACTTATGTATCCAGCTATATTTATTTTTATCAATAAATATGCATGCATATGTAATAGGAAAATATTTATTCTTTTAAACCGGTTTAAACAAAAAAAAAAACAGATTTAAACCAAATAAGCCGTTTATTTTTGTTTTGTTTTTTCATAAAAACCGGTATTTTTTTTTCAACTCTGGAGAGTGTAGTGAAACATAAATGTTATTATAGAAAACAGTGATTCTAAACGGAATAATTTTTTTTGTAAGTATCCGTTACAACGAACTCTAAATACCTCGAACTCTAATGTGCAACAAAACCGCATTTCATGAAAAGTAATTCTATAAAAGCAATCATTTTTATTAATTTCGTATACGTATAATCTATAAACAACCAACAGTCTTTCGTTTACAAATATATTGCATTCTCTCGATCAGGAAAAAGCAACGGGAACAAATTAAGAGCAAAATGGCGACAAATACATTTAAGGAACTTCAGAAATAGAATGGACAGAACTCGGATTACAGTTTTAGATGGTCAAAGTACCTTAGTTTATAATGAAGGGAACGAGTATTTTTTCCAACTGGATTATATCATATTCAAAGCTGGAGTAGCACAGTTGAAGTTTATTCCAACAGAGCGAAAAATGTCCAGACGTAAGGCATTGGCACGGCACGCCAAGTATCCAGGTTCGATCCCTGGTCTGGACATTTTTCGCTCTGTTGGAATAAACTTCAACTGTGCTACTCCAGATTTGAATATACCTTAGTTTATCTTATTAAAAAAATAGCACTGATAAACGTAGTTCATAATCATTAAATTAATTCTTTTCTTTCATGAATATTATACTAAAATGCTGCAATAAATTTGATTCTTTCTCGCCTCAGTCAATTTTCTCAAAATACTAATAAGTAAATGGAAATATCTTCAAAACTTGGATAACAGTTTTAGATGGTCGAAGTGCCTCAATTTATCATATTACAAAACTAATCCTACTGAACGTAGTTCATTACCATTAAGTTAATTCTTTTCGTTGTTGAATACTATAATAGAATGCTTCAATAAATGTGAGTCTTTCTTGCATCAGTCTATTTTCTCAAAATACTAATAAGTAAATGGAAATATATTCAAAACTTGGGTAACAGTTTTAGATGGTCGAAGTACCTCAATTTATCTTATTACAAAAACAACACTGATAAACGTAGTTCATTATCATTAAGTTAATTCTATTGATTGTCGAACACTATACTAAAATGCTGCAATAAATTACAGTCTTTCCCGCCTCAGTCTACTTTCCGAAAACACTAATAAGAAATGGAAATATCTTCAATCGAAAAGACACTTAATTCATAAACTGTTGTACATTTTTATTTCATATTTTTATTTGTCCTTTGTACTCGTTTGTTAAATGTAACCTTTTTTGTAACTACTAGAGTAATTTTCTACATCATTAATCACAATTATGAAGAAATAAAGTTCGTTTTCCAAGTTCAATACTATCAATCAAATAACATCGAAGAAAAGATATAAAAAGAAATCGCTTGCTAATTGCCTGATATAAAGAGATTAGTAATAACGGAAAATAACGGAATTTCTTATAAGACTATTAACCCCTTAATTCTCGTGTCCGTGAATTTCACGGGCAAAGTAGGCTACATTTTTTTATTCAGATTTTTTATTCCCACCAGATTTTTAAAATAGTGTGATTAGCTTTATTCTCGCATCATTTAATCTGCCCATTAAATAAGGTGAATATTTCTACTTAAAAAAAAAAAATGGTGTCAATCAGACAACCTGAATTTTTTAAAAAGTAGCCTATATTTATCGCGCGCGATGCTTAAGGGGTTAAGGATAAATGGTATAAACCAATACATCGATTTGGATATAATCTTGATCATCCCATTTAATTTTCTTAACCTTATAATTGAATAGCTAAGTGGAAGAACATGTTAAGTAACAAAAATTACATTTGAAAAAATTGATGTGAAAGTTTTTGTTCTTAATTTTAATAATTTATTTTCTGTTTTATACCATGTGTTTAAAATAGTAACAAATGTGGTACTGAACTTATTCATATTTAATTTTTAAATATTAAACAATATTAATATTATTTGGATTATTAAATATTAAAATATTAAATATTAATGAATAATGTCTTAAATCTTCAAGGCTAAATAGAACTTTGGTATTTTAGCTTTACCATGTGATAGAATACCTGATAACACCTTCGTCCAAAAGATAAAATCATTTTTTCAGAAAATGTAGTATAGCATGTTCTTCCAGTCAGCTCTTCAATTATTTACTGTTTATGAAAATGATAATTCAGTAAGTCAACCAAAGGGAAACATAAATATGGAACAGATGTGTTAGAAGCCCGCATATTGAATTTGGCGAAGAAAAAAACAAAATTGTTAGCAATGACCGGTTATTTCTGCAAAAAGTTGTAAAATTGGAGTAAATTTTCTCTGAATACTTTGACAGAAATTACCGCAGAAATAAAGTGGAAAATACACTTGCAGAGCTGTTAAAAATATCTCTGGTTGTAACAGAAAGAATTTTCGCTTTGTAAAGATCTGTAATATAAAGCTTAAAATGTAAAGCTTAACAAAATCATTCTTCAGAAAATGTACCGCTATAAAAGGGCGTATTTTTAAACATCTGTAAATAATGTACATACAATCAACAAAGAAGTCTTTGTCGAAATGAATTGCACTTTCCTGATTAAGGAAAAGCAATAAGAACAAACTTGTGAATAAAATGGTGACAAAAGCAATTACAAACTTCAGCCGTAAAATCAGAAAATCTTGAATTACTGTTCTTATTCCATAAAGGAAACTCATAAACTTGGTTTATTATCATTAAGATTATTTTCTTTGGTGACCCCAAAAGCCAAATGCTGCAATAAATTTGAGTATTCTCGTCTCAAAATAAAGGGTGTTTTTTAGAGGTATACGTATTTAAAACGAAATAAAACGTATAAAAATACTGTTAATGGCCATGATATTAGTTTTAATAAATAAATAATTTTACGTCATTAGTGTTTAAAAATGGTTTCGGGTACATAGGCGCCACGGCTAGCTCGAATGAAATCAATCTGGAAGTCCAATTTTCGGCAAATTTATTGAGCAGTTGTGGCTGTATACCAGCAATAACGCGGCAAATGTTGATTTCCAAGTGTTCCAATGTCTGTGGTTTATCGGCGTAGACCAATGGCTTGACATATCCCGACAGAAAATAATCCATTTGTGTGAGATCACATGACCGTGGAGGCCAGTTACGAGAAATTATGCGGTCACTGAATGTATCTCGCAACAAACTGATGGTGTTTTGCATAATTTGCAAACGTTGTTCTAGCGTAAGTCTATTCATGGTGAAACGATAAAACATAAATCATCTGTCAAATTTACTGTGACTGGAAACAGTGTTACCAATTTCAATCCATACCTCTAAAAAATACACCCTATTACATTATCAAAGCCACATTAACTAAATCAAAATACCTTCAATTAAGAGTATCTTAATAAATGACATGTTGTGCCTTTTATTTCATATTTTGAGATATCTTTGAATTTCCAATGTTATATGCACCTTTTTTATAGTTACCAATATCATTAGCCACAATTTTGAAAAAATAAACTTCGTTTTCAATGTTCAGACTATCAATCTGTAAGAAAATATATAAAAAGAAGTCGTTTGCTAATTTTTTAATATAAAGACATTGGTGCAATGTCATTAACGGAATTGAATTTCTTATGAGACTGTTAAAGATAAATAGTATAAACTAATACATCGATTTACATATGCTACTGATCAAAACATTTCTTTTACCTTACAATTATTTAATGTTTATGAAAATGATATTTCAGTAAGATACCCATAGGGAAACATAAATATTAATAAAACTTGTAAAATTAAAACAAATTTAATTAATTTTCTCTAAATACTCTAATGGAAATTATTGCAGAAACGTGTGAAATACGCTTGAAGAGGTGTTAAACAAATATCTGGTTGTAACTGAAAGAATTATCGTTTTGTAATAATCTGTTATATGAAGGTTAAACTCTCTTTAAAGCATACAAAAATCCTTTTGCCGAAAATTTGCAACTGGAATAGACGTCTTTTTAGTAATAATATATGTAGATAACATATGCACAATCGCGTAAGAAATGTATATACAATCAACAAATAAGTCTCATTGGAAAGGTATTGATTAACGAAAAGCAATAAAAACAAACTTGAGAACAAGATGAGGTCAAATGCGAACTTCAGCAATAAAATCAGCGAAATTTTGGTTATAGTAGCAGATGGTCAATTATCCGAATGTATCTTCCTAAAAAATGTTATATTGTGATAAGTTAACGATATTCCTTTGTTTCATGAAGCATTTCGGAATTACTAGAATCATTCTCTGTATCGTTAACCGCAATTACGAAGAATTTAAACTTTGTATAGTCTAAGTTCTGCCCTGGAAATTAAGTAATATAGATTAAAAAAAATAGAAAATAAAAATAAATCGTATGATAATTGTTTCTCTCTATTCTAGAAAAAGTAGCTAACGCTGTCACCGCCGATGGCACCAGGTTTGAATTTTTTGTGACCTGGGGTCTTTCTTCGTTAATATTAAGAAAAATATTGCATACAAAAATATGAAAATCGAGGGTATTATAGAGAAATGTTTTATAAACACATTGAAGTAGACAATTTTCAAATCGAAGAATTATTTTAGGAGATATTTAATGTTAAAGTTGGTCAAAATCGTTCCATTAAAAAAGTTTTATAGGAGCAAAAACTATCCATAGGAATGTAATCATTTTTAGATCATTTTATACATTAGAAGTTCCCTGTGTGCAGACTGCATTTATTTTTTTTAATTTGACTCAGTTTTTGAGGATTTATTTCCATTTTAAATTCAAATTTTCAGCGTTTCCAGAGATATTTTTTACATGTTATAGAAAAGCTTGTTATTTTAAATTGTTGCCAAAATTGTAAAAGCTTCTCAAACAATAATATTTCCTTTAAACTGAAAATTTATTTACACGTGACTATTATAAACAGAAAAAAACCCTATGAAAATAGAATTAAATGATCACGTGTTAAAAGCAGGAAAATATTAAAAATTACCTCATAAAAATTGTTTATACACAAGAATATTTAAAAAGAAAAAAACTATAAAATAATTAATTATTTAATATGTAACACATACCGGACAATTGAACCATAAAATATAATAGACACAATCTTGCTTAGTGGTACACAAAGGACGAAATTTAATAAGTTAAAAGTTAGATTCTTCGTATCGATCTGTTTCTACAGCCGTCTTCAGGAAAAATGTGATAACTAGTTTTGTTTTCATATCTTTAGTCAGTGTTCGACAAATTATCTCTCGCACAGGAAACCTTCATCTTTGAGCTTTTTAGCCATTTAACAATCCTATTTTCCCTGAAGACGGCTCTAGAAACAGCTCGAAACGTAGAATTTAACTTTTAGCTTATTAAATTTCGTGTTTTGTGTACCATTAAGCAAGATTGTGTCTTTATTTATTTAATATGTGTTAAAAGTAAATGCGGATGGAATTACGTCCTGTTTCAAATAGCCAAATAATATTGCTAAACAGTTTAAATTAAAATATATATTTACACGTACACGTGAGATTTATTTCATATTTCGAGATAATCTTTTTAACTACTGTTGCCATAGACAGCGCAAATAATAATACTTCCTTTCTAACAATTGAAATATTTCCAGGTAAATATTACAAAAAGAAAAGTTTGGTTAAAATGACGTCAGATTTAAAATGTGTGAATCGTGTGATTTAAAATAATTTTCTTATAACTGTATTAAAAAATACCTGGAAGCATAGACTCTGTTGACTTAATTCATTCTAGATTAGCTAATTTTCAGACATTTAACTAATCTTATTTAATCAAACATGAAGACAGATATTCACAGCAGCTTTTATGGCCTTAAAATACTTCATTAAAAGAGAAATAAATGGAAACCCGTTTACAGGGATATCGCCACTGGTTTTAGGTAGCTTTCATTACAAAAAGCTACCTATTGCAGCCGTTCGGAGGAAAGCGATTTCAAAAAATTTTGGTATATTTTCATCGATCATGACCCCCAGACACCGAAACCACCCTCCGTTCAAAATTGATATATATATATATATATATCTGACATCATTCACACACTATTCATCAGCCATCTTGTTTCAAAATGTCGGTCATTAAATTAAGAAAAATATATATATTTAAAGTGAGGTGCAAAAAAATTAGAAATTGAAAAAGGTTTCTTTCTTAAGTATTTGAACTTGATATAAGAATTCAGGAGCATTTTTTGTTTGTCTTTACCATAAAAAATGGCTCAGAAATAGCAGTTTCAATTTCTCTTGTGGGTGAGATTTTGAAAAATCTGATTTTTTGCATGCGACAGCACTCGTATATATCAACCGATTCCGATGTGAGTGAGCATGTGCACAGCAATTACTAAGGTCTCGAGCAAGTTCACTGGTTAGCCTCATCCACCATGTTGTCTTAAAATGGCAGGCACTTTAAGAAATCGCCGAATTTGGCAAGCCAATATAAGTTACTTTAAATAAAAGCAGCTTGGATAAAGCTGACTAATTTCGCGAAATTCTCATTCATAATGATTTAGTATTGGTAAAAATTAGTATTGAATCTCCTATATTCGGTTTCCACTAAATTGAGCTTCGTGTGTTTGAATAATATAAGTTAGCTTTTTTAAAATAAGGAATATGAAAGCTACCTCTTCCTCCCGGCACTGGCCGGAAGGACTTTTTTAATTATAATTCAATCTTCTGTAATCTTTTTTTAGCCAATCGAATTAACGAATTTTTATAGCCTGAACGGGGATAAGCGAGTGAAGCTCGCAGGGGGCAGAGCCCCCTAGTGATATAATGAAATCTATGCAAAGTCAATAAAGATAATGTTATGCTAGTCATAATATAGCTCACCCGCAAGAAAAGTTATAAATCTCGACAAAAGTAAATTTTACAGGAGAGGCAAAAGAAAAATTGCATGATTTTACTGTAACATGAAATCATAGATCTTAGCTCTGCATGCAGGAGTAAAACCATGCATAAAAGTGTAAAACCTGTAAGATTGAAGACATTTGATGAGGTTTGGAGGGTTGGATAAATTTACCTTCCCACACAATCCACCCTCTTCTGTGGTCACGAACGGACAAATAGCGTAATAAAGTGATTTTCCATACAACTACACTTATGAAACATCTTGTGTAGGAAGACACACCTATTACAGACCTCTTAGTGGAATAAAACGCAAAATGATTTTTTGAGAGATGTGTCACTTTTCTTATGGGTGAGCGATATATATACTTTTTCTAAATTATATGTATTAATACCATAGATGCCAACATCTCTTAATTATTCCGGAGTCTGATCCAAGATGAACCCGTTTTCAACCGGAAATTTTATTTAACCAAAAGTTTCAAATTGAAATAAAAAAGTACCTCATAGAAACAAGACAGATTTTCTTATATATTTTTTCCGGTTTGGACATGCAAATTTTGGATCACATTCCGGAATAATTAAGCGATGTTGGCATCTATGATTAATACTGTTGAAATTTAATTTCAGTAAGATAATCACAGTGAATCATAAATATTAATATAGAAAACAATGGTTGTAACTGAAATAATTATTTTTTGTAAGACTTACATAAAATTCGAACTTTAAAGCGTAATAAAAATTACTTTTCATTAACAGTACTGTTATAATAACTGTTATTGCTATTAATATACCGGGTGTCCCAAAAAGGACTGACTGATTTTAAAATTCAATAACTTGCAAACGGTGACAGATATTAAAAAAATTCTTGCATGAGGGTTATGCATAAGGTCAAAAGTTTTATTACAGTGATTTTCAATTTTAGTTCGATTTACAAACAATAGATGGCGCTGAAAGCAATAGTCGCTAAATACAGGCTCGATTTTTGGTACTTCGTGGCCCGGATAATACATTTCCATCTCCTTTTTCTGCATGGAACAAGATAAAGGAGCGAAAATCGAGCCTGTATTTAGCGACTATTGCTTACAGCGCCATCTATTGTTTGTAAATCGAACTAAAATTGAAAATCACTGTAATAAAACTTTTGACCTTATGCATAACCCTCCTGCAAGAATTTTTTAAATATCTGTCACCGTTTGCAAGTTATTGAATTTTAAAATCAGTCAGTCCTTTTTGGGACACCCGGTATATCCGAACGGAATGCATAAACAGACAACAAACAGTCTGCCGTCCAATTTATTACCCTCTTTTCATTAAGGATAACTACGAAGAACAAACAAATCAAATGAAAAAAAAATGTAATTATGAACCTCTGCAGTAAAATGAGCAAAACTGTGATTATATTAGTAGATGGTCAAAGATCCTTAATTTATGTACTTACAAAATTAAGATTCTTAAACATAGGTTATTATTATTAAGAAAATTTATTTCTTTGATGCTCCCTATACACAGTGCGTATATTGCTACAAAAATTTATTAATAGAGTTTTTGTCTCACGTAATCTAAAAAAAAAATTACATGTATAAATATTAAATAGAAACTTTCTAATCTGAAATAGTGGTGTGATATTCCATGGAAATTCTAAAGGGTGTAAGAATTTCATTGAAGCAGCACATTATGTGTTTTATGAGTGAATAAAATTTACGCACACTATGTGAAATGTATAAAAATATGTTTCGGAACAATATAGTATTGGAAGGTGCTTCGTAATCTATGCGTGAAGAAGGATTTTTTTCTTATTTATTTTTAATATCTGTAAAAATGTATAAATAATCAACAACCATTTTCCGAAATTTAAATTACTCTCTTGATTAAGAAAAACCGGTCAAGTGCGAGTATTACTCGAGCACAGAGGATTCCGTGCAATAAATATATGAATTAGTAACTGGGAATTGCATTGCACAAATATATCATTAAAAGTTATTATTTAGGCTTTAAGAGCCGATGGCGCATACACCTCCTGTGTTTTTATGTATGTCCAAAGCGTACGTGTTTTTAAGGGTTAGGCAGCCTAAGAGAGACTGCTCAGGTTAAACCTGGTTAGGCCTGCCCCTTGGAGGTTAATGTTTCTCCCAGTATGTTCCCCGACACGTTGGAGCTCGTTAGCCCAGCCCTGTCCGGCCCAATGCAGACGCACATACATAAGAAGCGCATGGGGCGCTGCCCACCCGCCAAGGGCGGACACGTACAGTCGACCACAGAACCCAGAATTTATTTGATAAAGCAATATGGAAGTTTACAAAAAAAAGGCAAATGCCCCTGCCCGCCAGGGGGTGATCTCTCCTATTCCCGACAGAGGGCGGGAATATCAGAACATTGAAGAATAGTAATTTTTAAAAAATTACATCACTGCTCCTGGCCGTCAGGGGACAGACCCCTCTCGCGACAAGGGGCGGCAGGGAGGTAAAAGAATGATTTGCATGGCACGAGCAATTACTCAAGTGTCCATGAGAAAGTATTTTCTGAGTTAGATTAGTGAGATGGCGCGAGTAGATACTCAAGCGTCCATTGGAGATGTAACACCAGATAGAATAGTGGGAAGCACGAGTCCTTGCGCCCGTAGACTACACGATGGATAGGAGTCTCAAACCTCCAAAGAGGGTTGGATGCTTGTGCTGTTTGAAGCTTGATGTAGTAACAGTGAGACTGGATAAGCGAACCAGGACTTACGTTAAGTTTGATAGGTAAGTAAGGAAATTGTGAATGTGTTTTAATTTGTTGAGTAGTTGCGTGAAAGGATAATTTGGAGCCTATTGACTGGAAGTATGCCTAGACGCCTCAAGTGTCAGCGTTGCGTGAGACTACAACTATAGTATGGGTGACTTCCAGTGCCAAGTTCACCGCGTTCGCAAGTGGCAGTGGATCTTATCTTGAAGCGGTCGAGATATGCCATGAAAGGACCATCCCCTGTTAAGAAGCTGGTGGTGTAGGGCGTTAAGTTATATAGTGTGGGAGAAACTTTAGGAATTAGCTTATATGTGTGTCTGCCCTTGACTGAGGTATCCCAGTGTTCCTGTCATTGCGTCAGTATCCTTGCTCTAAGGCCCTTTTTGACGTATGGCTGGGGCACTGGGAGGTGTGTGTCTATTGTTTCTTTTTGTGTGGATTTCTATCGAAAATCATTATCAACATGTCTTTTCTACTTAAGATACGATAGGTAGCCCCAGCGCTCTTCAACTCCTTTGCTGAACGCCAGTAAATCGAAATTTGTGTGTAACGAATAAATGCGATTTTTTCAAAAACTATGTGACCTAGGGTACTCGCTATAGTTTTCCTGCAAGGTTAAATTAACTTCTACTACCCCTAATTTTTTCATAATTTTAGCTTCAGTCGATTCGGAAATAGACGGGAAGAACGTATTTTTGCATTGTATTTTCGACGATATCTCTGAAAATAGAATAATACCTAAAATTAATTGAAATGTATTTTTGAGTTCGGCGTTACGAAAGCTTTCTCATGATGCCACACACGATATGCAAAGATTTTTTTTTTTTTTTTTTTTTTTTTGTCAAGTAACTTAATTAGCCCCGCTACGTTTTTACTAAATATATTTGTAAATGGTTCATAATCTATAAATATGTGGGTTAAGAGCATTTATTACTTCAGCCAATTTGAACTTACCACGTTCCATAGTTTACGAGTAAAATGGCTGTGACGGACGGACAGACAGACACAGGAGAAATCTTATAATGGTTCCGTTTTTACTGCATAAGTACAAAACCTTAAAAAGGAATAGGATGAAACCCACGAACAAAATGGAGACAAAAGCAAATGCGAACTTTACAAATGAAATTAGAAAAACTTGTGTAAGTATACTAAGATGGCCAAAGTGCCCTAATTTATCTTATTACAAAAAGAGAACTGATAAGCATAGTTCATTTATCATTACGATAATTGTTTCTTTGTTGATCCTTAAAGTAAAATGCGGCAATAAATTTGAGTTTTTCTCTCATCAATCTACTTTTACAAAGCAATAATTACTGAACGGAAATACCTTTAATCTAAAAGACTCTTAATAAAACATCTGTTGTCCCTTTTGTTTTATACTTTGATCTGTTCTTCATACTCCTTTGTTAGATGTAAGTTTTTTCTTAATTACCGGAGCCATTCTCTGCATCATTAATCGCAATTATGAAGATATAAACTTCGTTTTCCATGTTCCGTATTATCAATCAAATAAGTTTGAAGAAAAGATGTAAAAAGAAGTCATTTGCTAATTACTTGATCTCATCGCTGCAAAGCCAATAAAGCACTGTCTTATAGGACTGTTAAAGATAAAAAATGTCTAAAGTCGCATAGTGGTTTAGATTTACTGTTGATCATAACATTTATTTTTACGTTTTATGTATTTAGATTTTTTTAATGGATTTATTAAGGTAGTAACAGTAAGACATAAATATTAATAAAAGTTCTAAAATTAGCAATAAAATTTTGTTGTTCGTTTCCCAAGTTCCGTATTATTAATCAAATAAATTTGAAGGAAAGATATAAAAAGAAGTCATTTGTTAATTACTTGATCTCATCGCTGCAAAGCCAATAAAGCACAGTCTTGTGGGACTGTCAAAGATTAAAACAAAGTATAAAATCGCATAGAGATGTATATTTACTGTTGATCATAACATTTATTTTTACGTTTTATGTATTTAGATTTTTTTTAATTGATTTATTAAGGTAGTAACAATAAGACATAAATATTAATAAAATTTCTAAAATTGGTATTAAAATTTTTTTGTTCGTTTTCCAAGTTCCGTATTATTAATCAAATAAATTTGAAGAAAAGATATAAAAAGAAGTCATTTGTTAATTACTTGATCTCATCGCTGCAAAGCCAATAAAGCACTGTTTTGGTGAACTGTTAAAGATTTAAGAAAAAAAAAAAAAAAAAAAAAAAAGGTGTAAAATTGCATAGAGATGTATATTTACTGTTGATCATAGCATTTTGTTTTTACGTTTTATTTATTTAGATTTTTTTTTTAAATGAGATTCTTCTGTCAGGTAGTTGTAGTGAAAAATAAACATTTGTAAAATTAAAATACAGTTGTTATACTTTTAATGAATCTATCTATTTTAAAAAACAAAAAAAAAAAAACAAAAAAAACCATGTGCCAAGCACAGATAATGGGACACATTCAGAATAATGTAACAAAGCTTCATCGTTTAATAAGGCGAAATATGATGTCTAATTGAACCATTTAGATACGCAAAACACATTTGAAAGCCCTGTTTCAGCAATTCTCATCTAAAGTCGAGAAATTACCCGCATTCTTTGAGTAACTCTGTATATGATATATAGATTTGTATCTATAAACAACATGCATGTAAAAATTTAGTTCAGTTAGGAAATATATACTACAGTTGAAAATACCCCTTCAGCAGTTTTGGCTAATAAGGAGAATGGTACGTAAATTTTTTTGTGCAGCCCTGTATACGCGATATAGAATTTATACAAAACCAGTAACAGGTTAAAAATTAGTTAAATTTAAAAAAGCATACCGAAATTGAAAGCATACTTCCAGCAGCTATTGCACAAAGATAGTACTGTAACCGATTTCTTTTGTGTGCCCCTGTAAATGAACGATAAATGCTATGAATGCCCTATTCTATATTAAGCATCTTGCAGTGAAATTCAGTAATCTATATCAATTTAAACACATTTCAAATGACGTAATGTCATTAAAGTATACTGCAAACGATTTTTCCCCATTGACCATAATATAACGAAATACCTTTGAGTGCCCCTGTAAATAACCTATTATTGCTATACATTTCATATTGAATACTGAATATGCCATGGTAAGCATCATTATCATATATCAATTGCACGAAAATCCCATTATATTTACGCGAGTTAGAGTGTGGGCAGACAGAGAAACGGACACACCGACAGAGAAACCGAATTCATAAATACTTTTCAACTATGTTAGAAAGTGTTACAACGTAACTAACGCTGCCACCACCATAAATATATTTTTTTTTTGTGACTGGAGAACTTTCGCGGTTAATAATAATAAATCTATTACATATAAAATTATGAACATTGGTAGTTATATAGAGAAAAGTACGATAAACACGCTGAGATAGACAGTTTTTAAATCGAAGAATTATTTTAACAGCTATTTTATGTTGAAGTCTGTTAAAATACTTCCGTTAGTCAAAATAGTTTATAGGAGCAAAAACGATTGTAATTTAGTCATCTTTGCAGGCACATAACTCACCAGCTTGTGGTGTGCTTATTTTTCAAATTTGAGCAATTTTTTTTCAAGTTTTTATTAATTTCTTATTTAAAATTTCATCATTTCAATAGAATTTTATATTTCCGAAAGTTCATATTTTATATTATTGCCAAATTGTAAAACTACAAAAATAATCATGTTTCCTTTCGATTAAAAAATGTATTTACACATGTCTAATAAAATAACAAAGAATACGTTAAAATAAAAATAAAATGACCACGTGGTAAAAAGCGTCAAATCGGAGAGAATTACGCCATAAAAAATGTATTTACACGTGAATATCAAATATAGACCGAAAACTTTAAAATAATAATTTTTTTATGCTTTCAAAGGAATAAACGGGAAAATTACGCCATATTTTAAATGCCGAAATAACAACTATTGCCAAACAGTTTAAAAGTATATTTACACAAAAGATGTATTTCACATTTCGAAAAGTCTTTTATTGTCAAATTTAAACTAGCGCAAATAATATATTTCCTTACAATTAAAAGATATATTTTCACGTGAATATTAAAAAGATAAAGTGAATTTTGATGAAAATTGCATTCTATTTAGAACGATACATTTTAATAAAACACGCCTTTTTAATTTAAACGAATTTTCTTATAACGTTGTTATAAAATTCTTGGAAGCAGCGACATTGTTTACGTAGCCATTTTACTACAGATGCAGATATTTAAATACTTGTTAATCACTAAAACAGACGTTAACTGTCGCGATTTCAGTTCATTTGATTAAAATCCTCAAAGGGAAATGAACCGCAACCGGATTACAGATGATCGTCACTTGTTGTTTAATTATAATTCATGGACTGACAGAATAATGGACTTCAAATAATGGACTGACACCAGAATTTATAAACGAAGTTATTAGAAAATACGAACTTGCTTATTTTCACGTACATTATAAAAGGAAAATTATAATTAAATAATCTTGGTGCCGCATGTCAGTTTTGGAATTAAAATTAGGCGTCCTTTTTTAAGGACGCCGCCCTCGAAAAGGCTAAAAGACAAAAACAAATTAGCGCGTTTTTAGAGATTCATTGATTAATTTATCAAAGCAGTTTTTTGTGCAAAATGTCTCCTTTTGATAAAACTGATACTCAGAAAGAACGAATACGCCCCCCCCCCCCCCAAAGAAAGCATATGATTTTATCGAGTTAATTAGCCCGTGGTATACCATTTCTTTCTGATATCTATTAATGTGTCGTCTCCAAAAAATAAAGTTACGTTGTATAAGCTAGCCGTAAAACAAAGCTGATGTATCATTGTACGGAATAATATGTGCTGCAATTTTTAACACTTTCCAACAAAGTTGAAAAGTGTTTATGCATTCGGTTTGTCTGCCCGTCTGGCCGTCTGTCCACGCTCTAACTCCTGTATACTCGGATTTTCATGCAATTTATAATCCATATTTAGGGTCACCTAACCATGGTTGCTTATGAAGTATGTGGGATCATAGCTGCCAACTTTTACGCTTTCTTCGTACCACTAAAATTTTATAGTAAATATCGTCTTATTTAATCGGCAAAATCTTATGATTAAACAAGGCGTAAGTCTCTATAAAATTTTAGTGGTAGCAAAAAAGCGTAAAAGTTGGCAGCTATGTGGGATTAATATTTCATTTACAGGGCTACCCAAAAGAATTCCATTACATTATGGTATATGGGGAAAAATCGTTTGCAGAGTATTTTAATGACATTACGCTGTTTCAAATGTATTTAAACTGACATAAATCACTGAATTTCACCAAAAGATGATTACGACAGAATAGGATATCCATAGCATCTGTCTTTCATTTACAGGGACACACAAAAGAAATCGTTTACAATAATTAGTACAATAAATGTCTTTTTTACAATAAATGTCTGAGTAAAAAATGCTGAATTGCGTTTTCAATTTCGGCTTGCGCTTTTAAATGTAACTGTTTTAATCATATACAGTGCTGCTCAAAGTATACAATAGGGCAATACAATATATACAGGGTTGATCAACGAATTCGGATAATTTTCCGATTATAGATAGGAACATCTGAAATTTGAGTTTTCAAGTGTGTGATGCATTTCCATATGGTTGAATTAGAAGTAATATTTTAACTTATTAAACTATGAAGTTTTGTTACATTATTCTGAATGTGTTAGGAAGTGTTTCATAATCTAAGCTTGACGCATGATTTTTCTTTCTTGTTATTCACTGATCACTGTATCTCCGATTTGAATGCGAATGAATGCATTTTCTTCTCAATTATGGGCGTGTAACACAAACAATGGTATTTAAATTAATAAATTCTAACAATTTGGAAGAAAGCTTTTCGATAGCCGCAACATACTACTTGTTTGATATTTAGACTGCCACTATTGCGTTCATATTCTAAAATAAGACAATATTTCCAGTCAAACGAAAACCTTCGTTTTATTCTTGTAGTAATTTTTCATTAAAAAAACGTTTATACTTTTTAACATGAACTGTATACTTTTGAAGCCAAAGTGGATGTCTCTTACCTCTTCCCACTAAATATTCTGCAGATAATAGTACATAAATGATACTTGTTTAAACTTCTAAGCTTTGCACATCTTCAATTTTTATACCGTCGTATTGGGGGAAAAAAGTACTTTTAAATACAATTTGTTTGAAAACTGCATCTCCATTTAGTTTTGAGATATTAATATTTTTGTAGTTTTTAGTACCATTTGTTTAATTTTGGCAACTCAAGTACTCCATTTCTGTAGAAAGTAAAGGGAAAATAGTTGAAAAATAGCAATTATATATTTTTGCTGCCATTTTCTCGTAAAAACTGAAAAAAAAATGTAATTAAATTACGTGCTATTTTGAAAAAATATAAATGAATGATTTCTGATAAAACATGGAGCTATTATAAATTATATTTAATTTAATTTTCTACATTACAAACAGATGAAGACATATGAATCATGGGATAGGCGATTTTTTTGTCCAGTTTCTTGAATGACGAAATCTCTTTTTTTTTTTTGTATTTCTGCATCATTCAGCGATAGTCACGTCCAATGCATATTTTACTGTAGATATTGTTTAAGACCGTATCGTAAATGAGGAATTGTTTAGTGGATGCTGATAACGTCATTTTATATAAAATAAAAGCGCATGTTTGGAGTCTTAAAACTGAACTATCTATATTTATATACGTATATATTTTATTTTCATCGGGGGCTAAACTAAATTCTGAAAAAACAGAATTCCTGTTTTCATAGTAATGTACTTCAGTAACATGTGAATTCAGTAAGATAAAATGAAATTAGCGAAACTTGTAATTCATTCTTTTGTATATAACGTTCAAATGCAAAAAATGCTCATATATGGTGTTTGTTCCTGTTTGAAATCAGGAGTTTTTTTGTTCTCAGATACCTGCCACACCTTATACATATGGTACTAATAGTTTAGTATTAGCGTCTAATAATGATTGCTACAGTACTTAAATTTCGAAATTATAACAAACATTTAAATTTCCAATGCTAGCAACTAATTTTAGCATCATATTTGGATTTTTAAGTAAATTTTACCGTTGGATATCAAACGGGAATTCATCCTCTCAAGTAGTTTTGGAATTATGGTGTTTTTAAATTTACATTCGAAAATTTAATTGGTTTATAACCATTAAATAACTATCAATCTGCCAAGTTATTTCGGAATTTTGCAGATATTCCAACCATTCAATTATTGTCATTCTATCAAGTAGTTTCCAAATTATGCATGTTTAAAATGAAAGGCACCTTTTTTAAACTGACAAATTACACGTAAAAGTGAGCCCAATATGTCTCCACATCCAATTAAATTTTAGATACAAAATTTTTAACACACATTAAAAGAAATGTATTATAACAGTTAATGTTCTGAAAAAGAGTATAGATGCAGATAAAGTTTTTTAATTTAATGTTTTTATGATAAAGCAATTCACCTTATCAGCCTTGCGCGCAAAATACTTATAATTGAATCGGCACAATGAGCCAAAAGATATTTTTATTGAGTAAAGGTATAATGTGTTTTTAAAATGACGTATACCGAAGAAAATACAAAGTGTCCATAATTAAACGACTCTACTTTAAAGTTGTCTACAGACAAAACTAGTGTTCATAAAGTTGTGAAATTTAGTTAAAGATATAATAAAGGGATGGGAATTTGTTTAAGAAAAAAAAGTTCAAAATTTCGCCACCAGAGGGCGATTTTTAATAAATTGCATATTTAGCATTAAAATTAATATTCCCTGTGCCAATTAGGATAGAAGCATGATTTGAACGTCCTTTTCAGCAGAAAAAAACAGAAAAATATTTAATGTAATAAATGTTTTTCAAAAATTTTGTATTTTTTGTATCCCAAATCCCTTTAAAATGTACCTGTCCCCTGAAAGTTTGGAACTCCTAATGCAAAATTAATTTGTAATATTTACAAAATAAATTACAATGCGGGTAATTTTTTAAGCAAAACTCAAAAACTTTGCGGATTTATGGCAGAATGAGTATGGAATAGTCACATTTTTTGTCAAGAACTGTACAGTATCAACGTTTCATTTAAAATAAATCAATATATTGTTATTTATGTAATTTATTACCAACCAATGCTAACAGGCATCATATTTGGATTTTTAAGTAAATTTTACCGTTGGATATCAAACGGGAATTCATCCTCTCAAGTAGTTTTGGAATTATGGTGTTTTTAAGCTGAGCTTTTTTTTTAAGCAGATGGAACAAGAACTTAGTAAATGAGGAAACAGCTGTTTCTTCATAATTATTGAAGGGCATCGATTACATTTTATCCATTAATTACCATTGTTAATTTATTACCAACCAAAACTTTTTACGATATTAGTTTTTTATTGGAAATATTTACAATTTAAGTGTTTCATAATATTTATTTCTTATGCAAATCCAATATTTATGCATTATCGGCTGCTTTCCAATGGAAGGTTTTAATGTGTAAAGCCATTATTTAGACAAAATTAGCACTACATTTAAAATACTTACATTAAAACGACAATATTTCTCCAATATTGGTATTTTTATATTAACAATGCCTGAATATTAGAAAATTTGAACGCCGAAGTATTGGGAAAAGTTTTCTTGCTGATGAATGCAGTAGCGGCACAATATCCCGCCAAGATATAGCCAATAATGTCTTACTATTAGGGGGCTAACTACGAATAACAATTCGCTAGATTAAATGTATTTATTATAGGATTGGTTAAATTATAACCATCACATCTCAGAAGTTTATTTGAATGCATAAAAATAACATCTAAAAGTTGCAAACTGCAACTTATGCTCGTCATAAATTTTTTATGCCGAAATTATGGCAAGCTCGATATATGATTCAAAAATCCTAATTAACCTTATAAATTTTATGTTTAAGTATTGTTACTGAATTCGAACATTATAGAAATTTTCAGGACCCCTTTGTTTTTCCCTGTTTATTAACCATGATATTTTAACTATCGCTTATAGAAGGAAAGTAAATATTTTTTCGCAGATATTAGCATTTCAAATCAATTAATAATATAAATAAAACCTTTACATCCCTTTAATAAATCAAAATAATCCGACAGCTGTCTTACAAGGAAAATGTCTTCTAATAAAAACCCATATCACTATTTTGGGGCTTCGGGGTCTTGCAAATGTCATTGGGAGCCATTAGTTAAACATATCAAGCGCATGCAGCAGAAAACACTCCATACAAAAAAAAAACATTAACAGATGGAACAAGAACATAGTTAGTAAAAGCAACCATAGTCAGTAAAACAGCTGTTTCTTCATAATTATTGAAGGGCATCGATTACATTTTATCCATTAATTAGTGTATTTTTTAATTTAAGAAGTAAGATTTTGGAATAAACATATAGCAAATAATTTTATCAATTTAGCATGGAACAGTTGTTTCAATTATACATTCTTTTCAATTCTTATTTAATTAAAATCATTACACAATTACTTAAGATGTGTTCATTAATTATAAATATCTAGCAGTTTTGTTATACGATTATCATCGTTCACTGAAAAAAAAAGATAGCTACCTGCAAAGAAAGCAATTAATTGTAATTTTTCTTATGTTGTGTACAATTAACTTTTTCAGAGATTGTTTTGTTACCACGTTGAAAAAATAAAATTGTTTTATCGTGAGGAATTATTTTTTAGCGTACACAACTGTCAACACACTGTTTAATTATCTATCTTGTATATTCTATAAAGGCTATATAATTCGTTAATTATTTTTACGAATTAATGAACTATCATATTATATAATATGCGTACTGTAAAGTCTACGTGCTATGTAAAATACCTTACATTGATTCTTCTGAAAGTGAGGTCAATTTAATTTTTAAATCTCTATTATAAAGGGCAAACGTGTCCGTGAATAATGTTGACGTCATTTTGACGTTGTCAACACCATACGATTAAACTATGCTTTAACTGCAATTTTTTTAATTTATAAACATCGCAAATTTTCAATTTTTAACCCGTTGAAGAGGGTACAAATGTACTTTCAAATGAAACTTGTTTGAAAATTATATCGTAATTTGTTGGGAGACTATGTCGCAATTTGTTTGAAGAGTATGTCGAAATTTGTTTGAAGACCATGTCGAAATTTACTCATTTCTCATCGTTTTTAAAAGATTTTTCAAGGATAATTTTTTTAAAAATCTATCTGTATCGCGTGCAGAAGATTACGAAATATAAATCCATTTGTACTTCAATTAATATAAATAGTTAAGTATTTTTCCGTCTGAAACGCCATGGCGAAATTAGAATTCCATCAATAAATAAACAAAATACTAAAATAAAATTTAAATAAAACACAAATTTAAGACATGTAATTGAACTACGCGCTTAACCCACTGAAATTATCAGAATTTCGCGATTTCTTCGGGTTTTAACACCTGGCACAAGGCCAATACGAAAGTATCGCTTTTAATAAATGTCAAAACTTTATTTGGATGCATATTTACTATTTTTGGTGTAAAAATGATGTTTGGTATTGTCCGTGGACAATCTAAAAAATATATTGAATATAAAAAATCTATTACAGTTTTCAATAAAAAAAAGGGGGTTTGCACCTATTTTCTGTAACCCGAGAAGTCCAGATTATATAAAGGAAAAATAACTCAAATAAAATGTTTTTGAAAATTAGGGTAGCGTGGAGTAATTTTCAGAAAAAATAAACCTTTTGAAATTACTCAGGAATCGATTACTATTTTTTTTTTTACTTTCTCTTGGTAAATCATCACATATGTACTAATTATTCTGTAGTATCTTCAGATAATTAACATTAACAACAGCAAAAAATAATAAAATTGCTGTCTGGAAATTACCCCCAACCCAAGAGGTAATTTCCAGACAGCAATTTGTGGGAGTATTTAAAGGACTGATTTTAACACTAACTACGGTAGTTAAGAGGCACTATCATAAAATGTTATGACAATATATAAGATATTTATTAGGCCATTCTACATACAGAAAAAATGCATGAAAAGGCACTTGCAACTGTGCGCCGGAAATCCATTTATATTTTCGCAAATAAAAGTATATTTTATGGTACTTTTACGCACAAATATTTTAACTACAGTAGCTGCATCTGTTTTACATAAATTTATGTAAATCAGTAAAGAATTTCAGACTTTTTAAATAATTCTAAAGGCTGAAAAGAATCAGTATTATGTAAGAACATAAACCTGACACTAATTTCATTAAAAAAAACATTTTACTCGTCTAACTTGCTTTTTCACACTAGAATAAAATAATTAAATAAAAGAACTAGTTTTGACAGGGCTAACCATTTTAATTTTCTTTAACAGTAAGGATATCTTTGTAAATTTCTTTCATATTAATTTACAATTCTTTCACATTTTCAACAGCTTTAACATGGAAAGGATCAGCAGATGGAGTCTCAATAAATCCAAAAAAGAAAAAAAGACTTGGCGACAACTTTAACTTGACCTTTCTTTGGCCGCCAATATCTACCATAGCGAAGCCAGTTAAAAAACTTAATTTCAACTTCCAACAAATTTTTCTCATCATCATGTATGTGGAATAACTTTCATACCTGTCCGCGATAGAATGTTTGGTCAAAATATACTGAATATATATTTGACTCTGAAATGGATCTCAGATATCTTATTTATACCTAATTTCAAAAATATTCTTTGTAAAACAGATATGAATAACATTTTCGCCTAAACTTCACTTAGTATTTTCATTTTAACTTGTAGATGGTGTTTGTAATTTATATTTTAATATGGAACCGTCCACAAGCCCGATACCCGCAGAACATTTGATTTATTATTATTATTTTTTTTTTTTTTAACTTAAATAGATTTTTTATACGTAATATATATTTCATGGATCGCGCACCAAATAGAACAAAAAATATTTTATATCAAAAATACCAATTTTTCATTTAATTAATATGCTTTTTTATTTACTAAAAACATTGTTACATTCACCGCATGTCAGCGGCTAATGCTCAAAAAAATCGCCAACGGTTTTACATTTAACAACAACTATTCTTTACTCTGATTATTCCAGTGTTTAAGCACCTAGTTTGATTATGCAACCTTTAAACTTGTGTTTTATTATTTATTTAGCAAAGTTTTAATTGTTATGGAATATCAGCTGGAAACAATTTCTAAATTATTGTTTCTAGTATAACTATTTTAATCGTCTACAATCAAGATAATTTAATCTGGTCGATTAAAATAAAAATGCTTGAAAATTGTTACAAAAATTATAAAAATTCAGTAAATTAAGTTACAGTTTACAAACAAATTGCTTCCTAAGGTGCATTTTAAAATTTTAAATTGTGCTATCTTTAGAGGCTATAAAATGTGGGTGAAATGAAATTGGTAGTTCAGGTCTTTGCTACGGTCAATATGACATCAGCTTACACATGGACATGTTTTTGATTTATATATTTTTTAACAATAAATTTCTTTCTTCTTTTGTTTATTTAAAATCTTTTAAAATTTTATTTAAAATTTTCTTATTATTAAAAATATTTCTTTTAATATAAGCAACTGATAAATTGCATTAGTAAAACGAACGACTAAAACTTTAGTATATATTATTGGAAGTTAGATATAAACATTTATTTCATTTCTGATTATTCTCGTTTTCCTTTTCAATGTAATTATTTATACCATGATTCATGAAAAAAAATAATTTTTAGCTACACTATATGTGAACTAACTACATGGCTAAATTTACTGATGATTAAAGAACCTGTTTCAAGTATTTTTAATCAAAATAATGTTGTAGAAGTTATAGTATAATATAGTTAAGATGTTAGCGACTTAGTTTAAGCTGACTGCATGCATTACTAAAAAGGTTTTGTTGTTATCGATCCAGTCTCGATCCAGTCTCCAAAAATCTCATTCATTTACATTGAAAACAAATGCATCATAAAATTTGGCATTACAAATGTTGCCTTTTTTCTTGGTGCCATTTATTAATATTTAATTCTTAACAATAGCACATAACGTAAGATAGCATAAACAGCTGATTAGTTACTCAAATTTAGTTACGCAATTGAACATATATTGTTAAAATTTATTGAACTCAGCAACTTATTTAGACATCAGAGATCATTTTCAACACAATACCTTTAAATATTAACAGAAAAACAAACACATTAAGTCATTTTTTTTTCGCTTTAGAATAATTGTAGGAAAACGTGTAGGAGATTAACAAATATTTTTTAAGCAATTGATTCCATATGTGTTATTCGGCCAATTCTTTTCTCAATGCTTCCCGTTAAAATAAAATTATGAACATTATTGTAATTAGTATGCTAATAGAGTTTTTATTAAGCGGGATCCATGTTTTTTAGGTGTAATAAATGTACTAGCTCAAGATGTTTTTATGTAAAAGTTTTTTTATATCATCATTTTGCTTTATAACTCCCTCTTTGTAGAAATATGAAATTATTTTTATAAGTGCGTGGCAACCTGATATGTTGCTTTTGAATTGCATGAGATCATTCGATTATTCTGGGGAAAATGAAATGACAAATGCTGATAAATGCTTAACTATTTACATTGTTTTAACTGCAAATGGATTATTTCGTAAAGCTTTCACGCTATAAGATTTAAAAAAAAGTCATGTTTAAAAAATATTTTAAAAGCCATAATAAATCACTCGATTAATGAGTCTCAGGAAACTTAAAGCTTCAAAATTTACGAAGTTTTAATTTTTTTAGATGTTAAACGCCCATCTTTTCTGAACATTTTGATATATTGTTTTCCTTGAAATTCCCATTAGTACAGAAGTTATGGCTTTTAGAATTATACCCGCTCAATAGCTAAAGCGGCGTTTCCGAAACTTTGAAGTCATTTTTTTTCCAAATGACGTTTTTGTGCATAACGCGCGGGATATTTCAAAAACTTCTGAACGTTTTTTCATGAAATTTTCAAACCATATGTTTCATGTTGGACTGTATACACCGAACCTAAAATTTCCTTTTTATTGTTCAGAAAAATATATTTTTAGGTGATTATACTGCTGTCATTTTCAAAATTTTGTATTAGCTAAATACAGCTTTGTGTTAAAAATATAAAAATACTGAAAATACAAATTTATTTAGGTTCAGAGTAAGTACTGTAATCAGAAGTATAAGTAGGCACAAAAATTTTCTTTCTAGTCGCAAAATTTATTTTGTAATCTTCCGCGTAAGCTGTTATAGCAATTTTCTGCACGTCAAATTACTGACAGTTTGAAGCTTCCTGTAAATGCTAAATCTGCATCTTGCAATTTTTTAAATACATGAAATGAAAGAACATACTTATATCTTTCATCCCAATAAAAACTGTACTTTAAAATCTTATACATTTTAAGATATTAACCCCTTGGAGACAAGCGGCACGTATACGTGCCGCATGAAGCGCTCAGAATCCTTATTTTTCCTCGTCAGTAAAATTTTAATGTAAAATTTGGCTTATTTAATCAGCGCATTTTTTCGATTCAAGAAGACACAAATTTCTATTTTTTTAAAAAAGGTGACAAAAATTAAAAATTTCGTAAAAGGCTCCCGTCGCGAAGGGGTTAAATGTTAAAAATGGTCTTTTTTTTCATATTTTCCAACTGTATGAGTCCTGAGACTCCTTAACCCCCTGACCGCCGAGCAAAAGGGGAAAATTGTAATGTTGTTTACTCTGTAACTCTTTTAAAATGTTAAAAAAAAAATATGTTTTTTACAACATGACGCATTTTTTTTTTATTACATATGGGCATATAAGCCTTGAGATTACTAATTATAACTTAATTTCTTAAAACTGAATTATATCTGTAGAATTATATTAATTTAAATAATGCTTCTATTGCAGTGAAACCTGCAGCTTAGTGAACGGATATATCAGTTAGCGGCGGTGAGAAGGTTAAGATACAATTTTCAAACAAATTGCATTTAAAAGCACACATATTTTCCTAAATGAAGGAGTAAGAATTGAAAATGTGTGATGATTAGAAATATAAAAAAATTGCAAAACCGAAACTTCATCGCCAAGTGTTGCCATTAGCAAAATGACGTCAGCGTTACGCACGTACAGATTTGCCTTCATAATATGGACACTCAAAGTATCCTTTTAGAAAGTTATATTGCATGAAAACTCTCTCATCCATTAACATCGGAATACAGCCACGTTATTTTCTATGCATTTTATTGCTTTATAATCCCATCTTTGTAGGAATGTGATTTTATATCAGTAATCAAACTGTCCTTGGGGACAGCTATATTGCGTGAAAAGTTTAATCCACTAACATCTGGCCAAGACCGCTAAAGTATTTATTTTCTTTAATTTAATTAAAACATGTAACAACTTTTTTCCGGTAAGACAAAGTTTTTTATCTGCAAAATACATTTGTTACCTACATGGTAAATTTTAAGGGGCTGTTCAAATATTACGTAAGCATGTTTTTGACTATTTTTAACCCCCCCTCCCCCTTTGTCAGCAAAAATAAGCAAATCGCGACCCCCCCCCCTTTAATAATTACGTAAGAAAATTGGACCCCCCCCCCCCCACTTAAAAAAAAAATTAGGACACAATACAAATTATAAAACTCTACTCGACTAATATAACTACTAAATAATAATAAACGCTTGTTTTATTTCTTTACAATTCTATTTAAGAAAATTTCTTAAATCACAATTTTAGAAGAACTTAGCCATTTGAAAAATTTTAATTTGAACATGACAATATCTATTCCGATGCTGACCACGGCTGCTCAAGCCATTTTTCCATATCTGTTATGATATTGGTTTCCACTTTTACTTGATTATCTTCATCGCTTACTATTCGGATGCAATCTTTATCAACTTCATCTTCATTGATCCACTCAACATCTTCCATATCTTCCACGAATTTTACGAAGCGCATAAGTTCATTTGCTCGACGAGCAGCAATTCTCAATAGTCGTATAAGGCAGTCCTTCTTGCTTTTTTCACTCTGTTGAATTTTTTTGTGTCTGTTTGCTGACTTCTGAGATGCATGATATTGGCCACAACTTCCACAAGTTCTTGCGGATAAATGCGTGAACTTTATGAAAGAGCAAAAATAATCATACAGCATCTTTAAAAATCCCTTTTCTGTACTATTCAGATTTAAGGCCAGACGGAGACTTAAATCTATAAATTCCCCCTCTTCACTTGCAATGATGTCATTTGACGATTGTATCATTTTAATTGGAGGAGGAATGAATCGTCCTTTTAATATATGAAAGAATCCACTACGTGCAGGAGAGCAACAATTCTTTTTTTCGCATTTTACAATTTGCAGCAAGTATTGACTTTCTTGTACGAGCTTCGAGTACCAATCCAAGTCATAACCAAGAGACTCTGGTTCGCCTGAATCAACATATGTGGCAGTAACGGGATAACTGTCAATGTTTAATGAGTTCCAGATATCTGCGAGAGTTTTACCAGCATATGCTAAGTTATTTTGCTCCATTTCTTCATCAGTAGTGCGACAGTTCTCATCGAGATGGGAACCATAATGGTTATGAGAGTGTATAAGACAAGACAGTTCTCGACTGAGTGGTGTCATTCGCTTTTCTACTCAATTATATGCACTTCTTCCAGGAGCATTGCACGCTATGAAAATTCCATCCAAATCATGCTTTTTGAAATGGTTAATAGCAAACGATATAACTTTCTGGTAGCGGGGATTCTTGTCTGGATCTCCATCAACCGTTACTATGATTAGAGGTTTGATGAAACCCTCTTCTGTTTTCACTAATTTTTCAAAATCTTTGAGTATTAATAGAGTTTCAAAATCCTGAGCATGAGTATTTGCTGTGGAAGAACTGTGTTTCCCACTTCTTATAGCTATTAACGTTGGACCAGAATAACCTATGTATGGCTTTACTTTGACCTGCCATGCCAGGAGCAATCACAATACCAGCGTAAACACATGGGATAAGTTTGCGGCGTTCAGCGATGACCCAGTCGTGATCGCTTAAGGATACGTGATACTCCATATGCATCAGTATCATAGCCCGTTTATTGGCTGCTGTAATTCCCAAAGATACGCGCGCTTTGTCATCATGTGAAAGAAGAAACACTTGCATGGGTCCAAAAATTGAAGCTAAAGTTTCTAAATAATGGATGGATATTACTGCAAATTGGGTATCAATGTGAGATCGGTGATAATCAGCCAGAATCCAAGAAAGTTTTATCGGCACTGTGGTGACATGTCTTCGACACTCGATGGTTGAGGAATTTTTTGGAAGCAAACGAAGATATGTTCTACTCCTGCTTATTGCAAAACCAACCTTTTTCCGTTTTGCAGTCAAGTCATCGAGAGTTTTGACACTTCGGACTTGTTTCTTCTTTTTGCATCCGCAGCGCTTCCAATAATAGCTATGTCTGCTATTGCTTTAAGTAATAATGGTTGTTTAAACTTGGTCTTCCTATTGATTCCCTCAAAGCTATTTTTTTTTAATGTCTGGATTACCATGGCAGATTTCTCCAAGCTTTGTTCGTTTGGTGGTTCGATGTTTTCTTTGGTATTCAGCATTTTGTCGTTTCCTTTTTAAGGATTGTTTTTCCTTTTTTGAGATCACTGGAAACCTTATTTATCTGTTTTTGAATCTGAGATACATTGGTTTCAATTCAATTGGGTTACATTTCATTTTTAGTAAGGTTCAAAATTTGAAAACAGTTAGAAGATTATCTACTACAAAGTAACATATTTTTTTATTTTTTTTTCCCCCATGGATGCATTAATTTTTGAGTTATTTGAAAAGAAAAAATAAGGCTTAGCTTGGCTACGCCATATTTAAAAAGTAATAACTCGTTTTTTGACGATTTTTGGTCTTTATTTATTCCCATACTGACCATGTTTTGCCAAGGTTACACGGTCATTTTATCTTATCTATCTTTATTCCAATTTTTACAAGTAATTATGTAACCTTAAAGTTACGATAAAATATATTTAAAATTTTAAGAATAAATTGATTATAATTACCTTTATAAAATAATCAAGAAAGACTGATTTCTTTTTGGTTGCCTTACGCAGTTCGTCCTCAATTCTTTTTAGAACCAATACCTCTAACTCTTTGTCAGTTTTAAAAGACTTTTTGTACTGCCGCCACACATCATTAGTTTTACATTGGATATCCTTCAAAGGTTTATCTGATGCAGACTTTTTGAAACTTTCAAAAAGTTTTTTATACAAGATTTCTCGAAATGAAGACATATTTCTGATTTTATTTATTTTAAACACCACTACACTGCAGTACTGAGAGGTAGAGGTCTGCACAGGCGAAATTTTCAGGCCCGGGCCCGGCCCCACTCATAGAGAAAAAATTCGGCCCGGACCGACCCGGAAAAAAAGTTAAAGTCTCGGTCCGGCCCAATTGAATTTCTATAAAACATTGATTTTTATGTCGATTTGGTGAAAGATTTGTCTCGTACGAGGCGTTCAGGCCAAAAATATGTCTTAAATATTTTTTTATGTTTATAATCTTCATTTTTATATAAGTGGCGCATGCTGCGACATTTATTTTTTTTTTAATCAATCTCTATTTCTTGTATGTAAATGAATCCGTTATCATTAATATCGTTAATCCATATTCCATGTATTGAAGTGCTAAAAATCTGAAAAATGCTATACAATAAAATCTTCTAAAACGGGATTGCATAAAAAAGAAAAAAGAAATCCGTTATAGACAAGTGCCCTTCTTAGCAAGAGTAGAAGGAAAATGGGGGTTCTGCTTCAGCAGGCGTCATGCGTTGAGGAGCGAGGAGCAAGGATGAGTGACAGGTGGGCGGAGTCGAGTGATTGACAGGTTAGGGGAGATAAGAAAGTGATGGACAGGTGGGCGGAGTCGAGACAGACAGGCACCCGCGTTCATGCTATAGTAGAGAGGTTAAAACAAAGAAGAGAGAATGAAAAGTGTACTGTAAGAGAGTGGTTAGAACAAAGGATAATGTTCATGAATCAATAAAAGTCTACTGTAAGAAGAGTGTTAATGAAGGAAAGTCTGTTGTAAGAGAGGGATTAAACAAAGGATAATGAATGAAAGTGTACTGTTAGAGAGGGATTAGAACAAAGGAAAAGTATTGATGAGGTCATTAGGAAAGATCGCATGCAATTAAAAAAATACTTACCACGGAGCAGCGTCGAGACACGTCCTACCTCTGTGACATCCAACGGGCTAATGAACGAAGAAGCGTGCAACAACCGGGTTCACCCAGATAAGGAGCTTGCTTCTGATTGGACGAGAGACGAACCTAGGGGGCAGCACAATCGATTCCGTCGACACCAGCGCCCTCTCTCGAGAGGATGATTCACTTACCTGCGATGTCGTCATCCTATTTGAACTGACTTAAAGAAGTGAATACATTTTTTATGAGTTTAACGAAATAAGTTTTAGTCATTTGCTAATTCTCGAATCATTATTTTTTTATTTAGGCCTTGCAAATAAAGTTTTAATTTTAAACTGAATAAAAAAGGTTAATACATTTTTAAGTTTTAACGAAATAAGTTATAATTTTTTTAGTCATTTGTTAATTTTACGAAACATGTTTCAATTAATTTAGTCATTGCAAATAAAGTTTTAAATAAATTAGTTAATAGTTTTTAATCATTTGTTAATTTCCGAAACAAGTTTTTTAGTTTTAGTCATTTGTTAATTTCCGAAACAAGTTTTTTTTTTCTGTAAGTCATGTGCTAAAAAAAAACTTTTTAATAAATTAGTTATTTTTTATTTGTTAATATATTAATTTCGATACATTAATTTCCGAAACAAGTTTTTCCTAAATAAAGCTTTTTTTAATAAAAAAATTTACATATATTTTCATTTAATTATTATTTAAAAGAATATAAATTATTTTTACTAATCAAAAGAACGCGAATTAGTTTTTGTTTAATTATTGTCAAGGATGAATGTTAACTGAAATATAAGCTGAATGCGAAACAGTTTTTTTTGTTTTAAAACTAAGAAAAGAACTTTTTTAATTAATGAACAACTCTGTTTTTGGAAAAACTATGAAAAACTTAAGAAAGAGGTGGAATATTGTGCTTTGCAATAACGAAAAAAGAGCAAAAATTGGTAGCCTCACCCACATTTAAGTCATTTGAAACATAGGATGAAGACCTGAGTGATGTAGAAAGGATGAAGACTAACATCCTCATGAATCAGTCGATTTATGTCTGATTCACAATCTTAGAACTAACCAAATTAATAATGTATCAATTCCATTACGGTTTTGAACCCATAAACACATAACCAGACTTTACATTTTTTAGCTCATCACGCTCACCACTGAGCCACCGAGGCCCCGTTGTTTTATCTTACTTTTAACTACTTATTTGACATATATATATATATATTTTTATCGAAAAGAATGCAAGTTAGTTTCAGTATTTTAACCAATACATTTCAGTGACTTATGAAGTAAAGTTTTATTTTCTTAAAAAAGTGGTGTGAATTGAATATATTTTTTACCGTGTTAGTTCTTTTAAAATTTTATTTTGAATTAGAAAACACTTACTTTTGTCAAATAGTATAGTTAAAGATTCGTTTTTTTTTCTAAGATCAACAGAATTCATTGATTTTCAATTGAATATATTTTTTTAACGTGTTAGTTCATTTAAAATTTTATTTTGAATTAGAAAACACTTACTTTTGTCAAACAGTATAGTTAAAGATTCGATTTTTTTTCTAAGATCAACAGAATTCATTGATTTTCAAAACAAGATCTATTGAATAAGTATAGTTAATATTACCGTTTTTATCTTAGTTTTAACTACTTATTTTCAAAACAGATTTATTCACTTTTAAATGTAAAACACTTTCTGTAAAAGCATATCTTTAACTGTAATAATTTTTAATCCATCTTTAATTAGACATATATTTTTATCACAAATGAAAATACAAAAAGATTCAACAATTATAGTCTTACCTGACTAAAATTAAACTTCTTCATTGCGAATAACAAACTCTCACACACAACATCAGTTTTTTACCGATATATAAACAAGACAATTTTGGAAATGAAGGTTAAAAAATATATATATATATTTATATTACCTTTCTATTAAGTTTACATTATTTGAAAAAATGAGTATTGGATATCGAGGACTGCACATCTCCGTGATTTCATTCGCTACTTATGACATCAGATCCCTTCGTTTTTATTGGTAGATGATTAGGTCACTTTAGTTTATTTTTCTTTTTACATATAAGTGTTGCTATATTGCTTTTAACAGTGAAACATCTACTATCTGATATACAACTACCGTTCACTTAAGTGGTTGAAATGTCGTACAATAAGCATGCATTTCCTTATCGAAGGAAATATCTGTACGAGATCTACCCTACATGCATGTTTCTTTAGCAAGGCAAACTTTTCAATTTATAAGGAGATCTTTATCTTACAGTTGCAGACACCCTCCTCTGTAGACAGATAACAAAAACATGCAATTTAGATTTCATGTCTAAAGGCTAACAAAATCTTAGTGCAATTTTTTAAAGAATGATATTTCCTATTATTGACCGAAAGCAACAGGTTTTTTGTTTTAAGAAAGATTGTTAATTCACTGTTTTCAAAATTTAAAATCAGAAAAAGAATTCCCCATTTTTTTCTTTTAAGTTTTTAAAGAGATGTGTTTTTTTTCTTTGAATTAGTATTTAAAGGGGTTTTTTTTTTTTTGCTGAATCTGAAATCAACTTTTAACTAAAATATTTTAATGATTGACGAAGTAAAGTTTTATTTTCTAGAAAAGTGGTATAAACTTAATATTTTTTTATTAATTACTAACGAAGGAATATATTTTGTCTAGGTAATATAAAATTCAGGTTAAAGCTGTGAATTTTCTTAAGAAGATTAAACTTATCTACTCGTTTTGGAGAAAGTATTTGTAATGCCCGAGCTACTGTATTCTTTTCAATTAGAATGAACAAGATCTTACGATAGTTAGAATATTAAACCAAGAAAGATTAATAGCAATTTAGTTTAACAAATACCAATGAAGACAACTATATGAAACATAAACTCAGTTTACAAATAAGTTTTAATGTCAGAACTAATTGGACACTTTGTTTTCCTAATCATAGATGTTAAAAAAACTTTCTTAGGAAAGTTTTTTACTTTGATTCGAACTGAAGAAAAAATACTTTACTAATTTAGGATATTTTTTCCATATCTCGTTTCAAAATTTTATTTAACTAAAAAAATAATTTATGTTGCATTGTTTTAACAATTTTTTCTAATCAAAGAACGTGCGTTAGTTTCAACTGATAATAAAGGGTTTATTACCTATTAGCAAAAAAAAAAAATTAGTAGTCACACTTACATTTAAGTTATTGAAAACATATGATGAACATCTCTGCTGTTGAAAGGATGAAAACTAACATACATACATAGGAATCGACTGATTTATGTTGTACTGGTTGTGATGTATATAATAGATGTGATTATATATTGAAAATGATATATACGATGGTTATGATGTATCCAAAGTAGATGTCTTTAAACTAAATTATCAAACATATGAGTGAGGATTGCTACATGACAAAAATCGCCTTTAACAGTGAATTTTGAGTCAGTTTTAATTTAGAAAAAGTAAATGGTTAACTTTAATGACATATTTTTAGTTTTGTTGTTAGAAATAATATGTTAAACAAATCACACTGTTTGAAAATATATTTTTTCGAGTTTATTTTCAACAATTGTTTTTTTAAATGAAATCACATATAAAACTAAGGAAAGCTAAACTTGTGAAACACAAGTTGAATATCGAGAATGACAGAACATGTTTTGAATTAAGTAATGTAGAATGTGCAAACTTTTGAATTCATTCATTCACAGTAACAGAAAGTGTGAAATTTTAAGTTCAGTTTAATAAAGCAAATAATTAAATTGAACGATACATTTAAAAAGGATTGTTAAAAGTTTGTTAAAACTTTTTTTGTTTTAAGAAATACTAGACAAACATTACACTTAAAAGACAAAATAATTATACATACCTTTTGTTGATTGAAGCAAGCAGACTCATTGAAAATAGCAAGAAGCTGAAAAGTCGACGGTAACTTTAGCTAACCAGACACCGTAAAAGGTTCGATAAGGTACCGCAGAGCACTAAGCTAAATATACGGTAAACGGGAGCTAAGGAACATACGACCTTCATCGACGAAATCCAAGACACGACTGACGTGCGCGGGGTCAGATGAAGGTCACTGATTAGAGATCAAGGTCACTGATAACAGATCACGTGACCGCTAACAACCAATCAGAAGCGAGCTTTCAGGTATGACGACATCGACTGTGCTGTCCTTCCCCCATCGCAAACGAGGATGATGACATCGTATGGCAATACCTATAGACAACCTGACACCAGTTGATTGGCAGGGGAACGTGGTGGAATTTTAGGAATGCAGACAGAGTGGCGCCTACCTTGTGCATCATAGTATTTTAGGGAAAATATATATTACGTTGATGTAAAAGACATTATTTTTTAAACTAACTGTTAATATTTTTGAAATAACATACTTTTCTCATGCAAGCGAAAAAAGAAGTTTCAGAACATGTCTCTGATCATGATTAAACATAACTTTAAGCATAGTTAACCATCTCAGAGTATGATTAAACAAATTCGAACATAACTTTGGGTATGTTCAAACAATCCGAACTATATTTGAAGATATCCGAACATGTTCATTCATAACTTTGACAGTTTTTAATCTTTCAGAATTTAAAAAAAAACATATTTAAATCTATTTTATTTTAAAAATTTTTGTAAAAATTTTAATTTATAATTTCTTTTTAAGGTTTTACCTTCTTTTTGTTAAAAATTTTTAACGTTTTTTTTTGTTAAAAATTTTTTTAAACTTTTTTTGTTAAAACTTTTTTAACATTTTAACTTTTTTGTTAAAACTTTTTTTAACTTTTTTGTTAAAACTTTTTTAACTTTTTTTTGTTAAAACTTTTTTTAACTTTTTTTGTTAAAACTTTTTTTAACTTTTTTTTGTTAAAACTTTTTTTTAACTTTTTAACTTTTTGTAGTTAAACATTTTTTTTTAAAAATTTTCTTAAAACTTTATTTACTTTGTTAAAAAAATTTTTTTACAAACTTTTTTTTTATTTTTGTTAAAACTATTTTTTGTAAAACTTTTTTTATAAAACTTTTTTTATAAAACTTTTTTTATAAAACTTTTTTTCTTAAAACTTTTTTTGTTAAAACTTTTTTTGTTAAAACTTTTTTTACTTTTGTTAAAACTTTTTCGTAAACTTTTTTCCTTTGTTAAAAAAAATTTCTGTTAAATCTTTTTTTACAAACTTTTTTAAAATTTTGTTAAAATTTTTTTACTTTTGTTAAAAGTTTTTATATATTTTTTTTTGTAAAACTTTTTTAATAAAACTTTTTTAAATTTTGTTAAAACTTTGTAAAACTTTTTATCATCTTTGTAAACTTTCTATAATTTTTAAAACTAATAAATTTTATACATACATATATATATATATATACATACATCATATATACATATATATATATGTGTATATATATTTTACACAAGAACCCATACATAAACATTTAACTTTCATATATTTAGAGACACGTAGACGTGGATGTATGCTTTTACTTAAACATTTATATAGATAAGATACTACCCTTAAATTTACGTTCATGCAAAAAACATTATTTTTCTTAAACTGTTAATATTTTTGAAATAACATACTTTTCTCATGCAAGTGAAAGGAATGTTTCAGAACATGTCTCTGGCCATGGTTAAACATAACTTTAAGCATAGTTAACCATCTCAGAATATGTTTAAACATGTTCGAACATGACTTTGGACACAGTTAAACATATATCCTGACAATATTTGAACCTACCGAAACATGGTTAAACATGTTTGAACAAACTTTGAGCATATCCGAACATTGTTAAATATATCCCAACTAACTTTGAGCATGATTAAATATACTCGAACTATCTTTGAGCATATCCGAACATGGTTAAACATGTTCGAACATAACTTTGGTCATGGTTAAACATACCCTGAAGAAAGTGCGAGCTACCGAACAAAATTCCTTAAGAAAGACAAACTCATGAATTTGGTAATCACAAGCCAGTTCCAACTTTTGAAAAGCAACTGATTAACTAAATTTGGAAGAATTGTTATAAGTTTTTTTAAAACACTTTGTTAGAAACTGACGAATGAGTTTAACAAATTTTTGGAAATAATAGAGTATGAAAATACTCTTAGAGTATAATATATACTACTTAGAGTATAATAATACATTTGATGTCAGAACATGTTTTGAATGAAATCGTGAATTCATAGTATGCTGAAAACGCGAACTTTGAAATTTATAGTTAGGTTAAATGAAGAAAAGTAAAGCAAATTACTAAATTGAAAGACACATTTTGAAAGGATCGTTATAAGTTTGTTAAAACTGTTGTTGTATTAAACGCTATATTAGACAAAAAAATTTACATACCTTTTGGAAAGGACTTTCCCTAAGCTTTTGATGATTCGAACAAGCGACTCATTGAAAAGTAGCAAGAAGCTTAAAATTCGACGGCAGTTTTACTCAATCTTATGCCATAAAAGGTTCGATAAGGTACCGCATAGCACTAAGCCAAATGTACGGTAAATGGGAGCTGTGAAACATGTGACCTACCTCCACCAGATCCAAACCTCGACTGATGTGCGTGGTGTCTAACACCTGCAGATGAAGGTCACTGATTAGAGATCAACGTCACTGATAACAGATCACGTGACCACTAACAACCAATCAGAAGCGAGCTTTCAGGTATGACGACATCCTGTGGCAATACCAGTAGACGAAGTGACGCCCTCCGCCTGCAAGAAACGATCATGTCGAAGCATGTACCGTCTTGCTGGCGCCAGTTGATTGACAGGTGGGCGGGAGAATGCAAGGAATGCAGACACAATGGCACCCTCCTCCACCGCCTACTCCTTTCACATGTCAGGTGATCTTCGCATCCAATCACATTCAAGTACTAGATGGTAGAGGGCGCTCGTGTTGTGTTCAAGTACGACGTCATCACTTGTTTTATGCTTTGTCATCAACCATTTCCCCTTGAGTTGATGTCCTGGACAGATGCTTCACAGTAAGTAACACCATTTAAATTTTAAGTTTTTTGTTAGTAATATTTTTATGTATAAAAAATAACAAAAAAAGACATTTTGTTTAAAATAACAAGTGTCTTTCATCACTTTTTCGAATATCAAGTTTAACTTTATCAAATTACACACTACTTAAATTAGCACAATTAGAAATATCCACTTAACAAGTTGTTGAACAAGTTTATTGTTCCGACGAATTTAGTCATGTTTTAGCATGATTAGTCATGCTTAGATCATCTTTTTCTGGTTAAAAAAATTAGATTTAAAAATCTAAGTAAAAATTTTTCTCCGATAAATATTTTACTTAAATAGATTTTTAAATCTAATTTTTTTTAACCAGAAAAAGATGATCTAAGCATGACTAATCATGCTAAAACATGACTAAATTCGTCGGAACAATAAACTTGTTCAACAACTTGTTAAGTGGATATTTCTAATTGTGCTAATTTAAGTAGTGTGTTATTCGATAAAGTTAAACTTGATATTCGAAAAAGTGATGAAAGACACTTGTTATTTTAAACAAAATGTCTTTTTTGTTATTTTTTATACATAAAAATATTACTAACAAAAAACTTAAAATTTAAATGGTGTTACTTACTGTGAAGGACCAGGACATCAACTGAAGGGGAAATGGTTGATGACAAAGCACAAAACAAGTGATGACGTCGTACTTGAACACAACACGAGCGCTCTCTACCATCTAATACTTGTGTGTGATTGGATGGGAAGATCACCTGACATGTGAAAGGAGTAGGCGGTGGAGGAGGGCGCCATTGTGTCTGCATTCCTTGCATTCTCCCGCCCACCTGTCAATCAACTGGCGCCAGCAAGACGGTATATGCTTCGACATGATCGTTTCTTGCAGGCGGAGGGCGTCACTTCGTCTACTGGTATTGCCACAGGATGTCGTCATACCTGAAAGCTCGCTTCTGATTGGTTGTTAGCGGTCACGTGATCTGTTATCAGTGACCTTGATCTCTAATCAGTGACCTTCATCTGCAGGTGTTAGACCCCGCGCACATCAGTCGAGGTTTGGATCTGGTGGAGGTAGGTCACATGTTTCACAGCTCCCATTTACCGTACATTTGGCTTAGTGCTATGCGATAACTTATCGAACCTTTTACGGCATAAGATTGAGTAAAACTGCCGTCGAATTTTAAGCTTCTTGCTACTTTTCAATGAGTCTGCTTGTTCGAATCATCAAAAGCTTAGGGAACTTCTTTCCAAAAGGTATGTAATTTTTTTTGTCTAATATAGCGTTTAATACAACAACAGTTTTAACAAACTTATAACGATCCTTTCAAAATGTGTCTTTCAATTTAGTAATTTGCTTTACTTTTCTTCATTTAACCTAACTATAAATTTCAAAGTTCGCGTTTTCAGCATACTATGAATTCACGATTTCATTCAAAACATGTTCTGACATCAAATGTATTATTATACTCTAAGTAGTATATATTATACTCTAAGAGTATTATCATACTCTATTATTTCCAAAAATTCGTTAAACTCATTCGTCAGTTTCTAACAAAGTGTTTTAAAAAAACTTATAACAATTCTTCCAAATTTAGTTAATCAGTTGCTTTTTAAAAGTTGGAACTGGCTTGTGATTGCCACATTCATGAGTTTGTCTTTCTTAATGAATTTTGTTCGGTAGCTCGCACTTTCTTCAGGATATGTTTAACCATGACCAAAGTTATGTTCGAACATGTTTAACCATGTTCGGATATGCTCAAAGATAGCTCGAGTATATTTAATCATGCTCAAAGTTAGTTGGGATATATTTAACAATGTTCGGATATGCTCAAAGTTTGTTCAAACATGTTTAACCATGTATGGGTAGGTTCAAATATTGTCAGGATGTATGTTTAACCGTGTCCAAAGTCATGTTCGAACATGTTTAATCATATTCTGAGATGGTTAACTATGCTTAAAGTTATGTTTAACCATGGCCAGAGACATGTTCTGAAACATTCCTTTCACTTGCATGAGAAAAGTATGTTATTTCAAAAATATTAACAGTTTAAGAAAAATAATGTTTTTTGCATGAACGTAAATTTAAGGGTAGTATCTTATCTATATAAATGTTTAAGTAAAAGCATACATCCACGTCTACGTGTCTCTAAATATATGAAAGTTAAATGTTTATGTATGGGTTCTTGTGTAAAATATATATATACATATATATATGTATATATGATGTATGTATATATATATATATATATGTATGTATAAAATTTATTAGTTTTAAAAATTATAGAAAGTTTACAAAGATGATAAAAAGTTTTACAAAGTTTTAACAAAATTTAAAAAAGTTTTAACAAAAAAGTTTTACAAAAAAAAATATATAAAAAGTTTTAACAAAAGTAAAAAAAGTTTTAACAAAATTTTAAAAAAGTTTGTAAAAAAAGATTTAACAGAATTTTTTTTAACAAAGGAAAAAAGTTTACGAAAAAAGTTTTAACAAAAGTAAAAAAAGTTTTAACAAAAAAAGTTTTAAGAAAAAAAGTTTTATAAAAAAAGTTTTATAAAAAAAGTTTTACAAAAAATAGTTTTAACAAAAATAAAAAAAAGTTTGTAAAAAAATTTTTTTTAACAAAGTAAAAAAAAGTTTTAACAAAATTTAAAAAAAAATGTTTAACAACAAAAAGTTAAAAAGTTAAAAAAAAGTTTTAACAAAAAAAAGTTAAAAAAAGTTTTAACAAAAAAAAGTTTAAAAAAGTTTTAACAAAAAAAAAGTTAAAAATGTTTTAACAAAAAAGTTTAAAAGTTAAAAAAGTTTTAACAAAAAAAAGTTTAAAAAAATTTTTAACAAAAAAAAACGTTAAAAATTTTTAACAAAAAAAAGTTAAAACCTTAAAAAGAAATTATAAATTAAAATTTTTACAAAAATTTTTAAAATAAAATAGTTTTAAATATGTTTTTTTTAATTCTGAAAGATTAAAAACTGTCAAAGTTATGAATGAACATGTTCGGATATCTTCAAATATAGTTCGTATTGTTTAAACATACCCAAAGTTATGTTCGAATTTGTTTAATCATACTCTGAGATGGTTAACTGTGCTTAAAGTTATGCTTAATCATGATCAGAGACATGTTCTGAAACATTCTTTTTTCGCTTGCATGAGAAAAGTATGTTATTTCAAAAATATTAACAGTTAGTTTAAAAAATAATGTCTTTTACACCAACGTAATATATATTTTCCCTAAAATACTATGATGCAGAAGGTAGGCGCCACTCTGTCTGCATTCCTAAAATTCCAACACGTCCCCCTGTCAATCAACTGGCGTCAGGTTGTCTATAGGTATTGCCATACGATGTCATCATCCTCGTTTGCGATGGGGGAGGACAGCACAGTCGATGTCGTCATACCTGAAAGCTCACTTCTGATTGGTTGTTAGCGGTCACGTGATCGGTTATCAGTGACCTTGATCTCTAATCAGTGACCTTCATCTGCAGGTGTTAGACCCCGCGCACGTCAGTCGTGTCTTGGATTTCGTCGATGAAGGTCGTATGTTCCTTAGCTCCCGTTTACCGTACATTTAGCTTAGTACTCTGCGGTACCTTACCGAACCTTTTACGGTGTCTGGTTAGCTAAAGTTACCGTCGACTTTTCAGCTTCTTGCTATTTTCAATGAGTCTGATTGCTTCAATCAAAAAAAGGTATGTATAATTATTTTGTCTTTTAAGTGTAATGTTTGTCTAGTATTTCTTAAAACAAAAAAAAGTTTTAACAAACTTTTAACAATCCTTTTTAAATGTATCTTTCAATTTAATTATTTGCTTTATTAAACTGAACTTAAAATTTCACACTTTCTGTTACTGTGAATGAATGAATTCTAAAGTTTGCACATTCTACATTACTTAATTCAAAACATGTTCTGTCATTCTCGATATTCAACTTGTGTTTCACAAGTTTAGCTTTCCTTAGTTTTATATGTGATTTCATTTAAAAAACAATTGTTGAAAATAAACTCGAAAAAATATATTTTCAAACAGTGTGATTTGTTTAACATATTATTTCTAACAACAAAACTAAAAGTATGTCATTAAAGTTAACCATTTACTTTTTCTAAATTAAAACTGACTCAAAATTCACCGTTAAAGGCGATTTTTGTCACGTAGCAATCCTCACTCATATGTTTGATAATTTAGTTTAAAGACATCTACTTTGGATACATCACAACCATAGTATATATCATTTTCAATATATAATCACATCTATTATATACATCAGAACCAGTGCAACATAAATCAGTCGATGCCTATGTATGTATGTTAGTTTTCATCCTTTCAACAGCAGAGATGTTCATCATATGTTTTCAATAACTTAAATGTAAGTGTGACTACTAATTTTTTTTGCGAATAGGTAATAAACCCTTTATTATCAGTTGAAACTAAAGCACGTTCTTTTATTAGAAAAAATTGTTAAAACAATGCAACATAAATTATTTTTTTAGTTAAATAAAATTTTGAAACGAGATATGGAAAAAATATCCTAAATTAGTAAAGTATTTTATCTTCAGTTCGAATCAAAGTAAAAAACTTTCCTAAGAAAGTTTTTTTAACATCTATGATTAGGAAAACAAAGTGTCCAATTAGTTCTGACATTAAAACTTATTTGTAAACTGAGTTTATGTTTCATATAGTTGTCTTCATTGGTATTTGTTAAACTAAATTGCTATTAATCTTTCTTGGTTTAATATTCAAACTATCGTAAGATCTTGTTCATTCTAATTGAAAAGAATACAGTAGCTCGGGCATTACAAATACTTTCTCCAAAACGAGTAGATAAGTTTAATCTTCTTAAGAAAATTCACAGCTTTAACCTGAATTTTATATTACCTAGACAAAATATATTCCTTTGTTAGTAATTAATAAAAAAATATTAAGTTTATACCAGTTTTCTAGAAAATAAAACTTTACTTCGTCAATCATTAAAATATTTTAGTTAAAAGTTGATTTCAGATTCAGCAAAAAAAAAAAACCCTTTAAATACTAATTCAAAGAAAAAAAAACACATCTCTTTAAAAACTTAAAAGAAAAAAATGGGGAATTCTTTTTCTGTTTTTATTTTTGAAAACAGTGAATTAACAATCTTTCTTAAAACAAAAAACCTGTTGCTTTCGGTCAATAATAGGAAATATCATTCTTTAAAAAATTGCACTAAAATTTTGTTAGCCTTTAGACATGAAATGGAAATTGCATGTTTTTGTTATCCTTCTACAGAGGAGGGTGTCTGCAACCGTAAGATAAAGATCTCCTTATAAATTGAAAAGATTGCCTTGCTAAAGAAACATGCATGTAGGGTAGATCTCGTGCAGATATTTCCTTCGATAAGGAAATGCATGCTTATTGTACGACATTTCAACCACTTAAGTGAACGGTAGTTGTATATCAGATAGTAGATGTTTCACTGTTAAAAGCAATATAGCAACACTTATATGTAAAAAGAAAAATAAACTAAAGTGACCTAATCATCTACCAATAAAAACGAAGGGATCTGATGTCATAAGTAGCGAATGAAATCACGGAGATGTGCAGTCCTCGATATCCAATACTCATTTTTTCAAATAATGTAAACTTAATAGAAAGGAAATATAAATATATATATATATATTTTTAACCTTCATTTCCAAAATTGTCTTGTTTATATATCGGTAACAAACTGATGTTGTGTGTGAGAGTTTGTTATTCGCAATGAAGAAGTTTAATTTTAGTCAGGTAAGACTATAATTGTTGAATCTTTTTGTATTTTCATTTGTGATAAAAATATATGTCTAATTAAAGATGGATTAAAAATTATTACAGTTAAAGATATGCTTTTACAGAAAGTGTTTTACATTTAAAAGTGAATAAATCTGTTTTGAAAATAAGTAGTTAAAACTAAGATAAAAACGGTAATATTAACTATACTTATTCAATAGATCTTGTTTTGAAATTCAATGAATTCTGTTGATCTTAGAAAAAAAATCGAATCTTTAACTATACTATTTGACAAAAGTAAGTGTTTTCTAATTCAAACTAAAATTTTAAATGAACTAACACGTTAAAAAAATATATTCAATTGAAAATCAATGAATTCTGTTGATCTTAGAAAAAAAATAACGAATCTTTAACTATACTATTTGACAAAAGTAAGTGTTTTCTAATTCAAAATAAAATTTTAAAAGAACTAACACGGTAAAAAATATATTCAATTCACACCACTTTTTTAAGAAAATAAAACTTTACTTCATAAGTCACTGAAATGTATTGGTTAAAATACTGAAACTAACTTGCATTCTTTTCGATAAATATATATATATATATGTCAAATAAGTAGTTAAAAGTAAGATAAAACAACGGGGCCTCGGTGGCTCAGTGGTGAGCGTGATGAGCTAAAAAATGTAAAGTCTGGTTATGTGTTTATGGGTTAAAAACCGTAATGGAATTGATACATTATTAACTTGGTTAGTTCTAAGATTGTGAATCAGACATAAATCGACTGATTCATGAGGATGTTAGTCTTCATCCTTTCTACGGCACTCACGTCTTCATCCTATGTTTCAAATGACTTAAATGTGGGTGAGGCTACCAATTTTTGCTCTTTTTTCGTTATTGCAAAGCACAATATTCCACCTCTTTCTTAAGTTTTCCATAGTTTTTCCAAAAACAGAGTTGTTGATTAATTTAAAAAGTTCTTTTCTTAGTTTTAAAACAAAAAAACTGTTTTCGCATTCAGCTTATATTTCAGTTAACATTCATCCTTGACAATAATTAAACAAAAACTAATTCGCGTTCTTTTGATTAGTAAAAATAATTTATATTCTTTTAAATAATAATTAAATGAAAATATATGTAAAATTGTTTATTAAAAAAAGCTTTATTTAGGAAAAACTTGTTTCGGAAATTAATGTATCGAAATTAATATATTAACAAATAAAAAATAACTAATTTATTAAAAAGTTTTTTTTAGCACATGACTTACAGAAAAAAAAACTTGTTTCGGAAATTAACAAATGACTAAAACTAAAAAACTTTTTTCGGAAATTAACAAATGATTAAAAAATATTAACTAATTTATTTAACTCTTTCGTTACCGAGGCTGAAATTATACAGGTTCTTCAGGGAACCGAAACGCCCGAAGTCCAGTTGAAAAATTTCATACCCCCCTTCGTAGGATTAATGTCAACGTAGAAGATATCAATCTTAGGAGTGGGAGGAAAAAAAACTTAGAAAAGGATTAGCATTTCCCCCTGCATGGGGAAAAAGGGAAGAATTCTGACTGAATAGTACTTTTTTTACAAGGGACGAAATACCCAGACAGTTTTAGAACAAAAATGTAGACATCTATTGTTACAAGTTATGCAGATAAATGGAAATACCTTTACGATATCAATGTTAAACATTATTAGTACCCTTTGTGTTTAGGTAGCCTTAAATTTTATACTTTTCTAAATAATTTGACATACAGCCATTCTTCAACATTGTCATTTTAGCATGAAATTAGAGATGTTCAAATGTTGCTGTAATGTGTTTCAAAAAATTTCGGAATTCATCGGATCTGGGAATGCAATCACTATTGTAACAAATTTAAAACCTCGTGGTTAGCCTCAAAATTTGAAGTAGTAAAGAATGTTTTCCTTTAGAATTTTGAAAGACGAACTAAGCACACATTACATAAAAAACCGTGCCAACCTAGCATATGTTTTTAGATAAAAAATAATTTTCTGTGTAATGGTACAATATAGAATATTTCTAATTTGATATAAATCCCAATATTAATAAATATCTTACAAAAATAAATAAATAACCATTCTTTTTTTTTCTCTGTACAGACATTTTCTTCTGTAATCTTACAACATATATTATTATTATTATTATTTAATATTTTAAAAGTGGTTACGGTTAGCCATACATCTGGCACGCACATAACTTCTCATAAATATTTAAAAATATTGACATATAAAATAGTTCATATATTTCTTATGTTCTATGTCGTTCTATGTCGTCTCTTTAGAATTATTTAGACAGGTGAGCAAAAAATACCGTAATGAAATAAAATAATAATGATTAGAATCAGTATTTTGGAAGAATGACAGCGTGCAGATGAATATTTAAAAGTTATTGCTGCGGCAAAAGTTTTTAAATACTAAACAGCAATAACAGCAATGGAATAAGCACTAATCAGAAGTCTTAAATTTATTTTCGGCGCTAAAAAAAGGGGGGGAAGGGGAAGAGCGAAACTGTATGATATATTCTTAAAATCTTTTTCTATTCCCATGTTCGTGAAAATTTCAGATATTCGCGTTAAAATGCTTAGCTGCTGTTCTTAAGCTGTTCTAACTGCTCTGCTTAATAAGCGCAAAACGTTTTGACACATTTACAAATTCATTTTTTAACGGAAAGATATAAATTTGGAAAGCTTGGCCATGGAAGCGATTTGGAATTGAACTGTTTTTTTCCATTTTTTGATCGATCAATTACCCATTGAGTTATAAGCTATTTAGATCACGTGACAAACATGTTTTTCACCCGCTCTTGAGTGATTTTTTTTTTACTTTCGTGCGAAAATTCGGTTCAAAACATCCACTTTGATACTATTTTCTGAAAGATCTATTGCGTTTGCAAAAAAATGGAAAAAAACAGCTCGATGAGATAGTTTCTGAACAACAACACCAGCTAGTTTCATGCATTTTCGAACAAAAATAAATTAAAACTTATGTCAGAATGTTGTTCTTTTGGATTTGAGAACACCCTTAAGAAATAAATAGCATTTTTTCTATTGTGTGTGTCTGCTGTGTAATCTCGAAGATCTCTATACTCCCCCCCTCCCCTCCCCGCGCGCCGTTTCTCTTTTACAATTTCAATTTAAAGGAGGAAGGAAAATAGCAATTCTTTACGAATTTAAAATTCGATATTATAAGTAAAAGCAAATAAAATTGGCATCCATGTTTCAGAAATTACGTGAGAAGAACCGACTTCATTGTTAATTAGATTTTTCTTTTTTATGTAACACAGAAAACATCAATTAAAGTAGGGGTTTTTTTTGTAATATGTGCTTTTTCTTTTCTCACATAATTATATTTTTGATATGAATTAAATCAGGACTAAAGGCACCATTAATAATATCGAAAGTACTTTTGATATTCCTTCAGTAAAACCGCAATTTTCAAAAAATCTCGCTTAGCCTCGTCCCGACTTATCCTATCGGCACGTAAATAAAATCTGCAAAAGGGAGAATTTTAATATTTCTTAGAAAATATCAGTTCTACTCATAGCTTTTCGGTACTATTATTAATTCAGAAAAAATATTTTTGTTTTAATTCAATAGTATACATTTATTTTTTCAAAATTCTAGCATAAAAGCATACACCACAATGGAGAACAAGTTCAAAAGAGGAAATATAATTCAATAAATTGTTGAAAAATGTAAAAGATCTAGAACTTGAAGTTTAAAAAATCCGAAAGGCAATATCTTTCTCTTTTATGTGCAATTTCCATATAAAGGGGAAAAAAAAAAACATACTCTAGTTAAAAGCTTTAAAAAAATAAAAGAATAAGCCAACATCTATATATTTTAAGCATAATAATAATAAGTTTTTTAGATTTTTTTTCTTTTCTTAAGTTATTCATAATATACAAATAGAAAAATCCCTACCGGCTTGACCTAACGGCACATGTAGATTTCGAAGGCTAATTTCACCTACAAAAACTAAATCAAGAATAGAGATAAACCCAGTTTAACAATTTTATCTACCGCTTTTCACGAACTTTAATTTCATTTTTCTATAAGTGCTGGTTTCATTAGAACCATGTTAATACCATAATTTTTTCTTCAACTGCTTTTTTTTCTGTAAGAGATGGTCCTATGGAAAACTTGTCAATATAAAAATTGTAGATAATATTAAGGTTTCTAATAAATTTAAGAGGATTTGATATCTTCTTAATTGACGAAGCCATGAATTTTTTCTTCTTATCCCCCCCCCCTTTTCTTCACCTTGCTGTAAGAGGTGTTCCTATTAAAAACTTGCCAATTTAAATGTTGTAGATAATATTAAGAAGATTTATAGTAATAAATTGAAGTGGATTTTACATACTGTGAGCTAACGAAGTTATGAATTTTCTTCTTTGTAAAACCCTTCGCCCCTTGAGCCCATTTTTGATGATATCAAAAGCCTGTTATACATAATTTTTTGGCCCTTTACCTAAAAGTTATAATAGCTTTAAAATGATTTGATATCTATAATAATTAAGAAGTTATGAGCTTTTTTTTTTCTATTTCCACAAAAAACCTCTCTCTATTTCCACCCCTATGGTCCGATTTTGCCCATTAACGAACTTGACCGAGATTTTCTGCCCCTTGTTTTTATGTATCAGTTTGGAAGAGATTTGTGCAGGATTATGAAAGTTATTGTGTCCATTAAAAAGTGATATGTATAGAAAATATATATTTAAATAAATAGATAAAGTTTTGAACTGGCCTGATTTTGGATTCTAAGGTTCATGATCGGCGTAGATCTGCAAATATTTTTCAGAAATTTCAACATAGAGAAGAATGTAAAAGGTAATATTTCTTACGAAATCTACCGAAAAAAAAACGGAAATTTCATTTCAATAAAACACTCAAGCCGAAATACCTCTTAAAGAGCATAAACACACTTCATTTTCCCTTATCTGGCACCTAAAAAGATCCCTTTCCTGAAATCAAGTTAACAAAGAGAAGATAATCCTGTAAACACAATACCACAACGTGCGTCTTGACAGGAGCTCTAGGGAGAAAAGAGGGGTAGAAATTGCCCAGGCGTTTTCGGGCGCTTTCGGTAATCTGAATGACCGGGCGTTTGAGGCGCTTTGGTATTGAAAGAGTTAAAACTTTATTTGCAATGACTAAATTAATTGAAACATGTTTCGTAAAATTAACAAATGACTAAAAAAAATATAACTTATTTCGTTAAAACTTAAAAATGTATTAAACTTTTTTATTCAGTTTAAAATTAAAACTTTATTTGCAAGGCCTAAATAAAAAAATAATGATTCGAGAATTAGCAAATGACTAAAACTTATTTCGTTAAACTCATAAAAAATGTAGTCACTTCTTTAAGTCAGTTCAAATAGGATGACGACATCGCAGGTAAGTGAATCATCCTCTCGAGAGAGGTCGCTGGTGTCACCGGAATCGATTGTGCTGATCCCTAGGTTCGTCTCTCGTCCAATCAGAAGCAAGCTCCTTATCTGGGTGAAGCCGGTTGTTGCACGCTTCTTCGTTCATTAGCCCGGTGGATGTCACAGAGGTAGGACGTGTCTCGACGCTGCTCCGTGGTAAGTATTTTTTTAATTGCATGCGATCTTTCCTAATGACCTCATCATTATCTTTCCTTTGTTCTAATCCCTCTCTAACAGTACACTTTCATTCATTATCCTTTGTTTAATCCCTCTCTTACAACAGACTTTCCTTCATTAACACTCTTCTTACAGTAGACTTTTATTGATTCATGAACATTATCCTTTGTTCTAACCCCTCTCTTACAGTACACTTTTCATTCTCTCTTCTTTGTTTTAACCCCTCTACTATAGCATGACGCGCGGGCGCCTGTCTGTCTCGACTCCGCCCACCTGTCCATCACTTTCTTATCTCCCCTAACCTGTCAATCACTCGACTCCGCCCACCTGTCACTCATCCTTGCTCCTCGCTCCTCAACGCATGACGTCTGCTGAAGCAGAACCCCCATTTTCCTTCTACTAGCAAGTTTTAAATGTATTATATATCCTATTCTTACGTATTAGTATATTAATTTTGTATGGATTAACACGTTTTTCAGTTTATAACAGGATTTCGCCATAGACAGGTTCCTTCTCACATGTTTTCTTATAATTTCATTTAGCTATATTTTAATAAGCGTAGAAATCTACTATTCTTTAAAAAGAATAAATTTGAATGTCTAATAGTAGAATAATAGCGATTTAAAAATGTGTACATTTTTTTCAAAATTTTTTTAGCCTGACCTAATTTTACTGACCTTTGAACGGATCAGGCTACGCCGAGACAATGATTTTCATACGGGCTGCGTCAAAACTAGGACTTAAAATTTTGGGCCTTGAAGACTTGGAATGAAGCCAGTCCCGGATCTGTACAGAAAATAATGGGCCCGGTCCGATCCCCCAGGAAAAAAGTAAGGCCCGAACCCGGCCCGTCCCGTAAAGAGTAGTAACTACGCCCGGCCCGTTTCGAGCCTTCAGAAAAATGTATGGCCCGGGCCCGCCCCGAGTGCCGTGAATGAAAATAGGCCCGAGCCCGGCCCGTGCAGATCTGTACTGAGAGGTTTTCAAAACTCACGAGACACCAGACAGTAGAGCAGTCGGTCACTATGGTTATGGGGTTCAACCACTTGACAGAGGAGGGGTGGAAACAAAAAAGATAGAATTTTACTTACGTTTTGGAAGCTTTCCCGGAAAACTCATATTGTCACAATACATCATATCGCATCGGTCCATTCAATTCTATTCTATTCTATTCTCACAACAGGAAATAGTAGTAAGTTCTCAGAGATAATAAGCCCTCATGCATCAAACATGAACAGTCACCTCTAGATAAAAGAGATCGTTTATGTTTTCCTTGTGCGGTCAAAATAGCTGACATCAGAACTTCAAGTTTAATATTCTTTTGCTATTTCTTTCTTTCAATTTGAAATTTTATAATTTTTCTTTTTTTTACAAGTTAGAGATTCTGAAAATGTCTTACGTAAGCATCATTCAACCCCCCTCCCCCCTTGTCAGCAAAAATAAGCAAATCGCTAACCCCCTCCCCCCCCCCCTAGGTGCTTACGTAATATTTGAACGCTATTTTTATAATCTAATCCTAAGCTATTTCTATAATCTAAAATAGAAAATTATTTCATAATTAAAAAGCTTATAAATATATTTAATAAAAGTTTTTTATACGTGTGTGCAATAAACTGTTTCCATTTAAAATGGTTAGTCCTAAATATTCTTAAAGCTACGTTTGCTAATATCGTTGTACTAACGGTAATAATTGAAACAGAATAAAACTGTTTCGATTCTTTATTTTGTTTTATTTCTGAATTAATTCTGCGCACTCTACTCATCTCTATATTTACATAAAAATGATCTCACTAAATAAATAATTGAATTTCAAAACTATATGATAGGAAAGCAGAAAAATCGTAAAAAACCCTGCTTTTTTTTTTTCGACTAAAATAAGGGGTTATTTTTGTGCGAAGAAAAATCTGTTTTAACAATAAAATATAATAGCTTGAAAAATTCAAACAGTTTTTTCTTTTCTGGAAAATTAAATGCTTTTTACCTTTAGCTAGTGTGTCAGTATTTTCCCGTGAAATTAACAAAATATTTTTATTTACTGTGTAGTAAATATTAGTGGAGTATAAAAATTTACACCACCTAATTTTTAAATGTTAAATAATGCATTAAAGAACAAATCGCATTACGTGGTATGCTATTAATACTTTTGAAATATAAATTAATCAATTTGCTAATTCTAAAATCTTAATTCTTTTCAAATTTAATTTTAAGTTTTAACTTCATTTTCATTTCCAATTCCATACGTTAAACATTTTGATGTTGTATGTTGTAGATTCAGAACTATGTAAAAGCAAAAATAAGATCTTTTTTGTGAATGCTATCAATTCTCAATTAGACATTTTCAGCTGTATAACTGAAATCATACATGTAAGAATAAAAAAATAATGTGAAAATTAAAAATTGTAATGTTAATGTTAATTCTTTTAGTTTCTCATGTTTGTCTGTAAAACATGCTTCTTGAACATGAAAAAGTTTAGTTGCAATTTTCTCGGAAAAGGTTTCTGAAATTTAATGGTACCGTCAACTTTGGGCTACTTTTTCCTGGTTCCACTAATATTTCCATTATTAAAAAATATTATATAAGATTTTTCAACATCGAAATTGAGTTGTAAACTATTTTAACATGAAACAACGAAGCAAACTATATGGTTTTAAAGAGGCAATTTTTTATTTTTTATTTGTTAACTATCTTTAAGGTTTTGGAACAAAATAGCCCCCACTAGGGGCTTCTTTGGTCCAATTACTTAGTTTCATATAAATTGAACACATTTCATATGTTGGACAATTGAAAAGCTCTTGCAATAGGATCTGTTAACGAATTAACACTGCAAAAACAATAAATAAATGGGTTTTTTTATTTGTTTGTTTGTTTTTTGTTTTGTTTTTTGTTTTTGTTTTTTAAAAGCCAATTATAAAAATTAAAGACACGAGAAACAGTTTTCGTCGTGCTATCCTCAGCAACTGCAACAAAAACAATTAATGTAACATTTTGCTTCAGTAACATTTGAAAAAAATGTTACTTAAAACATTTTTTAAGAAATTTAGTTGTATAAAAGGCGTTTCTAAGTAACTGAGGCAACTTCGGACCAAACCAGACCTGGCACAAAGTAGCCCCGAAAAACTAGTTTTCATGTTAGCTTTATGAAAACGTAAACGTTTCCTGTCAAAATAAAAAGTTAAAGGAACAACTATGATCACACATGAATTACAGGTTACTAAATGTGATATTTTGACACTTACCTTATTTGTAGGTCTTTTTCAGATTGTTTTACAATAGAAAGTTTGGAGAGTTAAAATCTACACATGAAAACAGTTGTTTACAAATACATCCATTAACAAAAATTTTAATTAACCCAAACTATTCAAATATCCCTATAGTAGGGTATAAAATATTATTCAAGAGCAAAAACTCCAAATTATCTTGTATTGTTTGTTCATTACAAAGAATAAACACTTTTTTTATGTGATGGACCAAAGTCGAAGGTAGCAAATGAAAGCTTTTTTTTTTAAATCCCAATAATACATTAGTTTATGAGTTCCATAAAGATATAGAACGATTTTCGGAATCCTGTGTAACTTGGAATCCTAAGTTATTTTAAATTTTCATTCGTGGTTATAATATTTCATAGAATAAGAAACATTAGTCTTTTTACAGATCAAACTACCACTTTTTTTTTTCTTTGGGATTAGTGGTAGCAAATAATTAAAAAGTATAGGCATTTTGCCTTAAGTACTAACATTAAAAAATAGAGAAGATATTTTGAGAATTAGTAAGCATGAAGTAGTTATTATTTTTATTGCTAATAATAGCTTTAACAAAAAAAAGTAAAAAAAAAAAAAAATCACTAAAATGTGTTTTATCAAATGTGCATTGATATCAATGTACAGAAGAGTTCTTTGAAGATTTCTTTTATTGAAACAACTCAAAAAATTAAAAATAGCTGTTGACGGCCACCGTCATCTTAATTTTATTATTCAGATGCATTTTAATCATTCCCAAATGAAATTTAACATCGAAATATTCTTTTATTTTAAAGTTTATAGATATGTTTTACCTAAAACAAGTCTAGGGTAAAAAGCGTGTGTTCTAAAAGATATTACAACATATTTCTACAAGAATATTATTACTATTAGTATATATATTATTGTATTCTTTTTATAATTATTAATGTCAATATGTTATGAATAAATAACCTATAAATGTGAAACATTAATTATAGTATTGCAGAAAAAGATCCCTTTATTAACGGGCTTTAATATAAACTCAGTAATCTCATGAGAAAGTCATAACAAAACTCATTTGCAAAATGCTTGATTCTAAGAAATGGAAACGAAATCTATCGTAGGAAAGGTGGCCTAAAATGATCACGTTAAGGAGAAAACTTGTGTAAAATAACATAACTGTTTAAATAAAACTTTGGTCCTATGCTAATATGTTTTACACTTTATTTTGCATCATAAACATACTTGAATAACATTTTAAACCCAAATTGAGGAGTGAAAAAGAATAGATTTTTGAAAACGTGTCTAAAGGATCATTTTACCCTCACCCTAGGGACAAAGGATCCTTCATTTAATATTAATTGTAAATTTTTTTTATCAGCAAAATAAAGGATATAAAAGTAATTATAACAATACATAATAAAATAAAATAAGTTTTCCAATCAAATAGCATACATAATTTATTTTATATAAATTTTAAAATAAAAAATTGTCACAAATAATTTTGAAAAAAAAATAAATAAAATGGAATATTTGAAAATTATGATCCAAAAGTAATAGCCCATAATAAACGCACAAATAAGTTAAATAATACCTATTTCCGCCCCATCCGAAAACTCAAAAATATTTAAGCACATATCGCGAAAGATACACATAATCGTCATTCTCATCTATCCCCGCGCATGCATTTTGTGGACAATTGTGACACTGGATCGAACCTTCTCCTGCTGTAGAGGAGGTAAATAGTTCATCGCAATAGATACACTTGTGTTAGTGATGGGCGATTCTGGTAAATTTGAGAATCGATTAAAATCGACATCGTATGAAACAGAATCGATCACAATAAGAATCGATTCCCAAATTCTAGAATCGATACTTGAATCGATATTTCGATGTTCACAGATAAGCTCAAAATAGTAATTCCAAAACGTAGCTAATCAGCAGGGTCGTAAGGACCACCTCTCACCCCTCACCCCCGTTTATGGGGGACCTAGACAATGTCAGGGGCTCAGAAGTAAGCTAACTTTGAGTCGAATAATAAGGGTTTTTTTTACTTTTAAAATTATTATTTTTAAGATGTAATTTTAATAATAATTCATATTACATTTAAATTTACTTTTTAAGAAAGTGGTGAGATAAAAAAAAAAGAATGAAATGATTTTTTTTTCATCCGGAAAAGATGTACTTTCTACTCTTATTTTCTTCAACCAAACAAATGGGGACTTACTTTTTATAAACGTCATTTTTCTTAAAAATATGCAGATGAGCAAAATTTTGAAGGCTCTAAATTTATTTAAAAAGTTAAATGGTTTTTCAGGAAAGGTTTTTTGGGGGAAATGCAATTATTTCAAATCTTCTTTCAAAATAGCTGTGATGATGTAATTAACCAATCATCACATGCCACATACTAATTATCCCCCAATGAATAAGCAAAATACTCTATGTAATAATATATTAAACTAAAATTTCTTTCCCTTTTTAAAATATATATTTCCTTATCTTATTTACAATTTATAAATATCTTTCTCTTTAATGTTTACCAAATTTTCAGCTGTTAAGAACAAAAAAAAAGTTCTCATCCTAGAATCATTAACAGAGAAATAACATACTTTTCTTTGGTTAACAAATAAATAAAAATATATCCTTTGATTATATGGGGTTTTTTCAAGCAGTAATCTAAAAACTCTAAACAGTTATTGACTCATTCGCTGACAGTGTCGGACGTGGAACATGAATCTGCAAATATCATGATTTTCTTTCTTTTTCTTTTCTTTCTTTTTTTTTAATAGCGTTCTCGTTCTTATACTATAACGAAAAACAGGACTTCTGCGATCATTTTGTTTATGAAAAAACAAAGAAAAAAAATAGGATAGAGTCATAATATGCAGATGCCTCAGTTATTTATTGAAACCACGAGAATCTGAAAGATTAATGATTATGAAAGTAGTAATTAGATTGCTTTTACTTAAGTAAAAGGCTTTTTAGCAGAGATAAAAAGATAAATACTAAATTTCTTTCTGAAATATAAACATATTTTAGATATTAACGCAGCTTAAAAAGCATTAACAACACAACATAAAAATAATTTGATAAATTTTATTTGATATAAATTTCATATATTTTGATAAATTTGCTAGCAATAAGTATGTGATCACTTTCTATGTTTAGAGAAATATTCTTTTACTTTTTTCATAAGGGAGTAAATAAAATTTTACAGTTTAAAAAAGAATAAGCCCTAACCTGAAGACTGGTAAAAAATCAACCTAAAACAAAAGACTTCGATCATCTGAATATTAAATGGCTGCTTATGCTTTTTATTGCGTTGTTTTTTAGATGCCACGAATTTACTAAAATCTAATTTATAATCATATAAAGCAATGATTTTTTTCTAAGTTTATGAGTAGTAATGATTGAAAATCCTTCCCAAGTGAAGGTGATGGTGAAGATCCTGGTTGCGCCACTCTAGAGAGAATAAAACAAAAAGAAAAGTGCCCAGTTAAACTGACCGCATTGTGCTCACAGGCTATTCACACTAATTGTATATTAGACTCATTTTCAAAGAATAATCCTCCTCAAAAAATAAATGAAGGGGCATTAGCCCTCGTTTCCCCCCCCCCTTTATACTTAACTAATGAATCTCCAAATCTAATCAGGAAAGGTCCTTATCAGAATGAACATAGAAAAACAATTGAAAGTAAATTGGATAATTCTACATGAAGATCCATTTATCTAAGTTAAGGGGGGGGGGTCTTGCCCCCCTTTCCTTTTTTTATACTTAACCAATGAACCGCCAAATCTAATGAAGGAAGCGCCATATCGAAATAAACCGGTATATCAAATTTGAAGCAAATTGAATAATTCTGCATGAAAAACCCATTTATCTAAATTAAGGGTGGGGGATTAGCCCCGGCCCCCCCTTTACACTTAACCAATAAACCTCCAAATTTAATCAAGGCACCTCCTTAGCATAAAAAAACAGTATACCAAATTTGAAGCAAATCGAATAACTCTCCATGAAAAACCCATTTATCTAAATTAAGGGGGGAAGGGTCTAGACCCCTTTCCCCCCTTTATATTTAACTAATGAACCTCCAAATCTAATCAAGGCAGCTTCTTAACATAATAAACCGGTATACCAAATTTGGAGCAAATCGAATAATTCTGCATGAAAAACCCATTTATCTAAATTAAGGATGGGGGGTTGCCCCCCCCCCTTTTATCCTTAACTAATGAACCTCCAAATTTAATCAGGGAAGCTCCTTAACATAATAAACTGGCATACCAAATTTGAAGCAAATCAGGTAATTCAGCATGAAAAAAACCATTTCGCTAAATTAAGGGGTGTATTAGCTCCCCATCTCTCCCTTTATGCCTAACCAATGAACCTTCAAATCCAATCAGGAAAGCTCCTTAACAGAATGAACCTAGGAAAAAAATTAAAGTAAATTCGATAATTCTGCATGAAAATCCATTTATCTAAATTAAGGGAAAGGGACTTGCCGTCATTTCTCTTTTTTATACTTAATTAATGAACCTCCAAATCTAATCATGTCAGCTCCTTAACATAATAAGCCGATATACCAAATTTGGAACAAACTGAATAATTCTGCATGAAAAACCCATTTATCTAATTTAAGTATGGAAGTCTAGCCCACCTTTCCACCCTTTCCACCCTTTATACTTAATTAAGGAACTTCCAAATTTAATCAAGGCAGCTCTTTAACATAATAAACCGGTATACCAAATTTAGAGCAAATCGAATAATTCTGCATGAAAAACCCATTTATCTAAATTAAGGAGGGAATATACCCCCTTTTCCCCATTATCCATAACTAATGAAACCCGAAAACTAATCAGGGAAGCGCATTATCAGAGGGAACCTGGAAAAAAAATTAAAGCAAATCGGATGTTTCTATCAAGAGTTATCGCTTAACGTACATACGTACATACAGAAGCTGAGGGCACATTAGCTCTCAGGCTTTGATAGCTTGTGAGCTCAAAAGAAAAGTGCCCAGCTAAACTGATGGCATTGAGCTCGCAGGCTATTTACACTAGCTATATATTGTACTCTTATTTCGAATAATAATGCCCCACGAAAAATAAATTAAGGGGGGATTCCCCCCCCCTCCGTTTCCCTCTTTATACTTAACCCATTACCCGCCAAATGTCATCAGGGAAGCGTCTTATCGAAATAAACTGGTATACCAAATTTGAAGCAAATCGGATAGGAAAAGCCATTTATTTAAATTTAAGAGGTGTATTAGCCCCCGTCCCCCCCCCTTTATATTTAACCAATGAATTTCAAAATATAATTAGGGAAGCACTTTATCAGAATAAACCGGTATACCAAATTTGAACCAAATCGGATAGAAAAACCCATCTATCTAAATTTAGGGGGTATTAGCCCCCCGTTTCCCCCTTTAGACCATAACAATGAACCTTCTAATGTAATCATAGAAGTTCGTTATCAAAATACCGGTATACCAAAATCTGATAATTCTGCATAAAAAACCCATTTATCTAAGTTAAGGGGGGATTAGCCCCCTTCCCCCTTTTTACTTAACCAATGAACCCCTAAAACTAATCAGGGAAGTGCCTTATCAGAATGAACCTAGAAAAAATTTTGAAACAAATTGGATATTTTTATTAAGAGTTATCACGTTACGTACATGCATACATACATATAGAACCGGCGTGCACATTAGCTCTCAGGCTTTGATAGCCTGTGAGTTAAAAAGTGCCAAGAGCGTTGTAACTAGAGCGGGGGGGGGGGAGGAGAGACAGAAAATAAAAGAGGACATTAAAAGCTTTCCAACGATATGTTACACGAGATGGTTTGGAAGAAATAATAACTATGCACCCCCCCCCCCCCTGGAGGACAGGTAAGTCCCAAACGATCGGAGGGGGCGTCCTCAAATGTATCTTTAGTCAAGGTTTCAAAATGTGGATTTATAATAAAATAGAACGAGAATTTGGCAATTAAAAAATTGCATGCATATTTTGAACGGCCCTGTAAATTAAGATTGGCAAGGAAGGGGGGGGGGGAGGGATTAGAAGGGACGAACTTGAAAAATACAACATAATAAACAAGTAACCCGAATAACTGTGCTTCTAAACAAAAGTATAATGATTTAACCTAGTGTTGAATTCAGGGGGAGGGTCCACAGGGGACATTCCTCCCCGGAACATTGAACCCCCCTCGGAAGTTTTAAGATTTTATTATTTTTAATGACAAATGCGCAATTCCCCCCTCCCCTTACTGATCTCTAAAATACGCTCTTTCCCGGAGTCGCAGAAATAGCTCCCATAGAAAATTACCTGCATTCAACACTGATGTAACCAAGAAAGAAAAAAAAAATCCTGTCTTATACGAAATTTTACGTCAGTTCTGCCACTAAAACAGTAAATTGGAAGAATAAATGTAACGATTCAACCCGGTCCCGAATCGTGGATCGACCGCGATTCGATTTGCATTGAAGTAAATTGAAGAATAACGATCAAACCGCATCTAAAGAACCGTCTGCAAAACGATCTATCCGCATCTAAAGAATCGTCTTGAAAACGATTCAACCCGATCTAAACATCGACATTGAATCTGTGTACTGAATCGATTCGCTACTTCTGATCCTACGTTACCAGTGGAATCAATTCGTTGATTTTTTCTTGCTTTCTTTTGTATTTAGAAAAAGAAAAGTGTTGGATTCGTGAAAAATTTCGACTACCGGTTTTCGAAGGATTTATAGTTTTAGAAGTTCTTGTCTGGAATAGGATTTGACTATTTTTATAAATTGTCTGTCTGCTAGTCTGTCTATTAGTGTTTCTCTGGCAAAAAGATTGTGGGCGGTCTATTTAAAGAACTAATGCATGGAATCTGTTGAAACTTTAGATTCAGTTAGAGCTTCATATAAATTGGAGCTGATAACTTTTTGGTGAAAATCGGCCAGCAGGTGGCGCTGCTATGTTGCATTTTTCATGATTTCTGCATGATCGCTATCTCAAAAACTAATGCACGAATTTTTGCCAAACTTCAGATTCGGTTAGGACGTTGACGTAAAATGTTGATGATTAGGTTTTGATGTAAATTTACTGGTAGGTGGAGCTGCTATGTTGCATTTTCCCCGATTTTCGCAACAGCTCTATCTCAAGAACTAATGCACGGATTTTCATCAAACTTCACATTCAGTTAGACGTTGGCATAAGTTGTTGCTTATCAGGTTTCGGTGTAAATCACCCAACAGGGGGCGTTGCTATGCTGAATTGAATTCAGCATTTTTCTGTGGGAGGGATTTCTGCGGCTCCTGCGAGGGGCATTCTAGACTTCAGAGGGGGGGAGGGGGTGTTGGACTTTTGTACATTAAGCATATAATCTCAAACCTTTTGGGGGGACATTTCAATGTTCGGGAGGATGTCACCCCCCCCCCCCGGGCTACCCCCTGAATTTAACACCACGTTTGTCAGGATTTACACGATTTTAGGGATCATATCTCAAGAACTAATGAACGAAATTTCATCAAATTTAATATTCCGTTAGACACTGTCATATGTTGTTCCTGATTAGGGTTTCATGCAAATCATATAACAGGTTGCACTGCTATGCTGGTGTTTTCAGCAAATTTAATTCAGACATTTTTCTCCGGGAGGGATTTCTGCGGTTCTGGAGAGAGGCATTCCAGAGATCCGTGGGGGGGGGGGGGGACTTTTGTCTACTATGCAAAAAATCTCATATCTTCCTGGAGGGCATTTCAATGTTCCATGGGTATGTCCTCCGGTACCACCCCTTGAATTGAACAATGTTTTTCAGGGTTTACACGATGTTAGTGAGAATATCTCAAGAACTAATGAACGGAAATTCCTCAAACCTAATATTCTGTTAGACATTGACATAAGTTGTTCCCGATTAAGTTTTCGTGTAACTCATATAACAGGCTACGCTGCTATACTGCATTTTACACGATATTTGTGATAGCTGTATCTAAAAACTAATGCATGGAATTAATTCAAACTTCATGTACTGTTACACTATCACATAAATAGATCCTTATTAGGCTTGGATGTATACTGCCTAACAGGTTTCAATTTTATGCTGTTTGAATTGGGAATTACTGTTGCAGACATCTAAGAGGGTGTGGGCCGAAATTAAATTGTTTGTTTGGAAAATGCATTCTTTTAAAATGCACATATTTCAACGAACCTATACTTTTTGAATCCTCATGATGCCATAGGTTATCATTTAAATTCGACACTGTGATAGCGAATTTTGAAGTTTTAACATGTTTGAGATAGAAGAAAGTTTTGGTATTGGAACATCCGACTACTTTACCTACAACTTTTTAAAGAAAATGAAAATGACAATGCTTTTAGAGACATCGATTAAAAATTTATAGAATCGATCAAATAGAGTTGGCCATAGTATCGATTAAATCGATTAAAAAATCGAAATCGCCCATCACTAACTTGTGTTCATCTTCTGATTCTGTTTAACTATATTCCAAATATTGGCTTTTAGGCACCCTTTACTTCTTTGTAGGAATCAGTGTTGCCAGTGATCTACTTTTTTAAAATTCAGATTTCTTGATTGGCACCACTTTTTTGAAATAGTATCATTCGCCTTATTTAATGACATATTAATTAAGGCGAAAACAAGGGGAATTTTACCATTTCAGAAATGTGGTGTCAATCAAGAAATCTGAATTTTAAAAAAGTAGCCCACTGGCAACACTGATGAGAATACGTCTTTGCTTTGACTTCATGCTTTTTTCTTTGCTTGTTCTGCCTATTTCGTTTTTAGATTTAGCATATTTTAATTGGATTTTCTTAGTTGCAGTCTGTTTTATCTTTTCTTTCTGTTCTCTATTTTTCGTTTCCAAGCTCAGTTGATTCTTATAAGGACTGCTCGTTAAAATGGCACTTTCCATCGATTTCCTTTTTCTCAAAGTGCTTGATTCAGTTTTCTTTGGAGACGGTAGGATAACACGTGGACTTAAAGAGAAAGGTTTGGGGCAGTCACACATTTGGCTCCCATGATGGCTGGGAACCGGTACCGGATTTCTGCCATCTGTTGACAAAATTAACGTTTTATCCACTATCCTTTCATAAGATATGTTTTTTTAATCCTTTGTCTAAATTTGCATTTTTTTAAAAAAATTCTTTGACGAAATTCACTATTTTTCTGTGAAGATTGGCGAAATTTGCATTTTTCCATCGATTCTATGTCGAAAACGCGTTTTTTCGGGATTTTTTGACAGGATTCGAGTTTTTTCCCGATCTTCTGAAGAAATGGGCGATGTTTCTATGAAGATTGGCAAAATTCGAGTTTTTTTCGCGATCCATTAAAGAAACTAGTGCTTTTTTCGCGATCCATTAAAGAAACTAGTGTTTTTTTTCGCGATTCTCTAATGAAATTTGCGGGTTATTTATTTATTTTTTTGCGATCCTTTGATGAAATTGGCCTTTTTTTCCTTGATCTTTTGACGATATTCTCGATTTTTTCTGCTGACGATTGAAAAAATTAATTTTCCAGTGACTATCTGTCGAAATTCTAGCTATTTTTCCGTGATATTTTCTATGCCCAAATTTTCTCAACCGAATGCCTTAAATTTTCACTAAATTTGTAATAGAATCATCTCTGGAATTGTTTGTGATAAGAATTCTTTTTTTTTTTTTTTTTTTTTTTTTTTTTTAGATAATTTTTCTTATGTGTTCTTGAAAAAGAATGTTTGAATTGTAATTTGATTTTTATAGTGCAAAATATTCTCACACAGTCACAATGTTTTTATATGTATACTCTTGTAATGACAAAATAAAATTAAGAAATATTCTTTTCCTAATATTCCTCACTAGCTTGGTTGCTTAGCCTATTCTTTTAGATACATTTTTTTTTTTTTACCTTTATCTTGCCCAACTTTATCTGCTGACTGTACATAGCTTAAGATTTATATTATATTTAATTTATATCCAAATTAAAAGAATTGTGCGATTAAATTAAATGTACACATTTGGTGTAATTACTCTGTGTTTTTTGTACATATGTAGATTATTTTTCACTTTGAATTCCTGAGGGTTGTTTTTTTTTCATTTAAACGCTATTGCTTTAACGCACTACTTTCACAATGTGGCCACTGGATTATTTTGGTTTAGGAGCCACTGCAAAGCGATATAGGTAAGCGTACAATGTCAATACTGGAACCTGGAGTATATTGACACATCTGCGCCATCTAGTGGACGGAGTGAATAATACAAATACGTGGGTTTTCAGTATGACGTCATATATGACAGAATATATACTATCTGCGCATCTCTTGCACATATTTTCTGATTCCTTACTCACTTATGGAAGGTGACTCTTGTTTCACAGTTTTATTGCAAAATATTTTTATTACAGCTTGTTTTGATAAAATTATGCACATTTAAAGAAAAAATCGCAATATCATTTCAATTTCGGGAGAAAAGCACTAATGCTACGAAAGCATTACCGCCTTTAGCCCTTAAACTAAAATGACATTGCAACTTTTTTTAAAATACACATATGTTTATCAAAACAAGCTGTAACAAAAATATTTTGCAATATATCTGGCAAACAAGATTCATCTTCTGTGAATAAGTAACAATCTGAAATTCGTAATAGAGTTTTTAACAGGGATTCTCTAAATGGCTTTGTCTGCTTCAAGAAAAAAAAATCTAATCTGGCGATTTTAGGAAAATTTTTGCAGTTATTGTCTGGACTCGCAAAATATTTAAACAAATACTAAATTAACAATACTTGCTCTTTTAATAGTACAACATTTAATTCATGCATTTTAAATTAAAGTGATTTTGAATATAAAATAAAATTAATTTTAGATTAAATAAATGAACTATTTGTAATTTAAATAACATGAATACAATACGATCAAAAGAATATTGGAATAAGTTTTCAATGTATCGTCTGCGCTCGATAAACGAAGAAAAGGACTTAAAATTGAATATTTTATTTATTATTAAATTCTATAAATATTCTAAACCTTGATAAACATTCTATTTTCATCTGGAATAGAACCGTGTATATCATTTTTTATAACTTTAGCACATCAAGAATTGAGTAACAAATAAGACTACAAAATTCAATCTTTACACATTAATTACTTACTAATTTTTATGCGACATTTTTCATTTCATTAAAAGAAAATAATTAAAATCGAGCGTATTTAAATCAACAATATTTTATAATATATGTCAAATAATATTTTATTTATTTTTTAATAAATTAAAGTTAAAATACGTAACTAACTTGTTTTGCTCTTTGGAAAAGGACATATGAATTCTATAAGAAAAAGAATTTTCTTACAATTTCGAAAACTAGAGTTATTCGATTGCTAACATTTTGCCATTTTAACAAATAATATTAGTTCTTAAAAAGAACTGTTTTTATTTAAATAATTAGCTATAATAAATAAGTCAAAAAACACGAATAAAAATTAATAGAACATTATATTACTGTGTATACATATATTACTGTATAGAATATAAATGCTACAAACAAATGAAAACACGATGTTGGCGCTTGCGCAATTATTTCATAGATGTGCAATTAATAGATTATCCATAAAGAAGAAAACAGTTAGGCATCTTTCTGTTGTTCACTCCGTCCGCTACGTGGCGTGCGACCTTGATTGATGTGACCTCGCCTTTAATCTTGCGGTTACCTCTTCCTTTTAAGATAAGACGCTTACCTATATCGCTTTGAGCCACTGTCTCCTTAATAATTTTTTGAATCTGCACCTGTAAGTGTAACATACGTCAACTCGCATTTTGTCTCAACTGAATTCAATGAAAGACGTACGCATTCTCCAGCTAAAAAAATGGTAGACTCATTACACTTTTATGATTCTAACCCTGCCAAAAGCATAGTTAGAGAGCGAGATTTTATCACATTTACAAAAAATCTTACTAAAACATTTATTTTATTTTATTATTTTATACTTTCAGTTATATTTTTTCTGGTACATATTTTTGTTATCTTTTCTCTTTAAAAAGCAAATAATTTGCCTTTGATATATCTAACATATATAATAGGAAATCCTAATGAAACGAATTTATGCAACGACTAATTAAACGACTGAATGTTTTTCGCAGCTATAGCTCCTAAAATATGGAACCTTTATCGTCGAAATTAACACCAATTATCTGTATTGATCCGCACATATAAAAAATGGTATTAGAATTTTTTTTAATTTGAATTAGTTTTCGGGATATTAATTTTTTTCTCATTTTAATGATGTTTCCGTAATGATGGACACTAAATGGCGCCTTTTTTGTGGGAAAAAGGGTGGAAAGGGGAAACTATAGTGATTATTAGATTTCTGTTTTTTTTTTTTTTTTTTTTTTTTTTTTTTTTTTTCATTTTCAAATTGAAATTAAAGTTATCTTTTATTTCAATCGAAAGCGAAGACAATATTGCGATTAAGTTATGTTCTTCAGGAAAATTAAAAAATAATAATTCCTTAAATAATAATAATAATAATAATAAATAAATAAATAATAATTTCTTATTTCTTTTATTCAAAATTTCATCATTTGGTAAACTATTTCTTTTCATATTTTAGAAAAGGTTATTAGTTCAAATTGTTGCCAAATGCGAAAACAGCGCAAATAATAGCATTTCATCACGATTAAAAAATTATTTGCACGTGACTTTAAAAACACAAAAATATTTAGAATGGTTACATGTTAAAAGTACGAAAATATTGAAAATTACATCATAAAAATTGTACTTACGCTGTTTATTAAAAAAAATTAAAGCGTTAGGCGCATCCCACACTAAGGCGACACATAAGATATGTCGCTTGAATTCGCTGGAAAAACCTGTTTAAAACAGGTTTGAAACAACTTCGTTCTTTGTTTCGACAGGTTTTTGCGCTACATGTTGTGGCTACATGTCGCTTGTCGTCTCAGTGTGGGATACGCCTTAAAAAAATAAATGTATTAATATGCGTTAAAAAATAAGTTTATTAATATGCATTAAAAGCAGTAAACGGGGGCAATTATGTCTTATTTAAAATGGTTAACCCATTTATGCCTAGCGTCCCATTTCTGGGATGCTTCGAATTTTAATAAATTAGTATAATTTTGTTCTTCTTTATAACATGAAAACTGTATGAAATAATTATCTATAATTGTCTTTATCTGTTATCGAGAGATGACAGCCTAAAGCTGGATATTTATTTGCGTAAATGAAGACTTTTTTCGGTGTTTATAGATTTTTTATTTTTCAAGATGGCGAAATATAAAAAGTAAGTTTATTTGTATTTTTTCCATCAGGGATCCAAATAAATAAATCATAATCTTAGCTTGTAGACTTCTTTGAAATATGTATTTTTATAAATTGAGATATAGGTTCAAGCCTATTTTTATGCATTTTTCTAACGTGCAAAATGTAGGTCGCTAGGCATAAATGGGTACATATTTCTATTAGCCGTTTAAGAGACAGTTATTTATGTAAAGTCCTTTTTAACCCTCTGTCTACCAGAAGGGTCCAATGGACCCGACATGTATATTCAAAATATCTATTCAAACCAGAAATTTCTTCAAAACAAACTAAATGTATAAATCAGACAATAATAAGTTAAATAAACAAATTAAATAGTTTTAAGTAAAAATTCTGGTGTAGAATGTTTTTATAAAACTTGAGTAAAATTTCCGGTAGTTCTAGGGTTAAGATGATTATGAAACTAGAGAACAGGAATTCTGCTTTTTCAGAATTTAGTGTCGCCCCCGATGAAAAAAAAATATATGTATATATAAATAGTACAAAACCTATTTCAATTTTAAGACTTAAAGCACACACTTTTATTTTATCTAAAATGACGTCATTCGCATCCGCTTAAGAATTCCACATTTACGATCCACACTTAAACATCTACAGTAAAGCATGCATAAGGATGTCACTATCGCAAAATAATACACAAATGCAGCAAAAAGATGTCCTCATTAAAGAAACCCGACAAAAAAAAAAAAAAAAAAAAAAAAAAAAAAAAAAAAAAAAGGCTATTTAATGATTCATAGGCATTCATTTGTTTGTAACATTAATATAGACGATTTCAGGCGTGACGTCAGTCATGACGTTTTGGTTGGAAACTGACTCCAAACAAACGATTGCTATGTTGTATTTTCAATTTTGTTTGTGTGTTGCAGCTATTTCTTATATCGATCATCTAAGTGTTTTAATACTTGATATGTACTAGTAACATTTTCCAAAATTTATATTTAAAAAGAAATGACGCATAGCAACCGTTTGTTTGGAGTCAGTTTCCAACCAAAACATCATGACTGAGGTCACACTGAAAGCGTCTACAGATACCTAAAATTAAATATAATTTATAATAGCGCCATGTTTTAACGAAATTATCCGTTTATATTTTTCGAAAATTGCACGTATTTTAATTACATTTTCTTTCGGTTGTTATGGGAAAATGGCAACAAAAAGATATAATTGCTTTTTTTCAACTATTTTCCTTTTACTTTCTACATAAATGGAGTACTTGAGTTGCCAAAATTAAACAAATGGTGTTAAAAACTACAAAAAAATTAATATTTCAAAAATAAATGGAGATACAGTTTTCAAACAAATTGCATTTAAAAGTACTCTTTTTTCCAATACGACGGTATAAAAATTCAAAATACGCGATGCTTAGAAATTAAAAAAATTGCTATAGAGCATTTAATCGCACAATGATACATCTTCTTTGTTTATTGCTGCATTTTGTAAGCTAACTTTATTTTTTGGAGACAAAATAAGCTGGGAGAAAGAAATAGCATACCATCACGGGGGCTAATAAATTGTTTTTAAGCCTCAAATACAATTATTCTTAAATTATTATTAGTAATACTTATAATGTTATTAGTCTTTGTAAAGAAATAAATATTTTTTTAGCAGTTCATAAAAATACTAATTAGGGTATATAATATACAATTTAAAAGCTTATTTTATATAAATTTTAACAAAACATATAATTATGCATATTATACCATTACAAATATTTCGCATATTCCCATATTTAGAATGTTTACATTTTATCAAATAAATGCAAAAATATTTTCGCGTAATTTTTTTTTAGTATTTTTCTAGTTCATTTTGCAACATCTTAAAGTGATTTTACTAACAAATTTGAGAAAACAAAAATTTAGGCATAAACGGGTTAACCCCTTGGGGACGAGCGACCGGAATTCGTGACGCGTAAGATGCTCAGAATCTGGGATAATTCGCACCGGTATATTTTTATTGTAAATTTTGCCTTATTTAATACGAGTATTTTCCCGATTCAATTAGGCAAAAATTTCTTTAAAAAAAAAACTGTGTAAAAGACGCTCGTCCCGAAGGGGTTAAATAATACTACTGCCAAAGTTTAAATTTAAAAATAAATTTACAAGACATTTACTTCATATTTCGAGGTGATTTTTTTAACGTTTGCTGCCAATTCTAAGGCAGCGTAAATAATAATATTTCTTACTAAAAAACAAAAGTGTTTTCGCGTGAATGTTAAAAATAGAAAGAAAACTTTAAAATGATAAATTCATTAATATGCTTTAAAAACAGTAAATGGGAGAAATTACGTCATATTTAAAATGGGCAAGTTACAATATTGGCAAACAGTTAAAAATTATAATCATACCTATGCGAAATATTTATTTCATTTTTCGAGATGATCTTCTTAGCTAATGTTGGCAATTCTAAGACAGCGCAAATAATATCTCCTTTCTAAAAATAAAAGAATGTCATTTACGAAAGAGAAAGAAAACTTTGATAAAAATTATGTCAGATTTAAAACAATAAATACATTTAAAATGTCTTATATAAAACAATCTTTTTATTGCATTGTTAAAAAGTACCGGGAGGCAAAGATTCTATTGACTTAATTTCTTTTATATTAGCTTATTTTCAAATGTTTGACCGATATTATTCAATAAAACACGAAAAAAGGCATTGGATGTCTTAACAGCAGCTGATTCAGCCGTAAAATTTCAAAATCAAAGGGAAATGAATGGAAACCTGTTTACAGAGAGATCACCATTGATTTTTTAATTATAATTCCACCTTTGTAACCTTTGAAAAATCGATCATATTAGCATGTTTTTTGGAATCTGCAGGGGGGTTGGCGAGCGTAACCCGTAGGGTCCGAGCCCCGTAGTTATCCTATATTTTTCAGTTTATCATTTTTGTAACCAACTCCGTCTTCCATAAAAGAACACTCCAAGGGAAAAATAGTTTGCAGTATATTTTAGTGGTTTTAGACTAATAATGAGCTAGAAGCAGCAGGAGTTGTTCTGTAACTTCATTGCACCGGTTTTCGGTGTCTTTAATTTGTGTAATTTCCCTTTTAAATTTGTCTGGTTTCGATTTTTGATTTTTTTTTTTCAATCTGGCTTTCGCTAGAGTGTCTTTTACTCAGGACGTGGCAGGGGACCTACGACCTTGCTTTCGCAAAAGAGTCGGAATAAGTGGAAGAATAAAGGGCTGCGGACGAATAGCGGCCGCTCACCGCGGCGGTTATATATATACGTCAAACAGTACGAAACTGATGTGCTTTGCTGATATTATCTGTTTACTGAAATGGTAAGCGTAGCACATTGTTCATTGAAAGGGACACACATGAAAAAGAAAATCTGTTGTAATAGTATCTGTAGGTAGCAAAAGTTTGAGGTGTGCTTTATAAAATTTATAGAGGATGATTCAAAACTCATCGTTCAAATTTCGTGAGGAGGTAGAGAATACTTCAGAAAACCGCTTTTGCATAGGAAGGTATGTCCGCAAATGTACGCATGCGTATGTAGAGGGTGCTGTGTGTACCCAAACTTCATGTGCGTCCCACTCATCGTTTTGAACTTCCTAAAGCTAGTATTCTTTCTTTTCTTATTTCCACTTCGCATTTGGTACTGAACAGGTAATCAGCATTGGGGGGTTTCCTAGCTGATAACAGCTTAACACCCAGACTAGAAAAATGAAATGTCTTATGTTTTAATGAGCCATTGGGATAAAGTTAAACTGTAGCAAAGCTACTAGAAGAATAAAAAAGTTAACAAGAGAAAATAAAGAAGTTTAAGAAAGAAAGGAATAAAATTGAATTTTAAAGTTTAAACTTAAGATAATAGAAAGTTAACGGTAAATCTTAATAAAAAGCAAGAATCTTAAAATATATAAAGTCAAACTGTAATTGTAGAACTACTATAAGGAAATTAGAAAGCTAAAGTTAGTACTTTCAGAGAAACTCTCACCAAGCATGGGCAAGAAAAGCTAGGGTGGCAAAGACCACATTATCCTTCAAAAAAAGGGACTAATCAGGGCCATACATTTTATTTTTTGTTTTATAATTTTTATGGTCTCTATAGTATATAGAGAGTTTTTTTTTTTTATTATTTAATTTATATAAAAAAAGTTAAAGAGAAAAATATATAAGAGGCAAAAAATAGCGTGGTGCACTCAGATGTTACTGAGTGTCCATAATTATGGAAAACCGGGGCCGTTTCCGGTGGTGGGGTTCAAATGCGTCGTAATCCGGTAGCTCCGCTACGATTTCATTAGGGAGGTCAAAAACTTTTTCATAAAATTTTTTGGCTAATTCGTTTATGCGCTTACGCAAGGTAGTAGTTTTTAGGTGTCTTCGAACCGTAGAGTTGCGAAGATAACGTTAGATATCTTCGTTAACGTTAGATATGGCGTTTTATAGAGTTAAAGGCACTAGCGACTTTACCCCTAATGGAAAGAATGAGCTTTTTCCAAGTTAAGCGACGGTCCAGAATGACCCCAAGATACTTAGCCTGGTCTGACCAAGGGATAACAGTGTTATTAATAATGATTCTGCTAGGAAAAGTTAGTTTGCAAGAGAAATATACTGCAGTAGTTTTAGTTTCCTTTATTACGACTCGCCAAAGCATACACCAGTTCATGAAGTCATTAATGTGTGTCTGTAGGTACCTGTATAGAGTATACGGGTGGTGTGCTGAAGCATAAATACAGGTGTCATCCGCATAAAGAGCGAGGTGAGTGCGCAAGGAGCGTGGGATATCATTAAAGAAAATGTTAAATAAAAATGGGCCCAACACGCTCCCCTGGAGGATGCCCGCTAGGATAAGAAGAATAATAAAAAGAATGTTGTTTATGCGGACTTGAAAAGAACGGTCGCAAAGGTACGAATATATTAAATGTATAAGTCTGGGATGAAAACCGAGCTGAATTAGTTTGTAAATGAGGTCCACATGCCAGACCTTGTCAAATGCCTTTGCAACATCAAGAAAAATGGCAGCTGCGGGAATTTTCGCATTGAGTTTCTCGCTGAGAAACTCAACAACCCTAAGAAGCTGGTGTTGTGTCGAGTGTTTTGGGCGAAAGCCAAACTGCTCGGGCATGAGTATGTTGTGTTGTTGAATGAAATCCTGCAACTGGGTACGAATGACACGTTCCACTACTTTACTGATTGAAGGTAGCAAGGAGATAGGTCTGTAATTAGTGGGGTCTGAAAGGTTAGCTCCAGGTTTTGGAATAGGAGAGATTATAGAAAGTTTCCAAGGTTTAGGGAAGTAGTTATATTTTAAGATAGCGTTAGTGAGGTCAGTAATATAGATTATGCAATTAGGAAGAAGGTTTCTAAGAGCAGAGTTACTAATTTTATCGTATCCTGGGGTTTTACGCTTTTTGAGTTTTTTGATAATATTGTGGATAACAATAGGTTGAATTTTAGGGGGGTAGCCAAAAAGTTACGAACTGTTTCGTTAACATGATCAAGGTGAGCTTGGTTTGCAAGGGTAGGATTAGGAGAAAATTGGGTGGCATAAGAATTAGCAAGCATGTTAGCTTTTTCTTGGTCTGTGTAAGCAGTAATATTGTTGGTTGTGAGAGGGGGTGTGGGAGTGTTATGTTTATTCAATTTGCGTTTAAGAATCCAAAGAGAGTTGTCTTCACAAGATAATGTTTTGAGAAAATTACTCCAATTTTTCTGTTTTTCTTTGTAGAGACTGTTTTTAATTTTATTGTTTAACCTATTGAGAAGGGGTTTAATGGAGGGGGTCTCTTGAATTTTGAAACTGACGCCGGAGCCAGTTACGCTGTTTGATAAGATTGTAAATATAGCGGGGTGTGACGAAGGCAAAATTATTTTTGAAAGTATTAAATGTGGAAAAATTTTGAGCATTAGTGATGTGAGAGTTGAGATGTTCAGCAGCCGCATCAATGTCATCGGTATTATTAATTTCTGGAAAGGTGATGTCCTGAGAATTAAGATAATTAGTGAATTTATTCCAGTCTATAGCCACGGAAGGTGGGGGGGGAGAGAAAAAGGATTAATTATATCAATTTTAAAGCAAACAGGTAGGTGATCAGAAGAGAGATCATTAATAACTGTAGAGTAGATAGGGTAGGGAAGATTTTTGGAAAGACCCATATAGCACGAAAGCTCCCGAAAACTTCCCCAGGAGCTCCAAGTCATCCCAAATTCCTACTGACACTAAAATGACAAAATGGGGACTTCCTGAGGAATAGACTTTTAAGATCTCCTCAGGAGTGAGCTCCCAGTGACGTCCTACGGAGCAACGTCCGAGGACGTCAGTCCTGTGGAAGTACCTGGGAAGCTATTCCTGGGGAAGTACCTGGGAAGTTATTCCTGGGGAAGTACTTGGGAAAGCATTCCTGGGGAAGTACCTAGGAAGTCGTTCTTGGGGAAGAACCTGGGAAGTCATTCCTGGGGAAGTATTTAGGAAGTCTCAGTGCTGGCGCCATCTCATGAGTGATTCTGGAGTACAATTGCTTTTTATTAAACTTATTTTTTTATACTCAATTGCTTTTTATTAAAATAAAGTGAATTCGATTTGATCGGGATCGATTTTTAATGAGTTTGTTTCATATTATTAATTATTCGATTTATTATTTTTTTACCAAATTAGATAATTGTCAATAAATTGTAATTATTTTTAATTATTGCAACAACTTTTAATCATTTTAGTTAAATTAAAATGTTTAATTCAATATTTCAGTTAATTCAAATTTTAAATAATAATTACTGTATGTCTTTTAAGGCAAATTTTGTCCATTATCATTCTTTTATTAATTTTCAATAAATAACATAATGCATTTTTCTTTTTTATTGTTATTAATTTTTTTATTAATTAAGTAATTAATTTAACTTGTTTAAATTAACCAAATAATAAGTTTCTAAGTAAATACACTAAAACCTCTAAATGGAAGACAGTTCTGGACCATATATTTTTCCAGAATTTAGAGGTAAAGGTATCTATACAAAGAAAATAATATATCATTACCGTGTGTTTGTTTGTAAGCAGCCGTCTAAAATTATTTTTGTAAAAATAGCCTAAATCGAGTCCTAATGCACCAGAGGCTAAGATTTTTCATTTTTTGAAAATTAGCTAACATACTTATCAAGCCCTGCATTTAAGAAAAACAAACAAAACTGTCGCGATGAGAAATTTTTTATCTCAGCATATAACACCAACTTAAATTGAATACATTTCACGTTAAAATGGCATATTTCATTAAAAAATATATAAATATTGATCCGCAACCCCCCCCCCCCCCCCGATACGAGTTTCTTTTGCAAATATTTTCTGTTACAAAAAAATACATTCTTACAAAATCGGTTAAAAGATATAAATTCATGCAAAATTAAGGTTTAATTCAGATTATTATCCCGGGCCTGGGCAGTACCGCTAAGCTAAGCTCATCTGGTATACTTTATACAGGTGTTGGGAATGAGAAAATGTTAACTAAATAGAAGTGTCAATTTAAAGTGTCAGTTCTGGAGGTTTAACCATATTTTGTTTTATTTTATCTTTAATTTATTTTTTAAATATAAGTTTGACTTATCAATTAATTATTTTTCTATTATCTTTTTTAAATTACCATACATAATATTATTTTTTCCCCTCAATAATAAAAGTGAAGTCTCCATTTAAAGAACTTCAGAAATATAAATAACATTATAGATTCAGAAAATATAGATAAATATTTCTCTCTATTTCCTAAATAACAAATATTTCTGTAGAATTTTAAACTGCCTTATATATAGAGAGAGAGAGTTAAAACTTCCATTTAAGAAACATATTTCCTATTTAGCAAATTTTTAGTTTCGTATATCAATAAAAGATTATTTTTCACGGAACTTCTTTTCTCTTTTAGCCATGGAACTAACTCCATTCTTTTAGCATGCATATGCCCGACAGACTTCTCATATCTCTTCAAGTAACTTTTCTCTGAGATAATCCCTAGCTAGGTGTCAGAGATAATATTATAACTGAATTACCAGTTGACTCTGAATAGAGCGGATCCGCCCCCAATCAATTTTGTCAGCTGAGAATGTGAGTGCATGCTTGCTGAAAGTACATAATACCTGCGAAAGAAAGTTTTTGAAAGGAAAAAAAAAGGGTTATTCCAAGAATTTGAACGAAACCCATTTTTGAAATAACTAAGCGAAAGCGTTTGTCCACATTTGTCAGAATTTTTTAAAGAGGATTTTTTAATTTAAATGTTTCTAAAAAAAGAAAAAAATTATTTATTTAGTTTGGGATTTATACAAAATAATTCGCTTATAAAATAAAGATCTGTAATAGTTTCTATTTTTATGTAATTCAGCCTGTTTTTTCATTGTATTGATGGAATATTGCAATCTATTTTCATCTCAGATCCTGATATGACACAATTTTACAAGTTTGTACAAAAATGTGTTTTTGATGACAATACAGCATTTTAATGTTTTTATAACGTTATTATAAAATAATAAATTGATTTTAAAGCCTTTTTCAATTCGCCCGCGACAGGTGGTAAATCGCCAAACATCTCCAACTCCTACAATGGTATGGGAGTATGATAAACAATGGATTTAATGAAGTGTCTATAAAGGCTAGCCAAAATGTGCCAAATCGCTGTGAAACTGCAACAATGAACCATTTTAAATAGTAAAAAGTCGAAAATAAATTATAAACAGAAATGTTAATTTTGAAATATAATTTTAAAAATATGCTTTTAACAGTTAATAGTTTCATGATTTGTGATTATACGTTGAAAAATCAGTGTAGAAATTCCAAAAAGATGGTTTAAATAATGTTTAAATCCCCCCCCCCCCCATCTTAAAAAAGAAACAGAGTAAAATCTACATATTTTTTCATTAATTTATTTAATAAGAGGGCTTGTTACCAAGCGTAAAAAAAGTCGACTAAAGTTTCTGTAAGTAAAAGAGAGAGAGAGAGAAATATTTGCTCTGAAAGGATTCTCTCAATTGGAATTTTATTGTTTGATTATCATAAAAATAATTCATATTTTAAATCAAAGTATCCGTATTTTGCATTTTAAATCTCTGGAAATATTATTTTTATTAAATTAAATTATGTTGCAAGATATCCTCAGAAATATTTAGCATCATTAATTGTATGAAAAATAGTACAGAATGAATTTTCTAAGTACAGAATGATTTCAATGGATTTTAAATATGGAAAGCTAAAACAATATTATTGTCATTTAAAAATATAATTTCATGTAGGAATTTGAAAATTGAAAGACATTTATGTTATCTTAAATAATTGTTGATAAGCCTTTTTTTTTACTTATAAATTTAAATTTACATTGATTATATATATAAAAAAAGGCTATGCATTTAAATTTGCAATAAAAGTTAGATAATTCCGGCTTATACGAAGCACATAAAATATGGATATTTTCTAGTTTTGAGTTTCAAAAGAGGGGAAAAATACTGAATACCTTAGAAACATCTCTTGTTCAACGGCCCTGTAGCATAATGGATAGAGCGCGCGTCTGGTGTTCGTAAGTATCCTGGATCAAACCCCGGAAGGTAGAATGAAGGTAAGAAATTTGTTCCTAAAAGCTGTATTCATGTAATTCCGTGTGCGTGCTTGATAATTGTAATTGCCTGTTACACATGAATCTATCTGATATATAGTTTTTAAAAGATCGTATTTATTTCTGAAAAAATAATTAAATTGTTTTACATTAATTACTTTAAACCATAGCTTCAAAATTTTTTGTGGATTATTAAGTGACCTTGAAGCTTCCCAAAGTCCTCCAGTATCACTTCCTAAAATCTTCCCCAGAACCTCCCGGGGAGGTCCCTCAAGGATGTCCTGGGGAACTCTCCAGGATGCTGCAAGGCGGACATTTTCTGTTCCTGAGGACATCCTGGTGACAATTTTCTGCATCCTCGGGGATGCCCTGGGGATGATGGTGTTTTATTGTAAATCTTCCTGGGGATGTCCTGGGGAGGCACATGTGCTATATGGGGAGCAAGATCAATGATAGAGTCCCGGGCACCAGGCACCGTGGTAATGTGTGTTGGTCTGAGTCGTGCATGAAGATTTAATTGTAAGTTTTGGACTAAATTGTGAAGAGAGGCACTCCGCCGAGAATTGCCGTGGCAATTCCAGCGTCTGCTTATGGCGTTGTAATCGCCTACAATAAAGCAGTGGTGATGTTGAGAAAAAAGCTGCGTAAGACTATTAACAGGTAAGTTACCAGTGGGTTGAGCATAGATAGAAGCAAATTTAATATTGATATGAGGAAGTTGTAGATTTATACTAGTATACTCAAGGTCATTAAAGGTGTGGTTGTGCGATTGATAGTGTGGAAGATGTTTTTGATGTAAATAGCGGTGCCTCCCCTGTGCGTACCCTCAACACGAGGTGTATGGAATACAGGCTATTAATATGTTATATTGATGATGTTATGTTAATATTGAAAGTGGGACTGAAAGTGTCTTGTAAGAAAATTACATCAATTTGGGGATGTTCGTGAATAAAAAGTTTAAGTTCGTTAACTTTATTCTGCAAGGAGTTATAGTTCCAGGAAAGAAAAATTAGTGAGGAAAAGGTAGAAGAGGAATTACTCATCATTAAATGTGTTAAATTCCGTGGCTAAGGTTTCTATAGCACCCATTAGGATGAGTATTTTTTCTATTGGGTCTTGTATATTTTCAGTTTGGTTAGCAATATTTTTGAAACATTGGATAAATTTGTTAAACTTCTGGAGCTCTTTCATCTCCTTGAAGGTCTTGAATATTTCTTTTAAGTCATTAGCATAATTAGAGCTAGTGGGTTGTTCTGGTGTTGCTTTTTGAGTGTCATTTGGCTTATTTTGTGTTGTGTTTTCCGAATTTGGGTCTTGGGTGGGGGAGGGGAGCGGAGCCGGGGCTTCAGTAGGTCCTTTAGGTATTTCTTCAGGTTTTTTGGCCTCTGGCTTACGGACATAGTTATAGGTTTATAATAGTTCTGCCATTGCATTCGGAATGGTTTTAGGATTATCTTTACGGACGGTTTTGGAGTCCTGCTGCTTTTTGTGAAACTGGGGGGTTTTGGGGCAGCCGCGGTAAGTAGCCACGTGCTCACCATAACAATTTGAACATTTGGGGATGATCTTACCAATTTTATTGCACTGGGGAGTTAGATGCTCTTCTGAGCATTTGGCGCATTTTGGCGGCAGGCGGCAAATCTCGCTGGAATGGCCAAATTTCTGGCAACGATAGCATTGCTTAACGATGTTAGTGCCTTTAAAGCGCTCAATATCTACTTTAATGTAGCAAATTTCATGGATTTGGTAAATTTCTTCGAATTTATCGCGTGGGAGAACATTGACGACGTAGAGGGGCATTGGTCGGCCGGTTTTTCTACTTTTCATCATCGAGGCTCTATTGGCCACGAAATTATGCTCTTTCAGAGCTTCAATTATGACCTGAGGGTCAGTATATGGGGGAATTCCCCTAATGACAACTTTCCTGGGGCGCTGTTCCGCGGGGCTCAGGGTTGTATAAGGAATTGTTTTTGAATCAAGATAGTCTTGGGTTTTACGGAAATCTGCATCAGTTTTACAATGAATTTTAAGCAATTCTCTATCAAATTTAATCAAGGGATTGCTATCATTAAGTTTTTAATTTCACTTGCAAGCTCTGTCCACTTGCCTTTGAACTCAATATAAAAGGGGTGAATTTTTAGTTTTTTAGGGACTACATCAGTAGTGGAGCTACCGGCTGACTCTCCTTAAGGGGGTTCAGTTGAATCCATGTTATTTTCATCAAGATATTTTTCTGAAATATGGGCATATTTATTCTTTAATGGAATAGTAGATTTAAGTTCATTTCTTCTACGTTTTAGGGTATTAGCAGGGGTGAAGCCGTGATCTGAGTTCACCACAATTGCCTTGAATTTTGTTAAGATATCAATTAGATCTTAATCATGGTCATAGATAAAAGTTTTAAACTCTCTTAACTGACTTAATTTATGGGGGTCAAATGGCTCATTGAACAAAAACATAAGATTATTGAGAAGATTACTCACACTAGTCTTGTGTTGAGGATTTGTCAGGTAGTCATCTTTGCTTAAAAGTCTCATTATGAAGTTGTCACAATCTTGTAAGAATTACTGCACAATCAATCTTTGTACTTCATCCGCTACTTCGGGAGATTCCATCTACGCAGCAGCCAAATCCGATTTTTCTTCGCCATTCAGGATGCGAAGTGCATTGTCAGAAAATTTAAATGGGTCCTCAGTACCCATTATTGACGTCGGTGAACCCTTTATCGTTCACTACTTTGATGCATCAAGTCCAAGAAACAGTCACTTTTTCGTACGAACCAGCCACTATTAAATGTCACTATCAGCACCACAACTCATTAGATAATACTTGCAAAAGATCCCGCACGTTCTTAAAACATTGAACTGCGTCTTAGTCCAGGCAATAGGGAATTTTACCTAGCAAAATTAATGGTAGTACTGGAAATCGGCTTTCTAGATGTTTTTGGGGTCGCTGAATCCGAATTTGTTACTTCCTACCAAAATTTCCCCCGGCAACCTCCCCAAATTTTGGTAAAAAGCCCCCCAAAAAAGGTTTTTATTAAAAAAATCAAACTTTTTTATTGTTTTAGAGAAAAAGTATCTAGAAATTCAGAAAGTAGACAAAATTTCCAACAAATTAGATACATGACATTATGACTTAGGATGAAGGGGAAGGGGGAATCTGCCTCGGAACATGCGCGCGGTGCTGCGTAAAGTAAGTTGCGCAATTCCACTTAACCACTCACACGTTTACATTCGCCCTCCCATCTCCCCTCCGAACTTTCTCTATAAGGTTTACTTTAAGATTTTTGGGTCGCTGAATCCGAATTTTTAACTTTCCCCCAAAAATTCCCCCCCCCGACCCCCCCCCCCCCAAATAGTTGTTTTTAACTTTACGAAATTCGAATTACGAAATTCAGAAACTAGACAAAATTTGCAACAAATAGAATATATGACATTATGAATTAGGATGAACGGGGAGGGTGAGGGCTGCCTCGGAACATGCACTGCGGCGCTACGTGCACTAAATGATGAAGTCCAGGCAATAGGGAATTTCATCTGGCAAAATTAATGGTAGTACAGGAAATTGACTTTCTAGATGTTTTTTGGGTCACTAAATCCGAATTTGTAACTTCCCACCAAAATTTCACCCGGCAACCCCCCAAAAAATTGATTTTTTGAAAAAATTTGGTTTTTGAGAAAAGCGCGCGGGGAATGTTCCGAGGCAGCCCCCTCTATCCCCGTTTATCCTACGTCATAATTTCATATATCCTATTTGTTGCAAATTTTGTCTAGTTTCTGAATTTGGTAATGCTTTTCCCCTAAAACAATAAGAAATTTAAGTTAAAAGCAACTATTTGGGGGGGGTTTCGGGGGGGAAATTTTGGGGGTTAGTAAAAATTCGGATTCAGCTACCCAAAAAACTTAAAGTAAACCTTATAGAGAAAGTTCGGAGGGAAGATGGGAGGGCTAATGTAAACGTGTGAGTGGTTAAGTGGAACTGTGCAACTTAGTGCACGCAGCACTGCGGCGCATGTTCCGAGGCAGATCCCTCCTTCCCCTTCATCCTAAGTCATAATGTCATATATCTAATTTGTTGCAAATTTTGTCTACTTTATGAATTTCTAGCTACTTTTCCCCTAAAACAATAAGAAAATGTATTTTTTTAATGAAAAACTTTTTTGGGGGTCTTTTTACCAAAATTTGGGGGGGTTGCGGGGGAAATTTTGATGGGAAGTTACAAATTCGGATTCAGCGATCCAAAAAACATCTAGAAAGCCGATTTCCAGTACTACCATTAATTTTGCTAGGCAGAGCCCCTATACGGTCTCTATTGCCTGGACTATCTACGATCTCTTGAAATTAAAACGATCAGCGCTGAGAAAACACGCCCGTTCTCTCCAAGAGCTACCAACCAAATATGTCTGTGATAACGAGTGGAACGCATTTGGACTCCCACATCTTTAAAGAGTTCATTAATGACGTTTAAGAATTCTGGTGTAAAACCAAAATTTAAAAATTCATGAATGAAGAAAGATAAAAACAAAGAATAAAATAAACTAACAAAAAATAAATAAAATAAAAATAAAAACAAAAAATGAATAACAAACCAATTAAAAAATAAATAAAAGGTAAAAGAACCGGAAAGAACAAAATTAAAAGAGAAGTTTCAAGGCGTCAGATAGTGAAGTCGTTGAATAAAGGTCATTAAGAGATTTTTGGAGTTTTCAATGATGTAAACGACTTCTTGGAAGTCACAATGAGAAGTGGAAATAGGAGAAGAAATAATACTAGGAAAGTGAAAACAGTCATTGGGACGCAATGAAGGTTGGGTACACACAGCGCCCTCTACATACGCATGCGTACATTTGCGGACATACTTTCCTATGTAAAATCGATTTCCTGACGTATTCCCTACCTCCCCATGAAATTTGAAAGATAAGTTTTGAATCATTCTGTATATGCTATTGAGATGTGCTATAATATCTATCGTATAGAATAATTTAAGGGGACACAGTACCTTTTAAACTACTTTTTCGATTTTGAACAATACTGTAATATACTTAAATGTAATGTCACTACAGATATTATGTACTATAAAGCAAATATAATTTCATATAATTTAAAAAAAAAAATCTTGTAGAACAGCCTATTTAACTAAAATTTAAATTAAAAAAAATCCCTACTACTTTTTTAAATATGAATGTTTTTGCTTCAATTTTTTTCTCCATATTCCTTAGATTATACTACATAAAACTGTGCATGGATTTTTAGATATATGGGATATTACATTTAATATCAATGTTTTTCTCTTTTGTATAGAAAAAAATCAAGGAAAATAATTGAAATTCTTAAAAAAAATAACCTTGAATGTTAAATCCATGCACAATTTTATGTAGTATGTTTTTAAGATTATGGAAAAAAATTTGAAGCAAAAGTATTCATATTTAAAAAAGTAGTAAGGATTTAAAAAAATATATATTTTTTTTTATTTAAATTTTAGTTAAATAAGCTGTTCAACAAGATTTTTTTTTTAATTATATGAAATTATATTTGCTTTATAGTATTAAATATAATGTCACTACAGATATTACAGTATATTACAGTATTTTTCAAAATTGAAAAAGTAGTTTAAAAGGTACTGCGTCCCCTTAACATTTTATGTTCTGTTAGATGGACGCACAAAAATACTCAGATACATTAATCTATGATCGATACATCCTTGAAGTAAAAAAAATAATTTCTATCGACAGTGTTGTTGAAAGTAAGGTTTCAAATGTGTTACGCACCACCTCAAATTTATAGATTGTACATTCATTGATCTCAATTTTAGTTATTTTCTTTAGTAAGGTCCTCTAAACACGATTATTTTCCGATAACTAAATACGCACTTCAGAATTGTGAGCTCAAACAAAAATATCTACAACTATACTTTCAATCATCGCACGGAGTAAACAAAAAATGTTTTCGATAGTTAATTTTACAATCTTTCAAATAAAATAAGTTTAGAAATTGGCGATTTTCACCAGAAAATAGGTTATTCAATCATTATTCATGGCAGTCTATAAATGATAATTTCTGGAAATGTGATTCCAGTAGTTTTAAGGGTGTTTTACTTTAAATTAAACTTTAGCTAAATAGTGGCGTGTAATAAATGTACTTGGTTAACTACAGGGTTGTACAAAAGTATTCCAGTATGTTTCCATCTATTAGTATAAATTGCTGAAAGAGAAATTTCAACCTGTTATTCGTTTTCTTGCTAAACTAAATTCCCCCATTATACAGCATATATATCAACCTACAGATCAAATATAGAGCTGTTCAAAAGAATTGGAATACATAGTTGCTATGGATGGTAAATGCTGAAATCAGTTTTTCAAATGTTTTATGTGTTTTCTAAAATGTTTACTTAGTTCTCTTATATACCTTATTTCCCTAAATAACGAAGTTTTGTGAAAGCATTCAGGAAGTGTTGGAAAGTGTTTCATAATCTATGCTTAACGCATGATTTTTCTTACTTGTTTTTTTTTTTTTTTTTCATAACATTTCTGACATATCTTCAAAATACAGAATATCCTATTTGTTCAAAATATGAATTTAAATAAGAACATGAGAAAGTCCTAGTGCAGCGCGATGGGCAGCATTAACATCCAGTGGGAAGAAGTTGTTATCGATTGCACGCCTAAACAACATACGGATCAAGAAATTCACCTCTGTATTAGAATGAGTTCGGGATCTTTATTTCGGAGCTCGACGCCCAAACATTTTGAGACAGAGACCGATTCTCAAAGTACGCAGTAGAAAATTGTTAAAAAGATTTTTAATTTTAAGCAGTGGTAATTATACTTCCAATCATTATACAATGTAAATAAAAAGTGTTTTGGTTAGTTAATGGTACTGTCCTTCAAATATACATTTTTTTTTATATTGATTTAAATGTAATAGGATACTACTTTAATATGCTGGAGTGGAAAATAAAGTAAAAAGTTTAAAATGTAATGTGGCTTAAATGATTTGGAGTTAAAAACATAGAATTTGCACAAAATCTTTATTTTTTCATGCCTCCTAACATATTTTCAAAAAGTCAGAATATCCTATTTCTGAATATATATATATATATATAGGAAATATTATATGAAGTAGTGTAGGGAAAAGCTTGTTTTAATTTTCCAACTTTTTACATATACTTAGAGAGCATTTATTAGCTGTGTGAACAACCCTGACCAAAATGCAATCTTTAGATATTTACAAGCTTACTGCCCTCCTTCCATTCTCCCATATACAGAGTATCCCAGAACTTCGTGTACAAACTTGGAGAGGAAGTATAGAACATCGTTATGAACCATAATTAAATAGAAAATCATGGGCGGAAATTGATAGGTGGCGCTGTATGCGAGCTTTAAACAAGAGCATGCGTGGCGTCCTCGTTGCAGACGCCGACTGCGTGCGATAACATGAATCACACGGACAACAAACCACAAGGAAACCGACCACGAGCTGAATAGCAACGTTTCACTAGGCAGAAAAATTCGGTTCGTGTGACCACCGACCTTGAAAGGGCTAATGTGTGGACGGGTATCGTGGCTGACAATTTAGTAGGGCCATACATCGTACCACCTAAGATGGACGTTCGCAAGTATCTCGTTTTTATTAAGGAGGTTCTTCCGGAAATTCTTAACGATGTTACTACAGATGTTTGACGTGGAATGTGGTTTCAAGATAACTGGGCGCCATCTCATTACGCAGAGGGCGTAAGTGACCATTTGGAAACAATTGGATTAGGTGTGGCAGTCCCGTCGCCTTATCCCCAAATCACATGATCTATCTCCTGCTGACTATTTTCATTGGGGTGCCATGAAAAGCTTTGTGTATGATACGCCCGTAAATTCTGAAAAGGACTTGGAGGCACGAATCACCATCGCTGCGGCAACCATCTACGCAACAAGTGGAAATGTTCGCCAATCCGTGTCGCATAGGTGTCATGCACGCATCTATGACAATGCGCGCAATTTTGAACAGCTCCTGTGTTGCTTGTAAGTCATACATTGTAGTCTTTTCTGTGTAATAAAGTGTTTTACACTGCTTTCTGCATTATTTCCTTACTGTGTCTTTGTGTCTCTTTATCATGCGAGTGTGACGTTGCCGCCCATACTTCCGTATGTAGTTATAGTTCCTTACGATGTTCTTTACTTTCCCTCTGAGTTTGTACATGAAGTTCTGGAACACCCTGTAGACGCCACTTCTCTCAATCCGTCAAAAGCCTTCTCAACAACATGTTCCACGACCCGCACGCGGAAGTTTTATTGAGTTCGCATAATTCTGTGAAGCAAAGGTGAACCTTATTTGATGACATGATAACCTTCGTCCTTGAGCTGTTAACGAACTACCTTTCATGGAATTTTAGAAGAGATTTAACATAAAGTACTTTTATACAAAGACAAAGCAAGGTTTTAAGCACCAGAATCTTTTTAAAAGTTAAAATGTTCTGGGGCATAACACGTTGTTTTATCTTCCTATATTGTACTGCGCCGAGTAATATCTTAGGATAATACCATGCGAACTTGTCATGTCTGTCACACAGCTGAAAATCGCTATGCTTGTTGCCCACCGTTATTTTCGAAAAGTTTGCATCGCCTTATTCAATTGATGAGATATCTCCGATAAAATAAGTCACATTTTTCAGTTCTAAAATACTGGTGGCCAAAAAATCGTAGTAAGTGACAGACGACAAGTTCGCTTGAAATTAGCCCTTAATTGTCATAAATGTCCTTTTTATAGTTCTTCTTTTAATTTTTCCTGCCAGTGCACATGTAATAGATCGACTGTACACTGTAAAAAAAGGATTAAAATACGGAAATTGTACTGGCAATCGAGACGCCAGTACTATTTCCGTATTTTAACGGACATTTTCCCCCATAAATTACAGTAAAATGTCCGTTTCTCTGGAATTTACGGTGTAAATTTTCCGTTAAAATACAGAAATAGAACTGGCGTCTCGATTGCCAGTACAATTTCCGTATTTTAGTCCGTTTTTTTTCAGTGATGAAGTAAAGTTCTATCAAGTATTTTTAATAGAAGCTAAATTTGCAGAAATGAATAAATACATAAATTTCGAAAAAACATATCAAGTAATTATATTGAAATAATCGATCATTAAAAATCAAAATCATTATTTTTCTCCGAGAGAAAATATTATCTTTGAACACATAAACATAACTTCAAGGGAAAAAAAATGCGCTGAAACTTTTCGACACGTCTATGGTTTTATGGTTATTTTAATTTTCCAGCCAGTGTACATATACTAGATCAACTGTTTGAAGTAAAATTCTATCAAGTATTTTTAATAGAAACTAAATATGCAGAAATGAATAAATACATAAATTTTGAAAAAATATATCAAGTAATTATATGAAATAAATCGCTCATTAAAAATAAAATCATTACCTTTATCTTTATGAGAGAGAAAATATTATATTTGAACAATAAACATAACTTCGAGAGAAAAAAAAATTCCAAACCTCAAAGCTTATTAAACTAATTTTTTTAAGTATTCCTTATTTTATCTAGATAAGAGTATTTCATTTCTGCATGCTTTCAATTCTGTTGTAAATATAATTGATATCTTAAGAAACTTTATAAAAACTTGCTGAATAATAAATATTTTAGTTAAATAGCTTGGAGATAAGCTTCACGTTTATATACTTAACACAAGTCTTTATCCAAATAACCTCTTACTTAAGATTTATTTGCAAGTTGTTAATAATTCTATCAAAATTTCAACACGCATTACAGCAAATTAAATCATAAAAAGGGCAAATTTATGAGTAATTTCTCGGAAATAAGTAAAAGAAAACTTAAAACTATAAAATTTCTCTCATTTAAAACTTACTTAAAATTTATAAGAGTGATACAGTTGAAATATTCATTAAAATTTCAGTGAAGCTGCATGGGTCTATCATGTGTTCGAAAGCTAACATTCTGAGCCACGATCGTAATTTACAGATTCCTTCTAGGAAATATTTTATGAGTGATTTTATTACTTCCTTACGAAAAAAATTGTAACTGTTATTCATTGGCGAAAAGAAGTATATTTGGATTAACACATAATTTTTCATTTTTTAACCTCTTCAGTCCTGAGTACCCAAATGGGTACCTTGATTCCTTTCTTTATAAAAATTAAACTGGTTGATTTTTTTTTTCGTTTTGGCCCCACTTCTACATAGCTCAATGTTTTTGCTTTAAAAAGAAACCAATAACTGGCAGCACCAATGCTCATTTCCTCATAAAAAAAAATTTTTATTTACACCTGAGTTTGCAAAATGCTTTCAAGACAGTGCAGTCAAGAAAGAGGTAATTTTCATAAATATTTAACTTAAAAACTTTGCAATAAAAAAATTGAGGTTTTGTAGATTATTCACTTATTTAGAGACCTTAATTTTTTTTTATTGTGTGAATTTTAGTTACTGGTAATTAAATTGATTTTTTTTTTTTTTGAGGGGGGGGAGGTCTAGTAATTTTTAATTCGTATTTATGAACCCAAATTACCAGCCCGCTAAAGTACCAATTTCAGAAAAATAAATTTTTCTGGCATCTATGGTGTCATTTTGTTTGTGCAAAAGCAATGAATGAGTATTTGCAGTGTTATTTTAACTTCGGATCTCAAGAGTTTAAAAAAGTCAAGAGGTTCGCTAGCATGGTATTACAATTAATTCATTTGTTAGAATCGTCTTCCTTAGGGGACCAAAAACGTTCCAAATGACGAAAAACGTATTTTCAGGTGCGTTCGTAATTATATAAGTACTAAGCACCCACAGCCGTCGTATGGTCCGCATAAAAGAGCGCAAAAACTACCCAACAGAACAGTTTGAAATTTAATTTCAAATTATCTAAAAATAGAATCAAAACTTAAAAATATATTAACTGCTTCCCTGGTTATCCCGATTTATATCTGGTTCCTATATGTTACAATTAATTATTATTTCGAGAATACCCAGGCGTGCGATAATTTGTCACTACGGTTTGTTTTATAACGTTTTTATTCGGCCTGAAGCTTAGAAAGAAAGAAAATAATCTTAAATAATATAATAAATTAGATATAATACTTCATTGGCAGTTTTCCAAGTTTTGTGATGTGAAATGCAGATGATGAAATGCAATGATTTGATTGCAAAATATGTGATCATGTTTTGCATTTTATTCTTAATTGGTAAAGGAAGAGGTTAATAAAAGTTTTCTTCATTCTATTAAATTCGAACTTACGTAATTAATTCAATGATATCACATGATAGGTAATGATTCTAGGTCGCCATGGTGATGGCGTCTTATTTAAGATGGAGTCGTATTATTTCCGTATTACTGAATTTAATATATATAATCGTAATAAATTCTGTATTCACGTATTTTTGCATAAGAGTTGAACAGCTATTGCACCAGGATCTGAATATTTATAAAATTAGCTATAGTACGAACGTACCTCATTTGCCTCGTTTGACGTACAGTTTCCCACTTATTTATTATTATTGAACGTTTTATATTAATATTTTTGAACATTTAAAAATACTGGTCCGATAGGAATATTCCTAAAATTACGGTAGTATAAGCGGAACGCCTTGCGCAGCGCAGGTCAGGGATACTTGCGAAGGCAAAATTTTACACTTTATTATCTCGAAAAAAATGTTTTGCAGCTGTTTTGCTGTAAAACTTTTGAACAATACATACTTTTTTTTATTTAAGAAAGGAAAAGGAATTTTCTACAAACGATACATGAAAAACAAAATAAAAAGACATCAAGTTATAACAAAATAATATGATTTATGAGGGTGTAACAATAAGTTTTTTCCCTCACATAGAAATAATTAAATGAAATTTATGAAATTGCTACATTGTATTAGTCCTTTCCTGTATAGTCACCGTCCACAGTAACACATTTGAACAACCGGTATTTCAAAGAGAGGGAGAGATTCCAGGAGGCGCGATAGCAGGGGGAGGGCATTTTTCTAACTTTTACCGACCCCCACATGTGACATATTGTTGGAAAGGCCTGTGACCACTTGTTTATGCTATGCACCTCCTGAGTCCCTCCCAGTAAATTTGCCCTCCGTGGTCGATTTTCTAAAGTTTGCGGACATCATTCATGCCTCCCGGGGGTAAATTTGGGGGAGGGGCCGAAAGGTGCATAGCATGAATTAGTTGTCACAGGCCTTTCCAACAATATGTCACATGTGGGGGTCGGTGAAAGTTGGAAAAAAAAACCCTTTGGGTCAAATATCGCGCCTCCTGGAATACATCCCTCCCCCCTCTCTTTGAAATACCGGTTGCACAAAGGTGTTACAGCCCACGGTGACTATATAGAAAAAGACTAATACAATGTAGGAATCTCACAAATTTCACACAATTATTTCTACGTGAGGGCAAAAGCTTATTGATACACCCTCGTAATTTTATGGATTTAAATTTTTTTGTCATAATTATTTACACATTATTGTTTGTTTTCCAGATATAATCGAAAGACAACGTAATAAGAAAAAACAGTCAATTTAAAAATATGGAACCTGGACATCAAAATTACGGAAAATCTAGTTTTCCCTGACTAATTTTGCAGCACAATATTGTGCTGCAAAAATCTTTTAATCTAACTAAAAATCTTTTTATCGTATTTTTGACTAAATTTGACTAATTATTGCCTAAATTTGAAAAGTTAACAAAAATTCCTTTAAAAATTTATATGAATTCATAGTTTTATTCCCTGTTTTAACTAAAAACACATGTGTTTGATAAAAATTTCATATTTTTCAAAGAAAGTGCCCCAAAGGTAGGCACATACCTTAAGGCAAGTTTCTGATCGACTGGGGACTTTCCTAATTTTTTTACAAAAATGCCATAGAAACAGGGTTTAATTAAATAATCGTTCACGGTTTCGTGCTAAAATATCTTTCATGTAGCTTCAGAAATAATTCTTAAAACATATTTCTGATCAAAATTATTTTGTTTACAGCCAATTTAAATTGATTTCTGAAAACAGATTATTACATTACAGATTCTTAGAGGGTTAAAATTTTTACAGCTATATCATAATTTCATAACTTTGTTGTAAATCAGATTTAAGATAATGTTTTAAAACATATGTATTTTGCTCATTTATGCAATAAATAATGCTGTCTAAATATTTATTGAAGACATTGTAGAACATAATAATATGCCGCTTTCAAAAAATTCACTAACCTCACATTTTTAGACATTATACATAATATGCCTGTTTAAAATTTAATAAAACTACATTGCAAAATATATCATAAAAAACATTTTATGTTAATAAGGAGAACGTCTTCACTTGAAGTATAAAACTCTTTTGATTTAAAATTCTGAAAAAAGTTATAACTGTGTTAAAGCTTAAATTGACATTAAAATTTCAATAAAGTTATGCAAGCGGCATCGATATATTATTTCTTAGAAAATTTAATTATGGTCCTCGGTCATAACTTTACAGACTCTCGCCAGAAAACTTTATCGTGTAAAAGCAAATTTATTACTTCTTCAAGAAAAAATATTAGCTGATATTGATTGAAAAAAAAACGTGTTTTCTGGATTAATGCATAATAATAGTTTAGATTTTTTGATAACTTATCAGTAGAAAGGTATTATAACTAATTCGGTATTATGAATTTTCCTTCTTAAAAGAAAGTTTATATTAAAAGTAACTTTTACAATTACAGTAAATGTTTCTAAGGAAAATTAAAACTATGCCTTTAGTTTTAGCGGGGGGGGGGGGGGGCTAAGGACTTGAGAATTATCTTAGAAGCAGGTCAAGTTAATTAGTATATGCACCTTGTAAAACAGTAAAAATTGATTCAATGATAAAATTAATTAAAATTCTGCATGTAACTTGAGCATATTGTATTAACTTACAAAATAAAAGTTAGTTTTTTTCTTTGTAATATTACATTTTCTTTATTTATTGATATTTTATTTTCTACTTTTTGTGTTTAAGTAAACTTATCATTTGGATAATCATAAGCCCTAGCAAAATTACATCAAGACGAAAACATCCAAATAAATTTCAATGAAAGTAAGATAATTTCCCCCTCTAATCTATACTATCCATTCATTATAAGAGAAACCATAGAGATTGTAACACGCAACATTTAACGATGCAGCATCATTTAACTTATCAAAATTATGACTCGAGCTACTAAATGGCTAGGAAAATAAAATAAGCATCCAAGTAAAGTAAAAACAATAACGTGCATAATATGAAAGAGTACTTGAAAAACAGAAAGATGGCGTTTCATAGACCGTGCAATTTTAGAATATTTTTATTTATTTGTATTGAAAACGAAACATGTAAACAGTCGAATAAGCCTATTTTCACTGGTTTTAACACTTTCCAACAAAGTTGAAAAGTGTTTATGATTGCGGTTTGTCTGTTCGTCTGGCCATCTGTACGCCCTCTAACTCTCGTAAATATACTCAGATTACCCCGAAGTTTTTGGATGTTATTAAGGTTCACCATAGCACGATCCCTATTTCAAATGAAGTTTGTGCGTGTTTAGTTCATTTACAGTAGGGATGCACAACCTGTGGCCCGCGGGCCAAAAGTGGCCCGCCATGGCCTAACTTGTGGCCCGCGACCACAATTTATACATTTCTTCGTTTTTTTATACAATTTCGTCATTTTATAACTGGAAAAATTGTATTTTTTGTCAATATGTCGCAGGAAAAAAATGCGAATTTTGCCAATTTGCCTCGGGAAGAAATTGCAAATTTCATCTGAGCCAATTAAAAATCGTAAATTACGTTGATCGAGTTCGGAAAAATCACGAATTTTATTGATGAGTCGCAGAAAAATCTCAAATTTCGTTGATCGGCTGGGGAAATATCGTGAGTTTTGTCAGTTTATCGCGAGAAAAAATAGCGAATTTCGACAATTTTCTGCTGAAAAAATTGCCAATTTCGTCAGAGTCAGTTAAAAATCGTTAATTTCGTTGATCGTCGCGGTAAAAATCGCGAACTTTGTCGATTATGTGTTCCTTGATCGGTTGCGGAAAAATCGAGAGTTTTGTCAGTTTATCGTGAGAAAAAATAAGAATTTTGTCAATCTGCCACGGGAAAAATCACAAATTTCGTCAGAGTCAGTTAAGAATCAGAAATTTCGTTTATCGGGCGCGGAGTGGCCGCCCCCCCGGGTGGTTCCGACCCGACCCCTTGAGTGGGGGAGTTGACCGGAAGCCCGGCAGAGTTCGTTGTGAACGAATGCGAGGGGGCCGGATGGGGACGAATCGCCACCTCCTCGAGAGGCTCATCTCCGACAGGCGTTGAGTCCGGTGGCCACGGTTAACGGACGTTGTGCATGGGTTGCAGGACCTTCGGGTTCGGTTCTTACGGTAGCCCCCGGCGCCCAGGTTCTCTGGGTAATGCCGGACAGCGACGTTCCATAGGTCGATCCCGGTGCCGGTCTAAGGGCCGGACGGTGTCGCTGGGCAAAGACTAGCTAAGGCGATGGGACCCCATCCACCTATTGACTAAGAGGGAGCCTGAGGTAGGAGTGAGGGCTTTGTAGTGGAAAGTCCTCAGTGCTCGCTAGTGACGACGGGGTTCGCGGGAACACCATGCAGGGACTCCCGGAAGGGTTTCGGACAGCGCCCAGGTTACTTTTTGACTTGGGTGGCTCATCCCTCCGATGACTGCAGCAAAAGCAGTTGTGAGCCGACCCTAAGGTGGGTAGGGTTTGGCGACCCCCGTTGACCAAGGAGCGGTCGCGCGGGGAGGCCAGTATGGCTCTGGTTGCTCCATGTCGTGCTGTGACCCTTGGGAGGGGGTCGGCAGGCAGGTCCACCATCGAACGCTGTCCCCACGGGGAACCGGGCCGGAGGCTCGCCGGTAACGCTGCGGCTCATCGTGCCTCAGAGGAACTCTTGGTCCGATCCAGGTCCTTCGTGTCTATGCGATACTGGAGTTTGCCTCGCCCAGTGATGAGGACCTAGAGGTGTCTACACCTAATTTTCGAACGCATTAACAAAGGTAGCTGTCGGTCACTGCACGGGGTCAGGGGCCTTCGGGCCTGGGTACCCTCGACGGCCGTGAGGTAAGGTAGTGGTGGGCGGGCTTCTGTCGGCCTCCGCTGGCTTCTCTGCCTTCGGGCGGGGTCGAGTCGGCGGGGGCGGGCGGGACTCCGTTCCATCCAACCCCCTAGCGAGGCAGAGTCTATTCCGTCTAGGTGGAGCTTTCCGTGCCCGCCTGGGGTCGCTAACGGCACCTAGTCTGGGCCAACTGGTTCCCGGCGTGATCCGCGAGGGGTTCCGTCGGTTGAGCCGGGTGGTCTGGGCGAAAAGCCCGGAGCTGGGTCGCTTTACGGCCGGAGGGACTTTCTCCGTCCTCCCGGGTTTTCAAGCTAGGGGCCCTTCATTAACTTTCCTATCGGCTGGCCCACATAAATGTCTTTGCCGGAAAATGGTATTTGATCTTGGGGGCCTCCCGTAAAGTAACTCCGTGTCGGGAAGCTTCGATTCAATTCGTAGGCCCGGCGTCTTTATAGGCGTCCGGTTCCTGCAGGGCTTGCGGGGTCTACCGGCTCGGGAACCAAGTTTAGTGACCACTTGGTTTTTCTAGCTGGGTGGTGAGAACTGTCGTAGCGGCCGTTCGTCTTGACTTGGGAATAGCCGACGTGGCGTGCGCTGGGCAGCGCGTCGGTTTTGGCCGGAGCTTGCGTGGGGTGCCGCTCTGTCGGAGCTTGTCTGGCGGCGACCTTCGGGACGCGTCGCGGGGCTTGTCTCGCAGGTGGTTCCTGCGTAGGCAAATGGGCCTTCTGAGGGCCTGGGACCGGGGGATGGCAACCCGTCTTTTATCGGGAGCGGAAAATTTTCGAATTTTTTGATCGCGAGAGGAAAAATCGCGCATTTTGTCCATTCGGCGCGGAAAAATCTCAAATTTCGTTAATCAGGCACAGAAAAATCTCGAATTTTGTCGATGAGGTACGAAAAATTGGAAATTTTGTTGATCAGCTGCGGAAAAATCGTGAGTTTCGTCAGTTTATCGCAAGAAAAAATCTCGAATTTCATCAATTAGTCGCGTAAAAATTGCAAATTTCTTCAGAGTCAGTTAAGAATCGCGAATTTCGTTGATCGGACGCGAAAAAATCGCGAATTTTGTCGGTGAGCTGGGGAAAAATTACAAACTTTCTTGATCGACTGCGGAAAAAGCGTGAGTTTCGCCAACTTATTGCGAGAAAAAATCGCAAATTTCGTCAATTCGCCGTGGGAAAAATTACAAATGTCGTCAGAGTCAGTTAACAATCGCGAATTTCGTTAATCAGGCACAGAAAAATCGCGAATTTTGTTTATGAGGTACGAAAAATTGCAAATTTCGTTGATCGGCTCGGGAAAAATCGCGATTCTGTCAATTTATCGCGAGAAAAATCACGAATTTTTCAGTCTGTCGCGGAAAAAATCACGAATTTCGACAATTGATAGAAAAAATTACAAATTTGTCAATTCGTCGCAAAAATATTGTGAAATTTGTCAATCGCTCGTAAAAAATCGTGAATTTCCTGAAAAATTCGTGAATTTCGTCAATATCTCATGGAAAGAAAATAGTAATTTTGTGTATCGGTCCCAAAAAATATCATGAAATAGAAATCCATTGGTTGCAGGAAAAAATCGCAAATTTCATCGATTATGCGCGTAAAAAAATCGTGACTTTCGCCAATTTATTGTGCGAAAAAAATCGCAAATTATATCAATGTATATCAGAAAAAAATTACGTTTCGTGGATTGATCGTTGGAGAAAACTGCAAATATTGTCAATCCGTCACTTAAAATATCACAAAATTTCCAATCACTCATGAAAAATAATCACGAATTTTGTCAATCGTTCATGAACAAAACTTGCAAATTTCTAAGATCGATCGCAAAACAAAAAAGTCGCGAAATAATTCGATCGAGGGCGGAAAAAATTGCAATTTTCGTTGATCCGTAGTGGAAAAAAAATCGCGAATTTTGAAATCTTATCGCTGAAAAAAATCGTGAATTTATCGCAGGTATCGCAAATTGGTTGCTTGAAAAGATTCCAAATTTTGCCGATCGGCAATGGAAAATTACCGCGATATCTGTCAAACGGTCATTGATAAAAAATCGTGAATTCAGTCGCACTTGATTGACAAAAGAAAAAAAAAACAAGTTTTGTTAATAGTACGCAGAAAAAATAACATAATTAGTCATCATGCCTTGTTATTTCAAAAATAAGTTTCCTTTTATTTTAAATGAAGTTTTTCTTCAATAAAAAAATTTATAATTTTCAATAACGTTCAATTATTTGGAAATATTGTGTAATTTTTCTTCTTCAAGTTACCATTTATCAAGAAGGAACCGTTAATCTTTATAAAGCGTTGTATTGTTATTCATACAGATGCGAAGAAGCCCTGCATTCCTGCATACAATTATTTATTTCCGTTTGTTTATTTTTATTATAGATAAAAACTAATTATTCTTCAAGAATAAAGACTTATTATCCCCCCCCCTACCTCCCCGATATAGAAATTTCTCTGTGTTACTGATGTGGCCCTCGACAACCCAAACATTTTTGTAAGTGGCCCTTCTCTTAAAAAGGTTGTGCACCCCTAATTTACAGGGACAGTCTAAAGTATTCCGTTATATTACGGCCAATGGGAAAAAATCGTTTCAAATGATTTTTAATGATGTTACATGCTTTCAAGCATAAAAGAATTGATAAACATTTATGAAGTGCGCTAAAATAAGTTTTCTGAAGAATATGCGTTGCAAAGAGTACTTATTATTAATTTACAGGGCCACACAAAAAAAATCCGTTACATAATGGTATAGGGGGAGGGGGATTGTTTGCGGCGTAATTTAATTATGTTAAATTATTTCATATATAATGAAACTGATATACGTCGCTGAGGTTTACTATAAGTTATTTCATGCATAATAAGAAGTGCATAGCATTTATAGGGACGCACAAAATATTTCGGATACTATATTGTGTCCGAAGTACTGTACATAAGCGATGAATGCTGGAAATGTATTTTTAATTATGATATACGCTTTTATGTTTCACTATATTTATGCATACTATACGGTGCGTATAAATGCTATAGTTCATATACAGGGCTACACAAAAGAATTTGGGTTACTGAGTATGAGCGTAAATTGTTTAAAGGTGGTTTTGAAATGAGTTATGCATTTTTACGCTGAACTGCATTTAGTTTACTAAGAAATGTTTTTAAAATATAGATAAAGTGATATACAGGGTCACGCAAAGAGTTGGACACATAACTGTCTATAACATCTGGAAATGTGATTTCAGTAGTTTTAAGAGTGTTTTAGTTTAAATTAAATTTCAGCTAAATAGTGGCATGTAATAAAGATACTATTGGCTGTGGAACGTAACTGCTGAAATCAATTTTTAAAATGTTTTATGCGTTTTGTAAAATGTTTGTTTAGTTATCTTATTTACCTTATTTCTCTAAATAACGAAGTTTTGTTAAAGCATGCAGAAAGTGTTGGAGAGTGTTTCATAATCTATGCTTAGCGCATGATTTTTTTTCTTCTTAAAGTTTTAATTTTCATCTTTTAGCATCTAAAATTAGTATATTAGTGTATCATTTGGTTTTCAGATTCATAGGGTGTATTGTTTTCACTGAAAAAAGTTAAAAAACAACTTTTATCAAAAAGTACGTGTCACTTATGAAGTAAATGACTCACAAATTCAAGATCGCGTCACAGCAATTAAAATTAGTCATGAATTAAGAACCCTACAAATCAATTTGTACATCTACGTGTCAATTTAATGTTTAGTTAACTTTAAAATTCGAGCAGAAAAAAAAAAAACAGCGAGATAGAAAGAGAGAGTGAAGGACGGGAGAGAATCAGACTTACTGCTTTTTAGTGTTTCGTTCATCTGACGAAACCCTATACCTCTCGCTGCTATGTCTGTCTGTCTGCCTGTCCGTCACAGTTCCCTTTCTCAGAAACTATATATGTTGGAGACTTGAAATTTTGCATACTTATAGCTGAACACCTCACATAAAACGATAAATCATAAAATTTCGAAAAAGTCTTATACTTATCCCTCTGGGCTCTAACTTGTGTATTTTAAGGGTTTTTTTTTTTTTTTAACTGCGCCCCTAATTAAGTTGAAGATTTGGAATTTTGCAAAATTATAGCTAGACATTTGCGATCAAAAGACAAATCATAAAATTTCGAAAAAGTCTTATATTTAACTCTCTGGGCTCTAACGTGTGTATTTTAAGCTTTTTTTTTTTTTTTTTCTAAATCAGCCCCTAATTAAGTTGAAGACTTGAAATTTTGCAGAATTATAGCTAGACCTTTGCGATCAAAAGACAAATCATAAAATTTCGAAAACGTCTTATATTTAACCCTCTGGGCTCTAACTTGTGTATATTAAGCTTTTTTTTCTAAATCAGCCCCTAATTAAGTTGAAGACTTGAAATTTTGCAAAATTATAGCTAGACATTTGCGATCAAAAGACAAATCATAAAATTTCGAAAAAGTCTTATATTTAACTCTCTGGGCTCTAACATGCGTATTTAAAGCTTTTTTTTTTTAACTTAGCATCTAATTAAGTTGAATTTTCATTTTCGACGCCCACATTGCTGTACCAATATTTCTACTTTATGTGTACTTTATCTTCTCTTACTGTTTGGTTGATGAACTCGTAGACACCTTGAAAAATATCAGGAATTCTTCGATATGTAAAATTTTCAATTTTTTAATCTATGAACAGATTGTACGTGAAAAAAAAATCTTATTAAATATCTATAGCACATGTTGCGTGTGTGTGAACTGGATTGTTTAAATGTCATTAGACATTATTTTGTAAGTACTTTTAAGTAGACATTTAAAAGAAAATGCTATTTTCTAAACAAGATTAACAAGCTAAAACAAGAAAATAATACAATAAAAGGAAAAATTGTTTCTCTCTGTGCATAATTAAATGAAAGACATTAAGTGATTTTATCCATAAATAATTGTTTTTTAATAACTTCTGGAAAAAAAATTACAGAAAAGACCGGATGAAATAATTATGCCTTTCTGTATTTTTGGTGTCTATATATATATATATATATATATATATATATATATATAACATATTCATGTCGTGTATAATCAACGTGTTTAGCTATCTAGTTTTTTTAATCAACAACAGGATATCTGTGTGAAGAAAATGATTTCTTATCAAATAATCAAACCATTAGTCGTGTGCGTGTTTTGTATCTGTTTAATGTCATTTGAGATGATTGTCAAAATATTCCAACATACATACACAGCAAAACAATTCCCTTGAAAAAAAACAATAGTTGAAAAAAGAAAATAATAAGCAAATAAAAGTAAAAAAATTCTTTCTCTATATGCATAATTATTTAAAAGACATTAAGTGTTTTTTATCCATGAATTGTGACTTTTTTAATAAATACCACAGAAGAAATTACAGAGATAAAATACTTTGTTAAAAACAGCATAAAATAATTATGTTTTTCGGTATTTTAGGTGAATATTTAATAAATAACAACATATCAAAATGCGGTTATTAATTACTGCTATCTAATGAGGTTACCACATCCAATTTCTGGAAAAAAGTTTTCCTCATGCTAAAAAATAAGCAATTGGGAAACTTCATGTCTCGTGATTTTGTTATATTATTTTTTACAGAAAATTTTTCACACTGTAGAAAAAATATCAATTTATCTGTAATCAGTATTCTGTGCCATAAAAAAAGTGTCAACAGAAAAAAAGACTGGTTGATAAATTGACGTGCGTTTTATAAAATGTTATTACAACATCAGCCTAGCAAAAGTGATTTTAACAAAAACCTATATATTTAAGCTTAGCAAAAAAAAAATTTAATTATTTTTTTAACTGACGATTTAAAAAATGTTGGCAAAAATCATTGATACTGTATATGATTGAGATTTAAAATGCTTGAGTTTAAGTTCCAATTATCATAAAATTCAATTGCCCCAACTTATCATAACACATAATCTTTCACTTATCATAAATTTAACTTGATTTCTTTTGAAATACTTTTTATGTGTTAAATTAGCTTATAAATTCTATAATAGAATGTATAATACCTTATAATATCTATTATAATGTAAATAAAGTTTTTTTTTTTTTTAACAGAGCCCTAAAACTTTTTATCCTTTCTTATTCATGGCCAATAGTTAACTTCTAAGCCGTTCTTTAAGAAGTACTGTTCAAAATGTAATAAATAAATAAATACACTATTTTTCATTAAAGTCCCAATAGTTAGTTCTTAAAAGTTGCGAAATTTAGATTTTTATGCTGATCCTGTGTCCAATAACTTAGATTTAGCAAAACCTTTCTCCATTCTAAAGTAAAATTGTAAAAAAAAATCCATTTCTGTATGAGCAAAACTTGCCGAGTTATAACACTTTGAATTTACGGATTTTCGCGTTTTCAAGCAATAAATGAGAAAAAGCTGGATTTTAGTGACAGAAAGAAAAATTCACAAAATTTAAAGTATCACAACTTGTTTCGTTTTGCGGTAGAAAAATGCGATATATTAATTACAAACAAGTATTTACATGGCTGTTAGAACATGTAGAAAGTTTGTTGTATATAATATATAGGACACATACTGTTAAAAAAAAAAAAAAAAAAAAAAAAAAAAAAAAAAAAAAAAAAACATTTCTTAATTTACTGTAATGTAATAAAACCACGTGCGAAAAAATACAATAACCCTTTCCGAGATAACCACGATTACGAAAAGCGTTCTTCATCTTTAGTAACATCAGAAACGTACATATTTCTTAGACTTAAACTAGCACTTATCAAAACAAAGTTTCTTTTGCTGCCAGTGATTTTCGAAACATATCCGAGTAGTTTTTATAGTGCAGATATCAGTTTGCTATAACCAGAATATCGGTTTTAGATGCTATCATTCCCCAATTAAACATTTTAATTTGCGTATCTAAAATTATACGTAAAAGAGTAACAAAATCTTTTAATTTTTAGTGCTAATGTTAATGCTGCTAATTTATCATGTTTTTCTGTAAAACATGTTTATTGAACATGAAGATGTTTACTTGAGAACTCATAGCATCCGAAAAACCTAATATTCCGGATTGAGAAAACTGCAACACACAGTATGAAAACTATTCGGAAACGTTTCCGAAATTCGGTGGCAAAAAGAGATTTTTTTATAAATGTCTCTTTAACGCTAGAATTACAAAGGCTGCGGTTGCCGGTGAAAGAAATTGAAGTGTTCGGGGTCATGGATGACCCTATTTTCTTATCAATTATAGTCCTTTTTAATTGTACCTATGATTGAGAAAGTTCCTTCGTAATTTTAATTTTCTTGTGATTTAAAACACTAGAACCGCGGTACTTTCGGTATACCTAGAACCGCGGAGCTGGTCAGTTTGACCCAAGATAGAAAAAATATATGAATATGCATAAATATTTAATTTAATTAACTAAAATAGTGTATTTTTATATAATAATAAATTTTTCAATACATTTACATTGCATTCGTTATAAAAACCAGCAGATATTACCAAGCATTTTAGAAAGTGATTTATTACACATTGTATTTTTTTTAAGAATAATAACATATATTTTACCCAAAAATAAACCTACACTTCATAACATTAGCAGAAAATAGATTATCGCATGAAAATAAATTTAGACACAATTTCTAAGAATAATTTAAAGAAATATAAATATATATATATATACCAGTTAATTACTAGTTTTACAGATTTATTTAATCCAATTTATTGTGTGCATTGCATGCTAAACTTGGCAATAAACTTTATACGTTTACCAAAAAAGGGTGCATTGTATTATGTACAAATAGCTTGAGTTTTATTTTCACATTTTGAAGTCTGACACCAGATTCGTTTACGCTAAGTTTGTGGTTTTCCGTCTTTTTCAGTGGTTGCTTCTCAACCAAATGACACCTTTTTTTTACCTACAGAGAACATACATTACTCCTAATTCTTCAACTAAGTGCTGAATAAGTTGCCGTTTACTAATAGAATTTTTAGTTACAACTTTGTATAGAACTTTGTATAGCTGCAAGATTCAAAATATTATAAAATACATGCAATACTGGCCATCTATGTGACATATGTGCATACTGGCCACCTATGTGAAACAGACTTGACAGTATACATCATGATAAATCTGGTCAATGATATCTACACCGAATATAGTTGCATTGCAGTAAACAACTGTATCAGGTAATTTTTTTAGAATTATCTGAAACCAATCTTTGGATGCAGTATACTGTTCAGCAACAAAACATATTTATATATTTTTTTGCTGGTAAACAGTTACGCTAAAGTATTGATTAGTACAGTAGTCGCATTCTATTCTGATTTTGACATTTTTATAGACACTGGTATTTCTTTTATTGAGAGTTTCACAGTTCCTACACAAAGTTTTTTTTTTTTTCAATGCTTTTGCAAGCTTTATAAACCCTGGTGTATAGTTGGTTTTTCAATTTTCAATGAAATGATTACAGATATCAGAAATCAGGTCAAATTTGCCTGTCTTTAGATGACTTGATCGGTTTGATTTTATATCGAACTATAAGATTCCCATTATGTCACAAAATTTGTCTTTTGGTATTGTAAGATTACGACGTCGTGATATCTTATCTATACTTACAATAAAAGCAGAATAAAACCAACTTCAAGAATTCTTCTAAATATTTGTTGTAAATTTCCATTGCACTCCTTTACATTGAGGATATATGAGTGGTTCACAACCATAATGGACCAAGTTTCCATTTTGCAAAAAATTAAGACAGTCCATTTAGAAGGCGAATAAAATCTATTTTATCTACTCCCACAGTAATTCAATTCTGTAAATAGATGACATATGTAAGAAAGTGTGTGAAAACAGACTTGGTTCACTGTGGGGGTGGATAAAACTGATTTTATTCACCTTCTAAATGGACTATATAGATTTTTTTTTTCAAAATGGACTTTGTCTACTATGGTTGTGAGCCCCTCATATGTCGTTATTTCTGAGAAAACGCGTATCCTTTTCCTCATTTATGCATAAAAACATGTAATGGGTCAAATTGACCCGCTTCGCGGTTCTAAGTATAAATGGTTATAATTGGGAAGTTATTTAAGTCATTTTTTTTACGTTTGATAAGTTGTTGCTTACCTTAAAATATTAAAAGTCAGAACAGGAAATGTTATTCCAATTATTATTTTTGGCGCGGTGACAAACTAAACATCGATTCGGGTCAAATTGACCTTCCCCGCGGTTCTAGTGTTAAATTGTGTTATTAATTAAATTATTAAGTAGTAATTTTGTATGAATTTAACAACATGTTTTTTTCTTTTATAGCCTTGCAATTTTAGGCTTAAATCATAATAATGCATTAGTTTATGAGGTCGAGATAAATAGCGCTTTTCGAAGTCATGGGTAACTCGGAAAAAACTGTTCTAAATTTTCGTTCGTATATTTACAAGTTTAAGAAACATTTCTATTTTTTACAGTGTTTAGAACAAAATTTGAAACATTTTTGCAACTGGAATTATATTTCGTCTGAAAAGTTAAAGGTTTATGAAGTACTGTTTGGTCAACAATAAAATGGAACACTCTGTATTATGCCCTCCAAAAACGCAAAATTAAAATTTTGATTCATATTTCTAGTAGTATTATGTTACACTGACGCCCAAAATAATTTTAGGTTTATCTTCGGATTTGCGCTAGAGTTCAATTATTCTCGCATGAATCAGCTTGTTAGAATTTGACGAAATACGCATGCATTAGCTAAATCAGTAATAGATTTTCTCTCAATATAGGAATGGAATCACTCCCTCTCTTTCGCTCATTACTGAAATTTATGATAATGTGCAAGAATTAACGCATGTAAACATGCGAATACCACATGTTCTTCTCGCAATTCATGTATAAAACATCCAGTTACATATTTCTCAAATTGACTAAAATGTAAGCAATTTATGTTATTTAGACATGAAATGTTATGTTGAAAATGTTATGATTACGGTTCATATTATTACAGTCGGGTTAAATTATTGTCACATGTTACTTCATGCTGCAATGTAATATTTAATGCTGCAATGTCACATGTTATTTAATGCTGTAAGTAAAAAGTAGAACTTGTTGAAGAAATTGGGGGGCATGGTTGTGACATTCTGGGTTTTGTGCACAGATCTGAGAAGGAGGTTCCATTTAAAAACTATCTAGTAAGGTGAAATAGTTTTCATCTATGTTCCTCATATAATCTTTTAATAAGATCATAACTATACACTTTTATATATGTCACAATCAAGACCATCATTTTAACAACACTTTTAAATGGAATTACAGTAGAACCTTGATTATCCGAAGTAATTGGGACCGACCATCTTTCGGAAATTCGAATTTTTCGGATAATCGAGAATGCCCCAATTTTAAGAAGATGGACAAATATATGCACTATTTCTTTTTTGGTAACAAGTGCTTAATGAAAATAAAGTAATAGCAAAATAGAAACAATAATAAATTACCTGAATTTTAATTTTGAAATCAAGTACCCTTTACCTATTTCACAAGGGTTTGAAACAAAGTTTTGTTTGTCACAGTTTCGATTGTCTTTGCTTTGCAACTCTATCACGAAGTTTTTAAAATATTATGTGAATTCTTTTGAAGGTTATTCACTCATTAAAATTTCTTTCCTATTGATATAAACATAGCATTTATATAGCAAAAAAATGAAGAACAAGGGGACTTCAAATGTGTATTTTTTCCCCATTATTAACAAAGTTATGTAGTATTTATCTTCTTTATTTAAATGCAGCTTAAAAAAATGGATATTTTGATGAATTTGAACAATGAATTTGATAATAAAAAAAAAAGCTTTAAAATGGAATTTGCACGCGAAAAATGTGATAGTAAAAAAAAAAAAAAAAAAAAAAAAAGCTTTAAAATGAGTTTCGGTTAATCGAGAGTTTCGGATAAAAGAGATTCTACTGTATATCATTTCTAAAACTACAGGTTTAGGAATTAGTATTTGATTCATATTTCTGGCAATGTTATATTATAATGATGTTCGAAATAATTTCTGGCCTATCTTCGGCTATGAATGAGAGTCCAATTACTCTCGCATCAATCAACCTATTAGATTTTGACGGATACGCATGCATTAGCTAAACCTGTAATGGATTTTCCCTCAATATAGCAATGGAATCACTCCTTCTCTTTAGCTCATTACTGGAATTTACGATAATGTGCAAGTATTAAAGCATGTGAACGTACTGATGCCACGTGTTCTTCTCGCAATTTATGCGTAAAGCATCCAGGTACATATTTCTCAAACTGACTACAATGTGGGCAATGTTAGGAGTATTTTAACTTTTCTAACAATATCTTGCGCGAAATTCGTTTTCCTAACAATTCTTTATTTATTTCTCAATTATAAAAGCAAAGCATAGGTAAAAGAAAATTGGCTTACCTGGTATTTATGTTTTGTATCCGTAATCTATCTGTCTGGTATCCAACATCGTCAGGGTAATGCAATCTATAGCTTCTAGTTGTTTAATCTATTTTAGTCCATTTATAACGATATGATATTCGGTGTCATCTTAAAACACGCGTAATTATGTGTGACTTGTAAAAAAAAAAAATATCTGGAGCGAACTTTTAAAGAAAGAGAAAAAAGGGATTTAATTCAGCATAAAAATCACATATCTCCTTTCGAGAGTCTAGATTGCAAGTAAGAGTAGAAGAAAACATATATAATACATTATTGATATGAAAACAGGGAATTAGTGCCATTAATATTAATAATACATTATTTATATTAATATTTATATTTATAGTAATTTAAAACAGTTTATTAATGTTCAAATGTCTTTAATATCTTGGATATATGATGAAATGTTTATACAGAGTGTTTATTTAGAATTGTACAATCACTTCCTTGTTTCGGATAACAGCCACTTTTCATAATTGCTTTTATAAATCACGTTTGACAGATGAAAAGCAATTTACTGAGTTTGATTAATTTAATGTCCTTGATTTGGAGATTACATTTCGTAATAACTGTCAACACACAATTTATATTATTGATTAGATAGCATTGAAAATGTTATGATCACGGTTCATATTATTAGAGTCGGGTTAAATTAGTGTCACGTGTTATTTAATGCTGAAAATTATATAAATAAAAAGTTGAACTTGCTGAACAAATATAGGGCATTGTTGTGGCATTTTGGGGTTCTGGGAACAGATTTGACAAGAAAGTTCTATATAAAAATTATGTAGTAAACAGACATAATTTTCATCCATGGTTCTCAGATGACGTTTTAATCAAATCTTAATTCGACATTTTAATGCCCTAATCAAAACCATCTTTTTAACACCTTCAATTGGAATTATATCTTTTTTAAAACTAAAAGTTTTAGGAATTAGTGTTTGGTGAACTGTAAGAAAAAAACACCCTGAATAGTGACTTGAAAAACGCAAAATCAAAATTTTGATTCATATTTCTAGCAGTGTTATATTATAATGATGTTCGAAATCATTTCTGGCCTATCTTCAGCTATGAATGGGCGTCCAGTTACTCTCGCATCAATCGACTTGTTCGAATTTGACGGAATTCGTATGCATTATCTAAACCCGTAATGGATTTTCCCTCAGTATAGCTATGTAATCACTCCTTGTCTTTCGCACATTACTGGAATTTACGATAATGTGCAAGTATTAAAGCATGTGGACGTGCTAATGCCACGTGTTCTTCTCTCAATTTATGTGTAAAGCATTCAGACATATTTCTCAAATTGACTATAATGCACGCGATTTATATTATTGGTTAGACAGTGTAGAAAATGCTGCGATCACGTATCGTATTATCACATAGACTGGTAAAATTATCTTCGCATGTTGTTTACTATCGCAAAATACATCAGTGAAAATTTTAACTTGTTGAAAAAATACAGCATCCGACTGTAATAGTTTTAGGTTCTGAGCATTGATTTTAAAATGACGGTCCCTGCATCATACACTGTAAACGAAATCCGTCAATATACACAAATTTTTCCGTAAATTTTCACGGAATAGTTTTACAAGAAAACAGTACAATTTCAGCAATTGATATTTTGATATAATGCCGTATATATGCCGTACGTTTTCCATAAATTTTACGGTATATTTCTGTATTGGTTTCAAAACAGTACAAAATTCGTAAATGTTGTTTAGAAATAGCTGCTGCGTTTGGAAAGCGAAGTAATCAATTGTTGTATATACTTGTCTTACAGAGCTATTATTTTCAATGAAGCCCCAATATTGGCTAAATGTAACTCTATTTTGAAAATGTATCCAGTGATTCCGCAATATTGGCTAAATGATAGTTTTACATGGGTTTTCAAGTAAAACCAATAAAATTTATGGCTCCATCTACAGTGTATATTTAAATAACTCGCTATAACATTGTTGTTTTTTTTAAATGAAAAGTTAAAATATTTTTACGATATTTTAAAAAATTAAAATATTATAACTTCTTTTTAAGTCTGAGAGAGTTGAAAAAAAAATGTTAGTTTATTTTTTATTATGATTTTAAAATAATGTTTGATCTATTTATAGCAAGCTAATATTATTTTTTATTAAGTCTCTGTAAGATGTTTTAAAATGAAAAAAATGTTGTTTTAATTTTAATACTTTTTAATGTACTAGCTACTGATGAGTGAAATTCATAAACATCTAAGCCTGTCCTTCAAAATTTATATTTTGTCTTTTAAACTGAAAATTTTAAATACCGAAATATGGAAAAATGGAAAAAAATGTGAAAAAACGGAAATTCTTCTGGAATTTACGGAATTTTTTTCCGTTGAAATACGGATATAGTACTGGCGCCTCGATTACCTGTACAATTTCCGTATTTTAACGGAATTTTTTCACAGTTTATATACACTATGTAGTAAGGTGAAATAATTTTCATTCACGTCTATCTTGTATAATTTTTTTATGATATCATAATTAGATACTGTCATTATGATATCATTAAATTGAAACTGTCGGCCAAAAAAAGTCGTGTTATTATTTCCTAAAGGTAAGGAATATTTCGTATTATTAATATTTGTTAGCATTTAATACAAAGTAAAAATGATTATAATAACACCGTTAATTTACTTTTAGATACTATCAATAGTTTTACCATTATTTCTTAGTACTATATACGTTTCTTGGGGGCAAAAAAAAAAAAAAAAAAAAAAAAAAAAAATGGCGGAGTTTCCCATTATGACCAGGGTGGGCCACTTTTCTGTTATATTTCTGTTTTTACTAATTTAGCTGCCTTTTTTTTATTATTAGCCATAATTTTGTTTCACTTCTGTTCTTCAATTAATAAATTTCTTAGTAAAAATAAGTATTTATTTATTTATTTTTTTTGTTTTAATTTTAAATTTTTTTGTGATTTTCGTGGCTTTTAAAAAATCGCAATTATTATATATATAATGGGTATATATAAATATACTATACATAATAATTATAATAACATAACATATAATCTATATATGTTATTTTAATTATAATACATTATTTCAAACGTAATGAAATTGATATGAATTTCAGATTGCACTATAATATATATATATATATATATATATATATATATTTTTTTTTTTTTTTTTTTTTTTTTTTTTTTGTAGAATAGGAATTTTTTATTTACAGGTTCTCACAAAATAACGCTATTACATAATGTTCCATGGGAAGCAATCTTTTGCAGTGTAGATTAACGAAATTCCACTAGTACAAACATGAGGAAATCAAGCATTAGTGAGATGCAATACGAAATTCTTAATGTAACATACGTTGCGCATAGCATGTATTGTTTATTTACATCGACCCAGAAAAGAATTTGGTTACAATCTATAAGCGATGATTGCTGGAAGATCATTTTCATTTGTGGTATGCGTTTTTAAGTTAAAATATTTTTTTCCTTATTATTGGAAGTGTAGAAATTCTATAAATAGCACACAGGACTCACAAAACAATTCTTAAGCATTAATAATTATGAAGATGAATTAAAGGTATGCTAATAGATTTTTTTAGAATATACTCATATTTATATACACGGATACGCAAAGATCTGAATACATAGCCGTCTATCGATAGTAATAGCGCTTAGTGTCTAAAAACGCGTAACGTCTATGGACGTAGAGCGTTTTCTTTTTTCGCTTTTTAACACTTTCCAACAAAAATTGAGAAGTGTTTATGACTTCGATTTTTCTGTCCGTCTGTCCGTCTGTCCGCGCTCTCGTAAATATACTCGGATTACCCTGAAATTTTTGAATGCTACTAACCTCTACCACAGCACGTTCCGTATTTCAAATAAAGTTTGTAGCATGTTTAGTTCATTTACAGGGACAGTCAAAAGTACTCCGTTACATTACGGCCATTCGGAAAAAATCGTTTCAAATGGGTTTTAGTAGCGTTACACCCTTTCTACGGCCATTCGGAAAAAATCGTTTCAAATGGGTTTTAAAGCGTTACACCCTTTCTAACTTAATAAAATTGATATGCATCTATGAAGTTCCCTAAAATATGCATTCTGTAGAATATGCGATGCAAAGAATAGTTATTATTCATTTACAGAGCCACACAAAAGAATTCCGTTACATAATAATATAGAAGGGATTTGTTTGTGGCGTATTTCAATTACGTTAAATTATTTCATATATATTGAAATTTATATGCGTTGCTGAGGTTTACTACAAGTTATTTCATCTATAATACGAAGTGCATAGCATTTACAGGGACACACAAAATATTTCAGATACTATACTGTATCCAAATTACTGTATATTAGGCATAGTTGCTGGAAATGTAATTTTAATTTTGGTATGCTCATTTAAGTTTCAGTATATTCATGCATGCATAAATACTATATAGTATGTATAAGTGTTACAATTCATATACAGGACTACAGGAAAGAATTCCTAAGGTTTACTGAGTATGAGTGTAAATTTCTTAAATGTGTCTTTTAAATGAGTTGTGCATTTTTACGCATAACTGCATTTAGTTTAATAAGAAATGTTTGTAGAATATATAGATATATATTACGCTATCGTACGTGGGACAGAAATTGCGATTATTTGTTAATTGTTTAATGGCAACGCTTGAATGAAACTCATCTCATTGGTTATTGAACAGAATTTAATGCATCACCATACCTGTAAGGGGGGTTATCATAGGGAAAACACTGTTCTGTCGCCAAATGTCGCCACGTTTGTTGCCAACTTGACAATATATCGTCAAATTAGGCGACCAAAATTAGTCGCTAAAAGTGACGCCAACTGGGCGAAATCTCCAACATTTCGCCAAATTCCCATAGACTTCCATTGTAAACGAATGGGGTTTACATGCTTACAGACAAATCAACAAATTGTGATATTTTAATGCAACAAAAACTATTATTTGCTTAAGAGATTATATTAATTATATTTTAGGAAGCCCAAGTAAATTAAATTATGAATAAAAGTAGCATGATATAATGCTTAGCATGCTTTCCCAAACGTGAATTTTAAGGGAGACCAATCTGGTCGCCAAGGGCGGCTAGTATAGATAAAATGATATACAGAGCCACGTAAAGAATTGGATACATAGCCGTCTATGGATGATAATTTCTGGAAATGTCATTTCAGTAGTTTTAAGAGTGCTTTAGTTTGAAATAAATTTTAGCTAAATAGTGGCGTGTAATAAAGGTACTAGGTAAGCTGCAGGGCTGTACAAAAGTATTCAAGTATGTTTCCATCTATTAGTATAAATTACTGAGAGGGAAATTTCAACCTGTTGTACGTTTTCTTGCTAAACTAAATTTTCCCATTTTATAGTATATATATCAACGTACAGATGAAATGCAGGGCTGTTCAAAAGAATTGGAATACATATTTGGCTGTGGATGGTAACTGCTGAAATCAGTTTTGCAGATGTTTTATGCGATTTGTAAAATGTTTACTTAATTATCTTATTTACCTTATTTCCCTAAATAACGAAGTTTTGTTAAAGTATTCAGGAAGTGTTGGAAAGTGTTTCATTATCCATGCTTAACGCATGATTTTTCTTTCTTGTTTATCATCTTAACATGATTTTAGCTTAATATGGGATGTTTATAAAATTTGTACACAATATACATCACTGTAAAAAAGATATCGAGTATTTTTCCGTCTATTGTCGCAAAGTACTCCAGTTGAATTTTCAAATACGATATGCTTTTCCTAACTGAACTAAAATTTACTATATTATATATATAATAGTATGTATACAAATACATAGTATATATGGATGCACAAAAGAACATAATAGTGACATTTAATTTTTACTTATATGCACTAGTCGCACATTGAGTTTGGAATAATGTATAGAAAGGCGTATTCGAATAATAGTACTGTATGACCTATAGTTTTGAAAAAACAGTGCACAAAAATTATAATTATGGGACGAAATACTAAATGAATGATCAGAAAACACAATGCGAAATTTTGATCACAGGCGAATTTAGATATGCTTTTCGCAGTAATTTTTTTTTATCCAACATTCTCTCAATTCGAGTCACGTAACTGTATATTTGAGACAGTTATAAAGTTTAAAATTTTAAAGAACTTTGAATTTTTGCACCTGTTATACACACAATATTTTATGCACACGTAAATGTTATGTTTTGACATTACATTATAGCTACCCGTATAAAAATTAAAACTTACCCTAGAATGTAATCTATCCGTCGAAACTTGTACGAAATAGAATCAATAAACAATAAATTTATTAATGGTATAAAGCAAATATTTTACATAAAGAAATACAAACTAATTTTATAGTAAAATTTCAATAACGGCAGTATGCAATTCTATTATTTATTTGAATATTAATTATTTGGTATTGAAAATGATGATGAAAACAGAAATATTTTTTCTTTTATAAAAATCTGTTCCATAAACCTTGAATTCTAAAGCGAAATAACGCCACTATGCCGGCCTTTTAAAAAAATCAATTACCTGAAAATAATAATGCACAAAAAATCATCAAATAGTGAAATCTATTCCACAAACTTACGAATAAAATGCAGAAAAAAAATTACAAACTTCAGCAATAAATTCAATAAAACGAGGATCATAGTCATGGATGGTGAAAGCACACTAATTTATCTTGTTACGAAAATAAAACTGATAAAGATAAGTTCATTATCATTCAGATAATTGTTTTCTTTGTTGCTATCTGCTGCCAAATGCTGCAATAAATTTAAGTTTTTTCTTTAGTGTACTTTTACAAAGCACTAATATATACTAATAACATAAAGTTTCGTTCTGTGTATGTGTGTGTGCGTGTGTCTGTCTGCGATGGCTAGCAAAATCTGCCACACGCGTAAGGCTAACAATTTGTGTGAGGTTAGTCCAAGGCCTCTCCCAGTGCACCTGGAACTCAGAATTTTAAATTTCTAATAATTAACTGAGTTATTAATTCGAAATTACAAAGAATTCTCGTTAAAAAATCATCCCTGCCCTTCCGAGAGGAAAAAAGTGCCCGCGCATTCCCAGAAACTGTATTTACGAATCGGTAAGTAATGAAAAACTGAGTGGGCGGATTTCTTTGTGTTTCTTCATAGTTTGTATTTAACATATATCGATCAAACCGCACGGTACAGTTTAAATTGGAAGACATATTCTGAAAGATCGTACACTTAAGTTCCAAATGCCGTAATGAATTCGTAAAAAATATCTCAATTAACCCTTTGAACTTTTTTTCATTAAGGGTCGCTTTTCCGAAAAACGTTTTTTCCCCTTATGACAACACACTTCCATGGCGCAATTTTAGAGGTACCGACAAACCAAAAATATCCTTTTAAAGCTGAAACTTTCTTCTAATTTGTGGCGTAATCCGTTTTTAAAAACATGAATTTTAATCCTTTCAAAAACACCGGAGAACGCAGGTCATTTGGTGGCTTACGGAGACGATATTCTTACTATGCTAAAAGTAACTAAACGTTCGCATTTTAACAGAATCTTTTAGACAATTACAATAGACTTGATTTACATCACCTACAAAAATTTTGGAACGTTCGGACGGATAGAAATTATTTTTTAACAAAATAAAATGTGTGAAAATTTCGACGAAATCAGTAAAAGATTGATGTTTTGTTGCGGTTTAAATATCAATTAGCATATGTTTTCAACTCAATATTTTTTCTCGATTTTATCATTTAAAAGTATAAATTCAGAAAATGGAGTTAAAGATATAAGATCATATAAATTTGAGTTTCATTTAAGGGTATTACAGAGGCCCGAGCAACTCCTGGCGGGTCAACTAGTAACTAAATAAAAGTACCTTCAATCAAAAAGTCTGTTGTTAAATAAATTGTTGTCTCTTTTCAACACTCTACAATATAGTTGAAAATTGTTAATGAAATCGGTTTGACTCTCTGCCTTCTGTCCTTGCACTTGTACTCATGTAAATGTACTCGGATTGCCAAGTAATTTATACGTGTTACTGAAGTTTCATATGACATAATCCGTATCGAAAATGTAATGTCTAGCATTTATAGTTCGTTTACAATGACACTCTCAAAAGCATTCCGTTAAATTATGATCTATGGAAAAATCGTCTGCGCTGTATTTTAAAGTTATTACAGTGGTTCAAACACATTGAAATTTATATATATCACTAAGGTGCGCCACAAGATGCTTACTATTGAATATGGTGTGCATAGCATTCATCATTCATTTACAGGGACACACAAAAAGATTCGGTTAAAGTAATGAACAATAATTGCTAGAAGTGCGATCAAAGTTGTGGTACGCGTGTTTGAATTTAACTATTTTATCGTATTACTTGATATATATAAATGCTAAAGATCGTATACGGGGCTGTACAAAATATCTCGGGTACACATCCGTTTATTCACGGAAACTGTTAAAGGTAAAATTTCAAATATTCCATACATACATTTCCTACATACATACTGACATACTACATACATACATATTTCATACATACATACATACTGAAGCAAACTTTAACATACTCTACAGGATGATTGCAGTTACAGTTTTACTTTTAAAAAGCTATAAAAATAGAACCATTGGTCACGGTCAGAAAGACCTGATATTTCGTGAGAGTATCAAGATCATAAACTGTAGGGTGGGCCGAAAAAAATCAAAAATTGTTTTTCAAATCGTAATACCGCGTAAAGTTACGAATTGGGGAGACTAAAAACTAGGTAAAAAAAGAAATAAAATCGGTTTATATCTTTCGGTCACGCATGTGCTATACAATTTGCTAAAAGGTTCAAAAACTCGCATTTTTACATTTTTTTTACAGTTTTTAAATTAGCCTCTTCACGAATGTGATAGCTGAAATTCTTATGTATTTGAATAACTCTTAGATTGTATTTAAGTGAAGACTTAAACTATCAGATTGTATTTAAGTGAAGACTTAAAAACTCTCAGATTGTACTTAAGTGAAGAAGTCCCCACACCTGAACTTCACGAAATAGTTGTATTTAATTTGAAGTCATACATGCTAATGTGGTTTAGTATTACAACAAGTAAATACTTTACAGAGGGACCAAAACTTGTGTACCAAGCAATACAATCAAGGTACTTGCCTAAAGATTTACGTAATATTGTCGATCCTGTGATCGAACGAAATGGAATTTTCGCTCATCCTGAACATTTATTGTAAGCCATGACACAAGATCCTTCAAGAAAACATAAGAGACTCGGGCTTCGACCTATTCTAAAGACGAGACAGTTGGATCAAAAGAGAACAACTATCAGAACATTCACGCCGCCAAAACTCAATTTCAAGGCTCAAGACTAATCGGATATAATTAGCTGGATGAACTGTAATTTATTTTCTCCCACTTTATCAAAGGATATCATTGACGAGGAGATTGAATCGCATATTCGAAGTGATTCAGTCAATAATTGGGATACAGCATTCCAGACATTCCCAGTTCATACACAAGTAGTTGAACGATGTGTCAGACTTGCAACAGAAGCATCAGAAAAAGTTTGTTGAGCTGAGTCTACGGATGGTTTTATCAGAACTACTCTACTGTCAAGGTCAATCATGCCTAACTCCGCCTGTAAATCTGATTTCAAAGTACCTTCAGCTAAGAATGAATGAAAGCGGTGATGTTCAATTGTTCAACATGAGTTTTTTGGGCTTACGACTCTCTTCACATAAAACTTAGTTTTTTCAATGAGGAAATATGCTTATACATAATACTAATGGTCTAACATAATTTGTTTTTAAACATTTAAACTTGCATCAAATAAAGAAAACCAACAAAAGAAAAGGTAAGTTTTGGTATTTTTTTCCCTTGAACTGTAATCTCCAAACCTTTATTTGTAATTTTTTTTTCAAAATTTCAATAATTTTGAAGGCAATTTGCGACCGGAAGATAATGATGGATTTAAATAATATTTAAACATTATGTAAGCCCAGTGGTGTAGTAGTCAGCACGCCTGTCTTCCGCACCGCAGGTTGACAGTTCGACTCCCGACTGGGCAAGGTTCACTCAGCCTTTCATCCCTTTGGGGTCGATAAATTGAGTACCAAGCCTGCTTGGGAACTAAACACCGAGGGTCTCGCGTTAGGTTGACCACCTGGCCGGACGCATGCTGCATAACATCTCGGGGCCCAGGGTCAAGAAAACAGATATGGGCACTGTCGGCCCAGATCCTTCTTGGATTGTACAGCCACAGAGTTCAGTTTTAGTTTTTTAAACATTATGTTTTGTTATTCTAATACGTAATAATTTCAGCTTTTAATTTCGTTAGGAGGCTAATTTAAAAAAAGTTGAAAAAGTTGAAAAAATGTGAATTTTTCCACATTTTGGCAAACTTTACAGGACATGCCACGATCGGAAGATACAAACTGATTTTATTTCTTTTTACCCAATTTTTAGTCTCTCCAATTCGCAACTTTTCCGAGGTATTACGACTTGAAAAACAATTTTTGAATTTTTTCGGTCCACCCTAATATACAGGGCTGTGCAAAATTTCTCAAGTTCAAATCCATTTATTCACGGAAATTGCTAAAGGGGAAATTCCAACTGCGCCATGCGTTTCCTAACTGAAGTAAAGTTTAGCATACTCTGTAGTATATATATTAATCTATAGATTGTATACAGTAGGGATGCACAACCTGTGGTCCGCGATGGGTTAACGTGTGGCCAGCGAATATCGTCAATTTATAACTGGAAAAAATTTAAATTTTTGAGTATAGGTCGCAGGAAAATTTCGTGAATTTCTTTAATTTTCCGCGAGAAAAATTGAAAATTTCGTCTGTCAATTGAGAATCGTGAATTTCGTTGATTGGGTGCTGAAAAATCGCGAATTTTGTCGATCAGCAGCGGAAAATTCGCAAATTTCCTTCACAAAGCACGGAGAAATCGCGAATTTTGTCGATGAGGCGCGGACAAAATTGCAAATTTTGCTAATCAGGCACTGAAAAATCACGAGTTTTGTCGATCGAGCTCGGAAAAATCTCGAATTTTGTTTGTTGGGCACGAAGAAACCGTGAATTTTGTCAATCAGGCGCGAAAAAAATCGCAAATTTCGTTGATCAGGCACGGAGAAATCGCGAATTTTCTCAATGATGTAACGCGCGGAAAAATTTAAATTTCGTTGATCGGCCGCGGAAAAATCGCGAGTTTCGTCGGTTTATCGCGAGATAAAAATCGCGAATTTCGTCAATTTGCCGCGGGAAAAAAGAGCAAATTTCGTCTCAGAATCAGTTAACAATCGCAAATTACGTCGATATGGCGCGGAAAAATCGAAAATTTCGTAGGTCAGGTCCGGAAAAATTGCAAATTTTGTCCATCGGGCACAGAAAAATCGCGAGTTTTTTCGATCAGGCTCCGAAAAATCGTGTATTTCGTTGGTCGGGTACAAAAAAATCGCAAATTTCGCCCTAAAAAGCTATAAAATCGCAAATTTCGTCTATCGGACGCGGAAAGATTGTGAATTTTGTCGACCGTCTTCGGAAAAATAGCAAATTTTGTCGATCAGGCGCGGAAAAATTTCAAATTCTGTTGATCAAGTTCGGAAAAATCGCGAATTTTTTCGATTGTGCTCGGAAAAATTGAAAATTTTGTTGATCGGCCGCGGAAAAATCGCGAGTTTCATTAGTTTATCCATTAAAAAGCGCGAATTTCGTCAATTTGCCGTGGAAAAAAATTGCCAATTTCATCAGTCAGTTAAGAATCGCGAATTTTGTTGATCGGACACGGAAAAATCGCGAATTTCGGTCGATCAGGGGCGGAAAGATAGCAAATTTTGTCGATCAGGTAAGGAAAGACAACGAATTTCGTCGATCAGGTACGGAAAAATTGCGAATTTTGTCGATTAAGAGCTGAAAAATCGCAAATTTCGTCGATCAGGGGCGAAAAATAGCAAATTTTGTCGATCGGGCGCGAAAAAATAACAAATTTTGCCGACCAGGCGCGGAAAAATTGCGAATTTTGTCAATCAATTCGTTGATCAATTTCGTTGATCATCTCTTCCTCTCTCCCCCCCCCCCCTCCGTTCGCAAATTTACATTTTTTTTTCGGCAGTAAGCCACTTTCATGTTTATCTTTGTTTTTTAGCACTTTTAATAAAATAAAATTTACTCCCCCGAATAAGTCAAGGAATATTATCACTCCTTCTAAATAATCCTTGCTATATGTCTGTTGTATATACAAATGAAAGCTGCTGATATATCCTTGCCAACTGAATTGGATATGTTGACTGGATAGAGGAACCCAGAGCAGTAAAACTCCCTCCCCCCCACCTCTGAGGCCATATTTTTTTAAAATCTTATTATAGGCCATAGATCACTTCTCCTAAATAGAATTCTCCCCGTGTTACTGATGTGGCCCTCGACAACTCAGAAATTTTTGTAAATGGCCCTTCTCTTAAAAAGGTTGTGCACCCCTAGTATACAGGATGGCACGAAAGAATTCGGATACTTTCCCCACTAATAATGATAACTGCAGAAATAGGATCTTCAATTGTGTTAGGCGTTTTTCATGCTCTTTATTGAGACATAATCTTTTATCTTACTAAAGTTTTGTTACTGTATTGTGAATGTTTTGGGATGTGTTTCATAATCCATGCTTGACACATGATTTTCTTTCTTGTTATTTTATATTTTGACCTTTGTTACATTTAATATTTCTTTGTAATTACCAGATTCATTCTCTACCACCATTAATCACAATTTAAAAGAAAAACTTTGTGCTACATGTTCCATACTATCGATTAATTAATCTGCAAGAAAATGAATGCATAAAATGTATTCGGCTGCTAATTGATTGATATTAAGAGATTAAGTTCTAAAATAAAAGTGCTGTTCATCCTACCTTTTTTAATTTTTATAAATTTATGTTTTGCGAAAAGGGACATTTCAATTATATGGCCTCAGAGAAACATAAATGTTATTATAGAAAACAGAGATTCTAAATGTAATAATTTTTCACAAAATTTAGATTATGAACCTTTAAAAAGCTCGCCGCTGTACTTAAAAGGCGACAAACATAATAATAATAATATAGATGTTACAAGATAAAAAGATACATTTTATTTAAATTTCCTAGCACTTTCGGCCTGCAATCCCACAGCTATCGTCAGGGAATATTTTTATTAATTGCTGTTCCATTTATTCAAATACGTCACTTCTTTTGAAATGGGAGAGTCTATAATTATTAATGTAGCTGGAAGTAGAAGTACTAGTGCTTTGGATTGAACTTATGTAGAGAAAAATATTTAACTGACGTACATTTATTTTAATACGACACTTTGTTCACATACGTCACTTTTATTTTAAATGCGTAGCTGGACAGTAGTATAAGAAGATTTATTTCGCATTAAACTTGTGTAGAGGAAAATATTTAACTGTCGTACCATTCATCTTAATACGCATTCTTCTTTTGTAAGAATCTGCTACTTCGAACTCTAATTACCTCGAACTCAGATGCGCAACAAAACCACTTTTCTTTAACAGTCCTGCTATAAAAGCAGTCCTTTATATTAATTTCGTCTGTATGTATTCTATAAACAACCAACAGTCTTTCATTTACAATATATTGCATTCTCTTGATTAAGAAAGAGTTCAGAGATCAAATAAAGAACAAAAGGGCGACAAATACCTAAGGACTTTCAGAAATGAAATGGACAAAACTTTGATTACAGTTTTACATAGTCAAACTACCTGAATTTATCCTATTATAAAAATAATAGTGATAAACGTAGTTCATTATCATTAGCTTAATTCTTTTCTTTGTTGAGTACTACACTAAAAATGCTGCAAAAAATTTGAGTCTTTCTGGTCTCAGTCTACTTTCTCAAAACTCTAATAAGTAAATGGAAATGTCTTCAAAACTTGGAGAACAATTTTAGATGGTCGAAGTACCTCAATTTATCTTATTACAAAAGTAACACTGATAAACGTAGTTCATTATCATTAAGTTAATTCTTTTTTTTATACTATACTATAATACTGCTTTAAGCTGCAAATAAGTTTGAGTCGTTCTCGCCTTAATTTACTTTCTCAAAACACTAATAAGTAAATGGAAATATCTTCAGTCGAAAAGACACTTCATTCATAAACTGCTGTTCCTTTTTATTTTATATTTTCAATTGTCCTTGACACTCTTTGTGAAGTGTAACCTTTTTTGTAAGTACTAGAGTAATTTTCTGCATCGTCAATCACAATTGAAGTGCTAAGTGGAATAACATGTTAAGTAACTAAAATTACATTTCAAGAAATTTGAGGTGAAAGTTTTTGCTGTGAATTTTAATGATTTATTTTCTGTTTGATACCATGTGTTTAAAATATTAACAGGTATGAAACTAAACTCTCTCAGAAAAACTTATTCATATTTAATTTTCAAATAATAAAAATTATTAATATTATTGGCATTATTAAATATTAAAATATTAAATATTAATGAATAATGTCTTAAATCTTCAAGACTAATTAGAATCTTAGTATTTGAGCTTCACCATGTGATAGGATACCTCATAACGCTTTTATCCAAAAGATTAAAAAAAAAAAAAAAAAAAAAAAAAATAGAAAATGTACCGTAACATGTTCATCCACTCAGCTCTTCAATAAGAAGAAATAAACTTCGTTTTCCAATTTCAGTGCAATCAATGAATATAGATGAAAAGATATAAAAAAAACGTTTGCTAATTGTTTGATATAAAGAGATGGATAATAAAAGAAATTCTTATGAGACTATTACAGATAAATGGTATAAACCGATGCATCGATTTTCGTATGATCATAATCACAACATTTCATTTTAATTTCTTTTTAACTTATAGTAATTATTTATTGTTTAGGAACATTATATTTCAGTGAAACACACAAAGGGAAACATTAATATGGAACAAGTGTGTTAGAGGTCCTCAGATTGAACTTAGCGGGTGGGGGGGGGGGGATGCAAAATTGTTGGCGATGAACAGTTATTTCTGGCAACTCAGATTTATGACTGTAGTAGGTATTTTTTCCAACTATCACAAAATAAAATCGTCATTATTATTAACTGAATAAAATGGTTTGATTTTCTATATTTAGATGCTAAATTTGTTAAAATCAAAGCTTATTTTTTTATTTTTAATATTTCTTTAATTTTCTTTTTTTAAATGCCAATAAATTTATTTTAGTTTTAAAAATAAGCGCCATATTGGTTTGTTTATTTCGCAGTTTCAGATTGGCGATCATTTACAAAAATGGCATTTCGGCGTGTCTTGGAAAAAAAGTTGAATCTGCGTATAACAGATCTGTTCCATAAATATTAATTAAACGTGTAAAATTGAAATAAATTTAATTACATTTTCTTTGAACTCTCTATCAGAAATTATTGCAGAAATAAAGTGAATAATGCGTTTGAAGATCCTTTGAAGAAAATATTTCTGGATGTAACCGAAATAATATTGTAAGAATCTGTAATATAAAATGTAAAATCTAAAGTTTAGCAAAATCATTTTTCAGAAAATGTACTTCTATAAAAGGGCGTCTTTTTATTAAAAACATCTGTAAGTAATGTACATAAAATCAACAAAGAGGACTTTGTCGAAATGAATTGCACTTTCCAGATTAAGTAAAAGCAATAAGAACAAACTTGCGAATAAGATAGAGACAAAAGCAATTCCAAACTTAGCAATAAAAACAGGAAATCTTGACTTACTGTTCTTATTACAAAAATAACACTGATAAACGCATTTCATTACCAGTAAGACAATTATTTTCTTTGTTGAAAAAATGCTGCAATAAATCTGAGTTTTTCTCGCCTCTGTCTACTTTTTCAAAACGCTAATGAGGAGCTGTCCACAAATGATGTCACGCATGGAGGAGGGAGGGGGGTTTGTGAAAATGTGACAGTTTGTGACAAGCGGGTGGGAGGGGGTAAGAAGAAATGTGACATCACACAATTTGGTTAAAATAAAAGCGTTAAAAATCTGCAGATTAAATTTTGTAGTTATTTTAAAATTAAATTATTTTGTATTCGTAAAGTAAGGATAAGATTTAAAGACAATTATATTAAATTCCGTTTCAAATTCCGAAATACTACTGTTTCCAATTGCTCTTTCATCTTAATATTTTATTACTATTGTATATTAATTATGTTTTTGGTCGTAAACCTTAATCTTATTTCATACAAAATAAGTACACGAATCATTTTTATAGCTATGCTCACAAATGTCCTTAAAACACACAGTTAAAGTTTAAAAATAAAATTTTAAATATGATCTATAACGCAGTGCTTTGTTTCTGAAATGCAAGTAGTATATGTTTATGTAATATATAGCATGACATGTGACAAGAGGGGGTGGGGGGAGGTAAGGTGAAGTGTGACCTTTGTGAAAAAGGGGAAAATGGGGGGGGGGGGTAAAAAATATTGAAAAAAAGTGTGACATCATTTATGGATCGCACTAAGTAAATGGAAATATCTTCAATCGAAAAGACACTTAATTCATAAACTGTTGTCCCTTTTCATTTCATATTTTTAGTGGTCCTTGATTCTCCTTTGCTAAATGTAACTTTTTTGTAACTATTAGACTCATTTTCTGCATCATTAATTACAATTATGAAGAAATAAGCTTCGTTTTCGAAGTTGAAAACTATCAATCAAATAATATAGAAGAAAAGATATAAAAGAAATCGTTTGCTAATTGTTTGATGTAAAGAGATTGGAAATACCAGAAAATAACAGGAATTTCTTATGAGAATGTTAAAGACAAATGATATAAAACCATACATCGATTTGGATATAATCACAATCTGCCATTTCATTTTTTTTTTTTGAAATCCTTATGATTATATATGAAGCCCAGTGGCGTAGAGGTCAGAGAGTCTGACTGCTTTACCGAAGGTCGAGAGTTCGACTCCCGACTGGGCAAGGGGCACTCAGCCTTTCATCACTTCGGGGTCGATAAAATGAGTACCAAGCTTGCTTGGGAACTAAATACCGAGGGTCTCACGTCAGACTGACCACATGGCCGGGACGCATGTTGTATAGCACCTCGGGGCCCAGAGTCAAGAAGCCAGGGATGGCCACTGTCGACACAGATCCTTCATGGATTGTATAGCCACAGAGTTTAGTTTGGTGTAAATTTATAATTATATATTGTTTAGTAAAATGATATTTCAACAAAACAACCAAGGGGAAACATAAATACTGTAGAACCTCGATTAACCGAGCTTCGATTAATCGAGGTTTCTGTTAACCGAGCCTATAACAAAATCTGATTTTTCTTTTTTTGTGTGAATGAACCTTGAAAAAAACAACACTTTTAGTTCACTGTCTGTGCTACAGGCTCTTCTGCCCCCAAAAGCACTCAAATTCCAAAAACCATTGCATCTTGAGAAGTCAACAGGCTCTGTTTCCAGTGGCCGCGTGGTCCTGTTGAACACCAAGTGCAATATGTTCCCGGACAATTACACCCCCCTTTTTTTTCAACTTTTGGACTTTTCAACCAATTTTTTCATGAATTTTTTCAACGAAAGGTAAGAGACTTTTAAAAAAAAATAATGTAAATTTAACAAATTAATGTAATTAATTTTTAAAAAATGTTTTATTGATATTTGTTTAATTTTTTTTAAATGTGTCTTTCAATATTTAACTTAGTAGAGTTAAAAAAATTTCAATTTGCTTTTTAAAATTTACTACTAGTAGTGGATTTCCCTTTTAAATTTGTTGAGCTGTGAAACATAACTTTATATATGTTTATTTTTATCATTTAAAAAACATTCTATTGTTTTTTATTCTAAGAAATGTAAAATTCGTGAGCACTTCGAGTTTTTATATACAATTTCTATTAACCGACATTTCCGATATCCGAGGTACTATCGGTCCCAATTAGCTCGGATAATCGAGGTTGTACTCTATTAATAAAACTTCTAAAATTAAAATAAATTTAATAAAAATTTCTTGGAATGCTCTAACAGAAATTATTGCAGAAATAAAGTGTAAAATACGCTTGAAGGGCTGTTAAAAATATATCTCGTTGTAACCGAAATATTTTTCGTTTTGTAGAAATACGTAATATACAGCTTAAAATGCAAAGCGTCACAAAATCATTCTTAAGAAAATGTACTGCTATAAAAGAGTGTCTTTTTATTTAAAAACATCTGTAAGTATTATACATACTAGCAAAAGCCATGTTTTGTTTGGACTCGCAAAGCATAATTTAATAAGATAAATATCTGAAAATAACAATATTTTTTTTATATTATTCAACTTGCATCTTTATTAAGCAAAAACGCTAATTTATGTTTTGGTGCATTTTAATTTTAGAAATGTAAATCCAGCCAAATAACTAAGAATTTCCTCGGAATTTTTTATTTATGATATAATACTGGTATAAATAAAAATATTTTCAAAGCAAAATTTTACAAAATATTTATATAACGAATTTAACAATAAATTTTATTTGTTTATAATTCTTTTGTTGTCACTTTACAAAAAAAAAAAAAAATCCTAATATGTTTCTTTTAAAATGCGTAAGTATCGTCTGCGTAAATGATTTCACATAAGAATAAATTATGTATTGAATCTGAATTCTTAACACTGAAAAATCCTTTTATAATTGAATGTACATAACTGAATTTTCACAAATTTTAATTCATTAAAAATATGCTATATATTTCACAAAAAAGAGTATTTTAAAAATTTCATAAAAGGAATCATAACTCCATGAATTATTTGTTTCTTCTGAAAAAAAAAAAAAAAAAAAAAAAAAAACGATTTAATAATTTTGTTGGCCAAAATGCGTCCGTAATGGAAAAATATGTAAAATAAATTAATTAAAATAATAATTTTTTTAACGTTATTCTGTAAAAAAAAAAATAAATAAATAATATTGTGCAAATTTATAGATCATAATTTATTTTATGTTTAATTTCAAGTTAAAATACTGAATCGTTTTTTTTTTTTTTTTTTTTTTTTTGTAAAGTGTACGACAAAAATGTAGTTCGTATAGCTTAGTAGAGGATTCGCTTCGCTCATTCTAATAGTCAACAAAGAAGACTTCGTCGAAATGAATTGCACTTTCCTGATTAGGAAAAAGCAATAAACACAAATTTAGGAATAAAATGGTGCCAAAAGCAATTTCAAACTTCATCAATAAAATCAGAAAATCTTGACTTACTGTTCTTATTATATAAATGAAACTTATAAACTGAGTTAATTATCATTAAGATTAGTTTCTTTGGTGATCCCAAAAATCAAATGTTTCAATAAACTTGAGTATTGTCGCCTGAATATAAAGGATGTTTTTTTAGAGGTATACAACATTAATGTGAAATAAAAGGCATGAAAGTTTTGTTACTGGCCATGATATTGGTTTTAATAAAATAAATAAATAATTTTATGTCATTAGTGTTTAAAAAGAATTTCGGACGTGCCACGGCTGGGTCGATTGAAGCGCAATCTTGGAAGTCCAATTTTCGACCATTTTACCTAGCGCCTAGGGCCGTATATCAGCAATAACGTGGCGAATGTTGATTTCTTAGTGGGCCAACGTCTGTGGTTTATCGGCGTAGACCAGCGGCTTCACGCATTCCCACAGAAAATAATCCATTAGTGTGAGATTGCATGACCGTGAAGGCCAGTTCATAGGTCCATCAAATTAAATTACGTGCTCAACGAATATCTCCCATAATAAACTGATTGTGTTTTGTATAATTTGCAAGCGTTGTTCTGGTAAGTCTATTCATAGTGAAATGGAAAAACATATTGAGAACAATTCATCTGCCATCTGTGAAATTGACTGTGACTAGAAGCAGTGTTGCCACTTTTAAAACCACATCTCTAAAAAACTATACTTTCTCAAAACACCGTTAACTAAATGAAAATATCCTCAGTTAAAAGTATCTTAATAAATAACCTATTGCGCTATTATTTCATATTTTAAGATATCCTTGATAGTTGCTACTTGCCAGCTTGTTACTTGCAACTTTTTTATAATTATCAATGTCATAAGCCGCAATTTTGAAAAAATAAACTTCGTTTCAATGTTTCGACTATCAATCAATTAAGCTGTAAGAGAATATATAAAAAGAAGTCTTTTCCAATTGTTTGATATAAAGACATTGGCTCAATGTCAGTAACAGAATTTCCTATGAGACTGTTAAAAATAAATATAGTATAAACTAATACATCGATTTATAGATGCTACTGATCATAACATTTCTTTTACTTTACAATTATTGATTGTTTAGGAAAATGAAATTTCAATAAATACCCAGAGGGAAACACAAACATTATTAAAATTTGCAGATTTAAAATAAATTGAATTACATTTTCTCAAAATACTCTAATGGAAATTATTGCAAAATTAAAGTGTTAAATAAGCTTGAAGAGGTGTTAAAAAAATAACTTGTTTTAACAGAAAGAATTATCGTTTTGTCAGAATCTGTTATATAAAGGTTAAACTCTAAACCGTATCAAAATCATTTTTCAGAAAATGTACTGCTGGAATATTCGTCTTTTTATTACTAATATCTGTAGGTAACGTATACACAATCACGTAGAAAATGTATACTCAATCAACAAATAAGTTTTATCACAAATGTTTTGCACTTTATGATTAACGAAAAGCAATAAAAACAAACTTACGAATAAAATGAGGTCAATTGTGAATTTCAGCAATAAAATCAGCAAAATTCGGGTTATAGTAGCAGATGCAGATGGTCAAAGTATCCGAATTCATCTTACTTCAATTTTTTATATTTTGATAAGTTATTGATACTTCTTTGTTACGTGTAATTTTTTGTAATTAGTAGAATCATTCTCCGTATCGTTAACCACAATCACGAAATAATAAACTTTGTATACTCCAAGTGCTATAATAGAAGTCAAATAATCTTTATAAAAGTTATATATAAAAAGAAATCGTTTGGTGTTTGATATAAAGAGATCGTTGCAAATTCAATAAAGGTAATGTGCTGCTAGTCAAAATATATATATTTTTTTCTAAATTATAAGTATTAATACTATTGAAATTGAATTTCACCAAGATAATTATAGGGAATCATAAATATTAATATAGGAAATAATAGTTGCAACTGAGATATAAATATATATATATATATATATATATATATATATATATATATATATATATATATATATATATATATATATATATATATATATACATTGTTAGAATTACATAAAGCTCGAACATTAAAGCGTAGTAAAAATTAATTTTCATTAACAGTACTGTTATATTAACAGTTATTGTTATTAATATATATCCGAACGGAATGTATAAACAGACTGTCGTCAAATTTTATTGCCTTCTTTTAAATAAGGATAACTAGTAAGAACAAACAAATCAAATGAAACCAAATGTAACAAAGAACCTGTGCAGTAAAATAAACAAAACTGTTATGATAGTAGTAGATGGTCAAAGATCCACAATTTATGTACTTACAAAATTAAAACTGATGCAATTAGTTTATTGTTATTGAGAAACTGTATTTCTTTGATGCTCTCTAAAGATATCGCTACAAAAAATTATGAATCGAATTTTTGACTCATATGATCGTAGAAAAATATTATATATATAAATATTAAATAGAAACATTCTAATCTGAAATAATTGTGCCATATTCCATGGAAATTCTAAAGGGTGTAAGAATTTCATTGAAGCAGCACATTATGTGTTTTATGAGTGAATAATATTTACACACACTATGTGATATGTATAAAAGTATGTTTCGAAACAATGTAGTACTGGAAGGTGTTTCGTAATGTATGCGTGAAGCATGATTTTTTTTCTTATTTATTTTTAATATCTGTAAATATGTATAAACAATCAAAAAACATTTGCGGAAATTTAAAGTATTCTCTTAATTAAAAAAAAAGGGTCAAGTGAGAGTATTACTCGTGTACAAAGGGTACCGTGCAATACATGTATGAATTAGTAACTGAGCATTGCATTACACAAATATATCATTAAAAGTTATTAACTAGGCTTTAAGAGCCGATGACGCATGGAATACACCGCCCGTGTCTATATGCACGTCCAAACCGTTCGTGTCTTTAAGGGTTAATGTCTGGGCTAATTACCGACAATTTGTTTCAAAAATCATTATCAACAATCCTTTTACAGGGTGTCCGAAAAATGTCTGATGGATTTTAAAATTCAATAACTTCCAAACGGTCACAGATATTAAAAAAATTCTTGCAGGAGTGTTATGTAAGATGTCAGGAGTTTTTATGCTGCGATTATCAGTTTTAGTTACAAATAGCATCGATAGATGGCGCTGCAAGCAATAACCGCTAAATCCAGGCTTGATTTTTCGGCCTCTTTCTCCTTCCATGCGAAAAAAGGAGATTAAAATGTATTGAAAGGATCTCGAAGTACCAAAAATCGGGTCTGGACTGAGCGCCTATTGCTCTCAGCGACATCTATTGTTTGAAATTCGAATTAAAATCAAGAATCCCAGTACAAAAACTCCTGACAACATACATAACCCTCCTGCAAGAATTTTTTAAATATCTGTTACCGTTTGAAGTTATTGAAATTTAAGATCCATCAGACATTTGTGGGACACCCGGTATACCTCTGCTACGATAGCTACCTCCAGCGCTTCTCAACTCCGTTGCTGAACGCCCGCAAATCGAAATTTGTTGTAACGGAAAAATCCGATTTTTTCTAAAATCATGAAACCTAGGTTACTCGCTATTGTCTTCCTCCAAGGTTTAAATTAACTTCTACTACCCCTAATTTGCTCATAATTTTAGTTTCAGTAGATTCGGAACTAGATGGAGGGAACATATTTTTGCATTACATTTTTGACGATATCTCTGAAAATATACCTAAAATTAAAGCAAATGTATTTTTTAGTTCGGCGTTACGAAAGCTTTCTTATGATACCCCACACGATATAAAAAGAAGTGATGTTTTTTCAAGTAACGTGATTAGGCCTTCTACATTCTTCCTTAAGATATTTGTGAATGGTTAATAATATATAAATATACCTAAAATTAAAGCAAATATATTTTTTAGTTCGTCGTTACGAAAGCTTTCTTACTATACCCCACACGATATAAAAAGAAGTGATGTTTTTTCAAGTAACGTGATTAGCCCTTCTACATTCTTCCTTAAGATATTTGTGAATGGTTAATAATCTATAAATATGCGGGTCAATAGCATTTATTACTTCAGCCAATTTGAACTTACGACGTTCCTTAGTTTACGTGTAAAATGACTGCGACAGACGGACAGACAGATACAGGAGTAATCTTATAATGGCCATTATTACTTTTTTAAGTTCGAGAACCCTAAAAAGGAATAGGAAGAAACCAGCGAAATAAATGGAGACAAAAGCAAATACGAATTTTACAAATGAAATTAGAAAACTTGGGTAACTGTACTAAAATGGTCAAAGTTCCTCAATTTATCTTATTACAAAAGTAGAAGCGATAAGCCTAGTTCATATATCATTAAGACAATTTTTTGTTGTTGTTGTTCCTTAAACTAAAATGCGGCAATAAATTTGAGCTTTTCTCTCATCAGTCTACTTTTACAAAGCATTAATAACTAAACAAAAATATCTTTAATCCAAAAGACTTTTAACAAAACAACTGTTGTTCCTTTTATTTTTTTTTTTTTTTGTTATGTCCTTCATACTCGTTTATTAGATGTAACTTTTTTTGTAATTACCAGAGACATTCTCTGCATCATTAATCGCGATTATGAAGATATACACTTCGTTTTCGAAGTTCCGTATTATCAATCAAATAAATTTGAAGAAAAGATATAAAAAGAAGTACACTGCTCAAAACAATTAAAGGATATTTGAAGTTTTATATAAAATAAAGATATAAACGAAATTTTTTTTGCCGAAAATAGAAGAAGAGAATCACAAATGCAAATTTTTCTGGTTTTCAAACTGTGGAGTATGCAAATTTTGAGTTCGACGTCAAAAACGTCGCTTCAGCGGCAGCGAATGAAATTTGACTTTCAACTGGATAAAAGCGAATGAAGACAAGGATGATCGGCATTCAGTGATTGCTTTGTTTAGATGAGTACGATGTCTCAGCGAAGTCATTTGACAGATTCAGAAGCTTTGAGAATTGTTGGTAGGTTAGAAGGGGGCCAAACTCAAGCCGAAGTAGCGCAAGCCATTGGAGTGTCACAAAGTGTCATTTCCAGGATCTGGAACCGTTTTTTGGAGAGTGGATGTGCAGGCCGAAGACCAGGGCAAGGTCGTAGACGGGCAACAACGCCCAATGAAGATCGGTATTTAGCCTTAACAGCTCGGAGACACCGAACCATGAACGCTACTCTTCTCCAACAACACATTCGCTCGGCTACAGGCACCACGATTTCAACTCAGACTGTCCGAAACCGGCTCCATGCTGTAGGTCTGTATGCTCGCCGACCGATGGTATGTGTTAGATTAACATCAAGGCATCGTCGCGACCGCAGGGAGTGGGCAACCGAGCATGTCAACTGGAGGAGAAATGAATGGAGCAATATTCTGTTTTCTGACGAGTCCCGTTTTTCTGTGCATCCGGATAATAGGCGTATTTTCATCTGGAGGGACCGTGGCAGTAGGAATAATCCTGCGTTCGTGCACGAAAGTGTCAGATTTGGCGGTGGAGGAGTGTTGGTGTATGGTGGCATCTCCATTGACGGGCTCACTGACCTCTACATCATTCGAGATGGAGCTCTGACTGGTCGCCGATATAGGGATGAGATCCTCAGACCTATTGTAGTCCCTTACGCTGCAGCAATCGGAGATAACTTCATTTTAATGGACGATAACTGCAGGCCACATCGTGCAAACCTGGTGGAGGATTTCCTTTTCGAGGAAGGAATCGTTCGAATGGAATGGCCAGCGTGTTCTCCAGACATGAATCCAATCGAGCACGTTTGGGACGCTCTGGGAAGACAAGTTTCTGGCCGCCAACAACTCCCACAAACTCTCCAAGAACTGGAAAGAGATCTTCTGGAAGAGTGGGGCAGAATACCCCAACTCGTCATTAATAGCCTCATTGAGTCCATGCCTCAAAGGTGTTCAACGTTGCTGGACGCCCGTGGAAACCATACCCAATACTGAAAATGATTTTCTTTGAAGAAAACACCTTTTCTTATTCTTTTTTTCTCATATGCACAAATTGTGTTTTTTTCCTTTAGTACACAAATGCGCAATAAAATGCATTTTTTCTGCCAAACATGTGTAATTTATTCTCATATAACCTACTATGTCTGTCGACCATGTATCAATCAGCTAAACAGTTTACCAGATACAAAATCCACCTAAAACTGCAATATCCTTTAATTGTTTTGAGCAGTGTATTTTGCTAATTACTTGATCACATCGCTGCAAAGTCAATAAAGTACTGTCTTATGGAACTGTTAAAAGTACAAAATCACATAGCGTTTAGATTTACTGTTGATCATAACAATTTTTTATTACATTTTATGTGTTTAGATTTTTTTTAGAAATTGATTTCAGTAAGGGAGTTGCGGCGAAACATAAATATTAATAAAATATTTTAATTGAAATACAGTTGTTATTATTGACTAAATTTCTTTACTTAGAAACAATAAAGAAAAAACCGTGCGTCAAACATAGATTATGAATTACTTTCCAAGAAATTCAGAATAAAGTAACAAAACTTCACCGTTTACACTCTTAATAGAAAAGAGTGACTATTCACTCCGGAGGAGTAAATATTCACTCTATCGCAGAGTCAAAATATGCCGAACCTCTTTAGTTTGACTATTCACTCTGGGAAAAAGTGGAATTATTGACTCTCTGAATGAGTGAATACTCACTCCTGGGAAGTGAATATTAGAATTGAATAATACTCTTTAGGAGGAGTGACTATTCACTCTTGAAAAAGGAGCGCGTTTTTTCACCCCTGGTAGGAGTGAATGTTTCTTTTTTATAGAGTGAATTCTTTTTTATGTTGCTTTCATGGGCCTTTTAAAAAATATATATATTTTAGAGAATGCAATGAAAATAGATACAAGCGTGGTAAAGCTTGGTATAACATACTTTATTGGCAATATTTATTTAATTGTTAGTTTGTAACATTAATTGAACTTTTAAGGAAAAATTCAATTAAATTTACATATGAATTAAATTAGATTAATGACAGAAATAAACTAATTGTTTTTTTCCAATCTTATCCCTTGTGTTTGCTTTCATTGCATGCCCTATAAAGATATGATAATTTAAAAATGCCCATAAAGGCAAGTAATTAACTGAAGTCTTAATCAGGTAATACTATTTTTTTTTCTTTTCAGATACCTATTAAGTTGCATTTTATATTTTAATAATTCCCGTTAGGAACGTTAATTATATTCCTTTTTTCATGTGTAATTCAAATTTGAAATATTTAAATCGCAGTATTCATTGCTAATGAATTTAAATCCAATAAAACGTTATTGTTTACTGTATTTTAGTTACTTTTAAAGTTTTATGAATAACTTTATAATAAAGAATGTCTGAGAATTTTTTTATATGTTTTGTGATTTGTCATTGTTTTGTTGCATGTGAACATATTCTTTAATTTAATCATAATTTCGAATTTTCTTTCGATATTGTTGAAAAATAGATATTAATACAACTTTTATTTATAGAACGACATAATAATTATTTAAACATTTAATTTAAATTGTTTATTCCCGTGTATATTGTATTTTGTGAATATACGCTAAATAGATTTCGTATGTTTTATAGGAAAATATTGAACTGGAGAATATAAAAAGAAAAGAAATGATAACATATGTACTGTTCTTATTGTTTAAAAAATATTTTTCATGTAAAAAATAGTTGTTTATCGCTTTAAAAATATTCAATCGTATATTATATAAGTGATAATATAAACGTTTTAAAAAATATACTAAAACAGTTTTATTTCTAAACTTCATATCAGGCATAATTTTTTTTTTCAGTGCTTAAATATCATGTTTTATTTTTCAGTGTCATTAATTAGGTTACTATAAAGGTAGAAAATACGTTTACAATAGAAGGAAATTTAAAAACTGATACAAAATACCTATAATTAGGGTAAAACCACCAGTGGTGTTTAGGTTACGGACGAATTTTCGGAACTACTATGCCGTGCGCATTTTTTGTCATGATGATGATTAAAATAAAACAAGAAAGGATGGAAGCAGACTTTTGTGACAAGAAAATCAACAAAATAAAAATTTATTCCTTTACAAGATTTGTTTTGCTAAAAAGTATAAAAACATCAGTAATGGTTGCATCCGTAGTGGCCCATCACTGCTTAGTAATGGCTCACCGAAGTCTATTCTTCTTTTTCTGATTCTATTTGCAGCATTTGGTGCTGGTATTTTTGTGGCTTCTTTCTTGGTCTTCTGAACTCTTTTGTTAGCCATCTCAGCTCCTTTCCCCAACGTTTTACAGCTCTTTCTCTCTGTTTGATTTATTTTGTTGCAATTCTTCTTGTTTCTTCCTTTCCTTACAGCTCTTTCCATCTTTACGATGTCAGGACGAAAGGCATTCTTTCCAATCTCCTCTTTCCTTTCCTAGGAATGTGCGGCCATTCAAGGATTTCTTTTAATCACTGAGAGCGGTCTTCAGCTGTAGAAGTAGTATTGTCTTTATTTTCCGACTCTGAAAAACTGCCTTCGTCGAAACTCTTCGGCTCTTGTTGAAAGATTCTGAGATTCATAGGAATTTTTTCGAAGGTGTTGCTATTACTGAAGCTCATACATAGCTTGGGTACCATGATGTCTACTGTGTCTGAGTAATCTTCTTTAGCTGGATCCGTTGCCGTTCCTGCAAGCGTGGTTTGAATGTTTGGTTTTTTTCTCCAGAAAATTATACAATAAAGTAAAGCTTCCAATTCTTCACTTGGTGGTTGTTGAATTTTCAGAATTGGAGCGATGTGCGCTTTAGCCACAGCTGCATGTGGACGATTTTTGAGCCAGCGAAGAAGGGCCTTGTTCCATTGAGCTTTTATCGCATAAATTGCAGTTATGTCGCAATGTTGAAGAATATGGGTTGAATTTGGGTATAAAACTATCAATATTATCTGTAAAGATTTGCGAAGCTCACTGGTTTCACGCGTAAGGTGCGTTCTATGCCCACTCGCAAATACAATTATTGGCAGTTTAACATAATTCTTTGCTAGAAAAAGAGCGAAGACATTTCCTATCCATTCACAAAACTTTTGTGAAGTCATTCAACCATCGCTGCTTCTACCGATTCCCCAGAATGGAGGAACGCTGTGAATCAATTGTGCAGGAATTCTTTAAAACAGGTGATCACAGGTTCCTCTGAGTTTCCAGAGGCCGAAAATGCAAACATGACAGTTATGGAAAATTTGGTGTCAGTTTGGTCAATGTCGTAGTAAACATCTTTGAAGCCCTTTTTTGCAAAAATCCTGAACTTCTCAGGAGAGAGCTTGAAGTTCGTTACGCCGGCATTGAAGACTCTGGACCGAGTAAAGCTTCGAAAACGTGTTCTTCTTTCAGCATTTAAGGGATGTCCTGGAACCATTTACGTTTCTACTGGCTTTTGTAATGCCTTCCAGTGATCGCTGTGCGATCTCGGGGTGTCGGGGCAAAAAGAAGAGGTACCATTGTCTACCTGAAAAAAAGAGGATGGAAATAATGTCATTTCATTATCTATTAGCTTATCCTATTGGCTAGTAAAAGAACCTTAATTCAAGAGGAAGGTGAGATAGTTTTTTAGAAAAGTGCACAACACAAAACGATATTCACAGTGTTCCGCGATTTTTCAAACATAGAAATAGCTTTTTTTAACGTGTGAAACATTCAGAAACTAAAAATATAAACAGAATCGATTAAACTGTTATATTTGGCAAAACTTGATTTTACTTCGGGTCGTTTTTCTAAAAATTACTTGACGCTCTCTATAACATCTCACTTGCGTCTGGGGAATCCTTTCTTTGTACAGTGAATAATCCAATTATTTAGGAGAATTTGCTCTTCGGTTTTCAAAATTGTGGGAGGTCCTCTTTGTGTTTTTTCCACTCAATATATGCTTTAATGTGGACCTTGGTATATTAAACTAAAATGCTGCAGTTCTTACAAACATTTCACGCTTAACTGCATCAACTGTCTTCTCAACTCGATCCTCCTGTTCTTTTCTCAATTTTTCTGCAGCCATTATCTCCATTCTAAAATAAAAAAGAGATAACTGTATTGACACAGCAAAATCGCAGAATTAAAGTTTTACTGTCTTCTTAGCTTGATGCCAAAATAAAAAATAATGGAGCTGTATCATCCCATGCGACGAATTAGTTATTAGATACATATACACTACCGTTTATATAGTGAAAGTAACATGAAAATAAAAATTTCAATTTCCCTAACCAATTCCAAGTTATTCGTAATTTAGAGTGTTTTCAGTTCATTTAAGGTTTTTAAATTTCGATATATTTTAGAAACCGTTCTTAATGAGCATTTCAATCTTATAAATAACCACCATGAGAATTTTCAGTTTCTAGCCCCAACAATATCAAAGAAATTGAAACTTTAAAACTTTTTTTTTCTCCTGTGCCCTTTTAAATTACGATTTTTTAAAAACAGTTTTGTACGAGAATTTATGTCTTAAATGTAACAGCCACGTCAAATTTCAAGTTTATATCCCAAACAAGATGATAGAAATCGTAATTTAGAACAGTTGCCGCTCATTCGACCCTTTTAAATTTAAAAATATTTAGCAAACATTCTTGACTAGCATTTGCATCTTAACCACAATAACGCATGTCAAGTTTCTAGCCCCTTCAGAATCACGAAAATTGGAATTTTAGAACTTTTTCAGCACACATTTCACTTAAAAGAAAAAAAAAAACCTATTCTGTGCGTGCATTTGCGATTTGAAAATAACAGGCATATCAAATTTAAATTTTATATCCTTAATAATTCTATAGAAACTGCTTTCTTTGCATTTAAATCCTTTTTGAATTTTGAATTCTTTAGAAACTGTTTTTAGAGAGCATTTACATCTTGCAAGTTACCATCAAGTCAAAATTCTAATATTTATGCTTTTCAAAATTACAAAAATATGCATTTTAGAAAGATTTTTGTCTTGCATCCCGTTGTTGTTATGATACCAACATAAAATATAGATATGCTAATAATATAAAAGCATATACACATAAAATATAGCTAAGATGAAGTACAGACTGTCACCATCATTTTGTTAACATTACTTTTAAAATGGGTTAGTAGTTCCATTGATTTACCCCTATAAACGAACATTTCTTTGTTATAATATTAGTATAGAAATAATATTTGAAAATATTTAAAGCTAAAAGATTTTGAATTATGTTTTATAACTTAATTAAACATACTGAAAAGTAAAAATTTTCTTTTTTTCAAGATTTTCGCTCACTAGATATGAAGCCCGGTCTTGATATGAATCTCTCTTGAGCAAACGTCATACCACTGTATTTAAAAAGCTTAAAGCTTTATTTTAAATATTCATCGCTGGCTATAGACGCTAGTTGTGATACCAAAGTTAGGCAGTTAGGGTGTAGATTCTAGCCTAAAAGAGTAGTCTATTATGCCATTTACAAAGGAATATCGCGAGTACAAAAGTATAGAATAAAGTGAACATAAATAAGAGGAATATGCTAATACAATTTACCATCAAACACTTTGATTTAGATGTTTGAAGAAAATAGATGTACTCAAAAACTTTAATTAATGACAGCACATAGCTATAAAATATAAAAAATAAGTGTGGGCCATCACTACTGCGATCATTAAAAAACAGCATCTGTAGTGGCGTATCCCAATAGCTGGCTTAAGCCTATTTTGATAACAGCAATATGTTTACATATTCCTTAAACTTTATATAAGTTATTAAAACTTACTTTTTTTTCGTTTATCCTTCTTGAAAATTTCGTACACAGCACGAAACCAAACTTTGCTCACTAAAAGACACAATAACATCTTCACGAATATGAGTGCTAAGCTTACACAAATACCCACAAACGTTGAACACGACCCAAATAATCATTTAACACTGTGACAAACTATTTTCAGCATTTTTTGTTACATAGGTGATCGCAAATATTCTTTTATTATTCAGTTTATTATTAACCCCCTAATTGTCCTTCCAACTAAATCTTCACCGATAAATATGAAATCAAACATATTCTTTACATCCCAGAAGTTTAAGAACAATTCTCCAATAATTTTGGTAGATATTCGACAAGCCGTATACAAACGAAAGCATCCAATCTCTGTATCTTAACTTTTGGAGACCAGTGTACATTATATTAACTTTATTAAAGACAAATGAATTTCTGAAAAATATTTTGTTCAGATATTATTAAGTTTATTTCTACAAAGTGCTGTATGTGTCTTTCTTTAGTTAGTACAGTTGTATTTTCGCTTAATATATTTAACCTCTACATGTGGGTTTGGACAACATCTGTCCAAGAATACATGCTAAAGCCGTACAGAACCGCCGTGTAATTGTTAAACAACTGCTACCGGTAGCATTAACTTGCCAAACAAAAAACACAAAACTATTAATTGTTAATCCCGATCTGTCCACCTATCTTTTGTTAATGATTTCATTAATAAATTTCTCGCCATGCCTCTTGATCCCCTCCACTGAAATTCAACCAATGGTTATCCATAACATGGTCAAAAAATGATAGTCTTCTGGGTATGGCAGCATTACTAACAATGCCTTCTACCATTTATCGAACTGTATTCTCTCATTCTGTGCATCACTAATTTGATTAATTGAATACTAAAATTCTCCTATTTTCCGAAACCATAGAAAACATCTATGATCGTCAACCATTCCTAAATCTGCTTCTGATCATGGTAACACCAATAACTTTCGACCTATTAACCTTCTTTGACTCTTAAGTAAAGTTTTTGTACGTGCCTTATACTTCTAGTCCCATGATCTCTTATAAAATAACCACATTGTAATGCTCGAACAATTTGACTTCAGAGCTAAACATTCTATACAACATCAGCTGCTTCGAGCAGTGGAATAGTTAACGGAGAACTTCAATGCGAAGAAACCGGTTACTGTCATTTCTTAGACATTAACAAGGTCTTTTACAAAGTATGGTACGAGGGTCTCTGTTAACAATTAATTGTGCTAAAATCCTTTACGAGGGCGGTGTCCTTAATAAAGGACACCTAATTTTAATTACAATACTGACAAACGACACTTAGAATATTTAATTGAAATTTTCCTTTTATAACGTAGATAAGCAAGTTAGTATTTTATAACAACTTCGTTTATAAGTTCTGGTGTCAGTCCATCATTTCATCAGTTTATAAACAAAATTGCTCCGCACCGGAAAGGGATATACCCCGTACGAATTTACACACTTCACACATTCTTACCTTGAGACTGTACTTTTTCCGTCCGTTAATAACAGCTTATCTACGCGCCGATGAAACAATCCAGGCGTTCTTCAGAGTTTGGTCTTGGACCGATGCTTTCCAATGTATTTTTTAATGATATACCTCGTACATTGGTATCTTACAATGTTTTATATGCGAACAATACTTCGTTTATAAAGCATTGCATCGCATATATAACATTTACGCAAAAGAACAGAGCACTTAATTTTTATGCGGAAATTGTAAAGACGCTATGACATATTCATGGATTGGTGCAACATTCGGCGTTAAAATTTATGAATTCTAAACTGCTGCAATTTATTTTGCTAGAACATTCTTCTGACCATATAGATAACCTCTTAACAACAACATCCTCCTTTGGACTGATGACACCAAATATCTTGGGGTTATTCTACACAAAAGACTTACCCTCAAAAAACTTATTCATTAGGAGGACATATAGGACTATAACATTAGGACGGATTTAGCAGGACTATAACACTAGCAGGAAATATATAAACATAATCGCCTGAGCTTCCAAATCTTTTGAACCTCTCATTAAAGCTCCTGTTATCTCTATTCGCAATAAAAAACTAATTTATAAAGCCAGTATTCTATCATGATTTATGCCTCTCTGATCTGGGGTTTTATATGAAAATCTAGTATAGAAATCTATAACCTGCACTAAAACATCTAGTAGATATCACTCTTTCGACTTCCAATAGAAGTACTCTTTCTGCGTCTAAAGGAAATACTTTTTTGACATTTAATGTATTTACGAATAACACATACTATGGAACTATTATATATAAACAATTACTACTACTTCATTTTTATTGTACAGTGAGATATCAACTGCCCATCGCTTCGGCTAACTATTTAATAGCTACTTACTTCTACAAATTATTTTTCGCTATTTTTGATTTCTTGGGACTATCATCGTCTAGTTACCACTAAAAAATAAGTTATTTATTTCTTAATTCATGCGATTTATTTCCTTTATAAAAAAATATTTGATTGTGTTTGCACATCATTCTCTGGATAAATACTGCATAAGAATATTAGAAGCTATTTTAACAATATATAATTACAGAACTATAAACATGGTAGATTACTGCATAAATGAGTATCGAATTGCGAGAAGGGGGATTAGATGGCAATGCGTTCAGCTACCTAAAGTTCCATATCTCAAATCAGAAGATTGCAAAGAAAAGTCAGAAATTAATCTTTTTTCGGTTGTTGTTCTTTTCTTTACTTGCAATAAATTTCAGATCATATATTTTTTAAATATATAACGGTGTCTATAGTTTTTTTATATTTATTTTTATTTATATATTTCTGTTATTCGTCTTATAGATGTCGATTTTCCATCGTACACAGCTAATAGATATTTTATATCTGTAGATGTGCTGTGTGAGTAACCAATATAAATAGAAAAATATAAATAGAATGTATGTCTTGTAGCATGTAAGCATAATTTTAACTAGGAAATTTTTGCTGTTATTTAAAATTATTTCCAGATATTTAAATGAATAATCTACTGTTTTTAAAGAGAAATAAAATACGTGATATAAGTATCTGAATAAATATATTATTTTGGTTTATTTTATTATGCAAATATTTCGAATATTTGATGGCAGTGGGGGTAATATTCTTTTAAATTTTTAACATGATTTTTTGTTTCATATTTTTAGTTTTGTAGTTATTGCCTACTTAATAACTAGTTTTAGCACTTTAATAGGCAATTGTTACTTCTATAGACCACAAAATTTCGCTGGTTATAAAATTTATTTACTATTATTTACATAAGTAAGCTACTATTTTTCACAATGAAATAAATTAAAATAGTTCTATAAAATTGTAATGCGTTGCTTTAATTACTTTTAAAAGTGTAATTTTTCTATTATCATGACAATATTTCAAAATATATCATTTTTTAACAACTAACTTTTTAACTTTTTAATTTTTGATATCTTGGATTTTATGTTTATATTTAGATAACTGTCTATGTATTTAAAAATATAAAAGATGTTGAACTCTAAAAAAGATTTTCTAAAAAGAGAAATTGAGTTCTAAAAAAGATATTGAATTCTAAAAATATTTATTACTTGGGCAATAACTACAAAACCAAAAATCCGAAATTTAAAAAAAAAAATTGTAATAAGAATTTAAAAGAATATTTTTTTTAAATCACCAAATATTAAAAATATTTTCATAATGAAACAAAATTAAAATAATGTATTTACTCATGTATTTATACCACGTATTTTAATTTATTTCTCTCTGAAAAATAGTAGAATCTTCATTGAAATAATTGTAAATAAATTTAAATAACCGCAAAAATTTCTCTCTGTAGAAATATAAATTGCCTACATTTTTTTTCCTTTTAAATATTGTTTAAATATTTAAACATGCAAACTTTCATAGTTAAAAATGTACTTATATGCTACAAAATATATATTTTAATAAAAGAACTGGGTTTTGCTCTAATTTTAGAAGGTATACGACAACGTTCCTGAAGAAGGTCACAGAAGGATGACCGAAATGTTGATATTTTAACTTTATTTTAATGTTTGTATAAGTTTGTTTTTGACTTTGCAACATTTTTGTACACCGTGTAGTAAACTAGTGATATTTTTTCAAGTTTATATATATATATATTTTTTTAATTTCGGTTTAGAAAATAATTGATAAAAATTTTCGTTCAGAAAATAACTCTGATTGGGTTTCAAACTCAAAAGCGTTCAATCGCTCAAGTTCTCGAGTACAGAACGTTGCCAGTCACGCTATTGAGCCGCTAGCCGAACACCGAAATTTATCCGATTCCAAACTGTAACATAAATTTTGACATCTATTTTCTCAAGACCTCCTAGGTATTACGCTTTATTGCTTTCATATATTTATATACTAACTATACTCTGTCGATACACAACCGCATTCTGCGTCGGACCCCTCCCCCCTCCACTTGTAAGCAATTTTCGATTTATTGAAACAACTATTTTTCTAATGATTTTCAAGTTATGATATGTGGATATTCCTATTTTTCATATTCAACGTAAGCATTTTATAAATCGCATTTCGGAGTTTTTCATTCGTGCTTGTCCAAATAACAGTTCTTTTATTGATAACTACGATATCACTAATGACTTTCTTATAGATGTAGAAAGTATGAACGCAAATCCTTCGGTTAATCAATGCGTTGTGCACAATAGCGTTCGCACAATTTCCTATCATTAGAAACTAATATTATTTTTTTCCAAATATCATATTGTTCCTTATCACTGTTTGGCAGAAATTTAATTCAAAGTCATTTAATGGTTTGGCAGCTCTATGACACCTCTGAAAAGGTTTTCAAATTTCTATGATAAACTTAAGTTCGATTTTAATGGAATTTTAAACGTTGCGTAACGTCATCAAACGAACGTTCTGTAATAATATTTGGCTTGTCCAACTGGCTGAAAAGCACAGTTAGGAAGCTTGACTAGAAGTAAAGGATGACTGTTTTATCATCGTTATTATTATTATAATTTCTATTATTTTTCTGCTATATATTTTCCGGTACTTATTTTCAGAAATTTTTAATGCAACAAAGATACAGCAAATATCGACCCTTAAATATCGTCTTGCATTTTTTAATTTGTCTTCCAAAGGAACGGCTCAATGTTCCAGATAAAATCCTTCAGCTATGTGCCCCAACGGGCATCAAACCATGCAGTCACCTTGAACCAGGTATGCGAGACCCATTTCTCTATGCAGAATACATTTCTTTAATTTTCAGTGCTTGGAGTATTGAAAACTCTTCAGCGATTAAAAGACGTTTTTTACCTTTTCTGCGATATTACGCATCTATGTTATAATGAACAAACATGTCCATAACTCTGACGTTATTTTGAGGTTGGTAACGGCTGACTATAAAATTTCACAAAAATGTGATTGAATTATATTTTTCAATAATGTGATTTACAATTATGTGATTAAACTATATTTTTCAAGAAAATTGGAAAAAGTAAAAGTTTATTTTCAAACATTCAAGGCTCAGGGATCAGTTTATTTCAGAAAGCAAAAAGACGTCCATCGATTGGAACATCGAGATAAATTCTATTCACGCGAAAAATAAAATATATAATTCCATCGTAGCTTTTTTCAGATTTACCTTCAACCAAAGATGTTAAATAAAAACACATTTGCGCTACTTTCATTTATGTAACGAATTTTTGTCTCCAATTTATAATCCAAATTCTACTTTGGGAGTGTAAAGGTTTGAGTGCTCCAGGGGGTATATCCCCTCGGACCATTGTCATCGTTTATCCGTCTCATGTGTTTTAACTTTAATTATCCGAAATAGTGTGTTTTGGACGCAATTTATATGTACAGAGATATAGATATAGAATAACTGGGGAAATGAGAAAAAGATATGATACGTCAAATAAAAATTGTCATTCATTTTTCCTGTCATTACACTATATTATTGAATTAAAATTTCTATATTTCGTAAATAATAATGCCAGAAAATGATATCATAAAAGACTATACATCTTTAAATTTCAATTAATGTAATTAGCAATTCATCTAATTGCTAAATTCCGTTTTTTGAAACAGTGTTTTCAATAACTTTGCTTTATAAATTATTCGAGTTTGTGTCTTTGTTATTCGCTAGTTTCAGCTGTTGGTATAACTTAAAATTAAACTCTACAGGTTAGGGGAATTTCAACATTTCCCCTAAATTCTTATTCACAAATACATTCACGCAATACATATACAGTGAAATACGTTTAACACGAAATTGAGGGGGGCCGATTTTTTTTTTCCTGTTAAAAGAGTTTCGCGCTAAAAGATTCGTAAAAAAAAGAACAAAACTCACAAATATTTTCTGCGTCGTCAAATTTTATTTCGATTTCCTGCTAAATTACTAGTATGTTGCATCAATTAGGATAAAAAGCAAGTAAAAAAAAAATTCTTTTTTGTTGGAAAAAATCAGATATATTTTTTTAAGTGTCTTTTTCAGAATTCTGAGATCTAGCTTGTTTGAATCAAATAAGCAAAGCTGTCTCTAAACCTTCGTCCTTAGCGGTTCTCATACGTTTTCTCTCTGGCTTAAACATTACTGCGCTCAAGCATTAACGTAATGGGATCCCTGTTTTTTTTTTAATTATCGTTGATAAAGTAGAATTGGCAATGCCAAACTCTTTGCAGATTTCTATTTTCGTCCTTCTATTTCATCAACTGAATTAAGCAGTTTCATCTTCATTTGAAGCGAAATAGCGGTTTGTTTTCGCACCGATTTCTCAGCCATTGTGCTCATAAAACATAAGCTAATTTACAAAAACACAAGAAGTTCATTTATTTTCACCCAAAATTTAGTGGTTTTAACACAAAATTCACCAATTTCAATTGAAACTAACTCGATCGAAAGCAAATTTTTTCATGTTAAATGATTTTTGTTTCGTGTTAAAAGAAACAAAATGCATTAAATTGCATAGTATACTGTCCAGACTGCTGAATAATTTCGTGTTAACCAATTTTTCATGTTAAGCGTTTTCGTGTTAAACGTATTTCACTGTACATAATACTTGTATTCCATTTCAGTTTCCTTTGCTTACATATTACTATAAAGCATTTATTTCGGATAATTATATTTGGAAGAATACAAATATCTATTTTGAGAGTCATTTGAATTCGAAACTCAACCTATGCCAGAAAAATGATTTTTGGTACTCTAAAAAATAATAATTTCGTATGTTTTCTGTAAATAAATGTTTTGTTGCACGATTGTATATTTCTTCTCATAGACATTCCTACATACTGCATTTTTCAACCATCATATTAAATAACAAAAAATCCCTGCCAGCTCGTCCTACAGCCACAGGTAGATTAAGTACTAATCATTACGTACTCAATCGATAACTAGAACTCAAAGTACTAATTTCACCAACAAAAACTAAATCAAGATTAGAGATAAACCCAGTTTAACAATTTTATCTGTCCGCTTCTGATAAGTTTTATGTTAATACGTTAATTTTTCTCCAATCCTTATTTTTTATTTTTTATTTTTTTTAATTTTTTTTTTTTAATTTTATAAAAGTTGTAGATAATATTAAGGAGATTTAGAATAAATTTAAGCGGATTTGATATATTGTGAATGGACGAAGTTATGATTTTTTTCTTCTTCACACCCTGTTTTTGTTTGTTTGTTTGTTTGTTTGTTTTTGCTGAAAGAGTTGGTTCTACCAAAACCTTGTCAATACAAAAGTTATATATAAGATTAAGTAGATTTATAATAAATTTAAAGTGGGTTTGATAGCTTGTGAATTGACGACGTTATGATTTTTTTCTTCTTAAAGCCCTTTTTATTTTTTTATTTTTTTTTTTTTTTTTGCTCCCCTTGAGCCCATTTTTAATTATATCAAAAATCTGTTAAACATACATTTTTGATCTTTTTCCTAAAAAAATAATAATTTAAAACTAATTTCATATGTATAAGAAGTTATGTGTTTTCTTTCTGTTTTCACAAAAACCCTCCCTATTTCCACCCCTTTGGTCTGATTTTTCCCATTAACAAACTTGACCAAAATTTTCTGCCCCATTATTTTATGTATCAGTTTGGAAGAGATTTGTGTAGAATTATAGAAGTTATCATGTCCATAAAAAAGTGATATATCTACCCTATATATATAAAATCCTAATGAAACGAATTTATGAAACGGAAGTATGAATCGACTGATTAAACAACTGATTATGTTTCACGGCGATTTCTCCTAAAATATGGAATACTTTTCGATGAAATTAACACCAAAAATCAATATTGATCCGCAGATTTCAAAACTGGTATTAGAATTTTTAAATTCGAATTAGTTTCCGAAATATTAATCTACCCTATATATGTAAAATCCTAATGAAACGAATTTATGAAACGGAAGTATGAATCGACTGATTAAACAACTGATTATGTTTCACGGCGATTTCTCCTAAAATATGGAATACTTTGCGATGAAATTAACACCAAAAATCAAGATTGATCCACAGATTTCAAAACTGGTATTAGAATTTTTAAATTCGAATTAGTTTTCGAAATATTAATTTTTTCTAATTTTATATACATTTTTCTAATGATGGCAACTCAAATTTTAATGAAACAGATATATATTTTTTTTTTTGAGATTTTAGAAAAGGTTACTATTTTAAATTAATTTGGCGAGAAGTTTGGCCTCCCTTAAATGTATGATAAGAAATGTATCATGTTACTTTTATTCATAATTCAATTTGTATTTCATTATTATTTTATTTAATACAAACTGAAACATTTAAAATAAATGGCTTTCACTTCTTTATTTTTTTAAACGAAATGAAAAGAAAAACATTAGGCACAGATATCATATACGCATCGTGGTACCTAATTGGCGCCAAAATTGCATTATTTTGGTTGACATGGTAACCCGGTTATTGTTGTTTATTTAATAATAAATGTTTGTATACTTTATTTTCTTTTTTTTAAATTACATAAATTGTTTTGTTCCATAGTTAATTATTTTTTTGGTTATTTTCCTTTAAAAATAAAAAATAATAGAAAATAATTAAAAAATACGGTACTACTTAGTTATTCCATCGACCCATTTCGCCAAATTATATAAATCGCCAAACCACTCGCCAAATTATACAAATTGACATAATTTTTATTTTAAATAACGAAAGAACAAAGAAAATAGTATAACATTAATAAATATACAATTAAAACGTCGAAATAAAAATCACTTGATGACGTAAAGATTTGTAACTTGCTTAAAGTCAAGTGAATGTGACATTTACGATCAACCCTTATTGGCATTTAATCTTATAGTTTGGTGATAGATTTTTGGTCGACGGGATAACTAAGTAGTACCAAAAATACATATGTAACTGGTATTCGAAAACGAGGTTTTCGCCAAATTTTCGTTAAAAAAAATCACGCCAAACCCGGTGCGTATATGGCATCTGGCCTAATATTAAATGATGTAACAAACGATGACATTTAATTTCAACTTCAAAGCAATGTTTTAATTTACCACTCGAAAAATTTAAAAAAAATGCTAACTGGTGACTTGAAAAATAGCTATTGGCGAGATTTGCACCCGGCTAGCGCACCAGTGTTGGGGCGCCAACCATGTACCAAGAATTATTTGCGACCATGCAAACTTTTATGTAGTTTTATTGGAAAAAGAAATTTGATTTTTTAATCAAAAGGGAAAACTTTCGGCACAGATGTCATATACGGACCCATATTGACGCGATTTTTTTTCTGACGCCAATGTCATATACGCAATAGGTACTTAACTGGCGCCATAGTATCGTTATTTTGCTTGAATTGATAAACCGGATGTTGTTGTGTATGCTGTTGATGTTTTCCCCAAATTAGCGTCGGAAAAAAATCGCGCCAATATGGGGCCGTATATGATATCTGGGCCAAACTTTCATATGAAAAGTGAAGGGATCAGTGCGTATTTATTTATGGCAGTTACATGACTTGGACTATTATAATACAGTTGAAATGATGGCGATAGGATAATATTTGGCGACTTATCACCTGTACCTGGTTAACATTAAAGTACCAAAATGGAACCAGGAATATGAAAAGCGAAGTGGTTCGCCTGGAACTGTTGATGATAGTCACATGACTTAGGCTATTGTTATAGAAATTGTTTTAAAAAACCGGGAGACAAAGACTCTGTACACTTAATTCATTTTATTTAACTTCTTTTTAAACGTTTAACCGATCCTCTTTAATCAAACACGAAAAAAACCCATTGGATGTCTTAACAGCAACTGATTCGGCCTTAAATTTTTTAAATCAAAGGAAAATGAATAGAAACCCGTTTACAGGGAGATCTGCACAGCTTTTTCAGCATAATTCAATCTTCTATAATATTTTATAAACCGATCGGATTAGCGTGTTTTTAGATTCTGCGGTGTCTGAAAGGGGGTTGGCGAGCAATAGCTTGCAGGGGGCGGAGCCCCTTAGTATATATATATATATATATATATATACATATATGTATATATGATACGTATTCACTATTATGATATAAACATATCGGTCTTAAACTGCATCCATACACTTGTTATCTAACTCAACCCAGATATCAAAGTTTTGCAGTCGTAAAATCATGGATAAGAGTGGAAGATCAGGCCGAAGTCTATTGGTAGTTTCCAGTAAATAATAACTGAAGCCTTTAGATTCATCAAATATGCATTAGATTATCATAAATTGCACCAAACTCCACTAGCAATATGTTACGTTGTAAAATGTAAACCACTAGATGTTAAATATTAGAACAACCTGACGAACATGCAGGAAACAAAGTTCTCCAGGTGACATGGGTTATTTAAGGAACTCAATAACCGTAAATTTCTCTGTCTCTCCTAGCCAATGCAACAGGTTAAATACTTGCGAAAACGGCACGCGTATGAATACATTACAAGTGAAAGCACCAACCCGTAAAAATAGCGGGAGGAAGCAACGAGAGGCAGGCTTACGATAGGACCTAGCACCGGGGGAAAGAGTGGAAGTACGCGTGACGTCGATGTGAACTCTTTAGTCTTGGCATCAGATTTATAACGCAAACAAATGTTGGCGGGAGGCTGGCACGGAATTATTGGATATCGAACACCAGAGAACAACTGAAATTAAAAACATTCGAAACAAAGAGAATTTATTTTCAGAATAAAATGAAAAAAATTAATTTAATGGGTTTTATTAGATTAGACGAATGGATTAAGGTTTTTAGATTAATAAAAGAATACGCATTTAAAGCATGGAAAAACGATAAAAGATATTTAAGATAGTATTAAAGCTAAGTCTAAAAGGTAGATATTATAATAATTTGGAATAGTTTAATTAAGATAAAATGGCGAAAATTTTATTATTACATATATATATATATACAGGGTGTCCGGTCTCAACGGTATCCAATGGCTAATTCCTAAACCGTTAGTCATAGATATATAGTTCCAATTTAAAAAATGTTTTAAATCAGGTAAAGAAATATTTTAAAAGCGATTTGGGTCAATAAAAACATTTCTTAAAAAATTACGAAATTTAAATTTTTATACGGTCCCCCGGTCCTATAAGTTATATTTAGTAATATTTTCCTATTACACTGACAAGTAAGACAAAAAAGTTCCATTCATATAACGCTAAAATTGAGCGAGTTATGAAACTTTAAAAATGCATGACTTATGCCACTTTTCTACTCTGAAAACAAATGAGTTCGGCTTGGCTTTGAGGGATCATATACCAAGTGTTTAAAGTATTCGAAGATCTTACTTCATGTGTATCTACGATTTGAAAAAAAATCCTACAAGTATTATGATTAAGTCTCAAATTGGCTAAAATAACATATGTTTTATTTTGTCAGGATTTGAGACTGTTTCTCTTATGATTTCTTATAACAAAAATTATGTTTTTTTATAAGTTTTTATGTTACTTCAACAATCGTATGTATGTTTTTCCAGTTCAAAATTTGCACTCGAACTTTAACCCACTTTTAAATATCCGATCGAGATTACATTTTACATACTGGCGCAAATCCGATAACAATCTAAAATTATTAAGATTTTCGGTGGTTACCATTTATACTTATTTTATAGGATAACACAAAAAAATTTCGGATAGATTTCTGCCAATGAGTTTAAGAAAAAGTTTTAGATTAGATAATACAAGACAGCGATTGTTGGGTTTTTTTAACTTTTATGTATTTTTTAGCACTGAATCCGAAAATTACCTTAATTTTTAACCATCATGTCAGGATATTTCGCAAATCATAAATTTTCAAATTTAAAGAATAACAAAAATCGAATACTATAAAGTAGAGGAGATGGTTGTGTTTTTTAACTTTTGATAATTCATTTTAACGCATTTTTTAGCACTGAATCTGAAAATGACCTTCATTTTTAACCATCATGTTAGAATTTTTTTGCAAATCGCAAATGTGTAAATTAAAATATAGCGAAAATCTTATACTATAAAACATATGTAAAACATTTTTTATTTTATTTTATTTGATTTGATTAAAAAATTTCTTCGATATTTTTGCTTCTCCTGGGATTCTTACATCTAAACAGCTGGGTGGTCCGATGAGATGGGGGAGGAAATTCAATTTAAACATTGAACTTCTTAACTTTGAAATTAGCAATTTGCGAAAAATCCTGATATGATAATTAAAAATGAAGGTCGATTTCGGATTCAGCAGTACAGAACATATAAGAATCAATTATCAAAAGCTAAAAAACATGACATAACTCAACTTTTGCAGGCTTGTGCAATCTAATAATATTTTAAAATACGTATCATTTTGTAAAGAATTGAGGCTGTTAATTTAGAATCATTTTATTTAACAAAAATTCTGTTTTTTCTTTCTTCTGAAATGTTTATTCCAAATTGTATATTTTCCATTAATATGCCAGAATGATTAAAGATTTCAAATTTATATTGCAATGTTAATTTTACTCCCAAACATTTTTATATCTGACGAAATTATATTTCGACTAAATTTGTGAATGACCCCCAATTTGCAGCAAAAAATATGCTCCAACTTTAAACAGCTATTACTCGGTCAATTTTAATCGTAGAATAACGGGACTTTTTTTTGTATTACTTGTCAGTGTAAAAGGAAAATTTCACTAATTATAACTTATAGGACAGGGGACCGTATAAAAATTTTAATTTCGTAATTTTTTAAGAAATATTTTTATTGACCCAAATTGCTTTTAAAACATTTCTTTACCTGATTTAAAACATTTTTGTAATTGGAACTATATGTCTATGACTAACGGTTTAGGAATTAGCCATTGGACACCGTTGAGACCGGACACCCTCTATAGATGGATCGATAGATAGATTACATTTTTAACTGGGTGTGAATTTGTGTTCTAGAGGTCATGATCGGAGTAAATATGCAAAACTTTTTCAGAAATTTCAATAAAGGGGAGAATCTAATAGGTAGTATTTCTTACGAAATCCATCTAAAATGAAAGCAATAGTATGCAGTTGCCATATTTCATAAAAATCAGATAACTGCAATTGAAATTTATTTCTTTTATTGCTCCGTCAGTGAAAAATACAGCTATTCATCGATATGGTACAGAGTTGATCGCAACGGGTAAGTCCATTATTTGTCAAAAACTATGTGTATGATATATTGGCATATATATAAGTTTGAAAGCATAAATCTGATAACAGGCAGCAAACGGATTATAATAAGCAGAAAAATACTTTTAGCAGTAAGTCAGTATTGGATACATCTTGACCAAATATTAGGTCTATATTGTATTCATTGTTATGAAATATTTCCCCAATATCGGAATATTGTCATTTTTCAAATATTTGAATATTGTCATTATGCCAATATTGGTGTAAGATTGGCATGAAATATTTAGTCAAACGATTAAACTAATAAATTAATTTAGAAAAACAATTAAACCGATGCTAGCGCAATGCTGGCTTCTAATTGAAAATATTTCCAATATGAAACCAATATTTGTACAGTTCTGGAAAAAAATTATGGCCCCCAGTAACTCTGCCACAAAATCATCTCACAACAATATGTATGGAACCAACTGATTAGCAGTATTTTGTACTAATTAATGCGATACTTAGATTTTTTTAGAGGTCGTCGACACATAGAAATTGTAACAAATTTTTAAATTTTCATTCAACACCTAATTTTGGCAACATACTTGGATTGTTGTGTAAATTTTACTTTTAGATAACGAACAGGATGTCATTTTGTGCCAAATAATTTAGGAATTACGTAGGTTTAAAGTTTGTAACTCCTAACGTTAAATTCCTTTTTAATGGTTTCAAAATAAATTGCAATGTGGGTACTTTTAAAATAAAAATTCAAAAACTTTGTAAATTTGCGGCAGAATGAATATGAGATAGTCACTTTTTCCTCAAGCGTGTTCAACTTTAGCCTTTCATTGGAAATATCTCAAATTGTTGCAAACCCAAAATGTTGTACGATATTATTTTTTTATCGGAAATATTTCCAGTTTGAGCATTTCCTTCTAATGCAAATCCAATATTTCTGCATTGCCGGTTTTCCAATGGAAGTAATTTCCAATGTAAAGTCATCATTTACCGGATGTTAACATGACACTGGAAATAGTTACAATAAAATGGCAATTTTGTCCCAATAAAAGTGTCAATATATTTACAATGGCTGAAAATTAGTAAATCTGAACACTGAGACACTGGGAAAATATTTCTTACTCGTGAATGCAATTGCGGCCCTGTATTCAACCAATATATAGCCAATAATGTCTTGTTACTACTTCAACGTTTGACCCGGCATAAGTCGGAGTAAAAGCATTTATTCCTCATACCTGCTTCCCGTGAAATGGTTAAGGAACTAACTAATAGAAATTCGCAAGTTTAAGTGCATATAATATATAATTAGTTCAATTCAAACCATCACATCTCAGAAATTTACTTAAATGCATCAAAACACCATTGCGACTTGAACTCGTCATAAATATTTTATCCCGATATACAATATGGCAAGCACTGCTCGTTAAATGATTCCAATGATCTTATAAATTTTATGTTTAACTAATATGACTAAGTTCAAACAATATTTTTAATAAATATCATAACTAAATTTTCAGGATCCTTTATTCCCCTCCTGTTTATTAATCATGATATTTTAATGAACATATATTGAACAAAGGAAAAATATTTTTCTGCGGATATTTGCCTTTGTAATAAATTAATAATTTTAATAAGACCTTAACATTCCTTTGATAAATCAATATAAGACATATGTCTTGCAAGAAAAACGTCCTCTAATGAAAAGCCCATATCACTGTTTTGGGGCTTCAGGTCTTGCAAATGTCATCGGAAGTCATTAGTTAAATATATCAAGCATAAGCAACATAAAACACTCAATACAAAAACAACATTATTAGATGGAGCAATAACATAGTAAGCAAATGAGGAAACAGCTGCTTCTTGAAAATAATTGTCGATAAAGGGCGTCGATTAATAAGGGCGTCGATTACATTTTATCCATTAATTACTGTTTTTTTTTTGCTGTTGTTGCTATTTGTTTGTTTAATAAATGACACTTGGAAAAAACATGTAGAAAATATTTTTGTCAATTTACCATAGAAGAATTTTTTTTTCAATTATACATTCTTTTGCAATTATTGTTTAATAAAAATTATTAAATAAGTATGCAAGAAGTATTCATAATTATAAATGTCTATAAACGTTGTCATATCACTATTCACGGGAGATTTTTTACACTGTTGAAAAAAAAAAAGATACCCACCTGCAAAAGAATGTAATTAATTGGACTTTTTTACGATATCCTATAACATTACCTTCCTTTTACGGACATTATTTTTCCGCACGTTGAAAAAATAAAATTGATTTATCGTGAGTGACTAATTTTTAGAGTAAATATCTGTCGATACACTGTTTAATTATCTAGCATATCTTTTATAAAAGATTATACAATTTCTTAATTTTTGTTACGAATTATTTACTTCGCATGTTATGTAATATGCGTATTGTAAAGTATACATGCTATTTAAAACAATTTACGATAGGGGTTTTGAATGTGAGGTCGGTTTAATTTTTAAGACTATATTATAAAAGACAAACGTGTCCGTGCGTAATGCTGACGTCCTTTTGGCGTTTCAATTTAGCTTTCATTGTAATTTTTTTAACTTCTGAACCTCACACAATTTTTACACCGAACCAGGAGCACTATTGTTTTCCATCGGATGGAAAAAAAATTGTCAAGGTCCAGAAAGCAAAGAGATCGGTGGTCGTGTACTATACCCGAAGAGGTTCCGATCACCACGAACAGAAAATACTCATTCTCACTGAGGGTCGTGAGCAACGAAGACGCCCTGATGCCTCCACATTTCTTTCTTCAAGGTGCAAGTCAACACTGTTGCTTGTAACAAGTTATTAAAGCTCTGGATTACTTCTGTTGCCCGTGGGAGGCCGTACGTTTTTCAACAAGAGTGCACCATACCTTAGAGAGACCATACAACCCGGGATGGCCACCCAGGGAAATCCAGCAAATGCTTTAGAGTTTTAGTGCAGTCGCTGGGGGAGACCGTATAACCCAATAATTGGTAGCCAAACACTTTCATGATCATGTCATCCCTCAACTTATTGCCCCCACCCCCAGCTCGCCAGATATTAACCCAGTTTCGCTATTACGTAAAGGGCGTAATTGAGAGATACTCAAATAGTCATCCATACAATATTGTTGCGGCTTTCAGGGCAGCCATTGTGTATGCAATGGCAAACGTTACCAACACCCATCTAATCACTGCGTGCAGTCAATTTTGACAGCGTGTAGGGACAATTATTGCGGCTGGCACTGGTTTCAAGGAATGATGGCATCCATTGTGTATGTGATTACCTATATACAGCGTAAAAATGCAAAAAATGCTCTGTTTCTAGTGCTGTTACTGTTTTATATAAGTAGTTATTTTGTTCTCAAACACCTGCTGCACCCTGTATGTATGGTAACAATGGATTAGAATTAATGTCTACTATTGATTGCTATAGTACTTATATTCGGCTTAGTGATTGTCTGCATATAGAAATTATAACAAACATTTAAATTTTCAATACTAATACCTAATTTTGGCATATATATGGATTCTTATGTAGCTTTTTAACATTGGATATCAAACAGGAAGTCATTCTTTCAAGTAGTTTCGGAATTAAGCAGTTTTAAAATTTTTACTTCTAATATTTAACTGCATACAAAATTTTACACATATTAAAAGAAATATATTATAACAGTTAATTCTCTGTTATAATGTATGATGACTGTGTTCATCATATATTATATCTTCTGAATATAATGAATGAACATGTATTCTGAAAATATGTTCTGAAATTCACAATGTTCTAAAAAAGAGTATAGATGCAGTTATAGATGCAATTTTTAAATTTAATTTGAAATTTAGTGTCTTTATACTAGCACCTTACCTTCCTTGCACAAAAAAATTATCATAATTAAATTGTCACAGTGAGCCTAAATTTATCATAATTGAATTGTCACAGTGAGCGAAAATAAAATTGCCGCTAAGACAAAACCGGGATTTCTCATTTTACACATTCAGCCAAAGCCACAGTGAGCCACTGTGGAATGGAATTCTACAGTAAACAAAAGTCCCGGTCAACTAGTGAGCCACACTGAGTAAAGATATAATGGGTGTTTAATGTGTGTTTGAAACGATTTATACTGAGAAAAATATAGTAATTAGTTCGAGAGAAAAAAAATGATTAAAAAAAACCCTTCAAAATTTTTATTTTTTTAAATATAAAAATACTTATGATTCTTAAGTTATTACTTGATCAATAATAGGGCATTTTGTGTATTTAAAAGTTTTAGAACTTCAGTCAAAATTTTATGAAATTGTACGCAGCCAGTTCTTAAAAATCGTGCGCGCCAGAACCACGGTTTTGAGAAAATTGTCTTAATAGATAATATTACTTAATAGATAATAATAAATCTTAATCTATTTATATAAAATCCAAGTCTCTGTGTGTCCCTCACGATTCCGGTAGGACCACCTCATTGAAATGAGTAATTGTTGAAAAATACTAATGCAGGGTTACCACAGTAGCGCCAAATGTTGGCCAACTTGCGATAGCTGGCTGTTTTGGTGAAATTCCCATTTAAAACTATTAATCTTTCATAAAGGATGTCACCAAAATTTAAATTAAACTCCGCTCTTTTAAGATATTTTTTTCAAAATCTATGAGTGAGAATTTAAAGTACATCTTTACATCTTCCTTTCGATGCTACTAATAAAATAACCGCCAATAGACGACGCTGTACTGTATGAGCTCCTAACTGCGCGATTTTAATGTGCTTTAGGTACTTTTCCAGTATAGGTGCCTTGGGGAAAAGGGAAATTTGGCAACATTTTCCGGGAACCGGAACAGTGGATACACTGTTTCATTTTATATACACACGCATTTTTTTTTTCGATATTTATACGATTTATTTATACGATTAAAAAAGCCGTTTCTCTAATTTTATACAGAAACAGATGTAATTTGTACATAAAAACATGTATAATATACATATAAAATAAACATATCAGAAAAAAACGCTCATCAAGTTTGTTTTTATAGCTGTTTATATGATTTGACAACAAATCTCAATATTTTTCCGTTATACAGACACCATGCCAAAATGTATGCGGTACTTTTCCGTTATACGGACAGCATTGTAGCCAAGTGCAATAGTTGGCGCAAAATGAAAATCACGTGAATTGAAACATTAGAAAAATAAAAGAAAAAACATTCTCGATAGTAAAGTGGGCATTTTAAAAATATAACATTTGAAAATTACAAACTTTTACGAACTATTTTATTAAATCACAAATATATACTTAAAATAAGTGAACAAATAACTGTTATACAATAAAGTAATAAAATAAAAAAATATATTAAACTGCTGCCATAAAATTATAAATATCTTTCAGCATTGCAGTAAACATTTCATTTTTTGAATGAAGGCGTCGCCACATAAAATCTATGAGATACGACTCTAAATGATGACGATGTCTTTTGTCTCCCCGATGTCTTTTGTTGCGCCATTTTGCGATGCCCCATAATCTCTCAATATTTGGAGTATGACATCCAGTATTAGGGTCGACAAAATTGTATTTGTGATTTACTGTGAAATGATCATAACCAGCACTTAGCAGTTCACTTGTTTTATATCCTTTCCAGCAAACAGTATAAATAATACAAGACTTTCATCTACTTCTATAATTTTATTAGGTCCACCGATTTTTCTATTTGGTCGTGATCATAAAGCATTTGCACAAACTTCTCTCGAATAACTATTCCATTCCATTGTTGTGTTGTGGTTCATATCAAGTTGCAGCTCACAAAACTCAATCGATGTCAACTCTTTGCACGATAAAGATGTAAACCTCAAAGCATTAAGAAAAGTCACCCGCGATCCTTTAAACCAAGTTTTTTGTCGTATTCCTACGCTTTCTTCGCATGATCGTAAGCTAAACTCAATTTCGGATTTCCAGAACTCATCCATAATTTCATTTCATGATTTTTTGAACACAATCTTTTATTATGTAGAATTCCAAATTCCTGAAACAGTTTTATCACAACTTTCTCAGCATCTGGTAATTGCCAAATGATAAAATCCATCTCAGCATCAGCAGTAAAAGTAAACTACAACTTTATAAAAAAAAAAAGCATTTTTAATTGGATTAATAGCAGATTAAAAAGCTTTCCAAGGTTAAGGTTAAACAATAATCATTCACGTGATTCACGTTTCATAAATAACAAATCACAATGTTTCGCATGGTTTACAATAAAAATCTACGATCAGGGTTGAAATAATTGGCGCATTAGCATACATTTTGGCATGCTGTCCGTATAACGGAAAAGTACCATGTATGCTAATGCGCCAATTATTTCAAAATGCTAAAAGATATTTGTAATGTTATGCCAGCAGTTTAATATGAGTTTTATTTTATTGCTTTATTTTATAACAGTTATTTGTTCAATTATTTTAAGTGTATATTTGTGATTTAATGAAATAGTTCGTAAAAGTCTGAAATTTTCAAATGTTATATTTTTTAAATGCTCACTTTAGTACGACAATATATTTTCTTTTAAATGCCTCAATTCACGTGATTTTCATTTTGCGCCAACTATTACGCTTGGCGACAATGGTATCCGCATAACGGAAAAGTACCCAAATCTCACTTTCTGATGCCCAAATTACACCAAACTTTTTTTTAAAAACGCCAAAGCCCCTACAGTGGAAAAGTATCAAACTGTCTATTATTTTGCGCTATCTGTGTTATAGTTTATACTATATGCAAGGTGAGTGGAGCGAAGACTTTAAACATTAAATATTAAAGTTTCGGCACAGATGTCATGTACACAACGGGTACTGAACTGTCGCCAAAATGTCGTTATTTTGCTTGCTATGGTATCCCGGATGTTGTTGTTTATGCTGTTGATGTTTTCGCCAAATTGGCGTCGAAAAAATCGCTTCAATATGGGGTATATATGACAACTGTGCCAAAGTTTCTATAAAGCAGTATAAGACTAAAAATTATGAATAAAATAAATACAAAATAAGACTAAAGAAGAAAGAAAAATCATGCGTTAAGCATAGAATATGAAACACTTTCCAACATATCCTGAATGCTTTAACAAAATTTCTTTATTTCGGGAAATAAGGTAAACAAGATAACTAAGTAAACATTTTAGAAAACGCATAAATTTAAAAAAAAAATTGATTTCAGCAGTTACCGTCCATAGCCAATAGTACCGTTATTACATGCCACTATTTAGCTAAAATTTAATTTAAACTACTCTTAAAGCTACTGAAATCATATTTCCAGATATTATCATCCATAGACGGTTATGTATCCAATTCTTTGCGTGACCCTGTATATCATTTTATCTATATTCTACAAACATTTCTCAGTAATCTAAATGCAGTTAAGCGTAAAACTGCAAATGTCCTTTAAAAACCACCTTTAAGCAATTTATTATCATACTCAGTAACCCTTACGAATTCGGTACAGATGTCATATTCGCCCCATATTGGCGCGATTTTTTTCGGTTGCCAATTTGGCGAAAACATCAACAGCATAAACAACATAATCCGGGTTACTACATCAAGCAAAATAACGACACTTTGGCGCAAGTTAAGTACCCTTTGCCTATATGATTTGGCGTCTGAAAAAAATCGCGCCAATATGGGGCGAATATGACATCTGTTCCACGAATTCTTTTGTGTAGCCCTGCATATGAACTGTAGCATTTATACACACGGTATAAATGCTATAGTATGCATAAATATAGTGAAACATAAAAGCGCATATCATAATTAAAAATGCATTTTTAGCAATCATTGCTTATGTACGTACAATACTTCGGAGAAAAGTTTCTTGGCGAGAAAGAAGTTTGCCAACGTATTTTCTGACAACCTATTTACTGCTTCATACTCACAAGCAATTTTTTGCACATGCATACAATTTATTTAATGTAAAAAAAAAGCTATTTACCCATTTTTATAAAGAAACAGAAGTAATTTTTGCACAGATGTCATATACGCATCAGGGTTGGCGTATTTTTCTCTGACGCCAATTCGGCAGAAATCTCGCTTTCGAATACCAGTTACTTATATATTTTTAAATTATTTGCTATCATTTTGAAAAGGAAATAACTATAAATAAATAAAAGTTTGAATAATAACTATAGAACAAAACAGTTTATATAATTTAAAAACAGAAAATAAAAGTAAATAAACAATTTATTAATAAATAAAAAACAATAGCCAGCAAAATAACACCATTTTAGCGCCATAGGTATCCCGGTTCATATCTGAAATCTGTGCAGTAATTTGTATATAAAAAAATATTATATATATTTAGAAACGATTTTTTTATGTATATAAGTGCATATATAAACAAAAATAAAAGTTCATTAGATTTGTTTTCATAGCTGTATATTTTGGCAACATATCTCACTTTCTGATGCCCGAATTATGCCAAGCTTTTTTTAAAAATGCGCTATAATGGAAAAGTACCTAAATAAATAATTAACAGAAATAACCAATTATACAAACTAAAACTTTTTATTTCGAGATCAAAGCATTGTTTTTAATTTCGATTAAAAATACATATATCCTTGGATAACTTTAGTTGAAATTAGGTTCACGGCTTAATATCTCATTCCATAAACCTAAACAAACACAAGTGATTCATTCATCGTGAACCGTAAAAAATATTAAAGCATTGAGGTAATCATTCACATTTCTCCAACAATCAATGGACAATATTCTAATGACGTCATAGTAGGTAAAATGGTGGCGGTATCATTTGTTTATGGTTTGAAATCACAAAGATTTAATTTTGCAATGTCTCTTAGTTACATTATTTTATTGTCATATTTATGAGATCAGAACAAAAGCATATTTTTTCATTATTTATTTATTAAAGACGGAAAGAAATTATAAATGTGCATGATTTGAAAAATTTAAATAATTTTCTTTCTTAATACTAAAAAATAACATCGGGAAGTAACAGCGAGTTTAAGTTAAATAAGTTTAGCTGTTTAATTCTGTTGTAATATTCAAATTAACTGTATTTATTAGATTTCAGTAAACAACATCAGGGCTCGATTAAACTTTGAAGTTGGAGGAATGTCATTTCAGGACCTTTCTTTTGGAGAAGCTTTTCTGAATTCCGCATATACATGGAAACTCTTCAGTGTTAGAAATATTATTCCCAGGACTGGCATAACATGAGAATGGTCTGCAATTTTACACAAGATTTTGAAAATTACTTTATATCAGAAATTTTACTAAAAACTGGTTACTTTTTTGTTATAGAGGTCCACACTATTAGAATTATGAAAAGTTGCAGCCAATTTCGCCAAAGTCGTAACCAAGATCGTGAAGCACACACATATAATACCATATAATACCATTTCATGAAATCGTATACGATAATTTAATAGTTTTTATCTTACTTCAAGTGTGTAATTTATTTATTTTTAAGGCTTAACAATCTAAATTGTCCAATATATGAAATTTAAAAAAATGTAAAAAAGACTGAATAGACATGACTGCAAAAATCCTCAAATCTGCAGAACACTTGGAACCAAACTGTGGAGATTAATGGTCTTCTACTGTACACAGTTTTTCATAAATGTGTTTCGTTCTTAAAATGTGTTCACTGCGGTGTTCACTAAAATGTGTTCATCTATCACTGCGGAACAAGCGAGAAAACTCATATTCTTGCACATGAGTTGTATATATCTTTATATCTAAATTTCCGTCATTTTTGACGGGCTACCTTTCTAGTAGATAATAAAAAAGAGCTCAAACTGCGTTCGACTTAACTTCCCTTCTAAAGCGGATGGCATTATTTTTAAATATTTATAAAGAATGAAATTTTAATAGAAATAAAGTGAAACTTCCCTATGCGACCACCTCCATTGAGCGACCATCTCCCTGAACGATCATTTTTTCATGGAGCGAAATTTATTCCCATAGGCTCAATACTAATTTTACCTTCATTCAGAGACTGTCCCACTTAAACTCCCTCCATGAGCAACCCATTTCTTTGAAGAAAATGAAACTAATTCCTTTTTTCCTGGTCGCTTGAAGAAGGTTTTATTAGAAAAATAATTCCGGAGGACGCATTATTCATCAAACTTCTAAACTAAGTTTAGATTTTATTTTTATTTCCGGTAACTTTTAAGTGTTTAAACCCCTTTGTGCCTTTTTAGGAAATGAATTTAGCTCTAATGAGAAATTAAGATTGACGGTCAATAAACTACCCTTCCCTGTCAGAAAACTCTCAAAGACTTAGATAAATTAATGAAATCGTCATTATTTGTTCTCGTCCAAAAAAAAAAAAAAAAAAAAAAAAAACTGAATTTATTTACTGAACTTCGTAAGGACTTGGAAATAAAAGTTATGAAAGATAAAACCATGAATTCGAAGCAAACTTCAATATATTCATTTTAAATTTTGCAGTAATTAACTTATGTAATTAACTTTTGTTTTGATACTTAAATTTTTATATTTTTTTTCCTAATTTGAAAAATGAACTTTAGTAGCAGTAATTGTTACCTTTTCTCAACAATTAAAATCTAGATTTAAAGAAGACCTCCATTAAGGGACCACCTGTTTAAGCGACCAATATTTATTGGAACGGAACGTGGGCGCTTTAAAGAGGTTTTACTGTAGTTTAAAAAATTAATTTTTTGACCTTTTAAAAGGTACCTGTCCCTTAAAAGTTTGGAACTCCTAATGGGAAATTAATTTTTAATCCTTCCAAAAGAAATTGCAATGCGGGTGCTTTTTTAAGCAAAACTTAAAAACCTTGAGTATTTGTGACAGAATGCGTATGGGATGATCACTTTTTTGCCGAGGAATGTACAGTATAAGCGTTTCACTTAAAATATCTCAAATTATTTCAAAGCCGAACTTTTGTACAATAGTATTTTTATTGCAAATATTTCCACTTTGAGCGTTTCATAAGACATATTTTTAATGGAAATCCATTATTTCTGCAACACTTTTTCTTTCAGATCTATACAATATTACAGTTTCATTTGAAATATCTCAAACTATTTCAAAGCCAAACTTTTGTAAATTATTATTTTTTTTATCAGAAATATTTCCAATTTGAGCGTTTCATAAAATACATTTCTAATGGAAATCCAATATTTATGAATCATCGGGTTTTGAATGTAAATATTTACAATGTAAAGCCAAAATTTTGCCAAAGTTAGCATTGCATTAGGAACTTTTAAGATAAAAGGTCAATATTGCCCCAAGGCTTTGCAATCTTTACATTGGCTGAGTATTAGAAAATGTCAAAACTGAAATACTGGGACAAGATTTCTTGCTGATGAAGCAGTCCAATATTCGGCCAAGATATAGTAAATATTATTTTGATATTTGGGGACTAACTCCGAATACAAATTCGCAAGATAATACATGATATATAATACATGATTGTTTCAATTACAACCGTCACATCTCAGATCTTTACTTGAATGTAAAAAAACGCCATTTATCCTCCTGACACCCAAGAAAAATATAACGCATATATATTTTTTTAATATGAGTTTTTTCAACAAATAAGCATAAACAATGATGTTTTTAAAGAAATTAATAAATTTCGATTTTTTAATTTTGTTTTACAGCACATCCATCTAAATGAATGTTCAGGCCATAACTCGCTTTAAAGTAATTTAAAAAAATGCTAAAAGTATGAGAAAGAATACAATTTATTATAAAGAACATAAGGTAAGTATTAACATCTGCTATAAAAATTGCAAAAAAAAAAAAAAAACAGTTTAAACAAATTAAAATAACACAAAAATGAAACTTACCAGCAGAACGTAGAATTCCAACTTGACTCATTTATTACGCCATTTTGTAAACAAAGTAGTTACTGTTGCCAAAATCCAAAAGCTGAATGTTGATTTTTGATTCATACATCACCATGCCAAACTGGATTTAGATTGCTACAATGAAATTTAACGCAATAGAAGGCGAAAGCAAAACATCCATTTAAATGGATGCCAGGTCTCAGGAGGTTATTAGTTATAAATAGCGACATAAGTTCGTCTAATTTTTTTATGCAGAAATATTATATGGCGAGCACTACTTGTTATATGATTCTAATGGCCTAATTAACCATATAATTTTTATGTTTAAAACGTCTTATAATGAAAAATCCATATCACTGTTCTTATGTTTCGTGTCCTACAAATGTCACTGGGAGTCATTAGTTAAATACCATCAAGCGTAAGCAGCATAAAACACTCGATACAAAAACAGCATTAACAGCTGAAGCATGAACATAGTAAGCAAATGAGGAAACAGCTGCTTCTTCAAAATAATTGAAGGGCGCCTACTTTTTTTCCATTAATTACTGTTTTTTTATTTAATAAATAACACTTGGAAAAATCTTGTTTAATTTTTTTTTAAATCTATTTACCACAGAACAATTTTTTTAGTTATATATTTTTTTGCAGTTATTGTTTAATAAATATCATTATACAAGTATCCAAGAAGTATTCATTAATTATAAATAGCTAGCAATGTTGTCATATCGCTATTCACTGAAGATTTTTTTTACACTGTTAAAAATAAAAGGTATCCACCTGCAAAAGAAAGTAATTAATTATACATTTTTTATGATATTCTATAACAGCACCTTTTCCGAACATTATTTTTTCACTACGTTGAAAAAATAAAATTTATTTATCGTGAGTGATTATTTTTTAGCGTAAACAATTGTCAATACACTGCTTAATTATCTAGCTTATCTTTTATAAAAGTCTATACAATTTCTTAGATTTTTTTACAATTATTAACTATGTATATTATGTAATATGCATATTGTAATGTATGCGTTCTATCTAAAATCATTTACGTTGATGGTTCTGACTGTGAGGTCAGTTTAACTTCTAAATCTATATTGTAATAGACAAATGTGTCTTCGCATAACGCTGACGTAATTTTAAAGGTGTCAACACCAGGCAATTAAATTTTTCTTTCACTACATTTTTTTTAAACTCCTAAACATCGCACAAATTTAGCACCGTGAAAAAAGAAAAAAGTGTAGGGGAGATGGGGGCACATGTGAACAGTTCGCATAAATATAGCTTTTTCTCATAACTGGATTAATTTCTATAAACAAAAACTACTTAATATAGTAAACAGAGCTTTCTTTTACACGTGGTAATTTTTTAAAAATCACCTGCATAGTTTTTCTTACATTTTTTAATAGTTTTATAAATTCAAAAATTTGTTCACATGTGCCCCATCAGCGGGGTAGTTGTGAACACACGTGGGGCACATGTGAACACAAGGAAAAAATATCCTTTAACATGCTTTTTATTCTGTTATTCGTTTGTCATCGTAATCATTAGTTATACTACCTTTTAAATTCACCATAAAGAAATATATATATATATATATATTTCTTTGGTTTCGGGTAATGAAAATAAGTAGATTTGGAGGGGAGAGGTTTAGATGATTCATTAAATATTGTTGCAATAAAATAAAAAAATAAAGAAGCAATTTAAAAAAAGAAATTAAAACTTTTAAATTTTGCTTAAGGGTTTTTGTTTGGGGGAAATTTTAGGGAGGGGGCATTTACATACTATTTATCGGAAATCTGCGGAAATACGAAAGATTCTCACTCCTGTATTTGCCTTATTTACTTGTAAGTTATAGATAAAGAAGGGTTTTTAATAATTAAAAAAAATCTCGACTATAACCCCTCCCCCCCAACTTCTTTTGCTTTTGAAAGAAGGGGAGTGGGTACAATGGTGATTTTATGGTAGTTATCAGCTTAAAAATTTTACTTTCTTAAAATATTACTGGTATTTATGGATATGGTATTTTGAATGGATAGCTCCATTCAAAGCATCATATACATAACTGTTTTAGAGATGAAAGTAAGCCATCATTGCAAGGTTAGAACAAATGTAACAGAAAAATTTGCAAAGTTGTTCAAGGTAATACTTTTGTATTAACAATGCGTAAAAAATATTGTTGTAAACCGTTTAGTAAAATAATATATACACTTATTGCATTTTAGAAAACATTAAATTTATTTAAAGTATAATCGAACGTAAACGGGTTTGTTGCTCTTTATGTATTTGCTGAAAGATGTATTTGTGGAAGTTTCAATACAAAATACACTTTGTGTGAGGAAAATATCTTCTATTTCAGGAAAATTGTAGATAATGGAACTTACATTATTTCTCATTAAGTTAACTGAAAGAAACAGAATCACAGAATGATTATTGGGGCACTTATGGACTGTTCATATCTGCCCCAACAAGTCTGTTCACATGTGCCCCACATTGCTGCTTTTGCTAAATTGATAAATCATTAATATTTCTCAATTTTGGAAGAAAAAGAACTGCATCAAAAATGTTTATTAGTATTCATAGTATATGTTAAAACACTCAAATTCAAATAAATGAATAAATAAATCAAATTATTCGCTTATCAACTTGGAACAAAGATTTTACTTTTGAGATCTAAAAACAGTGTTTTGGCTACAGAGGACAAACAAAATGTCATAGAGCTTCAAAACATTTTTACCATATGTCTACAGGTGCTATCATCTTTAGTAATTTTTTTCAAATAAAAAAACTTATAATAACTATCGAAAAATTGCGATGTTCACGTGTGCCCCGAGTTCACATGTGCCCCTTCTCCCCTACTTTCAAATGCGATTTCTTTAAAAACTGCATTACAATTTGTTTGAAAACTGTATCGCAATTTACTCATTGATCATGTCATTTAAAGTATTTTTCAAGCATGATTTTTTTAAATCTGTATTCATCACGTGCAGACAATTACGAAAAGTGTGCAAGTTCAAAAAACGCTCGAAGATTGCGATTTCTATGAAGATGGTATAGAAGACAGGATGAGGAGAAGCTTTAAATTTGGCGTGGTGGTTACTTTTAAGATCAAAATGCTAACTAAGAACGGTTTCTAAAAAATTCGATATTTCAAATAACGTTGTAAATTGCACGTCAAACGGCGGCAAATGAGGTGCGTTCGTACTATAACTAGTTTTATGAATATTTTTTGCACCATATATTGTACTAAATGTATATTATAGTGCACTTCATAAGTGTAATTTCAATTTCATTCACTTCGAAATGCTGTAACATCATTAAAACGCACTTGAAATATTTTTTTTTTCCTATTGGTCGTAATGTAACGGAAAACTTTTGGCTGTCCTCGTAATTAAACTAAACATCCGATTTTCTTAAAATTGGAAATAACTCGACAAAATTTTACAAATATTATATATTCAAAATTTCAGACCATTCGGTTGGGTAGTTTTTGCTCTGTTATATGCTGACGGACAGACAGACGGACCGAACGACGACTATAGGTGCTACGTATTTTTATAATTACGAACGCACCTAAAAACTGAAATGAGCGGAAACCTTAAAAACAGTTCTAAATTACCATTTATTTGGAATTTTAGTAAGTTTCGCATTATCCATAGCAGTGTAATTTCCTCTTATAAAAATAGACATACATATACCACTTGGCATATTTCAATAACTACGAGCGCGGTTCTGCTAGTCTTTTATAAAAGACTATATAATTTCTTAATTATGTTTGCAAATTACAAACTATGCATATTATATAATATGCCTGTTATAAAGTATGCGTGTCATCGTTCACATTGGTGATTCTGAATGTGTGATCAGATTAATATTTAAATCTATATTATAAAAGGCAAAAGTGTCTGTGCGTAACGCTGATGTTATTAAGAGATTGAAGATTAAATTTTGCTTTTGCAATTTTTTCTACTGCAATTAGTAAAAGATCTGAACATCGCACATTTTTCATTTTTATACCTTAGAAAAGGGAAAAAATTTACTTTTAAATGCAATTTGTTTGAAAATTGTATCGCAATTTGTTTGAAAACTTTATCACAATTTATTCATTTATCAGGCTTTTTTTAAATATTTTTCAGGATTAAATAGATTTTTTAAATCTTTCTATATCGCTTGCAGACGATTACGAAAGATAAATCCATTTGCAGTTAAATTACTATAAATAGTTCAGAATTTGATTCAAGGCTTATATTCCATAACGACGAAATTAAATTTCAATCAATAAATAAATTAAATAATAAAATATAAATAAAACACAAATTTAAGACGTAATCGAACTACACCCTTAAATTCCTGAAAGTATAAGAATTTAAAAAGGTGTTGTAATAGCGATTTTTGTCTATTTCTTACGGCCAAAAAAAAATGGGCAAAAAAAAAATTATGGCCATTTTTTTCCCATTCTGACCAGAAGATCAGAACTCTAAATTTTTACGACTGCTCTTTCATCTTCACCTAACACTTCCTTTATAATGATTGTTTCATATTAATGGAAGCCATCAGTACATCAGAAGAAAATAACTCGATTAAGCGGAAGTCGGATAATCGGGACTCTACTGCATATTTCATTAAAAAAATTATCCTTAGAATATTTTTGTTGGTGTTCAGAGGGAGGGGTTATGACCCTCGTGACCTCCCTCTTGGATTCGCCATTGGTCTCTCTCCGCTTTTTTACCGCTTTTAGTGGTCATTATTCTGGCAACACTATGAGTAACTAAACTAAAACTAAACTTTGTGGCTATACAATCCAAGAAGGATCTGGGCCGACAGTGCCCATCTCTGTTTTCTTGACCCTGGGCCCCGAGGTGCTATGCAGCATGCGTCCCGGCCAGGTGGTCAACCTAACGCTAGACCCTCGGTGTTTAGTTCACAAGCAAGCTTAGTACTCATTTTATCGACCCCAAAGGGATGAAAGGCTGAATGAACCTTGCCCAGTCGGGAGTCGAACTCTCGACCTGCGATGCGGCAGACAGGTGTTCTGACCACTGCACCGCTGGGCTTACATAATGTTTAAATAATATTTAAATCCATCATTATCTTCCGGTCGACTACTATGAGTATTACTATGAGTAACATATTTGATAAATAAAAGCTCAAACATAAGTACCGTTTGGGAATTATGCTGTTCAGTAATAAACGCACACATCATGATAAGAAAACTTTCCTTAAACTATATGTTTGAAAAGTAAGAATTCAAGAACAGAAAAAATTCCTCATCAAGCAGGACGGTCGGTCTGCCAAGCCAAGCTAAAAAAAAAAATGCTAACCCCGCCAAACAAACAAACGCCAAGAATAACGGCAAGGCACCGTAACTGCTTATTATACTGAAGACTACTTCTCCATGTTAAATCGACCAAACATGGCAGCGTAAAATTTCCCATATGAAAAGAATCAATCATCGCAGAAAAATAAAACCAAAACCAGAAGGACCTAATCAAGAAGATCTTCAATTTGAGATCAAATGCATCCTCATAGATTAATTATAAACAGAGATATAGATTTTTTAAAATAACGTCGATATACTGAAAATGATAGATTTTTTTCTTCGTCACACCTTATGTTTCAATCGAGGTAGAGACTTAAATAATGGACAGAAAAAAGTAAGGATTGAATTTTTAGACAGATATTTACTCAATCTACGTGCTTTTATAAAATTCAGCTTTAAAAACATAAATTTTCTATTCTTAATTAGCGAAAATCTGTTAATTAATTCTAAAGTTTACAAATTATTCCAAATGGTGATAAACCTGCCAAAACATTTTAGAAATCTTATACTTTTCTTTTATATTATCCTTTTGCATTGATTTCATCGACGAAAACTATGGCTGAGATTCAGATAGATTTTTCGCTGTTAGCGAAATGAGTTTGACCAATCAGAAGCTTGCATGTTTGAGAATATTTGCTGTTTCTGGATCCCGGCCTATGTCATGAAAGTTTTGAGTCATTTTTTTAGTGCCATGGATGAAGTGCAATGTTTCTAGAAATCTAGGCTAGGATTCAGATAGATTTTTCGCTGTTAGAGAAACGAGATTCACCAATCAATAGCCTGCATTTCTGCAAAAAGCGAAAAGTTCGCAAAAATGCAGGCTTCTGATTGATGAATCTCGTTTCTCTAACAGCCAAAAATCTGTCTAGATGGAAGATATTCCATCTACGTTTTGATCACGTGGTCAAGGTAAAAACTTCTAGCGTAAAGAAGGGAATGCTCCGTAGACGTGTAATGCAAATCCCCGCTAGCCAATGAAACGGTTCATGAGGCAAGGCAGTAGTAGCTTTCCTTCTTGTCAGTTACAAGTTCCTTGGGTAATTACCGGTATCACGTGACTTTTTTTAGCCTCGAACCCATATTTGGAATATCCTCCATTGCGCCCAATGGAGGATATTCCAAATATGGGTTCGAGGCTGAAAAAAGTGACGTGATAGAACGTCCAGAACAAACATCAGTTCGCACAATAACTCAAGCTGCATTCACACTACTTGAAAGAATAGATTCCAACTGCTCTCTGTTATCTTATATCTTATATCTACAAGGTGCATCATGTAAAATCCTGATCGCCAGTCTTCAGCACATCCCATGGCCACTTCGGGAGGGGTTCCTATTTACACCTGTGCCACTTTTTACACCTTCTCTTCTATTATTACATCAACAGCAGCTTCAGATGTTGCAGTTTCTAGACTATTGCTTCATAAATAAAGGATGTCCTCCAAAAAAATTTATATATTTTAAGGGATTCTAGCATTTTTCATTAGCACCCATTTTATTTCGAATTGTGAAATGGAACGACAATAATGAATGTTTTCTTAATTAACAGCTTTATGCAAACTTAGCCTTTCTGTTAAAGGGTCTCCGAACTCTTAAAATTGGAAAAAAAAAGAAAAAAAAAAGGCCATTTTCAACATTTAATACCTTAAAATGTATATGATTTTCAAACAAAATTTTTATTATGATGAAAGATATAAGTATGCACTTTCATTTCATACATTTAAAAAATTGCAATATGCAGAATTACTATTTATAGGGTGCTCCAAACTGTCAGACATTTGTCGAGGTATAACAGCATTGGTAAAACAGCATACGCGCAGGATTGCAAAATAAATTTTGTAACAAGAATGAATTTTTTTTTGTGCCTAATTATACTTCAGATTATAATAATTACTCTGAAGCTAATATATATATATATATATATATATATATATATATATATATATATATATAAAGCATTTTTATATTTTTCATACAAAGTTGTATTTAGCTAATACAAAATTTTGAATTCAACGATATAATCACCTAAAATAATATTTTTTTGATCAATAATAGGGACATTTTACGTTCAGTTTATACAGACGAACATAAAACATATATTTTTAAAATTTGATGAAAGAATATTGAGAAGTTTTTGAGTTATCCTGCACGTTATGCCCATAAACGTCATTTGGAGAAAAATTATTTCAAAGTTTCGGAAACGACGCTTCAGCTACTGAGCGGGTATAATTCTAAAACCCATAACTTCTGTTCTATTAGGAATTTAGAGGAAACAATTATATCAAAATGCTCAGAAAAGAGAAAAGTTTAACATCTAACACAATTTAAATTTCGAAATTTCGCTAGCTTGTTTTCAGCAATATATTAATAACCATGGAACCCATGCGAGGCTTTTGAATTGCAACCTTTAAGTTGATGACGCAGTTTTTCGTTAATATTTAGTTTCTTCAATTTCGTTTAGTTAATTTTTAATCTAATAAAGTCTTTTAACAAAATATAAGTGCATTATGTCAAAAGCCTTTTCAAAAAGCTTTTTGTATTCTAATTCATCGTTGCGTAATTTTTATGTGCATAGTAAGAGGGGTATTGACATTGAAAATAATATATATATATATCTTGGAAATTATTTGTTGATATGGTTTTGTATTCATTTTTAATTGGCTGCAACTTTTAATCACAGAAAGCGCTTTAACGATATACGACAGCACTACACTGTTAAAAATTTGCAGCATTCTGGCAGTTCATTTGACCGTTTTTTCCGAAAACGGTTACACAACCGTAATTTTAACACTCTTCTGACCATGTTATTGCCATTTTATGGTCAGAATATAGTTAAATTAGGGTTATGAAATCGTTTTTTCAAAAAACGGTCGAATGTCCTGCCAAAATGCTGCAAAATTTTTAGCAGTGTATGTTTAAAGGCGTTTAAACGCCATTCGTATAGGATACCTCATTGATTGTCGTGCGTTTTGCAGCTGCATAAAAAAGGGATATTGGCAACAGAAATAATATGATTGATTGTAAGTAAATTTTGAAATTATGTACGTAAAGTTAATGAAGAAAAATAAATAAAAACATCTGGATTTATAATGGCCAGCAAAAGAATTTTACATCTTCCAAGAAAAATTTTATATGACGCTCCTGAACTGACTGTATGTGCGGCTAAAATATTTTATGGTTAATGATCATGTAAGAGAACTTCGTTTATTTACACTAAAACAAAAACTTCATAAAAGTTTGCGTAACAGGTTATAAATGCTATCAACGAAAAACTTTGATTAAAAGGATTATTTATTTTATAAAACTTAACCTATTACCATTTCATTCCCATGATAGAATACGTTCTAGAAATTACGTAGTTTAGAGAATATGACTTTACACCAGAAAGTTCTAATCGTTAATTTCGTTTTATTTAAATACGGAATGCCTGTTATTAATTAAATCAAATATTGCTATTTTAATTTCCTAATGTGAATTAGGTATATACGAATATAAAAATCTATTACATTCAAAACACTGTTGTTTGCATATATGCAAAGCTGCGCACTAAAGGGTTAAGAATATATCCTCCAGATAAAATTTTAAAATTCAAATAATTTACGGAGTTAAGCTATTTTAGTGACGCAGCAACTAAGTCTGTCACGCTGGAGCAAATAGGACAATAGACGGTGGAGAATGTCCGACTACCCGACCATTTTGGGTATTGTAACGACCGTACTCGTCACCAATGAGCCATCTGTAAATCATTTAACCTTTATCTACTACATTATGATCTACTGCAATTTTTGTCATGTATTTTTTTTCGATTACTACAATTAAAATTAAAGGGTATACATAAATAAAATACTCACCCGTGAGAAATTTAATTCGTTAGAGGCAATTAATTAAAGTGGTACTTTAAAGTACCGTCAGTACACGATGACTAAAATATTCTCGTAACAGAAAATCCATAAAAATAAAGTTTGAAATTCAAAGGTATTTCAAATAAAGTTTAAACTCTTAAAAATGCTAAATAACATAAAGACACTCGCAAGTTAACAACAAAAAAAAAATGTTAAATTGACATAGTTTATTTTAAATATGAATAATAAGTAAAAATACAAATTTGATGGCATGAAAAAAACTATTTTTTAAGGTTTCAATCTTGTTAGCAGTCCTTTAGTCCGGCGCTAATATTCCAGGGACAACATGTTCTCCCGCATCTCCACGTATGCAATATATGAATCTGCATATGCCATTTACAGCATAGGAAAATAGAGCCAGTGCCACATCTTTCTCGATTTCCTATAAAAAATAATGAAACGGAAAAGAAATACCACGAAAATCATTACTCCACTACAATTTAGTAATTGCATTATAAAGCAGATAAAAACGATGGATAATTACACAGACGAAAAGTAAACAAGAAGTTTTTCTACAACACCCAGTGTACTGACGGTACTTATAAGTACCACCGAGCAATTCAACTGTTAAATCAAATACATACACTATTCAGCTAAAATAGCTAGTCAAATTGTACTCTAAAATCATAATGAACACGTAAAAAAAATCCAACACTTATCTTATATCCTTTACTGTGTTTGCAGCTGTAAAAAGACGAGCGTGACAATCCATACAAAATGTCGGCACAAAACACATCGACTGTTTCAAAGATAGCCTTCTTCCTCGCTAAACTAACGAACCTAGAACTACTGCTGTCATGTATCCTGAAAAATTGAGTTAAAAGAGTGTTTTTGCAAAGCACCATTAGAATATTAATAATATTCACTATGGGATGAAAGTTTAAAGTGAGTGTACTTATAAATACCGTCAGTAGATAACTGGTTAAATCAGCACTATGCTTAACATCTGCATATTTATTATTTGCACAACACTATATTACTGCGTTTTTCTCAAAACTACTTTTTTTTCAACATGGTTGACGAGATATCTCAAGTTCTATTTAACCGATTTATTAAAATTTTGTACCAACCTTCAACGTATAACTTTTTATCGCCTCTAATATTTTTGTATCAACATTTTTCTTTCTATTTAAAAAAATTAAAAAATATGAAAAAAAGATTCGAAAAATGACTTTTTTTAGACAGCCGCCATTTTGAGACAAAAAAAAAACTCCGTTTTCTCTTAGCTAACGACTATAGCGACATTTTTACTAATTAAGAATCTTTCTTTTAATATTGTTTCAGATGACCAGAAGGGTTGCAATCGTGTCAACCAGCACATTGCTCTTTTTTTTTTTTTTTTTTTTTTTTTTTTTTTACCAGAACTTTACTAACTTACAGCATATTTAATTTTCTTTCTTTTTTTCAAAATGTTTTTTGTATATGTTCAAAATATCAATAAAAATGTTGTAAAAAAATGAATGGTAAATATATATATATATATATATATATAATGTTTAAAAAAAATTTTTTTTAAACAAACAACCCAGTTGAAACAACCCAGTTAAAAACAAACAAACGTCTACATGTTGATGAACTTCAAGTAGAAACTGAGGTGATTAGGAAAGAAATTTATGATTATGAAGATAACGGAAGGACAAGTCTTGATGACGCTGGTCTAACATGGATTAAGGCCTTGCTTGCAACTCCTGCTGTTGGAAAGAAGTGGAGCGTAGTGGACATTTTAAAGGTAGCAAGTCTTTTTCAGGTCTTCACGGGTAAAGGGGGGGGGGGGTATGGCCTTCTCACATGTTCAATGCTTTTAATTGCTTAATGATTTAGTTATATTAGAATTTTTACTAATTTTTATTTACGTTTTACAAGTTAAATTGGGTTTTTTTTTTTTTTTTTTTTTTTTTTTAATTGGTTGGTTGTTTATGTTTTTAAAACGGTTTTGATTCGTTAATATTTTTTAAAGTAGTTTTGTTCTGTTGTGTTTTTGAAAGTTTAAGTCTATTTGTTGATTTTTATACTTTTGGAGTATGTGGGCTGGCCATATCTTGCGAAACCTGTGAGGATCCAATTTCTGTTTTTGGTACCTGCTTTTTTCACTCCTCCCACTTTCTGATGAGCAGGGAGTGGTTTGTTTATTGTTTTTTAGTTATAGTTTTTTATGGATTTTTATTGTTGTTTTGCACCCTCTTTTTCATAATTTCCATTAATCATTTACTTTTGATAGAGCTATATATATATATATATATCGAGCTCGACAAAAGCCCAAAATTTACGCCTCTGCACCAAAATAACCCCTTAAATGTAATTATTTATGTCATGTTTCATGCAAAAAGATAAATTTTTAGCTTCACTATCTGCACCCTAGCTACATGACTAATTTAGTGGAGAACATGTTTGAATTTTTTTCTGGAGCATCATTACTCAAAATAATATTTTATAGAAGCAAAGTTTAGATGATATTGACTTAGTTCAGACTGCCCGCATTACTGAAAAGGCTTTGCTGTCATAGTTCCAGCAGGAAAATCTCATTCCTTTGTACTGAAAACAAAAGCATCATAAAAGTTGACGTTACAAATGTTTTTTTAAGAAATCTTTTTTCCATGTGTCACTTATCAATATATAATCCTTGACAATTAAACATAATGTAGGATAAAATAGAGAACTGATTAATTCCATTAGTTACTCAAATGAGCATATATTTTTAAAACTTATTGAACTCAGCAAATTATTGGGTAGATCGGAAAGTCGTGTCGTGTTGGGAAAATCAATTCGTACCGAAAATTCTACCATGTAATTATTAGACCTTAGATATCGGAATCACAGTATAATAATTAAATGATAGAATTTTCCTCTACGAATTGATTTTTCCAACACGATATTATGACTTTCCGATCGACCCAATAATTAGACATCTTTGAATTTTTGTATTCATTTTGTTGTTAATTAAAAACAGATACAGTAAATAATTTTCTTGCGCTTTAGGAAAATACATAGAAGAATAAAAAAAATATGTTCTTAAGTTATTTGGTAAAATCTTTTCTTAAAGCTTCGTGTCAAAACAAAATTATGAACGTTATTGTAATGCATAAAATAAATTGTTTGTTTTACAATATTATACTGGCAGCTGGGGTTCCAGTATAATGCTGTAAACTCAACAATTATACCGTTTAATAACAATAATAAACCGCAAAATAAACAGAAATATACCGCTTATTAGTAATATATGGTATATTTCTGCATTTTCATTTATAAAACGGTATACTACTGTTTATTTACGGTTTATTAGTGTTAATTTTGAAGTATAATACTGGCAACCCAGCTTCCAGTAATGTACTGTAAAATCAATAACTATTTTTCACAGTGAATTTTGATGGTGCTTATTACTAACGGGATCCATGTATTTTGGATGCAATCATTATAATAGCCAGAAATGATTATGTAACTATATTTCTACATCACCATTTGCTTTATAATTCATTGTTTGTGTAGAAGTGTGATTTCATATTAATACTCAAACTATCCTTAGGGACAGTTACATTACTTGAAAGCTGTTATTCAACGATGTCAAGATCGTTGTAAAAATCTTATGTCTTTCTTTTATATAAAATATGTTACAAGCTTTTTCCGGTAGAAGAAAGTTTTTTACCAGCAAACATATTTTTTAATGCGTATCAAAATACAAAATATGTCACTACCTACAAGATGATATTAAAAAATTAGATTTTTAACATCATAAAAGAGTATTACTGATCTTTTAGATAATGAATTATTTGTGTATTTTTATATTGTATTATTAAGATGAATTTTAGCATTCCGAAATAGTTCATTATACATATTTTTTAACAGGGCCGCCATTTGAGGGGGCTGGAGGGGCCATGCCACCCCCAAGGAATTTGATATTTTAGAAAATTTATCTGTCATCGCAGGTCAGACTCAAAAGAATTTAAAAAAATTACTCAAAACCTAAAATAGCTTGTCAAATTTTATTACAATAAAAACACGTATAAGTAAACACTTTAGGTACATAAACTAATAATTATAAAAAAAATTTCTAATTTGCCAATTTATCTATTTTTTCCGAGTCTAATTTGCAAATTTCGCAATTTTTTTCTGCGGTCAATTGACGAATTGATTTTTTCGTCGCTCTGCAAAAAAAATAAGCAAATAAATAAATAAAATAGCATGGTCGTCCCTTGAAAATTAAACAAGAGAGAAAAATCATGCGTCAAGCCTAGATTATGAAACACTTTCCAACACATCAAGAATGCTTTAGCAAAACTTAACCTTTCAATAAGGTAAATAATATATCTAATTAAACATTTTAGAAAACATAAGGACTTTTTCCTAGAAATCCGCACAAACTTTGCAATTATGTAAAATAGCAAAGGAAACCGAATCAGGTGAAACTTGCGCGTGAAGTGTTGTGCTATGGTATGTAAGAGCATGGCCATTAGTCAATAGATCATTAAATAATCTGTGTTTTCCGAGAATAGAGCCACAAGAGGAGTGTCTATGTATTATTGTGTACAAGTTTTACGAAAGCAATATTCATCAACGAGCAAGTCCATCGTGAACTATTTATTTTCTGAAAATATCACCAAACGAACTACATACCATGTTCTAGAATGTTACTAGGAGGGACTCTCTGCCAAAAAAGAACTGGGATCGGGTAGGAAGGCAAAAAAAAATCTCCAAGCCAAAGTTAGAGCAGTTGAAAGGACTGCTTGACGAAAACGACCGAGTATTAATCCATCCCATGCCTTCGAAATACAGTGTTTCACCTAACCACCAACAAAAGACAATAACTAATAACCTGAACATCAAATATTACAAGAAATGGTCATAACAGAACGAACAGAAAAACAAATGGTTGTCGTGAAAACGAAGTGTGGTCACTTGTTCAGAAAATTCTCTGTTAGAATATTCATCTTCGATGACGGTGACGGCTCATATTTTAAGCTCAAGCACTCCACGTTTAACTATAACGGTGGCTATTATACATCTGACGTCTCCACGACCCAAGATATCATTAAATTTTCTACTAAAGCGAAATTCCAAGACAAGATCCTCGTATGGATTGCAATGGGTCCGAAAGGTTTGAGTCGTCCGTTCATCCGAAAGTCTGGGTTCGCTGTCAATGGGCAACGACATTTGAACAAGGGAATTCGCTGTCTTCTTATCCCCTACATCTGTAGAAACTATAATGACGGTGATTACGGTATCTGGCCAGACTTGGATAGCAGTCATCTCTGCAAAATCGTTCTCAGCCATTTCCGCCAGCAAAACATCACTTTCATAAAGAAGTCTGACTACCTGGTTAGCGTTCCCCAAATTTGAACAATGGAGCGGTTCTGAAAGTATCTGAAGTCAAAAGTGTATGCCAAAGGCTAGAAAGTAGGTAACATCCAGAAATTGATCAATCGAATCAAGTATTGTTTCGAAATTATGAACTTAAATTTTGTACAATGTCTAGCAAGTACCACCAAAAGTAAAATCGATAATGTCAAACGAAACGGTTTAATTGAAATCCGATAACAGTTTTACAGAGGAATGTGGTTATTGAAATCACCTTACATTTCCCATTTGAGTTCTTTATTTCGTTTTTTAATAACTTTTAAGTCAAGAAAAGTTTGTGCAGATTTCTAGGAAACAGTCCTTATACCACATTTACAAACCATGTTTCAATAATTACCGCCCATAACCGTAAAAGTAATCCAGTTCTTTTGTGTTCTTTGTATATGATCTATAAATTTGTACATGTGCTACACAGTGTGCTTAAATTATGTTTAGTAAGAAAATGCATAACACAGTAAAAAATTCCCCTTCAGTAGTTTCTACCGATAGGGGGAAACGTACTTAAATTATTTTGTACAGCCCTGTATATGACTTACAGATTTTAATACACTCAACATTTTAATGCTGAAATTTAATTCAAGCAATGCTTAAGCTACTTAAATTATGCTTCCATGAGTTAATATCCATAGGCGATTATATATCCAGTTCTTTGCATAGTCCTGTATATGATTTTATTTATATGCAGCAAACTTACCTTAGCAATATTACACTAAATACCCTCAATATTATACTAAATGTAGTTGAGCTTGAAAGACAACTTGAAGCTGCATAACTCAAATTAAAAATAACATCTTTAAGCAATTCCTGCTGTTCCGTTCAGGAAATAGAACGAGCTCCCCCTAGCGAGCAGTCTGTAAAAAGGCTAGTTAAGCTGTTGATCGTCAAAGCATCAACACGTCTATAAAAACACTCCATCCAAACTACGCGATGGATATTAATTATGATTTTCAATTTATTCAAGTTTGTGAAATTTATGTTGTGTAAGTGTCTTGTGCAGTTTTAAGTGTGAATAAAATCAATTAAAAAGAAAATTAACGTCTACAGTCCACATCATATCCATCATTGTGGTCCGAGAGAGCCTGAGAGCTACTATGGATAAGCTTAATCGATTAAAAGGCACCGTAAAGGCTGCTATTACAAGATTAGAGCAGTTTATAACAGATACGACCGATATAAAAACAACGAATGTGAGCACATTAGAAGTAAAATTAAAAAAGACAGAAGGTCTTAAAAATAAATTAGAGGAAATTAGAGAACAGTATTTTGACATCCAAGAATTATCTGCGCAACAAGTGCAAGATATAGAGGATGATATTGACACTGCTAATGAAAGGCTCGAACAAGTAGAGGTAAGATTAAAAGTTTTATTAGCATCTTTTGAAAATAAATGTAATATCGCAAGTGTAAATATTAATGATCATTCAAATGAAAACAAAACAAAGGTGCGCCTCCCTGAAATTCCACTGCCTTCATTCGGAGGTGATTACTGTGATTTTGCTAGTTTTAAAACGCAGTTTACTAACTTGATTGTTAACAATCCTCAATTAGATAATAATCAGAAGCTATTTTATTTAAAAGCTTCTTTAAAAAACGAAGCTAAACATTTAGAATCACCTGATGATGATTTCAATTCATTGTTTCAAGCTCTGATACACAGATACGAAAATAAAAGGTTGTTAATCGATTCACATATTTCTGCAATTTTAAATTATGAAAAAATGCAATTTGAATCCCCTAAAGAATTGCGTAATTTTATTGATTGTATTAACAAAAACATTCGCGCTCTCAAAATTATGGAATACACACAAAATAATTTATCAGAAAGTGTATTCATAAATATAATTCTGAAAAAATTGCATAACGAAACTCAAAAGCAGTTTGAATTATCTCTTCAAAACTCAGATGTTCCGACTTTTGACTATTTAATTGCTTTTTTGGAAAAAAGATGCTTAGTTTTAGAAGCGATAAAACTTTCGACTGACGCCGGAATGTCTGTAAAGAAGCCCTCGAAATCTAAGAACAATTACGCAGTAAATAAATCCAGATCATTTTTTATCAACGATAATAAAAATAAAAATAATGTAAAGCCATGTGTGTTATGCAATTTGCCTCACCCCCTTTTCAAATGTTCTGCTTTTTTAAACATGAGTATTCGTGAAAGGAAAATGATTGTAAGTAAGAATAAATTATGTTCAAATTGTTTACGATTACATCAAGGTCAATGCAATTCTAAATTTACCTGTAGGAGATGCAAATTAGTACATAACACCTTACTATGTGAAGTAAATGAAAATATGATGTCAGAAACGGCAATAATAAATAAAAATAACGAGTTTGTTAAAACCAAACAAATAAGCATTTCTGAACCTGAGAATAAAGAGACGCCATTAATTGGTTAAAATTTGTTATTAGAAGATAAAAGAAATTGCGCAATATTAAACACAGCTATAATTTTAGTAACAGATGTGTATGGAAATAAAATTAGGTTAAGAACAATTCTAGATAATGGGTCGTCTATCCACGCTTTAAGTAACAGCGCATGCAAGAAATTAAATCTAAAACCAAAACCATTCAAGGGTGTTATTTCCGGTATTAACGAATCACACCAGGAAATAAAACAAATTACCAATGCAAAAATATCAAATGAAAAAGGAACATTTTCTAAAACATTAGAGTTTGCAGTTCTACCAAAAATAACAAACAATATTCCTGTTGAAAGATTAGACATTTCAAACTTATGCATCCCTAACTACATAGAATTAGCGGACAATAATTTTCATATACCTGGTCAGGTTGATGCATTGATTGGTAGCGAGGTATTTTTTGACATTTTAAAGAGTGAGCAAATTCGTTTAGCAAATGCTAATTGTATGTTACAGAATACAGTATTTGGGTATATAATCGCAGGTTCACTTCCACAAGTTAAAAATAAGTCATATTGTTGCCTCTTAACTGAAAATAGCTTAGACAATACTTTACAGAAATTTTTTGAAATAGAATCTTTACCTGGGGATAATAAAGAAACTGTCAAAGGGGATGAAGAAATATTTTGTGAGGAACATTTTAGAAGAACCTATAAACGCGATCACACCGGTAGATTTACAGTACAGCTACCATTGAAAGAAAATGCAGAATCAGTGTTAGGAAGTTCTAGAGAAATTGCAGCTAGGCGATTAAATAGTTTATGGGCTAAATTAGACAAAAATAAAACAAAGGCTAACTTATATACAGCTTTTATGGAAGAATACGAAACTTTGGGGCATATGACACAAATTAAAAGTGAAAACGAAAATAAGCTGTCTTATTACATTCCACATCATGCTGTGTATAAACCAGAAAAATTATCCACTCCCCTGAGAGGGGTCTTCAATGCAAGTTCAAATACATCTAGTGGTTATTCACTTAATTCTATTTTATTAAATGGGGGAACGGTTCAACAAGATTTATTTTCGATTATAACTAGATTCCGTACCCACAAATATGCATACTGTGCAGACATTAAGAAAATGTACAGGCAGATACTGATTGACCAACAACAGAGAAATTTTCAAAAAATTCTTTGGAAGTCCAGTACAGACGCCCCGATAAAAATATATGAACTCAACACGATTACATATGGCACTGTTAGTGCTCCCTTTCTTGCCACGCGAACGTTGAAAGCTCTTGCTGATGAAGAAAGAAAAGATTTTCCAAAAGCTGCAGAAGTGATTCATAACGACATGTATGTTGATGATTGTTTGTCTGGTGCAGGTTCCTTACAAGACGCACAGGACTTGCAATCTCAACTAATTCTGATCTTAAAAAGGAGAGCGATAGAGCTACACAAGTGGGTCTCTAATCATCCTGAATTATTACAAGACGCAGCCATATCAGAATGTGGATTTGACGAACACTCGCAGCAAATTTCTGTAAAAACTTTAGGGATGCTTTGGAAACCTGAATCAGATCATTTTACTTTTAAAATTAGTATCGAACCTAAAGATGTTTATACTAAGAGAGAAGTTTTGGCACAAATTGCTAAAATTTACGATCCCTTAGGCCTAATTGGCCCTATTCTAACCAAAGCAAAAATTTTCATGCAACATTTATGGGAATTAAAGATAAATTGGAATCAACATCTGCCTGCCAGTTCTCTTCGGGAATGGCAAAATTTTCTGATTAAATTGACAGAAATGAATCATCTTACAATTCCACGATATGTTTTGTCTGACAACATTGCAGGTCTAGATTTACACGGATTTTCAGACGCTTCTGGAAAGGCCTATGGAGCAGCCATCTACATAAGATCTCTCTCCACAACTGGACAGTTCAAGTCTAATCTTTTGTGCAGCAAGTCCCGTGTGGCCCCCCTAAAGCCAATGACCATCCCGCGACTAGAGTTGTGTGCAGCTCTACTTTTGACAAAACTGGTTCAAAAAATAATTCCCATCCTACAGCTATGCTTTGAAAAGGTGTGGCTATGGACAGATTCATCGATTGTTCTATTTTGGGTTAACACACCACCCCACAAACTTAAAACTTTCGTTTCCAATAGAGTCACCACGATCCAGTCTATTTCTGAGAATTATCACTGGAACCATGTATCTTCAAAATCCAATCCAGCAGATATCATCTCCAGAGGTGCAACAGCCAAGGATCTGATCAATAATGATATGTGGTGGTTTGGTCCGGAATTTCTTCAAAGGGAAATTATAGTTCCCAAACAATTTCCTACCCTCAAGGACATTGACTGTGATCATGAACTAAAAACTGATTTTAATTTATTGACTATCCATAAGGACTCTAACGATTTTTTTAATGTTTTATATAATTCTTCTAATAATTTTCTCAAATTAATTAGAATATGTAGTTTTATTTTTAGGTTCATCAATAACAGCCGCCATAGAGATATAAAACGGAATCAGCTTTCGGGCACAGAATTAAAATATAGTACACATTTTTTGGTAAAAAAGGGCCAGGAAGGTAAGTTCGCTCCTGAATTAGCAGCACTCAGAAAGGGACAAACTGTTCCTTCTTCCAGTAAGTTAAAGGGATTAGACCCCTTCATTGATAAATGTGGATTACTTCGTGTAGGGGGCAGATTAATCAATTCTGACTTGCCTTTTGATGCTAAGCACCAATTAATTCTGCCCAGTGATCATAAGCTCACTAAATTAATTTTTGAATACTTTCATAAAAAGTATTTTCGCATAGGTGCTCAGGGATTAGTTCATCAAGTACGGATGAAATATTGGCCTATAAAGGCTAAAAGCATTGCCCGAAAAACAGTGCACACTTGTGTCACATGTTTCAGGCATAACCCCAAAACGCTAGATCAGTTAATGGGAGACCTCCCATCGCAACGCGTAACACCTAACCACACGTTTCTCAATTCAGGTGTCGATTTTTGTGGCCCCTTCCACATTAAGTACAAAAATCAGAGAAAGGGCACTTATTCCAAAAGTTATGTGGCCATATTTATATGCATGGCTACTAAGGCTATTCATCTAGAGATAGTAAGCGAGTTATCCGCTGCTGCATTCATCGCTGCGCTTAAAAGATTTTGTGCCAGGAGAGGCAAAGTAAATACGCTAACTTCTGACAATGCCACTAATTTTAAAGGTGCGTCAACAGAATTAAATAACTTTAAGAAATTATTGGACACTCCCAACGAGGAATTATCAAATTTCTTTGCCGAAGAATTCATAACTTGGAAATTTATCCCTCCACGATCTCCTAATTTTGGCGGTCTATGGGAAGCTGGCGTTAAATCCTTCAAACATCATTTGCTCGGGGCCGTAGGTAATAATAAAATTACTCTAGAGGACTTTGAAACTCTAGTAGTCCAAATTGAGGGGATCCTAAATTCCCGACCTTTATTTCCGCTTTCTGATGACATAAATGAGTTTGAAGTGCTTACGCCAGGGCATTTTTTAATTGGCAGACCCATTAATAGTATTCCAGAGCCTAATGTTATAAATATTTCTGAAAATAGATTAACCCATTGGCAATTAATTACCAAATATGTTCAATGCATTTGGAAACGTTGGTCTGTTGACTACTTAAATCACTTGCAGCAGCGCGGTAAGTGGCAATTTACAAAGGAAAACATAAAGTTAGGATCTCTAGTGTTATTAAAAGAAGAAAATCTCCCACCATGTAAGTGGGCTCTAGCCCGAATTCTGGAAATAATTCCAGGCAGAGACAATAGGGTTCGTGCAGTCAAAGTCAAAACTGCATGTGGTATATTTTTAAGAGGCATCTCAAAAGTGTGCCTGTTGCCCATTAAGGACTCTTAAATAATGTTTATGCATCATTGTATTTCTTATAAATATTATTTTTAAGTAATTATCCTGATTGTTTTATATATTAGGATTTTGTATTTTAGTATCATTTGTAGTGTTAATTAGTTATCGATTGTATTATGTTTATATTAAATGCTGAAATATTTCATATTTCATCCCCGGGCGGCATGTTCCGTTCCGGAAATAGAACGAGCTCCCCTAGCGAGCAGTCTGTAAAAAGGTTAGTTAAGCTGTTGATCGTCAAAGCATCAACACGTCTATAAAAACACTCCATCCAAACTACGCGATGGATATTAATTATGATTTTCAATTTATTCAAGTTTGTGAAATTTATGTTGTGTAAGTGTCTTGTGCAGTTTTAAGTATGAATAAAATCAATTAAAAAGAAAACGTCTACAGTCCACATCATATCCATCACCTGCTCTTTCTCAATAATGCTTACGAATTTTTCTGTGTGTCTTACGAATTTAAAAATTGCTCTGTATATGTTCTATAGAATTTATGCACACAATGTAGTATTCAAAAATTTAGTTAAACTAAAAAACCATACCATAAGTGAAAACGGACTTGCAGCAATCATTCCTAATAGCCAAACTTCGCATACAGATTTGTTGCCGAAATCTTTTATGTGTCCCTGTAAATGAATGGTAAATGCAATCCCCATCCTATTGAACTGCAAGCATTTTGTTGTTAGCTTCAGTAATGTATATCAGTTTCATCATGTTTGAAATAGTGCAACATAATTGAAATACGCTGCGAACAGTTTTTACCCGTAGACCATCATATAATCGAACTCTTTTGCATAACCTTGTAAATGAGTGATGAATGCCTCGCACCCCATATTCTACAGAAAGTATGTATTAGCACTAGAGATGAGACGGACTCAACCCAGACCTGACACGGGTTTGATTTTTATACCAGCCTTCGGGCTCGGGACCATTCTTTCTCAAATTGGCAATTTTATTTATTCTCGTACTCGTATAGAAACAAAAAATAACTTTTTTACCCCTTAAAAATTAATTATCCCATAGCAAGTCTTTTTAATGCTATTTTGATCAGGAGGAAAGAGAAATAGATTTTTTCTTTTTTTAAGTATTTGTCGAACATTATTTTGAAAGAAAACTTGTGATATTTGATGATTTATGTCTGTAGTTTAACGTGAGTAACGACCTGTTGATGTTGGCGGCAATCAGAATATGGCGCCATTAGGATACTGTTTAATTAGAATGTTTATTTATTATTACTTTTTTCAGATATCTAACGTGAAATAAATATTTTCTTTTACGTCAATCAGCATTAGCCTAAGATTTGCAAGTTCGTTTTTTGTACCAAGTAGCATAATTGTATGCTGTGTTAAGCATTAATAAAATAGATTTTTAATGAAATAATTGATTAAAATTTTATTGTTTTTAATTTAATTACGATTAGAAGTTAATAGCAAATTGTAACTTAACTGAATTCAATAAATTAAATTGAATAGCAGATAATAATTTAATTTAGTTGTACTCTACAATTAAATCGATCGTAGTTAAATTAATTACAACTAACTAATTGCATGTTGAAACGTGCAGTTAAATCAATTACAATTTCATTTTAATGGTGTTAAATCTTTATCATTATCATCATCTCATTTCTTAGGCAAAAAACGGTGGCCTTTACCCAGCGCCCAAATCAAAAATCTTTAAAATTCCCAAGTTTTTATTTTAAAATGTTTCCCCCTGTTTTTTTTTTATTATTTAGTCCTGGTTTTTTTTTATTTGTTAGTTTAAAACACTAATATATCATGTTTTAATAAGCCATCTAAATTCTTCTCTCCCTTGAAATTATCTATAATCCCACACCCCTCCCCTTCCTTTCTTTGCTCCTACGGCATACATTTTAAAATTTTCAACTCTCATTAAAAAAATAATAATAATATGCCCTGTTAATGACATTGAAGTAATTATAAATGAATGATCAATCGTCTGAGGCACACTTTTTCAGAAATTTCCCTACCCCGTCCAGCACACTAATTTTAGACCATTCAAAATTTCTTGTTTCTTTTCAGAAAGGATAAGGAAATAATCTATTATTTAAATCCTGTCTCAAACGTTTGCGACCGCTTTTTTTCTCCCTAACAGTGCATAAAGTTTACAAACTTTAAGGTGGCTTTAAAAAAACTGCTGTCGCAATTTTTTTAATGTTTTGCTCTGTTTGTTTATTTGCTGATTTTTAAGTGATAATAAATAAATAATCTACCATCTAAATTCTCCCCTATCTTTCAAAAACAAATAATAATAATAATATTATTTTCTCTTTTGCTCCCGTAGCTCTCATTTTAAATTTTGTTTGTTAACTACTTTTCTCTATTTGTTTATTTGCTGATTTTAAGATAACAATAAATAAATAATCTCCCATCTAAATTCTTCTGTCTCTTTCAAAGGAAAAAAAAGGAAGGAAAGAAAAGAAGAATGAAAGACAAAAAAAATCTGATTTCTCTTTTGCTCTTTTAGCATGTTTTGTTTTTAAGTTTTTCAGGATGCGTACTTTAAAAAAAGGGGGAAGGAAAGAAAAGAAAAGAATGAACGACAAAAAAAAAAAAAAAAATGTGATTTCTCTTTTGCTCTTTTAGCACGTTTTGTTTTTCTGTTTTTCAGAATGCGTACTTAAAAAAAGAAAAAAAAATGCACCCCTCCTTAAAAAAACTTATCTCTTTTTGTTATCTCCTCCCAAACATACAAATGTTAAATATATAACTTTTTTAATTTTTTGAAGTGTGTTTTTTTCTCTTTCTCACTTTGCATAAATGATGAATAACTAATTATTTAAACCCATGCCCCACTCTTTACTAGTATGCAAAGATTAAAAATTGCTCTGGCTATCATAATTTTTTTACTTTGAAGTAACAATACATAATCTTCTAAATTTCTCCTCCCCCCTCCCGCCTCACACACACGAAGAGACTCATACGCCCTCCGCCATTTCACGTTCGAGTTCAGATCAAAACAAAAAACTTAGAGGTAATAGGTCTGACTGTGCTTTCTGTATTTCGCCAACTCGCCAAACTGGTGCTGAAAACGTGAGGCTTTCTGGTAAAGCCTCCCGGGATTCTAGAGTTACAAGTGGAGGTCCCGAGGTTGGTGTCACCGGATGCGATGAATATTTGTGTATCGATAGAGTATAGTTAGTATGTAAATGTATGGCCGATATAAAGCGCAATCCGCGGGGGGGGGGAGGGGGGGGGTCTTGAGAAAATAAGTCACAAAGTTTAAGCTACAGTTTATAATCGGATAAATTTTGTTCTTTGGCAAGCGGTTCAGTAGCGTGGTCGGCAACATGCTGGACTCTGAATAATTTTAAATAACAACAAAACATTTCTGGTCTATAAATATATAAATCTGCGGATGTTTTATTTTTTTTTTTTAATTTTATTTTTTACTTTGCGTTATATATTTTAACATGTAAAATTTCGTAATTAAAAAAGCACTTATAGGCTACAAAACATACATTTAATTCATATTTTTCGCAAATTTCAATTATTATACATATTTTTTCAATTGCGGTTCGAAAATGATTGATAAATTTTTCCTTCCGAAAAACAAGCCCTAGCAGGGTTTGAACTCGGGTAGAATAATCTCAAATCTAGCATGTTGCCGACCATGCTACTGAACCGCTGCCAAAGAAGGAATCCGATTATAAATTGTAGCTTAAACTTTGCGACTTACTTTCTCAAGACCACCGAGGGTTGCGCTTTATGACGGTCATATATTTATATACTAACTATACTGTATCGATACACAAACCGTATTTGGTGAGTCCACACTCGGACCCTCTCTCGCGCAGTGCTCTTTGCAGGCGTCTGTCAGAAAATCACCATTGCTTTGGAAATCTCCCTAAACTCAATTCAAGGGCTCTTAAAGTGATCAGTGACATCCATTAAGATGTTCAAAGAGGATTTCCAAAATTAGGATGTCCAAATGTGATTTCAAAATATCTCATTCATTAACTTTAAACCGCGAGGACGGGCGCCACGAAAAGTAACACGAGAAAGGGCATGGGGTGTCAGCACACCCCAAACATATGAAATGGCATAAATACGAAAAAATACTTTAGAATTCTGTCTGTTAGTGAAATTCATGATAATTACACCCTTTCTCGTGAAAAATGACAACTGAAATGTTAAATTATAGTTAATTTAAAAAATTAATAAACAATAAATTAAAAGCTCTCAACGACAGCAGACGAATATTTTCGAGCGTGGGGTGTCAAAACACCCCGCGCCCGTCCTGCCGGGTTAAAGGAAGCACAAATAAATATACTGAAATGTAAGCTGTATTGTCATTACAGCCTTGCCCAACTGAGTGTTAAGAAAGATAAAAGTTAGATTAAGAAAAATTTGTCTTTTGACAGTATACTTCCACTGTACTTTCATTTATATATTTTTAAATTCGCCCCTAATGTGCATTACACGTTACACTAATAAACCTGCAATAAAGTAACCTCAACTCCGCTCTGTACATCTTTTTACTTTTTTTACACTAATTTACCAAATTTGTAATATCTTACGAATCCTCAATTAGGTTACAATTTAGGTTACAATTACATATTAAGGCATGTAACATTTTCCGAAGTTTCTGTAAATATAACTTTTAAAAACACGACTTCACGTAGTAAAGTTCTGGAGCTGCTTATTCTTGTGATTGGTATGGAAAACAAATTTCATTTCTTCAGAGGAGCAGAGACTCTAACCAACTGTTCTTTCATTAGTTTTACGTACCCTAATTCAAAAAATTATATCATTGAAGAATTCAAGTACATTTACGCGTTCGTTTTACACTGTTATTTAATTAGCATAAACATCTTGCTGGAGAGGATTTATAATAACCCATTAACATTACATGCTTACCTTTCTACGCCATCTTCGATACATCTGTAACTTTTGAAGAAGTCTGAAAAAATCTCAAAATAGAAAGATATTAATATAATTGTTAACTTTTGTTACGATTAAAACATAATTTAGAAATTCAATTTTTATAATTTTTGTTTTAAGAATAAAAAAGCATGTGATCATTCTTTAGTATCTAAAAGGATTCTTCGATAGGAAAAGTATAACAAAATCACAAGAAAATAACCAATTCGTTAATAAAAATATCGTGATTTTAGATTGATTCTGCCAAAATATCCGAACTTTATTTTCTTTTCGTTTTATGGTATTCTATGAAAAGCAGCTGCCAGGCAACTTAAATCAAATAAGAACCAATAATCATGGATCACACATAGATAATGAAAGATTTCCCAATACTAACGTAATATTATTAAGAAATAACATTTTCCAACACTAACATAATATTATTATCCCCCGTTATGCCATTTCTGTCTCCCAGCAAATAAAGTGTCGTCAAAAAATAACGTTCCGTTGTATAAGCCAGCCGTAATATAAAGCAGATGTATCATTGTACTGTTAAATACTCTAATGCAATTTTTTAAGCTTCTAAGCATCGCACATTTTCGATTTTTATACCGTCATATTGCGGGAGAAAATACTTTTAAATGCAATATGTTTGAAAATTGCATCTCAATTTATTTTTGCGATATTAATTTTTTTGTAGTTTTTAGTGCCATTTGTTTAATTTTGGAAACTCAAGTACTCCATTTCTGTAGAAAGTAAAGAACAAATAGTTGCAAAATAGCAATTGTATCTTTTTGTTGCCATTTTCCCGTAATTGCTGTAAAAGAATGTAATTAAAATAAGTTTTTTATTTTAATTACATTCTTTATATTTTCATTTATTCTTTACATTTTTAATATTTTGAAAAAATATAAATGAATGATTTCTGATAAAATATGAAGCTATTATAAACTATATTTGATTTAATTACAGTCGGACCTCTATTTAACGAACCTCTATTTTGCGAATTTCTCTATTTTGTGAACTTTTCCTTGGAACTAAGAACATTTTGCGAATTTCTTCGTAAAATAACCTCCAAACAGCGAAGTGCATTCTGTATTTAACGAACTTTTTCTTGTGATCTAAATTTTTTTTCTCCCCATTTCTCAAAATATTTCTGGACATTTCAAATTTATTCTTTCTTTAAACATATTTTATGATGTTCAATGGCCTTGAACTGGTTTTACCAGGCACATTCTTTGTCAGCAGTGAGAATTCGGTAAGTACGGAGGACGAAGACGATACCCTTAGAGTAACTTTAAAAAATGTGGATACAGATGAAAAAAAAGAAGAAATTAACCATGATGTGCTGATTGATAATTGTATTTCACTTAATTCTGAAATTGAGACCTTGGAAACACTATCCGAATTGGATATTTTCAACAGTGTGAAAAAAAAAAACCAAAAAAAAAAAATACAGCAATGAATTGCGAAGAACACGAACATGATGATGATGGAAATGATCATGATGCAGGAATTAACAGAACTTCGTACGATGAAATGCTAAAATCATTTGAAACAATCCGACGCGGATTATAGTTAGAAGAAAATACGCATGAAGAGGTTTTTGGTGCATTGCAAAGATGCGAGACGTATTATGAGAGAAAGCACTTTTTAAAAGAAAAAACTCAGACAAAATTAACAGAGTTTTTCAGAAACTAAATTTAAGGACGCATATGTTAATGTATAATTAAAATTATTTGTTATAATTTGTTATAATAATAATAAATGCGATTAGGTCATTAAAATTCGTTAATTTTAATGTAAAACTGTTTATTTTAAACAGAAAATATAGTGTATTCCCGGACAATGTTTTGTTTTCCTTGCAGATTTCAAAGATTTAAACACATAGAAAAAATGAATTGATGATGGATATTGGTGGGTAAAATAAATAAAACAAATCGATATAATTTATTAAAAAAAATGTGATTAATTACTTTTAGTAAAAATATTTAGTGTTTATGAATTTAAAATCTGTTTTATGTAGTTTAAAGTATTTTAAAAGGTAAATCTCTATTTAACGGATTTTTCATATAGCGAACTTTTTGCCGGGATTTAGCGACTTCGTTTAATAGAGGTTCGACTGTATCTATATTACAAACAAATCAAGGCATATAAATCTTTAGATAGCCGATGTTTTTTTTTCGAGTTTCTTGAGAGACATCTGTTTGTTTTGCTGGGTTTGTGTATTATTCAGAGATAGTGACGTCCTATGAATTATTTACGGCAGATGTTTTTTAAGACTGGATCGTAAATGAGGAATTCTCCAGAGGATGCGAATGACGTCATTTTATATAAAATAAACGCATGTGACTTAAAGACATTCTTAGAGATCGCATTTGTATTTAATAAATATATACCATGCAAAATTTCATGAGTCTAGGTCCTTCCATAATTCAAAAATTGCATTTTTAGAACGTTTTTTGCTCCTGCATCTACTCTGGGGTATTGGAAACAGATATAAAATATAGCCTATCTTGGATTAAGAGCTGTCACCATAATTTTTAGACCATTATATTTGAAATCGGTTCAGTACTTCCTGAGATTGCATAGAAATTGCAAATTAAAACGTTTTTTACAACGCTTTTTGCGCATTTTGACCCCTTTTTAAATTTCGATTTTTTTTTAGGAAATGTCCTTAGAGATCATTGATATCTTGCAACTAACTACCATTCCTAATTTCATAATTCTAAGCCCTTCCGTAATACAAAAACCGCAATTTAGAATGTTTTTTTTTCTCCTGCACCCCCTTTGGGGTAGTGCACCGATATATAACATAGCCTATGTTGGAGTAAGGGTTGTCACCATCATTTTGATGCCATTATTTTTTAAATCGGTTTAGTATTTCCTGAGATTGTGTAGAAACCACCATTTAGAACGTTTTTTAGAACGCTTTTCGCGCATTTTCACCCCTTTTAAATTTCGAATTGTTTAAGAACTGTTCTTAGAAATCCTTTATATCTAATAAGTAGCTAATATTTCAAATTTCATATTTCTATGCCCTTCAGTAACGCAAAAATCGCATATTTAGAACGTATTTTGCTCCTGCATCCCTTTGGAGTAGTGGCACCGACATAAAACATAGCCTATGTTGGAGCGTGGGTTGCCACCATCATTTTGACACCATTATTTTTTAAATCGGTTTAGTATTTCCTGAGATTGTGTAGAAACCATCATTTAGAACGTTTTTTAGAACGCTTTTCGTGCATTTTCACCCCTTTTAAATTTCGAATTGTTTAAGAACTGTTCTTAGACATCATTTATATCTAATAAGTAGCTAATATTTCAAATTTCATATTTCTAGGCCCTTCAGTAACGCAAAAATTGCATTTTTAGAAAGTTTTTTGCTCCTGCACCCCCTTTGGGTTAATGGCACCGACATAAAATATAGCCTATGATCTAAGTTGGACTAACGCCATCATTTTGATACCATTAATTTTGAAATCGGTTCGGTAGCTCCAGAGATTATTTCTAACAAACAAACCTTTTTTCTTCTTTATAATATTAGTAGAGATTTGCAATGTCTCTATGGCATTTCTCTTCTTTGGATAAAAAAATGATCAAGAAGCAGGAAAAAGTCACTCTGTACATTTAATTTTTTTACAAATCATCTCAATCGAAGGCGCTTCTTTCGTGCTTTATACAGCTGGAACTTTATGAGACCAACAGTACTGCCACAGGTGACTATTTTAATATTCTGTTCTCAGCACTATTTTTAAAAAAATATATTTTGTAGTATATTTCTCTTGCAAATGTTGTCAAACCGTATGTAAAAGTGTCTGGTTTTGAAAAGGTGCGAAATACAATAAAAATATAGCCGCCTGTGGCAGCCCTGCTTATGGTAACAGCTTCAGATGACATAAATGCATGCTTTTACATGTATGGTACTGTTGTAAACACAATGCTAGCAATCCTTTTTTACTTTCTTGAGCGCTTACTTGAATACTACCTTATAAATTTCTACCTAGAATTGCAATATCACGTAGGGAAATGGAATTTCTACTCCTAAATTTAAATATCGCGTGCAAACATAAATGAAATGTTTGTTTGTTTGTTTGTTTTATTGAATACATACATAAGACATGTGTGCTTGACACCAGGGCCGGCTTATAAGTCATCATCGATATACAGGGACGAGATAGCACAAGGAAATTTACAACACCAGAGAATTACTTCCGGGGGCTCCATAAAGAGTGTGCAACGGAGTCCGCGGGATTCGAACCCGCCCCCACCTACGCTCTCAAGCGATTAGCGGCGTGGTGCCTTATCCACCCAGCCACGGTGGGCCCAATGAAATGTTTCTTTATGCATCTAGAAGAAATTGTAAATTCTGAAGTTCTGCAGCGCCGATATAATACCTGTCCTTGGGCATGAAATCTAGGCTAATCCAATTAAATAGTCTATACATAGACCGGAAAAAGGCAGCACAGGCAATCGCCTCATAGAGTTCACGGATGAAATTCATGATTAGTTAAAGCTTCAGTCGCATATTAAAACGTAATCGGTCTGCCAAGTCATATCTTGGTGGAAAACACCTGAAAATCCGATTTTAGCGGCTGACTCATAGGTTTACCATTGTGTTTTCCTGCTCCCAGTCCCCCATGTTTTCATACCTTTCGATGCAGGAAAACACAATGGTAAAACTACGAAGTCAGCCGCTAAAATCGGGTTTTCAGTTGTTTTCCACCAAGATATGACTTGGTAGACCGATTGCGTTTTAATATGCGAATCAATATTTAACTATTCCTAGAATTTCATCCGTGAACTCTATGAGGCGATTGTGTTTGCTGCCGGCTCACGGTCTAACTCTATTTAACTGAATTACGAGTGTCAGCGAAACTTTAAAATCTGATCCTAGTGAGTGAAAGTATAAATACTTTTAACATATATGATAAAAGATTAATTTAAATATGATAAACTTATAATTAATATTTGACATAGATCAGATAACTCTGCTCATATAATTAATGGATTTGTCTGTCCGTGTTGAACTCCCGGCCGTGAGTCATTAGGGACAACAAAAAAAAGAAAGAACTGTAGAACTAAAACATTTAAACTCATTAGAGCAAAACTGACTGTTTGTCAAATGATTTTTGGCTTCAAGCACAAAAGTGATGGAAATAAAACTATACTTTTTAAAACAATCGAACCCTCGAACGTAAACGAATGAAGACGCGTAACATATATGATATAAGATCCATTGAGATATGATAAAAATATTATTAATATTAGAGTTAGATCAGATAATTCTGCCCAGAAAATTCCCAAGGAGGAAAGTTTTGGCCCTTGCTGACCTTTATGTTAGGATGCTTTAAAAAACAAAACCAACAAAGGTACATTTGTAGTACTGACAAATTTACTCATAAGAGAAAATTGGTTGTTTGTCACATGGTTTTTGGCTTCGGACACAAAAGCATAAAGATATATATAATATACCGGGTGTCCTAAAAAGGATTGACTGATTTTAAAATTCAAAAACTTGCAAACGGTGACAGATATTTAAAAAATTCTCGCAGGAGGGTTATGCATAAGGTCAAAAGTTTTTTTACAGTGATTTTCGATTTTAGTTTGAATTATAAACAACAGATGGCGCTGCAATCAATATATGCTAAATTCAGGCTCGATTTTTGGTACTTTGGGACCCTCTCAATACATTTTAACCTCCTTTTTCCGCATGGAAGAAGAGAAAAGCCAAAAAATCGAGCCTAAAGTCGAAAATCACTGTAAAAAAAACTTTTGACCTTATGCATAACCCTCCTGCAAGAATTTTTTAAATATACCGTTTGCATGTTATTGAATTTTTTAAAAAGTCAGTCCTTTTTAGGACACCCGGTATATTTTGGTCATAACACTTACTGTTTTGATTTGCACTACCAGCATAATTCATCTTTAAAACGTCTCGTGTATCAGTTTGATCATCAACCGAAACTACAGTGGTCAGCTGGTCTATTTTGACACTCTCTCACAGATGTGTTTCTTTCGGGAAAGGGGGGGGGGGGGTTGTCATTTGACAAAACACCACTGAAACAGAAGTATGTTTCGTTTCGAATTAGTGTAAAGCGTTAGAAAGATCATTAAATATTCTTAAAATTTAACCAATGAATAAATTTAACCTATTTTCAAAAATAAAAGTTTTTAAAGTAAAAATATCAGCACGACTAATTTAATTAAAAGAACAAAACTGTGCAAATATTTTATAGAAATATTGTTTCAATGCCCCCCCCCCCCCCCCCTCAAAAAACATCAATATATATATAATATATATATGTTGTTAAAAATATAAGATTCCCAGGTTAATTATTGAAGCGATTTATTAATGCCTGCATCATAATTCGTCAGGATTCAGAAGAATTTATTATTAGTATAAAAGTAAATATTATACATAACTAATAGAATATTCATAAATTATAAACTTATATGATGTGCATAATTAATTATATTACCGTCTGTGTGCGCCACAGTTTCCTTAAACTGTTTTCCATGTTTATTATTAATCTATTGAAATCTAAGTTTAAAACTCCGTGCTTTGGTTCAATAGTATACTTAACCCTCTAATTACCATGGGAGAATACGTTCTAGAAATTCCGTAATTCACATAATCTGAATTTATACCAGTATATTTCAATAATAAATTTCGCTTTATTTATGTACGGAATGTTTGTTAATAAATAAAGCAAATATGGCTATTTTAAATTTCTAGTGTGAGTTTGGAATATATGAATAAAAACATGCACTAAATTCGAAACACTGGTGGTAGGATATATGCTACCATAGGCATTATAGCGTTAAAACGCAATCAGTTTGTTTTATAAAATTAAAACTTTTATGATAATTTACAGCATTGTTTTGAATTTTCATTTTAAAGAAAACCTTCAAATTGAACTAATGCCTATGAAAAGACATTTTCCCTCAATATTCAAACATGCATTTTGTGTATCTACTTATCGTTGACCAATATCTAATTCCTAAAGCGTTGGCCTGCTTAGAGCGATAATTCAAATTTCAAAATTGTTTCAAATCTTCATTATATGAGACTCCATTTTCGCGAAAAACTTATTTTTTTTTTAAGTTACGAAATTCAATTTTTATGCGTAGGCCAGGCCCCTATAAGTTAAAATTTCATTTTTTTGCACGAACAAAACTTGCGTTTTATGCCACTAAAAATGAGTTTTCAGTTTTTAATGATTCAAAAAGGCCAGATTACAATGTCATTTTATTCCGTTTTACATTTTCATACATAAAGTGTAACGTTGAATAACAATTTACAAATTTCTATTTATAAATTTTCAACTTAGTTGTGCGCTTACAAAATTATAGTAAATCATTAGTAAAATAATGTATTATAAATTGTTTTACTAAAACTATTGTCTTAAATATTTCAATAAATTCAGTAATTTCATCAATTACAATTTATAAATTAATTGTAACCAATAAAATAATATTGTTTTAATTTTAATTATTTAACAATAAACAAGGAAACTTCGGTTATCGATTTGAACTGTCTACAATAACTGAATCATCTTTCAAAGCTGCAAATTACATGTTTGATTTAGTTTATAGTTCATTTCAATTAAAATAAAGCTTCGTTCATTTCGGGCTTTCGATGCATCAGAAATAAATTTTTTTTTCTGTTTTCGATTCGGGTTTGAAGACCTGATTTAAGTTAATCGTCAAAAAATGTACTTTTAAGCTAAATTACATGTTTGATTTAGTTTATAGTTCCATTTCAATTAAAATAAAGCTTCGTTCATTTCGGGCTTTCGATGCATCAGAAATAAATTTTTTTTTCAGTTTTCGATTCGGGTTTGAAGACCTGATTTAAGTTAATCGTCAAAAAATGTACTTTTAAGCTAATACAAAATTTTATCGTGCCAAATTATTAAATTTTTCGCTAAGCTTTTCAAAATTTTCCAAAATTATTTTTTATTATAGAAAGTTAGACATTCATATTTTATTAACTTCTTTCTTAAATAGTAATCACAATTTTGCATCCTGTCCAAATGCATCTCTAGTCTTAAAATATGAAATTTTAGGGAAAATATTTGTTGGCATTTGTTTTTCAGGATTGGCACTTTGGGCCAGTGTTGCCATTATGAACGAATAGTAATTTTTGTTTTAATTAGAATAAACTTTTCATGATTACGCAAAGTAAAAATTATTTTCTCAGAATTTCCGGTATTAACTCCAAATTTCTGAATAAAGAAGGAGGATAAACTGACATTTCTGCTTCAAACCCGTCCGTTTCAAGATGACACTGTTAATTCCTGTATCTTAATTATGAAATATTCTCATTTTTGTCAGCTTAATTAGTTTCATATACATAATTTCTGACTTAAATTTTGACTCCTCATAGCAAAAAAGTTACAGAACATAATTAAAGGTATTCAATTTCTTTGTATTTTAATTTATCTCCAAAATAATTAAAATCGTGTTAATTGAAATTTTAAAACAAAAATATTTTTATAATTCATTTATTGAGCAGATTAAAAATTACATTGCAATTCGAGAACTTAAAAAAAGGGTTTAGTTCCAGTTTTCGTTCCAACAGAGATAACGATTTTACATAATACATAAATTCTGATTTAAATTTTGACATATCTTATATCAAAAAGTTTAAAAATCAGAAATAAAAATTTTTGTTCCAACAGAAATAACGATTTTACATAATACATAATTTCCGATATAAATTTTGACTTTTCTTCTATCAAAAAGTTTTAAAGATCGGAAATATTATCAATACCTTGTAATTTAACTCTTTTAAATAATTAAAAAATTATAAATTAAAATTTTTAAGCTAAAAATGCTTTTTTAATTCATTTCCGGATCAGAAAAATAATTTCATCGCAGTTCCGGAAAAAAAAAAGTTTACCTGCGGTTTTCTTTCCACCAGAAATAACGATTTTACATAATATATAATTTCTGATTTAAATGTTGACATACCTTATATCAAAAAGTTTTAATATCAGAAATAAAGAGTGTCCATTTCTTGTATTTTAATTCATATTTTAAATATTTAAAATTCTATAAACTGAACTTTTAAAACTAAAAATGCTTTCTAATTCATTTCAAGAGACAGAAAAATAATTTTATTGCAATTCTGTAGCTAAAAAAAGGTTTAGATCTAGTTTCGTTCTGTCATGAATAACGATTTTTTCCGTTTTTCGGTTTTGTTCTTGTTTTTATTCCATATGAAATGACGGATTTTTTCCGGTTCGATTCCGGTACAAAGTCATGATAGTTTTAGAATTTTCTCTGAGATTCTTTTAATACAGTGTAAGATTCACATTAGCATTTATATGCAGTTATTAATTTCAGTGCACTTCCGGAATAAAAAAAAGCTTAGTTCTTGTTTCGTTCTATCAGAAATAACGATTATTTCAGGTTTTGGGTTCCTGATTTTTGTTCAATCTAAAATAATGGTTTTCTTCAGGTTTGATTCGGGTTCGGATCCCTGATAGTTTTAGAGTTTCCTTATGGATTCTTTCGAAAATCGATAAAGTACAGTTGAACCTGTTTAATCGCTTGTTAAACGTGATTTGTATAATATTGCAAGAACTGGGCTTATTTACATGTCTAACCATCGCCTGAATAAACTTTATAGCTTCTATTTACATGTGTACGACTTTTACGCATATTTAGATAAAAATTTAACTATATTCCATTTTTACGCTTTAATTCGTTGTATAGGACCGAGTGGAATAATAACGGAAAATAAATGTGAATTCAAACATGTCTTTATGGTTGATTAAACGCTTAATTCTCGCTCCCGTGATATTCACGGGTGTCTTTTATTCAGATTGTTTGATTCCCACCAGTTTTACATAATAGTGTAATTGGCTTTATTATGGTTGCTTAATTTCTAATCTTTTACAACTGGTTTTTTAAAACAGAAAATGTTTTGCACTTGAATCGCGAAAATGTTCTGATTAAATAAGGTAAATTTTACGATAAAAAATAACTGGTGGGAATAATGAAGGATTTTGAGCACCTTAAGTGGCACGTATACCGGTCGCTCGTCCCCAGTAAGGCGAATATTTTTTTTTCCAAAAAAGTGGTGCCAATAAGCAATTTGAATTTTTATACCGTAATTTAAGGCGACCGTTAAGGTGTTAATACATTACAACCAAATATTTAAAAAAAAAACTTTTTTTTTTCCCCACAAAATTATTTAACACAAAGAAAAAAAAAATTAAAACTTTCAAACACAATCCAGTTGATTTACAAAAAGTAAAGAAAACATAGAAAACACAAAAGAATTATACAACTGCAGTCTTATTTGTTTATTCTTTAAGAGTTTTTTTTCTGATGGTATGCATTATAAAACATGGTAAAGCATACATTTAAAACCTCACTAATAACAGGTATAATGCTAGCTATTCATAATAATTTTCATGACATATCTAAGCCTCCTGAATTCGTCTATCTCTCTCTACCACTGTAAAAGCATACACGAAGCGAGAGACAAAGGATGTTAGGAGCAAAGAAAAATTGCAGTGTTGCTAATTTAGTGGGGGTTTCATTCAAATAGCTCTCACATTTACGATCAGTAATGTTCGCCTTAATTAATCTTTTATTGAAGAAAGTAAATATTACATTTTGGAAGCAGTGTTTCTTATGTGAATAAAAAAAAAATCTGCTAAATTGGCAACTTTGAACAAGAGAAAAGAAATTCGCATCGATCTATGAGTTCGCGTTTTAAGCGTGATTTTTTTGCCTCAAAGTTCCGAAAAACTACCGCGTATTAAGCGGGATAGCGTTATAACTGTTCACGCTAAAATGTTATATTTTTGCATTTGCCTTATGGGCGGCGATGAAGGGATCGTAAAACAACAGCGTATTAAGCGAAATCGCGTATTAACCGTGAGCTTCTTAACCGGTTCTGACTGTATTTGATTCACATAACATTTCTATGTCGAAGCCACAATTTGATACAGAATATTTCAGTCTAACACCAATCCATAAACATTTCAACCATAACAACCTCTAGTTTATCCTCAGATATGCAAGAGAATTCCATTATCCTTGCATCAATCAACCTTCTAGCACCTTAGATTTAATTTGGTATGCATTCTGTTACAACGCTAATAGCTCTTCTCTCATAAAGCACTGAAGGATTTCATTCTCTCATTAACTATGTCGACAACAGTATGCAGATTTTACTGCACAATGTAAATGTGCTAAAATCGTGTATTCAAATTGCAGTTCGTTATTACATTATATACAGTCTAATAAAAATTGCTATCTAATAGATTTCAATAAAAAATTAAAATTTATATCTCACTTTAATATGATACTACGTATTGAAATACAAATTTACCAGATAAATTTCAAAATATTAGCATGATGCTAAACAGAGAATGAAAGATGTTATATATTAAATTACAATCTAATAAATTATGCTCTCTCTAAAATTTTAATGAAAAGTAAATTTTAATTCTCACTCTTATAAAATTAAATATGAGAAACTGAAATAAATTTGATACTTTCGTATTATCTGTGCCCTGAAGACGCATAGGCAAAACTGGTTATGAAATGCCATTCATTTTTATCGTTGCCTTTTGCTTTCTAAACAGTAATTTAACATTATTAAATCCATAACATTGTTAAAAATGATAAATAATATAAAAATTAAATCAATTAAATAAATAAACTACAATAAATGAACTATAATAAATATATTACTAAAAAAATGTAAACTACAATAAAAAATATACTATAAATTATAATAAATGACTATAATAATATGACTGTCAAAAAATAAGCGTCACTATAAGCATTGTTGCATAACTTTAAATCGGAATCGAACCAGTAACCGAAAACTGGATAAAATCTGTCATTTCATATGCAACAAAAACTGGAACAAACGCGAAAACCGGTAAAAATCGTTATTCCTAATGAAAAGAAACCAGATCTAAAGCTTTTTTTTGTTGTTGTTGTTGTACCGGAGCTTCACTAAAATTATTTTTCTGCCCCGAAAATGAACTAAAAACATTTTTACTTTTAAAAGTTCAATTTATAGGATTTTAAATACTTAAACGATTAATTAAAATACAAGAAATTGACAACCTTTATTTCTGATCTTTAAAGTATTTGATACATACTAGTATTGTCGGCGCAGTTGTGTCTTCAGAGATTAGCACCTTTTCTTCATAGCTTACATCCACCCGAATTTTCAAGATGTGGAAAAACGGAAAATATCCACTTAAGAGGAGGTTCTACTTTTTAGGGTCAAAATTTTCGATTTCTTGCTTTTTTGCATCCTTCAAGCGTGTAGATCAGCCATGCTCAACCTTCGGGCCGCATGTGGCCCGGCGATCTTTCATATGCGGCCCGAGACACATAATCATTAATCCATATTTTTAAAATTAATTAAGATATGCATAAAGAGTAATGACCTTTGCTGTTGTTCTATATATTTTCATGGGAAGGCAAAATCTATCCCGTTATTTATAATTAATTTAAAATCATGTTAAGACAACTTAAATCCTGTTTTCTTAGGCAAAACTTCTTTTTACAATGCCTTTGTAGTCTTAGTTGTGCTACAGAAGTGTATACATTTCTTAATCCTCAGCACTAATCCAACATTAGTCCAAATTAAATTTTTACTATATTTCTGAAAACAAATTGCATTAAACAAAACATTTGTTACAGGAAACTTCTTAATTTTTTTCTTATAGAACTTGGAAATTCTGTATCACTATATTATTAGTTCTATAATTATTATATAGCTACTGCTTTTTAGGGTTTAACATTTGTCGTGGAAAAAAATTGGCACCACAAATTTGCTATACCACTATTTCCGAACAACAAACTTTCCCATACATTTCTACAACATTTTCAAGAGAAATCTACTACGAAGATCATTGATTTGAAATAATGGTGTTAAAACATTTTGGTAACTTCGATGGTAAATGTTTAACCATACTGATAATATCAACTTTGTTATACTACATACGTTATCTTACAATTTTAATTAATCTTTTTTTACCCTTTTATACATGTGTTGCGACCCGCCTAAACTCGCAAACCTATGTTTGCGGCTCGCGAGAAAAAAAGGTTGAGTATGGCTTGTGTAGATTGGTACCCTAAAACGGTTTCGTGATATTTCAAATCCTTACAATCTTTTTCTTGGTCATTGAACGCAACACCGCTCGTTAAATCTATGAAACAACTTTAAACTTGTTTTCCTGGACCCTTCTTTTCAAACTGGATAACCATTTTCACGAGGGCTATTAAATCAATTTCTTTAATTTTTTTTAAAGAAATATAATCGTTTTTGCTGGAGCTTATCCCATTGAGAAGTATAATTTTGATTTGTTACTATTTTTTTCAAACTCAGAAAATGTTTTAAAATATATAAAAAAGGACCTTTTTTTGTTTAAATGAGCATCATTTTATCAAAAATTAACTTTTCAAACTAAATGTTGGTATAGAGATGTAGTCTTTTCATTATTTGATTACCAAATATGTTTAAGATGCTTATGACAGGAAAAAGAATGATCGCCCGATTGAAGTATTCCTTATCTTAATAATATAAATATTATTATATGAACTGATTTGTCGTTACCTTTACGTTGCATCTCCAACACAATAAATGGAAATGTCTGAAATTCAGACACTTTTTGCGTCCGAAATTCAGATACTTCAAACGTCTGAATCGCAGCCATTTTTTTTTATTTTTTTAAGCATTATATGTGGCCATTGTTGACCACGTTGAATGCTGGAAAAATATAGGGTTATGGTCCTCCTTCCACCCCCACACGCACAGCCTGATTTTAGGGGCACCAACATTTGGTATACGATTTTTGTAAAGCTGATAATGGAAATCATTTTAGACTTTGTACTGATTATAATCAATATTTTGAATTTCTAGAGTAGAAAAAGATTAAAAACAAAAAATATTTGTCTTAATACACAGTAAAACCTCTCAATAAAGGGCACCTCGGAACCGTGGAATTTGTCCGCAATTCGGAAGCGTCTGCTTTTCTGAGGTACAAGCATTTAAAGAGTATGCATGTTTTGAATAAAAAATGTGTTTCTTAAATAGAAGTGTTCTCTATTTAGGAGTGCCCGTTATGGAGATTTTACTGCAAAACCTGCATGCGGACAATTTTGTTTTGCGAACACATACCTTTTTTAACATAAATATATATAATTACCTCAGAAAGGTGAACATCTTCGAATAACAGACACATTCAGCATTTCCTACGTGCCCGCTATTGAGAAGTTTTGCTGTATTTAGATTATTTTTTAGTTAGTTTTTAATGCTATTCTACCTTAAAAGATAAAATTATTGCTTATAATCAGTACAATGTCGCAACAGATTTAAAATATAATCCTTACAAAAATTGCTTATCTAATTTGAAGCCCCCAAAATTATAGGGAAAAGGTAGGGGACAAATTCCTTCTGCAAAAATTTAAACCTGCATTCTGGTTCGCTAAATAGAGGTGTCCGGTATTTGGGGGTGTCAGTTATGGAGCTTAATGGACATTCTATAATATGGGACACTTTTTTTTTTAAATTAATGCATGCATCTTGTAAAAAGTGGTTGGAAAAGAAATAATGTATGCAAAATTTGTATACGCTCATATGCATTTATCTGTGAATCTCAGTCATTAAATTCACTAAGAGAAAATAGTCTTCTTTGTAAAAAAAAAAAAATAAGTGATAAACACTTGAACGTAACTTTCTTTTTTTTTTTTTAGGCAGACATTTTCTGCTCTGCTCGAAAGTAGGTCAAATTGGCGGACATGTGTTATCAAATGTTTATTAAATGAAGGAGCCACGAAATTTTGCATTAAAAAAGATTGCTGATTTATTAATTTAATAGGTCATTCGTAATTTATCTTTATCGCTTGCAATTCATCTGTTTAGAAATAAAAAGCAGTAAAGGAAATGCATAAATCGCTCATATTGTACTATGTTTAATCCCGCAACAGCATACTAACACCGCAACAGCATTTGTTTATTTTTATGAAAAGCATTTAAATAATGTTATAAAAATCGCAATTTTAAGTACAAAATCTAGTTATGAAGTAAATATATAAAATTCTAGTTTTTTACTGATATCAATTTTTATTTTCAAATTACTTTTTTTCTAAAAATAATAAAAAAAAAAACAATATTAGAATTGATTTTAAATTAAATATCCATGTATGTAAAGTAGAACATTTAAACAAAAACATACTTGAAAGACTTCACACACGGTAAGGAGAATTCCTAGATTTGAAATCTTGAAAACTCACAGTGAGCGAGAATGACTTGCATCTTTTTAAAAGGTTCTCCCTTCATATATCCGGCTAGCTATATAAAGAGAATGTTTTTTCATCCACAAAATATAACACGCCAGACAAAAGTTTTTTTTTTTTTTTACCATCTTTATCAAGTCGAATAAAACAGTATTATTGATATAAATTAGTACAACTAACACTAGGTCCGTAGTCCTGTGTTTCTGAAGTTCCCGGATATAATCTTCAAATGTTGTTACTCCCTTGTGTCTATCTCGTCTTTTTATCGATGACGGCATATTAGCTATATTTGGAGTCAAGCACACAAGTCACATGTATGTATGTAATAAATACATAAACTAAATAAATGCGAATTAAAATCACAGAACTTTATATTCCGTAAATTAAAATCTACACTTACATAAAAGCAAACACCCGTTTGAAATACAAACGACTATCACGTTCAAATGAAACAAATCTAAAACGCATGCGCAACTGAGAGTGCCCCCTGGTGCCTAATACGAGTAAAACGTCTTAAAATAAGATGCCTGGAGATTTTTTAGTTCGTTTATACCATAAGCATTGTGTAGTGTCTTAAAGTATATGTCTTAGATTAAAACATCTATCATGTCTTAATTTCTGTCACATAAGTATCTGAAATTCTTTTTCAGTCATATATGTGTCTAAATTTAAAACGCCTCTATTTGCAGTGAATGTGCAGTCGTGGAAAAAAAGTAAACATCCCCTACTAACCCTGGAGCAAATTGTTGTAGGTGAAAGGTACTTATACCAAACGATTGGAAATAAAGTCTACTTTTAAATGATGTATATAAATTTTGCTTAAGAGGCCATCTATATATCAAAACTAACCCATTTTTTTTTTTAACAGCAATACTCAAGTTTGACACCATAAATAAATTATACACCCTTCAATTAGCACAGGGACGAAGAACCTATGGCACGCGGGAGATTATTTTCGGCGCGGCATATATTCATGTTTTAAATTAAAATGTTGAAGGGCTCACGTGTAAAACAAGATAATTAACAAAATTCAAATTTTGATACATTCAATTAAGTTTTGTAAATAGAAAGACAAACATAACTGTTATATTTTATCGTGTTGATAATCAGTGACCAACGGTATTGGCAAAAATTCCGATTACGGAATTTATTTTTTATTTTTTTTCGAATTATCCAAATTTTTTAATTTTTTATTTTTTTTTATCCCAAACACTATCTTCTTGCCACATTTCATGTTTCTAGGATTACAGGATGTACCTCAGATTTTTGATGATCTGTGAGTGAGTGAGTCAGTCAGTCAGTATCAAAAAAGCGAAACTTTGAGATCATATATTTTCTGAACTAGACAAGATAGAAACTTAAAAATTTGAACATTTTGTTCCGTTTGAAGAGTACATTTAGAAAAACAAAGTTTCAAGTTCCTGGGAAACTCCAGCACAAAGATATAGGGGTGTCAAAAGTACCTTCAGTTGTTACCAGAAAAGGATGCTTACGGCTGTGCTTTCTCGACTTGGCACCGCCGTGCCCCCAGATAGAAATAACACAGTTATATGTTTCTGCAAAACAGCTGATTTGTTAAAAATGGAGCTTGTGTTAATTTATGTACAACATTTTTTTACTAATAAATTTTATTTTATTGGAATTCAGATGTAAAAATTATTTAGTAAATATAATGTATATCGAGTAAAATCTCTGTACTTTTAAAAAGTTGTCACGATGCAGTTAAACAATTTTACAAAAAAAAAAAAAAAAAAAAAAAATCTATCAGAAAAAAATGTAAAACATGTCAGTTGTCATGCTTTACACCCCAGCCTTTCACATAGGGAAAATGCACAAATATTGTAGTATTTTGACTTGCTGGTATTTTGACTTGCTTGAAATTAGGTTAGTTGTCGCTATCATGCAGATTGTAACTGTTAAATATGCAATTTGATTAAAATCTAAAAGATGTCATTCATAGAAGATATGAACAAAATGTAGCGTAGTGCGCCCGTAAATGTAGCTCGTGGGTCCTAAAACTTTTCTTGGGTGCATGTTTCCTCTCTCAATCGCTTGAAAAGATGCCCATTTTCGTTTCCGATACTTAAATTGCTACAATGTATCTTTATAAATCCCAATCTAGCTCGTTATTGGCTCAAAAAATTTTGAGATTATGAGAGAATTAGGAGATAATAACGATCGGAAAATAACGACCATAAGCAAAAATGCCTATGATGAAATTATATTAACTTGTAATTTCGAATTCAATTCTGTCAGGTTCTGAGAAACATCTGCTATTAGAACTGGGGTTCTATATTATTTTTGTCTTAATATATGATATATTGTATGGCCGGTGTACTGGAATTTCAAAATAACAGTCTTTCCTTATCTAAAACTGGATCTAAGCCGGTGAAAATGTATAGATGGTATGAAGGGGAAAAAAGATAGTTGGAGAGGGGTGTGCACAAACTTTTGAGATGTCTGTGGAAGATGGGGAGACAAAAGCATTCCACAAACGAAGAAAAGAGCTTGTAACGGGAGCCAGGTAAAAAACCCCGGAGGGGTTACTTTGAGAAGGAGTAAGGGGTTGCTGGAAGGCAGTCTCTTCTGCTGAGGGAGTCAGTTGAAAGTTGGCGTGCAAGGCGCAAGGTGAGTTGCTGTGTGTAGCTCTTAGATAGAGCATAGGGTTCAGTTAGAGCCGAGAGCGCCAAGCGAAGGTAGTCACTGTGTATAGCTCGTAGAGACAGAGCGTAGGATTGAGTGAGGCTCGGAGACCTTATACTTAGAGCACATATGTGTTGGGAGATCGAGATTGATCTCCGGAAAGCTAATTTAACGTGTGTAGAGTGAGAGTGATTTAACGTAGTTTAACAGTACACAGCCAGCATTTACTGTATTCAATTTAATGTTGAACCGGATCATCTATATCCGAGTTTGTAAGTGTAAATAGTGTTTTGTTTTTGTGTAAATAGTGTGTAAATAAACTGTTAATTTAGTTAATTGAAATCGTTGGTTTTCATTTAAACAATCTTCTCAGTGCGTGACCGATATCACGTAATTATATCGGTGGTGGCAGCATATAAGTAATAAGGATTTTCTTCGAAGTTGTGCGGACTAAGAGGAAACTCCGACAAATTGATGGCAGCGACGGGATAGAATCGTCTTGGACCAGTGACCAACGAGCCGTGTTGCAGTGTGTTAGTGCCGGAGCACCCAGTGGAATTCTTGCGTGGAAATGCCGGATCGTCGAGCGGAATTTTAGAGAGATAAAAACGAAGCGTCGAGCAGAAATACAGAGTGTGTGTGCCCTATCATCGTTACAGCGAACCGAACTGAAGTGTTGTGTCCTATCATCGTTACAGCGAACCGAACTAAAGTGTTGTGCCCTATCATCGTTACAGCGAACCGAACTAAAGTGTTGTGCCTATCGTCGTTACGGCGAACCGAAATAGTGTTTATGCCCTATCATCGCTACAGTGAATCAAATTACGGTGTATTACAGCCTGAGTGTTGAATAGCATCAAAGTGACTTCAAAGTGCGAAATATTGAATTCATCGTGAAAGTACGTGTGAGCAGCGTAGTACCCCAGCAGATAAAGTATAAGGTAAGGTGTTTTGATCATTTCTGTCTGCTGACATTCTCGAACCAAATGTATTTGTTGTTGTATAATTAATAGTAATTTAAGATAATTTATGTGCAATAAAGTAATTGTGTTCAGATAGGTAGAAGATATTAAGAGCCATATTGTTTTAAGAAAAGGTCATAATAACTGGTACTAATATTGATTTTCTATTTTTTTTTTTTTTTTTTTTTTTTTTTTTTTTTTTTTTTTTTTTTTACTAATAATGGTAGTGAATTAAATTGATGCATTATGTTAATAATAGTTGGAGGGAATAATTGAATTTACTTAAATTTAAATTATTATTAAAGTAATATTTAAATGAATCAATACTGTTTTAAGCTTGAAGAGTTGATAACAAACGAGTAATGAACATTTGCTTAGAATTTTAATTGGCTAGAAGTAAATTTCGGAAAAAAAAAAAGGTTCACAGTGGGGAAAAAAAAGTGAAGGTTTTGATTGTATTTGTTTTAAATGTGAGAACCATTGTTGAATTTGGAAATATTTTATTGTGGATAATTGTAGAAATTTATAGGTATATGTTATACAATTTTTCTTTATGTGGATGTTTCTATTGACATCAATACTTTTATTCAATTTGCAACGTCTCAGTATTATTATGTAAATTGTATGTTATTATCTAATGTATAAATTGGAATCTGTATTGCATAGTAATCAAATCGAAATTATTGTTTTACCTTTTGTTTTATTGGAAGTAAATTGTGTGATATCAATGGTTGAGGAAAATCAGGTTATACAGTGGGTTAAATTAGAAATATAATATATCGATTATCTGAAATGTATTAATTAGTATAATAAGTGGAGGTAACTATACTAAAGTAGAAATTTAGGAAATGTTCATTTAGCAGATTTAAATATTATTGTAGAGTGGTAATAGTAATCAGTGAAGGTATGGCTTTCTTATTGAAACTAAAAAGGGTGGATCTTCAGATGATAGCCGAAGAGTTGGGGGTTGAATTCACGGAAGATGATACCAGATTTCAGCTTAAGAAAAAGATAATGGACAGCGAGGAATATGATGAGGGGGCTATTAAGGAATTATCTAACACTATTGTTGCGGAGCGATTAGAGCGCGAAGAAAAACAGGAAAAATTAGAGCGCGAAAAGTTAGAAAAACAGGAAAAATTAGAGCGCGAAAAGTTAGAAAAACAGGAAAAATTAGAGCGCGAAAAGTTAGAAAAACGGGAAAAGTTAGAACGCGAAAAGTTAGAAAGAGAAGAGAGGTCTGAAAAATTGAGGATGGAACATGAATTAGAAATGGAGAGGGTAAGGGTACAAGGTTCGACAAATAACTCTAATGGGTCTAGGGAATGTAATAATGAAAATAACCTAGAAAAATTGATCAAAAGTGTTAAAACTCTGTCTATCAAAGTACCAGAAGGGACTGAGGGATGGAATTTATTTTTCAACAGTTTAGAAAGGGCATTCAAAACTAAAAATGTACCGGGAAACCAGCAGGCCGAAATTCTACTAAGTATGTTAGGAGATAAGGCGGATAATTTGTTAATTTATACCACTAGGGAACAAATTGAGAGTTATGAGGAATTAAAGGAGTTAGTTCTAAAGGAACATGAGCCGACACCGAAGGTGTGTTTGGAAAAATTTAAGAAGGCTAGGAGAAACCAGAATGAGACTCATGTATTATTTGTATCGCGTTTAATAGCAACATGGGAAAATTATTGTAAGATTAGGGGTGCTGACTCATATGAAAAGGTCAACCAGTTAATAATTACGGATAAGTTATTAAACACGTTAGATGAAGAAACCGCATCATATATTGGGTTAACTCAGCAGAGTAAATGGTTAGAAGCTTCTAAAATTTCTAAAGAATGTGACAATTATTTTGGCGCTAAAAAAAGTCTTATGCGGTTACGTATAAAAGTTTTAAGGGTAAAGATAGGTATGTAAACAGTGAAAAAGTGAAACCGAGGGAGGATAGTAAATTTAGTGGTAATTGGAGGCAAAACGGGAGCAATGAGACTAATTCTTTTTCGGGTAGGAAAACTGATTTTAAGAAACCTAGTGATGATTCAGCTCCTAGATGCTTCAAATGTGGTTTAAGAGGTCATTACCAACGTTTTTGTAATAAAGTGGGTAATGAGGGAAATAATAATGCTAGTAAAGGTCGTGAACAGAAAGCGGGTGTAAATAAGATTGTCGTAAAAGGAAATAAAGTGTTACCTAAAGGAGCTATTGTGGCGAGCATATCGGCAAAGGCCGGACAGAGAACTAATGTTATTGGTGAGAAATTAAATAAACTTGAGAAAATTGAAGTTAGTGTAAATGGGTAAAAAGCAAAAGGATTGGTCGATTCTGGATGTGAAATTAGTGTTATTCATAAAGATTTGGTACCGGAAGAGAAATTAAAAGGAGCGGGTAGTATTTATTTACAAGGATTATTTGGTGAAGTAGTTAAATCACCGTTGGTTAAATTACCGTTAGCTATTCCGCAATTCGGACAAACTAATATAATTCATCAGGAAGTACTTTGCGCAGTGACCGATAATATTAATGAGCAGGTAATGTTACATCCCGAGGTGATTAATGAGTTTTCAGGGGTCAATCGCGAGGAGCCATTGCTAGAGTCCCAAGAATTAGAAAGTTCGGAAATTAGTATCGATAACTTGAGTGAAAAGAAAGGTATGAGCAGCGATAATTGTAATGTTTACGCAATAGAAGCAAGATCGGAAAATTTACAGTCAGAATGCAGAAAAAACGGAAGTGGAGAAAAATAATAAAGTTATCGTTAGCAATTGTTTAAGAATGTTCAAGAAATCCCAACTGGAATGTAAAAATTTAGAGAGAGTTTGGGAATTAGCCAAAATGGATAAAGGGGATTATTATATTGTAGATGGTTTATTGTATCATAAAGATAAATTTGTAGAAGAAGCTATAGCTCAATTAGTAGTGCCTAAAGTCAAAAGAGAAGGAATCTTAAAGTCAGCGCATGTTTCTAATAAGGGAGAACATCACGCGGCAAAGAAAACCTTAGAGAGAATTAGGCAATCTTTTTGTTGGGAAGGTATAGCTAAAGAAACTAAAAAGTTTTATAAAGCGTGACTAGAATGTCAATTATCTAGAAAAGTGAAAGTGTGTGATAGAGTCTTAGTTGAGATGGCGGATGGTAGCAAAAAGTATGTATACCAAAATAAAGGGGAATTTATGGTCAAGTGTAACATAGTCAATATTGTTTTTGAAGGTGATGAGGAATTTGGAGAAGTTGGGGAAATTCCTATTCTAAACCGGGAACAAGAGGTAGAACGGGACATAGAAAGGTTCGAAATAAAAGGGTTATCTAACAGTCAAGTCAACGATATAAAGTCCATTTTGAGGGATAATAAAGAGGTATTTATGGGTCCTGTTCGACCAGCGGAAGTAGGGGAGCACCGTATTGATTTGAAACCGGGTGTGGCAAGGAAAAAGCCAAAGTTATATAGTGTACCTGCTGCTTATAAAGATGAAGTAGATAGACAGATTCAGGAGTTATTAGAATTAAATCTAATCGAAGTATCAAATGCAGAAATTAGTCATCCAATTGTTTGCGTGGCGAAAAAAGATGCAACTCTTAGGCTTTGCATTAATTATAGAGCTTTAAATTCAGTAACGCCGGTCCCAACATTTCCTATGAAAGATTCGCAGGAAATCATGTATACTGCGGGTGCAGCTAAATATTTATCTTCGATTGATTTATTGAGGGTTATTAACAGATTAAAATGGCTGAGGAATGTAAACATTTAACAGAGTTTACAACTCATAATGGGACTTATCAGTGGCGTACTATGCCTTTTGGTTTGTCAGGGGCAGCTGCTACTTTCCAAAAAGATATGAATGAGGTTCTTCAAGGTCATCGGAGGTATGCACAAGCATATATTGATGATGTCATCATTTTCTCCGACACCTGGGAAGAGCATTGTGAGCATGTTAGGTCTGTCATAGAAGAACTTAAAAATAGAAATTTTACGATTAGGCTGGATAAATGTAAATTTGGAGAGAAATTGACTAAGTTTTTAGGTCATGTAATTGGGGGTGGAACGCATGCACCTGATGAGGAAAAAATAGGAGCAATAAGGGACTTAAAGAGACCAAAAACTAAAAAGGAAGTTAGATCTGTTTTGGGATTAATGGGATTTTACCTATCTTATATTCCAAATTATGCAGAAATTGCTATACCTTTAACTGAATTAACTAAAGGGAAGGTTAAAAATACTGTACCATGAGAGGAAAGGGCAGAAGAAGCATTTCTTACCCTTAAAGATGAGTTATGTAACGTGACGCGTTTGGCTACACCTACCGTAGGCCGGGAATATCAGCTTCACGCCGATGCTTCAGACCTGGCAGTAGGATGTTGTCTTACTCAAAAAGATGAAAAGAGTCAATTTAAACCGATAGCTTTTGCCAGTCAGAAATTATCAGGGGCTCAGCGGGCTTGGCCGAGTATAGAAAAAGAGGCTTGGAGTGTTCTCTTTGGGTTGCGGAAGTTTGAAAAGTGGGCCTATGGATCTCAAATTGAGATCATATCGGATCATAATCCATTAAAATTTCTCACTGAAACAACCCCAAGGTCCCCCAAACTCACTAGATGGGCTCTTGCCTTGCAACGCTGGAACCTGAGTATTTCTCATCGTCCAGGAGCTCAACATTTAAATGCTGATGCAATTTCCAGGCTACATAGGAAGAGCTGGGAAGAACAGCCAATTGCTAGCCCATCGGCATCAATGACTAAATAGTGGACAAACCTTAAAGGGGTGTCATCACGTTTAAATTTTTTATTTTCGTATATGTGTAATTGTATTTGAATTTTGTGTTATAGTGTATTAGCATGTGTAGTTTTTCTGTAATAATAGTAGTAGTACACGGTTCATTAGAGATATCAGTAGAGAATGTTCAGACACTTTGATATATATATGTAATAATAATAATGAAGGAACCTGCAAAGAGACTATTGAACTCTTCTGTGATGTTACTATATGTTTGGTGAAAATTAGCCCCTAAATGGCATATTTTCCGCTAAGGTGGGGAATGTCAGATTCTGAGAAACATCTGCTATTAGAACTGGGGTTCTATATTATTTTTGTCTTAATATATGATATATTGCATGGCCTCTGTACTGGAATTTCAAAATAACATTCTATCCTTATCTAAAACTGGATCTAAGCCGGTGAAAATGTATAGATGGTATGAAGGGGAAAAAAGATAGTTGGAAAGGGGTGTGCACAACCTTTTGAGATGTCTGTGGAAGATGGGGAGACAAAAGCATTCCACGAACGAAGAAAAGAGCTTGTAATGGGAGCCAGGTAGAAAACCCAGGAGGGGTTACGTTGAGAAGGAGCAAAGGATTGCTGGAAGGCAGTCTCTTCTGCTGAGGGAGTCAGTTGAAAGTTGGCGTGCAAGGCGCAAGGTGAGTTGCTGTGTGTAGCTCTTAGATAGAGCATAGGGTTCAGTTAGAGCCGAGAGCGCCAAGCGCAAGGTAGTCACTGTGTATAGCTCGTAGAGACAGAGCGTAGGATTGAGTGAGGCTCGGAGACCTTATACTTAGAGCACATATGTGTTGGGAGATCGAGATTGATCTCCGGAAAGCTAATTTAACGTGTGTAGAGTGAGAGTGATTTAACGTAGTTTAACAGTACACAGCCAGCATTTACTGTATTCAATTTAATGTTGAACCGGATCATCTATATCCGAGTTTGTAAGTGTAAATAGTGTTTTGTTGTTGTGTAAATAGTGTGTAAATAGACTGTTAATTTAGTTAATTGAAAGCGTTGATTTTCATTTAAACAATCTTCTCAGTGCGTGACCGATATCACATAATCATATCGGTGGTGGCAGCATATAAGTAATAAGGATTTTCTTCGATGTTGTGCGGACTAAGAGGAAACTCCGACAAATTCCATAGAAGAACTTTTTTTAAAGATCATATTTTATTTTTTTTTCGGAAATGAAAAGTACGAAAAACTCAAGTAGAAACCTGTTGTTAGGTGACTCCAATACAGATCGTATTCTCTTAAAGAAAAACTCAAATGTGAAGCTGATCTGAATTGTTTGGCATCTAAGACTCTACAAGAGAAATAGGATTTTTACGATATTACGAAATGTTACCCATATACTTTAAATCCTAAAATTAGTATGATAGTCATTATATACTTTGCTACTTTGAACCACTATATTTGTTGGCACGTCATGTTCATTTAAAATATTTATTTTGGAAAAAATTGGCACGCGGATGTGAAAAGGTTCGCCGACCCTGAATTATCCCAAAATCCAAATTTGCATGAAATTCGTATGGTTCGTTTCCGGCAAATTAATTATTTTAAAATGAGCGTATTTTAGGGGCTGTATCCAAATGGAAGTTCAGTACTCGGTTGTTGAAATGCTACAGAATGACTATGTCACTTCTTTTAATGTATTATTTCTTACCAATATGAACATTTCACTCACTTAATATGTTTCGACTATTCCCAGCCCAAATGTATCAATCAAATGAGTAAAATATATTACTTTCGAATTATACTTTCATGGACATCATAGATCATAAACATCATGATGTTTTTTACTCATATTTCGAATAGTACTTGGAAGAAAAAATTGAAATTGAGAATTCGCATAAAGCAGGACATAATAAATAAAAATCTTTCACAAAATTGTAGGTTGCAATTCATATTTTTTTCGAATATTAATTTCATAATTCAAAATGCATATTATAATTTTTTTTGTTACAAATTCAATGTATTTCTGTTTGGGTTTTTTAGAGTTATAACCAAGCAAAAAGATTATCACATTAGGATTATAATTTCAGGCTATATCAATAAAAATATGAAAATGTAATTTAACATTAGAAGCTCTAAATTATGAATGTTTATAATACAAAATCTTACCATCCAAATGACTTGAAAATTGGTTCCTAGGCATAGTTTGATCCTAAGATTAAAAATATTTTGTCAAAATTGGGTGTTTCCATTGAAAAAAAAGATTAGTCTAGTTTTTATTTGTAGATCAACCCCTAAGCAAATTTTATATGCATTTATTATTTAAAAGTAGTCTTTATTTCCAATCGTTTGATACTAGTATCTTTCTTCTATTATAATTAGTTGCAAAGTTAGTAGGGGTGTTTTTTTTTTTTTTTCCACGAATGTATCATAAATAACTTTGCTCTTTTATATGAGAGATTTTTGATCTCAACAAATCACAGATTATGTGATTCGCAAGCTCTGCATAAAGCTATGTTATATGGTCGAAACAGAGGAAAATGTGCACGATTGCAAAATTACTTCTAATTTATACTAAAGAAATAGGAAATTATCAGGAAAAATTTCATTTAGGTGTATAGCTCTTCTTTATTAGAGAGCAATGATTCATAGTTTTAAAATATGTTTTAAAAAATTTTAAAATATGTTTTTAAAATGTTTAATATAAGTATCAATTTTTTTTTAATTTACGTTAGCCATAACAATGCTGTTAATCTGATAAATCAATTTTATACAGAATATTTCCTGTTCCCAATATTTTCTTTTATATAAAAAGGGTCTATATTGAAACGGTTAATTTCTAACTTCAGTATATTTTTCAGTGTTTAAAATTAATAATATACCCACTATATTTATTCTCCATATTTAAAGTCTAATCGCACTACAATCTAAAATTATTTACAGATTTTACCTATTTGAAATGCTTAAAAACTTCTAAGCACCATCCATCATAAAGTTTAAGTGACGGATTAGTACATTAGAGAAAATTTACTTGTATGATTCATATCTTCACCGTTAAAAATAAAAGAAATCACAATCTAGTAACTGGAATGAGCCGCAACAGCCAAGTATACGTTTAAAAACAACTGTTGAAAATAAATGTATGAAGTAGATTTTATATCAACTTATCATCAATCATTATTATCATCGAAAAGTTGGCTAAAAACCTCGCTATCCAATTTAATTTGCCATTGTAGGATCCTAACACGAGTTGTTTCATCTACGATAAGTTTATATTATAAAATTTATAAATAAATAAATTAATGCAACTTATACTATAACATAAATTATGTATTTCAGTAAATATTAAATATTCTTAAAACAAATGTGGTTGTACAAAATTTCAAAGTACGCATTTCCTCTTCAGAGTTAAAATGTGTATTAATAATTTCATATATATATATATATATATATATATATATTACTTGTTTATATTTAAATTAAAATTTTAAAGAAATTTTTTAAAAGACCATTTTATTTTATTTTTAAATTTGTTTTGTATTTTAATTATGCTTTGTTTACATTACTTTTTTGTTTAAATTTGGTTTATTTAGCCTTTTGAATTTTGTTTCTAAAATGACAATAGTTTTTTTTTCTGTATTGAGTGCAGGATGGACATCTGTTCAGAAACCTGCAAGCTTTTAACAGTGGTGGTGGAGTTCTGCACCCTGTCTGTCTGTCCTCCCAATGATGAAGAACACACAGTTTTTTGCCTGTGTTTTGTTTATTACCTGTATTTTTGAAAGTTTTGGGGATTTTTATAGTTAAATATTCCTGATATACACCTTCTTTCCAGAGTAATGACGTTTTTGCATTTTTAATTATTGATGAAATATATATATATATATATATATGTGTCGTATATATATATATGTCGTATATATATATATATATATATATATATGTCGTATATATATATATATATATGTGTGTCGTATATATATATATGTCGTATATATATATATATATATGTGTGTCGTATATATATATATATATATGTCGTAAAGAATATATTTTTTAATATCTTAACAGTACTTATACATTTCTTTAAAAAGCTTTCGTAGTTTGTTAGTACGATTACCATTTAAATATCAAAAATCATTTTTTTAAGTTACAAGTTTTTGTAAAATGTTAATACAGTGTGCCTTCAAAAATCCGGCATTCAGAAATCCGGCAACTTCAAAAATCCGGCTTCGAAACCGTCTTTCCCCCTTTCTTTTTCTTTTATATTCTCAAGTTATGATGGAAGAAAAACAGCAATTATTTATGAATTAAAAATTTAAGATCGAAAGTCAAAATGCAAAAAAATAATATTTGACATTTTTTTTCATTTGTCAGAGGCGATTATTTTCTGAACAAATTTTCTGGAAGCTGCACTGTTGCACAGCAACGGCATGAAGACTAGTACGCAAGTTCTTTGGAATCCCTCTTCTGACGCTGTGCAAAATAGAAAAGCAGATAACGCTAGTAACAGCTCGGTTGACGAGAATGAACAACAGGCATAAGAAAAGGTGTCACCAGAAAAATGCATAAATTTGACTGAAGAATTAATATCTGCTTTAGAGAACAAGACTGTATTTCCGAAATAGAGATTCTCCATTTGTATAAAATACAAGAAAAACTTAAAGAAACTTGTTCTGCCCCCCCCCCCCCCCAAAAAAAAAATGAAATAAACAAATTTGACATCCAACGTTTCCGAAATTACACGAGAAAAAATTATTTCACTCTTTATAAGAATTTTTTTTCCCTGTAACATAGAAAATATCAATTAATGTAAGTTTATTTTTATGTTTAATTTTCATTTTTTTTTACATAATTATCACTTAATAATGAATTAAATTATAGCTGAATGAATTAAAGATGAATTAAATTATAAGCTTTTTTAAGAATATAGTACTACTTTTGATATCCCTAGTTACTACGTTTGGCATTCCTCCAAAAATCCGGATTTTTCAAAAATCCGGCATAGCCTCGGTCCCGATGATGCCGGATTTTGAAATTATACTGAACATTTAAATCTGAGTTCAGCTCCGTACAATAGCAGTAATGAAAATCTTATTATCACACTTGTCAAAATATTCAAAATATAAAAATACTCTGAATACTATTATTATTATTATTATTATTTGAAAGATATTTTTTAAATAAGATTTAGCATTTTCGAAATAGACTTGTACGAGTGTGTATGAATAAGTTTTTGCCCTCACATAGAAGTAATTGAGTGAAATTTTTCAAATTGGTACATTTTGTAAGTCCTTCTCTATATAGTCAGTGTGCATAGTAACACATTTGTGCAACCGGTCTTTCAAACAGAGGGGGGGGGGGGGCGTTGTATAGAGGAGGTGTGATAGTATCCCCAAAGGTGGGCATTCTTCTAACTTTTATCATCCCCCACATGAGACATGTTGTTGGAAAAGGCCTGTGACCACTTATTCATGTTATGCACATCCGAGCACCTCCCTTAATTCCCCCCCCCCCGGCCCATCATGAATGTTCTCTGCAAAATTTAGAAAAGTGCCCCCGTAGGTCAAATTTGGGTGAAGGGGCTGGGAGGTGCATAGCATAAATAAGTGGCCATAGCCTTTCCAACAATATGTCTCATGTGGGGGTTGGTAAAAGTTAGAAAAATGCCACCCTTTGGATCTACTATTGCGCCTCCTGAAATACATCCTCCCCCCCCCCCCACCACCTCTCTTTGAAATACCAGTTGCACAAATGTATTACTGTGCACACGGACTATATAGAGAAGGACTTACAAATGTAGCAATTTCAAAATTTTCATTCAATTATTTCTATGTGAGTTTCATTCAATTATTTCTAAAACTTATTCATACACCCTCGTTTCAAAAAGGGAAGAATATCATTTTAAAAAAATGCAGTTTCAGTTTTAACATCTAATAATTCAACAAATTACTTATGCTACAGTAAAAAGATTATAAATCAGCATTACGTGTTGATTACCATTATTGCACATAAAAACACAAAGGACATTAAAATTTCTGTCTCACGCGAACGTTTAAAATTCCCTTCCCAAATAAAGACTTCCAACAATAATATAATGTGTAATATAAAATAATTATGTTTAATACTTATTTAACACCTCTTTTTTTTAACTTATCCTTTTTTTTAATTTGAAGAATAAAATTAAACATCAGCAGCGCTAAAGATTAATTTAATATAATTTATGCTGTCGCATAAAACAGTACTGTGTAGTCGTATTATTATACAGGGTGTCCCAGAAGTAATGGGACAAACTTTAAGGGGAGTTAGGGGACATCACAAGGATTCAGTTTTGCATAGCAACCCAGGGTCGGAAACGCTTTCCTGGCGCGGCAGTGACGACACAAAACACAAGAACGACAGGATATGAATAAGAGGAGAAAACATGTTTATTATCCTTAGTACATCAAAAAACTAAGAAGAAAGAATATTAAAGGGACAACGATCGTCATCAAAGTAGGTGCTAGAAATTACAACCCTGGGCCGTGATGCATGGAAGCGCATCTCCGGCGTATGGAAGATCTAATGTTCTTGAAAATACTGGGAGTCCCCCGGACTTCCCCAGCAGCTGCCACGATGCGTGCAACAAGTTCCTCAACACTTTCCAGCGTTGTCCCGGCATTTTTGCGCTACTAAGAATAATAAAAATATTTTCTCTCCCTGTTCGTGTCCTTTCTTTCTTGTGTTTTGTGTCGTCACTACCGCGACAGGAAACCGTTTCCAACCCTGGGTTGCTGTGCAAATCTGAATCCTTGGGATGTCCCCTACCTCCCCTTAAAGTTTGTCCTATTACTTCTGGGACACCCTGTATATTAAAGCACAGTTTTTTTTACGCAAAATTAACTAGTTTAGAAAAAATTTTCATTTGAAAAACCATGTACAAACAAACTTTACATTTTTATTATATTAGTACATATTCATACATGCATGTATAAGAGATTCACTTAATCTGTCTGTGTTTAAACTTCTTTTTCTAAATTAAACCTTCAATTAAAATAGATACGCTTAAAACTGACTTAAAAGCATTTTTTAGTTCAAAGAAGAATTTTAAAGAGCGAAATTTTAACTATTTTTATGTAACTTACTCTGGTGTAATCTTAGTTAATCAAATATGCCCACTGTGCACACATAACGCTAATAAATTTTTTTATTGATATTGCAAAACACTTAAATATTCATGGTAATACTAATAAATATTAAAAGAAAATTTACTTAAAACTTAAATTACGCAAGACAAGCAATGTTAATAAGATTTTCGCTGAAAGCTAATTTTTCAAATATTTGTTTTTCTTAGTTTCCACGAAGTACTTTTTGAAAGGTTAATAAATAGCTATTCGTGTAAAAAAAAATTGAGTTGTAAGATTTCTAATATTCATTGCATAACACATTTATGATTTAGTGAAAATTTCTGCATTTTGCTTGTACTGTTACTTTCGATGTGAAGATAAACAGCTATTTATTGGGTCGATCGGAAAGTCGTGTCGTGTTGGGAAAATCAATTTGTACCGGAAAATTCTGACCGGTAATTATTAGACACAAGATATCGGAATCAATATCTAATAATTAAATGATAGAATTTTCCGGTACGAATTAATTTTCTCAACACGACACGACTTTCCGATCAACCCAAATCAGTAGAACCTCGATTATCCGAAGTAATTGGGACCGACCATCTTTCGGAAAATCGAAATATTCGGATAATCGAGAATGCTACAATTTTAAGATTAAGGAGAAATATATGCAATATTTCGTATTACTGGAACAAGTGCTTAATAAAAATAAAGCAATAGCAAAATAGAAATAAAAATAAATTACCTGAATTTTAATTTTGAAATTAAGTACCTTTTACATATATCACAAGGGTTTGAAAAAATGTTTTGCTTATCACAGTTTCGATTGCCTTTGCTTTGAAAATCTTGAAAGCCTTTGCTATCACGGATTTTTTAATATTATTAGTTCACCAGTATCACACTCTTTCTGGCACTCCAGCCATGTCAAACCTTTTGCAAAACATTCAAAAGCTTCAGAATTGCTAATTTGTTTGTTTTCACCGTTCCACTCCGCAGCTTACGGGAGCTCAAGTTAAATTCAAAGGAACTCTAAGAAAGGGGATCGAAAATATTTATATGTACTGGTAGTTCGGAAAGGACCGCTTGTACATAAGAAATATGGTAGTTATTATTTTTTTTTTTACTACCATTTTTTACATACAAAGAATGTGATAGTAAAAAAAAAAAAAAAGCTTTCGAAATGGATTTCGATTAATCGAGATTTTTGGTTAAAAGAGTTTCGGATAAAAGAGGTTCTACTGTACTTTTTAAACAACTTCCAACAAATAAGGTTATTCAAATCATTTGTAGTAATGTATTCGGCAGACCCAGAATTTCTCACCATATTTAAACAGAATAAACAACAAAACATCAAAGAAATTTCCACAGATACAACCTGAACAAGAAAAGCAAAACAAAACGAAAAAGCTGTGGCCTCGTCGGCAGTGGGTAATTTATAAAAGCACAGCAATGTTTCAGACTAAATACCATAGTTTCAGCGAGAGTATCGTAATGCATAAATCAAACAAGCAAAAACAATTGAAAGCATATCACGAACTCTTCCCCACCGGGCCCGACGCCACAAAAAACAGCACATCTCCTAATCTGAAGATACAGCTTATTTAAAAGCAGATGTATAATATACACTAAAACAACAATTTTTTTTTTTTTTTTTTTTTTACCCAAACCTTAGCCACACAGCCACAAAAAACAACCAACATCCAATGTTCCATAATTCTCCTATGCCCCATTTCATGTGTGTTGCCACACCATCGCAGACATCCTTGTAAAACCTCCAAAAAGGCTTTAAGTGATAAAAATCCTTAACTGTCAATCGTATGGCAACTACTCAAAAATGAAGACTGTCTGTGAAACCAATATACAGTAGAACCTCGATTATCCGAAGTAATTGGGACCAACCCTCTTTCGGATTTTCGGATAATCGAGAATGCTTCAATTTTAAAAATGAGAAGAAATATATGCAGTATTTCTTGTTATGGTAACAAGTGCTTAATAAATATAAAGCAATAGCAAAATAGAAACAAGAATAAATTATCTGAATTTATATTTTGAAACGTTTTGCATCACAAGGGTTTGAAAAAATGTTTTGTTTCTCGCAATTTCGATTGCCTTTGCTTTGAAGCTCTATCACACAGTTTTTTAATATTATTAGTTCACCAGCATCACAGTCTTTCTGCTGCACCAGTCATGCCAACAGGGGCGCGCCGACCCAGTGTGCAAAGTGTGCACCGCACACAGGCGCCAGAATAGTAAAGGCGCCAAATATTTTAAGCAAAGCTGAAATATTTGAGTGACTTTTTAAATTCATTAAGGAAGTATTTAAATCGAAAATGATTTTTTCTGACATATTTCTTTTTTAAGATATAGAAAATTAGCAGATGCTCTTCTTCGGTGGCATCGCATTGGGGGGGGGGGGGACTAAAAAGTTCCACGGTGTCGAAAGGTCATGATCAAAAGGCGCCACAGAAGGCTTAAAGGCGCCATCAAACACCTGAAATACATTAAAAAAAGCTAGAAACATGAATTAATTTGGAAGGGCGGCTGTGAATACTGCGTTTGATAAATGTTGCTTTAGATCAGGCCTGTCCAACATTTCAGAAAACAGGGGCGCACTACAGCTCGTGGCAAACACGGAAGGGTTCCATTATTCAAAAGATTGAAGATATGTAACACTTCTATTTTGCTGTAACATAGTACTCGTAGCGAGATATGCATACTGATGGTATATAAACGGATAATATATTATATTGCACAATGGTAAAGCAGTATAACTCTACAGGTTATTCTCGGTTCCCACGTAAAAGTAAATTGCTGAAAAAAGCACAAATTAATCATATCAATCGGCTACATATAACTCAAACAATAAATAAATGTATTATAATAGGATATAACTCATAAAGAAATTCATTTAAAAAAATTAAAAGCGCCATTCAATTCCAAACCATTGCCTATAATTTTATGCTTTTACGTATAAAATCGAGCCGTGAACGTGTAAGAAAGTTTCATGTTATTTAGGATGGAAACATGTTTTAGAGAACAACCTTAAACCTCAAAATGAATTACGTTTTACTGAAATTTCAGTTGTATTTTATAGATTTTTTTCGAACAAAGAATAATTTGTCAAGTGCGAGTTTTACTCGCGTACAAAGGGATCCGTACAATAAACTTAATTACTAGTTGCACTCTTACAAAATATCATTATTAAACGAATAATACGACTTTATAAAAAACTTGGAATTAGACTACTAATCATTTTTTAATAACTGCCATCAATAATTGAATTAAATTGGAATGAAACCGGTTGACTATATCATTGTGATTCACCTTACCTAAAACTTAGATCTTGTGCATAGTTTAAACTTTGTATTGGGATTTGGGCCAAGTGCTCGTCGAAAGCAGGTCGCAAAGTTGCATCGCCGCCTTGGTCTGTGCCACGTTTTTCTAGATATGTTTTTAATTAATATCTCTGCTAATTACCGACAATTCTTATTGAAAATCGTTATCAAAATCCTTGAAATATTTCGCGTCGATAAGTACCTCGAACTTCCCTCAACTCCACCGCTGGGTGCCCGTAAAGTTTATATATAACAGAAAAGTGCGCTTTTCAGGAAAACTATATGACACAGGCTAATCGCTACAGTTTTCCTCCAACGTGTAAATAAATTCCTGTTATTTCTAATTTTTTTCATAATTTTAGTTTCAGTAGATTTGGAAATAGGAATGGGGTCATAATTTTGACTTACATTTTCAACGAATTTCTGAAAATATGTTATCTAAAAGTGAAACAAATATATTTTTGAGTTCGATGTTACGAGATCTTTCGAACGATGCCCCCTCCCCATCCCCAGGACAATCTTTTTCAAGTTATTTAATTTAGCACTCTTAAATTTTTCATTAAAATATTTGTGACTAGCTAATAATCTACAAATATTTGAGTTAATAGCGTTTGTAATGTTGCCAAGTTTGAACTTACCAAGTTCCATAGTTTTCCAAAAAAAAAAAAAAAAAAAAAAAAAAAAAAATGAATACATATTTAAAAAAAAAAAAAAAAAAAAAAAAAAAAAAAAACTGTGACAGACGAGTACAAATATACGATCTTATAATGGTTTCGTTTTTATTTTCTAAGTACGGAGCCCTAAAAATTGAAAGAAAGACTTACCAATGTATGCAAAAGTTTACAGATTGTTTTCTCTATTATATATTTTTATAATTAAGTAGTTATGTACGTAGATTCGATATAATATGTTTTTATTATACATATAATTTTTAAAACATTTTTGAACGCTGAAAAAATATTAATAGTAGTAAAATACACTTATTTAATATTCAAAATATAATAATCTAAAAATTTTATGAAGGAATTTTTAAATTTTATCTTAATACATGTTTTCTAATTTCATTTAGCCTCTTAAAAATTATTTTTTGTTATCCCATTTTGAGTACATTTAAATGAATGTATCTGAATTATACTGTAGTAACTTGGGGTATTCTGGTGTTCAAAATGAAACATTTGAAATATCAATAAAGTAACGGGAATCGCTCAAGATGAAAAATTAATATTTTTTAATATTTTTGGATTAACATGAAATTTTTGATTATTTATCTAAATTTCCAAACTATGAAGGAAGCCAAAATTAATTCTTTTTTAGCTTATACACATCCAGTGTTGAATTCAAGGGGTGGTCAAGGGAGGAGATTGCCCCCCCCCCCTTCCATAAGGTTTGAAATTTATATGTTTTTTAATGGGCAAAAGTGCCCCCCCCCCCCCGGAGAAAAAAGTCTGAATTCAACACCGCACATGCCTAATGGATTTTAATTCAAAAAAAATTTTAATTCTTTGAAGTTATTTCGTTATGCTAGGATGCTATGACATACTGATGTGGTAAATATAATTAGATTTTTCTTTTTAAGAAACACTTTGAAGCAGATAAAATAATTTGTTGTACGATTATCATATTATTTGTGGGAACATAATAAAAATATGTGAAAAATAAAATGTCGCATTTTTTCGAAGAAGAAATTACTTATTTCATTTAAAATTAACAAATGAATTGACTACGAATCTTTTTTGCCTAGTTAGATTAAATCATGTTGTTCTTTTTTGTTTAAGACAAACCACAAACCATTCTTTCTATATCCAGCAATACTGTATTGGCGCCGACCTGTATCGGTGCCGTAGTATGTTTATACTCACTTTTGCCGAGACATGAAATTCTGAAGATCTTGCAACTTAGTCTGCCTTCGGCTGTTAAAGTAGATGTAATAAAAAGAGATTAAAAAAATATTCATTTATAATTGGATCCAAGACGTAAATTTTAATGCTTCATTAATATAATAAGGTAAGTTACTCATTTTTTACATGTACATTTAACTTTATACTGTTGTCTTTTCTTAATGCTAACTTGTATAATTTGAAATACTAGTTAATTCGAATTTAAGATTATTCTTTTTGGAAGCTGTATTTAAAAACACTATGTAAAAATCTCTAATTTTTGAACAACTTGTTTGGATAATATGTAGATATATTGAGTTCTTGTAAAAAATTTTATGCTCTGCACAGGCAGATGCCAGAAAAGTGTAGTTTTATGTTATGTATTTTTAATTTTCTCGAAGAAATCATGTTTATAAATAGAATTTTAGTTGGTATGTTGCTAGTAAATAACAGCAATGGTGTATTTTAATGAATGAAAGTAAGTATTTTTTTAATCGTGTAAAAGCAAACTACAGATAAATTTGTTAGTTTTTAAAAAGAATAGTGCGAATATATCTTGTTTTGTTCAGCTAAATCATTTATTTTTTTATTGAACCCACAAAAAATATTTAGCTATTTAAGACAAAGGAACTGTACATTCATTGATAGTATTGATATGAAATATAGTGTATATAACCACGATTTTTAGCAATTCAAAATTTATATAATTGGAGTATTTTATATGACTGCCTCCTGTGGAGTTCACATTAAAAAGATGTATTTTATTTATCTTTTAATTCACTAGAGTTGTCATGAAAAAATTAAATTTTCACTTTTTTCAAATATTTCGCAAATAATAATAATAATAATAATAATTTTTATTTTTATTTGCAATTCTACATTTTATTACAAAATTAATTTTTAATTAAGACAATTTAATCTACAATATATTCATTATAAAAACTGCTGTGTATACAGTAAAGTCCCGATTATCTGAGTTATTATGGGTCAAATTTACTTCGGATAAACAAAAAACTCGGTTAAATTGGATTTATATAAATCGTCATTAACTAAGGAGAGGAAATATAAATTTACACGCAATTTATCTAATTTTATTATAAAACTTATAATTCTTTAATGTAAATTCAATTTCTTTTATAAAAATTGGGAATGAAATTGTTCATTTGAAGAACTCCTTGATAATTTTTGTTTGTTGGATGGTAAACGTTTCTTTGTTGAAATATCACGTTATTACATAGTTGCCATCGTGTATCGTGTATGTTATGTTTTTTTGTTTTTTTACTACTAAAATTTAATAGTAAATTTTGCCTAATTCAATCGCCGAAATCAAACATTTTTTAAATGGTTAAATAAAACAAAAAATTGTATTACATTTTAGTGGTAAAAAAGTCTTTACAAGTTGGCAGTTGTGCCAAAAAATAATTCCTATGTCTTACGATCTATTGTAGGATTATTGTATTTCTTAGTGAAAGATGTAATTAAATTATAAAATTATAAAAATTAGATCGTAAGAAAATAGTCTAATCTTTTGAAATTCTGTTGGCAAATCGACAGTAAAATAAAATGTTAAAAATCTAATTCACGGAAAACGGTTAACCCTTTATGGCCGGCATTGCAGTCATAGGTTCGACTATTTTATGCCCGTACGTCGGCATCGCAACTAAGAGAAAAATTACATAGTTGAAAGAGTGTTCATCGCTACCTACAGATATCGTTATATTCTTAAATTGTTTTTTTTTTTTTTTTTTTTTTTTTTTTGCCTCGCAATATTGCTAAGAGATTGTGCAACTATAGTCCTACTTTTATATTTTTAAATCCGACTTATGTTTGTATTTTCTGTAATGTCAGCTTTCGTTAGTTATTGTTGCATGTGAAAATGGCTTTTCTTATAGATTTAGTTAGTAAGTTTAATATGTCTCAGTTAGAGGATAATAGTTGGGATTTATTTAGTAATGACATTTATTAAGTCAAGTGAATCAGAATCAGAAGACAATGGTATGAGCTCAGTAAGGTTGAAAAAAATCAATATGCCCTGATCCTCCTCGTTTCAGTTTTACTTACAGAAAACCTTAACGGGATACATTTGATAAATATATATGTATATATATTAATTTAGAACTTGGGTGCATTGCATGAAAAACTGGAGATCAGTGAAATGGTATATTACATGTACGACCACAGCAGGTCAAACAAAAATCTCCTTACTTGTTTACAGACAAAAATATTTTGCGATTTCGGATTCAGGTATAACATATATTAATTTTCAGCAATAAAAAAATAATTTTTATAATTAAAAATTCGTAAAATAAAAAAATCCAACGGAGGAAGGTTTAAGCATGTGACATGGTAAAGACACGTTTTGCTTCTTAGTAATGTAAACGTCGAAATGAATGTCCATTTTTCATAACAACTGCTATATAGCCAGCATAGTGGTTGGATATTTCCTAATAAAAATTCAAACGAACATATTACAAATCCACCCCCTAATTATGATCTACGTGTGGTATTTATTTAAAGCGCGTCTTAATTGATGTTACATTATTTCAAATGAAATAAAAGTAGTATAACGCGCTCCGGTGTATTACGCTCATCATAATTTGAGAAAATATTTTTCTACTTTTATGTACTTTACCATATTACAAGCACCCCTTTTTTTGTGTCATAGTACTACCATTGATTAATTCAACACAGGTATACTTCTAAATTGAAGTTTATTCGAACTGTTTTAAGTACAAATATAAATAAAGATGAACTATTAAAAATCCTGGGCGAGATGCAGGTAAAATAAGCTAATTTACGTAGGCGGTATTTCATTGTAAGAAGAGGGAGCAAGCAGCTGAAGCACATACATTTTAGGGATGTCCGTTAAGGCTCATTCCTTCCCGTCAGGCGAAGACAGATGCGAGCTAATGCTAAACCTATGGGAAGGTTCTTTACTAAGATTTCGTTTGCATTTCGATATTTTAAAATATTTTCTTAATGGACATCCCTACAGTCGACTTTTTTGGCTTTTTCGATTTTGACTGCAGTTTTTTTTTTCTTTTTTCTTTTTTTATTGACACTTTTACTTTTGGAACCGGTTCCGAAAGAGAAACGAACTTTATATTAAAAACATATATATATCTGCAACCCAAGTCGAAAAAGTAAGAAAAGGGGCGACTGTAGAGATCTACTTCTACTATCAAATGCAAATAAAAAAAGTCGAAATGCAAACGAGATATTGGCAAAGAACCTTCCCATAAGTTTAGCATTAGCTCGTGAGTGTCTTTGCCTGACGCGACAGGAACCTTAAGATGTATGTGCAATAGTTCTAAATGGCGTACAATATGTCTCAAAAAATTTAATCTTGACCTCTTTTTTTTTTTTTTTTTTAGCTAATTTTAATTTACACACGCCCTAATATCAATCCATAAAGGAGCTGTTTGTTTATTCTTAAGATGTAGATGAATTTCATAGATTGATACCATATCTGATTTATAACCTAGAATTATCAGATGCTTAATTATTGAAAAGTAAGTAAAATAAATATGAAAATTTCAGTTTTGCTACTATGGTGTCAGGAATTGACTGCTTTTAAATTTGGATAACTTCTCTCTTGAAGTTAGGAGCTGGGGATAAAAATTAAAATTCGAAAATGATTAAAAATCAAAAATTTAAATATTAAAAATATTTTTTTAAATCAGCAAAATCGACAAATTACGTTAAAGGTTTTAGTATTAAACGAAGTTTAAATATTTTGCACAGTATCTCACATTTTCCCTATAAAAAATAAACCTATTTTCGAATTTTTCTGATAAAATATATTATACGAGTAATTGCGTATATTTCCTTTAATTAGATGTCACATTTGAAAAAGAAAAAGAAAAGTGGATATGAAAATTTAATGAATAAAAGAAAACGAGATGAGGAACAGAAAAATGCACCAAAAATTACTCAGTACTATGCTAAAGATGCAAAGAAGAGTGATTCAGAGACGTTTGCAGCTCCTTGTAGTAATGTTACTAGTTCTAGAGAAGATAGTGAATTTGCTGTAGAAACTGTTGCTTTTCCAGATAATAAACATGTTGTAGAAGCCGGTTCTCTTCCAGATGATGAGCATGCTGCATATATATATATATATATATATATATATATATATATATATATATTATCTGTTTCTTATATATATCTTTAAAAGTAACAGTTCCTAATAAGTATTCGAGCTTTTTCATTGTTGAAAGATACATAAGTTCAGCGTCCCGAATATTTTTTAAATTAAATTTTTATTTAAATATTTATCATATGATGTTTATAACAATTTACATTTCATGCTTTTATGCTTTGTCCGTATTTTAACCTCATGCATTGTTTATATCTAATATATTTGTATATCTATTCCTTATGCCTACCTCTGCAAAATAACAGTTCCTATTTTATATATTTGTACACCGTTCATTTTTAACACTTTCCAATATAACTGAAAAGTGTTTCTGGCTTCGGTTTTGTCTGTCCGTCTGTGTGCATTCTAACTCTCGTAAATATATTCGGATTTCGCTGTAATTTTATTTTATTGACTTATTTATAGCACAATCGTTCTTGAAAATTAAGTGTGTAGGATTTATAATTCAGAGACAGTCAAACTGTCAAACAGAGATAGAGATTTACAGAGACAATCAAACGTATGCCGTTACGGTCGATGGGGAAAAAAAAAACATTCCAAGTGTATTTTACTCCTTGGGGACGAGCGTCACGTATACGTGTCGCATAAGGCACTCAGAATCCTGGATTATACACACCAGTTATTTTTCATTTTAAATATTGCCTTATTTAATTGACAACTTTCCCCAATTACGATAGTCAAAAATTTCTGCTTTAAAGAACCGGTGATAAAAGATTAAAAATTCTGTAAAAGATGCTCGTCGCGAAAGGGTTAAGGATGCTACACTATCTCAAACATAATGAAATTGATCTACATTTTAGAAGTGCAGTAAAACGTACTTTCTATAGAATATGTCATGCAAAGTACTTATTATTAATTTAGAGGATCACACAAAAGAATTCTGTTGCAAAATGATATAAGATGAAAAATCGTTTACAGTATATTTTTAAAATGTTACACTTTTAAAACCTAATAAAATTTATGTATATTGCTGAGGTGCATTACAAGATACTTACAGTGCAATATAAAATGCATAGCATTTATTTGTTCATTTACAAGACACAAAAAGGATTCGGATGACTATGAGCGATGATCGCTGGAAGTGCGTTTTCAGATCATTTTAAAATTTAACCGAATTTTAGTGCATCACGTAGTTTATATAAATACTATCGGTGGTAAAAGCTGAAATGAAACTGTGGTTTGCGTTGTATAGCGGAATTAAATTTTATCAAACCGTATGGAGTGTAACAAATCTATAGACACGGCTGCTCAAAAGAATTTAAATAAAAAATCTTATCGACCTTGGACGTTAATTGTTGAAATTGGATGTTCAATTATGATATCCATTTTCCATATTGTCCACTTATCTTATTATAGTATAGTAAAGTTTTGTTATAGTTTTTGGAAGGGTTGGAAAGTTAAAGTATTTATCCATGCGTGACACATTTTTTTTTCCTGTTTTCTTATTTATTTCTCTACAAAGTCCGATTGATAAAATGCATTTTCTTTTCAAATAAAATGTACTTTAGTCATGTACCCACCTCCCTCCTCCTCCTCAAAAAAAAAAAAAAAAAAAAAAAAAAAAAAAAAAAAAAAAAAAAACCTTACAGAAAACTATTGTAAACTTGTTTTTACTACGTGAAATTCGAAGACTGATTTCTTTTCTTATATGTTTATATGTTATTTTTCAATTTCTGTATGTTTATGTATTGATTTTGTAATTTCTGATCTATTCAATAACAATAAATTTATGGTTTAATATAATTGAAATTTAATTATACTCACTGGCACATTTGCATAATATGCCTTTTCTCGACGCGAATGGGTATTACAGTAAAAGCTCCCTAAAGCGACCACGTTCTGTTCCAATAAAAATTGGTCGCTCCGAGAGGTGGTCTCTTAATGAAGGTCAGGTTTATATCTAAATTTTAATTGTTGAAAAAAGGTCACAATTAATGTTACTAAAATTTATTTCTCTTATTAGGAAAAAAATCTGAAAATTTGAGTATCAAAGCAAAAGTTATTTACATAAGTTAATTACTGCAGAGTTTAAAAAATAAATACATTGACGTTTGCTTTGATTTTACGTTTTTATCTTTTTAGAACTTTTATTTCAAAGTCCTTCAGTAAATAAATGCAATTTTTTTTTTTTTTTTTTTTTTTTTTTTTTTTGACAGGAACAAATAATGACGATTTAATTAATTTATCTATTTCTTTGAGAATTTCCTGACAAAATAGGGCAAGGGAGTTTATTGACCGTCATTCTTAATTTATCATCGGAGTTTAATACAATGCCTAAAAAGGCACAAAGGGATTTAAACACTTAAAAGTTACCTGAATAGAATAAAAATTCTAAACTTAGTTTAGAAGTTTGATGAATAATGCGCTCTCCGGAATTATTTTTCTAATAAAACAATCTTCAAGCGACCAGGCAAAAACGGAATTTGTTTCATTTCCTTCAAAGAAATTGGTCGTTCATGGAGGGAGTTCAACTGGGATGGTCTCCGAATGGAGGTAAAATTAGTATTGAGCCTATGGAAATAAATTTCGTTCCATGAAAAAATGGTCGTTCAGGGAGGTGGTCGCACAGAGAGGTTTCACTGTATATAGGGCGCCAAACGAAGTTCTGCACACAGGCGCCGGTTACTACTGGCGCGCCCCTGCATGCCAAACTTTTTGCAAAACATTCAAAAACTTCAGAATTGCTAATTTCTTCGTTTTCTTTATTCCACTCTGCAGCTTGCGGTAATTAAAGTTAAATTCAAAGGAAATCTAAGAAAGGAGATCGAAAATATTTATATGTACTCGTAGTTCGGAAAGGACCGCTTGCACACAAGGAATATGATAGCAAAAAATAAAAAAAAAGCTTTAAAAATAGATTTCGGTTAACCGAGAGTTTCGGTTAAAAGAGTTTCGGATAAAAGAGGTTCTACTGTATCTGTTAATGAACTTCAGAGTATGTTATTTTTATAGTATAAAATACTAATTAAATGGAAAAGTTCTTTAAAAAATAAATTTTTACTCGAACAGAGTTTCTAATATCGAAAAATCTGACCTATGATTATATTGATGTAAGCGCGTTTACGCATATTTGAACTCCAGTTAAATAATTGGCTAACCTAAAAACTAAAGTTATCCCGTTTATTGTAGATTGAAATGTGTATACCATTTGAAATGTGGATTTTCAAATCAAGATAATCAGCGGCACTATTGTTTTTTTTTTTTGTTTTTTTTTTGTTTTTTCAAGACTAGCATATCAGGATAAATGTCAGATGATGTCAGGGTTCGCAAAGCTGGGCCCAGTTCGAAAAAACCCGGTGGGTTTTTTCAGAATGGGCCCACTTGAAAAAGCCCACTGAAAAACCCATAAAGTAGGTTTTTTCAATTTTCAGATATAATTTTAAAATTTAAACAACATATAAATTTAATGAATTTAAGTCATTTCAGTTAACTTTGAAAAAATATTAATATATAAAAGTCATTACATGCAAATAAAAATGTATTTCAGCACATTGAACTACTTTACTAACATAGAACCTAGTAGGCAACACACATAGTACATAATTATAGGTATGTCTTTATATAAAAAATTCAAATCAACTATATTCATGGAAATAAAAAATATGTATTTTTACTTTCTTCTATCTTTACAAGAAGAAAGTATTGGATTCGTGAAAAATTTCGACATCCAGTTCATGATTGATTTATATGTTTTAAAAAGGTCAATTTGATAGTTTTTAGAAAATGACTGTCTGTATGTGAAAAAAATTTTGTGGGTGCTCTATCTCAAGAACTAATGCACAGAATTTCACAAAACTTTTACTAACACAAAACTGAGTTAGACCTTGATGTAAACTGATGCTGATTAGTTTTTTTGTGTATACTGCCCAACAGGTGGTGCTGCTATGCTGCATTTATCTCAATATTTGCAATAGCTTTATCTCAAGAACTAATGCATGGATTTTCATAAAACTTCAGATTCAGTTACAAGTTAAGTTGTTGCTTATTGAATTTTGGTGCATATCGCCCAACAGATAGTGCTGCATTTTTCACGATTTCAGCAATAACTCTAATCTCAAGAACTAATGTATGGATTTGAATAAAAATTTAGATTCAGTTAAACCTTGATATAAACTGGTGCTGATTAGTTTTTGGTGTATATCGCCCAAGCGGCGCAGTTGTGCTGCATTTATCTCACTTTTTGCAATAGCTTTATCTCAAGAACTAATAATGCATGGATTTTCATCAAACTTCAGATTCAGTTAGATGTTGACGTAAATTGTTACTGATCAAGTTTTGTTGTAAATTGAACAACAGGTGATACTTATATCTCCTTGTTAAATGCATCCAATTCAACAAATCTATATTTTACAATCCTCATGATGGGCATAAATTGCCATTTAATTTTGGCACTGTGATAGCGAATTTTGAATTATTAACATGTATGAGATAGAAGAAATTTTTGGGATTGGCACATCCGACTAGTTTACCCCTTTTTTTCTTCCTACTTATATATTTTAAATTTTAATATTCTATTCATTATTTGATTTAAAGAAAATTAACAATTTTATATCTTCTATTATATTTAAAATTAATTTGTGAGAAACACTGGCATTTAATTAATTTAAATTCATATAATTTATGCAATTTATAACTCATAAAATAGCATTACAATTATATTGTGTATAAGAGAACAATGTATTTTTTTATGTATAGTGTATATAATATATATAAAATATAGTATACAATAATGTAATTACGCATGTATTATACTTTTGAAAAAACCCGATTTTCCCCGGGGAAAATTGGGTTTTTCATGAAAAAACCCGAAAAAACCCATGTGGGTTGGGTTTTTTCAGAAAAACCCGGGTTTTTGCGAACTCTGGATGATGTCTCCAAAAAATCACGATCACAGTTTAAAATGATTAAATCGTCAATATATCTGAAAGCCAGAAAATTAACATCGTTATTTCCAGTACAAAATTGAAATTCATAAAAAAATAAAAATAGGTTAGCTGCCGTTGAAAAATAAGTTGTTCTCATTCCTATCCCATTAATATGTAAATAGACATTTGAAGCTGTATAAACATAGTTGTTCTATAAACAAAATTTGCATAATAATTTAAATAAATTAAAATCTAAATCAGTATCAGCTACATTAAATCGACAATTTTTAATATCTTTTAACCCTGTAATAGCAGGGTTCCCAAATGGTCCGCCAACTGAATACCAATAAATTTTAACAGAAAATTTTATGGTATGTTTGGGCTAGAATTAACTTTCAAAGGTGGTTCCGGGGCGGTTTGTAAGAAAAATCTAAAAAGAAAATTTTTCTAAAATAATATTGGTATTCAGTTGGCGGACCATTTGGGAGCCCTGTAATAGGAATATTAGTGAAGAGACTCTGAAAATCATATGTTTGGATATTCTGTATATCTTTTTTAATTAATTAATTTCTGATTTCATAACTATTCAAAATAATCCAATACGTGTTACTACACTGGTGGAAATTGATTTATGAAAACTCGGTTTTTTAACAAAAACTTCTATCATATTAATTAAAAATGAATAAAATTCCATGTGATGTACATAGTATGTATAACAAATGAGTTACAAAAATAAAATTTCATACATAATATTAAACATAAACAAAAGCCTTTTTGGAGGGCAGACAAGGATGTCTGCGATTGTGTGGCAACAGACATGGAACGAGCATGGAACGTTGGATGTTGCTTATTTTTTGTGATTATGTGGCTCAGGTTTGGGTAAAAAACAATTATTGCTGTTCTAGTGTATATTATATATCTGCTTTTAAATAAGCTGTATCTTCAGATTAGGATATGTGCTGTTTATTGTGGTGTCGGATCCAGTGGGGGAGTGTTCGTGATATGCTTTCAATTGTTTTTGTGCATTTGATTTATGCATTACGACACTCTGGCCGAAACCCACCGCCGCTAGTGCCCTAGTCTGTTGTGTATGGTATTTAGTCTGAAACATTGATGTGCTTTTATAAATTACCCATTTGCGACGAGGCCACAGCTTTTTGGTTTTGTTTTTCTTGTTCAGGTTGTATCTGTTGAAATTTCATTGATGTTTTGTTGTATTTCATTTTAATTATGGTGAGAAATTTGGGACTGCCGAAAACATTTTGTAAATAATGTGCTATGTATCACATGGATTTTATTTTTATTTTATTTTTATTTTAGTTTTATTTTTACCCTTTTTTTTAGCTTATATATATATATATATATAATACACTATATGGCCAATGATGACCGGTCACTTGCGATTTTAGACGTTTTGTTAAATATCTAGAAAAAACATGAGTAATCATCCTGAAACTCCAGGTGTGTAAACAGAATAGTATAGGTCATATATTTTCGTGAAGATTTTTTCCTGAAACTCCATAGGGGACCGTCAATAAATTGCTAAAGAACGAATATCTTTTGGATAACCCTATAAAAACTAATGCAGCAAAAGCGTTCAAACTGTAGCACATGTTTAAGAGGCCTGTTGTAATAAACTGTGTTCATTTGTATGAGAATAGAATGTATGCTATTAGAGAAATTAAGGTTTTTATAAACACAGTCCCATATTTCGACAAGTTTTTTGCTTATAATTTGCAGAGTTCTGAATATAAAAAAATGTTCTTTTCAGAAACTATGAAAAATAACATTGTACACAATACTCTGCAATCAGGATTAAAAAATAATGAAAATTGTATGAAAAATGAGCAAATTTACTAAATAAGGTTTCATTGCGCTTGCGCGAGTGCAATTAAAATATAATATGCATAGTATATTAGCTACGTGTATAGAGCAACTTTTGTGAAAATCTGAAAAACATAGCTTGAAAATTCTGAAATTTATAGTCGATAGAATAAGCTCGAAATCCGTTGTTTCCAAAAGGAAGCAAAAAGATAAGGGGTTGTATCCAAATATAGTAGTACAACCATTATTATGTATGCTGTATTGGCACTCATCAACGGATGTTTGGATACAGCCTTTTTATTCAGATTGTTTGATTCCCACTAGTTTTACAGAATAATGTAATTATCTTTATTATGATATCATTTTACTTGTCATTAAATAAGCTAAATATTTCTTTTAAGCAAAGTGGTGCCAATAAGCAATTTGAATTTTTAAACCGTAATTTAATGCGATCGTTAAGATTTTAACAAAAATATTTTTATGCATTCATGTTTCTATTACTAATGGATGTATATAATAATTATACTACTTCTCATTCATACATTTATATGCCTAGTATGTTGATTGTACAAATGCGAATAGTGTACATATTTTGGAGTACATATTTTAATTCTGATTGCAAAGTATTGTGTACAATATCGTTTGTCATATTTTCTGAAAAGAACTTATTTTATATTAAGAACTCTGCAAATTATAAGCAAAAAACTTGGCATAGTTTGGGGCTGTTTTTATAAAAACCTTAATTTGTTTTCGAGTATCCATGCTATCCTCATAAAAATGAAAACAGTATATTACAATAAGCCACTTATTAATAATCTCGGGTTTGAACGCTTTTTCTACATTAGTTTTTACAGGGTTATCCAAAAGATATTCGTTCTTTTTCAATTTTTGACGGTCCCCTATGCGGTTTCAGGAAAAAAAATCTTCGCAGAAATATATGACCTATACTATACTGTTTACACAATTGCAGTTTCAGGTTAATTCGTCATGTATTTTTCTAGATATTTAACAAAACGTCTAAAATCGCAAGTAGTCGGTCACCTTTGGCTATATAGTGTATAACACAGAAAATACTAAATGAAAACTCGTAGGCGGAGTTACAGATATCCAAATGACATGAATCAGGGTTGCCAGTTTTGCCTTCACTTTTATTTAAAAATTTTGGATTTGCACCAGAAAATGCAAACTTTCCCATTACTTTTTATTCATTCATTCTTATAATTGCAAACTTTTTATGTGCTTAAAATGTATGACGCCTGTAAAGTCCTTTTATATATATATATATCCTTCTATGTATAAAAAAAAGTTTTGATTTGGAAATGGACCAATGAAAATCTGCGTAGATATTCCCGGAAGATCGGCATCCAATTTGAATGCTTAACATGGCCTTTCTTCGTTAATATTAAAAAAACTGTTGCATACAAAAATATGAAAATCGGTAGTATTATAAAGAAATGATTGATAAACACGCTGATGCAGACAGTTTTCAAATCGAGGAATTATTTTAAGAGATGCCAAAGTTAGACAAAATCGTTTAATTAAAAAAGTTTTATGGGAGCAAAAACTGTACATAAGAATTCAATCATTTTTAGATCATTTTATGCGTCAGAATTTCCCGATGTGCAGATTGCATTTAGTTTTTTAATTTGACTCATTTTTTGAGGTTTTATTTCTATTTTAAATTCAAATTTTCAGCATTTCGAGAGATATTTTTTAGATATTTTAGAAAATTGTATTGATTTAAACTGTTGCCAACTGTATAAACAGCGCAAACAATAATGTTTGCTTCAAATTAAAAAATTATTTTACACGTGACTATTATAAACAGAAAATATAAAAAGCAGGAACTCATTGAAAATCACGTCATAAAAACTATAATTACACGTGAATTTTAAAAGAGAAAGAATATTGTAAAATAATAAATTCATTAACATGCGTTAGAAGTCTTAAATAGGAGAATTTACGTCACATTTACGTCACATTACACTTATTACGTAAAATGAACAAACAATAATATTGCAAAACAGTTTAAATTTAAAAATTGCGCGAGACATTTATTTGATATTTTGAGATGATCTTTTCAACTATTTTTGTTAGGACAGCGCAAATAATATTTCATTTCTAACAAAAGTATTTTTACGTGAATATTAAAAAGAGAAAGAAAAGTTTGGTGAAAATTACGTCAGATTATAATTGTCAGATTCAAATTATAATTCAATCTTCCGAAATCTTTTTAATGCAGATCAAATTAGCGTGCTGTTAGAGTCTGCGGTGTCTGAACGGGGGGTTGACGAGCGTAGCTCGTAGGTTGCAGAGCCTCCCTAGTATATATATATATTGTCGGCTTTTCCCTTTCCGCGTTTCTGGTGTTCTGCTTACCAGACTTTGGTTATGACATTAAATTTCTCCACATTTCATTGCTCTATTAGAGGTATGGAGAGTTTCCAGGCACTCTGTGAAACCTTGACGTGGTTTCACGTCAGCGGTCGCAAATGTGTTAAGATATTTTTTGATCTTATTATATCACACCAGCTTGTTTAATATTTTAATATTGACTTGGATGTTTAGCATCCAAATACCTATATTCTGGGTTTAGGTAATTGATTGATGCTATAAGACAACTCTGAAATGACTCCAAAATTTAGTGGCGGCAAAAGAAACTTGGATTTTATGAATGCTACTTTAAGTCACAAACATATCTATTGTTTTCTCATATTTCTAAAGATAACGAATGCTTTTCGGAATCGTTAATAACTCAGAAGAAGTTATTGTAATTTTTTTTTCATGGTTACAAAATCAAAATTTTATTGAAAATTCTGGTACAATTTGGCAGTTTGTGGTGCCAAATTAAGTGTTAAAAGTAAAATTTCATTACCCTTCAAAGCGTTAAAGATAAAATTTTCTTTCGAGATTTTTTTTAAATAGAAAAAGGACGTTTCTGTAAACAACAGGTTTATTTATTTATTTATATAAATTATTATTGAATTTTAATTTTCTTTTATATACTATAGCGAAATTTATAGACATTATACACATAATTAAGCATTATTTCTGCTTTTCAATAAACTCTATATATTTAAAAAAAACGAAAACTATCTTGAAAATCTCATTGAAAATGCCTTCATCCTTATGTATAATTTAACCTCTTCAGGAGTTAAAAGAACAAGATTTAATTAAAAGTTTCGGGTGCAAATCTTAGTTAAAATTGTGTAGCATTTAAGATATCCTACTTAATTTTACTCAAGATTTGCAGCAGAAACTTTTAATTAAACTTTACTTTTTTAACTTTGGTGGAAATAGTTGAAAAATTACCTCTCCTTATTTTGAAACAAATTTTTGCGAAATTCCGATGGGAATTCAACATTATAGAAACACAATTACATGCCCTGAAAGGGTTAAAGTATCTGCTTTTATGTAATACTAAATACTGATTGAGCTACACTGAATTTATGTTAAGTTTAATTTAAATTTTAAAATTCAGGAATAATTGTTGTACTATTTTCATTAAAGATATGTCATTGCTTTTTAATTGTGCCGCAATGTTTCTTTACAAGATCATTTTATTCTTGATTCTATGAGAGAATTTCCCCTTAAGCCAGACAGCTCGTTAGAACAAATACAATATGCTCGAGTTACATGAAAGGGCTTCATTTCTGGAGCAGCAACGGCCTCATTAAGAAGTTTGCTCTGACGTACATACATTATGTTATCGTGTGATTTGATATGATATGTATATGTTATGATATCCTAATATGTGCACAATGTATCCGATACCGTATTTGGTAAACATCCATACAAGCATGTTAACTGTACGCGTTATGTATAGTCGTGAAGGGGGGGGGGGGAGGAAACACCCCAAGCTAACGCTGCAACAAATTACCGTAAAAGAAAGTTACGGGTACCAAACAATTGGAAATAAAGTCTACTTTTAAATGATGTAGTATATAAAATTGGCTTAGGGGACCATCTACATATAAAAACGAACCCAAACTTTGTTTTTTTCAATAGCAATACTCAAATCTCACACCATAAGTAAATTGTGCACCTTTCAATTAGCTTAAATCAAAATTTTCATGAAATTCGTACGATTAGTTTCCGAGAAATTAATTATTTTAAAATGAGTATATTTTAGGAGCTGTATCCAAATTGAAATATGGTACTCGATTGATGAAATGCTACAGAATGACTATAACACTTCTTTTAATGTATTATTTCTTGCCAATATGACCATTTCACTCGCTTAATATGTTTCAATTTTGACAGCCCAAATATTTCAATAAAATAAGTAAAATAGTTTTTTCAAAATTATGCATTTCTTACACATCATAACCCTTAAACCATCATTTTGACGTTTTTTAATGATAATTCGAAAACTACTTGAAAGAAAAATTTGAAATTTAGAATTTGGATAAAGTAGGACATAATAAATATAAATGTATCAAAAAAAATGAAAATTGCAATTCATATTTTTTTTCGAATATTAATTTCATAATTCATATTATAATTTTTTTTTAATTACAAATTCAATGCTTTCATGTTTGGGTTTTTTACTATTATAACCACACACAAAATTATCACATTAGGATTATAGTTTCAAGAGATATTAATATAAATATGAAAATGTAATTTAATATCAGAAGCTCTAAATTTTGAATGTTTATAATTTAAAAACATGTCATTCAAATAACTAGAAATTGCGTTTCTAGGCATAGTTTGCGCCGAAGATTTAAAATATATTATCAAAATTGGGTGTTGCCTATAAAAAAAACAAAGTTTGGTCTGGATTTGATTTGTAGATGGTCCCTAAGCAAATTTTATATACATCATTTAAAAGTAGACTTTATTTCCAATCGCCTGGTACCAATAGCTTTTCACTTTCTTCTATCTTCAATAGAAGAAAGTATTGTAATCGAAATTTTTTTCGGCTTCGGGTTTTCGACGGATTTACATGTTTTAGGGGTCAGAGATTCCAAAAAACATGTTTATAGAAAATGTCTGTCTGTCCGTGTGTCCGTCTGTCTGTCGCCATTGTACCATCAAAAAGTGTATGAAGTTATGCATAGAATTGAACCAAATTTTTATTGTAAGTTTTTGGCTATAGCAAGTAGATCCTCCCTGAATTTGGAAAAAATTATATTATGCCGAGATATTTGACATCTTAAAGTTTTTGGTGAGTTTGAAGACGATCCGTCCACAATTGCGACTTTCATCGTTCGGACAAAATTTAGTACATTACATATATATACATATATATATATATATATATATATATATATATATATAAACTTTTTAGGTGGAGGTGGTTTTGGGTTCCTGGTGTTGTATAATGAAAAGTTATGAAGGAATTTTTCAAAATACGCACAATGGTAACGACTGCAATAGGTAGTATTTCTTGTGAAATCTACTTGAAATGATAAAGAAAAAGGCAAGAGTCACTCGGTAGATTTATTTTTTTCTTTTTCCACATCAACTCAAACCTTTCATGCCATTTAAAGCTTGAACACAGTACCGACAGTACCATTTTATGCAAACACAGTAATGCTAGCATGATTTTTTTACTTTTTGTGTGTGTGTTAAGAGGCTACTTCAGTCACTGGAAGAAAGGAAAACGCTAATTTTTAGTTTAAAACGTTAGTTTTAAAATGCTCAAAAATCAGAATAGTAAGAGAGAAAAAATTTAAAATTTAAATACTATTTACAAGTTGAGAAATTTTCATTTAAACTTAGAAAAATAACAAAAAGAGGTAATAAAAATTTTTAATGAGGAGAGTTCAAACTAACTATACAATTAAAAACATTACAGAAGGGTATTTTGAGAGAAAAAGAGGACGGTGAACGCATAGTCTGGTAATTCTCTGAGATAAATACTATAAATAGTTAAATAAAAATAAGGATTGCATGAAAAAGTAAAAAAGAGTAAAAGATAAATATAATCTAAGTTTAAAGCGTGTTTTTTAACACTAAAACATGGACAGGACAAAAAACAATTGAAAAAAGTACAACTGGTAGAAAAGTTAATCTTCGTTAAAGTTGAACTGATTTTCAAGATTATCAAATTCTTTAATAATGGCAAGCATTATTTGTACTGGTTTGTTTAGTTTTTTGGTTTGGGTTGAAATGTTTTTAATACAACTTAAAAATTTGGTTATTTGAAGGATTTCTTTAATATCATTGAGTGTATTAAAAATGTCTTGGATGTCGTTAGTGTAATTTGGTGTAATTTTGGTAGAATTAGGAGAATTTTGAATGTTGTTGGAATTTTCAAAAGTAGATGAGAAAGAAATATCAGCGGTTTTATTAACAGAAACTTTTCTTTTATTAACACGTTTAACGTTTGTGGACTAATAGAAGGTCCGTTATCCTTCTTCTTTTTAGAATAGTTGAGTTTTTGAAAATTTCAACAAAGAGTTTGGTATCTTTTGTAACCTGATTATCGCTATTTTTGTTGGAGTTGCGGTTAGTTTTATTTTCGAGTCCGTAAGGATTACTAGGGCAGCCCCGGTACGTAGCAGGATGACCTAACACGCAGTTAGCACATTTGAGAGTTATGCGGCCCTTAGAATGGCAATCTGTACTAAGGTGCAACTCACAACATTTAACACATTTAGCGTCGAAACCGCATACTTATGAGACATGCCCAAAACCCTGGTAGCGGTAGGATTGTTTAACTCTTTCTTTTCTGTTAAAAACCTAAATCTTAAAAGTCCTTCCAGTCAATGCCGGGAGGAAGAGGTAGCTTTCATATTCCTTATTTTTAAAAAGCTAGCTTATGTTATTCAAACACACGAAGCTCAATTCGGTGGAAATCGATTATAGAAGATTCAATACTAATTTTTATCAATACTAAATCCTTATGAATGAGAATTTCGCAAAATTAGTCAGCTTTATCCAAGCTGCTTTTATTTAAAGTAACTTATATTTGGTTGCCAAATTCGACGATATCTTGAAGTGCCTGCGATTTTAAGACAATATGGTGGATGAGTCTAACCAGTGAACTTGGTCGAGACGTTAGTAATTCCTGTGCAGATGCTCACTCACATCGGAATCGGTTGAAATATACGAGTGCTGTCGCAGGCAAAAAATCAGATTTTTCAAAATGTCACCCACATAAAGAAATTCAAACTGCTATATCTGAGCCATTTTTTAAGATAAAGACAAAACAAAAAAAGCTCTGGAATCCTTATATCAAGGTCAAATACTTAAGAAAGAAACCTTTTTCAATTTCTAATTTTTTTGCACCTCACTTTAAATATAATTTTCTTTAATTTAATGGCCGCCATTTTGAAACAAGATGGCGGACGAAGCTGGCCAGCAAACTTTGTCGAGACATTGCTATATACTATCCAAATGCCTTCTTACAAACAAATAGGTTACTAAATACGTATGTTATAGCGTGACAAATATCAGATTGTTTCAAAATGTCAGCATGCTAGAAATTCAAGGTGCTATAACTAAACTATTTTTTAAGATGTAGATGAAACAAAAACTGCACCGGAATCTTTGTATCAAGGTCAAACACATAAAAAAATATTTTTCATTTTCCAATTTTTTGATACCTCATTTTAAATTAATATATTTCTTAATTTATTTAAATGGCCGCCATTTTGAAACAAGATGGTGGATGAAGCTGGCTAACGAACTCAGTCGAGACAATTGTATGTACTACCTACACACCAAGGTACATCCATATCGTTTCATAAATACGCCTGTTATCGCGTGACAAATATCAGGACGTTTCAAAATGTCAGCTACGCTAGAAATTCAAAGTGCTATAACTCAGCCATTTTTTAAGATATAGACGAAACAAAAACGGTTCCGGAATCTTTGTATAAAGGTCAAACACATAAGAAAAAAATATTTTTCCATTTTCCATTTTTTGGTACCACATTTTAAATTAAATTTTTTTTAAATGTTTAAATGGTCGCCATTTTGAAACAAGATGGCGGATGAAGCTGGATAACGAACTCAGTCGAGACATTGGTATGTACTATGTACACACCAAGTTACATCCATATCGTTTCATAAATACGCCTGTTATCGCGTGACAAATATCAGGACGTTTCAAAATGTCAGCTACGCTAGAAATTCAAAGTGCTATAACTCAGCCATTTTTTAAGATATAGACGAAACAAAAACGGTTCCGGAATCTTTGTATGAAGGTCAAACACATAAGAAAAAAATATTTTTCCATTTTCCATTTTTTGGTACCACATTTTAAATTAAATTTTTTTAAAATGTTTAAATGGTCGCCATTTTGAAACAAGATGGCGGATGAAGCTGGATAACGAACTCAGTCGAGACATTGGTATGTACTATGTACACACTAAGTTACATCCAAATCGGTTCATAAATACGCCTGTTATCGCATGACAAAAATCAGGTTGCTTCAAAATGTCAGCCACAATAGAAATTCAAAATGCTATAACTCAGCCATTTTTTTAGATATAGACGAAACAAAAACTGTTCCGGAATCTTTGTATTAAGGTCAAACACATAAGAAAAAATATTTTTCCATTTTCAATTTTTTGGTACCACATTTCAAATTATAAATTTTTAAAAAATGTTTAAATGGCCGCCATTTTGAAACAAGATGGCGGATGAAGCTGGCCAACGAACTCGATCAAGACATTGGTATGTACTAGGTACACACGAAGGTACATCCATATCGGTTCATAAATACGCCTGTCATCGCGTGACAAAAATCAGGACGTTTCAAAATGTCAGCTACGCTAGAAATTCAAAGTGCTATAACTCAGCATTTTTTAAGATATAGACGAAACAAAAACTGCTCCGGAATCTTTGTATAAAGGTCAAACACATAAGAAAAAAATATTTTTCAATTTTCAATTTTTTGGTACCACATTTCAAGTCTTAATTTTTTTTTAAATTTTTAAATGGCCGCCATTTTGAAACAAAATGGCGTATGGAGCTGTACAACGAACTCAGTCTAGACATTGGTATGTACTATGCACACACCGAGTTACATCCAAATCGGTCCATAAATGCGAGAGTTATAGTGTGACAAAGATCAGATATATATACATATATGGATATATATATATATATATATATATGAATATATATATATATATATATATATATATATATAAACTTTTGAACGGAGGGTGGTTTCGGGGTCTGGGGGTCATGATCGATGAAAATATACCAAAATTTCCTGAAATCGCTTTCCTTCGAACGGCTGCAATAGGTAGCTTTTTGTAATGAAAGCTATCTAACACATGGTGAATAACTTTTATTTGGTAGATTTCCTCGAAGTTTTCTCATGGTAAAACATTTACCATATAGAGTGGCATTGGAGTGCCAATTTTGTAATTTTTGAGCATGGCAGCCTCCGTAACTGTGAAACCATGCGTACTTAAGCAATCGACTATAATTTTGGTATCAGTATAGCAAAGAAGATCTCTAATGCATATTTTTTGTCCTTAGTCCTCTTAGGTCGAGAGTAGTATATTTTTTGGTGTTTTTGTCTAGCCAGCGTTGAATTTGTCTAAAATCATCGTCACTTTTGCAATGAATGACATGGGCGTTTGCCTTTAAGGGCAATTGTAGCTTTTTCAGAGTTGATCTCTGTTTTTTTCTTTTTAGCTAGAATCGTCCAATTTTCATCTATTTCGATGTAGAAGGGGTTTATAGTTACCAGAATTTTGGTCATTATTTTCAGTAGTAGGGGATTGATCCATAGAAGGGTTGTCGCTAAGGTTATTTTCTGTAGAAAGATTTTTATATTTGTTATTTAGTGGGATAGAAGAATTCTCTTCAATTAATTGACGTTTAATGCCTTTTTTAACAGCAGGTAAAATGTTCGTTTTTAAAATTAGTGGTAGTTAGTATAGCATGAGAAGTTTTCTTATAAGTTATCGAACAAAAAAAAGTTACAAATAGTTGAGTTTAACAAATTATCAGAATTTGGCTCCCTAAGAAGAGAAAAAGCCTCAAGGCAAGCGTTTCTTTACGTCGCGTCGTCTTGGTCTTTAGTTGAATCAGTATGGTTGTCTTTAGATTTGATATCCAGAATATAGTTATCCACGAATGGGGAAAAGTCACTGAGTATTCGTCTAGCATATTCCTCATAATTTGAGGAAATGTCATCAAATTGATCTTTAAAATTAAAATTTAAAGTTCCATTAGCAATACTTGCTAGAATATTCTCCATTATTTGAGGATCCTCCATCGATGACATGCCGCAGTATCAAACAACGATGAATAGTTATTTAGTACGTACCTCTCTCAATTGCCGATCGATATCGCAAAATTACCATCATACGATAAGAAGCAGAATTATGCTAATGATGTTTTGTGTGTTGAATGAAGGATAAGTGGTATGCACATCCTAATCTATAATTAGTATTTTGTAAAGCACATCAGTGATATACGTGGCCTGTCTGAAAAATATCCGGCCTTTATACCCGAAAGTGGTGGCCTTTATACCCGGCCATTATACCCCGATATATCCGGCCGAAAAAAAAATATAATTTACCTGGCGGGATTGATACTCCAGTACATTTCAAAGTAGGCCCTTTGCGTATTCACACGCTTGACATACGCTTGAGACAGACCATGTGTATCAAATTCAATCTGTTTGAATAGTGTAACATGATTAAAATATGCTGGAAATGATCTTTCCCCATAGACCGTAATGTACGGGAATCCTTTTCAGTGTCCCTGAAAATGAACTATAAATGCTGCATATTTCCTTTTCTATGCGATGGTAAACGTTAATATCAAATTTGAGATATATAGAAATCCGAGTGTATTTACGCGAGTTAGAGCTCACGCAGACGGCAAACAGACTGGCTTTTCAACTATATTAGAAAGTGTTAAAAAAAGATTTAGTTCCTGTTTCCGTTTCATCAGATACAGATATAACTTTTTTCTCGTTTTTGGTTCCCGTTTTCATATCGGTTCGAAGCTCTAACATCTTTAGAGTTTTCTCTGACATTCTTTCAGCAATTAGTAGAGTGGTAGATTCACATGTCATTTCTATGTAAAATCCAGAATTAGGTACATAATATTTCACTCTAACACCAATCCGCATGCATTCCAACCATAACAAACTCGAGTTTATCCTGAGATATGCAAGAGAATTCCATTATCCTTGCATCAATCAACCTTCTAACACCTGAGATTTAATTTGTATGCATTATATTACAGCGCTAATAGCTCTCTTCTCATAATGCCCCGAAGGATTTCATTCTGTCATTAACTATGTCTACAACAATATGCAGATTTTACTACAGAGTGTAAACATACTAAAATTATGTATTTAAATGGCTTATCATAGTTACATTATACACAATCTGATAAAAGGTTCTACCTCGTTGATTTCAATAAAAAAGTAAATTTCATATCTTAGTTTAATATGATATGAGGAATTTGAATACAATTTGCAATATAAAAACGTAAATATCCACATTTTAGTTTGTAATGTCTGTTTTTATAATTTTCCCGTTTACATACCAATTATCAGACATTATTTTGTATTTTAAAAACAACTTTACTATCTGTAATATATACAGGTTTGTTTTATAAACATATATTATAGCTTGTTATATGTAAAACTCTATAGACGTAACATTTAAAATATATATATTCATGAGTTTACATATAATACACAATATTTTTAAAAGGTACGTCTATAAAGTTTTATATATAACAAGGTATAATACATTTTTATAAAACAGACCTGTATATATTACAGGTAGTAAAGTTGTTTTTAAAATACTATAAAATAATGTCTGATAATCGTTATGTAATAAACGGGAAAATTAAATTTAGCAAAGATGATTTAAAACATTAGCATGATACAAGTCAAAGCATGGAAGATATATATTATATTACAGAATCTAAAAAAATTTGCTATCTCATAGATTTCATTAAAAAAGTAGGTTTTCTTACAACTACAGTTTAAATAGGGGTAACTGAAACAAATTTTGCCAGAGAAATCAAAACTTGATTAGCATGATATAAATATTACATATTACACAATGCATTAGTTTTCTACATCTAAAAGGTTTTTATGATTTTAAATCTTCAGATCAGGGGTCTCAGTGTCAAATTTGCAAGACGTTTCAATTTTCATCTTACTTCACACACATCTATTATTATCATACATCTATCATAATCTAAACTTTTTTTTTTTTTCAAAATCTTTTGTAATTAGGAAATTCACAGTGATTATTTATTATGAACTATTTGAATACATTTTCTTTTTTGATAGATTATGAAATAGAGTTGTTAGTTAACTGGTAAAGTAAAAAGAAAAAAATAATTACTTACGATAACAAAAATATACTAATCAGATGTGCCAATCCCAAAACTTTCTTCTGTCTCATACATGTTAATATTTCATAAAGTTGTTACACATATTACAACTTCATTGTTATTACTTCAATATTACATCAGCTTTGATTTTCATCTTAAGTTTAGGCTTCATTTTACCAATCGGTGTAAAAACAAATTAATCTCAATAATATTATTCAATAAAATCAATATTTTTCGTTATTCTGTTGCATTTCAGCTGCTTGAGAATAGCCGCGTTAGCTGGATGCGAATTACCCGTGGCTGCATGAACAGCTGATGTACAATAGAACAATCAAAAATTGAGAAAAGTCGCTGTTACAGCGCTCCCTTCCGGCGGTTTGTTACCAAATTAACGTGGGACCTGCTGGTCATAGCCAAAAATATACACATGCATTTTGGTTTAGTTCTATGCATAACTTCATACATTTTTCATACATTTTTCGATGGAACAATAATGAAAATGGCACAAAAATTGCTGTTACAGCATCTCTTCCGACAGAATAGTTCCAAATTCAAGAAAGACGTGCTAGCCCTGGCCAAAAACATACACAAAAAATTTGGTTCAATTCTATGTGTAACTGAAGTCCAGTAACGTAGTGGTCAGCACGCCTGACTGCCACGCTACCAGGGCTGGCTATTTGCCGGCAAAAAAGGGTTTCTGCCTTGCCAGTGGCAGAAACTGGTTATAACCGGTTTTAACCGGCAGAAACTGGCAACAACTGGCATAAACACATTTCATGACATAATATGAGACTTTTTTACTAGTATTAAATTCCTTAAGTACATTTTATTCCGTATAAATAACAAATGAAATATTGTGGGTAGTTTTAATTAAAAAATAAATAGATTTGTATATTAGAAAAAATGAGTAATGTAACAGATAAAATTTTTGTTATAGTATGGTTATATAATTTTATAGGTAAACAATTATTAGAGTATTTTAAATTTTCAGTTTAAAAATCAAATACAAAACTATATCCAATACTTATTTTAAATTAAACAACGAAAAGAAAAGAAAAATATTCAATACTTGCTCAAAATAATTTTCTGTAATTTAACGTATTAATTTAATAATAACACTATAAATTATCTCTCATAGAAATGTTATAGTTATATGCGGATCTTGTAATTCCATGAATTAAAAAAACATTTCATTTAAATACAGTATTCAAAGGAACAAATCTGATTTTTTTTTTCAATTTAAGACTGTTATAAGCATAGATCAAACTTTGTGCGAATTTTAGTAAAAAAGCTAAAATCTTTAACAATGATTTTATGCACAAATAACGTACAGACACGACAAAAAACGATTATATGGGATATTTTTGTCGTGTCTGTATGTTATTTGGGCATAAAATCGTTGTTAAAGATTTTAGCTTTTTTATTAAGGCTGTTAGTTGAAAATGTTCCAACCACATTTTGCACTTACAAAACAAACAACTACAAAGGTTCAAAGCAGATTTGATACAGTAATAACCGACTACCATATGCTAACTTATTTACTTCATCCTAAGTATATGGGATCAAAATTGACATATGAGCATAAAGAAAAGGCAAGGAAATTGCTTTCTGATATTAATCCCAATTTTGTGCCACATATAATATCCTTTGAAGCAAAATCGACTCCTGCCTCAGAAACATATTTCTCCAAGGAAGCCCTAGAAAATGTCTTGCCCTTACTTTCTATGTGGTGGTCATCTTTAAAAACGAATACTGGTGAAAATGAGGATTTTTCAAATTTGCATCCTCAATAATGACATTGCCAGCAAGTAATGATAGTCTTGAAAGTATATTTTCAAACTTTTCTTTCATTCAAAACAAAGAAACAGTGTGTTCAGAAAGATTAGCAAAATTTTGTCTTATGCTATGGAATGTTCTGTGGAAAAAGTAATAATAGTATATTTGAGTGGCAATTTTGTTCTTTCAATATCGTAAAGATATTTCATTAAATTTTTTTTCTATTATTTATTGTGCTTCAATTATTTACTTACATATTTTCACAAGAATCATAATCTTTAAGTTATTGCATTGCATTATTTATTTAAAAATGCTCTGAAAAATACATTTGTTAAAATATCACAGATTTTTTTGTAAATTTCTTTTTTTACTTTTAAATAAAAATTCAACTCTAAACAATAATATAAAATAGTTAAACTTGTACAGCATCAGACTACCATTGAAAATTTCTGTTTTTCAAGTGAAAAAAAATTAGTACCTATTATTACATAAGCAAAGTATATTTATATGATAATTTTGAAACTTTTTTACAACTTTGAATAACATTCATAATCTTTAATTTTAATTTTTAACTTAATTGTTTACACATCAAATACATGTATGAATTAAGAATCATTGCACATTAAAGTTCTTATTAATATTATTTCTGAGTTTCTGCCAGTTTTTGCCACATACTGGCAAAAACTAGTTTCTGCCATGCCGGTTTTAACCGGTTATAACCGCTGGTTTTAACCACTCTGGCAGAAACTTGCCAACCCTGCACGCTACAGGGCGCGAGTTCGGCTCCTGACTGGGCAAGGTTCACTCAACCTTTTACCCCTTCGGGGTCAATAAAATGAGTACCTAGTTTGCTTGGGAACTAAACACCGAGGGTCTCTCGTTGGGCTGACCACCCAGCTGAGGCACATGCTGCATAGCACCTCGGGGCCCATGGTCAATTGAACAGAGTTGGTCACTGTGGGCAATAATCCTTCATGGATCGTATAGCCACAGGTTTAGTTTTTTTTTCCTACGTATAACTTCATACACTTTTTATTATAGAGGAGGACATACGGGCGCACGGACATACGGACGGGCAGACAGACATTTTGTATAAACATGTTTTCGGGGATCTCTGCCCACCCCCCCCCCCTAAAACATGTAAATCCTTCGGAAACCGGAAGTCGAAAAAATTTCGATTACAATACTTTCTTCTTTAGAACGAAGAAATAAAAATTGAAATGTTAAAATGCTTTATATTTTTCGAACAGATGCACAAAATTCAATCAAAAAATATATAGAAAATTTGCAATGTCTGATATATGTATTTCCAAAATCACACACTAATCGGAGTAATTTAAGATTCACCGTTGTGAAATTTCAGTATCCATAATTTAATATCTAAATCAATTATCCAAATGCGCCTTTTTCCTTTCAATAAATGAAAAAAAATTAAAATCATCTGAATTCGCATAGTAATTCCCATTATGACGTAAAGAAAGTTACATATTTTTCGAATGAATGAACTAAATTTATCCTAAAACTATACAGCTTATGCCGGGTACCTCACTAACATACCTGAATAATTACAGACTAATCAGATGACTAATCAGAGTCGGAGCGGGTGTCGTCCAATTTTTCCCAACGACTACGCAGTCCTGGTTATAATTTAACGTTACAGTAAAAACATTCAAATCTTTTTTTGCCTCTCCAATGAAATTTACTTTTGTCGAGATGTGTCACTTTTCTTGCGGTGAGCGATATGTCGTAAAGAATATATTTTTTAACATCTTCGGAGCTCTTATGACTTTCTTTAGAAAAGTTTCTTAGTTTTTTAGTGCAATGTAATGTCAAAAATGTTTATTACACCTTACCGATTCTTGCAAATTGTTAATATAGTCGGACCTCTATTTAACGAACCTCTATTTTGCGAATTTCTCTATTTTGCGAACTTTTACTTGGAACCAAGAACATTTTGCAAATTTCTTCGTAAAATAACCTCTAAATAGCGAAGTGCATTCTCTATTTAACGAACTTTTCCTTGGGATCTAATTTTTTTTTTCTCCCTATTTCTTAAAATATTACTGGACATTTCAAACTTATTCTTTCTTTTAACACATTTTATGATGATCAATGACCATGAACAGGTCTTACCAGCACCTAACTCACCGAGAGCAGTAAAATCGTTGTGATTCTTTGCTTTCCATCCAAGAAGAGCAAACTCAATATCCCCTTTTAATCTTCAATAGAGCTTCCCCGTTTTCTAGATTGTTGATCATGATCAATCGTGTTGGTAATTTCGGTTCTTGTAGCTCGAAAATGTCAAAGCGAAAATGCTTGAGCATCAAAGAAAAAAAAATATTCTTGATGAAGTGGATAAAGGCATGAAGAAAAAGAATACTGCTTTTGGTATTCCTCCAAACAGCTTATCAACCATAATAAAAAAATCGTGATTTTAATGTAAAATTAATTTTTTAACTGAAAATACAATGTATTTCCAGACAATGTTTTGTTTCATTCTTATTTCCCTTGCAGATGGTTTCCTTTTTGATGGGTAAAATAAGTAAAAGAAATAGATATAATTTATAAAAAAAAGTGTGACTAATTCCTTTTTTTAATTATATTTAGTGTTTATGGACTTAAAATGTGTTTTACGTAGTTTAAAGTATTTTAAAGGGTGACTCTCCATATAACGAATTTTCCATACAACGAACTTCTTCGGGGGATTTAGCGACTTCGTTAAATAGAGGTCCGACTGTGCATTTAAATTGTAGTTCTACCCTTTATGGTAACATAAAAAAAGAGCATTTCATGACAAAAAACCTATAATCATGCGTAGTCAAAAATATGACTGAATATTGCTTTATACATTTTTTTTTCTTTTAGGAAGATACTTTTTAAATAAGATTTAGCCTTTTCGAAACAGAATAGCATTGAAATGGACAAAATCTAATTTTTTAAAATGCAATTTCTGTTTTAAAATCTAATAATTCATCAAATTACTAAATGTTACAGTAAAAAGATTACAAACCTACATTACATTTTTATTTCCATTAATTAACTATACTACATACGAACATAAACACATGAGACATTAAATTCCTCTATTACACCAACACTTAAAATTATCTTCCTAAATAAAGACCTCCGATTAAAGTAATTATGTTTAATATTTATTTAGAACCATATTTTTTTCTAATTCGTAGAACAAAATTAAACGTAAGCAGAATTAAAGGTTAATTTACTTAATTTAACTGATACTATCGCAAAAAACAACATTATGTTAAAGAGGAAAATTGTGTTATTCAGCTGTTGTAACATAGTTTTTTTTTCATTTATGTAAAATTAACTGGATTAGGAGAAAATTACATTTAAAAAACTATGTACAAACAAACTTTACATTTTTATTAAATCGGTGTATATTCATTATTGGATATAAGATACTCATCACTTAATTTGTCTTTAAAATGAGTTTTTAAACTCATTTGTTTTTCAAAATCAAACATTCAGTTAAAGTAAAAACGTTTAAAATTGATTTCAAAGCATTTTTTAGTTCAAAGAGAGAATTTCAAACAGCAAAATATTAGTGTAGTCATGCAATCTTAGTTAATCTAATATTCTCAATGCGATCACAGAACTTTTAAATATTTATGGTAATACTAACTAATGTTAAAAGAAGTTCCATTTAATTTTAAATTATGCAATATAAGCAATGTAAACTAGATTTACGTTAAAATTTAATTTTTTAAATATATATTTTTTTTAGTTTTGACGAAGTACTATTTTCGCGAAAGTTAAATGGCTTTTCGTGTTAAAAAAAAATTGAGATGAAAGGTATCAAATATTTATTGCATTTCATATTTGATGATTTTGTGAAATTCGTATATTTTATTTATTTAAACTTTGGGTTTGAAGTAAAAGTAGTATTTACCTTAACAACTTCTAACAAAAGAGCTTATGCAATTCGTTAGCATATACATATATATATGTGTATGTGTGTGTGGGTGTGTGTGGGGGGGGGGGGGTGAGCTGTGATAGCTGTTTATTCCAACTCTAGATGGCAACAATTGGTCTTTCATTTTTTTTATTCTTTTTCTTTCAGTATTTCTTTTCGCTCTTTATTTAGCTATTTCGTGGCACATGGCTTTACAGTCTGCATCCTGTTGCATCCTTGTTAACTCTTTGCCCTCGAGAGGTGACTCTCACTGACCACTAGGCTCTCGTGTAAATAGAGGCTCCAAATGCTCTGGATACCAGTTTTTTAACCCCTTAAGGACCGCACCGCTTAATATTTGCAAAAACCATCAAAAAAGTACCTATTTTTCTTATTTCAGAAATTGAATAATTATAAGGTTTCTAAATAAAATATGGAATTAGTTTTTTTTTTTTTTCCAGGCGAAAAAAAAGATGTTATAGAACAAATTCACATTTGTAGAAAAGCCATCATGCGAGAATTCTGTGTCTTGATGTTTGTTTTACACCATCCAAATTAATGCGAATGAGACCTTTATTTTTTACATCTTAAATATTTACTTACATCAACAGACAAATTTTTACATATAATATTTGAAATAATACATATACATTAAATTTATATAATTAAACCCTTGATTCTCGCTCCCGTGAAATTCCACGGGCTGTGTCTTTTATTCCAATTGTTTGATTCCAACCAGTTTTAAAAAATAGTGTAATTGGCTTCATTATGGTATCATTTTACCTGTCATTAAATAAGGCGAATATTGCTTTTTCAAAAAAGTGAAGCGGATAAGCAATATGAATTTTTAAACCGTAATTTAATGCGACCGTTAAGGGGTTAATAAGTTTTTTGAGCGTGATATACAGGGTCATCGAAAAATAATGCCTAGATTTAAAAAAAATCATAACATCGAAACTTTTTATGTTAATAATATAATAATTATTATTATTTCACTACACGATAACTGGTGAACGCAAGTTTGGTTTTAGTTCACCAGAGTTCGTTTGCGTGTCTGTGTTATGCGCGAATTAGTTGTGCAGTCGTCAAGGTCAGCCGACGTGGACGACTGTAGCTGCTCAGAACAATGTTAACTTTGCAACAAAAAGTACAGTGCGTGATTTGGTATGTGGAGTCAAAGTCAATAGTCAGTGTACAGCGGCTTTTTCGGAGAACTTATCCAGGTCAAACTGCTCCTGATAACAAAGCGTCGGCTGACCTTGACGACTGCGCAACTAATCCGCGCATAACACAGACACGCAAACGAATTCTGGTGAACTAAAACCAAACTTGCGTTCACCAGTTATCGTGTAGTGAAAGAATTACTCATTTAACATAAAAGGTTTCGATGTTATGATTTTTTTAAATCTAGGCGTTATTTTACGATGACCCTGTATTTTGAAACATGCAATACAAAGCCCAACATCACAATCAGCAACAAAAATCAAATTCGAACAGTGATAGTCAAAAGACTACACACGGAAATGCCAGTTAAATTTTTCTGGTTTCAGAAGTTTTTTCCAGGAATTAAATCTCCAGCCCGAAAATATGACGGGCCCGAGAAATAACGAACGACAGCTCAGCCCGTGATATTGGCGGGAGCGAGAATTAAGAGGTTAAAGTAATTTTATTCGCATTACGTAATGGCAGAATTATCGGCGATTAAAGATATCTAAATAAACAGTAAGAAATTAGTGGCGTCCAGAGCATTCGGAGGCCTGATTTCCGCGCGACACCTGAAAACACCCTCGAGTGTAAAGGGTAAATTTTATTGCTAGATGAGTTGTTTTGTTATTTTTTAAAAAAAACATTCATTTAACATATTTCATTCATTTAATATATTCATTCATCTTAATATATCCCATACTTTATTTTTTCGAAATGACATAAGGACCTTAATATTGTTATTTCTGGACTCACGCCAACAATATTCGACGAAATAATATATATTTGCTATGAATTGTGTTTATGAAACTCTTTGAATAAAGACCTCCGATTAAAGTAATTATATTTAATACTTATTTAGCTCCATATCTTTCTTTTTTAAGTAGAAGAACAAAATTAAACGTCAGCAGCATTGAAGGTTAATTTATTTAAGGCTGTTCTTAACTGCTCTGCTAAACAAGCCCAAAACGTTTTGACACATTTACAAATTCATTTTTTAACGGAAAGATATAAAAATGGAAAACCTGACCATGGAAGCGATTTGAAATCGAATTGTGTTTTCCATTTTTGGATCAATAAATTACGTATGGAGTTATAAGCGATTTTGATCACGTGACAAACACGTTTTTTTTTACCTTTTTTGAGTGGTTTATTCTTTCGAGCGGAAATTTGGTTCAAAACGCTCACTTCGACACTATTTTCTGAAAGGTCTAATGAGCTTGCAAAGAAACGGGGAAAAGAGTGCGATTACATAGTTTCTGAACAACAACATCTGCTAGTTGCATGCAATTCCGAACAAAAATAAATTAAAACTTATGTCAGAAAGTTGCCCTTTTGGATTTAAGAACAGCCTTAGTATAATTTATGCTACCCAAAAACCATTATGTTAAAGAAGAAAGTCGTGTTGAAAAATGCATAACACAAGCGTGGGTTTTAATTTTTGTATTTTCAGTCTCCCTTTTTAGGTGCGTATGTAATTATATAAATACGTAGCACCTATATTCGTCGTTCAGTCCGTCTGTCTGTCTGTCCGTCTGATCGCATATAACAGCGCAAAAACTACCCAATCGAATCGATTGAAATTTTAAATATATAATTGTTGCATAATTTTGTCAAGTCATTTCAAATTTTATGAAAATATGATGTACCTGTAAAAAAAAATCTCTAAAGTTTTTCTAGGAGACTGGGATTCCTAGAACTTTTTATGTAACGGCAACAAGAAAAATTCCTGTAATAGACGCGGTTACAGGAATTTTTGTTGTTGCCGTTACATAAAAAGTTCAAGGAATCCCAGTTTCCTAGAAAAACTTTAGTAACTTTACAGATTTTTTTTTTTTTTTTTTTTTACTGTGTATAGTTTAATTACAGGGACAGTCAAAAGTTTTCCGTTACATTACGGCCAATGGAAAAAATTATTTCAAGTGCATTTTAATGAGGTTAGCGCATTTCGAACAGAATGAAATTGATATGCACTTATGAAGTGCACTAAAATATACATTCAGTACAATATGCAGTGCAAAAAAATATTTATAAAACTAGTTATAGTACGAACGCACCTCATTTTCCACGTTTGACCTGCAATTTCCAACTTATATTTTTGTTTTAACACACCTGCTTTCATTTTAATTATGTATGTATATATAATACGCGAATAAACGGACAGAGAGATATAGATATAGGTATAGATATAGACAGATAGATAGATAGATTGCACACGTCCATGCATAATTTTTTATACTATCCTCTGATTTTCATAGTTCAGTTTTTCTTTTTATTATCGCTTTCCAACAAAGTTAAAATGTGTTTATGAATTCAATTTGTCTGTCTGCCATCTCTCTTGCTCTAACTCTTGAAAATAGATTGGCATGTAATTTTTTTTATGTTATTGAGATTTAATATAGAATATTCGGTGTCAAAAATGAAGCATGTAGGATTTATAGTACGTTTACAGGAACACACAAAAGAATTCCGTTACATTATGGTCGTGGGGAAAAACTGTTTTCTTTACATTTTATTGCTATTACTATAGTTCAAACGTAATCACGAAATTGGTCTTCATGAACTGGATATGCGTCATTGAGGTGGACTACAACTTAATATATTTCAATCACTTAATATATTTCATAGATTACATACTATGTCCAAGCATAATTTCTGTAGGTATCCTTTGATTTTCATAGTTCAGTTTTTCTTTTTATTAACGTTTTTCAACGAAGTTGAAATGTGTTTATGAATTCAGTTTGTCTGTTGTTTATCTGTGTATGTGTCTGCTATCTGTTTGTGCTCTATCTCTTGACAATACATTGTCACGTGATGTTTACATGTTATTGAGATTTAGAATAGCATGTTCGGTGTCGAAAATGAAGCGTGCAGGATTTACAGTTCGTTTACAGGAACACACAAAAGAATTCTATTACATTATGGTTATGGGGAAAAACTGCTTGCGTTACAATTTATTGCTGTGATTATTTCAAACATAATCATCAAATTGGTCTTCATGAAATGGATATGCAGCAATCCGGTGGCCTACAATGTACTTTCTCAAGAATATACAATAAGTAGCATTTATATTTCGTTTACAGGGAACGAGCAAATATATTCATTGCATTATGATCTATGAGCAAAAATTGATTGCAGTACATTTTAATCATTTTATGGTACTTCAAACATACTGAAAAATTAAAAAGACTATAGCTCAGAGACTCACAAAAAATTCGGGTACAAAAAAACTGACTATGGTCAATGATTGCTAGAATCGCGTTTCCCGCTGTAGTATAAATTTTTCAACTTGTCTAAATTTTAGTGTATTGCATGGTGCGTATAATTCTATACATCATGTACAAGACTGCACGAAATAAATCACACAAAATTTCGGCTATAGACAGCAATTTCTAAAAATGGATTTTTACTGGGTTATGTGTTTTTTTTTTTTTTTTTTTTAACTGCTTGTATTTTGATATCTCATTTGGCTGTATGAAAAACTGAAATGTCTTAATTTTATTCTATTACTGTTGAAAAATGTTTCACAATCTATGCCTGATGCATGATTTTTCGTTATTTTTATTATTATAATAGATTCGTCCTGGTGGCAGTCATTTTCAATAGCTAAATTCTCATTTACTGGTGGGGCATTTACAGAGTACACTCTCAAAAAACATAAAACGTATAGTCGTGGGAAAAAAAGTAAACACCCCGTACTAACTCTGCAAAATTTATCGTAGAAAAAATTTACTGATACCTCACGATTGGTAATAAAGTCTTCTTTTAAATGATGTATATAAAATTTGCTTAAGGGGCCATCTACGTATTAAAACGAACCATAACTTTGTTTTTTTTTTCAATAGCAGTACACAATTCTGACAGAATAAATGAACTCTACATCCTTCAAAAACAGATTTTTATGCAATTCGTAAGTTTCCGAGAAATTAATTATTTTAAAACGAGCGTATTTTAGGGGTTGCTGAAAATTGAAGTTCGGTACTCAGTTGTTGACCGAGTGAGATCTTAATCAAGGCACTCAAGCAGTTATTGAAGACTGCTAGATTATAGGATAGCACATAAAAAATTCAAAATATCTAGTCACTTCTATCATAGATAGTCCTTAAACCATCATTTTGCCGTTCTTTAAGCATAATTTGAAAACTACCTGGAAGAAAATAGTGAAATTTCGGATTTATATAAAGCAGGACTTAATAAATCTAAATCCATCAAAAAAATCATAATTTTTTCGAATAGTAATTTCATAATTCCTAATTCATATCATAAAATTATAAAAATTGCAAATTCAACGTATTTATGCTTGGGTATTTTAGTATTATTGCTACACAAAAAATTAGCACATCAGGAGCATAATTTCAGGAGATATTAATAAAAATATGAAAATGTAATTTGACATTAGAAGCACTGAATTTTGAATGTTTATAATTCCAAAACTCGTATTTCAAATGACTTGAAATTTGACGTCTTGGCATAGTTTTAACGGAAAATTTCAAATATCTTGTTAAAATTGGGTATTACCATTGAAAAATAATGAAGTTTGAGTTTGTTTTAATATGTAGATGGGCCCCTAAGCAAATTTTAAATGCATCCTTTAAAAATAGACTTTATTTCCAATCGTTCGGTACCAGTAACTTTCTTCTACGATAATTTTGCTGAGGAGTTAGTAGGGGGTGTTTACTTTTTTTTCCACGACTGTACAAGCAAAAAGTTGCCAAAACAACCTTGTCGTTTGAAGACTTTTTTCTGGTATTTGAAGAAAATTACACCTTTTTACACATAAGAATTTCAGTGCATTAGCTTAGGTTCCAGAAATGTCCGTGTTTTAAAGGGGGGAATGACAGACGTATTAGTTTCGATTGTAATACGAAATAGTAACAGGCAGTTCTCCTTTAAATCCACCATGGAAATTAACTGATAATATATTTTTTTAAGTTTATGTGTTAAAACATTATCTCAAACGAGTTCAAAGACAGTCTTTAATTCAGGTATAGGCGACATAGCTTTTCTCTCCCCCACCCCCCCTATCCCCGCCAGTTTTTGAACATTTAATAAACTAAGTTTTATTTTTCTCCAATTTTTAAAAACAAAGTAAATTTATAATTTTGAAGTAAGTTAAAATAATTTAACCTTAAGTGGAAGATCATTTAAAAGTTTTCCGTTAGGGGGGGGGCGGAGAGTTACTCTTCTAAATCATCTATGAAAATTAATTTTTAGTTATGGTTCTTCTGATTTTTATGTGTTAAAAACCAAAGTTAAATGGATGGTTTAACACAGTCTTTAATTCAGGTTGCGGTAACACACCTTACCGCGAATTTAAATTTTAATGAGCGAAATTTTCTTTTTCTCCGTTTATTAAAGACATACTAAATTTTTTTTTTCTTTTCGATTAAGTTAAAATATTTAAATACTAAGAAAAATTAGAAAGAAAAATTTCCTTTCTAAGGCGGGTGGGGGCTCACCTCTACCCCTAGATGCCTCCCATAGAAGTTAAATCCCTTACAGAATATAATCCCCTCCATAGAAGTTAATTAAAAAATAGAAGTTATTTTTTTACATCTTACAAAATTGAAATATACAGTGAAACTTCCATAACATTAACTCCTTAACCCTCTCGCTGTGTAATTGTTTTATCAAAATAGCTTCGCGATGAGTGTCTTTTAAGAATTTTTATTCTTTTGTCACCTGTTTTTCAAAACAAAAATTTTTGTATAATTTAAATGAGAAAATGCTCCTATTAAATAAGGTACAAATTACTATAAAAAATAACTGGTGTGAATAATCAAGGAGGGTTAATCAGACGATAAAATGCATCCCCGAGAAAATCTCGGGCTGCGCAGCGAGAGGGTTAATAGCAGACACATCTATTTAGCGAACGCTTCTATTTTTCTATTCTCAACATCTATATAATTGTACATTTTTAGCTTTGTATAGCGAACACCTCCGAACAGCTGACAAATTCAGCGTTTCCGAGTTGCCCGTTATTCAGAGATTTTACTGTACAGACTTTTTTGTTTATTAAAATGCACAATTTTTGCACACATAGCATATGCATTTATTTTATTCAAAAATGCATTTACATATTTTGCAAACATCAAATATGCACTTATTTTATGCAAAAAAGGAAAACAAAATATGCAATTATTTGTATACATAAAAAATGCAGATAATTTGCCTAAAAAGTGTATACTTTAGAAATATTCAAAAATATTAACTTTTTATGCTCAAATTGTGTACAATCCATCATTTTTTGCAAAAAAAAGTGCAAACTTTTTCTAGCTGGAATCGTTTGGAAGTTATTTGATATAATAAATTGACCTTAATAACATCATTTTAAAATGCACATCACGGCGGCTAACTACTAATTAGTCAAGTAGTAAAAATATCGAAGTATTCTATGAAACTGGTAGCGAATGTTTTAATTATGTATTCTACTCAAATGATCTAATAAAAATGCTTCCACTACCGATAATTCTGCTCTTTTATTACTTGGAAAATACCATAAATTTCGATCCATGCAAATATAATAACAACGTGTGCAAACCTTCCATTCTAGTATATCGACTACAATTATTAAATACTAAATAATTAGTAGTATTGGTGCTAATATAAATTCCTGAATATTTAATGTTGTGGGTATTTTCCGAGGTGTCTTATAATGGAATAGGAGAGAGATTTTTATTGTTAATGTCTCAGTTTTTATCAGTGTTACAAAATATCGTAACATAGTTCGAAAATAAACACATTTTCTCTTTTTAATTCACATTCTTCAAAGCTTTCTGGTGAAACATACCAATTGTATTAAATAAATTCATTTACAGAAAGCAAGTAATGAAATTAAATTGTGATACTTTCCTGTTAGGAATAAACAATTTAAGCTTTCACATGAAATGGGATTTGTTGGATCTCATTTAATGGATACAAAGGAGAAAGTCGTGAATATATTCCCCAAATATCTTCGAAATTTAATCCTAATGCATTGTACCTTCTCTAAATGTTTGATCTGTAAGTTTAATACCGTTAATATACTATATCAAAATAAACACCAATGCATGCATTTTTCTCATAAAAGTTTTGTGAAATGTTTCGTTGTACTTCTGTAAGTTTAAACCCCAAAAATTTTAATAGATATCATAAAATTCTGTATTTTTTTGCGTAAATTTTTAATTTATATTTTATGTCTATGATCAATATTTCTAACATGATTCTACGATCCAAGTTTATTAAAACATTTCCTATCTTAAAAAATATTCCAATTATTCCGTTTACTTAAATTCATTTCTATTTAAAATGTGTGTACAGTAACCTCCCGCTTAACCGGCCCCCTCTTAACCGGAACTCTGCTTTAACCGGCCGCCTTTTTTTCCAATATCAGGCAAAATTCAGGGATGACGGCCTCGGGAACTCTGCTTACGCTTTCGAGTTGAAGTGCAAGCCCGATTGGAAAAAGGCAAAATTCAGAAAGGAGAACGTCAATTCTAAAGCGATACGCGTTGACATTCACCAGTGTTGAATTCAGGTTGTGGCCCGGGGGGTTGGACATCCTCCCCCTCTCTAGAACAATGAGATGCCCCCCGGAAGGTTTGAGATTTTGCGTTTTCAATGGTCAAAAATGTAATCTCCTCCTATTCGGAACTCTATAATGTCTGATCTATCTACAAACTGTTTTGCAAAACATTTAAAAAGCTCGAGAGATGCCAACAGATCACCGTAGAAGATGTATAAGAGTTGTTTGAGTCTGATAAAGATCTCAAGTATGAAAATTTATTTGTTGAGAATATAATTAGGACTGTAACTGATGTTATTCATTACGAAGATGATCCTGATGACGATCCAGTTTTAGTTGGCACTGCTAAAATTCCTCTTACGGAAGGGGTAAAAGCAATAGAATTGCCGCTACGCTATGTTAAGCAGCGGCTAACAACTTCATCGGTTAAACATGATGTTAAAGAGATGGAGAGGTTATGCTGCAAAATGCCGGGCATCTTACCTTCAAGAAAAGAATGTTACTGACTTCTTTATGGTTGATTAACTTAAATGTACATAATGTAGAACAATTTCAACTTCTTATAAAGGTGTGTGATACGATTTTCAACAATTTAATATGTGTTAAAAATTTTTCATTATTTGTTATCAGTGACAATTTTTCTTTCAATTTAATTAATTATAAGTAGAGGAGAGAATATAGAAAAGAGAATTAAGAGAATATAGAAAATATGTGCTTTTTTAAAACTGCACAAATTGAAAAACTAAATACATCGTACGGGCTAAGTAAATTACGCAGATACGTATTTAATTTTTTTTTTTTTTTACTTCTCCGTTTTAAGCGGTTTTTCTCTTAACCGGCTAACCCCGGTCCCGCTTAGGTCGATTAAGCGGGAGGCTACTGTATTAATATTTTGTTTCTTTCAAAATCTATCCTTAAAATATTTCAAGTAATTATTATTTGTTTCAATGTCTTTTCATTTTTCAGTTTTAAATGCCGATATGAATTCTATTGAAATTATCTGTAAATTTCATTTTTTACCATTTCTGTTATATACATATATATATATATATACTCTATAAGCCATTTCACATGTTTTTATTTGGGGGAAAGCCGGATCGCTCCCTTTTTCATCCGCACTTAAAATATAGCTCTACTCTTATTTGGCCAATACGGTATTTAAGTCCAAAACATGAATCAGGAGCACATATTTGTATGCCATCAGTTGATTCCAAAACTCATGCCTATTGTTTGGAGGTTATTCTTTTTGAATAATAGATCGACCTTAATAACATAATTTCAAGATGTAGTTCCCGATGGCTAACTACTAAGATAACTAGTGAAAGTGTCAAAATATTTTATGAAACTGTAGAGAATGTTTCAATTTTATGTTCTACTCATCTGATCTAATAAAAATACTTCTCTACCGATAATTCCGCTCTTTTTTTACAGAGAAAACACGATAAATTTCGATCCAGTGCAAAGATAATAACAACAACTGCAAAAGTTCAATTCTATTATATCGAATACAATTATTAAATACTAGCAAACCCCGCGGCTTTGCTCGCGTAATATTTGAAATATGCCAAGTGATATTTATATGTCTAATTTTTATCAAAAGGTACTAACTAAATTTTTATTTTATTAAAAGATAATATTTTATTTTATTAAAAGGTACTTATTACTTTTAGGAATAATTCAAAAATTACTATTTAAAACACAATTTGACTAAACATCATTATTACACTGTATTAGGCAGAAATGAAACTTAAATTAATAAAATGAAATAAAACTAAATAAATGATAATTTAGAAAATATTTTGAAACTTTTATGCTCAATTAATACGCTCATTTCAGTATTCATTTGAAGTTTTGAATTTTTTAGAAACCATCTTCTTACATCTTAAAATTAACCATCATGTCGAATTCCAAGTCCTACCACCTCTCTCAACATAAAGGGCTATGTTGAAACAGGAACTGTCACCACTAATTTGCCAACATTAATTTTGAAATCGGTTTGTTATTTCCTAATATTCCACAGAAACGTAATTTAAAAAGCTTTTAAAGCCCTTTTTTAGAACGTTTGTTGTTCCTGTGAACCCCCGGTAGTAGAATCACCGGCATAAAATACAGCCTGTGTAGGATCAGAGACTGTTACCACTGATTCGCAACTATTACTTTTATAATCGGTTTATATTCCCTGAAATTGCATAGAATCGTAATTTAGAACTTTTTTAGAATGCTTTTCGCACCTCCCCTTCGCTTCACCCCTTTTTAATTCGAATTTAATTTCGACGTTCCTTCGAGGGTATTTATATTTTATAAGTAACTACCATGTCATATTTAAAGTTTCTAGCCTTTTCAGTATCACAGAAATCGCAATTTAGAAAGTTTTTAGCTCCTGCAACCCTCTGGTGGTAGTGGAACAGACATAAAATATAGGTTATGTTTGAGCAGGTTCTATCACCAAAATTTGTCATCATTATTTTTTTAATCGGTTTGGTAATTTATAAGTTTGCTTAAAAATTGTAATTTATAACGATTTTCACTCACTTCATTTTTTTTAAATTTGGAATTTTCTTTCGACTGTTCTTAGAAAGCAGTTGCATCTTGTAAGTAAATACCATGCCATACTTCAAAGTGTTAGACCCCTCAGTTGTGCAAAAAATGCAAATTAGAACATGTTTTGCTTTTGCAACCATCAGATGGTAGTGACAGCAACATAAAATATAACCTATGTTATAGCAGGGACTGTCACCATTGATTTGCAACCATTACTTTTGAAATAGCTTTGGTATTTCCTTAGATTGAGTAGAAATCGCAATTTAGAACGTTTTTAGGACGCTTTTTGCGCATTTTGCTCCTGCATCTCCTCTGGGGTAGTGGAAACAGATATAAAATATAGCCTATCTTGGAGCAAGATCTGTCACCATCATTTTTACACTATTATATTTGAAATCGGTTCAGTACTTCCTGAGATTGCATAGAAATCGCAATTTAGAAAGTTTTTTATAGCGCTTTTTGCGCATTTTGACCCCCTTTTAAATTTCGATTTTTTTAGGAAATGTCCTTAGAGGTCATTGATATCTTATAACTAACTACCATTCCAAATTTCACGATTCTAGGCCCTTCCGTAACGCAAAAGCCGCAATTTAGAACGATTTTTGCTCCTGCACCCCTTTTGGGGTAGTGGCACCGACATAAAACATCGCCTATGTTGGAGCAACGGGTCTCACCATCATTTTGACATCAATATTTTTTAAATCGGTTTATATTTCCTGAGATTGTGTAGAAACTACCATTTAGAACGTTTTTTAGAACGCCTTTTGTGCATTTTCACCCCTTTTAAATTTCGAATTGTTTAAGAACTGTTCTTAGATATAATTTATATCTTATAAGTAACTAATATTCAAAATTTCATATTTCTAGGCCCTTCAGTAACGCTAAAATCGCATTTTTAGAACGTTTTTTGCTCCTACACCCCCTTTGGGGGAGTGGTACCGACATAAAACATAGCCTATCTTGGAGCAAGCGTTGTCACCGTCATTTTGACACCAATACTTTTTAAATCGGTTTGGTAATTCCTGAGATTGTGTAGAAACTACCATTTAGAACGTTTTTTAGAACACTTTTTGTGCATTTTCAACCCTTTTAAATTTCGAATTGTTTAAGAACTGTTCTTAGACATCATTTATATCTTATAAGTAACTAATATTCAAAATTTCATATTTCTAAGCCCTTCAGTAACGCTAAAATCGCATTTTTAGAACGTTTTTTGCTCCTACACCCCCTTTGGGGTAGTGGCACCGACATAAGATATAGCCTATGTTCTAAGTTGGACTAACACTATCATTTTGATACCATTACTTTTGGAATAGGTTCGGTAGTTCCAGAGCTTATCTCCGACAAATAAACAATTTTTTCCTCTTTATAATAGGAGTATAGACTAAATAATTAGTAGGATTGATTCTGATTGAAATTCCTGAATATTTAATATTGTGAGTGTTTTCCGAGGAGTCTTATAATGGAGTAGGAGAGAGATTTTTATTGTTATTGACTCACTTTTCATCAGCGCTACAAAATATCGTAACACATATATACATATAGGGAAAACTGTCCCAAAATGACATACTTAGGTAAAATGACATACCTTATGTTTCTTAAGTTTGTCGATACGCAGACGATACGCAGTTATTTTGTAGAACTGATAGGCAACGGTAAGCATTTAATGGCAAAGGTTTGAAGTTTGTATTTTCCATTGTTTTCAAAGAAACTGTTTACACCTTCGTCAGAAATTTCTTGGGACAATGCTTTGGTGCTAATTCACATCTGTTTCATTTCAGTGATTACATATGTAAAGTATAAGATGAGTACTTATTTCTTTTTAGATTATTTTCTGTATGTGAAAAAATTTACAAATGCGTGTGTTCTCGTATACTACCTTTGTATATATAATATAACAGTTGTAGGTAAAATGACATTTCGGTTTTTGAAAATTGACTCTATCCCATGAACCCAGACATATTTGCCGATTATGTTTTCAGCGCATCAGTTGTGACAGAATGTACACTGGAAAATAAGGAAAGCAACGACATTAAGACAAACTCTACAGATAAAAGCCCATTTAGACCTAATCCGTAAATTTTCACAGTTTCAGTATCACCTTCTCCAATTCCAGCCTCAACAACATCTGTTTCTGATATTTCGAAACTTGTGTATCTTTTCCGCAGGCAGCATCTTCAAGTTATCATTATTATTTATCAGACCACTTGAGGTATCGCCACTTCTTTGTGCACATCATATGAAATCATCCTCTAAAATGAGGAACCATGAAGGTACAAAAGTTCGGATTAGTAGTCCTAATATTGACGAACTGAAGGCAAAAGCTGCTGAGAAACATAATTCACGGTCAGTGCGAGCAGCCAGCTCTACAGGTTAAGAAGACAATTCGCTTTGTTACATCCAATGATAAAGAGAAAAACATAGATCTGGCTGCTGGTGATGATGATGACGCCTGTCTTTATTGAAATGATTTATTTAGTCGCTCAAAACTATAAGGAAAAGTGGATAAAATGTGTTAAGTATTCAAAGTGGACACATAGTGAACGTGCCGGTGTTTCTTGACGTGCAAAAAAATATTTGTGGTGTATGGAAGTAAATTTAACAGCAAGTTATGACTGTGTCGTTTTAGGACAGCACTGTAGATAAAATGACACAGTGCCACATTTTATATAATTCGTTATTATGACATTGTGACTTTATTTATTACTTTTTAAGAGACACCATTGCATTTTGTATGCTTTGCAAAGTTAGTTTGTAAAAAATAAAGGTAATGAAAAAAATATTTGAATAGAAGCCTTGTTTTCTTAGAGTATGTCATTTTAGGACAGTTTCCCCTATATATTAGTTCGAAAAAAAAAAACACACATTTTCTCTTTTCAATCCACATTCATAAAAATTTTATGTGAAACACATCAAATGTATTACATGTATTCATTTACAAAAAGCAATTAATGAAATTAAATTGTAATACTTTCCTGTGAGGAATAAACAATTTAATCTTTCACATGAAATGGGATTTGTTGTATCTAGTTTAATGGATATAAAGGAGATACACATGAATATATTTATTCACAAATGACTTCGAAATTTAATCCTAATGAAGTGTACCTTGTCTGAATGTTTGATTTGCAAGTTTAATATCGTTTATAGACTACATAAAAATAAACAACAGTTTATGCATTCTTCTCATAAAAGTTTTGTGAAATGCTACGTTAAGTTATACCTTAAATAAAATTTAACATGTAAAATATATTTATTAGCACTCAATAAATATATTTTTAGACAATAAGTTATACATTATTTTATATTATTAAAAAAAATTAGTAAGAAAAATATCCTTTATTCTTTATTCCTTTTTTTTCGCAATATTTTTAAGTAGCCATTTCTTACATTATATCACGCATTTCCAAAAAGTTTCATAGTATAGTGAAAACGTTACGAAAATTCGGTGAAATATCATTGTTACCCATGAATCTAAAAATCCTTCCCGTAATTGGAGAACTACAGCCGACTCTCGTTATAAGGACTCCTGGAGTGCCAAAGAAAAGTGTTGTTATAATAGCAGGTCACTATAACGAAAGTTAATGAACAAAAATGAACAAATTCTAATCAGGTGCAGGAAAATTAAGGTTTCAAAGGAAATTTTATAACACATTAGTACACTGGTGTACAAAATTAAGGCCCAATCACAAAAGGCTAATTTTTAAGTAAGCGAATATTCAAAAGGAAATAATATAATTCAAATAATTACTATCCCTACAGCACAGCTAGTCCATATAGCATCTCATTCATGTCACACATGGTCAAAAGTGTCACAGTCACTACGGTGAAACAAAAAATATGAAATTCTACGCGTTTCATTATGAGTCTCAAATGATCACTATATGTGACTCCACCTAGACGTCAATGTGACTGCTGCTTTGTAACGATTCACCAGGTGACTTTACAATGTAGTTACATTGTGACTCTCATGTGACTGTCATTTTTAGACTCTAATTTCAAAGTCATCATGAACGTTGCATTATGATAAGTCACCAAATAATATCACATTATAGTCACATGGTGACTTTTCACAAAAGAGCAGAATGGTGACTTCACAGTAGTCTCTCTGTCACCGGAAAGTCATCATGTGACTTTAATCTGACATTACTTGGTAACTTATCACAATGCAGCGTTCACGATGACTTTGAAATTGAGTCTGCAGATGACAGTCACATGAGAGTCACAATGTAACTACATTGTAAAGTCACATGGTGACTCGTCACAAAGCAGCAGTCACAGTGACGTCTCAGTGGAGTCACAATTTGAGACTCATAATGAGATGTATGGAATTTCCTTTTTTGGCTCCACCGTAGTGACTGTGACACTTGTGACCATGTAAGTAAGTAAGTAAGCACCCACCCTGGGAACCCGCTTTTGTCTTATGGTTAGGTGTAACCCCCAAGCCCAGGGTAGGGAAAAGTTTTACTACCTGCGGAAACAAGCCCAGAACCCCAGTCTCCGGGAAAGAAGACTTCAGAACGACCCGCCTGACACGCCGAAGAGAGCACAAGAGGCAAGTGCCGTGTCCCCGGACCGCCTGTGAAAATTTATTATTATTTAAGATGGCGATTCTTTACCAATCACAATTGGCTACCCTATTGTTTCAGGGCGAGCCTAGAAATATATTACGATTATGATTTATATGTTTTGGAATTTACGTACTATTTGAAACATGTCCACCACAGGCAATCAGAAGAGGTAATTATTGAATGTATTTATATTGAATAAAAGAATAGTGGCTATTGAGAATATCGTAGTTAGCATAAAGTTTTTTAAGTTGTGCCGGGTCATTAATTATTTTTAGGATGTCCTGAAGGATTGTCGTTTCTGTTCTGTGAAATTTAAACTTCATGAATTTGCAGTAGCCGAAAATGTAATGCATCGGGTCTCCTCGACCACCACATTTACAAAGGTCGTCATCTTTTTTGCCGATATTATAAAGGAAAGACGGGAAGCTGCCGCGGCCTGTTAAAAAGTAAATAGATACTTTATCTTTTGAAATGATTTGGTTCTGAACTTTTGGTACCAGCCCGTGCGTATATCTGCCACCCCCTGAGTGATCCCAGTTGTACTGCCACCTGTCCAGTAATTGGGCTCGAATACATTTTATAAGATAGGACCGAGGCAATTTAACTCCTCGATCCACTGGTAGGTCGCAGTACTGGGCGGCATCATTCGCCAGCTAATCCGCCAGTTCATTACCCGCTATGCCAAAGTGGCCTTTTATCCAAGTAATGTAAAAAAATTTATTTTGATTTTGTTTAATTAAATTATGGATGTAATAAATTGAGGGGTTAGTTGGAAATAAATTGTCTAAGGCTTTAATAGTAGATTGACTGTCACTTAATATTTGGAATTTTGTATAAGGGGAGTTAATGGCCCAATTAATTGCCGAAATTATTGCGTGCAGCTCCGCCTGAAAGATTGAATTTTCTGCTCTCAGTTTGACTGTTTTTTCATAAATTTTAATGTTATGATTGTAGGCTACCATTGTATATGCTGTGCCAGAGTCCACCTTAGAACCATCTGTGTAAATCGAAATAAGATTAGTTTTTGTGATAATTTTGTCTGTAACTATTAAGTTATTTAAATGAATTTCCGTATTTATTTCATATTTTAGGATTTTATTTTCTATATCATCTTTACATATTGGTTTGGGTTCTTTAAGTAATAAGTTTTTATTGTGTAAAATATTGTATTTTAGATTTTTATATTCCAGTGTAATTAAGATTGGTGGTATTCCTAATAGGACCTGTAACGTATGTGTTGCAACATTTTTATATGTTTTGGTTATTGACGTGAGACAAGTTCTTTGGATGGATTGGAGAGCGCGTTTATCTTTTATCCTGAGGTCTCCAAACCACACCTCCGAACCATAATCTATAATTTTTTCTAGTACTGTTATGTACCAGGTTCTAAGATAGCCTCTGTCCACCCCCCAAGTAGCCGAGAAGACCCGTTTAATGGATGAGGTTAGCTGTAAAATTTTGTTTTTTATGCTAGTTATGTGCTTGTCCCATTTTAAAGTACTCTGGAATATTATCCCTAAAATTTTTATTTCCTTTAATGGCTTGATGGTATAGTTACCCAATTTAAAGGTTGGTGGACGTTTATCCAAAGTGTTTTTCCCCAACATAATAAAAGTCGTTTTTTCCTTTGAAATCTGTAAATTTAAGTTATTGCAAATATTATAAAAAAAGTTTTATTTTTTGGTTGGTTTCGGTCTCTAAGATGAGTCTGCTCCTCGCTTTGACAACCATATTGAAGTCATCGCAAAAAATATACAGGTCTTCGAATTTACTGTAAAAGTTTATTAAGATTATATTTGCTATGATTAGCCACAGAAGCGGCCCAAGGCACGACCCCTGTGGACAGCCTTGATAAGTTGGTCTTTTAATGTTATTTGATAAATAATTTGTTATTAGTTCTCGTTCGGATAAGAAGCTAAGAAGGATACATTTTAAATATTGGGGAATTGGTAATTCGTTAATTTGTTGACCCAAAGTGACCCAATCGATATTGTCAAACGCCCCTACAATGTCGAATGAGATAATGCTGCAGTATTTATATTTTTCAAGATACGTTTTTGCTTTATGTTTTAATTTGTTTAATAGTTGAATTGTGCTTCTGTTCTCACGGAAGCCATACTGGGCCCTGTGAAGAACATTTAATTTTTCTAAGTAGTGATTAATTCTTCGTTTTAGGATCCTCTCATAGATTTTTCCCAGCATGGGAAGGAGACAAATGGGTCTATAGGAGGAAGGTTGGCGTGGATTTTTATTACGTTTTGCGAAGAAGATCACATTTGCTATTTTCCATGATTTAGGAAAGTAGTTAAGAGTAAGACATTTGTTATATAAGTCACGCATTAGATGTTTAAAATTATTGTATATGTTTTTAATAATAAATGCATCAATTTTATCAAATCCAGGGGCTTTTAAATTATTTTGCTCATTAAGTACTGATTTTATTTCTTTAAATGATATTAGGGGGGGAGGGGGGGAAAGATCTTCCTCTGCCGCTGGGTCCATGAGAGGTGGATGCGGGTTTTGATGTATTGGGAAATGGTGGTTAAGTAATATGTTGAAAGTGTCTAATTTTGTAGTATATGGGGTTGAACCCTGTAGTGTTGTGTGTATGAAATGATTATTTTTGAGTCTTTTATTCATTGCTATTTTAAAGGCTTGGCCAAATTTGTCTTTTGTTTTAGAGCAGAAACTCTGCCATGATTTAGTTTTTTGTTGTTTTATACGTTTTTTGTATATTGCTCTTTCTCTTTGTAGGAGGGTTCTCCACTTTGGGTCATTTGTTGATTTAAATCTTTTCCGTAATGCTGAGATTTTATTTCGCTGGACCTTCAGCTCTGCCGTCCATCAGTCAAATGTTGGATATAATTTGAAACTTTTTGTTTTTAGTGAGGATTTACAGGTGTCTAGAATTACTTGGTTAAAACCATCAAGACATTCATCCAGTTCTAGTCGAGTTTTAGTATCAGATAAGGATTTCAGTAAGTTATTAATTTTCGGTTTCAAGATGTAATTAAATTTTTTAAAATTTGAGTATCTTATTTTAAATCTTTTAAGGTCTAGAATAACTGGTTTAAGATTTAATGAGAATCTGATATACCTGTGGTCCGACGTGCTCTCTACTGTGTCATCTACATACCATGAGTCCACGCAGTCCACCAGGTCTTGTGTACAAAGGGTTACATCTGGATTCCCCTTCATGGGACGATTCGGCTGTCCTATAAATGAATGAGGTGCCTCTATATCATTGATCAGAGTTAAGTTATTAGATAATAGTAAGTATGTCAAAATTTTTCCCCGTTCATCTTCTTTCTGATATCCTAAAAGTAACAAGTGGACATTGAGGTCTCCTCCCATTATGATGTGATTCAATGGTTCGAAGAAGTCCAGCCACTTCATATCACCTCTGAAATCACCTTTTGGTCTGGCATACACAGAGCCTATTGTGATCTTGCCGGGTTCAGTAGTAAGATTGACGAATACTGCATTATCGTCTTTATATGTCTCTATCACTTCCACGTCCTTTCGAGTTACCACAACTGCCGCTGTTTTATTTTTTGAGATAAATGCTTGCCAATTTGACGGAATTGACCATATGGCTTCGTTAAAGTAGTAAAAGTCCTGTAATAGAAGAACTAGTATTTTATGCTGATTTGCAAATCCCATTAGGGTTGATGTTGCAGAACTTGATCCCTGTAGATTAATTTGAATAAAGGTTAGTTCATTTGGAATATATATTTTCTGTGGTTTTGCAGGGTTATTCAGAATTTCTGTTATTATTTGTTCTTGGTTTACTGTTAAATTTCCATTTTGAGTATTGGAGTTGTTTGAGTTTGTTGAGTTATTAGAATTATTTATTTCTTCATTTATCGGATTGAACTTTCTTGATTAATTTGTATATTTTTATTTCTCTGTGACAGGTAGTACTGTAGTGTTGGACAGTCTGATGAACTCGATCTATGCGGGAAGTCGCTATTTGTTCCAGCACAGTTTCTGCCTATATCGAATTTATTTTATTTATTTGTGCTAGATTGCTTCGCTGTAGTATTAAATATTGTAAAGTCGGACATTCACTAGAACTAGCTGCATGCGGGAAGTCACTCGCACTCCCCATGCAGTTTCTGCATCTGTGTTGTTGTGGTTTATTTCTGTAATAACAATATTTTTGATCATGGCGTCCTGCACAGTATTCACACGTTGGAGATTGTCGGCAATTCTGATCCACGTGTCCGAAAGATTGACAGTTCTTACATCTTAATATAGGTTGGTAAGGTGCAATCCTGACCGATGTAAATCCCATGACGATCTTTCGTTGTCTCAGTAGATGAATCGCAACTGGAGCTTCTGCTTCAAAAATTAGTTGGTATGTTGAAGCTTTTTCTCTTTGTTTTCTATTAATGTAGTTTATTGGAATATCTGAATCATAAAGATTTTTTAGATTGGTTATTATTTCTTGTGGATCCATATATGTCGGGATCCCTAAAAGAATCAGTTTTCGGAGATCCGCAGCCTTATATTCTATATCTACAATGTCTTTTAGGGTTTCTATCTTCTCAATCGTCTCAAGCAGCTTATTCGTGTTTTCATCACTAAACGTTTTAATTATTAGTGTATTTTTGTTTTTGGCAAGTTCACAATATATTTGTTTATATTCAATTGTGTTTCTAGTTTCTCTTGTTAGCATGATTTTTATGTCATTGAGCGACATATTCGTGTTTTTCTGCCGAGTTATCAGGATAGCTGCTTTTGAATACTGTGCATGAACCGTTGGAATTGTTGTCTTCTTAGGTATTGCAGCCACCTCCGAATATAGTGAATTATCTGTATTTGCCTGTATGTTTTCTTCTATATTATTGCATTTTATGATTGGTTGTTATTCCTCTACTGTTTCTATTTTTTCTCTTATCTTTTTAAGTTCTTCCAAGATGATTCTAGTATAAGGTATCGTTTCTTCTGTATTTTGCTGTTGAATTAAGTCTTCTATTACTTTATTTTTGTTTCTAATTTCTTTTAATTGTTTTTCTATTTCTTCTTTGTATTTTAATTCTTTTTCTAGTAGTTCATTCAATTCTTTATTGCATTTATCCAATTCATTTTTTAGAGTGGGCTGTTCTTGAAACTTCTTAATCGTTTCTAATTGATCTTTTATGATTTGTTCGTGTTCAAGGATTTTGTGACGTTGATCTAACGTCACCTTATTGACGGTGTTGAGATTCGCCGTTATTCTATTATTTTCTTCTCTTTGTATTTCAAGGTCTTTCACCATTTCACTTGCTTTAAAGATAATTTTGTCTAGGTATTTTTTAGCTTCTTCACAATCACCTCTTCTTCTACTTCTTGTAAGTGATTTATAAATCTCTATCATTTGAGTCATTGCCAACTTCTTTATAGCAAGTTCACCATACCTCGGCGTGGCTACTTCCTCCGGAGGATCTTGAGTCGACATTGAGGAATTTTGTGTGTTGTCTTCTTGTATAGATATTTGAGTTGCTCTTTCTTCTGTAGTTTTTAAGTCATGTCTGTCCGATTTTCCTGTCCCCGTTCTTCTACTCTTATCCTTTAGTTCTCTAATCATCTTTTCCTGCTGTTCCGCTCTTTTTTCCAGATTATTTTTGTTGTCATCTAATTCTCTTATTTTTTGTTTTATTTTGATGAGATATTTTTCTGCCATACTAGACGCTCCTTTAACATGAGTGCTCTTCGTCTTGCTGTAGCTATCTATCAATTGTTCCAGCGACATTAATTTTGCCATGGGTTCTGAATATGTTGTCAGATTTTTTGGAAGGTCTTTAGTATTTAATCTTGGTGTTGAGTGTATTGATATACTGGAATCAAATGATCCTTCAGTTTCATGCTCCACAAGATCCTTTACTCTCTGTGGCTTTGGAGTCGCCTGGGCAGTTATTAACTGATTTTCTAATTCTTGGATTGTCTGATCCAATTGTATCATCATTCTCTCTTTTTCCTCTACGATTTCTTTCAACTCCATTATTTCATGTTCTTTTTCCTTCAAGTTTTGCTCAATTTCGTCACTTTTCATCAGAGCACATTCTAATTTTTCTTTGTACTCTGCTATTTTAAGTTCGTTTTGTTCTTTATTTAACTTATTCTTCTTTTTATTTTTTAATTTCTGACTGTATTCGTGAAATATTTGTAGGAGCGTCGGTTCCGAGCTACTTATTTCATATGAATGTTCGCCTATTGAAGAGCTTTCTTCTTGTATTTGTGACTTATTCATTATTCCACTTTTATTTTGGACTTTTTATAATCTATTATTTCGTGAGAATTATTTATTTAGTATATTTATATCTGAAAGTTGTATTATAACTGGTTCGGGGAGCCACTAGGCCCCTGCCACACATCTTTGAAGGAAAGGGAAATAGATAGTTAAAAGCAAAAGCCAGTGGTCGTAACCACCGAAGATGACTTAGAATAAAATTAAATTGCCAAATGGGGGGTAATTTTGAATTTAAAAAAAAGATAGTGATAGTAAAACCATTACTAATGGGAGAAAAGAGGGAAGTATGTGCTATTGCTCCCGTGCCACCAAGACCATACACTTAAATTATTAATTATCAGTTACTACTCTTTTACCAATAACATTGTTCCCCTGTGAAAAATGCATTACTGCATGTATACATTATCTCACTATTTTTCACAGGAGTTGTAGCGTTAACTTTGATGAGGAATTCGCAATTATGTACAATATAAAGAATTATATAATATAGTATATAATATAAAATGTAATTTAATTCAATTTTAAATAATAGACAAATTTACATATGTACATTTTTGATATTGATAATTTGTTATAAATCATTGAAAGTAATTTATTAGTACACAAATTTACATTTAATCACTCTTAATGTTGATCTGTTATGTACAACTTCAGCAATATTGCTCTAGTATGAGTATTGCACGTCGAGTCTCGATTTTCCATAAACGAACCAAAAAAGGAGTAAAAAAGGAGTAAAGGGAGTAATGGTAGATTGGGTGGACCTGTCAGATGGAAAACATTTGGAAAATATTTCTTAATGTACTGCAGTAGGAAAGCAAACAATACTCATCCAACACTACAAGGGTCCCGCCGACTTGCCTGTAAGAGAATGTAAAACACAATATAACAGATTTAAACTTTAAAATTTAAATGTAAGTGCGCCAAAATCAGTGCAGGGACCTCCCAAGGACCAAGGAGGGTAAAATGAGACGGAGAGGATAATGCCAACAGCAATGTAGTGCTAAATGTAAAATAGTAAATGGGAACAAGAATGTAGGACATGGTATGACTCAAATTTAATAATCGTTTACATTAAACCCAGTAATCAAAAAAGTTGCTAATAATAAGAAAATGAGTGCTAATTGTAGTAGTGATTAGTGGGAACAAGAATATATGACGTATGGGAAATCCCAATGAAAAACAGAAGAATAACTCAAATAATAAAAAAGTAGTCAATGCTAAGCCAAGAAATGTGTTCAAGGTCAAATAATTAAAATGAGAATAAAACTGTTGGCAACCTCCAGTACATTCAAGAAAAAACCAGAATAGATCCAGTAACAACAGAATGTATGCCATATGAGTAATCCCAATGATCAGTAGAATAACTCAAATAATAAAAAAGTAGTCAATGATAGGCAAAGAAATGTTTGTATGGTCAATTAATTATAATGGGAACAAAACTTTTGGCAACCTCCAGTACATTCCAGAAAGAACCAGAGAAATAACACAATAAACAAAAAAGTTGCTATTGTTAAGGATAAAAAATATAAAATGTAAAAATGTATATTGGGATCAAGAAAATATGCCATATGAGTTATCCTAGTGAAAAAATCAGAAGAATAACTCAAATAATAAAAAAGTAGTCAATGTTAAGCTTAGAAATGAGTGCAAGGTCAAATAATTTTAGTGGGATCAATATTGTTGGCAACCCCTAGTACAATCAAGAAAAAACCAGAAAAATATCAATGTGACCATGTGTGACATGAATGAGATGTTATATGGACTAGCTGTTCTATAGAGATAGTAATTATTCGAATTATATTATTTCCTTTTGAGTATTCGCGTACTTGAAAATTAACATTTTGTGATTGGTCCTTAATTTTGGACACCAGTGTATTACAAATTTTGAATGATCGTGGTAAATGTTTTAGCAATTTCAGATTTAGGTATACATTTTTCCTCAACCGCTGTCAAAACTTTTAATTTTTCATCTAAGGGAATCGCATTTCGTTTGTTTGAAACAGCCATTTTTGGGAAATGCACACAATGCAACGAACCGAATGCGCAAGCGAGCGAGTATGCGCATGCGCATATGCTTACGGCAAGAGCAATCAGGTTCAAGCTACTCATTACTAAATTTCACCCCAGGAAGAAATCTTTTCATTCTACTCCCTTCAGACTTTACTTCTGAACTTTGCAATTAGTCCTTGGCGGAAGAAAATGGTAATATTTTCTTTAAAAAAAAATTGGAAAGAAAGGTCAATTTTTGGTTCCTGTATTGGGAAATAAGCTACTGGGTGGTCGTTATATTGGATGTAAAAATAACATAGAATAAAGGGGATATATTTTGGGATATTTTGCATAGGCCGTTATAATGGAATCGTCTGTTTAATGGACTGTCGTTATAACGAGTGTCATCTGTATGTAGAAGAAGCACCTATTAGAAACCTCAAAAACCACCAGCTTTCGGAAAGCAAAGGTTTTCGTAATCATGGGTATCTAAAATAATACATTGAATATTCATAAAGTTTTCTACTATTTTATAAAAATTTCCTACAAAATTTTTTGAGCGTATAGTAACAAAACAACCAGACATTTCTGCACAAATAAATAAAACAATTTTCGTTTTTATGGTCACACATGTCAACGTTCCGGTTTAATTTAAAACCGAGAAGTTGGTCGTTATATTATATCGTTTAATTTTAATCTTACAGTGTTTAAAAGAAAACTTTTCTTCTAGACTTTATTATAAAAGTCCAGGAGGCAGCAACATTTTTTTATTTAACCATTTGTACAAGCTAATTTTCAAATTTGTGATAGATCTTACTTAATCAATTACGAAAACCGCCATCAGCTGTCGTGACAGCGGTAGATACAGCTTGGTTTATTTGGCCGTTATATCTAGAAAATTATAGATACAGTAGAACCTCGATCCATCGTTTTTCATGGGGTGCGTGAAAAAAAAACGATGAATGTGGGAAAACGAGGAATGCGGGTTAACGTCAAAGCACGAAAAAAACAATGTTTATGCATTACTAATACATGCAATGTGTACAATATAAAACTAATAAATACTAATTTGTTACTTTCCAAACTGTAAAATAAATAAATCAAAGTTGTGGAAAATTGATATTTATTTTTAAAAATCAGTAATTTTATATTGGGTTTTTCCTTTATTTTTTAAATTAAACAACAAATTTTCAAGATGTACAACATTTTTCTCGTCATTTTCTATAATTTCATGTGCATCAATAAAGGTCCGTACGGTTTCAATCAAATGCCATAATTGTATCAGATAGACTTGGCACTGGTGTAGGCTCAGGTTCATCGGCATGAACATTATCATCTGCTTCTTCGCCATTATTTTCATTTTTTGAATCATCAAACATTTTTTCTTTAGTACAGTACATGTCGCAACATATTGATCAATGGAAATATAATCGCTAAATTTCACAACCGATACATCCTGTGCTACACGCAACCACTCTTCTCCTGCATTATCGCCACAAACATCATTATTTTCTTCCCCTTCTGTTGAGCATTCTTCTTCAATTTTTCGCACAAAACCGCATTTCACAAAACAATTCTGAATGGATAAAGAGGTTAGTTCATGTCATGCTGAAAGTACAAAATGCTTGTGCTTTTGAAAGTACAAAATGCTTGCAGAAGGTGCATTTTTGGAGTAGGTTCTTTTGCTTGTTCCATGAAACATAAGGTTTTTTTCACTAGCATTCTCTTGTAAAATTGCTTAAAACAGTTGATTACCCCAGCATCAAAAGGTTTTACGACAGATATACAATTTAGTGGAGAAAAAAAATGACTTTTATATTTTTCAAAGACGACGTTTCTGGTGAATGAGCTAAACAATTGTCAATAAATAGAATGATTTTCTCTTTTTGAGCGCCGATTGATCTATCAAAGTCATGAAGAAATTTTGTAAAAATATTAATTTTCATCCATGCTTTGGCATTCCAATGGTAGGAACTGGTAGTTTCTTTACATTCTTGAAACATCGAGGTCTAGCAGATTTACCAATAATGAGGGGAACTCGTTTATCAGAAATGTCATTATCTATGCATGGTAGCACTGTTAGCCTTTCTTTGGAATGTTTACCCACCAAGACAAGACTCTACTTTGAACGTTCACATTCTCTCTGCAAGCATTTATAAAATAGACCTGTTTCGTTAGCATTATAGATGTCACAATCCTTATATTTTTCTAGTAACATCGGAAGCTTTTCGAACCACCTTTCTATGGCATCAGTATTTACTACTTCGGTACATTAACCGCATAATTTCCTGGATACCAATCCATGGCGAATTTTAAAACGAAATCTACCCATTTGATGCAGAAAAGTAGCCATGCCATATGATGCAGCTATTTCATGTGCCTTCTCTCGAAGAATATTGCCATCCACAGGAATAGTTGACGAACGAGACTAATCGTACTAAGCGAAGATAAGTCTTTCCAAATCACTGTAAGTAGACATTTTGTTAATTTTTCTCTTTTTTGCAGAAGTTCCATACTTATCCGCCTGTTCTCTAATTTCTTTCGTTTTCGAAATTATCGAATTCAGAGTTGAAGGCGATATACCTAAATGTTTAGCGATGTTAATTTTTTTCTCAAAAGGATTCTTTCCACCTTATCTATGATCTGAAGCCTTTCTTCCAAAGTTCGCATTTGTTTCGCCATTCTTAAAATTCAAAGAACGCATTAAATTGAAAGCTGACACTCTTGAAATTAAACACATACACTGCACACAACAGGTTAGCCATGAATGTGAAAGAATGTGGTAGCTGAAGCTTGCAGAAGTGGATACATCCATCCTCCCCTTTATACAAAATAGAATAACCATTCTCTAAACAAGAACACCTGTTCCGCATTTAGTTATTTACACGTACATACATGTCACAATATCAGCGCTAATCCCAGTATTTCCTCCCTAAAACAACACAAATGAGATATTTTAGGATAAAGAAGTAATTTCAATTTGTATGTCATATGGATACGCTTAATCTTCAATTTCATTTTGATGAGGAGAAAAAATTTACAACGATGAATGCGGGAAAACGACTTTTTGAAGAACGATGTATGCGGGTTTCGTTAACATTATTTAAATACAATTTGTGCAGGGACCATAGAAATAAAACGATCAATGCGGGAAAACGATGGATGCGGGAACGATAGATTGGGGTTTCACTGTATAAGAAATTCTAAATATTCTTCAATGATTCAATGGCATTCAATTGCGTGCATAAGAATAAGATGATTCAAAACTATAAACTTAATTCTGTACGGTTGCAGCCCTTGAAATACTAATTGTATGTAATTTATGTCTATAATATTTCAATATACTCAGATCAAAGTTTCACTGTATTTTCTTCCAGCCGTAGGAATTGCATATGAAGGACGGAAGATAGCTCAGTATCTGAATTCATTCCACACGAAGAATATCTTCCATCACTGAGTTGACCATAAATGTGATACTTTTTTATGCTGTCCAAAGCTATTGATAGAGGTTCTATGTAAACTGCTCCCTTTGCATACACCGTACACTTTTACCTCTCAGTGGGTTCAGGGCTTGATCGAAACCTAAAAACTTGTAAACAGAGCTTACGCTTCGAATCCATATAAAAAAAGAAGTATTCAATGTAACTAATTTAAACTTCCTGATATTTTTAAGGTACGTTTGTAGTTTTATAAAATAATAAAATGAAGTACTTCAATGTAATAAAAGAAAAAATACAGCAAAATCTATATAACATAATTTTAGAAAAAAAAATTAGGTGTCATATCACCACCCGCTAGATATCTTAACGTTGAATTGACATAAGAACCTAATTTTTGCTTTTAAATGATCAGGAAATTTTACTCTATAGAATGAATTAAGGATATAACTATCACTCAAAGGAAACCTTATTAAAAAAAACTCTCAAATTTGAAAATTTAAAAAACCCTAAAAAATACAAGTTTTTTCCCTTATAAATACGAAAAATATTAAGCTATCTAAAACATATTTATTCATTCTATAGATAATGATGTTATATGCATGCAAAAAAAAATTTAAGCCATTTCATCAAATAGTTTTTTTTTTTTTTAAATCTTACGGATAGTCGTCAAAAATCAAGTTTTGAGAAAACGCGACTTAAAGTTGCAATTAAATGGGTGCGGCTATGAAAGTGATTGTTACATAAATGCTTATAACTCCGTTAAAAATGCAAATATTTTTATGCGGTTTTTTGCACTGTGTTCAGAAGTAATTGAATAATCAAAATAGATACTAAAAAAATCAATTTTTTGAAAAGTTTTTAAGCCCTGAGCCCCCTTAACTGATGAGATAGGAATTGTAGCATAGCTAATGAAACTGGTCTCTGAGACCGCTTGATCAAAAGATTAATAAAAGGCTCGATTAACTCATAGGATACTGTTTCTGTACTGAACTTTATGTACAGAGAACGATTTATAATTAAAATTCTCCTGTTCAGAAGTCTCTACGAAGGAAACAAAATTTCACTAGTATTTGTAGTTAAACTGAAATTACACGTTAAACTGGAAAAATGAAAAAAAAAGCAGTGTGTGAGATCGCTAACAGCAGTTAAGGGTTAAAGAAAAAAAAATGTGTCTTTATCTAGCAAGGAGGTTTACGAGAATATAATTTAACTTATTCCGAGTTAACCGCGATTCAGAAAAGAGTTCCTTTATCTTCAGGAACTATCTATCACTTCTCAAAATTATATCAATACTCAGAACTTCTATCAATTCTCAAGTAAACATTTTCATTAAATCTATAGATGGAAGAGTAATAAAAAAAAGTTCATTTTACTCTATTAATTTAGCATGTTTGTTGAATGAGTTTGTTGTACATACAAATATTAACTTTAGAATATATATCCGAATATCCTATATAGCCTATAGCATCCGAAATTCTATATTTCGTATTGATACTGGGTGAGAAACGTTTTAATACACTGTAAAATGCAGGCAATGGAACTCCAGAAAACGCTGGATAAGTAATTACACTAGATTAATTTTAAACACAATTATTCTAATTTGTAAATAAGTTATACGAGATGCAAATTTCCAACTGGGCGAAAAATATCCGGACCAGGATTCGAACCAGGGATCTTTTAGCTGAAGCCGCTAATACTCTTCCATCTGAGCCATCACGGACGAACCTGGGGGATCTAATTCACCCAGCTAACCTTATTGATTATAGCATCTGGTCTGATATAAGAATCAGCTCAACAGAATATATCGCAGGCAATGGAACTCCAGAAAACGCTGGATACGTAATTACACTAGTTTAGGGTTTTCTGGAGTTCCAGAAAATGTTCCAAAAACAAAGTTTTGTTTAAAAAATGCTTCTTTAAATCACGGAAATCTATTGGTTTCTGAGGTTTCTGAAGAAAATTGTGCGCTTTTCGGAATCGTGGGTAACTCAGAAGAAATTGTAATCGTGGGTAACTCAGGAGAGATTGGAATCGTGGGTAACTCAGGAGAGATTAAGTTATATTTTAGTATTCCTTCTTTCTAGATAAAGAATAATTTTTTCATTGTATGTAAATCTGTAGATCATTGAAATACAATGTACAACTCGCAAGCGATGCAAATGAAACGGCGTCCAACTTTTTTATCATCCTATATTTCAATAAAAATTTTAAAAAAATACAGTACAGCCCCGATTATCCGCGGAATTGGGTGGCAAGGCCACTGCGGATAAAAAAAATCGCGGATAATCTGAAAAAGACTAAAATGGGGTACAAACGCGAAAAAAAAAAGGAAATTCAACATAAAAACTATGTTTTAGTATACAATAACATAATAAAACGTTTAAAATCATACATATGAACAGTAAAGCAGAAACCTTTGTTTTACGTCTAAATCACTAATATAAAGAAAAGTAAATAAGAAACAATGCCGTACACACTGTACAAAAAGAATTGAGTTACACCTTTAAAAAAAAATCAGTCACTTGTTTTTGCTTCTTGCTTTGGAAACACCTTTTTTTATTCTAAATTGTAAACTATTGTTTTTCTTTTAGCATGGAATAATTTTTATCTGGAGATTGAAGCTATTCTAGATATGCTCTCCTAGAATTTATTCCCTTCACCTAGAATGTTTTTGCTGTGTTTACATTTGGTTAATAAAATCAAGAAAAGACATCAAGACTTTATATCTGATATTTCAAACATGGTAACCGAATCTAGAAATATTCTTCTATTATTTTCAAATACATGAATTTTTCTGTTTATATTTATTAGTAGGGCTTCTTGTATTTTCCTGGCTGTTGGTTCGAATTAAAAAAAATATCTCTTCGCGGATAAACCGCACCGCGGATCATCCGCTCGCAGATAATCGAGGCTCTACTGTATATGTAAAATTATAATGAATAAAAGAAAATTATATTGTTTCGATGATACGTAAAAATGTGTATCAATAATATAAAATGCTCAGTTTATGTGTTTTATATATCTTTCAGTGTTTCATTGCATGTAAATCGGTAGATCATTGAAATATAATGTATGACTCACAAGAAGAGCGTGTGAAACGGAGTCCCCCTTTTTTTATCATCCTATATTTCGATGAAATTTTTTAAAAAAATTATGAAATTATAATGAATAAATAAAATTATATTGTTTCGATTATTCGTAAAAATATGTATAAATAATGTATAATGCACAGTTTATGCGTTTTATATCATGTTTCATTGTATGTAAATCTGTAGATCATTGAAATACAATGTTTGACTCGCAACTTGTGCATGTGAAACGGAGTCAACCTTTTTATCATCCTATATTTCAATAAAAAATTTATGAAATTATAACGAATAAAAAAAAATTATATTGTTCCAATGATACGTAAAAATAAGTATAAATAATACAAAATGTACAGTTTATGCGTTTTATATCATATTTCATTGTTTCATTGTAGTATGTAAATCTGTAGATCATTCAAATACAACGTATGCTCGCAAGAGGAGCATGTGAAACAGAGTCCACCTTTATTTATCATCCTACATTTCGATAAGAAATTTAATATTTGTTATAAATTTGTAATGAATGAAAAAAGTATATTGTTTCGATGATACGTACAAATATGTATCAATAATATAAAATGTACAGTTTATGCGTTTTATGTCATTATTCTTTCTTTTAAAGTTTTGTTGACCAGTTTAAAGTACTTTCGTCGTTAATTTAGCGTGTTCTTTTACCCACAACAATTTTTGAATAGTAGCCTTTCCTTTATTTAATCACGGATTGTTTTTCATTAAATAAACCAAATATTCTGGTAAATGCTTTTGTAAAAACATCATTTAAGTTAGTACTACTACCGGGGAACAATGTATTAACGTTTTCTTTAAAAAAATATTAAAACATTTGACAGATAAATGTGCAATTAGTGTAAAATAATTAACGTTTTCTATCTTTTAATATAATTACTGTACACCGTGCAAGGCTTTTGCACCGCTTTTTTTTATCGTTTGCTTTTTTCTTTTTACCCGACTACCAAGAAGGGTTATGTATTTCACGCGTATATGGGTATGTGGATTTCTTTATACCCTCGAAGCATTCCAACGGCTAGATGGATTTTAATGAATGAGATCTCTATCGATTGGTCTTAATCGTCCGATGATTATAGGCTGGGTTTTGGTTTTATAAATTCAAAATGGTGGCCATAAAATACAAAATAGCGATAAAGATGAAAAAAATTACGCACCCTATTGAGTGGCATATCATTGGATAGGTCTTTCAAAATGAAGACGATGTTTCATTGACTATTTTACAGTCAGGAGCTCCGTTTAAATATTACACAACCTGGAAGTTGTGCAGGTAGGATCTCTAGCTTTATTGCACCTCTAACTATCATAGATATCTATAGCCCTCATTAAAACAATGTTCATAGATAGGAACTAACAATTAAACACAACTTAAAAGTCATCAATACAAGTAAATAAAAAAATAGGTATGTAATATAAAAAAAAAATATAGTTTCACATTGATGAGAAATAATTAATTAGTTCGCTTTTTACGCAGTCAGGTTTTTTGATTTTTTAAATTTAATTTTTACTTGTTAGTATATTTTAATTAACTGCAGATTTTAATCAAACACGTTTTAACAAATTGTGAGTGCACTATTTTGAAATCTTGTTAAAAAAAGCTTTAATAAAATACCTCATTCATCGGAGAGTGTTTTCTTGGTTCATAGAAAAGGGATGTTGATATCAAAAATAATATACAGTCGATTCCATTCTACGAACCTGGCCAGAATATCAAAACTGGTTCGGCATATCAGAGGTTCGTTATAAACGATTAACAGCTTTTCATAACAGGTAAAGCTGAAAATGCTTTTAACTATTTATAAGAATCTTAATGAATGTTTTAAAGGTAGTAAAGGAATTTTACACATTTTAATTTTATTTTTTAAAAGTAGTATGCATCGAAATTTATATTAAATGGTTTCATCATAATTTTTTCCCAAAATTCTCATTATTGTGCTAGAATGATTTTATAAGGGTAGATTATAAAGCATACCTTTACGTCAAAAAAAAAAAAAATCTGTTACTTTTGCTTGCCTTACCCTTCCGAGAACTTTGATATGTAAACCATTTCAACAAAGCAGAATCTATATCATCTTCAATTGGTAAGATCATTTTGTCCATGTACAAATTTTTAAAAAGGTAATTCATTTTTTCTAGCAATTTCAAAAATAAAGTTTTTTTTTAATTTCGGGAAAATAGACAAAGATTGAGGACACTATAAGCAAGCGCTCGTTATGTCCGTAATACGTGAGTTCGTTATATCCATTAAAAGTAGTATTGTAAAGTATATTAAACAAAATGTGACTTTCTACCTGGTTCGCTATATACCAAGTCCGTGAAAACCGAACTCCACTGTATATGAACCCTTATTTAAAGTCATGAATGTAAGCACTGAAACTATTTTAAATTTTTCAGTTAGCTCATAATTTATTTCTTAGCTCATTTAAATTAATTCCACATAAACCAAACTTATCGCCTAATCGCTGAAAATCCACCGAAGTTCGGAAAACAGCACTGATATAAAATCTCTGTAGCATATCAAATAACCTCGTTAATACTTGATTACGTTGATCGACGATAAAAAATGTTTGCATAGGTTGTTTAACTGGGTTGAGATGGGAACAAACCGTTACTCTCGTTTGTTGATCTTCATAAAATTTTACTTGATTCAAAAACTTAAATTAATAGAAAACACTTTTATTTGATTCAAAAACTTAAATTAATAGAAACCACGTATTACAAAATACACAATATGAACTTAAGCTGACCGTTTTACTTAAAAGGTGACGAAAATAATAAAATAGATGTTTCAAGTTAAAAATATACATTTTATATAAAAACTTCTTAGCACTTTCGGCCTGCATCTCCCGCAGCCATCATCTGAAAATATTTTTTTTTACACCTATTAGATTCTAGAACTTCAAGAAATTGAATCTGTATTTCAAAAACTACATAAGTCAAATTAAAATAAAAAAGAAAAGTGCCCAGTTAAACTGATAGCTTTGAGCTCATAGGCTATTCACAATATTTGTATATTATACTTTTATTTCAAAAAAATAATGTACATTGAAAAATAAATTAAAGGGGGCATTACCCCCGTTTCCTCGCCCCCTTTAAACTTAATCAATGAACTTCCAAATCTAATCAGAGAAGCCCTTTATCGGAATAAACCTATATATTATATTTGAAGCAAATCGGACAATTCTGCATGAAAAACCGATTTAGCTAAATTACGGGTGGATTAGCTCTCTCTTTTCGCTCCTTTATACTTAACCAACGAACCTCCAAGTCTAATCAGGGAAGCGCCTTAACAAAATAAACCGGTATACCAAATTTGAAGCAAATCGGGTAATTCTGCGCAAAAAACCAATTTGTCTAAATTAAGGGGGATTAGCACACCGTTCCCGAATTAATACTTAACCAATGAACTTCCAAATCTAATCAGGAAGCGCCTTATTAGAATAAACCTGTATACGTACCAAATTTGAAGCAAATAGGACAATTCTGCATGAAAAACCGATTTAGCTAAATTAAGGAGGGGGGGATTAGCTCCATCATTTCCCTCCTTTATACTTAACCAATGGACCTCCAAATCTAATCAGGGAAGCGCCTTATCAAAATAAACCTGTATACCAAATTTTAAGAAAATCGGATAATTCTGCGTGAAAAACCCATTTATATAAATTAAGGGGGATTAGCCCCCGTTACCCCCCCTTTATATTTATCACAATGAACCAAGAAAAGCAATGTAAGCAAATCGGATATTTCTATCAAGAGTTATCGCGATAGGTATGTACGACATTAGCTCTGCGGCTTTAATAGCCCGAGAGCTAAAAATAAATTAATTAATTTTTTTAAGAATTCGATTTTTTTTTTTCCTCAAACTATCCTTTATGGTAGTTCCACATCTTTTTTTACCGTTTCCATGTAAAATTATCGTTCATTGCAAAAATAACGTTAGTAATCGACAGTACGATTATAGTTTCTAATGGCCAACAAAAGAACTAGAATATAATGTGATCGAACACGATGGCGAATATGCGTACGTACCTTAATGATTAGGTATTACAGCGTTTAAACACTGCTAATTTCGAAAAGTAATATTAGCGTTATTTAAACGCAGAATTCTGCATTTTAATAAGGTGAATATTACTATTTAGAAATAACGTTATTTAAAAGTCGAATTATTTGACGCCTGTTCATGACATGTCATATCAATCCGTCGTCATGTAACAATAATAACTTGCTCTGGTGTATTTTGTACACGGTCGGGTGTTCAATATAAATATGCCTATTACAAATAATCATTGTACAGAAATATTGTCATTTATGCCTATGTTAAGAGATTTTTCAAATATTATACTGCATAGTAAATGCATTTGACTTATAATTATTCTTATTAAATGTAAATTTATTTTTCTGGAAATTTAGAAATGTAAGTTGTACAAAATGTATCGCGCGGGAAGTTTTGCTGTTTCTATTTTGTCAACTACATAATAAAAATATGATTCACATTTCTTGCATAATTTGTATTGCACTAAATCTCATTGACTTCAAAAACAACATAAATCCAAAGGCTTTTTTAAGAAAAATTAATATTAACTCTCATAAAATAAATAGCTCATAATCCAGGAGACATAATAAATACAGTTTGTATAACACATTTTTTATTGGTTCCTGAAAATTCTTAAACATTGGGCTTGTGAAATTTTTCAAATAGCTGATTCAATTAAGTTTGCAGAATTCTACGAATCAATTGGCAACGCCGAGAAGAACTTATTCGTGAAGAACTTAACTTGATCACTTCTAGTATCAGAAAACTGTCTTTTGCATTGGGATTTTTATTTATTATTTTACTTAGTTTATTTTTTTACGGTACACTTTTTGAATTTCGACGACAATCACTTTAACTGTTTGATTGCGGGACCAGAACTTGCGACTATTTTTATATTCAATTGTACAACAATTTACAAGAAAAAAATTCTTTGTGAGTGATTTCTTTTCAAAATGTCTTCATATATTTTATGGCTTCGATTAATTTTCAGAAAGTGGTATGGATGTAAAAAAAAAAAAATAGTCGCCTGGACGTACGATGTCTTAAACCTGTAATCGAAAGGTTAACCTGAGTTACTGAGGTACGCGAAATGCTTAAGGGTAGACCGGGGTATGTTGGCCATAAAGGCAATTGGCCCATCTACGATACTTTTCATGGTATCCTATCGAGGACGTTAACCCTTCAACCTAAAACTACGTGTGAGATACGTGGTCTTGTATTCGGGCCAAATGTAGGTATTACGAGCATTGCCCCTAGTACAATGGTCGAACCAAATATAAATTCTTCGTACCACTAAAATTTTATAGTAAATGTTGTCTTATTTAATCGTCGAAATATCATAATTATATAAGGCGAAAATCTCTATTAAATTTTAGTGGTAGCAAAAAAGCGTAAAAGTAGGCAGCTATGGATTTGCCGAAATGTGGAATAGCACGAAGGCTGCGCGATCTTGTTTGCGTTTTGGATCCAGGCTGTTGAATCTTAAATCGTAGATTAAGGGATTAATATCACAGCGACGTGCGTTTTAACCTATAATCTTTGACCCAGAACAGCGTCAGCAGCCAAGAAGCATTCAAATGAAAGTCACATCCAATTCTATCTGTACAAGAAGAAAGTATTGGATTTGTGAAAAATTTCGACTTCCGGTTTTCGATGGATTTACACGTTTTAGAAAGTCTTTAACACAATTTCATGGTTTTTAGAAAATTTCTGCCTGTCACTCTGTCTGTGAGTCTGTCTGTATATGACAAAAATTTTGTAGGCGCCCTATCTCAAGAACTAATGCACGGAATTTCACAAAACTTTAGATTCAGTTAGACCTTGATATAAACTGGAGCTGATTAATCTTTGGTGTACATCACTCCGCAGGTGGCGCTGCTACGCTGCATTTTTCATGATTTCTACAATAGCTCTATCATAAGAACTAATGCACGGATTTTCATAAAATTTCATATTTAGTTTGTCCTTAATATCATTTGATGCTGATTAAGTTTTGGTGTAAATTGCCCAACAGGGTGTGCACTATGCTGCATTTTTCCTGATTTCGGCAATAGCTTTATCTCAAGAACTAATGCACGGATTTCCTTCAAATTCAGGTATACCTTGATAAATATTTATGCTGATTATGTTTTCGTGTAACTTGTCCGACAGGTGGTGCTACTATGCTGCATTTTTCCTGATTTCCGCAATAGCTTGATCTCAAGAACTAGGGCACGAATTTTCATCTAACTTCAGATTCAGATAGACGTTGACACAAGTTGTTCCTGATTAGATTCTCATGTTAATCGCCCAATAGATAGCGCTGCCCTGTTATGCTAGATTTTTCTCGATTTTTGCAATAGCTCTTTCTCAAAAACTAATGCACGGATTTTCATCAAACTTCAGGTTTCGTTAGACGTAGACAAAGTTGTTGCTGAATAGGTTTTGATGTAAATCACCAATAGGTGTCGCTGCTATGCTGCATCTTGCATGATTTACACATTTTAGTGATAGTCATATCTGAAGAATTAATGATTGGAATTTCATATCTTTAGAATTAACATGATGGGCATAGATTAAGGAATTAATATCATAGCGACGTGCATCTTAACATGTAATCTTTCACCCACAACATCCTCAGCAGCCAAGAAGCATTCAAATGAAAGTAACATCCAATTCTATCTGTACAAGAAGAAAGTATTGGATTTGTGAAAAATCTCGACTTCCGGTTTTCGATGGATTTATACGTTTTAAAAAGTCCTTAACACAATATCATGGTTTTTAGAAAATGTCTGTCTGTCACTCTGTCTGTGAGTCTGTCTGTAAGTCTGTCTGTATATGACAAAAATTTTGTGGGCGCCCTATCTGAAGAACTAATACACGGAATTTCACAAAACTTTAGATTCAGTTAGACCTTGATATAAACTGGTCACAGTGCCATTTAATTTTGTCACTGTGCTGATGAATTTTGAAGTATTTACATGTATAAGATAGAAGAAAGTTTTGGGATTGGCACATCCGACTAGTTTTTTTTCTCTTAAAAATAATCATTTCTGATTTCTTTTTAAATTAAAGTTTCACTTTGGTGAATACCAGTCTAAAAGACCGTTGTTCAGAGCTTATTTTCTGTCTACTATTGTATAAAATTATTAACAGAATATTTTGATACGGTGATCAAAAACTAAAATGGCGATATAGGGCTTGTTAGCCGAGGGATGTTGATCCGTGGGATGCTGGCTAATATCTTCTAATGCCTTCTTTAGTCCCTGACTCACCACATTCTGATACAGGAAATGAAAAGGAAACTTCAGACCAATAAAGAAACTGAAGTTTTACCAGAAATTTCAATCATTTCTGCAACCCAAGTACTGCAGAAAACTACAGATAATGCTCTACATCTAATATCCTTTCATCTGTAGCAGCAGTGAAGGTTCCAACGTCAAATGGTCTGAAACCTTGGGATAAAGTTGAACAAAATATTTTTTCTTATCATTTGTATCTTTTATATAACAAATTAAAAGTACACTTCATATTTTATATGCTTTTTCATTTAAGCTAGTTATCCGAAAATCTACCACGTTCAGGTTGGCCTAGTGACTTGATGTCCTTCTGAGCTTCCTGTAGAAGCTATTAATATTTTACATTTTTTCTCGTAAGTGGTTATGCTTTAACACTTTCATCGAGGCATAATGGCGAGACTTTGTCCCACCCTTTGCGCTAAGGGCCTGAGCCGCTCCTCGCAGCGCTAAAATTAAGACAAAACACAAATTCATTTAAAACTTGTTTATTTTACTTTGAAAAATAATAATCAATATCATTTCTCATTCTAATGATTTGTTTGTCCTTACAAACATAAAAAATAATAATAATAAAATGTCGTGTCCATTTGGGAAAATCAATTCGCACCGGAAAATTCTGCCCAGTAATTATTAGACATTGGATATGGGAATCAATGTCTAATAATTAAAAGACAGACTTTTCCGGTACGAGTTGATTTTCCATGATTGATAGATAATATTCCTGGAAGACGAGTTATTTCGTCCCTCTCGATGAAAGTGTTAAGGGGGTCCACGACACAAAATTCTTCAAATTTTCTATTTAAAAAAAAAAAAAAATGATTGCATTAAAACTTTCTCTGTTTTATTTCCAGCAAAAGGACTTTTAAACCATGTTTCTATCTTAATTAGAACAGGAAATATTACGTTTTTCGCTTTGGTTTGTTTTCAAAATCTAGCTTTCAAGCAATGGTTGCCATAGAAACGACTTCTTGTGAAAATGTGTTTTTCTCCAAGATAGATTTTTCACCTTTTTGATTCAGCAAATTTGAAAGAAAAAATCATTTTTGAAAATATGATTTTTTTTAAGTTACGCAATATTTTTTAATTTTTACATTAAATATTCGTAATTTTTTAAAAATAAATATTTTTTAAAATGCTAAATCAAAATTAAAGCTTATATATTTAAAAAATAAAATAAAATAAAATTCTAAAAGTAATATCTAAAGTTATAACGATTTTAAATTACGACACTTTTTAACTAAATTTCATTTTTTTTATTATTTAAGAGAAGTTTTATCATGTTATTTTGTTTACAAATAATATGGTTAACCATCACAAAAAAATTCAAAATTTTAACTCAATATTTTTTTTTGAAATAGTATTGTGTCTCGGACCCCCTTAACACGCGCTGAATGTACAAACTAAAAAAAAAAATACAAATTATAATAAAATTAAAAAGAAAAAAAAAATATATAGAAGAAAAAATGGATCAACAATCCCCGGTCTACTCCAATACTCATATACAATCAAATTTTTAAAAATAATTTTTAAAAGTATCAAAAGGAAACTATTTTAATAAAATTTTAATATGAAAGGATACATAAATAATATGATATAAATAAATATATGATATAATATAAATAAAAATGATAATAAAAAATTATTTAAATCGTTACGATCTTTTGACAAAATATATGTAAACTATTGAAAAGGAATAAAATTGATATATTTTTATTATTGCACTTACCTTTGTGTGCTTCCTGACAAAATATATGCTTATCAAAAGGAAAAAATAAATGTACATAACAAAATTTCAATGTATTCCTCACTAAATTTAATCATCAAATAATTTATTCAAAGAGTACAGTTGTTGAAATGAAAGCTACTTAAACATATAAACTAAGAGAAAAAAACCTTTCCTCGAAGATATTTGTAGTTAAGTTGAATTAATTCCATATAACCGAAATTATCGCTTAATCTATGAAAATGTTAAGAATTTCTGAAATAAGTCCTAACATAAAATCTCAATGGAATATCCGATTTTCTCATTAATACTTAATCATGTTTATCTATGATTAAAAGGTTTGAATACGATGCTTAAGTAGATTAATGAACTAGAGAGGAACATATAATTAAGTAGCGCTCTTCCATTTATATAATTAAATGTTACTTGCAGAAATAACTTAGATTAAGGCTGTTCTCAACTGCTCTTCTCAACAAGCGCAAAACGTTGTGACACATTTACAAATTCATTTTTTAACAGAAAGATATAAAATTGGAAAGCCTGAGCATAGAAGCAATTTCGAATAGAAGTGTTTTTCCATTTTTTGATCAATCAATTACCAGTTCAGTTATAAGCGATTGTGATCGCGTGACACGGCATTTTTCTTCCCTTACTGACTGGATTTTCTTCTTTTGTCCGGAAGTTCGGTTCAAAATGCCAACTTTAACAGTATTTTCTGAAAGATCTATTGTGTTTACAAGAAAACCGAAAAACAGTTCGATGACATGGTTTTTGAATAACAACACATTCTAGTTTCATGCGTTCCCGAACAAAAATGAATTAAAACTTATGTCAGAAAGTTGACCCTAAGGGGCTACTTCAGTCACCTGGAAAGACTCGCTCGCTAATGCTAATCCTATGGAAGAAATTTTTAACCCCTTAACGGTCGCATTAAATTACGGTTTAAAAATTCAAATTGCTTATTGGCACCATTTTTTTTTTTTTTTTTTTTTTTTTTTTTTTTTTGAAAAATACATTATTTACCTTATTTAGTGACAGGTAAATTGATGCCATAAAAAAGTCAATTATACTATTTTATAAAACTGGTGGGAATCAAACGAAAAAGAATAAAATGAATAAAAGACACAGCCCGTGAATATCACGGGAGCGAGAATTAATGGGTTAAAGATATCTCGTTTGCATTTTAATATTTTTAAATGATTTTTTTTTTTTTTTTTTTTTTTTTTTTTGCATTGGATAGCTGAGATTCATCTCTGCATCTGCCGTTTTTACTTTTCCGATTTTGTTTGCAGATTTTTTCAAGAAGATGCTTTCACTTTCGAAACTGGTTCCGCTAATGAAAGTGTCCTAATTAAAAACATCTGTAAGTGAAATAGAAAAAGTAAAAAACGCCTTTTTGTACAGATTGATCTCAGCTATCCAATGCAAAAAGAATTGTTTAAAAATGCTGGAATACAAACGGGATATCTTTCAAATTTTCTTCCACAGGATTAGCATTACTGAGCGGGTTCTTCAGGTGACTGAAGTAGCCTCTTAACAGAAAATATTTATTAGCATTTAGAACATAGAATTTTTTTTCATTTTTCTATTCATTACTAAATTTAATCATCATATCATTTATTCTCAGAGTGCAGTTGTTGGAATGAAAGCTATTTAAAGTTAAACATCTGAACTGAGAAACTAAATCCTTTCCTCAAAGTTATTTGCTGTTAAATTGAATTAATTTTACGTAACCAAACTTATCACTTTGTCTTTGAAAAGGCTAAGAAATTCTGAAATAAGTCCTAACATAAAATCTCAATAGAATATCCGATTTTCTCATTAATACTTAATCATGTTTATCTATGATTAAAAGGTTTGGATAAGATGCTTAAATAGATTAATGAACTATAGAGGAGCATATGATTAAGTAGCGCTCTTCCATTTATATTATTAGATCCACAGAAAACAATTGTAAGCGTTTAGAACATCAATATTTTTTTTTCATTTTTCTATTCATCACTAAATTTAATTATCATATCATTTATTAAAAGAATTCAGTTGTTGAAATGAAAGCTATTTAAAGTTAAACATATAAACTAAAAGAGTAAATCCTTTCCTCTAAGATATTTCTAGTCGAGTAGAATTAATTCCACATAACCAAACTAATAGCTTAATCTTTGAAGTTCTGTGAAGTTCTGAAATAAGTCCTAACATACAATCTCAATAGAATATCCTATTTTCTCATTAATACTTAATCATGTTTATCTATGTTTAAAAGTTTCGGATGCGATGCTTAAACAGATTAATGAACTAGAGAGGAGCATATGATTAAGCAGCGTTCTTTCATTTACATTATTAAATGTTACTTGAAGAAATAATTTAGATCAACAGTTTATAAGCTATAAGTGTTTAGAATATCGATAATTTTTTTCATTTTTCTATTCATCACTAAATTTAATTATCATGTCAATTATTCAAAGATTGCAGCTGTTGAAATGAAAGCTATTTAAAGTTAAACACATGAACTAAGAGAGTAAATCCTTTCCTCCAAGATATTTGTAGTTAAGTTGAATTTATTCCAAATAATCAAACTTATCGCTTAATCTCTGAAAATGCTAAGAATTCTTAAAATAAGTCCTAACATAACATCTCAATAGAATATCCGATTTTCTCATTAATACTTAATCATGTTTATCTATGATTAAAAGGTTTGGATAAGATGCTTAAATAGATTAATGAACTATAGAGGAGCATATTATTAAGTAGCGCTCTTCCATTTATATTATTAGATCCACAGAAAACAATTGTAAGCGTTTAGAACATCAATATTTTTTTTTTTCATTTTTCTATTCATCACTAAATTTAATTATCATATCATTTATTAAAAGAATGCAGTTGCTGAAATGAAAGTTATTTAAAGTTAAACATATAAACTAAGAGAGTAAATCCTTTCATCTAAAATATTTATAGTTAAGTTGAATTTATTTCACATAACCAAACTAATAGCTTAATCTTTGAAGTTCTATGAATTTTTGAAATAAGTCCTAACATAAAATCTCAATGGAATATCCAATTTTCTCATTAATACTTAATCATGTTTATCTATGATTAAAAGTTTTGGTAACGATGCTTAAACAGATTAAGGAACTAGGGAGGAGCATATGATTAAGCAGCGCTCTTTCATTTATATTATTAAATGTTACTTGAAGGAATAATTTAGATTAACAGAAAACAGTTATTAGTGTTTAGAATATCAATAACTTTTTTTTTCATTTTAAAAAGAAATTGACAAAGTTTTTTGCTCTTAAAGAATTATTTGTTAAGAACTCAAGTCAATCATATTTTTGTATCCTAAAATCATACATTGCGTTAAAATTAATATATCCTACAGTACGCTTATTTACACATTTGTGACGTCGCGTCGTCCTGACTCTTTTTAGCAGAAAATCCCGTATATGGGTGGTATTGTTGCATATTGCATTATGTAAAATTAGTTATCGATTGTGAACATTTTTATAAGTAAATAAATACATGATAACTCATATGAAACTTTCGAAACATTTTGCGGTAGCAACAAATTGAGTTTTTTTTTTTTTTTTTTTTTTTTTTTTTTTTTTTTTTTAAATACAGAACAAACTATACTAATTAACCCTTTATGTACTGAATTATGAATTCATGAAAATTTTATCTTCTAAAGCATTTTTCGTGGATTGTGTAAACTACATTAGAAGATTTACATAAACATTTAATAAATTTTAGAAGGATTTAGAAGGATTAATTAAATTTGAATTTATAGGGATTTTGTGCAATATTTATAACCCCACTCAAATCTTTTATTTTAAATATTTTTCTTATCATACGAATTGAATATTTCCAATTGAGTGAAAAAATGCCCAGAACGATGGATACGTAGATGAACTATTATTTAACACAATCAAACAGATTGGTAAAGTTATCATACGAATTGAATATTTCAAACTGAGCGAAAAATATTTTTCTTAGTATTTTGTAGAATTTGAAAATGCGCAAATATATTGTTCGTACAATAGAAATATAGAAATATTTCCGAATTGAAATATCCCCCCCCCCCCCCCTTCAAAGCCAAGAAAGATGAAAAGATGCAAAGGCAAAAGAAATCATCCTTATAAAAATATTATTGTTTTGTGTTACCAATAATGCTTTTGGAACAAGATGAAGTAATGTATCTATAACTCATTCTAAACTGTATTATAACTAATCGACGTATTAAATGAATTTTATGACAAGTTATTTTAATGGTATTTCAAGTACTGTGCCGTGTGGTGACCGGCATTAAAGAATAGTCCCAATGTAACCCGTGCATGTCGTAAGAGGCGACTAAAAGGGGTTGGGCGAAAGGCTGACAACCTTTCCCTGGAAAAAAAAAAACCTTGTTGCGAAGCCCTTAAATACATAATGTTAGACGGACTGATCTCATGGTAAAACGGACTGGAACTGGAAAACGGCTTATGAATTTTAGAATTGGAACTTGGAATGTTGTAAGTTTATACACACTGTAAAAAAAAATGGTAACTTTCCATGTAAAATCCAGGAACGTTTCGCCTTTTATCAGGTTTTCAGAATAATTTAGCTCTTTCCTGTGAAATTCTGGTTTTCTTATCTGAAACGTTCCTGAACAAAAGTTGGAAACAGCAAAACGCTGCGGCCGCCATTTATTATTTTTTTTCCTATAATCCGTTGCTCGCGCGCGAGTGTCGAAAACGAATTCCTTAAATGAATGTAAAAAAATCAATATGGAATGCAAATAAATCAATAGACGACATAATCCTTTACGTCTCTATTGTCAAGATAATTCAGATGAAAATACAATACCTCTGTGACATCACTAAGAGATTATCTCTCGTACTTGTCTGTGAAATCTTTAACGAGCAGACTGTGTAAAAAAAAAATACACCTATTATTTGGATCTGCATTAACCAGGGGACAATCAAATATGATTCTCACCTATTTTGATTAATTTAAAGTATGTTTTAGAGTTCTTATCTCTGATTATTCTTGTGAAAGGATTTCTTCAAATGGGCCTTAGATTTTCAGAAATTAGATGCCGAGTTTTAGCATACGTTTCAAATACCCATTAGTTTGCAGCTCTCAACGTGTCTTTCGTGGTGTGGACGCAGAAAGCTTGCACGCCACCCGTACGGCCCGGGTTCGATGCTACCTCTTGACTTTTTTTTCTTTTTTAATTAATTTTATATTTTAACACTTTATTACAATTTGATTTAAATTTGACATATATTTGACACTTTGAATTGCTGCAAATTTGAATTTTTTTTTTTCTTATTTTCGGAAAAAATATACAATTACGTTTAGGTTTTTTTTCATGAAAATTTATATGTATTTTATCTAACTTGTAAACTAACATAATCACTGACGAAAATCCAAAATATTTTATGTCTAGATTTTTTTTCTAATTATTATTTACATTTATATATTTTTATATTTTAAGCAAAGTTCAGAAACAATATATCACATATATATTTACTTTATTGAATTTTAACTGAAAATTTATTTTTTCGTGTAAATTATAAATAATAATTTTGATGTCAATTTCAAAATATTTTTTGATTCTAACAAATAATGATAATAAAGCGAAAATTGTCAACTGGAAATGTAAAAATCGTCTGCGGATCCCGCATGCTGTGAAATGTCAGTAATGTCATAATGAAGGGAACGAACATCCAGAGTGAATTATGTCAGCCAGGTATCGGTCCGGATAGCCTAACAGGTAAGGCATTGGCACGGCACGCCAAGTATCCAGGTTCGATCCCTGGTCTGGACAGTTTTCGCTCTTGTGCTACTCCAACCTTGAATATGTCAATAATGTTTTGCTGTCAACAGAAATATTCCTGGTATTTCGCAGGAAACTTACTGGCATTTCTGTAGAAAGTTTTTAACATATACAGTAAAGTACCAGTCATTTTCAAGAAATGTTTCTTGGAAATAATGGGCAACTCAGCTGCCCATTTTTTCCCAGGAACGTTGCGGAATTTTTTTTACAGTGCAGAGCTGGTGCAGTGAAGCAACTACAGAGTCAGATGGATAGTTATAGACTGGACATATTGGCCATACAGGAAGTAAGATGGAAGGAGAGTGGGATAAGAGATATTGGTAATTTTACAATTTTTAATAGTGCAAGCACAAAAAGAAACACGCATGGTACTGGATTTATGATCAGAAAATGCCTTAGAGAAATTATTATTGATTTTCACAATGTAAATGAAAGAATATGTATCTTGAGATTGAGAGCAAAGTTTTTTAACATTTCAATAGTATGTGTCCATGCACCAACGGAAGATACCGAGGACGAACAAAAAGATACTTTTTATGAAACACTACAGATTGAATTTGATAAGATACCAAGACATGATGTTAAAATGGTAATAGGTGATTTTAATGCTAAAATTGGAAAAGAATACACTTTTGTACCAACAATTGGAAAATCTAGTTTACATGATTTGAGTAATGAAAATGGAATAAGAAATGTGGACTTCGCTGCTTCTAACAACTTAATCATAAGTAGCACATGTTTTGAGCATAAGAACATACATAAAGAAACTTGGATTTCCCCTGATGGAAAGACAAAAAACCAAATTGACCACATTATGATCGACAGAAGACATGCTAGTGATGTTATGGATGTACGAAGTTATAGAGGTGCGGATTTAGATACTGATCATTTCCTTGTTATTATGAAATAAAGACAAAGAGTTACAAGACTTCGAGATGCAAAAGGAACTATGCAAGTAAAATTTAAAACAAAAGATTTACTAAACATGCAGAGAAGAAAGGTTTATCAAAGTAAATTAATAGAAAGAACTGCTAGTGAATATGCTGAATTTAATGAGGAAGATATAATCAATAGTAAATGGGCTAAATGCAAAAATATCATATTAAAAACTGCTGAGGAAGTAGTCGGAAAGGAAGAAAGGAGGGAAATTAATGAATGGTTTGATGATGAGTGTTGGCAACTGATTAAAAAAAAGAATAAAGCAAGAGAAAAAATGCTGAAGCATAGAACAAGACAGGGTGAAAATCGCTTTAAAACAATTAGAAGAAATACTCAAAAGTTGTTACGTATGAAAAAACGAGCTTTGGAGCAGAGTAAAATTCAAGAAATTGAAGACCTATCAGTATTAGGTGATATAAGCCAAATGTATTCAAAGCTTAAAGGAATCAAAAAGGGCTATCAACCACGCACCCTTTTTTGTAAAGACAGAAATGATAAACTTATTGGAGGGCACGCAAATGTGACAGATAGATGGGCAGAATATTTTGAAGAATTGTTAAACAGACAGTCAAATGATGAAAGAGAAATACAATCTAATCATAATGATTATGACATGAATGAAGAAAACTGTGAACCACCAACTGTAGAAGAAGTAAGGGATGCTATTGCAAAATTAAGAAATGGAAGAGCACCTGGTGAAGATTTGATAAGTGCTGAGCTTTTGAAATATGGTGGAGAGAAGTTGGTACAAATGTTACATGATCTAATAGTAGAGATTTGGCAGAATGAATAAATACCAAATGAATGGAATGGTGCTATTATTATCCCAATTCATAAAACGGGAAATATCTTAAATTGCCAGAATTATAGAGGCATAGCCTTATTAAATGTTACATATAAAGTGTTGGCAAAGATAATTGCAAAGCGATTAGAACCGTATGCTGAAGTGGTGATAGGTGATTATCAGTGTGGTTTTAGGAAAGCAAGATCAACAGTGGATCAAATCTTTAGTATCAGGAACATCCTTGAAAAATTCTATTTGTTGATTTTAAACAGGCCTATGACAGTATAAGCAGAAATAAGTTATTTGAAATATTAAAGGAATTTAAAATACCTGATAAAATAGTTAAGCTTATAAAATTAACACTGGAAAATACAAAAGCTAAAGTTAAGGTACAGGGAAGACTTTCAAGAGAATTTGCAGTGAATTCAGGTCTAAAGCAAGGTGATGTTCTCTCGACAATTCTTTTTAATTTATGCCTGGAGAAAATAATTAGAAGCATTTACACAACAGGGGTGGTACTATTATGAATCGCTCCCTCCAAATCATTGCATTTGCAGATGATGTTGATATAATTGCTAGGAATAAGAAAGTCTTGATTGAAACATACAATAAATTAGACACTGAAGGAAGAAAACTAGGCCTCGTGGTTAATAAAGAAAAAAGAAAATACATGAAAATGGACCGAATGAAATCACAGGCAACAGCAACTTTAACAATAAATAATGAATTACAATTTGATGAACTAACAGAATTTAAATATTTAGGATCTACGATCACCTGTGATAATATGGTGGAAGCAGAGATTAAAACCCGACTTGCATCAGGAAATAGATGCTATTTTTCTCTTCGAAACATTCTGAAATCATCTCTAATATCTCGCACATCCAAACTTAAAATTTATAAAACTTTTATAAAACCAATAGTAATTTATGGTAGTGAGACCTGGACCACTACACAAAAAGATGAAAAGCTACTTATTACTTGGGAAAGGAAGATCTTAAGGCAAATTTTTGGACCTATTAAAGAAGACAATACATGGCGTATAAGGACAAATATGGAGTTAGAACTGTTATATAATGAAAAAGATATAATAAATACTATAAAAATAAGAAGATTGCAATGGTTAGGCCATCTAATCAGAATGAGGGATGAGCGAAGCACGAAGAAGATTTATAGTGGTAATTTAATTGGGAAAAGAAGTATTGGTAGACCCAGGAAGAGTTGGATAAAAGAGATAGAGAAAGATCTTGCAGAAAATCAAATTATAAATTATAAAGTAAAGGCCAGAGATCGGAAGGTCTGGAGAAGTATATTGAGGGAGGTCAAAATCCTACATGGACTGTAGCACCATTGTGGAAGTAAGTAAGTATTTTAAGTACCGTCAGTAGATAAAGGTTTAAAGACAAATACATGTTTGTCTGTGTGCGATGGGTAGGAAAATCTACCGCGAGTACAGATATGAAAATATGGATGAGGATCGTACACGGCAGGTCCTAATGCACCGAGGATCAAATTTTTCTGCTTTTGTTAATTGGTCGAGATATTAGATTAAAACCAGGTATTAAAAGAGAGTTTTCGGAAGCACTCATACACAACAAGTCTTTCGAAACATTTTGCAGTAAGGTAAACTGGGATAACTGGAGCCACGAGGTAACAGGGCCATAGTCCTTTTTATAAAAAAAGATGTTTTTTTAAGTTTTAGCTTTTGTCAACATTCCACCCCCATCTCTACTCCTCAAAACAACGTGTGTCAACTCAATCATAACTCTGCCTTTGCTATGATAGGTTGCCGAAAATTTAGGTTTCTTTTTTTAAAAACAACCTCCATTTAGTTGAACTTCCTCGGCTTTTTATTAAAATACGGTAAGTACTTTTATCAAACAATCTTTTTATTTAAAGATTAGACGCATAAATACATTAGTATTATAAGGTATCTATACATATTTACTTCATGTTTCAAATGTAAGGCCTATGTTCCGGTTACCCCATAAATTTTTCAAGAATGGGGTAACTGGGACATGTATCAGGGGTAACTGGACCATATGGGATCCAGTTACCCCAACAGTTATAAATATCTTTTTGAATTTCTCTTACTGCGGAAAATTAATTTCTATATATAGATATATATATATTTTTTTTTTGCTTGCAATAAAGAAAAATACATAATATCTTATTAAAATTACATAATATAATTTTTAAAAAGCATGTCGGGGTATCAAACTAAATTTCTTAAGTGTGATAACTATAGCTCGAAATTTTACGATACAGATGAAGAGGCGTACATAAGGCAAAGTGAGATTATTAGAAAATTATCGACAGAAATAAAAAAAAAATAGTTCTGTTCGATATAAATATATGGTTACATTCTCCACAGGTCTATTGGACATATTGAACTTCCATTGTGGTAAATAAAAAAGAGAATGACATACTTAAGTACTTACATAGTCGTTTGTTCATAGATGTATCTTGTTATTTTTTTTCTCAAAATACCCATGTAACTATTATACTTATTACCTATACTAAAGCACATAAATACTTACTTGTTACGTTTTTTGTATAAATAAATCTAATATTTTCACTTTTAGTGCTTTAGATACATTGACAGTAAAGGTTTCCCTTACAACGCCCTTTAGTTGATATATAATATGCATGATCTGTCTGATTTAAATTTTTTTTAGTTGTTTACACTTTTTCAAAGAGGACCTGATACTCAATATTTAAAAAAAAAAAAAAAAAAAAAAAAAAAAAAAAACGCGTGTGGAAAATAGACCCTCCTGGTCCACTTGGCCCATTTTTATGGGGCAACTGAACCCATGAGGAAAAAAAGATGAAATATATATATATATAGATAGATAGATATTAAAATGTAATTTTGAACATTTCTGTCCGATAGAGTGAACCTAACTGAACACATTTACAAAGTTCAGACTTTAATTCAAAAGAATATTAGCCTTTTGAAGCTGAATTGCCAGAATCTCCAGAGTCACATTGTAAAATCATGGCCCAGTTGCCCCACGTAACCTTCGCATCAATTTGAGTCTATTTTAATATAAAAGAATCTATACAAATTATAGAAAGATTTTTGTTTGTGTGCGATGGGTAGGAAAATCCACCGCGAGTAGAGATATGAAAATATGGATGAGGATAGTACAAGGCAAGTTATATTGCACCTGAAGCTCAGATTTTTTTACTTTTGTTAATTGGTCGAGATATTAAATTAAAACCAGGAATTAAAAGAGAATTTTCGAATGCACTCATATACAACGAGTCTTTCGAAACATTTTGCAGTAGCATCAATTGAGTCTGTTTTAATATAAAAGAATCTATACAAATTAAAGAAAGATGTTTGTCTGTGTGCGATGAGTACGAAAATCTACCGCGAGTACGAGATATGAAAATATGGATGAGGGTACTATAAGGCAGGTCCTAATTTTCCTGAGGCTCAGATTTTTCTGCTTTTGTTAATTTGTCGAGATATTAAATTAAAACCAGGAATTAAAAGAGAGTTTTCGGAAGCACTCACATACAATAAGACTTTCGAAACATTTTGCAGTAGCATCAAATTAAGTCTATTTTAATATAAAAGAATCATATTGAATTATCATAAAATGATGGGCATAAGTATCTCAGTAGAATACCAAATCAGCTCATTAATAGTTAATTATATTTATCAGTGATTAGAAAAATTGGATTTTATCTACTTTAAGATAAGAACAAATCACTATGTTGTACTCTCTACTTGATATTTAAAATTTTAAGAGACGGGATAATTAATTTAACCCTTTGCGGTCGAAGTACCCTCAACCGGGACTACTTTGGTCCTTGCGGAGTTACTTTGGTCCATCCCATAAAAAAAGGTTTTATTCTTTGTATTGAACAAACAATGCAAGATAATTTGGAGTTTTTGCCCTTGAAAAATATTTTATACCCTACTATAGGGTATTTGAATAGTTTGGGGGTAATTTAAACGTTTTTAGTGGCAACACTGGATGTGTTTGTAAACAACTGTTTTCGTGTGTAGATTTTAACTCTCCAAACTTTCTATAGTGAAACGATCTGGATAAGAGCTACAAATAAGGTAGGTGTCAAAATATTACCTTTAGTAACCTGTAATCCATGTGTGACTATAGTATTCCGTTAACTTTTTATTTTGTGAGGAAATGATTGTATAAAGATAACATGAAAACTATCATTTCGGGGCTACTTTGTGACAGGCTTTTTTTGGTCCGAAAATAGCTCCAATTACTTAGATATGCCTTTTATACAACCAAATCTCTTAAAACACGTTTTAAGTTCTTCTTAAAATGTGCACAATTTATATAGTATACATTATTATCTTTTTTTTTTAAACTTTTTTTTAATTATCAAAATAGGTTAAAAATAAATGTGAAATACGTGCCAAAGTAATGAATTTTACACTGGACAGTGGTGCGTATATAAATAAATTTAAATTTAATCTTCAATAAATACATTCTGTTAGTACTCACCACTATATTTTTAAAAAGTATTCAACTTAAGTAATGACTCCGCTGTTTTTTCATACTTTCCTTATCATTTTTATCTGTTTTGTCTGCATTTTTCTAAGAGTTACCAGACTATGTGGTCACCGTCTTCATTTTCTCATAAAATACACTTTCTTATAAAGTTTTTAAATGTATAGTTCGTTTGAACTCTCCTCATTTATATTTTTTATTATTAAATTTAGTTAATTTTTCATGTTTATATATATATAATACTCAACTTTTAAATATGTAAATATTTTAAATTTTTCCTCTTTTTCCTCTGTTATTTAAGCATTTATATATTGAGTTAACTATAATGTATGGTCTCTGTAAAGAGTCTTTTTTTTATGCTTTTTCGCCTGTTTTTGGACTGTTTCAGGTTTGATAGGATCTAATGGACATTTCTCTCTCTCTTTCTTTTTTTTACATATATCTATAAACTAACATAACTTATGTTTGCTTCCTTTTTTTTTTTTTCCAACTTACTCTTAAACTTTCTAATTTTGTGGCCACCAGCCGCACCTAAACATTTTTCTATGGCTCCCATTGCATTGTAAAACGCATATACCTCTACACCGGATGTAAAGTTGCATGGCAAATAGGAAATTCAGAAAATCACTATATTGTTCCATTGTTAAATCCCTTATTATATCCCTTAATTGAAAAGAATTTTATGTCCTACTGAAACTTGCGATTCATTAAAGCAAAAAATTAATCTATAAAAGTACTTAATGTTATCTGCCTCTTAACATGATGACTTTTCTATATGCAAACTTATAACAGTTAACATTGAAACTATTTTAATTTAGCTTAAAAGGTAAAATTCCTTATTTGAATTTGTAGCTCAGCCGCATTCCTTCTGCATAAAACAAGCATATCTCTTTAATCTGTGAAAGTACTCAGAATATTCAAAATTAGTATTGACATAAAATCGCATTAGAATATCAGATCGCCTTCATTAATACTTAATTATGTTTATCGCCGATTAGAAAGGTTCTATTATCATGTTTAACTAAATTAAGAAAGGAACAAACTTTCCAGTTACACTCTCTGATTAGTAGTTATAAATTTTACGAGAAGGAATAATTTAAGCTGGGTTCGGTGTGTTTTCTTTATTTATTCAAAATGCTTTTACGTTTGCCAAAAGAATTTTTTGCCCAATTTAACGACCTATTATATAATTTGAATACTGATATTTCTAAAAGGTGGTATCAATCTGAATTAAAAACTCTCACATGTGGCGACACTGGATTTAATTTAGAAGAGTTGGGTTGGGTTGATTTTGGCGGCCGATTATCTACTCGAGGGATGTAGGCCCTAAAGCGAGTGCCCTCCGTGTGGGCCTTTCTAAGGGAACCTAACCCGTATATACGCTTGGAAATCCAAGGTTTGAAGAAAATCACGAAAACTCCGAACGATTAGGCCGACGGGCGCGCTTGGGTTCGAACCCAGCACCTCCTGTCTACCCGCTTCGAGAGCAGAACCTTTCGGCCACTGGTGGGGCTTAATTTAGAAGAAAAAAGCTTTTATCTTTTAGAACTACGAAATATTTAGCCTACACAAGTAAGTATTTTTTAAACAAATTGAAAACACCTTGAAGAATTTATTTGGAGTTTAAGTCAATCACATTCTAGTATCGTAAAATTATGACTTGTTACACCTTTTTTCTCTCTCTCATACACTTAGAGTCCTGCATCAGGTCGGGTTATCCGCATTTTCCCACACCCGAACCGACTCGCTGTTCGGTTCGGGCCGGGTCGGATTAATGCTATATTTTTCGTTTCGGGTCGGGTTAAGGTCAGATTGACTTCTACTTTTTTGCTGTGTGTTGAACTCGGGTCGAGTTGACTTTCAGTGTTTCGGATTCGGGATGGCTTCGGGTTGGGTTTTGACCATTGCGGCTCAAGTTGGGTTGACCCGATTTTTTAAAATAACGTTCAAGTTATTTTATCAGGTTAAAAATCTAGATACATTAAGACCTCCATAATGGACACTCACGAAAAGCGGACACCTCAATTTAGCGAACACTTCTTCAATTCCTAACACTTATGTATTTACACGCTTATACCTCTGAACAGCGGGCACTTCCATATCTGCACACGCGTAACATGTATATGTTTGCATAAACTATCATAAATACGATACATTACTTTTTTGTGTGTCTCAAAAACGGAATATTGGTTATATTTTTCATATTCCGAGACAAGAAAAAATGGTTAGAAAGAATAATTAATGATCACATTTTTTATAGAGTGTGACTAATTAATATCAGAACAATAGGCTATCTCCTTAAATTGCCCCTAGGCACATACTTCCAATTGCAAAGTTACCTAAAAAAGGTGCAAAATTTGATGAGATAAGTTGCTATTCCATGGGGAGTCTATTTGAGAAAATACAAAAATTAAATTTTTATACGGTCCCCGTAGGATAAATTTCGATTTAGGAAATTTTTCCTAATCCATTCCTGAATTAAACAAAAATATTCTATCTTGATATCTGCAAAATTCACACAGATATTAAAATACAAAATTAGTGACTTACACTACTTAAGCATACCTCTGATACGCGATATCAGTTCATTTGAAATGCAAGTTAGGAATCGACCATAAATTTGCACATTATTAAAAGTCGATCTAAGACAATGTCTTAACTTTTAGATATAAAATAACAGCATATAAATTTTTGCGTTAAACTTGCTTGAGAAATATGCTAGAGGTCTGCATGAGCCCGAGCTTGGCGCCAGGCCCCTAACCGGCCCGTGTCTTTATTGTTCTTAGGATGTGTCGGGCAGGCAATAAGTTTTGTAAAAATAGTAATAGCGATAATGAAACTTCTGTTAAAGGATTCATTGGAAATATATTTTAATAAATTACACAGAAATATTTTCAAAAATCTACTTTTTGTTATACAGCTTTAAAAGTTATGATTTTTTAAACCTATTTTTCATTTATTCCAAACGACATTATTTTTTAAAAATAAATCTGTATTCGAATGTAATAGTCTAAGAGTATAAATAATCATTAACTTTGCTATTGCATGTATTTTGAATTGATGCCAAGTCCCCACAAATCTTCCGTTATAAGTGTGTTTATTTGACCAAGGTTTAATACGTTTGAACCGGAAACTCTTTCAAGAAATTCAATTAAATAAATTTCACTTAAAATCTTTAAATTGGATTGGATAAGTCAAATATTCATTAAATAAATTTTCAGGTTTTAAAGAGGTGAACTGGTTCAAATTAATCTACACATTACGGAGGATTAGTGGGAGCTATGTTTTTGTCATGCGGACACGTAGTGATCTAAAATATCCTGTAAAATTTTCTTATAAATATGTATGTAGTATTCTTTAAAATAATCTTAATTGTATTTTAAGAAAAATGGAAAGAAATATGAAGCTGACAGGGCTAAAATTATGAAAAAACTCTAAATCGGCATGTTGGAAAAGTCTCGTTTAAATCAATTGACACATTTAAACAGTAAAGAAAGAAGCTGAGAATGGCAAAAATTAAATAAAATCAGAAAGTGAAGCTACAGGAAGGAGTTACTTACTCATCTGGAAGCTTTTAAAAAGCATTTCAAGGTTCTATTAGGAACCAATCTTTGTTTAAAACTTTAAAAGCGTTTTTCTGCATCACAGGTTTTTTTCCAGCATGTCTCATCTTTAAATTGATATAAATCAATAACCGTAAAAAATAAATGGTTCAAACTTGGAATATATCTTTTTCAATTATTTTACTTAAATTTTAATTTGGTGAATTTGAAAAAAATATTCACTTTTGAAAATATGATTTGTTTAGAATAAGTTGCATCTTTTATTTATTTTTTTTTTATTGCTATTTTAAATTTTTAGAATATTTTTTATTGATATTTTTTAGAATGTTGAATCAAAATTAAAACTTATTTATTACTGTTTAATTAAATTTAAAAAAATCAATTCGACAAATAATATTTCGAGTTATAACAACTTTAAATTACGCTGAATGTTTTGGAAAAGAAAAATAATTTTGTAAGAAGTCTTAGGATGTGATTCTGTTTACAAATTATAGGGTTAACCCTCACAAAAAAAAAATCAAAATTCTACATAACTCCATAAATAAATAAAAAAAATAAATGTTTCCTGACCAGTATTTTCTCAAATGGACCCTCTACAGAGTTACAACTTATCTCATCAAATTTTGCACCCTTTTTTATGAAACTTTGCAATTAGAAGTATGCCTAGGGCAATATTTAAGGAATAATAAGGGATATTAATAGCCTTTATGAACCACACTGTATACATTTTGTTTCTCATGCAGTAAATTGAATATACACTCACTCATATTCAAATACGTATTTATTTTCATCCGACAAATAGTTCTGCTCAATTTTTTTTGTGAAAATACCAATAACCCGACTTGCAAAACTGTTCTGAATATGACCAGCAAGATATAGTCTAGGGTGAATCCGAACCGCAGAAAGAGAATTAGTCATACAGGTCCGAAAAAAAGAAAATTAAGGACAATCCGTCCCGATGCAGAACTCTATTCAAACATCCGAGGTGTTCGCTATTCACAGGTTTTACTATATTTGAATGTACATCCATTTTTCTATATGAAATAAAATTAGTATTAGAGATACAACTTTAGATTACTTTTCATAATTTCATTAAAATATGATTTGCTTTCCTTTATTTACGGGTTCGGTTTGGTTTGCGGGTTGAAGTATTGCGGGTTCGGGTTGGATGCGGATTGAAATATGTCGGGTTTGGATCGGGTAGCAGGTTGCTGAAAATTATTTTAGCGGGTTCGGGTCGGGATGCGGGGCGAGGAATTTTTTGACGGGTTTGAGTCGGATTGGGGGTTGCGGGTTGACTTCAATTGGATTTTTCGGGTTCAGCTCGGCTAGAACCCGAACTGCGAAGGACTCTACAACCAAACTTCTTAAAATTAGTTATCAATGATAAGCATCCTAAACGGACGTCGGACTAAAGAAAAATAATTCAAAAGAAGAATAGTTAACTCCTTAAATTTTATTCAACAAATTCTGACATAAAAAAGCAAAAATAACCATTCGACTAGTAATTTTGTCTTCTGTCAGTTTATGCTTAAAAAACTGGTTGGATGTGCCAATCCCGATACTTTCTTCTATCTCATATATTTTAATATTTCGAAATGTTGTTACAAATGTCAATATTTTGTTTTTATCAGTTTTATTAGTATTTTTATTAGGGTTGGGTTGGGTTGATTTTTGACGGCCAATTATCTACACGAGGGATATAGGCCCGGGGGGAGTGCCCTCCGTGGGGGTCTTTCTAAGGGAACCTAATCCGTATTAACGCATGGAAGATCCACGGCTCGAAGAAAACCACGAAAACTCCGAACGATTAGGCCGACGGGCGCGATTGGGATCGAACCCAGCACTTCCCGTCTACCAGCTTCGAGAGCAGAACCTCTCGGCCACTGGTGGGGCGTATTTTTCTTAGTATTATGAATAACTTCATACATACTTTTCGATGGTACAATATTGAAAATTGCACAAAAATCGCTATTACAGCGTCTCCTTCCGGCAGAATTTTTCCAAATTCAGGGAGGACTTTCTTGCCATGACCAAAAACATACACAAAAAAAATTTGGTTCAATTCTAAGCATAACTTCATACACTTTTTGATGGTACAATATTCAAAATGGCACAAAAATCGCTAATAACCTACCCTTCCGGTGGATTTTTTCTAAATTAAGGAAGGACTTGCTTGCCATAGCCAAAAAAAATTTGGTTCAATTCTAAGCATAACTTCATACACTTTTTAATGGTACAATAAAACAACGACACACGGACACACGGGCAGACAGACATTTTCTATAAATATGTTTTTGGGATCCCTGACCCCTAAAACGTGTAAATCCGTCGAAAACCGGAAGTCGAAAAAAATTTCGATTACAATGCTTTCTTCTATTGAAGATAAAAGAAAGCAATAATGTTAAGAGGTAGCCTCACCCAGAAAAAGGGATTGATTAAAACTATAAAACATGTTTTGTTGAGTAAATTTTTGTTGTTGAATTGAATGTTGTTGAAGCAAAATTGTCAGTTGAAATAAAAACTCGGCTCTGTTGCTTGGACAAAAAAATACTGTTGACACTCTTACAAAGTTATAACAAAATTTCATCAATTTTACTGGAAATAACAAAATCTGTTTTTTTTTTTTTAATTTTACAATAAATTTGTAATTTAAATTTGTAATTTCAGCAAAATGTTGTTGTTTTTGAAAATTTAAATCGTTGTGTAGTAGCCATAACACTCTCACGTAATTTTGTTGACTTATATAGCTATATAATTAAAAGATTAACGTAATTATTGTATAATTAAAACTTTTTAAATTAGGACGGACCAAGGTAGTTTTGAAAATCCTCCTCTCCCATTTATTTTTCTTGATTTTTTATTTGAAATTGAGCATTTAGATTTTAAATAGTTCAGAATATTTAGCAGATAAATTACATCAAAATAGAGTGCACTGTGCAGTACATAGTTAATTCTTTTTTGAGGTCTTAATTTTAAGAATAAGAAAAATTAATACAAGACAAAGAAATTTTTTTTAGAAAATAAAGTATTTGTCGTATTAAAAAAAAAACTAAGTTATAGACTGAAATATTTTATTACTGTGCGGATTTTATTTATATTCTATCCGGGCTTCCCCTGTTTAAACTGGAGTCCCCGCTGCCTTCAGCTGTGTGTTTCCCGGCACCTTCAAAGAAATCACTTCATATTTATAAACTCCTCCAAAATTGCTTACCCATTCGGTAAAGTAATTCTCATAAAACAAATTAATCGCAAAGAATCACGAAATGTTCATGGAAAACAGAAATATAAACAAGTTGGAAATTGCTCGTCAAATGTGGCAAATGAGGTGCGTTCGTACTATAACTAGTTTTATAATTTTTTTGCACCGCATATTGTACCGAATGTATATTTTTTTGCACTTCATAAGTGCTTAGTCTGTAACATCATTAAAATGCACTTGCCATAATTTTTTCCCATTCCCCGTAATGTAACGGAAAACTTTTGACTGTTCCTGTAATTAAACTATACATCCAATTTTGATAAAATTTGAAATGGATCGACAAAATTTTTCAACAATTATATTTTAAAACTTCAGACCATTCGGAAGGCTGTAACATCATTAAAATGCACTTGCAATAATTTTTTCCCATTGGCCGTAATGTAACGGAAAACTTTTGACTGTCCCTGTAATTAAACTATGCATCCGATTTTCATAAAATTTGAAATGGCTCGACAAAATTTTGCAACAATTATATATTTAAAATTTCAGACCATTCGGAAGGCTGTAACATCATTGAAATTGACTTGCAATAATTTTTCCCATTGGCCGTAATGTAAAGAAAAACTTTTGACTGTCCCTGTAATTAAACTATACATCCGATTTTCATAAAATTTAAAATGGCTCGACAAAATTTTGCAACAATCTTATATTTAAAATTTCAGACCATTCGGTTGGGTAGTTTTTGCTCTGTTGTATGCGGACAGACAGTCGGACGGACTGAACGACGACTATAGGTGCTACGTATTTATATAATTACGAACTCACCTAAAAATGAAAGTGCCCAGTTAAACTGATGGCATTCAGCTCACAGTCTATTCACATAATTGTATATTATACTATTACTTCAAAGAATAATGCCTTTCGAAAAATAAATTAAAGAGGGATTACCCCCCCCCCCCTATTTCACATCTTCATACTTAACCAATGAACCTCCAAATCTCATCAGAGAAGTGCCTTATCATAATAAACCGGTATACCAAATTTGAAGCAAATCGGATAGGAAAAAATATTTATCTAAATTAAGGGGGTATTACCCCCCTCTCTGATCCCCCCTTTATACTTAAAAAATGAACCTCCAAATCTAATCAGGGAAGCGTCTTATCAGAATTAACCAATATACCAAAATTGGATCAAATCTGATAATTCTGCATGAAAAATCAATTTTACTAAGTTAAGGGGGCATTAGCCCCCAGTACCGCCTGTATACTTAACCAATGAATCCCCAAAACTAATCAGGAAAGCTCTTTATGAGAATGAACCTAGAAAAAAAAATTGAAGCGAATCGGATATTTCTATCAATATCTATCGTGTTACGTACGTACGTACATACATACGTACATACATACATACAGAACCTGCGGCCACATTAGCTCTCAGTCTTCGATAGCCAGTGAGCTAAAAAATCTTAAAGCACCGGTTTTTGCGAGCTATTTTATGAATTATTGTGAAAAAAAATTTCGACTCGAAGTTTTTTCTGAAAAAAAAAAAAATTATGGCGAATTTTTAACAAAAATTTCGGGAATAAAAAAAAATATTTTACCGGATTTCGCGGTTGTTATTTTTTTTTTTTTTTTTTTTTTTCAAAAATCGCGAAATCGCGTTAAAATCTGTATTTGTTTTTAAAATTCGGTATTTTCTGAAAGAGTAAAACATTACCTTTATTTTGACGCACATTTTTGGCATTTCAGTTGAAAATTAATGGAGATATTCAACATGTAAAAAACAGAAGAAATCGCAAATCGCGCGATTTTTATAATTTCTGGTAAAAATTGTATCGACTGGCTTTATAATGCAAAAAATAATCGCGATTTTAAAAGGATATTTTCTAAAGGAATAAAATATTTTATCGAGAAGATGGATTTTTGCGATTTCTTTCGAAAATCTGATTAAAAATCCGAATTTTTTAGAAAAGATTGAGATCGTCTAAAAGGGGAAAAAATCTTTCTATTATGACGTCAACTCCGTGCATATCGGATGAGAATTGCGGGCGGTATATAAAGTATTTAAAGAAAACCGGAAAAAATCAATATCGGTCAGAAGTTGGAGCACTTATTCTTTTTATATTTTTATTAAAGTTTGAGTTTATTTGGGAATATAAAATATATTTTTAAAATTAATGAGTTTTAGAAATTTTCTTGCTTTTCTTCAAGAAATCATTATAACAATATGAAATAAAACTGTTATATATATATATATATATATATTCTTATGTATTATATATGCGTGTGTGATAAATAAAAGATGTTATTACAGAAGTAAAATGATTTTAAAAATATATATTTATATTTCACATAAAATGTTAACAGTGATAAACTGGGAAATTGTCAAAAATGGCCTATATTTATTTTTAAAAAAAAACTGTTTTTCAATTCATTTTTAAAAGGACCTACAATCATTTGAATCATCAAAAGAATTTTTTAAATCGCACCTTAAAATTATTATTCATTATAAACTTAATCATAGAAAGGGGAAAAAATACTCCATAAGATAGTACAACTTATTTCCTAATTATATAATCAGTTTAAAAGCACTAGCTAAGTTTCTTATTTAATTTAAAAATCAAATTATTAAAATGTTTTTTAAATTATTTTACAAGCTATAAAAATATCAAAAAATCTACCCACCTTTTTAGCATTAAACTTTTTCACTAAGATAGTTATTTCATTCATTTAAATAATAAATTATCTTTTAAATATAGGCGCATAAGACAAGTTCAAAAAAATCTTTAAAAACATTTCAAAATTCCAAATTCCGCATCTACCAAACCATCACTTAGCCTTCAACCTTATAACCCCATACAATCCTCTCCGAAAGACGTCTCAGTAGCCGAGAGGTTAGAACGTTTACCTTCTGTACTTGGGTTTTCCAGGTCGAACCCCCAGCACCGTAATACGGTCGTTTAAGATATTAACAAACAATACATGACAAGATGGCTTATAGATGCGCCATCAAAACGGAAATGTTGTTTCTCAAAAACAATTTAAAAGCAAGTATTATAATTGCTTGTTTAACAAAACTTTTCTTGTTGTAACAAAGAAAATTCTTAAAATTAAACAAAACAATTGTTCTTTAAACAAAGAAACTAAAAACTTTTACAGTAACAGATAAGTATTTTTATTTTGAAAAAACTTTCAACAAAAGATTTTTTTTTTTTTATTAAGCAAAATTGGACCATTTTACTTGAATTAACAAAACATATTTTTGCTGACGATACAAAATTTTTTTGCTGGAATTTTAAAAAAAATCATCAATATTTTTTTGTTGCTTCAAAAAAAAATTTCCATTGGCCCATATTTAAACGAAAAGTTTTCTTGAACCAACCAAATTTTTTTTTGATTCAACAAAACTTTTCTCTGGGCGCTCCATATGGAAATTGAAACAAACTTTGAAATTTTCAATACAAACACCGAATGCTGATATCATATTTAGGAAAATTTTACATTTGGATACCAAACGAAAAGTCATTCGATGAAGTAGTTCAGGAATTATGCACGTGTAAATTTTGGAACTTTTAATCTTAAATTCATTTTTAAGAGTTGCAATACAAATTGCAATGCGTAAAGTTTTGGAGCATAACGAAAATACTACTTGGCGAAATGAGCTGTAATTTTGTATATACAGGATGCTACCGAATTCGACCGAAAAATGCAGAGCGGTGATAGTAATCATCAAGTGGAACAAAAATTACAATGGAATATTGTGTCGCAAACCACACATTTAATCAAAAATACAGGGTGTTCTAGCTTAACTCAACTTGGGTTGCAGGTAATAGATTTCAGAAAACTGAAATATATTATAAGAAAAGTTTTAATAGACATGCTCACTTTTGTTGTAAATATGATAGCATTAAAAAATGGTGGATTTTTCCATTATACGCACCAGCAGTATGCACCAGGCGCTCCACATTTTAGACTGTGATTACCAGTTCATACTGTGTGATCGATTGAGTGAGCACCTTGTTTTTCCAGAAATTTTCCAGACGTTATCACATTTCATTCCGAACGAGGTACATACAGTTACAGTTTCATTCAAATATTTATATTTTTCTCATAATTATTAAGTCATTCCGAGTTCAGATAGTCTGAAATACCCTGTATTTGTGACAAAAAAGTGGTTTGTAACCCCATATTCTATGGTAATTTTTCATCTTCTTGATCCTTAGTATCCCTCCTTTGAATTTGTCCGTCGAATTCGGCAACACCCTGCATATATATTCATATATGTATGTGTGTGTGTATGTGTGTGTGTGTATAAAGATTGAAATTAATATCCCGAAAATTACGTATTATAACCAGGAGTGAAAGTACGTTATATTTTTTAAATATATGTTATTATTATTTTTAAGGGGTCTCAGGACACTTAAAGTTCTAAAATTTTCGAAATTTTAATTTTTTAGGTATTAAACTTCTATGTTTTCGGAACATTTTGATAAAATTGTTATCTTGAAATTCTCATTAGAAAAGAAGTTATGGCATTTAGAATTATACTTGCTCAATAGCTGAAACGGTGTCTCCAAAATTTTAAAGTCATTTTTGTCCAAATGACGTTTTTGGGCATAACGCGCACGATATCTCAAAAACTTCTGAATATTTTTTCGTGAAATTTTCAAAACATATTTTTCATGTTAGTCTGTAAAAACTGAACCTAAAATTTACTTTTTATTGTAAAAATAAAATATTTTTTTAGGGGTTTATATTGTCGAAATTTTCTAAATTTTGCATTAGCTAAATACAACTTTGTATAAAAATATAAAAATGCTTTAAATACAGATTTATTTAGGTTCAGTGTAATTATTACAATCTGAGGTATAAGTAGGCACCAAAATTTTTATTCCAGTTGCAAAATTTATTTTGTAATTGTGCGCATAAGTGGTTATGCCGATTTTCTGCTTGTCAAATGTCTGACAGTTTTGAGCCCCCTGTAAATGCTAATTCTACATCTTGCAATTTTTCAAATATTTGAAATGAAAGAACATACTTGTATCTTTCATTCCCATTTAAAATTGTGTCTTAATATCAAATACATTTTACGATATTAAATGTTGAAAATTGTCCTTTTTTTCATTTTCTCCAATTGTAAGAGTCCTGAGACCCCTTAAACTATTATCTTCAAGGCAGATTTTCGTAAAAGGTGCAATAGGAAGTTACGGTGAAAATTGTATTTTATAAATAGTGGTAGCAAACATATAAAAAATACAGAACGTGCTATACATGATTATAACCCATAAAAATATTAACTGAAGAATAACTAGAAGATTTATGTATGATGAGTATCGAAAATAACAACTCATACAAAAAATTAAAATACGCAAAAAATTTAGGCTGCAGTCGTTTCTTCATTTCTAAAAAAATTGATAAGGTTTGAGATAATTTAGTTGAGTAGAACTTAACCATATCTGAATCTCAGATGAGGCTCCCAAATTAGAACATATAACGAACGAATACCGCACCCTTAACAAACGAATTGGACACCAGTATTTTTGCACGGAAAATTTCAAATTATCTAATCTGAACTTTTCAGGGGTTAAATAATACGTAAAAAGATGATCAGAAAAAGTCGAGCCAAAACAATAACAACTCGAAATAATACAATTGAACAATAAACATTAGTTGTCGCAAATTGGCGGCATCAGTGTTGCCAGTGGGCTACTATTTTTTTAATTAAGATTTCTTGATTGGCACCAGTTTTTTGAAAAAGTAACATTTGCCTTATTTAATGACATGTGAATTAGAGCGAATACAAATGTAATTTTACCATTTAAAAAAGTGGTGCCAATCAAGAAATCTGAATTTTAAAAAAGTAGTCCACTGGCAACATTAGACGGCATTCGTTCATTAAGAAATTAAATTATAGAACATAATGTTTTGAAAACGGTTTTCGATTAAAATTTATTTTGAGTAATATGTCAAAATCATCAAGGATTCAATTATGGCATAAATTAGTTTCTTTTATGCCATCCTGAATAGAACTTTAATTATTACAATTCAAAGAATGATTTGAAAAGAGACTTCATGAGAAACGGGGTTTAAAAAATCATAATGGTATCATAAAATTATGACTGACAGATTTTCTTTTCCCCCTTTTTTACGTCTACAGTATACTTACTTTCATTGACTTTAAATCTTATAACTTTAGTTGTGGAGTTACCTAACACACATTTTTACTCATGTCACCAGTTCATTACTTTAAGCTGATTCGATTAGATAATTTATTTCAGCATGTTTTATTTTTTTAATAAGTATATAATTTCATTTATAATAGCTAAGATTATATTTAACACATTCACAACGGGAAACGAGAATCCTCGATTTCATTCAAAAGTATCATTGGCTAAGGGCGTGGCTTCTATCTTATAAAAAATGCATTTATATCATGCTGTCAATATTTTTTTTTTATATTGTAACATATTTTCTATTAAATTCGTTCATTGAAAGGTATTTACCGATGCATAAACTTGGGAAACCTATCTATAACACAAATTAGCAAAAGACTAGATATATTTTCCAAGTTTATGCATCGGCAATATCTTTCAATCTACGAATTTAATAGAAAATGTCTTACAATATAAAGTAATATGGACAATATGATATAAATGCATTTTTTGTAAGGTAGAAGCAGCGCCCTCAGTCAGAGATGTTTTTTGAATGAAAACGAGAATTCTCGTTTCTCGTCGTGAATGTGAAAATTATATTTAACCATTTAGCGTTTTTTATGTAAATTACACTGCCACCGTTAAAACTATATTGTAAATACGTTAAGTATTATTAATTTGCAAATATCTATGTAACTTATTGGAATCCGTTTCGCAGTAAATCAGGTTGAAAGGTAGCTTTATCAGCTGCTTTTGAACATACCAACGCTAAAGATCACAAATATGCAATGTTTCACTCTTCCTTATAATATTATTATAAATGAATTATATAATAATGCTAAATTTCCATTATAATATTTTTAAAACTTAAGTTTCCTAATCAGTTATAAAGTGAATTAAAACCACGTTTTCAATTTCGTCAAAATGTTGTGAATAATCGTAACATATTTATATTGGTACTATTATGTTAGACGGCATCAGTAATCGTCAGAATTTCTCAATCTCAACGATCCTTTTTTTTCTCGACATCTTATACATACCTATTATAATAACTTTAAATTTCCATTATAATATTTTTAAAAATTATATAAAAAATATTGATAAAATAGGTAAACAGAAATATATCAATACAAATATTAAAATGCCGCCTAATCAGGTCTATTAATGAATAGGCTTAGTCAGTAACAGGAATGTTTAAATGAGAGATAATACAAACTAGAAACATTTTATTTCATTATAAAAACATCGTATCCAATTTTTGTGCACAGAAATACACGCTTAAGTTATTTAATTTCCCTTAACCTTTTAAATAGATTGTTAGTTCTTCTTCTTCACACGAATTGAGCCAACGATTGAAATTAAAATGGTGTCAATTGAAACAAGGTTTGACGAGTTAAAACTGGCGACCATCTTTCATAAAAGTAGTTTTTTTCGCGTTCTGAGAAAATTTTAGATATAGCATACTGGGTACAATGCATCCACATGTCCCTTATATCCAAAATATATGTAGTTTAGGCCAGCACTTTCTAGATATCAGCTAAGTGGCATTGTTCCTTTGCATTTCAAAAAATTGACATATTTTTCAAACGGGATCAAATTTAAAATGCTATCACGCATTATTTAAAATTCAACGCTATCTTACTGTGTATAGCCTCATACAATACTTACTGTCGGATTGGTCATTTTTAAATACTATCGCCAATGAATAAATGCATACATTGAAATTTGTTTTTGTTGGTTGCAATGTCAAACAATGTTCATTCCAATGAATGCCGTTCATTTATGGTTTTCGGTTGTATATTTACGAGGGTCAAGCAAGACAGACAAAACAAATTTATAAACACTTTTCGACTGTGTTGGAAAGTGCTCAAAATAAAACATTCGTTATTTACACTGGCTTCCAAAAGTTAAGGAACAGGGACTGAATGCTCTCGATTGTACACGGTTTGTCGAATATCAACCAAAATTATTGGCGAATTGTTCTTGAACTTCTGGGATGTAAAAAACATATTTGATTTCTTATTTATCGGTGAAGACTTAGTCGGGAGTACAATTAGAGGGTTAATAATGTATTTAATAATAAAATAATATTTGCGATGACCTATCTAATAGAAAATGCTGAAAATGGTTTGCCACTGTGTTAAATAACTAATTGAGTCTTATTCAATGTTCGTGTGCATTTTGTGTAACCATAGCACACATATTCGTGAAGATGTTATTGTGTCTGTGAAAAATTCCAAAGCAATGATGAAGCTACCGAACGACTCCTATCTACTTCGAGCCCATTATTAGTCTCGGTCGGCGGTTGGGGGATGGCGGGTGGGTCAACCGCCGCGGCGAGCGGCCCATCTTCGTCCGCAGCCTTTTATTCTTCCACTTATTCCGACTCTTTTGCGGAAGTAAGTTTCATAGGTCCCCAGCCACGTCCCGAGTAAGAGACTCTCTAGCAAAAGCGAGATTGAAAAAAAAATCAAAAATTGAAACCGGACAAATTTAAAAGGGAAATTACACAAATTAAATACACCGAAACGCGGAGCAGAGCCGCCTAAAGATTACAAGCCAAACACAAGGTTTCGTGACGGTCACTTCACGGGGCTTACGCCAGCAGAGAAGAGCACGGACTTATTTAAAACATATCAGTACTTTCCTCTACATTCCAACTTAATTATCACAGCATATGGAAAAAATTATATACACGCGTGTAGTTTAAAGACGCTAATTAAGCGCTTTTCATTCAATTTCGATTACTCCTCAACAGTAAAAATAAAGATACTATATTTATGAAATAATATCACTGTGTCAATGAAAATATGCCTCAGTATTAAAGATAAGAGTACATGAAAGAAAATTGGATCGTTAATAAGGGGAAAAAACCAAGTATTAAATTTATTTTACTGAACAGTTTTTATTATATTTATTCTACTTTGAAATTTAGAAACAATATCAATTATCTAAATATTAATACAACAAACTAAATATAAAAACATAATATCTAAATATTATGTTTTGCATAAGGGTTTTGCCTTCCAAGTCTTATGAATTAATTGTTTACAGTGGTTGCAAAAATAGAGATTCAAACACATTATCCCCGTATCTCCAGTTTTCCCGTATAAGCATGGTTTATGTAACAAATATTATAAAAGGAATTTTTATCAAGATATTAAGACTTTAAGATTAAAACACAACAATAAATTGGTACGTATACAGGGCTGCCACCGGCGAGTATTTTTCTATTCTATTAGCACCGCTATTTAAAAAAAAAAAAAGTAGTATATTTCTCTTGCAAATGTTGACAAACTGAATGTCAAAGATTTTTGTTTTGAGAAAGTGGTGCAAGTCAGAATAAAAAAATAGTCGCCTGTGGCAGCCCTGCGTATATTGCCTGGACTTTAAAAGAAGTAAACAAGATAATATGTGTCCATAGCGAATTCGCTGAAAATTTCTAGTATATTTAAATTTTTAGTATGAAAATACCCATAAAAATGCATAAATTTAGTTTCAAATTAAATCCCAATCAATTCTGCATACAAAATAATTAGTTATTATTCACACGACAAGTGTTTTCTAATAAATAGACGTTTATTAATAGTCACTTTAATGAGAGAAAACATAACAAATTAAAAAGGGAGGAAGATGTGACAAGTTAGAAATTACAAAATAATTAGGCTTTTAACTAAGACTTTTGGTTGAACATTTTTGAGCATGATTATTACCCAAAGAACCCAGTCTGACATAAGTTTCAGCTGTCTGGTGCCAATATTTCCGAGTAAATAAAATTCAGAAGTTTTAACCGAAATTTTTGAATAGCAAGAAAGGTAATGTTGCAAATAGCTATTTAGTCCAGGCATTTTGTGATTGAACATGGGCAAAATTGCAATAGAAGCTTTTTACAGAATTTTTTAATCAGGAACTACTGCTTAATAGCATACTAAAAATCAGACAAAATCTGAGCACGGGAACACCCCTATATTCGGATTTCAAAATGGCGGAGGGGATTTTCTGGGTCTAAGGCAGAGAATATATCGCTTACGGAAATATATCGCTTTATTTTCACAATTTAACTTTGAAGTATAGTCAAAAACGATAAACAGTACACAAAAGTCTACTATTTCTGACAAATTACTGCTTAAGTTCATTTTTACAGAAATGTTCCAGTGAAGAAAAAAACGTATCAATAGTTTTCATCATATTTATAGTTAGAAGTTAGGTAGTTTTTGTTACATCCATTGACTTGGCACACCCCAGAAGCTGTAGAACAGGGCAATCAATTACGCTTGCATCAGCATCGTAAAGTAGCACAGTTTGTCTTTCAAGAACATGGAATCATATTAAGTAAATAATCTGTAGCTGGTAGTCACTCGCAGAGTATTGGGTAGCACGAGTGTTTTTTTACATACCAGCCCCATTCTGCTGGCTTGGTTCTTTCTTCCGATATTTATTTGTAAGTAAGTGTGATAGCTATGATATTTTGTAGAAGAATCGGTCGGAGGCAAACGTTCAGGTGTAATAAATGATTTTACTGTAGTTACTTTCCTTACCAACATTTGGTGACGTAGTTTGTCTATAGAATCCAGTGCCTTGCTGTCATAAAGCAGAAGCATTGCTTTTCTTCCAGCCTCAGCCATATCTGAATGTAGGCTTGAATTTGAACAAAATATTTTTGCAGGCATGACCGCCCCGGGAACCCAGCTTTCGCTTTAGAGTATAAGTGCAATCCCGGCAGAACGGAGCTCTGTCTTGTTCATCTGTTTGAGAAATGATGAGGATTTCCCAATCGAAAAAATTCTGGATGTTGTATCGCAGCCCGTGAAAGCATGCAGAAACAGAAGGAAGTTGCAATTTTCACGACCTAACAGAGATTGCATGTTGAGGATATGATAGACTGGTTTGGAACATGATCCTCGTCTTATGTCACTGCGATAGTATAGCTTGAAGGCATTATCCTTTGCCTGTTAAAGAAGGAGAATCAGCAAGCCGGTACCTTCACCTACTACAGTGGTATGTGCATGTGCATGTTCTGAAGATGAGACTGGAGCATGAATAATGTCTATATTGGTATCCCCATCTGTGTTGGGAACAATACAGCCTTGTTTCTTAAGCAATTCGCCTATGAGGGAAGTCATTGCTTGCTTGTTTTTTCATTGTCCAGAAACTCTTCCCTTTTTCCAATAAATTTCACGTATGGGCTGAAATTAATATCTCTACTGTTTTTTTGTAGCGTCATCTGTGAGCCACATCATTGATTGATGGATACCCAATGTAATTATCAAAAACCATGATAGGTTTTCCCTATTGTTTAACAATAAAATCAGCGTAAGACATAGCAATGTTTTCATATGTATCATTTTTTACACCAGGAAATGCGACGCAAGAAAGATCCTCCATTCAATATGTACCTTTCTTTACTTTCCACGTTGTCATATTTTTCATTGTGTAAATTTTTAATGTGTTTGACTAGTGCTTGAGCTAACTGAGATTTGTCTGAATTCCTTATCATACTTGGTGATTCAAATAATGCTGCAGGGTACGCACACGGTTCATAACGCATGACATCTCCGAGATTCATTTCACCACAAGTGCCAGTAATCATCATTCTTTGAAGAGGAGCGCTGGATCTATTTGTATATCTAAGTCATCTTTATAACTACAAATGGCGGCAGAAGATCCTAGAGTTTTCACTTTCTTTGACCTTTTAGTCGAATACCTAAATATATCCTTCCTTACCATTTTGGAGATGATGATCATACCAAATAAGTGCAACTTATCAACATTAACTTCTTTTTTAGCTGTTACGCCTATAACAATTTTGCGTAGAGTAGAATCAGAATGAAATGGCGATATGTGTTCCAGTACATCGGCCACTTTTTAAATAACATTGCTGCTCCTCTTCTGTCTGCTGTCCCTTATAGGTATTTTTGATAATTTTATAAAGTTACACACTCCCAATGTTATTCCTATGGGAGTTTGAAGCTAAAAGTTAGCATAAAACACAATTTTTAACTATTTTGAAAACATCATTTAGTACACTTAAAATTGATATTTTGAATTGAAACTTGCAACAAAGCAAAGTATATACACTTACGTTAATAAAAAGCACAGTATGGAGCTGTTTATAGCATTTATTATGTACGTTAGAGGTTAGAGATTAATGAAAAAATGTTAACATTACAATAATCTCCACAGAGATGCATTATTAAATGGCCGCCAATGGTAAAGCATGTACTTTTCAGAGGCTCATTAAAATACTAAAATTTATAAAAAGAATCTAAAACTCACTCACTAGTGTTGTATAAGCTTCAAATTACATAAATAATGTAGTAATCCGCCGTTAAATAATCATTTAACACCATAAATATAATCTTGAAAAACACTGACATGACAAACTACTCTGGTCAGATCACAATCACAGCACAGCATGTATAAAAAATATCGATATCTTTGCTTAAAGTCTCCTTAACAAAGTAAATTGGTGATAAAATGTCCATAAATGCAGGGGTCGTGCGTGTCCTGAAATTTTATAGCCAGGAAATTTTTCGGTACCAGTATTTTCTTATAGAAAATTAATTCTTAAATAAAGCGAAATTTCGCGCGTTTAAGCTAGATTTATTCTTCTATTAAAAATACTGATATTTGCCCTGAAAAATTCCCTAAAGCTCATTATTAAAAATGTTCCGATGCCTGGGAAAGTTATGCACAACTAGCATTTATAAGCACTGGAATCAATTCGGAGCCAGTTGCAATTGCGGATACATGAGATAGAGGAACGGGATTAACAGAAAGGAGAGAAATTTAAAAGAACTATATCTCGCGAACCACTGGACCGATTTTGATGCGGTAGGGCTTAAAATGTTCAGGAAGACTTAATATGTATAAAGAAAATATAGTATAAGGCTTGCCTGAGGCCGGAGACATATCTCCCCATTGCCGGAGCTTGAAAAACTCACCGCATACCGGATGACTGTTAGGAGATCCGTCTAGTAGTAATACAGTTTAGAATGAGTTATAGATACTTTACTTTATCTTGTTCCAAAAGCATTATTGGTTGTCAGTTGTTCGATAAAAAATGAATATTTGCAGTCCAAAGTGTTTAGTGCTGACCTCTGTCGTCTTCCTTCTCAACTAAAAGCTATACAACAGCACAACAACGCAAAACGGCATATGATTCAGTCCGTTTTAAAATCCGTTTTTAAGGGTGTTCCCGTGACTGGATTTTGTCTGATTTTGGTTATATTTCTCAGTAATGGTTACGGATTAAAAATCAGTTAACAGAGCTTCTATTGCAATTTTGCCCGGGTTGAAGGTGTATTTACTTTAATTTGCCTGGACTAATTACCAAAATGTAAAATTTAAACAATAATATTTGTATTGTACTATAGACAAAATTTCATCAGTTTTCAGTGATAAATTCCCGAGTAATAATGATTTTAAAGTTTTTTTTATTAATTTGTTTAAATTAAAAGAACTAATTAAAATTTCAACTTGAAAATATAATAGTTAGGGTAGAAAAATATGTCGCATAGGACATTAAAATTTCAAACTGAATTGGCCGTATAGCTTCCAAATTATAAGGAGAAATGTGTTGGCCTCAACAGAACTCTCTAGCTCTGGCACATATTAAAATGAAGCTATTTTTACATATTTATAAAGAATATAATTAAATAATGAAAACTAACTTTATTAATTAATAACTTGTGAGATAATTCACCGATTCACACCATTCAAGCACCAATTTTTAGTAAATTACCAGAGACGGGGAATGATATAAATCTCGATACGATTTAGTGATTTTTGCCACTTTAAATTACTGCTGTTTTTGAAATGAAACAGAAGTACAATAATATCGTTTTGTTTTGAAACTCGTACACGGGATTGTTGACAATACGATACTGGGATTTAATAGTTAATTTATTTTAAAGAAGTTAAAAATAAAATATATTCTGAACACAAAAAAATAGAGCTACTACTAATAAAATATAAGTAGTTAATTTGAAAATAAAACTTACCTTCAAAAGAATATGTTCTATTAGTTAAGTAAACAACACGTGCATACGTTACATTTTAATTCTAAACAACCAGATACAAGTTTCAAATGCTCGGCATTGGCGCCAGCCCCGGGTCGTTACATCACATATGTGGGGGAATGAAATCGTGTCTGGCTTGATAGTCTTGAGAAGGCTTTGGTTGGGGTCGGGGCGATGAAGCTACCGAACGCATTTGTAGCATACAGAGTTTTCAACCAAATTTAACACAACTTTCCGAAAACCAGACAATGAACAGTAGCAACAGTATAATGCAATTAAAACATGAATAAATTGAATATTTGATGAGATATAGAGGTGTTGCAAACCGCATGTATTCGTTACTGAGTAACGGGTATTCTCTCTGATACGAACTACCGAATCGTTAGTTCGGAATATGAGTCGTTAGTCGTTACTGCAGAACTAAGAAACTAACTTCAAACGTTACTTTCATTTCGTAACGGAGCCGCATTGTCTGATGCGGAAAGATGCTAATTTGTGCTCGGTCTTTGGACTCGGAAATCAGTTGTTCCCGTATTTTAGTATCACATACGGGTATACATATACATTTATAGTCGTTTCGTTACTTCAGCACTCGTTCATTCGCCAAAAATGTCCGTGCGAATACTTTTGGAAGGAAGATTTTGAAGTCACGTGGTCAATAGCAAAACAAACTGCTTTCAGAAGAACGATTACTGTGAGATCGTTTATTCTTTCAGGGATTTTACTTTTTATTTCACAGATATGAATGTGCTTTTTTCAAACATGGAGAGAATAATTGATTTTATTTATTTATTTTTTTTTTTTTTCGATCAGGCGGTTTCTATGAATGCATTTTAAAGAAGGAAGCATGAATCCAAGTAATAAAGAGACAAGATGTGTTTATCATTTAATATTTTAATTAGATTAATTTCGTATTAAATATGTATTTGATCTATTAAGATTGCTCATAATTTTACTGTAAAAAGAACTGAAACTTATAATAGAATAAAATATTCCTTGTAGCTATATTTAAGGAATGATAAAGTTTTTATGAAATATATTATGAAAATTTTATGAAATATAACTTTATAAATCATTGATTTTTACCCATACTCGCATAAAATCCGTAGGCGCTTTTATCAGAAATTAAGAAATGGATTAGCGTCTCTCTTTTTCCTTTAAATTCAAAAGATTTGTTTGACGATACTATGAAAATGGGTGTTTTGAACCAAATTTCTGGACTCGACAGTAATTGAAGGGCAGTCATATAAAAACATTTGATTATAGATTGAACTGCAATAAACTTATCGAAAAATGTAAAACGCTATTCGATTCCATATCATTCCCATGACTGCCAATTTTATGATTTTATGCATTAGACTGAGTATATGAATGTGTCAAAATTTTGCCATCTTGAGCGGAGGTAAACATGTTTTTGAGTACCCGTTTAATGATAGTTTCCGTTATAGACAGGTTCCATTGTCGCATGCTTTACTGGTTTCAGTAAGCAGCGGACATTTCTATTAAGATGCTCAATTACTATTTTTTTTATTTAATACATACAGTAATACTTGCAGAGACGGAATCGGGAGAAATCACAAAGGAATTCCGTTTTAGAGAGATTTTTTGTATTAGCAGATGGAATTTCATTGTATTATTTTCATGGGAATCGATATTGGAATATTTCAATTCAATGTACAATTCCACTTTTACAGGTTGCATTTATTTATTCATTGTTATATTATGAAATTTTCCATTTTTACGCTGATTTCTGTTAGAGGCAGGTTTCGTAAAAAATTTTATTATGGGTCTATGTAACGGTAACGAATTTTTGAAAAGACCTCACATGCGCTATATAATTATAATTACTGTAGTCTTGTGACCATATATTTCACATGCAGCATTTTGAACGCCTAGTTTTATCTATACTTTATGAAATGTTAAATTAGTGCAAGCGTCCAGATAGATTTTATCTTTTATTTTAAGGAACAGTTAAAACCAATAATAATCGAAAAAACACTCAGAAAATTAGAAAATACACCGAATATATGTGTACTAGTAATTAGGATGATTTTTAATATCCGTTTTCTAAAGAGTAACGAAAGTAACGAGTAACGAATATTTTCTAACGGGTTGTGCGTTTGAAAGTAACGAATACATACGGGTGTTCATTTAGTCGTTACTTTTACAGCACTAATGAGATATAGGCATTTGTACGAAATAACTTTTAACTACGCATGCGTGGAAGATTTCAAATTTTTTATTTCATAATTTAGTAGTCAGCTATTTTGGGCAATTCTACAAAAAGTCCATTCAGATATTGTGAAAACTCAGAAAGGTACAGAGAACTCAATGAAAAATTGAGGAGAATCCCTTGTAATAAAGATTTTTTTTTTTTTTTTTTTTTTTTTTTTTTTTAACTGACTATACCGCCCCTATCTTTGTGAATTTTCGCGAGATTTAACTGGACTTTTTGTATATTGTTGTCTTGAATAGCTTACTACCAAATTATAAAATAAAATAATGGAATCTTCCGCACATATGCAGTTGAAAAATATTTCATACAAATGCCTATATTTTATCAAATATTCATTATATTCATGATGTAATTGCAGTATACTGTTGCTACTGTTCTTTGTCAGGTATTCGGAAAGATGTGTTAAATTTGGTTGGGAACTCTGTATGTTATAAACAAAAAACTTTGGAATTTTTCACAGACACAACAACATCTTCAAGAATATGAGTGCAATGCTTACACAAAAGCACACGAACGTTGAACAGGATCCAATTAGTCATTTAACACAGTGACAAACCATTTTCAGCATTTTCTGTTTCATAGGTGATCGCAAATATGATTTTATTATTAAGTTTGTTATTAACTACCTAACTGTCCTCTCGACTAAATATTCACCGAGAAATATGAAATCAGACACTTGTTTAGATCCCAGAAGTTCAAGAACAATTCACCAATAATTTTGGTTGATATTCGACAAACCGCGTATAATCAAAAGCATCCAATCCCTGTTCCTTAACTTTTGGAGGCCAGTGTATATTTGGTGAGATAGGTGCGAAGCAAAACAACCCTTGAACTATAAATGGAAAATATTTTTTAATTTATGTTATCCGGACTTTTCGATATATTAATAAATTTATTTATAGGTATTAAAATTAATAAACTAAAATAAACTCTATCGTCTACGATCTATTCTCGATGTATGCTGTTCAGACTCCATATGATCTTAAAATACGCTAATTTGCTCTATTTTAAAACGTTACCCGATTACAGAAGATTGAATGATATTGACCTGACGCTGGCTATCTTTAGCAATTGAGTTGCAATTTATTTCATTTTTACTGGGGAAATTTTAGTTTCACAAAGCCGAAACTAGCGGTATCGGCACAATTGACGGCATTTTACGGGATTAAATAAGGTCAATTAGTTATTTGAAAATCAGCGTCAACAAAGTAATTAAGTAAAAAGTAGCGATGCCTCAAGAACTTTTGTCCAGTACAATTTTTTTCTTTTAATAGCTTTAAGAAAATCGTTTTAAATCATGTTCTCAAAATGACGTAATTTTCACCATTAATCGCTTTTCGCACATTTAATAACTTTAAAATTTTCATTCTTCTTCAACATTCACTTCCAAATGTATCATTACATTGCAAAGTTCTTTTAAATATTACTTAGGTTTGTTAAAACCTGGCAACAGTAAAATAAACGGCTATTTCAAACTATAAAATTTGAGGAGGGGGGAATTGGGAAAAACTTAAAATTTTAGAAAATTATTAAAATGATTGGAATGTTTATAGACCAATATAGTCAACTATCTGCCTGGAAACGGTGGTTAAGTTGTCATGCACAATATTTGATCCGATAAAACTTATCTAACATAACTATCTTTCCAAATGAAACAATTTTTGTAGGACATACGGAGATTTTCAAAACGTCACATTTTAAATTCACTTAAGGCCTCCTTAAGTACTTTTTCTCAGTACAGCAGGGCTGCCACAGGCGACCATTTTTAAATTCTATCTCGCACCATTTAAAATTTAAAAAATCTCACATACACTTTGATAAGATCTGCAAGAGAAATACACTACAATTTTATTTTCTTAAAATAGTGGTGGAACAAAAAAATAGCCGCCTGCGGTATCCCTGGTACAGAGGGATAAAGAATCTACTCTCAACCAATACACATAAAAAATTAATGAATTAGGCGTATTTGTATAAATTGTATAACCTTCTGTCTTTTAATAGGCTGTTAATAATAAAGGTTAATGTTCAAATAATGTAAATAGTAAAAGTAAAGTTTTATTAGTCTCAGAACAAACAAAGCTTAAAAATAAAAAATACTTTTTCTTACGGAAGAATATTTAATTGTTGTTACGAAAAAGTTTCAAATTACAGGTTTACATTGTTTTCACAAAAATAACTCGCTATTGAAATAAAAGATAAAAAATATCATAAAACAAATTACAACATGCACTTAAAACAATACCAATTTCAACAACTCCTTTTCACCATTCTCCAAAAAATAGTCTTGCATGTATGTTTGGAAAAAAGTATTCAGATTATAATTTAAAAAAAAAAAGATGTTGTCTAAATACCCAGAGGATGAAGATGATTCCTCGGAGGAAGAATTAACAATTCTGGATGAGAGAGATCCTGGATGCAGAGTCATTTACACTCATCCCGATTTTCAGACCATTTTCCAAAACTCATATACCAGTGATAAATTGATTGAATCCGGAAAAGAAAAATCTACAAATTCATATGAAGGTTTCAACACAACAAATACTTCAGTTACAGAAAACACCAAAATAGTATCATATGAGAATGAAGCCTGTGAAGATAATTTAGTCACTAACAATAGATTCGCCTCAGCTAAGAAATTTGTGCAAAGATTATTCAAGTTTCGAGGATTGAAAAAATTACCAAGGAAATTTAAAATTTAATTTTTGAAGAGCCTTCGTCGGGCTGTTACAGTAAAATATATGGATAAAAATATTTAATTAGTTTTTCTCTTCAGTTCAATCAGTGGATGATAAAAATGATTTGGTTTAAAGTGGTGTTTGAAGTTTTTCTCTCTTTCTCCAGTTCTCTTTTTTGTCTCTCTCTTTCTCCCTCTTCCAACCTTTCTCTCCGATCGTCCTTCCCTCACTTTTTCTATCTTTTCTGCCCCCTTCGCCCCTCTCTCCACTTCTTCCCTCTCTCACACTGTCCTTTCTTCTTAATCTCCGGTTCTCTTAGCCCTCTCCTTTCCCTTATATCCTTCTCTCCCACTGCTCCCCCTTCATCTCTCTGTCAGATCGCCTTTCTCTTTCCTTTTCTTTTTCTTTTAAGTAGTTAAGTATTTAATAAATAAGTAGTTAAGTTTTAATAGAAAATTATCGTAGTTAAGTAACTAAGAAAGAGAAGGTGAGATGGCGGATGGTAGATGAACAGATGGAATGAGAAGATTTGAGAAGAAAGAGTTTGGTTGAGTGAACGAGAACGAGGCAAGAGAGGTAGGTAGAGGAAAGGAAAAAGCAGAAAGGGGAGCAAAGGAGGTAAGAGATGGTTGGAGAAGTGGGAAAAGGTGAAAGGCTGAAAAGTTGTAGGAAAGAGAGGGAGAGGGACAAGAAAAGAGATAGAGAAAGAGACTTCACTCATCACTCAAAATTTATTATCATTTGGAATGAAGCTGATTGATCGAAGAAAAAAACGAAAATATATCCTAGGAACAATTTATCCACATTATTCATTATTCAAACGTCAAATTTAAAACATGTATATTTCAGAATTTCTTCCCTATACAAAAAGATAAATAAATAAATAAATAAATGAAAGAATGATACAGCAGCCCGACGGTGCTCTTTTAAGACACATCTTGTTGCATCTTTAATATCAAGCTCAGAAACATCAAATGAAATAGGGTCTATATCAAGCATCATTGATGATTAACAAAAAAATTCATAGCATTTGTACAGCCGCATTAACAGTTATGATTCGAAATAATGAAACTAACCTGAAAAATTTTGCTGACAGAAGTAACATGTTTTGTATATGTAGAATAACCTTGTTGATACCTTTTTGTGATGTAGAATAATGAAATCTTTTTAACAATACATAATAAAAAGTACCAACGGCTCTTACTGTGTCTTTTGTATACCTAAGCGATTTTCAATTAAAATATATTGTTTTTCAAACAGTGGTTTTGAATATATATATATATATATTATTAAATTAGAACAGTGAATATGCAAATTTACGAATATAGCTAAAATAGAATGTATGCGTTGTTTTTTTCGTTAATTGGAAGAAAAAATTTTGGGGAACGTAATTTTTAGGTCAAAGATCAGGAAATCATCGAAAGCACCAAAATAGCCCTCCTAAATTTATTCAAGAATCCTAGTTTATTAAATTATTTCTTATCTTAGACAATATTCCATTCATTCTGTTTACTTAAATTCATTTCTATTTCAAATGAGCGTTTTGATATTTATTCCCTTTAAAAATCTTTGTAAAAGATATATATACATATATCCCGTAATCATTTAAATTCAAGATTTTTTTTTCTCAATCTTAAATTGCCGATATTTAATCTATTAAAGGTATTTGTTTAATACCATTTTCACTTTTCTTAATTTATTCGAAAAGTCATTTTCGCGTCCTTTCTCGGAAACACCCCTGGCGTCCTAATTTCTTACGCCACTAGAATATATTTCTTCCATGCTTCAAGGCTCTGATTAATTATTCAACGCATCCGCATGTGCGTAAACTACCTTCCACTTCTAAATATTTAACCTGAAACATGAGCGCAGAGCTCAGAATTTGTGGTCTGATCTATTGCATAAAAAAATACTATTATTTGCAGTGAGAAAGTCGTACGTCGGAGTTATCATGTGATATCGAAGGTTCTTAAAAATATACTGCAAGTACTATAATATGACTAGCTGTTATTTTAACAGTGAAAGTTTACAACTAAATTTTTAACGGTGGCGGATGTTCATCTATGTTAGATATGACTAAATTGCTTTCAACGATCTATGTGTTCTTTTTTTCTGCGAGGACTTTTCCAATCTATATCGGAACGACTACTTGACTGCAATCAGCTGTTGTAAAAAATCTGTACTTCAGCCGGTATCAACTAAAGAATTAATGGTTCTCTGTGGAGAAAATTCCTGAAATTGGAATTATTGAGATGGTTTCAAAAAGTTTTCTAATCAGTTATAAAGAGAATTAAAACCACGTTTTCAATTTCGTCAAAATGTTGTGAATAATCGTAACATATATATAAATTGGTACTATTATGTTAACTGACATCAGTAATCGTCAGAATTTCTTAATCTCGCCAATCCTATTTTTTCTCGCTATCTTATATATACCTATTAAAATATATGAATTATATAATAATGTTAAATTTCCATTATAATATTTTTAAAACTTATATAGAAAAAAATTGATAAAATTGGTAAACAGAAATATATCAATACAAATATTAAAATGTCATCTAATCAGGCTATTAATGAATAGGCTTAGTCAGTAAGAGGAATGTTTAAATGAGAGATAATTCAAACAAGAAACATTTTATATCATTATAAAAACACAGTATCCAATTTTTGTACACAGAAATACATGTTATTAAGGTCCCTTAACCTTTTAAATGGATTGTTAGTTCTTCTTCTTCACACGAATTGAGCCAAGTGTTGAAATTAAAATGGTGTCGATTGAAACAAGGTTTGACGAGTTAAAACTGGCGACCAGCTTTCATAAAAGTAGTTTTTTTCGTGGTTTGAAAAAAATTTAGTTATAGCATACTGGGTAGAATGCACCCACATGTCCATTATGTCCACGATATATGTAGTTTAGGCCAGCACTTTCTAGATATCGGCTAAGTGGCGTTGTTCCTTTTCATTTCAAAAAATTGACATCTTTTTCGAACGGGATCTAATTTAAAACGCTATCACGCATTCTTTATAATTTAACGCTATCTTGGTGTGTGTAGCGTCATACAATACTTACTGTCGGATTGATCATCTTTTAAATACTATCGCCAATGAATAAATGCATATACTGAATTTTTTTGTTGGTGGCAATGTCAAACAATGTTCATTCCAATGAATGCCGTTCATTTCTGATTTTCGGTTGTATATTCACGAGGGACATTTGTACGAAATAATTTTAACTGCATATACGTGGAAGATTTTAGAATTTTTATTTCATATATTGGTAGTCAGCAATTTTGGGTAATTTCTGTAAAAAGTCCATTCACATATTGTAAAAACTCAGAAAGGTATAGCTAGCTAAATGAAAAGTTGAGGAAAATCCCTTACAATAAAGCTGTTTTAAAACAAAAACTCACTATATCGCCCCTATCTTTGTGAATTTTGCGAGATTTGACTGGATTTTTTATATATGTTGTCCCAAATAGTTAACTACCAAATTATAATATAAAAATTATGGAATATTCCACACGTAAATTGACATCGTTTTTCAAACGGGATCTAAATTGAAAAGCAATCAAGCGTTCTTTATAATTCAACGCTACCTTGCTGGTTATAGCGTCATATAACACTTACTGTCGGATTGGTCATCTTTTAAATACTATCGCCAATGAGTAAATACATATACGGAATTTTTTTTTTGTTGGTGGCAATGTCAAACAATGTTCATTCCAATGAATGCCGTTCATTTCTGGTTTTCGATTGTATATTTACTTAGGTGAAGCAAAGACAGACAAAATCAATTTATAAACACTTTTCGACTGTGTTGGAAAGTGTTTAAAATAAAACATTCGTTAAATACACTGGCCTCCAAAAGTTAAGGAACAGGGACTGGATGCTTTCGATTGTACACGGTTTGTCGAATATCTACCAAAATTATTGGCGTATTGTTCTTGAACTTCTGGGACGTAAACAACATATTTGATTTCTTATTTATCGGTGAACACATAGTCGAAAGGACAGATAAAGGGCTAATAATAAATTTAATAATAAAATAATATTTGCGAGGACCTGTGTAATAGAAAATTCTGAAAATAGTTTGTCACTGCGTTAAATGACTAATTGGGTCCTGTTCAACGTTTGTGTGCATTTGTGTGAGCATAGAACTCATATTCGTGAAGATGTTATTGTGTTTGAGAAAAATTCTAAAATTTTTTGCTTGTAGCATACAGAGTTTTCAACCAAATTTAACACAGCTTTCCGGAAAACTGACAAAGAACAGTAGCAACAGTATACTGAAATTAAAACATGTATAAAATGAATATTTGATGATGTATGGGCATTTGTACGAAATAATTTTTAACTGCGCATGCGTGGAAGATTTCAAAGTTTTTATTTCATAATTTGGTAGTGAGCTATTTTGGCCAATTTCTATAAAACGTCCATTCACATATTGTGAAAACTCAGAAAGGCATAGTGAGCTGAATGAAAAGTTGAGGAGACTCCCTTATAATAAAGTTGTTTCTAAACAAAAACTCACTATATCGCCCGTATCTGTTTGAATTTTCGCGAGATTTGACTGTACATTTTATATACGTTGTCCCAAATAGCTGACTACCAAATTATAAAATAAAAATTATGGAATCTTCCACACATATGCAGTTAAAAAATATTTCATACAAATGTCCATATCACATCAAATATTCAATATATTCATGTTGTAATTGCAGTATACTGTTGCTACTGTTCTTTGTCAGGTTTTCGGAAAGTTGTGTTAAATTTGGTTGAGAACTCTGTATGCTATAAACAAGAAACTTTGGACTTTTTCACAGACACAACAACATCTTCAAGATTATGAGTGCTATGCTTACACAAATGAACACAAACATTGAACAGGACACAATTAGTCATTTAACACAGTAACAAACCATTTTTAATATTTTCTTTTACATAGATGATCGCAAATATTACTTTATTATTAAGTTTATTATTAGCTTATCCACCATATATGTAGTTTAGGCCAGCACCTATAGATATCGACTAAGTGGCGTTGTTCCTTTTCATTTTAAAAAAATTACATATTTTTTCAAACGGGATCTAAATTAAAAAGCTATCATGCATTCTTAAAAATTCAACACTATCTTGCTGTGTGTAGCGTCATACAATACTTATTGTCGGATTGGTCATCTTTTAAATACTATCGTCAATGAGTAAATGCATATACTGAATTTTTTTTTGTTTGTGGCAATGTCAAACAATTTTCATTCCAATGAATGCCGTTCTGTTCTGGTTTTCGGCTGTTGAAGAGCCCTTTAAAGATGTTATTTCAGATTCTTTTTCATGTAAAAAGCATATCCATTCATAAAATTTTAAAATATATAAAGTATTCAAAGAGGCCATTAAACGAAATGCAACTAGGGTCAGCAAATTAAAAATTAAGTCATTTTGTCAATTAAAATTGGTGGTTTATTTTCATCCCCTTCAAACAAAAGAGTTCTTTTTTAGAACCTGAAAAATCATAAAATTGAAGGTATCATAACTCGATAAATCTTGATTGTAGAAGAATGCTATTTTTACCCAACTGCCCAGAAGGGTTATGTGTTTGACGCGTATTTGGGTATGTGGATTTCTTTATACCCTCGAAACATCCCAACGGCTGGATGGATTTTAATGAATGAGGCCGCTATCGATTTGTCTTAACCGTCCGATGGTTATAGGCTAGCTTTTGTTTTTATAAATAAAAAATGGCGGACGAAAAATAAAAAAATGGCGGTAGAGACGGAAAAAATGTATGCACGCTATTGAGTGGCACATCATTGGATAGGTCTTTCAAAATGAAGACGATGTTTCATTGACTATTTTGTAGTCAGAAGCTCCGTTTAAATACACAACCTGGAAGTTGTGTAGTTCTCTAGCTTTACTGCAACTCTAACCTTCATAGACATCTATAGGCCTCATTAAAACAGTGTTTATTGATAAGAACTAACAATTAAACACAACTTAAAAGTCATCAATACAAGTAAATAAAAAAATTGGTAAGTAATATAAAAAATAGTTTCACATTGATGCGAAATAATTAATTAGTTCGCTTTTTACCCAGTCGGGTTTTTTGGTTTTTTAAATTTAATTTTCCCTTGTTACGGTTTTACTTGCTATAGCATATTGAAAGTTTTCGTGTATTTAACTTATAGAGATATCATATAACAATGAAGACTAAGACACAAATTACACAAGACACAAGACTAAGACACAAAGTGTTTTAACTAATTTGTTAATAGATGACAGAATGCAATTCAGATTAAAATTTTCAGAAAAAGAGTATATCCGTTGTAGAGTCACGACAGTAATAAAACATTTGCTAAACGTTTTTAAGTGTAGGGAAGATGGGGCAAAATCGGGTACCATAAATGTTTGTTGTTCTCAAATGCAATCAAATGGGAAAACAAACTCTGAACACCGTTTTTCATTTTAAATGAATCTTTGGCTATATTAAAACATACTCTTTTCAGTAAAAAATGTAATTGATTATATAAAAAAATAGCTTTTTTCAGACATATGCAAAAATCCGGTTTTACCGCACTGGTTGAGTAAAACCGGGTACCCCTTTAAAACTTGTGGAAGGCTCATTTTCCTTTAAAGAAATCTTGTTTAATATAGTAAAAAAATACATTTTTGTTATATTTAACAAAACGAAATTGCCTTTGTGTTTTTCCATTTTTCAAAAATAAATCTGTAGCAAATAATCTACATTGTATATGCCTACATATTTTACGTTGGAAATCTTAGAGTTATTTTAGCTGCAAAAAATCACAAACAAATTTATTATCATATTCTCCTTCATACACATGCTTCGTGTGTCCATCCGTGACATTTCACACATTGTATCCAACTTTCTTTGGTTTTAGAATTGGAGTAAAGCTCATTGCAAAACATTCAGGTTTCATTATCTTCTTCATCTTCTGAGGATGCCTCGTCAACTTTTTTTAATTTCTTTTCCTGTTGATTCTTATTTTCTTTTTAAGAATCTTCCTTTTTCGTTTTGCAGACTGTTTGGCTTCTTTCTCTTTTATACGTGTTTCGAGCTCTAATTTACAGAGTGAAGTAGTTAAAATAACAGTTTCTACTTCTTTTGCCAGCTCTTTTCTCAATCTTAAAGACTTCCTGGGGAGGGGTAATAACATTTTAATTGAAATTGGACATGCAGATTGCTGGCTACACAATATCAGATCTCGATAGAAGAGGCTGGATGTTGTCAACTACTGGATGTGTGATGTCGACTCTTTTAAATGTGGAAGGATGAGCTTCATTATCCTATGATATTTCAGAAATATTTGTTGCTGTTGCTATGCCAACCTATGGCAGCGTAGACTTAGGTGTTTTATCATTGACTTTCATGGGTTTCTCTATCATTTCCGAAGGAGCAAATAGATCCAGGAAAAACATCGTTGTTGTAAGGAAAATTCCCTGTTTTCTCAAACCGTCTGATTGGAGTATTTATAACTACTGCTCTAAAAAATGCAGCTTTGAATGATTTTCTAACTTAGTAATTTGTTACAGATCGCCCAGTATTGGAAGTAACCACTTCCTCACCTCTTGTTTGTAGTATAAGTTTAGAGGTGCTATGAATAACACATCAAAGGTTTAACAATACTTAACAGCATTAAATTAAAATTTAAAACTCCTTGCTAAAGTATTAACTATCCTAAAAAATCATTCCATGAGTGTAGGGCAAAAATGGGTATATCCGGTTTTGCCCCGCTCTTAAGTACCCGGTTTTACCCCAACGTCAAACAGATTTTTAAACATGACGTCACTACTCTCAGTCCTACAGTAAAAGATCAGTAAAACTGTTAAAATACTTGCAAGAAAGCAAATAATTAAATATAGTACTTATCAATATTTAATATTCTGGCAAACAGTTAATGTATTCGTAAAACCTAGAAACAAACAAAATATTTTTTTAAGAGAAATTCAAACGCAATCCTTCACACAAAAATAACCGCACACAATAGTGCTTCGTGCAGCTACAAATGCCGTAATGACTCCGACAAGCAATTCCTGGTGTTGGCCGACAGATAAAAGTTCAAATTAAGGAGGAACCAGCGCTATCCGGTTTTACCCGCCTACCCGGTTTTGTACAACTCTCCCCTATATGTTAAATCATACTCAATATATGAAGGAAATTACCGTATTCGTTTCGAAATTTTAAAATAGCATTTCTAGGGATTGTGGTTAAAACAATAAAAAAATTTTAAAAACCAACAAAATAATGAATTCTTATGATTGGAATAATAAACTTATTTCAAAATTTCATAATTTATTTATCTTGTACGTTTACCCAGAATTGAGAAGACAGACATACATGCATACACATACTAACTCAGAGTACTATAAGGTACAGAGGTAAAAAGAAAAAAAAAACATTTGAATGAATATAATTTTCAGACACGTACACATTGTACACATGACTGTTTTATTCTTTGCAAAGATTACTTTATAACAGGAAAAACAAGAATGAAAAAACGTCCAACAGGCATAAATTATGAAATACTTTGCAACACATTATATGTTTAAGAAATGTAATTTTTTCATCCATAACTGTATTCTTTTGTGCGACTCTGTAAATAATCGATGAAAGATAAGCTGTCCATAATCCATAGAAAACATTTTGTAGTGCACCTAAGTGATCCTTTTTCATTGTATTGTGTTTCAAGTATCGTAGTCATTAAAATGCATCTTTAACAAATTTTCTCATCTATTTTAATGGAATAGAATTATTTTGTGCGTTCGAACTCTAAATGCTAATTATTCTATACTACTGATAAAACATATTTTAGTCAACCTATATTTTTTTTGTGTTTGAAATATTTCGGTTAATTCTTTTAAACAATTCAAGTAAATTTTATAAATAACCATCAAAACGTGTCCTTTTGTTTATAAAGAAGCAGAACATACAGAGAAGAAATTTATAGCGATTTATAAAATTTCTATCTCTATGCTAGTGTAAGATAAATTCTTTTAATGATAAAAATTTCTAGCAAAATGGAAATTAATTAAATATTTTTTGTTAATATAATTAACGAAAGGTTTATTTAAAACTATCTAATATTTATTATTTAACTTAAATCTATTTTATTCATATTTTATTTATTTTATGGAGAAATGTAGAAAAATTTTAATTTGTACCGGTCAAACAGGAGCCTTATGTTGCGTTGTCCTTCAGACTGCAGGTTCGGTAAATCCAAATTATTTCATAGTGCTTCGAAGAATAAAAACGTCTTCATAACTTAGTTCTAATATATTGTAAATAAAATTCGTAACTTGAATAAGTAAACACACTCTACAGTTCAAATTAAACTTCTTTCTTAAAAAACAACTATGTACATTTTATTTACAAATATATAGGTATATTAATATTATTATTACTCTCATTTGAGAGTTCCATTATTACCGTCAGACCGGTTCAAAACAAACTTTACATCTACACTGAAAAGAAAATCGGAAAACAATAAAAAGGGGGTTGCCACAATGCCGACTAACAGAAAATGGCAAGCATCGCCAAGTTGGCATTCTCAACATCCTGCCCCGGGCTGAACACTTAGTTCAGCATCTATATTAAACAATTTAATAAACATAAGAATATACTTACATACATGACAAATTTTCAGATACATACTTACATACAGCTACAGATATAAAAGCAAAAATAATAAGAATGCTGCAATCTACGAAAGAAAATAAAACACATGAATTGTATGAAAATTACACAATAATAAGGGTAAATATGAGTAACAAAACAAATTAAATGTTCGATAATAGTTCTTATTTTTAGTGTAAGAGTTTTAGTGTCTTTTAGTCCACTAAGTCCAATTCAAGATTATATAGCAATTGCACAGGTCGTTTAAGATCGCCTTTTGCAGTCTGTAATACACATGATCTGATTTTCGAGTCACGACCAAATATGAGTTCTTTAACACGACCACACTTCCACATATGTTTTGGGAGCTTTTCATCATGAATTATCACTATATCGTTAACTTTGAACTGAGGCGATGAATTTATGTTTTTCACTTGAAAAGCAGATCTAAGTTCTAACAAATATTCGTTTCTCCACCTTTTCCAAAAGTGGTCAGTAATTTGTTGCTTATATTTATATTTTCTCGTCAACAAAATCTTATTAGATTTCTCTTGCGTACAGACTGGTAATCCATAAGAAGGTAAGGACATTAATCGTTTACCAACTAAAAAATGAGATGGCGTTAAAGGTGATGGTTCAGCATTTTCTTCGTAGAGATAACATAAAGGACGTGAATTAATCACCGCTTCAATTTCTGTAAGTATTGTTTCTAGCTCTTCATAACGGAGACAAGTTTTTCCTAGAACCTTTTTTAAAGGTGTTTTAACTGATCTGACCATCCTTTCCCAGAAGCCGCCCCACCAGGAAGCCCTGGGAATTATAAACTTCCATATTATTTTATTCTTTCTCAAGTAATCAAAAATTTCTTGCTTAGAAATTCTTTCCCAAGCATCTTTTAACACCAAATCAGCCTTAGAAAATGTCTTGGCATTGTCACTGTACATTATTTTGCAGAAACCTCTCCTAGAGAAAAATCTTCGTAGTGCTAAGATAAAGGTTTCAGTACTTAGATTGGTGACTAACTCTAGATGAATCGCTCTGGTTACAGCACATGTGAATACGACAATATAAGCCTTCCCAGTGCCTTCAGAAGTTTTATAATAAATCGGACCGGCAAAATCGACACCAGAGGTTTCAAAAACTGGTGTTTTGATGATTCTATCTTTCGGTAAAGGTGCTATTTCCACCTTTCCAGGAATAGCATTAAGTTTTCGACATATCATACACGATCTTAAGACGGATTTTACAAATCTTCTTCCCTTTAATATAAAATACCTTTCACGAAGGTGAGCTAAAGTGACAGCTACACCAAAATGGTACATTCTTTCATGAACATCCTTAATTAGTAATTTTACAAAATAAGATTTATTAGGAAGTATCCACGGATGTTTTTCCTGCTCTGTAACTTCAGAAAACTGAAGTCTTCCGGATAAAACAAGTAAGTCATTTTCATCGAATTGTGGATTAAGGTTGTACAAAGAAGAATCTTTATTAAGTGGTTTTTTTTGTTTAAGTGCTTCTATTTCAACTTTAAATGAAGTTTCCTGAGTTTGTTTAATCCAGTATTTTTCTGCTATTTCTATTTCTGAGGTAGTTAAAGGTCCTAAAATTTTAGGGTTTTTCGAATTGGCATTATGAATAAAACGCATTATCCAAGCAGTAATATTATACACGCGATTTAAACTACTGAACCTTGCCATATCAAATACTGGCTTAGGAATAGAGTTTGATTCGTTACACAATAATGTTAAATTTGGTTTTGCTTTCATTTCATTAAAAGCTTCGGGAACCATTTCTATAGCCCTTTTTGAAGGCCACAAATCTTCTGATAGTGATAACCAAGGTGGGCCGCACCACCATACATTATTACCCATTAACTTCGATAAGTTTTCCCCTCGCGTAAGCAGATCTGCAGGATTTTCTTTTCCGGGACAATAATTCCAGTCCTTTGGATCTGTCAATGACTGAATTTCGGTTACACGATTGGAAATAAAGGGTTTCCAGTTTGTAGTAGAACCCTTAATCCAACAGATAGTTATCTCTGAGTCCGACCATAACTTTATATTTAAATTCGAAATATGTAATTTTTGTTTAAAATATTTCCACATTCTAGCGGCAATTACTGCACTGATCAATTCCAGCCGTGGAATAGTTAACTTCTTGAGGGGGGCTATTCTACATTTACTCCAAACAAAACTTGTTTGAATTTCGCCAGTTAATGAAATGGAACGCAAATAAGCAACTGCTCCATACCCTTTGGGACTAGCATCACAGAATATGTGAATTTGTGAATTTTCAGAAATGTTTATCATATTAGGAAAATATTTTCGGGTTATTTCAAATGTGCGTAAATGTACAACTTCTGAACACCAAGTGTTCCACTCGCATTTCAAATCTTCAGGTAATTTATTGTCCCACTCTAAACTTCTTTGCCATGTTTCTTGCAACAAGGCTTTAATACGTATTACAAATGGATTCAAAAATCCTAATGGATCATAAATTTTCAGTAACATTTTAAGAACTGTTCGCTTCGTGGGATCATCGATGTAATATTCTTCAAAGGGCTGCGCATCTAACATCAAAATATCAGATTCAGTATTCCATATCAGTCCAAGCACTTTTAAGATACTACCTGTGTTTTCCTCACTTATACCTAAGTTACCAGATTCCCACATTTCCCTAAGTTTAATAGAATTTGTTTTTAATTTCCTCAAATTCATCCCAGCTTCTTTAAGAATTTCAGAAGCTGTAACTGATAAATAATAAGCTTCGTTATCTAAATCTGATCCGGAAATTAAATCATCGACATAGAGGAAATTATCTAACATATATACAACATTTGGATGTTGATCTCGATATTTCTTTATATGATGTTTAATTGTGGCAGCCAAAATAAATGGTGAGCATGTAACGCCAAATGGTACACGTCTAAATCTTAAAATTTTGAAAAAGTTGTTTGTGTCATTATCGAACCAAAGAAATTTAAGGTAATCTCGGTCTTCTTCAGCTACAGAAATTTGAAGAAAGGCCTTTTCAATATCTGCACAAAACGCAGTATTGAATTTCCTGAAATTAATAATAATTTCTAATAAATCGGGGTTCAAATTTGGGCCACCGTACAAACAATCATTTAATGATTTGCTATTTTCTTTTGAGGAAGCATCAAATACCATTCTAACTTTAGTTGTGGGTTTATCATCTCGCAAGACAGGTCGGTGGGGCATAAAATAACCGCTATTTACAGTTTTATTAGAACATGCTTCCACTATGTTATTTAATTCCTGTTCAATCACAATTTCTTTATATTTCTGCAATAATTCCTTATCTTTAAGCAATTTTCGATTTAAGTTAATAAATCGGTTTCTAGCATTGTTATAATTACTTCCTAAATCTCTTCTATCATCTTTCCATAACAATTTAGCTTCGTATCGGTGCTCAAGAAAATGCAAATTGTTTTCGAATTTTTCGATTATCTCTTTATCTAATTCAGAAATATTTTCTTCAGTGTTCATCCCTAAAGTTTCTAACTCCCACAATGTTTTCAAATCATTTTGAATAGGTTTCATAACCTGAGTGGACAAGACCCCAGCTTGCTTACTCTCACTATTTTTATTTACGTCAATTGTCCCGCAGAGAGAATGCCCAAATAAATTTTCACAGACGAACAATGATTTATTTATGGGGTATGTTTTGTCATTAATTTGATATAAATAATCAGCTCCTATTAATATATCAACATCACTATTTTCCAAATGTTCCCAAGTGTCAAGACGGAATTTGGAAAGTTTTCTCTTAATTTTGATTGGAAGAGGAGGAATTTGTATCAAAGAATTAGTTATTAGCGGTGTGACTAATGCTTCAATTATTATACTACGTTTGTTTTCTGTTCGTCAAGTGAATTAGCTTTAGCTTAACGACATCATAACATCGTTCTTCAGATTTTCTCGAACCGAAAGTGTAGACAATTAATTTTTCCTTTCTAATGACCTCAGGTTTTAATTTTGAAACTAAATTTTCTGTAATAAAAGTTCGATGACTAGCAGAGTCAAATAAACAAAGAGCAGTTTCTGAATTTTCACCCGCTTCCACTTTTACATGAATTGTTTGCAATATTACTTCTCTACTGATATTATTTATATTGCCTTTGCAATGAGATACGGAGGAAATAATACTATCTGAATTTTTTGATTCTTCTGTTTTTTTATTAGAATTACAAAGTATAGTATGATGATATGTTTTACCACACACTTTGCAATTTTCATTCGAAATTTTACAAAAATTCGCGATGTGAAATTTACGGAAGCATTTAAAGCACCTTCCTTCCCTTTTTAATTTTTCTCGCATTTCCGGAATGGTGAAAGACTTACACTTTTCAGTATCGTGATCAGTTTGATTACAAAATATGCAGTTATTTTTAATGTTTGTGGTTAAGGCAGAAGTTGATGGAATGAATTTTTTATAATTTTTCTTATAATTTTCCTGCTTCTCAGGGATTTTTTCAAAATGGTTTAATTGGACAGTGGTCTCGCGAGATTCAATTTCATCTTTAATGAAATTTATCAGCTCATTAACATCCCAGTCAGTGTTTTTAATTCGTTTTCTATTAAATTCTAGTGCAATATCTGATGGAATAAGTTTCAGAAGAATCGGACATAACAAGTGCCCGTATGAACCTGATACAACACCTAAAGAATTAAGATTTCTTATTTGAATTTCGCATTCATCATACAAATCTCTAAAAGCCTTAATGTTACTAGAATTTCGTACTGGTTTCAAATTTAGCAGTTTAGTCATGTGACTATTTATTACCAGGTCATTACGACCAAAACGATTTTTCAATAATTCTATAGCATGAGCATAATTTTCCTTAGTCAGCGAAAAGCCTGCTATAGTATTTGCAGCACTTCCGCCCAAAAGTGACTTTAAGTAGGAAAATTTATCAATCGGAGTTAAATGTTCATTATTGTCAATCGCATTCGAAAACTGACTCCAAAATTCGAGCCATAAACACGAATCACCATAATATTTAGATATATTAAGTTTAGGAAGTTTAATCAAATTTTGATTCAGAATTTTCTGACTTTTTAGTAGAGAACTATTGTTGCTACTACTATCACTTTCAATGTCTGAAGAATCTTGTTTAGTTTCAGGAGTAACTGTGTTATCATTTAAAAATTTGGAAATTTTATATTTCCATTCAATAATATTCTCATTATAAGATTCCGATTTCTCGATTTCTTTTTCAAATTCAGTACTTGGAACCAGTGGTTCAATTTCAGAATTTAATGATTTTAAAGTTTTCATTTTGTCATTCAATTGCTGTTTCAAAAGATCCAGCTGTGATTTTCTATTCTCAAGCTCTAATTCTTGTGTATTATCTAATAAATCCCTTATTTTATCAAATATTTTTGTTGTTTGACTACGAATCGTAGCTCTTTTTTTTTTCAATGTTTCGAAATCCATCATAAAATAAAGAATTCAATTTATTCGATACAGTTCAGTTAATAAATGTATTCATAATTCTATTTATTCAATATAATTTAATTTGAGGTACTTACCTCAATCGATGATGAAATCCAGACATCCTGGAGCTTTGACGCCAGAAAAATGTTGCGTTGTCCTTCAGACTGTAGGTTCGGTAAATCCAAATTATTTCATAGTGCTTCGAAGAATAAAAACGTCTTCATAACTTAGTTCTAATATATTGTAAATAAAATTCGTAACTTGAATAAGTAAACACACTCTACAGTTCAAATTAAACTTCTTTCTTAAAAAACAACTATGTACATTTTATTTACAAATATATAGGTATATTAATATTATTATTACTCTCATTTGAGAGTTCCATTATTACCGTCAGACCGGTTCAAAACAAACTTTACATCTACACTGACAAGAAAATCGGAAAACAATAAAAAGGGGGTTGCCACAATGCCGACTAACAGAAAATGGCAAGCATCGCCAAGTTGGCATTCTCAACACCTTATTACCAATGGGGCAAACTTCCACCAGTACATTTTCTTCTTATTAAAATACTTTATTGATGCAGAATTTCTGCCAGAAATATACTGTCATTTTCTATTCATTTTTGCTTGTGGAAATTTTCCAAACAGTAATCAGACCTGGAGTCAAATGACTGACTTTTATAAATACGTAGGTTACATTTGTAGTATTTTTGTATTATCTATCAAAAATGAAGTCAGATAATTTGTACACAAGTATGGTATATTGAATCATGTGAAAAAAAAAAGTATAAATGCAACCTTATGCATATTAAACCACATAGAGCAATTTGTAAAATCAAAATAATCATAGAAAGATAATTGCTTTTTTTTCTTCTAACACTATTTTCTAAATAAAACAATTTAATAATACGTCAAAAAGACATTTATAAAATACGCAAATAAAAATAGTAGTTCAAAGTATATTGAGTCTCTAAACTAATTAACTCAATATCTATTCTAAGTGTTCCATAATATGCTACTGAAAATATCGCAATAAAATGTGTTAGCATTGTTACGTGCCAACCTAAACCAGTAACTAGAGAGCGACCGAATATTCGGTTTCGTTTTCGCTCTTGGCACAAAATCTGAGTTTCGCTGAAAATTCGCAATACAAGTAAAAACTACTGTCGGGTGGCTGTTTTACGCTAAAATTTGTAAATATTTTAATAAGAATGTCTCCAAATACCTTATTTTATATAACTCTTTATTTTATAAAGCTCAACCTTTAACTCTTTTATTCCCATAACAGAATACGTTCTAGAGATTACGCACACCAGAAAGTTTTGGTTGTTAATTTCGCTTTATTTAAGTACGGAGAGTCTGTTATTATTTAAACCAAATATTGCTATTTTAATTTTCTGGTGTGAATTAGGTATATACGAATAAAAATATTTGTTAAATTCAAAACACTGTTGTTTACACATATGCAAAATCTGCGCACTAAAGGGTTAAAAGTAATCAAGGCTCGCAGCGTTCCTAAATTTTTTACGCTTTGGTACCACTATTCTAAAACGATAATCTTTATTCCATAATTCTATTATAGATGTTAAAGGAATCTACCACGAAGAATTTTTATTTAAAATACTGATATCAAAGTGCGAAAATTTTAGGATCGCAGCGAGCCCTGAGTAATAGAAAATTTTTAGTTTGAAACCGCAGAAATGTTTCAAACACGCTTTGAGAAAGTTCTAGTATAATAGATGGTCATTTAGAAAAGTCGTTGTAAAAGATACATTGATGTATGTGTACCTAAAACATTTTTAATTGGATCAAATTTGTATAATTAGAAAATAATAATGCCTCGTTGCTGAATTAATTACATTTTATTTTATATGAAAATAGAAAGTTTTGGTCAGCGGTACAGAGATCCAACTTGAACCTTACGTGTAATTAGTTAATATTTATGTATATTTAATAAACACGTATAATGAATTGATAATTATGTATATTTATGTATGTATTAATTACTTTAAAAATTTTTGGACTTTTTTTTCGTTTTCGGCCGAAAATAGGAATGTTACCAAATTTCGGTTTCGGTCTTAAAAACCTGTTTCGGTTGATCCTTACCAGTAACAGTAAATAATATCGGTACATTTAGAGAACTTTATCGCGAAAAGCATTGCCTTTATTTATTTATTTTTATTATTTTTTTATTCAAAAGAAGCAAGAAGTTCAATTCTTTCTAAAATCATAACATTGTATGAAATTCCCTTGAAAAAGTATGTTATATGTTATCTTTTATATTATAATATAGAAGATTTAGTATCGCGAATTTTTTGCAGTTCTCGCATGGAATTGAAATTATTGAAACGGAATTTCAAAATAATATACAATTTCGAAATTTACAATCTTAATTTTTTATTTGAAAATATTAATTTAGTATTTTTTATTTACTTAACATTTCAAATTACTAACGGCATATCACTTATCAATGCGAGCTTTTCTTTTTTTTTCCTGAACTATGATTCGTTAACAAAACACTGTTGATTTCCAGGCAAAAATACTGGAGCAATAACTTTCAGTAAAATGGCGTTTACTTTGCAGTATAATCTGCGATTTTACGAGAGTTTTATTTTTTAAGGCTGTTCTCAAATCCAAAGGGTCAACTTTCTGACATAAGTTTTAATTCATTTTTGTTCGGAAACGCATGAAACTAGAAGGTGTTATTATTCAGAAACTATGTAATCGAGCTGTTTTTTCCATCTTTTTGCAAACGCAATAGATCTTTCAGAAAAGAGTGTCGAAGTGGGCGTTTTGAACCGAATTTCCGCGCGAAGGAAGAAAGAGCACTAAAGAAAGGTCGAAAAACTTGTTTGTCACGTGATTGAAAATGCTTATAACTCAATAGGTAATTGATTGATCAAAAAATGGAAAAAACAGTTCGATTCCAAATCGCTTCCATGGCCAGGCTTTCCAATTTTATACCTTTCCGTTAAAAAATGAATTTGTAAATGTGTCAAAACGTTTTGAGCTTGTTCAGCGGAGCAGTAAAGAACAGCCTTAAGAAAGGTAATGTATTTGGCTCTTAGGAAAAAAGTCTCGTTCTTTTATGAACTTTCTATTCCATTTCACATGTTTTTCAATATTATTTATTTATTTTGTGAAATCATTATAACATAAATACAAAGAAAAAGTAAAGTCCACAAAACTAGTTGAAAAAATAAAATAGATAGTTGAAATAATCTTTCTTTGTTTCAATTTTCGTTGTAATGGCAATGTTTTTAACATAGTTTTAAGAATATTTTGACCTAAGAATTTAAAAATGGAAACATATATTACACACTGATGTGAAAAATATTTATGAAATACGTTTGTTTATATGTTTTTAAATTAGAAAACAATTTACTATTTTAAACTACAAAACTAATAACGAAATCAATCATATTGTTTTAAAAAATATTTTAAAAGAAAATATTATTTAATACCGGGAAAAGTAAAAAGGATATTATTATTATATAATTAAAAAAAAAAAAAAATACAATCATAATTGCATCTGAACTTAGTGACACTTATGTTCATGTAATAAAGCTGTCTTCGGGGATAGCTTTGAGAATAATCAAATAACATGTGTGGGCGTAATAAAGTCTAAATGGTACACAGGAAAACTGTTACACAAACGCCTCTGCTGCCAATATTATTATTCTTTTTAAAATCCCCATATCTTTATTAATTCCTTCTTAACCCCTTAAGGGGGTTGGTCACTCTGCTTCCGATTTCCCCTCACTAATGTAAAGTCTATGGGCATTTGATGCATTCGTATGTTTAAAATATCTCCTCGAAAAATTAATATTTTTAACTTCTATTTTTTGTGCACTCTTCCTAAAATATGTCTCTTTTTTTCTTAGTTCTCAAAATATTTCTAAAGTATAGACTTAATTTTATAGGAAGTGTTAAAATCTTGCTCACAGTTCGCCCGCTTTTAACACATAAAATGTTAAATTCAGCATGGATTTTAGAGATATTTTGAAAAGTAAGAAAAAGAAAGAGAGATAGAAGAGTGCACAGACAAGAGATGTTAAAAATATGAATTTCCCGAGAAGATATTTTAAATAGACGAATGCATCAAAAGTTCATAGACTTAACATTACGGAGGAGAATTCCGAAGCTGAGTGACCACCCCCCCTTAACATTCGCGAGGGTTAGGTTCGCGAATGTCAAAATCGCGAATGTTGAGACTATCTTCCAGTGCATAAAAGGGGGTTAGGTTTTATGATTTTTTTTAATTGAAAAAGGCAATTGAAACTCAAAAATATATTTATTAGACATTAAAAAGTACGTGTTGTAAACAAATCTGAATAATAATAAACATATTGTACAAAGTTTAGTTGCTAGTTTGTGGTTTAAAATATTTATTAATTTACGATTGTTTGGCAGAACAGATATTTTGTTTGTGAATTTACATGTAAGGAAAAGTTGCGGTCTCGATTTCTCTTTTAAATGTAAGACCTATCACCAGTGAAGGATCGCTTTCCATTCCTTTCTCATCAAGTTGCTGTTGAAGCTTTAAAATCTCCCATAAAATTTTTGTAGAAATTTTTTTAAATGCAATAAAGATTTGGAATTTTAGAAAATTTAGGATTTTTACTTTCTTCCATCTTCAATTGAAGAAAGTATTGTAATCGAAATTTCTTTCGACTTCCGGTTTTTGGCGGATTTGCACGTTTTGGTGGTCAGGGGGCACAAAAAACATGTTTATACAAAATGTCTGTCTGCCCGTGTGTCCGTATGTCTGTGTGCGCCATTGTACCATCAAAAATTGTATGAAGTTAACTAATTTTTTTTTTTAAGTTTTTGGCTATAGCAAGCTTGTCCGCCATGAATTTGGAAAAAATCCGCTGGTAGGGGGCGCTGTAATAGCGATTTTTGTGCATTTTGAATATTGTACCATCGAAAAGTGTAGGAAGTTATGCATAGAATTGAACCAAATTTTTTGTGTATGTTTTTGGCCGTGGCAGGAAGGTCCTCCCTGAATTTGGAAAAAATCCGCCGGTAGGGGATATGTAATAGCTATTTTTGTGCATTTTGAATATTGTACCATCGAAAAGTGTAGGAAGTTATGCATAGAATTGAACCAAATTTTTTGTGTATGTTTTTGACCGTGGCAAGAAGGTCCTCCCTGAATTTGGAAAAATTCCGCTAGAAAGGGGCGCTGTAATAGCTATCGCCGGAAGGGGGCGCTGTAATAGCGATTTTTGGGGAATTATCAATATTGTACCATTGAAAAGTGTATGAAGTTATGCATAATTCTAATAAAAATACTAATAAAACTAATGAAAATGAAATATTGACATGAGATAGAAAGAAAGTTTTGGGATTGGCACATCCAACTAGTTTAATTTTTAGCATCAAGTCATGTTTCGGGTTTCTCGGAATTACTTATTTATATTTTGTATCAATACAAGGGTTGAAAATCTAGGAACTTAGTGTTTGATAAAGTGTATATTTTAATTATACCAACAGATGTCGCTACATTGCAGATATATCAAAATGTCTGTACTAGAAATATATAAGCTATGAGAAAAAGACACGGCCCTTTAAAATTGTAGTTATTTTCTAAGCTGTGTGAAAAGGACATTGTCTTTGGTTTTAGTTTTGGTTCGAAGTTCTACTTCGAGAATGTGCTGTTAATAAGTTTTAGTTTAGATTTTTATGTGTATTGTGATCCGAGCTGTGTCCGGAATTGAGTGTGGTGAGATTGTATACAATAAACGGTATTTTCAAACAAGAGAATGAGAAATTTAATCAGAGTAAGAGTGCATTTATTATAATTCCGGGCCAAAAGCGATTAACTTAGGCCATATAGTACAACGCAGCTGTCCAGTGTCAAATAATTTAAGGAATTGGTAAAACAAAGCGAGTTTATTTCGTAAAAAAATATTCTTTTTAAAACAAAATCGCAAATAACCAAGTTAAGTATTCGCGAATGTTGAAATGTTCTTCATTATTTATTTCTCTAATAATCAAAATTCGCGAATGTTAAATCCGCGAATGTTAAGGGATTGCTGTAATTACATTTTATTTTATATGAAAATAGAAAGTTTTGGTCAGAGGCACAGAAAACCAACTTGGGTCACACGTATAATTAATTAATAATTATGCATATTTAATAAACACGTATAATGAATTATGATTATGTATATTTATGTATGTATTAATTAATTAAAAAATTGTTGGACATTTTTATTTTCGTTTTCGGCCGAAAATAGGAATGTTGCCAAATTTCGGTTTTGGTCTTAAAAACCTGGTTCGGTTGATCCTTACTAGTAACAGTAAATAATACCGGTACATTTGAAGAACTTTACCGCGAAATTAATTTTTTTTTCTTTAAGAATCAAAAAGCTCAATTCTGTCTAAAATCATAACATTGGATAAAATTCACTTGAAAAACTTATATTTAACTTTTATATTATAACTAGCAGGCGTTGTCCGGGCTCCGTAAATAATAACCTTAAACAAAACTCAAGTTTGTATGATTTTATATCTTTTGAGATTTTTTTAAATGAATCTAATTCCAGGGGCCCCCATTGCCTTCTGCAGCGCCTAGTGTGTTCCCAACTCTACTTTCCGAACGAACCTGTAATCTGGGTCCCTGCTACCTAAGACCGCATGTACCAGAAGTGGTCCGCACCTGCCGTAGACAATCGAAAACCAAGTTGAGTGAGCTAAACCTCGTAGTAATCAAGCCTATAGAATCCAAGAAAAGAATGCATCTTTAATGTTAGAAAATGTTGGTAACAGATTTCTAAGATAAAATTTCTTAATATAGAAAGTAGCTAAATTGTAATCTAAGTAGAATGAACCAAATCCCGTTGAAATATGGCCCTTAGAACCCAAGAAAAGAACGCACCTCCAAGCGGTGGAAGATATCTCCTCCCCTTGTAAATTTCATGAATTTCTTTTAACATTAACTGGATATTTAATAAACGGATGAAATCCCTTATCTAAAATTACTTTTAAAGTAACGCAATTTTTACTTTACGGCTCTAGTGAGTAAACTTAAGTTGATGCTGAAAAATGAGAATAATGTTCGAAAAACGTGGTAGCTGAGGTATAAAGAAAGACCGTACCCTGAGAGCAAAGATCTTAACTGGAATGTAGTTGAGTATAAGAAATTTTTTTAATAGTTTTAAAGTAGCTGGAGGACGTTGAATCTATGCTAAAAAAAGTTGTAATAGAATCGAATAGTTTTTAAAGAAGCTGCAACAAAGGCCCCAAGAAAGAGATTAATATTCAAAATTGGTGGTAGCTGAAGTCAGAGAAATTTTTGTGTCATTCATGTAGTAGCAAGAAGACTTAAGAAAATGTGAGAAAAAAAGAAGCTAGAGAATCGGACCATTTTTAAAGGAGCTATAGCAAAGGGCCCAAACCGGTCCCCAAGGAACCAAGGACTTAAATGGCATGTAATTGGATATAAAGATACTTTTTAGTAGTTTTTAATGTAATCAGAAGACGCTAGAACTATATTATAAAAAATTGCAAGCAATTCAGATAATTTTTAAAGAAGGCCCAAGGGCCCAAGAAGGCGATTAATATTCAAAATTGGTGGTAGTTAAAGTCTGAAATTTTTTTGTCGTTCATGTCATAGCTGGAGAACCTAAGACGTGGATAGGGGAAAAAAAGCTAGTGATTCGGATAATTTTAAAGTGAGCTATAATAGGGAACCTAAAAGAGGCATTCTGATAGTTGAGAGAAGCGCCCTAGCATGGAAACATGTTAAAATGTTTTAGTACTTAGCGTTTTAGATCTTCAATTGGTTAAAATTAAGCACAGGGTATGAATTATTCATTAGAATAATATTTTAAAGAAATGCGCAAAAAAAATTGTAAATGCTTTAAAAGGGGCCCTCGGATCCCAATAAAAATATGAGGGTGTTGGCCCGGGGAGAAGAGTCCAAGACTCAGATTTTAAATTATGCACTGAGAAGGTGAGAAAATTACGAGTTGAAAAATGCATGCACACAAAAAGTCCAAGGGGGCCCGGATTGGGCCCTACGGCTATTACGGGCCCAGGGTCGTAACTAGAATGTAGAAACGGTAGAATTACTAAATGAAAAAGAATCCCAAAAATGAAGATCGGATTAAAAGGAAGCAATTTATTAACAATTTAGCGCGCAATAATTTCAAGGGGCTCTGCACCGGGCCTCTAGGGTGCCAAGGTCTTAACTGAAATGAAAAAATGGATTAGAATCTGAATGGGGAATTCGCCCCAAAAACGAAGAAAATCAGATAGAAAGGAGGCATGTTATTAACAATTTGGTATTACACATAAACATTACACGTAAAAAATTAAGAGGGGGCCAGAGGCTTCGGCCTTTAAAAAATTAAAAATCTGAGCCTCGGGTGCATCAGGACATGTTTTGGACTATTCTCGCCTAAATTTTCAGACTTTTACATGTAGTAGTTTTCGTTAGCCATCGCACACACACAGAGCGATTAGTTCTTGTATTAATATAGATATCAAAGATTTAGTATCGCGAATTTTTTCCAGTTCTTCATGGAAATGAAATTATTGAAACGGAATTTCAAAATAATATACAATTTAGAAATTTACAATCTTGATTTATTATTTGAAAATATTAATTTACTATTTATTATTTACTTAACATTTCAAAATTATTAACGGCATATAATATATCAATGCGGCGTTTTCTTTTTTTCCAGGAACACACTATTTAAATGTTTCGTTAAAAGATAAAAAAAAAAAACTGTTAATTTCCACGGAAAAATACTGGAGCAATAACTGTCGGTAAAATTGCGTTTATTTTACAGTATAATCTGGTATTTTACGAGAGTTTTGTTTTTTAAGAATAGTATTATATCCGGCTGTTGGGGAAAAAAATCTGGTTCTTTTATGAACTTTCTACTCCCATTTCACATGTTTTTCAATATTATTTATTTATTTTGTGAAATCGTTATAACATGAATACAAACATGAGTAAAGTGCACAAAATTAGTTGAAATAATCCTTCTTTGTTTCAATTTTTGTAGTAATGACAATGTTTTTAACATACTTTTACGAACATTTTGATCTAAGAATTTTAAAATGGAAACATATATTACACACTGATGTGAAAAACATTTATCAAATACGTTTGTTCATGAGGTTTTACTTAGGAAACAATTTACTATTTTAAACTACAAAAGTAATAAGGAAATCTATCATATTGTTTAAAAAAAATATTTTAAAGGAAAAATATTATTTGAAACCGGAAAAAGTAAAACAGATATTGTTATTTGTAAATAAAAAAATTAATAACTACATCGCATTTAAATTTGTTGTCATTTTTTCATGTAATAAAGCTGTCTTCGACGATAGCTTTGAGATTAATCAAATGACTTGTGTGGTCGTTATAAAGGCTAAATGGGGAAATAGGAAAACTGTTACGTAAAGCCCTCTGCTGCCAGTATTATTATTCCCTTTAAAATCCCCACATCTTTGTTAATTCCTTCTTAAAATTCCCAAGCTTTTTTATTTAAAAAAAAACATATTTTCTATTAATAGGGATCTTTTAAAATATTATAAGTAAGTGTATAAAATTGCAAAATACAAAACGCTTAAATTTCCTATTGTTCTGCTCAACTCAATACAATTACAGTGAAGGATTAATTTAAAATATTTCATATGTTTCTGTATGCACGTATTGATACTCTTTTACATAGTGCAAAAAAATTTCAACTGCTTCTTCCAGTATTGTTATGTCTAAATATTCGCAGTTTGTCTTGATATGCCATAAAATGATCATGCATAAATCATATTTAAATGTGGCTACGGTGGAATTGTTGACTGAAATGTTTATATGATGTAGTTCCTGAAGTATTTCCTGTTTCCAAGTGATGGCTAATTTTGATGTTAGGACCATGTGGAATAATTTTCACTTGGACGAGAAAAAATATGCTTCACTAAACACAGGGTTTCTACTGGCGACTATTTTTTTAATTCTAACTCGCATCACTTTCATAAAACAAAATTTTTTTACATATTCTTTGAAATGGAACAATGTCGTACGTTTTTGGATTCTCTAGTTTCCATGCAACTTAGCATCCGGTATAGAGGTATAAGCGCTTTACAGATGCGAATAGAATATCAAAATAGTCGTCAATGGCAACCCTGTGAACATAAGCCTGGTAAATGGCTAATTTTGATGCTATGACCATCGGAAGACCTTAAATCAAACTCCCTCTGTCCCAAATTAGTTGCTAAATTTGAATATTTTTGTACTGGTAATTGATACTGATGATTTTATGATTTTGTTTGAACATTTTTCAGAGAATTCAGAGTGCTATTCTATCAATCAACAACATTTACTGACCAAGCATTCCCTCCATCTCTCCGCCCTTATAGGCGCGGAGTAATTCTGTTTATAAACTGATGAGATAATGGACTGACACCGCAATTTATAAACGAATTTATTAGAATACAAACTTGCTTATTTTCATGTACATTATAATAGGAAAAATTTAGTTAAATATTCGTGGTGCCGTTTGTCAGTTTTGGAATTAAAATTAGGTATCCTTTTTTAAGGACACCGCGCCGGTAAGGCTTAAATAAATACCAAATTAGTTTAAAAAAATCCAAGGTTCGCAATTTCTTAAGCCACGCCCCATTTTCTAAGGATTTTTCTACCAGTAATCGAATGAAACTACCTTCTAGATAATGAACAGTTAATTATTTAGCAAGAAAATTATCTTTATGGTATACTGGTGGTAGAGTCCTTACAAAATAGCTCCGATCTACTAAACTGCATCGGAAGTTATTTATGACTTCACCCGCTTGAAATGTAGCAACTAATTTGGAACAAAATTTTTGACTTAAATGTCGCAACTAATTTGGGACGGAGGGAATATTACAATAGCTTCCAACCTTTCGGGTTTCTCTTAAGTCGAATAAACTTATCTTATTTCAGAACAAATATTTAAGGAAGTATTTCCTGTTTCCAAGTGGTGGTTAATTTTGATGCTATGAGTATTGGAAGATCTTTATTCATATTAATGACTGCCAATCTTACGTCTTTTTTTTTAAGCTGAATAAACTTGACTTGGAAGAGTAAAAATATTTCCACCAGTCTATGAATATGTCAATGCGTTTTTGAAAGTTTCGCTATAAAAAAATAAGGATGGTACGCAGAGGCGTAAATAGTGGCATCAGCTGCATTTAAACAAGGTAAGTTAAGACTGTGCGAGGTATATATCACGGGTAAAAAATAAATTGAAAAGGATTGGTCCAAGAGCCGAATCTTGAAGGACGCCTAAAATGATAAATTGGAGTGTACATAACATTTTAAGACCTGACCTACACAATTGTGTAGGTCAGGCGTGATCCTAAAGAAAAGAAAAAAAAATTCTTCTTTTTGGGCTTCAAAGTATTTTCAATGCTAAAGTGTTGAGGTAAATAATTGGCACCGGAATTGACCAACAAATTTATTTGTAAATATGAAAAAGGCTATATTTCACATACATATTAAATGGAAAATATTTTACCGAAATTCTGGTGCCATTGTGGCGTTTACGAATTAAAATTAAGTGGTTTCATAAACATACCACCGCCCCTGAAAGGGTTAATTCGGGAAACTACCAAAATGTTTGATTTCTACCAAAAATTATTTCGTCTTAAAGGTATAAGGTGTTATTAATGCGGATGAAAAAAGCATGAATGGCATAATCTTAATTAATATCTTTAGATGCTTACAGCATCAAAATTAACCTTTTTAAGGATCATGCCCGTTGAGACATTTAACCAGCATTACAGGAACTACAACATATCAAAATATCAGGCAATTCCACCTTGGCCGCATTTCTAAATAATTTATGCATGGTCCTTTTTGCGAAAAACAAATCAATGATAATTAAATTCCTAAATTTATAGAATCTAGAAAAGGAATGAAAAAAAATCCCATTTGTTTGCTCCAGAAATGGCATATAGCCTTTTTATATAAAGGTAGTTTAGTGTTTGATTTTAAGACATTTCGCTCTTTTATTTTTTCCACTCAAGAAATAAACGGTTCGACTTCATCAATTTTCGCGACGTTACAGCTCTAGAACACTTTTATTTTCCAAATGAACAAAAAAAGACAACTCACATTGATGTACTTTTATCTCAGGAGTTACTGCAGAGATTTTAATGCTTTTTTTAATAGTTTTGGCAGTAGTAAACAATAAAAATAAAAGTACAGTAATTCAGTTTTGAAAAAAAAAGTCTATGATTTTTTAAATTAAGATAATTATTGAATTTTTTATTTATTTATTTATTTATTTATTTATTTATTTATTATTATTATTATTATTTTAAATTTTGTCGACCAAAATCATTTACAGTTTGGTTACCACCAAAACGTCTTGAAATTGCCTCAGTTGTTTTCGAGCTAAAAGTACATCGGTATCAGTTGTTTTAAACGTAATTCTTATATATATATACTAGCAGGAATGACCGAGCTAAGCTCGGTCAAAATTAGCCTTGAGTTCAATTCGATATTTTATTCTCACTATTTCATTCTTGTGTTTTAGATACAACTGGCATGATCCTGAGGCATAGTGATCCTAAATGGCCCACTAACCGAATTTTTTCGAACATACGACCTAACCAATGCTCTTACCGAGCCCAAAAAGGATAGAATATAAATTTAGTCAAAATATTTAAAGTCGTTTTTTAGATAACGTTAGCTTGACCTACAGTAACCCAAAAAGGACCCACTAATCTAAATTTATCGAACATGTGATCTATCCCAATATCTTCTCGTGCTGAGAAACAACGTAATAAAAAATTTTGTCAAAATTGTTTGAGCCGTTTTTTAAATACAATTAGCTTGACCCACAGTGACCCCAAACTGATCAACTAATCTTATTTTCTCGAAAATGTGACTTAGCCCAATGGTCTTCTTATGCTCAGAAATGATATAATGCAAAATATTGTCAAAATGTTTTGAGCCTTTTTTAGATACAATTAGCTTGACCCATAGTGACCAAAAAATGACCCACTAATTGAATTTTCTCGAACATGTGACTTAGACCAATGGTCTTCTCATGTACAGAAACGGTATAATACAAAATTTTGTCAAAATCGCTTGAGTCGTTTTTTAGATACAATTATCTTGACCCACAGTGACCCAAACATAACCCACTAATAGAATTTTCTCGAACATGTGACTCAGCCCAATGGTCTTCTCATGCTCAAAACGATATAATACAAAATTTTGTCAAAATGTTTTGAGCCTTTTCTTAGATGCAATAAGTTGACCAACAGTGACCCAAAAATGAACCAGTATTCGAATTTCCTTGAACATGTGAGTTAGTCCAATCGTCTTTTCATGCTCAGAAACGATATAATACAAAATTTTGTCAAAATTGTTTGAGTAATTTTTTAGACACGATTAGCTAGACCCACAGTGACCCAAAAATGACCCACCCACAAATCGACTTCCAATGGTCTTCTCATGCCCAGAAACAATATAATACAAAATTTTGTCAAAATCGTTTGATTCGTTTTTAGATACAATCCACAATGACCCAGTAATCGATTTTTCTCGAACCTTTGACTTAGCTCAATGGTCATCTCATGCCCAGAAACGATATATTACAAAATTTTGTCAAAATGTAATTGCCTTTTTTCAGATTAACACCTACCCACTGTGACCCAAAATGACCCATTAATGGAATTTTCTTGAACATGCAGTTTTTCCCAATGGTATTCTCGTGCCCGTAAACTATAAAACACAAAATTTCGTCAAAATCGTTAGAGCTGTTTTCTAGATAAACTTAGCTTGACCCACAGTGACCCAAAAATGACCCACTAATCAAATTTTCTCTAACATGTGACTTAGCCCAATGGTCTTCTCGTAATCCATAACAGTAGATTACAAAATTTAGTCAAAATCGTTAGAGCCATTTTTTAGATAAATTTAGCTTGACCCGAAGTGACCCAAACATGACCCACTAATCGAAATTTCTCGAACATGTGACCTAGCACAATAGTTTTCTCGTGCCCAAAAACGGTTGGATATAAAATTTAGTCAAAATCGATTGAGCCGTTTCTCAGATTGAATTAGCTTGACCCTGATCCATTATGGCCCAAAATGACTCATTAATCGAATTTTCTCGAACACGTGACCTAGCTCAATAGTCTTATCGTGCCCGAAAATGGTAAAATACAAAATTTCGTCAAAAACGTTAGAGCCGTTTTTAAGATAAACACACACACACACACACATATACACACAATTTTTGCTCGCATTATAGTATAAGATATATATATATATATAAAGAAAAGTGGTGTGAAATGCAATATTTCTACTTTGAAGAGAAAAATAATTCCGCCGTTTATCCGTTAAGCGATCTATGTTTCTGTTAAGAAAGGGTCTCTATGGGCTCTATGTATCTAGGAAATCAAAACACCTACTGGTTAACAAATTATAAGAAGTTTTATTTTGTATTAGATTTAATAATTGAAATGTGCATTTTTTTCATCATATTATGCTTGTATTCATGTCGCATTTTAAATCATTTACAATACTTTTAACTTAATCGAGTAACAACCGTTGATAAGTCTCATTTAAAACTATTTCTAGCCGTGTTAAATGATACATTGAAAAAGATTTCAATTTATTGTTGTTCCACTTGCAATTTTCAGAATACATTGAACTTTTTCCTTAATACTTATTACTTTAAAAATTAGAAGTAAAATTAGGATACATAAAAACTTTAAAAGGTGTCATTTGACATAAGTAGAAATAGTGTTAAATTGGTGTACAAAGTAGAAAAAATACAGTTTTGAAAAAAAAAAAAAAAATAAAGACTGCCAAGTTAAACATAAATTGGTGTGCTGCGTTTTAGTTGCTTATGACGGCTGATTATGTACACTGGGGATATACGACCAAGAGTGAAGGTGGCCTCCGTGGGGGTCAGTCTATGGGAACCTAACCAGTATTTATGCAAGGTTCGAAGAAAACCACGGAAAACTCCGAACGATTAGGCCAACGGGCGCGATTGTGTTCCCAGCACTTGCCGTCTACCAGCTTTGAGGGCAGCACCTCTCAGTCACTGGTAAACATAAATTGGTATCTCGTT